>CM044305.1:48650755-49942886 GCA_024291935.2 Okapia johnstoni | reverse complement strand
TAAGACAGTCTGTGCTTTTGTAGCCTTCTTAGTATGATTGCATAGTTTATACTCATTTGGTTTGGAAAATAGAGTTCTCATCTTCATGGCTCTCTTAGGAACTCACTTTTTGGGCAAGGGTACTCTCTGATCAAAGGAGGAAGTCACAACCTGGCCAGCCTTCTGAAAACGACCATTGTTCCACTCACCAGGCCACTTGGGCCTAGTCACTAACATCGGAGTGAACTGCACCCGCTATTACCTCAGCAACTCTGCTCTCACCATTTCTTGTAGCTTTTCCCCAAATATAAATACTAACTCATCCTTTAAGACCCAGCTCAAAAACAGCTTCCTACAGAAAATTGTTAAGCCCTCCCTGACTACCCTCTTCCCAGACTCAGCCAGAATTTGATCCTCAATTGCATATTTTCTGGTATGAATTCCCTGAGGTACAGTATCTTTTCAATCTGTTATTTCCCCACCAAAGTGACTGGCATATTGCATGGTAGCTTGTTCAATAATGATTTGTTTAAAAAAAATAAAATAAAACCTCAGAAGAGCCTTCTGAAGGTCACAGTCCCTCATGGCCTGACAGGGTCTATCAGAGACAGACAGCATCTTCCCTGCCCTCCATTTAGTGAGCTCCTCAAGTCTCCATTCATGTTTTATCTGGTCTTCTGAGATGAGAGTCATCTCATGACTTGCCTTACTTAGGATATTTGCATGGCCTGGGCTCAAGCAGTCAAGTTCATTCCTACCATTCCTACATAATATTGCCTTCCTTTCTATTAGAGAAATTGGTGTGGTCTGAGTTTGACAAGGTTTATGCCTAGAGCATCTCCAAGGCCCTTGGGGCTGGTTTGAAAGATTTACTTTAGCTGGCTGAATTTCCTATGACTCTGGACTCCACATTCAAAGCAGTAAAGCTGTCTGCATAGTTTTTCTACAACTAATGAATACAAGTTGCAAAGTATTTGGTACACAGATATTTAATTGATTTTATTAATACTAATGCAAGGAAAGTGGGACTATTACACAGATTATATGAATGGAGATAATGCTGAGAAAGTCTGATTCCCTACATTGTTAGTGAAAAAAGTTATGTGGAAAAAAACCACTCAGATTCTTACTCTTCTACTCTCCAGCTAAGTCCAAATATTTGACATATTTAAGCAACTCATATTAAGCACTTACTATGCAGCAGGCACTTCATTATGAACTCTGAAGAGGATGAGGCTGAATAAGTCTCAGCCTCAACCCACAAGTGGTCTAGTAGAATCCTTTTGTGTTTCCTCTCTCAGATGGTGGTATTGGACTTGCCTGTCCCCTTCAGTCATGCTGCCTACTTACCAAGCAATGTGATGTACTACAAACCTCCAAAATAACAAGTTAAAAGTCAAATCCATCCTGTGACCCATGTCAGCTTTTTGAACCTCTCATTTTTCCTATAGCATTTTCATCTTAATTTTTTCCATATAAGATTGAATGAGTTTGAGCTTCTATAAGCAATCTAGATGTGTTTTTTCATTCCATGATATTTTTGTTAGTGCTTAGATAAAGACAAAGTGGTATGGTGGAAAGAGCATGGGGTGCTGGAATCAGAAAATCAAGGGATCAGATTCTTAGTCTGTCACTTAACAACTTTGCAACCTTAGGTAGGTCATTTATCCACACTGAATTTTAGTCTTCATCTCTGTAGAATAAGGATGTAGTGTCTAACTCATATAGATAATTCAAAGAGCTTGTGCTTGTAAAGCACCTAATTTAGATGCTGTAACATGATAGAGGTGTATTTTTTAATTAATTAATCAGTCTTCATTGGAGGATAATTTCTTTACAATATTGTGATGGTTATTGCCATACATCAACATGAATTTGCCACAGGTATACATGTGTGCCACCCATCCTGAAGCCCCCTCCCACCTCCTTCCCCACTCTATCCCTCTGAGTTGTCCCAGAGTGCAAGCTTTGGGTACACCTTCTCCTCATCCACTTAATCTCTTTTCCTACTACATTTCTTAAACTTTAAATTTTGTATTGGGGTATAGCTGATTAATAATGTTACGATAGTCTCAGTCAAATAGCAAATGGACTCTGCTATATATATACATGTATCCATTCTCCCCCAAACTCCCCTCCTCTCCAGACTGCCATAAAACATTGAACAGAGTTCCATGTGCCATACAGTAGGTCTTTGTTTTAGATGGATAACAAAAGTTATCTATTTTTGAGGGCAAACTTGAAGTTCAAATGGAAAGCACTTTATAAACTCTAAGGTGCTATATACAAAAGAGTAACTACATGGACATGATTCCCTGACACAAAATTTCTTTTTTTTTTCCCTGCTACCTCTTGGACTATTACTTTAAAAGCTCACTTAGCTATAAAGCTAAATACTTTCAACATTCTCCCACACATTAAACCCACCATGATTGTGCCTGTTTCTCAAGTTTCTGTTTTGTTTTTTTTTTTTCTCCCTCAGTGAGCTTTGTCTTTCAGACTCAACTATCATGTTCAGCAGTTATAAATCAGGACTGAAACCTACCTCATGAAGGTGTTGAGAGGAGTCAAATATCCTGAATACCAAGCTCTCAGAAAATGGAAAACTACTCTAAGTGTCTTAATTGTTAACATTAACACAAGTATACATGGAAAAGATGGGTGAAGTTGCCCAAATACCATGTAGAAAGAAAGGTCAGGATTTGGAGTCAGAAATCCCGAGTTCAGTTCAGTTGTCACTCAGTCATGTCCAACTCTGCGACTACATGGACTACAGCAAGTCAGGCTTTCCCGTCCATCATCAAATCGCAGAGCTTGCTCAAACTCATGTCCATTGAGTCAGTGATGTCATCCAACAATTTCATCCCCTCTTGTCCCCTTCTCTCCTGCCTTCAAACTTTCCCAGCATTAGGGTCTTTTCCAATGAGTCAGTTCTTCACATCAGGTGGCCAAAGTATTGGAACTTCAGCTTCAGCATCAGTCCTTCCAATGAATATTCGGGATTGATTTCCTTTAGCGTTGACTGGTTTGATCTCCTTGCAGTCCAAGGGACTCTCAAGAGTCTTCTCCAACCCACAGTTCAAAAACATCAATTCTTCAGCACTCAGCTTTCTTTATGGTCCAACTCTCACATCCATACATGACTATTGGAAAAATCATAGCTTTGACTAGATGGACCTTTGTGAGCAAAGTAATGTCTCTGCTTTTTAATATGCTGTCTAGGTTTGTTTTTCTTCCAAAGAGCCAGTATCTTTTTATTTCATGGCTGCAGTGATTTTGGAGCCCAAGAAAAGAAAGTCTGTCACTCTTTCCATTGATTCCCAATCTATTTGCCATGAAAGTTATGGGACCGGATGCCATGATCTTAGTTTTTTGAATATTGAGTGTTAAGCCAGCTTTTTCACTCTCCTCTTTTGCTTTCTTAAAGAGGCTCTTTAGTTCCTCTTTGCTTTCTGCCATAAGGGTGTTGTCATCTGCATATCTGAGGTTACTGATATTTCTCCTGACAATCTTTATTACAGCTTATGCTTCATCCAGCCAGGCATTTCTCATGATATACTCTGCATATAACTTAAATAAGAAAGGTGACAATATACAGCCTTGATGTACTCCTTTCCCAATTTGGAAACAGTCCACTGCTCCATGTCCTGTTCTAACTGTTATTTCTTGACCTGCATACAGATTTCTCAGGAGGCAGGTAAGGTGGTCTGATATTCCCATCTCTTGAAAAATTTTCCAGAGTTTATTGTGATACACACAAATGCGTTGGCATAGTCAATGAAGCAAAAGTAAATTTTTTTTTCTGGAATTCTTTCTTTTTCTATGATCCAGTGGATGTTGGCAATTTGATCTCTGGTTCCTCTGCCTTTTCTAAATCCAGCTTGAACATCTGGAAGTTCTCTTTCAGGTACTGTTGAAGCCTAGCTTGGAGAATTTTGAGCATTACTTTTCTAGTGTGTGAGATGAGTGAAATTGTGCAGTAGTTTGAATATTACTTGACATTGCCTTTCTTTGGGATTAGAATGAAAACTGACCTTTTCCAGTCCTGTGGCCACTGCTGAGTTTTCCAAATTTGCTAGCATATTGAGTGCAAAACTTTAACAACATCTCTTTAATACTAATGCGAGTTATAGCCATAATAACTCAGATTTATATATGTGTCACAGCTGAAAACTGCTTTCATATGTATTCTCTCATTGAACCTCTTAATTGTGATTTTCTATTTAATGCTCCAATCCTGCCAGCCAATCTAAGCTTCTTAGAACATAGGCACAATCATGCCACATCCATAGTCTAAAGCCTTCAGGGGCACACTACTACTCAATTATGGTATATCCATATTGTATGTGCACATATGTATATACATATCCATATGGTATATCCATAACAAAAAGTATACAGCCATGAAAATGAAGGAAGCAACTGTATATGTACTGATTTGGCACAATCTTCAAGATGTGGTAAGCAGTAGAAATTTACATAAAAGAGTATAGAGTATGCTGCTGCTGCTGCTGCTGATAAGTCACATCAATCGTGTCCGACTCTGTGCGACCCCACAGATGGCAGCACACCAGGCTCCCCCGTCCCTGGGATTCTCCAGGCAAGAACACTGGAGTGGGTTGCCATTTCCTTCTCTCCAATGCATGAAAGTGAAAAGTGAAAGGGAAGTCGCTCAGTCATGTCCAACTCTTCACGACCCCATGGACTGTAGCCCACCAGGCTCCTCTGTCCATGGGATTTTCCAGGCAAGAGTACTGGAGTGGGTTGCCATTGCCTTCTCCGATAGAGTATGCAGCAGTTTACATTTCTATTTTTTAAAAAAGCTGAAATTAAATATATCATTGTATTAGTAGGAAAAGGAAACCAGCAGATTTGGGAGTTAAGAATTTTCTGTAGATTTTCTTTTCACTGTTTATTACCACATGTATGTTATCTTGACAAAAGAAAAGAAAAAAATTCAATAGGTTTTCACCGTCTATATTTTTAAGGTCCTAACACTTTGGTCTGACTTTTACAGACCTCCGTAACCTTGTACTAAAAGAACTTTTGCAAATCATTTGCAAATATTTTCAGGCTTTCCAGGTGGTGCTAGTGATAAAGAAACCACCTGTCAATGCAGGAGACACAAGAGATGCAGGCTCAATCCCTGAGTAGGGAAGATCCCCTGGAGGTGGGCATGGCAAACCACTTTTGTATTCTTGCCATAGACAGAGGAGGCTGGCGGGCTACATTGCATAGGGTCACAAAGAGTCAGACATGATTGAAGCAACTTAGCATGTATGCACACACCTTATTTATGTTACTCTTAGCCATGGTTTCTTTTATACACCCATCAAATTCTAGCCTCTATTCCTCTGTGCTTGTGTAATAGTCCCTTATATATCAAAAAATACAGAGCATGTCTCGACTATTCTTTTAAAGTGATTCTGTCTCTATCAACCATTACTTATGCCTAAAATCTGAACTCCAACACCTTCACAACAGCTAATTCTTCATGTAATGCTCCAGTGGGGTTTTGTTGTTGTTATTCAGTCGCTAAGTTGTACCTGATTCTTTGTAACCCCATGGACTGTAGATTGCCAGGCTCTGCTGTCCTCCACTATCTTCTGGAGTTTGCTCAAATTCATGTCCATTGAGTCAGTGATGCTATCTAAGCATCTCATCCTCTGCTGCAACCTTCTCTTTTACCTCTCTTAAAATGCAGATTTAAGAGCTGTCACACTATATTCTATTAATGCAGTTTAATATTAATATCACACTAGGTTTTTATTTTGTGCATCTGCATGATTTTGACTTGGACTATCTTACAATTAAACAAATCCTTCTTCCCCCAACCAAGTTGCTTTTTTTTTCATATGTGCTGCTTGTAATTCACATCTCTCATAAGTTGTGTTGGATGAGTTGTGGGACCCAAGTAAGATCTTTATTTTATTTTATAAATTCCATGTTGTTAGAATTAATCATTGCTCCAAACTGCTGATATCTTTGTGGTACATTCTGGTTCTGTTAGTCAATATGTCTGATCCTCCCAGATTTCTGGTGTTCACATAATTCACTCTTCATCATTATTTCTTCTTTCAGTTCAGTTCAGTCACTCAGTTGTGTCTGACTCTTTGCGATCCCATGGACTACAGCACACCAGGCTTCCCTGTCCATCACCAACTCCCTAGGCACATACAAACACATTTCAAATTAGTAGAGCAAAAATTAGTAAAATATTACTGCATTGTGTTTGAAGGTAAGCTTTTGTTAATCTCTCTAGAAGGGGTCAAGGGAAATTTTAAAGGCAAGTTTAGTTAAACTCACCATACTGTGCTAGAATTTTACATCAAATACAAAAAAGGATGAGGTAAATTCATTGAATCATCCACCTTTGAAAAATATACATACTTATTTTAGCATAAAAAGATAGTGTGTGGTCATAGTCAAATATATGGTAAATATGCCAACTCTAAATAAATGTTATGCGGTAGAGGTTGAATAAATGCTTGGAAGAACTAATATATTTATGCTTCCATAGTCTGTAACAGAAAAATATCATCAAACAATATTAATCAGTATTATAATTACACAGAGTGCTCTGTTGGGCCTTGTGCAAAAAATAAACAAAAACCCAACAATTAGCTATGATCCAACTTCTGGGACACATACTCACCAATAAACAAACAAACAAACAAACAAACAAAACAAACAAATGAGCAAAGCACCAAGAGATCAGAGAAGAAAAGCATCAATCAATATATGAGTGGACAGCACATTGTTAGCATCATCTATAGGTTACAGGAAGTTTGTGGTTTTACTTCTTGCCCTTAAGATCTGGATAGAATGGGTCAAATTACTGTTCAATATTCTATGTACAATCCAAGGCAATTATTAAGATTCCTGTGTCTTGGTGGGAATTTAAATTCTCATGGTCACTTCTGTCCTGGATTCATGCCTCTAATGAATTCCATTTTGCTCCTCTACATGTTTCAGCATTCTCTTATCTTCCTCAGGGGCACTTGAATTTCTTCTTGATTTCCAGACAGGAAAAACAAACTAAATTTTCAGTATGTGATGCATTTTAATGAAGGACTGAAAAAATGATAGAGATTTGTATCATAATCAGACAATTTCAATTGAATATTAGTCATCCTTCTTCTTAAAAAGTCCCTAGACTATTTCAGCTAATTCAAGTGTTCCCTCAATCCAATTCATTTCTCTCTTCCTTTTCTTGTTCTCCTTGCCCTCTCACCATACCCAGCAATTCAATTTAAAACAATTCTTTGAGCCTGTTTTGTCAAAACAATGGAGAGTTTCTTACATGGACTCCTAACCTATGTTTAGATATTCTCTGTATATATGAAGATTCATTAAAGCAATCTACTTAACAGTGGGTTATCTACACAAGATCTATCGTTTTGTCTACCCCATTAAGGGCAACAAATTTAAATGTTGATCAAAATGATTTATATTAACAAATCCTCAAACCCAATCACATCTCTCTTTATATTAGTTATCCACTGCTGCAGAAAAAAATTACTCCAAATATAGACGTTTAAAACAACACACATTTATTATCTCAGAATTTCTACAGGTCAGGAATCCATTAGCACTTAAATTTCTAGCTCAGAATCTCTCATGAAGTTGTAATCAAAATGTCAATAGGGAGGGATTTCAAGATGGCTGAGGAGTAAGATGGGGAGATCACTTGCTCCTCCACAAATAAATAAAATTCATCTGCATGCAGAACAACTCCTACAGAACACATCTAAACACTGGCAGAAGATCCTGGACTTTGAAAAAGGCAAGTCAGTCTCTTCAGAATGCATGTGCGAGATTCTTTGGGTGTTCTGGGGTGTTGAGTGTTGCTTTCACCGTGAGTCTTGGGGTGTTGTCTTCTGTGTTGTATGGCCTGTAAAGCCTGGGTGCTACAGTAATGGCTTGGGCCTGCACCCCTGAGGTGGAGATCTGAGTTCAAGGCTGGACCACCAGAGAACTCCCATTCCCAATGGAACATTAATCAATGAGAGATCTCATAAAGGCCTCCATCTTAATACTAAAGCCAAGTCTCACCCAAAGGCCAGCAAGCTTTAGTGCCAAACACCTCACAACAAATCATCAGCAAAACAGGAATACAATGCTGTCCATTAGCAGACAAGGTGCCCAAAGCCATATCGAGCTCATAGATACCTCAAAACATGCTACTGGATATGGCACTGCCCTTCAGAGAGACAAGATCTAACTCCACCCACCAGAACACAGGCACAAGTCCCCTCAACCAGGAAATTTTCATAAGGCATTGATCCAACTCCACTCATGGGGGGATAGATCTCACACTTAAAAGGAACAACACCTTCCAGCCTACAGAAATGTGACCCCCCAAACAGTAAATTAAATTAAATGAAAAGGCAGAGAAACAAACAGCAGATGAAGTAACATGGTAAAACTCCACATGACCAGACAAATGAAGAGAAAATAGACAGTTTACTGGAAACACAATTCAGTAACAATAGTAAAGATGATCCAAAATTTTGGAGATAAGTGGAGGCACAGATAAATAGACTGGAGGCATGGCTTGAGAAGAAACAAGAAATGTTAAAGAAGAAACTAGAAATAAAGAAGAGGCAATTGGCAAAGAACAATACAATAATTGAGATTAAAAATACACTAGAGGGAACCAATGGCAGAATAACTAAGAAGTGAGCAGAATGATGGAAATAACTGAAGCAAAGCATATTAAAGAAAAAAAATAAAAAGAAATGAGTACAATCTCAGCAACCTCTGGAACAACGTTAAGCATATGAACAATTGAATTGTAAGGGTCCCAGAAGAAGAGAAAAAGAAAAGATATGAGAAAATATTTGAGGAGATTATAGTCAAAAACTTTCCTAACATGGGAAAGGAAATAGACACCCAAGTCCAGGAAGCCCAGAGAGTCCCAGCCCAGAGAGTCCCATACAGGATAAACCCAAGGAGAAACACACCAAGACACATATTAATCAAACTAATGAAAATTAAACACAAAGAAAAAATATTAAAAGCAGCAAGGGAAAAGCAGCAACTAACATACACTGGGATCCCCATAATGCTAGCAGCAGGTAATATTTCAACAGAAACTCTGCAGGCCAGAAGAGAGTGGCAGGATATACTTAAAATGATGAAAGGAAAAAAAAAACCTACAACCAAGATAACTCTATTCAACAAAGATATAATTCAGATTTGAAGGAGAGATCAATAGCTTTACAGACAAGCAAAAGTTAAGAGAATTCAGCACTGCCAAATCAACATTACAAAAATGCTAAAGAAGCTTCTCTAGACAAGAAACACAAGAGAAAAAAAGGCTTACAAAAACAAGCCAAAAATAATAAATTAAATGGAAATAGGACCATACATATCAATAATTTCCTTAAATGTAAATGGATTAAATGATCCAACCAAAAGAAACAGATTGGCTGAATGGATACTAAAACAAGACCTCAATATATGCTGTCTACAAGAGTCCCACCTCAGATCTAGGTCACATAGACTGAAAGTAAGGGGCTGGCAAAAGATATTCTATATTCCATGCAAATGGAAATAAAAAGAAAGTGGGAGTAACAATACTCATATCAAATAAAATAAACATTAAAATAAGACCATTACAGGAGACAAGGAAGGGCATTACATAATGATCAAGGGATCAGTTCAAGAAGTTATACCAACATAGTAGCATCTCAATTAATAGGGCAAATGATAACAACTATTAAAGGGGAAATTGACAGTGGCACAATAATAGTGGGGAAATTTAACATTCCACTCACACAAATGGACATAGCATCCACATACACACACAAAATTAATAAGAAACAAAAGCTATAGATGATAGATTGGACCAGTTGCACCTAAAAAATATCTACAGGGCATTTCATCCAAAAACAGTAGATTTCACCTTTTTCTCAAGTCCACATGGAACATACTACAGGATGGATCATATCTTGGGTGGTAAATAAAAACTTGGTAAGTTTTTAAAATTTGAAATAATTTGAAGCATCCTTTCTGATCACAATGTTATAAGATTAGATTATCGAGTACAGAAAAAACTATGAAAATAAAAAAATACATTGAAGCTAAACAATACACTTCTGAATAAACTAGAGTCACTGAAGAAATTAATGAGGAAATCAAAAACTTAGAAGTAATTGAAGAAAGTAATGAGGAAACAAAAAAAAATACTTAGAAGTAAATGACAATGAAAACAAGACAACTCAAAACCTATGGGATGCAGTGAAGGAAGTGCTAAGAGGAAAATGTATGCAATATAAGCCTACCTCAAGAAACAAGAAAAACATCGAATAAACAACTACAGCTAGAGCAATTAGAAAATGAAGGA
Source organism: Okapia johnstoni (assembly GCA_024291935.2). NCBI lineage: Eukaryota > Metazoa > Chordata > Mammalia > Artiodactyla > Giraffidae > Okapia > Okapia johnstoni. The sequence continues at coordinate 49,932,556 of CM044305.1, read as the reverse complement.
CAAAAGTTAGTAAACTCTAACTCCCAAAGTTAGTAAAAGAAAAGAAATCATAAAGATCAAAGCAGAAATAAATAAAAAAGAAAGGAAGGAAACATTATGAAAGATCAATAAAACTAAAAGCTGGTTCTTTGAGAAGATTAAAAGAAATGATAAAATATTAGCCAATTCCATCAGGAAAAAAAGGAAGACTCATGAAAGAGAAGTTACAATAGACAACGCAGAAATACAGAGCATCATAAGGGACTCAGTTCAGTTCAGTTCAGTTGCTCAGTCGTGTCCGACTCTTTGCGACCACATGAATCACAGCACACCAGGCCTCCCTGTCCATCACTAACTCCCGAAGTTTACTCAAACTCATGTCCATTGAGTCGGTGATGCCATCCAACGATCACATTCTCTGTTGTCCCTTTCTCCTCCTGCCTTCAATCTTTGCCAGCATCAGGGTTTTTTCAAAAGAGTCAGCTCTTAGCATCAAGTGGTCAAAATATTGGAGTTTCAGCTTCAACATCAGTCCTTCCAAAGAACACCCAGGACTGATCTCCTTTAGGGTGGGTTGGTTGGATCTCCTTGCAGTCCAAGGGACTCTCCAGAGTCTTCTCCAACACCACAGTGCAAAAGCATCAATTCTTTGATGCTCAGCCTTCTTTATGGTCCAACTCTCACATCCATACATGCCTATTGGAAAAACCATAGCTTTGACTGTATGGACCTTTTTTGGCAAAGTGATGTCTTTGCTTTTTTTTTTTTTTTTAGTTGTGGTTGATCACTATTTGCTTGTTTTGTTTTTCTTTTTTTTAAACACTATCTAGGTTTGTCACAGCTTTTCTTACAAGGAGGAAGTGTCTTTTAATTTCTTGGCTGCAGTCACTGTTTGCAGTGATTTTGGAGCCCAAGAAAATAAAGTCTGTCACTGTTTTCATTGTTTCCCCATCTATCTGCCACGAAGTGATGGGACTGGATGCCATGATTTTCCTTTTTTGAATGTTGAGTTTTAAGCCAGCTTTTCCACTCACTTCTTTCACTTTCATCAAGAGGCTCTTAGTTCCTCTTTACAGTCTGTCTTTAGGGTGGTGCCATCTGCATATCTGAGGTTGTTGATATTTCTCCCAGCAATCTTGATTCCAACATGAGCTTCATGCAGTCCAGCACTTCACCTCATGTACTCTTAATGGAAGTTAATTAAGAAGGGTGACAATATACAGCATTCAGTTCAGTTCAGTCACTCAGTCGTGTCCGACTCTATGCGACCCCATGAATCTCAGCACGCCAGGCCTCCCTGTCCATCACCAACTCCTGGAGTCCACCAAACCCATGTCCATCGAGTCAGTGATGCCATCCAGTCATCTCATCCTCTGTTGTCCCCTTCTCCTCCTGCCCCCAATCCTTCCCAGCATCAGGGTCTTTTCCAATGAGTCAACTCTTCTCATGAGGTGGCCAAAGTATTGGAGTTTCAGCTACAACATAAGTCCTTTCAATGAATACCCAGGACTGATCTCCTTTAGGACGGACTGGTTGGATCTTCTTGCAGTCCAAGGGACTCTCAAGAGTCTTCTCCAACACCACAGTTCAAAAGCATCAATTCTTCGGTGCTCTGCTTTCTTCACCGTCCAACTCTCACATCCATACATGACCACTGGAAAAACCATAGCCTTGACTAGACGGACCTTTGTTGACAAAGTAATATCTCTGCTTTTAATTTGCTATCTAGGTTGGTCATAACCTTCCTTCCAAGGAGTAAGCGTCTTTTGATTTCATGGCTGCAATCACCATCAGCAGTGATTTTGGAGCCCCCAAAAATAAACTCTGACACTGTTTCCCCATCTACTTCCCATGAAGAGATGGGACCAGATGCCATGATCCTGGTTTTCTGAACGTCGAGCTTTAAGCCAACATTTTCACTCTCCTCTTTCACTTTCATCAAGAGGCTCTTTAGTTCTTCTTCACTTTCTGCCATAAGGGTGGTGTCATCTGCATATATGAGGTTATTGATATTTCTGCCAGCAATCTTGATTCCAGCTTGTACTTTTTCCAGCCCAGCATTTCTCATGATGTACTCTGCATATAATTTAAATAAGCAAGGTGACAATATAGCTTTGATGTACTCCTTTTCCTATTTGGAATCAGTCTGTTGTTCCATGTCCAGTTCTAAGTTTTGCTTCCTGACCTGCATGCAGGTTTCTCAACAGACAGGTCAGATGGTCTGGTATTTCCGTCTCTTTCAGAATTTTCCACAGTTTATTGTGATTCACGCAGTCAAATGCTTTGGCATAGTCAATAAAGCAGAAATAGATGTTTTTCTGGAACTCTCTTGCTTTTTCGATGATCCAGCAGATATTGGCAATTAGATCTCTGGTTCCTCTGCCTTTTCTAAAACCAGCTTGAACATCTGGAAGTTCACGGTTCACGTATTGCTGAAGCCTGGCTTGGAGAATTTTAAGCATTACTTTACTGAAGTGTGAGATGAGTGCTAGCTTTGTTCGTAGTGATGCTTTCTAAGGCCCGCTTGACTTCACATTCCAGGATGTCTGGCTCTAGGTGAGTGATCACACCATTGTGATTATCTGAGTCGTGAAGATCTTTTTTGTACAGTTCTTCTGTGTATTCTTGCCACCTCTTCTTAATATCTTCTGCTTCTGTTAGGTCCATACTATTTCTGTCCTTTATCGAGCCCATCTTTGCATGAAATGTTCCCTTGGTATCTCTAATTTTATTGAAGAGATCTCTAGTCTTTCCCAATCTGTTGTTTTCCTCTATTTCTTTGCACTGATCACTGAGGAAGGCTTTCTTATCTCTCCTTGCTATTCTTTGGAACTCTGCATTCAGATGGGAGTATCTTTCCTTTTTTCCTTTGCTTTTCGCTTCTCTTCTTTTCCCAGCTATTTGTAAGGCCTCCTCAAACAGCCATTTTGCTTTTTTGCATTTCTTTTCCATGGGGATGGTCTTGATCCCTGTTTCCTGTACAATGCCACGAACCTCTGTCCATAGTTCATCAGGCACTACTCTGCCTATCAGATCTAGTCCCTTTAGTCTATGTGTCACTTCCGCTGTATACTCATAAGAGATTTGATTTAGGTCATACCTGAATGATCTAGTGGTTTTCCCTCTTTCTTCAATTTTAGTCTGAATTTGGCAATAAGGAGTTCATGATCTGAGCCACAGTCAGCTCCCGGTCTTGTTTTTGCTGACTGTATAGAGCTTCTCCATCTGTGGCTGCAAAGAATATAATCAATCTGATTTCGGTGTTGACCATGTGGTGATGTCCATGTGTAGAGTCTTCTCTTGTGTTGTTGGAAGAGGGTGTTTGCTATGACCAGTGCGTTCTCTTGGCAAAACTCTATTAGTGTTTGCCCTGCTTCATTCTGTACTCCAAGGCCAAATTTTCCTGTTACATCAGTTGTTTCTTGACTTCCTACTTTTGCATTCCAGTCCCCTATAATGAAATGGACATTTTTGGGGGTGTTAGTTCTAAAAGGTCTTGTAGGTCTTCATAGAACGATTCAAATTCAGCTTCGATGCAGGTAAGGTGGTCTAGTATTCTCATCTCTTTAAGAATTTTTCAGTTTTTTTATGATCCACACAGTCAAAGGCTTCAGTGTAATCAATGAAGCCAAATCAGACATTTTTCAAGATGCGTTCTACTGGGGAAGGGAATGCAAACTACTTCAGCATTCTTGCCGTGAGAACCCCATGAACAGCATGAGAAAGCAGAATTTGGGGTATGGGGCTCCAACTAATAGTGCACTTATTAGAGTACCTCACACAAGTTAGGTGTATAACAAGTACTTGAGAACTTGATTTTGACTGTAAGGGTTTTTAATCTTCTTGTCCTCTTGACTGCACTATGTCAATGTTCAATAACAGGCCTTTTATGTTAGGCACCCAGTAAAGGCTTTAAGGATGTAAACTGTTCAGCAATGGAGGATGTATCATTGAAAGAAGGTTTTAGGGATCTTCACACTTGGCAGCCTCATACGCTGCAAGAAGTCATTGCTGAATTGAGTATATTGGAGTGGCACGTATTAAAACTTAGAAGACAACACAAGATCAAAGCTTGGGAGCCGTTAGTCCAATGAGGACACAAAAATATCTGTCCAGAAAAATAGCTCAGTAGAAAGGATAGCATACAACAATGAATAACCACTGGGCACAGGATCAGGAGACAAATTGTTTCCAGGAGTTGCCATTGTCTGGCTATGTGACCATGACCCAATTTCTTTCTCTCTTCAACTTCACATTAGATCTATGATGTGTTGTTGTTACAGTATATGGTCTCCAACTATCCTTCTGGTTCAATTCTTCCATTCTGTATTAACCAGCCTAACAAGTTGATTGATAGCAAATCAAAAACAAAGAATCATACTTTAAGACCTGGCAAGGCCCTTTGAAGTCACTAACTACAATTTCCTTGGTGACTATTAAAAATTAGGTTACAGGTATAAAGAGGTGAAAGAATTAATTACCCATAGTCATATAGCTGGTGGTTCAGAGTGAGAACTAGAACACATGTAGTCAGGATCTATATTCAGGACTCCTTCTACTGTAGCCTCTACTTTCTGTAAGAATGATTCTTGACTAGGCCATCAGCCTGAACTTGATTCGATCTCCTAGTCAAGGCTCTTGTCACTTTTCTCATTACTGCTGCTTGGTTGTGAAATAATGAGAATTTCGCTAAAAATGGTCTTCATTTTCTGATTTAGTGACAAAGAGTGGTTTAAATATTTGGTTCCTATGTGAACATTGTTTTGGGGCACTTCCTCTTTGTGCTCACTCATAACAGAGCCTTTGCATATCAGTTCTCTCTGGCATAAGGTTAAAAGGATTATTCTTTCCATAAAAATAAGAAATATGTGGGGAGTGGAAGAAATAAAGTACATTCAGGGCTCAAAGGACAGATTGTCCTTGTGATAGTTATACATTGTACCAACTTTGATGCATCAGTCACCACTGTTTTTCAAACAAATGTGACTTATTTCATAGTCATAAAATGTTGCTTTTCTCTGTCTTCAGCATTGTCTCTAAGGTTATCCACCGTGAACAGAGGCTTGGTAGAATAACAAAGCCTATCCTATGGGAGTCCCAGTGAACCCCTGGATATTTGTAGTGATACTGGGAAAAGGGGGCAGGGAAACTAAGATGTATTGAACACCTCCTATGGTTTGATAATTTTCCAGTCACTTTACATTATAATTTATACTTATAGAAAATGCTATTTTTTAGTGCTTATAGTATGAAAGGCACTTTACAATGTTCATTATCTCATTTAATTTTCACATAAACTATACGGTAGTAATTATTCTTATAATGCCCAATTTACAGGTGAAAAAACTGAAGTTCAAAACAGAGAAATTGCCTGGTTTTGAGATCACTTGACCAATAATGGGCAGAGTTTGACTTTAATCCCAGGTTTGTTTAATTCTTGTTAACTCGTGTATTTTCCCCTGTAAACTGGATCTTTGGTCATAACAAAGCTTCCAAGAGTGCTTTTCAGACCAACACCTGTTGAGAGAGGAATTAGAATTGAGTTTTACTGACTTTAGTTAATACTGATGTCATGAAAGGGAAAAGGCCACATAGGTGGTATATTCCCATTGCACAGAAAGGAAATAAAGATAATTTGAAGATCCTGTGATTATAAAGGACTCCAATAGGGAAACAAGGCCCAATGAGGCTAAACTCTGTAAGCCAAATGCACTTTCGATCTGACTGAATCACTGTTTTTCTTGTTGCCTCTGCAAATAATCCAAACTATCTCTTAAATTCTTTCTGTGTGTGATCCAGATTCTTCAAATGCCTACCGGGACAATATATGATCTGGATCTCCATCTTACATAAGTACACATCTTTGAGATAGTGGATAATGTATTTAGAGAATACTGAGAATAATTCAACTCAAAGATTCTTAAGGTGTATTATAATTTGTGAATTTTTAAATTTATGTAACAAAAAGTACCATTTACTATAGTGACATTAGGTACATTCACAATGATGTGCAAGCATTCAGTTCAGTTCAGTTCAGTAGCTCAGTCGTGTCCAACTCTTTGCGACCCCATGGACTCCAGCACGCCAGGCTTTCCTGTCCATCACCAACTCCCGGGGTTTACTCAAACTCATGTCCATTGAGTCAGTGATGCCATCCAAACATCTCATCTTCTGTCGTCCCCTATTCCTCCCACCTTCAATCTTTCCCAGCACCCGGGTCTTTTCCAGTGAGTCAGTTCTTCGCATCAAGTGTTCAAAGTATTGGAGCTTCAGCTTCAGCATCAGTCCTTCCAATGATTATTCAGGACTGATTTCCATTAGGATGGACTGGTTTGATCTCCTTGCAGTCCAAGGGACTCTCAAGAGTCTTCTCCAACACCACAGTTCAAAAGCATCAATTCTTCAGTGCTCAGCTTTCTTTATATTCCAACTCTCACATCCACGCATGACTACTGGAAAAACCATAGCTTTGACTAGATAGACATTTGTTGGCAAAGTAATGTCTCTGCTTTTTAATGTGCTGTCTAGGTTGGACATAACTTTTCTTCCCAGGAGTAAGCGTCTTTTAATTTCATGGTTGCAGTCACCATCTGCGATGATTTTGGAGCTCCCCCCCAAAATAAAGTCTGTCACTGTTTCCACTGTTTCCCCATCTATTTTCCATGAAGTGATGGGACCGGATGCCATGATCTTAGTTTTCTGAATGTTGAGCTTTAAGCCAACTTTTTCACGCTCCTCTTGCAATTTCATCAAGAGGCTCTGTAGCTCTTTTTCACTTTCTGCCATAAGGGTGGTGTCATCTGCATATCTGAGGTTACTGATATTTCTCCCAGCAATCTTGATTCCAGCTTGTGCTTCTTCCAGCCCAGCGTTTCTCATGATGTACTCTGCATATAAGTTAAATAAGCAGGGTGACAATACACAGCCTTGACGTACTCCTTTTCCTATTTGGAACCAGTCTGTTGTTCCATGTCCAGTTCTAACTGTTGCTTCCTGTCCTGCATACAGATTTCTCAAGAGGCAGGTTAGGTGGTCTGGCATTCCCAAATTTTGAAGAATTTTCCACAGTTTGTTGTGGTTCACACAGTCAAAGGCTTTCGCATAGTCAATATAGGAGAAATAGATGTTTTTTGAAATGCTCTTGTTTTTTTGATGATCCAGTGGATGTCGGCAATTTGATCACTGGTTCCTTTGCTTTTTCTAAAACAAGCTTGAACATCTGGGATTTCACAGTTCACATACTGTTGAAGCCTGGCTTGCATAATTTTGAGCATTAATTTTTTTCTTTTTCTTTTTTTTCTTTTTTTTAAATTTATTTTAGTTGGGGGCTAATTACTCTAAAATATTGTAGTGGTTTTTGCCATACATTGACATGAATCAGCCATGGGTTAACATGTGTTCCCCATCCTGAACCCTCCTCCCACCTTCCTCCCCATCCCATCCCCCTGGGTCATCCCATTGCCCCAGCCCTGAGCATTTGTCTCATGCATCAAACCTGGAATGGTGTTCTGTTTAACATATGATAATATACATGTTTCAGTGCTATTCTCTCAGAACGTCCCACCCTTACCTTCTCCCTCAGAGTCCATAAGACTGTTCTATGCATCCGTGTCTCTTATTCTGTCTCACATATATACTAATGCATATATATGGGAGCTGAAAATGGTAACAATAACCCTATATGCGAGACAGAATTTTGAGCATTATTTTACTAGCGTGTGAGAAGAGTGCAATTGTGCAGTAGTTTGAGCATTCTTTGGCATTGTCTTTCTTTGGGATTGGAATGAAAACTTACCTTTTCCAGTCCTGTGGCCACTGCTGAGTTTTCCAAATTTGCTGGCATATTGAGTGCAGCATTTTCACAGCATCATCTTTAGGATTTGAAATAGCTCAATTGGAATTCCATCACGTCGATTAGCTTTGTCCGTAGTGATGTTTCCTAAGGCACAATTGACTTCACTTTCCAGGATGTCTGGCTCTAGGTGCGTGATTATCTCAGTTGTGAAGATCTTTTTCTTATAGTACTTCTGTGTATTTTTGCCACCTCTTCTTAATATCTTCTGGTTCTCTGTTAGGTCCACATCATTTCTCTCCTTTTTTGTGCCCATCTTTGCATGAAAATTTCCCTTGGTATCTCTAATTTTCTTGAAGAGATCTCTCGTCTTTCCCATTCTATTATTTTCCTCTATTTCTTTGCAATGATCACTAAGGAAGTCTTTCTTATCTCTCCTTGCTATTCTTTGGAACTCTGAATTCAAATGAGTGTATCTTTCCTTTTCTCCTTTGCTTTTTGCCTCTCTTCTTTTCACAGCTATTTGTAAGACCTCCTCAGAAAGCCACTTTGCTTTTTTGTATTTCTTTTTCTTGGGGATGGTCTTGATGCCTGTCTCCTGTACAATGTCATGAACCTCCATCTATAGTTCTTCAGGTACTTTGTTTATCAGATCTAATCACTTGAATCTATTTCTCACTTCTACTGTATAATCATAAGGGTTTAATTTAGGTCATACCTGAAAGATCTAGTGGGTCTCCCTACTTTCTTCAATTTAAGTCTGAATTTGGCAATAAGGAGTTCATGATCTGAGCCACAGTCAGCTCCCAGTCTTGTTTTTGCTGACTGTATAGAGCTTCTCCATCTTTGGCTCCAAAGAAATAATCAGTCTGATTTTGATATTGACCATCTGGTGATGTCCATCTATAGAGTCTTCTCTTGTGTGTTGGAAGAAGGTCTTTGCTGTGACCAGTGAATTCTCTTGCAAAACTCTATTAGCCTTTGCCCTGCTTCATTCTGTACTCCAAGGCCAAATTTTCCTGTTACTCCAGGTGTTTCTTGACTTCCTACTTTTGCTTTCCAGTCCCCTATAATGAAAAGGACATCTTTTTTGTGTATTAGTTCTAGAAGATTTTGTAGCTCTTCATAGAACCGTTCAACTTCAGCGTCTTCAGCATTACTGGTTGGGGCATAGACTTGGATTATTCTAGTATTGAATGGTTTGCCTTGGAAACGAACAGAGATCATTCTGTTATTTTTGATATTGCATCCAAGTATTGCATTTCAGATTCTTTTGTTGACTATGATGGCTACTCCATTTCTTCTAAGGGATTCTTGCCCACAATAGTAGATATAATGGTCATCTGGATTAAATTCATCCATTCCAGTCCATTTTAGTTCACTGTTTCTTAAAATGTCGATGTTCCCTCTTGCCATCTCCTGTTTGACCACTTCCAATTTGCTTTGATTCATGGACCTAACATGTCAGGTTCCTATGCAACATTGCTCTTTACAGCATTGGGCCTTGCTTCCATCACCAGTCACATCCACAACTGGGTGTTGTTTCTGCTTTGGCTCCATCTCTTCATTCTTTCTGGAGTTATTTCTCCACTGATTTCCAGTAACATATTGGGCACCTACCAACCTGGGGAGTTCATCTTTCAGTGTCCTGTCTTTTTGCCTTTTCATACTGTTGATGGGGTTATCAAGGCAAGAATACTGAAGTGGTTTGCCATTCCGTTCTCCAGGGGATCACGTTTGATCAGAACTTTCCACTATGACCCATCTGTCTTGGGTAGCCCTACACGGGATGGCTCATAGTTTCATTGAGTTAGACTAGGTTGCGGTCCATGTGATCAGATTGGTCAGTTTTCTGTGATTACAGTTTTCTGCCCTATGATGTATAAGGATAAGAGGCTTATGGAAGCTTCCTGATGGGAGAGACTGATTGAGGGGGAAACTGCAAGCATTACTTCTGTCCTTTTCCAGAACCTTTTCATCATCCCAAACAAATTCTTTATGGATCAAATAATAATCCCTTATTCCTCCATTCCCAAGCCCTGGTAACCTCTTTTCTATTTTTAGTCCCTATTAATTTTTATACACTAGGTACCTCATGTAAGTGGAATTGTACACTGTTTGTTCTTTTGTGTCTGGCTTATTTCACTATGGATTGTGTTTACAAGCCTCATCCATGCTGCCCTTGTATCTGAATTTCTTTCCTTTTTAAGGTTGAATAATGTTCAATTTTATGTATATATTAACAGCACATTTTGTTTATCAACACATGTGTTGATAGAAATTTGAATTGTTTCTACTTTTTGGCTATTGTTAATATTGCTATTAAGAACACATTTTTACAAGTATCTGTGTCCCTGATTTCAGTTCTTTTGGGTATACACCCAAAGAGGATTCATAGGATCATATGGTAATTTTATGTTTGAATTCTTAAGGAACTGCCATACTATTGTACATAGTTCAGTTCAGTTCAGTCGCTCAGTCGTGTCCGACTCTTTGCGACGCCATGAATTGCAGCACGCCAGGCCTCTCTGTCCATCACCAACTTGCGGAGTCTACTCAAACCCATGTTCATCGAGTCAGTGATGCCATCCAACCATCCCATCCTCTGTCGTCCCCTTCTCCTCCTGCCCCCAATCCTACCCAGCATTAGGGTCTTTTCCAATGAATCAACTCTTCGCATGAGGTGGCCAAAGTATTGGAGTTTCAGCCTCAGCATCAGTCCTTCCAATGAACACCCAGGACTGATCTCCTTTAGGATGGATTGATTGGATCTCCTTGCAGTCCAAGGGACTCTCAAGAGTCTTCTCCAACACCACAGTTCAAAAGCATCAATTCTTTGGCACTCAGCTTTCTTCACCGTCCAACTCTCACATCCATACATGACCACTGGAAAAACCATAGCCTTGACTACATGGACTTTTGTTGGCAAAGTAATGTCTCTGCTTTTAAATATGCTATCTAGGTTGGCCATAACCTTCCTTCCAAGGAGTAAGCGTCTTTTAATTTCATGGCCGCAATCACCATCAGCAGTGGTTTTGGAGCCCAAAAAATAAAGTCTGACACTGTTTCCACTGTTTCCCCATCTATTTCCCATGAAGAGATGGGACCAGATGCCATGTTCTTAGTTTTCTGAACGTTGAGCTTTAAGCCAACTTTTTCACTCTCGTCTTTCACTTGCATCAGGGGGCTCTTTAGTTCTTTTTCACTTTCTGCCATAAGGGTGGTGTCATCTGCATATCTGAGGTTATTGATATTTCTCCCGGCAATCTTGATTCCAGCTTGTGTTTCTTCCAGCCCAGCGTTTCTCATGATATACTCTGCATATAAGTTAAATAAGCAGGGTGATAATTGTACATAGTACATAGTAGGGTTTTTTTTTTTTTTTTGGTACACAGTACATAAATTGTACACAGTAGTTGCCCCATTTTAGATTCCTAACAGCTAGGCCCAAGGGTTCTAACTTTTTTCAATTCCTGACCAGAATTCTTATTTTCTTTTTCTAAAAAATAATAGCCATCCTAATGTGTGTGAAATTGTATCTGTTTATAGTTTTGAATAGCATCCCCCCAACGGAGAAGGAAATGGCAACCCACTCCAGTATTCTTTTTTTTTTTCCACTCCAGTGTTCTTGCCTGGAGAATCCCAGGGACAGAGGAGCCTGGTGGGCTGCCATCTATGGGGTCGCACAGATTTGGACACGACTGAAGCAACTTAGCAGCAGCAGCAACAATGAATGAAATTGAGCAGCTTTTAATGAATTTACTGTACACTGATATTCTTCTTAGAATTATCTATTCCAGTTATTTGCTTATTTATGAATTAAATTGTTTGCAAATTTTAGGAGTCATTTATATTTTGGATATTAGCCCCTTCTTAGATACATGATTTGCAAATATTTTTGCTCAATCTGCAAGTTGTCACTGTGTTGATAGATGCTTTCATTAGATATGACAGAAGTTTTAAATTTTATGAAGTCCAATTTTTCCATTTTTTCTTTTGTTGCTTGTGTGTTTCATATCATAGCCTAGAAATTGTTTGCCAAATCTAATGTCATAAAATTTTACCCTATATTTTCTGCTCAGAATTTTAGTTTTAGTTTTTATGTTTATTTTCTACTTCATCCTTTTTGAGTTAATGCTTGTACATGGGTTAAGGTAAGGGTCCAATTTCATATTTTTTTCTTGTGGATAACATCTTTTCATTTTTCCATACAGGGTTCTAACTGTTGCTTCTTGACCCGCATACATGTTTCCCAGTATATCCGCTTTCCAAGCACCATTTGTAGGAAAGACTCTTCTTTCCCCATTGAATAGTCTTAGCTCACTTGTCTAAAATCACTTAGCTATGTATGAAAGTAAATATGTTGGGGCTCTCTATTCTATTCCATTAGTCTATATGTCTATTCTTATGCCATAACCACACTGTTCTGATTATGTTAAATTTACAGTAAGATTTGAAATCAGGAATTTTGAGTTCTCCAACTTTGGTTTTCCTTTTCACGAGTTTTTGTGGTGTCTTGAGATTATGTATGAAATTTCATATGAATTTTTCTACTTCTGCAAAAATGTCATTGGGATTTTTATAAGGATTGCATTATGCTTACAGATCACTTTGGTTAATTCTGTCATTTAACAAAATTGTCGTTTAACAATATTAAGTCTTCCAATCCATTGCTATAAGATGGCTTTCCATTTATTTATGTTTTCTTTAATCTCTTTCAAAAATGTTTTGTAGTTTTCAGTGTACAAGTCTTTTGCATCTTTAGTTAAATTTATTCCTAAGTATTTTATCCGTTTTGATGCTATTGTATGTGGAATTTTTTACCTCAATTCCTTTTAAGATTTTTAATTGTTAGCAAGTATAAATTTAGCTTACTCTTTAATTGAAATACTATATTCACAATATTATATTCATTTCAGGTATACAGTACCATGATTCAGCCTTTTTACAGATTATACACCATTAAAAGATGTTTTCTGTTCATTTTTTTATCTGGAACTTGCTGAATTCATTTATTGGTGCTGTTTTTTTGTGTGTGGCTATGTTAGGATTTCTATATATAAGATAGCACCATCTTCTAACAAGTTGGGTTATTTTATTTCTTTTCCTTGCCTAAGTGCTCTGGATAGAACTTCTAGTAATCTACTGAATAGAAGTGGCGAAATAGGACATCCTCACTTTGCTACTGATCCTAGAAGAAAAACTTTCATTCTTGTACCATCGACTATAATGTTAGCTATTTTCACATGCGGCCTTGATCATGTTGAGGCAGTTTCATTTTACTCTTAGTTTATTGTGGGATTTTATCTTGAAATGGTGTTTCGTTTTGCCAAATGAATTTTTTGCATCAATTGAAATGATCATGTGTTTTTCTTTTCCCTTCATCCTATTAATGTGGTGTATTACATTGTTTGACATTCATATGTTGAAACATTCTCTTATCTTGGACTAGATTTGACATCAGGGTAATGCTAGCCTCATAGAAGGAGTTTGGAAGTGTTGTCTTCAATTTTTTTGAGAGTTTGACTATTGATTTTAATCCTCTGCCTACCTTTAGCTTTAGTTGTTCTTCTTTATCTCATTCCTTAATATTCAAAGTTAGGTATTGATTTGAAGTCTATTTACATTTTTTAAATTTTATTAAAGATTATTTTTTAGAGCAGTTATAGGTTTACAATTGTAAACCTATTGAAACTATTGTAAGATTGTTGTGAAGATTTACCAAATACCTCTGGTCCAGCACATGCATACACTTCTCTATTATCAACAGTACTCACCAGAATTGTACATTTTTAAATTGATGATTAACATATTGACACATCAGAATCACAAAAACTCTTAGGTTAGCTTAGGGCTCACTCTTAGTTTTGTACATTCTGTAGATTTAGAATATGACATATACCTATTATTTTAATTTATTGTTGATTTATTTTTGGAAAGAACAGTTTGCTCTATTCTGGATGGCAACAACTGAGTGGGGTGGCACTGTGTGTGAGGCCAGACTCCTGTCCATAGGCTGACTCCTCCACTGACTGTCAGTGGGCAATAACATTTTTAGAGAAAAGGAAGGGACTATATGTAGAAATAGCACACTCAGCTCTGATTGTCATCTTGAAATTAGTCATGCAGTGGTCTGATCAGCATCATCTTGATTGTTTTTTAATTCATTTTTAGCTAATTTTATTATATTATAGTCACTTTGAATACTGTGTTAGTTTCTGCTGTACAGCAAAATGAATCAGCTATATGTTTACATGCTGCTGCTGCAGGTAAGTTGCTTCAGTCGTGTCCGACTCTGTGCAACCCCATAGACGGCAGACCACCAGGCTCTGCCGTCCCTGGGATTCTCCAGGCAAGAATACTGGAGTGGGTTGCTATTTCCTTCTCTAGTGCATGAAAGGGAAAAGTGAAAGTGAAATCGCTCAGTCGTGTCCAACTCTTAGCGACCCCATGGGCTGTAGCCTACCAGGCTCCTCCATCCAAGAGATTTTCCAGGCAAGAGTACCAGAGTGGGTTGCCATTGTCTTCTCCGATATGTTTACATATGTCCCCACTTTTTTCGATTTCTTTCCCATTTAGGCCATCACAGAGCATTGAGTAGACTTTCTTGTGCTATACAGTAGTTTTTCATTATTTATCTAAAATAGTATCAGTGGAAACAGTGTCAGACTTTATTTTTTGGGGCTCCAGAATCACTGCTGATGGTGATTGCAGCCATGAAATTAAAAGACGCTTACTCCTTGGAAGGAAGGTTATGATCAACCTAGATAGCATATTTAAAAGCAGAGACATTACTTTGCCAACAAAAGTCCGTCTAGTCAAGGCTATGGTTTTCCCAATGGTCATGTATGGATGTGAGAGTTGGACAGTGAAGAAAGCTGAGCACCGAAGAATTGATGCTTTTGAACTGTAGTGTTGGAGAAGACTCTTGAGAGTCCCTTGGACTGCAAGGAGATCCAACCAGTCCATCCTAAAGGAGATCAGTCCTGGGTGTTCATTGTAAGGACTGATGTTGAAGCTGAAACTCCAATACTTTGGCCACCTCATGCGAAGAGTTGACTCATTGGAAAGATCCTGATGATGGGAAGGAATGGGGGCAGGAGGAGAAGGGGACGACAGAGGATGAGATGGTTGGATGGCATCACTGACTCGATGGACATGGTTTTGGGTAGACTCTGGTAGTTGGTGATGGACAGGGAGGCCTGGTGTGCTGCGATTCATGGGGTCGCAAAGAGTCGGACACGACTGAGCGACTGAACTGAACTGAAGTGAGTATATATATATTGTATATCAATCTCAATCTCCCGATCCCACCTTCCTTTTTTCCCTTAGCATGGTATCCATATATTTGTTCTCTATGTCTGTTTCTATTTCTGCTTTGCAAATAAGATCATCTAAACCATTTTTTCTAGATTCCACATATATGTTTAAATATACAGCATTTGTTTTTCTCTTTCTGATTTACTTCACTGTTTATGATAGACTCTAGGTCCATCCATGTCTCTGAAAATGGCACAATTTTGTTCCATTTTGTGCCTGAGTAATATCCCACTATATATATGTACCATATATCCATTACCTTGTTGATGGACATTTAGGTTGCTTACATGTTTTGGTTATTTAAAATAGTGATTCAACAAATATTGGGGTGTTTGTATCTTTTCAAATTATGGTTTTCTCTGGATATATTCCAAGGAATGTGATTGCAGGATCATATGGTAAGTTTATATTTTTAATGTGTGTACTTTCAACTGTAAATTTTCCCCTTAGCACTACATTTCTGAACCCATAACTTTAGGTATGTTCCAGCTTCATTTTTATTTGTTTCATGGTATTTTCTAATTTCGATTTTATTTGTTCCTTTAACTTTTGTTTAATAATTCATGAATTCATTTCCAAATAGTTGTTAAATTTATATTTTTTTTCTGCTGTTGATTTTTGCTTCAATCCATTATGATCAGATAAGATACATTGTATACTTGCAATCTTTTTCAGTTGATTAAGTCGTTTTGTGGCCTAACATGTTGCCTATCCTGAAGAATGTTCCATATGTATTATAGAAAGATACTTTTTGTGGTGGAGTGTTCTGAATGTGTTTTAGGTTTGATTAGTTTATGTTATTGTCCAAGTTCACCACTTCCTTAATGAACTTCGGATTTTCTATCCATTACTGAAAGTGATGTATTGATATCTTCTACTATATTGCCTTCTCTCGTGGCTCAGTTTGTTAAGAATATGCCTGCAATGTGAGTTTGTTTCTGGGGTTAGGAAGATCACCTGAGGAAGGGAATGGTTACCCACTCCAGTATTCTTGCCTGGAGAAATCCATGGACAGAGAAGCCTGGACAGCTATAGTCCATGGGGTTGCAAAGAGTAGGACACAACTGATCAACTAACACTAGTATTGTAGCACTATTTCTTCCTTCAATATTGTCAATATTTGTTTCATATATTTTGTAGTGCATAAAGTGGTGTGTGTGTGTGTGTGTGTATAGATATATTTACAATTGCTATATCTTATTGATGAATTGATGGAGGTATTGATATACAATGTCCTTCTTTGTCTTTTGTAGCATGTTGTTTTACTTAAAGTTTATTTGTCTGATATTAGTATAGCCAATTGTTTTTTATTGTTATTGTTTATGTGGAATATCTTCTCCCATCCTCTCACATTCAACCATTTTATTGTTACATATAAAATGTGACTCTTGTATATAACATATAATTGGATCATGATTTTTCCTTAAATCAGTTCTTCTAGTTTATTTCTTTTGAATGGAGAAATTTTAAACCATTTACATTTAAAGCAATTACTGATAAAGGAGGAGTTTCCTTTGTCATTTTGCTATCTTTTCATATATCTCATAGCTTTTTGTCTCTCATGTCATCCATTATTGTTTTTGTTTGTGTTCAGTTGATTTTTTGGTAGTGGCATATTTGATTCCCTTCTCATTTCCTTGTGTGTATATTCTATAGGTATCTTCTTGGATACCACATACTAAAGTTGTAAGCTTCTAATTTGATATCAATATAATTTCACTTCCATACAAACTTTCTATTCCCACATAGTCCCGTCCCTTTTTAAGTTATTGGTGTCATGAATTGCATCTGTATGCAATGTGTGGCCAATAATATAGACTTATAATTGTTTGTAAGCATGTGTCCTTTAAATACAGTAGAAAAAATAAACGTGAAGTTATAAGTAAAAAGTAGAATTATACTGTACAAGATAATTTTGTATCTTCATATGGCCTTAAGTTGCTCTGTGAAAAGTGAAAATGTTAGCTACTCAGTCATGTCTGACTCTTTGTGATCACATGGGCCTGCAGGCTCCTCTGTCCATGGAATTGTCCAGGCAAGAAAACTGGAGTGGGTAGCCATTCCCTTCTCCAGGGGATCTTCCCAACCTGGGGATCAAACTCTCTCTACCATCCTTTTATTTCACCCTAAAGGGACATCACTAGCAGTTTTTGTAGGGTCAGCCTAGTGGTAATAAAATCACTCAGACTTTGTCTATCTAGGAATGTTTTAGTTTCTCCTTTAAAAAAAAGGTGACAAAATATAAATGAAAAAAATGTATCATTTTTAACATTTTAAGTGTAGACTCCCATGGCATTAAGTACATTCGCATTATTATGCAACCATCATCACCATCCATCTCTAGAAACTTTTCACCTTCTCAATGTAAAATTCTGTACCTATTAGATAGTAACTGCCATTCCTCCCCCTCCAATCCCTGGGAACCACCATCCTACTTTCTGTCTCTGAATCTGACTACTTGAAGTTACCTGACGTAAGTGGAATCATGCAATAATTGTTCTTTTCTGATTGGCTTACTTAATTATCATATCTTCAAGGTTCTTCTATGTTGTAACATGACTTTTTTTTGTGGTGACATGTTTTGATTCCCTTTTTATTTCCTTTTGTTTATATTATGCTGATATTTTGTTTCTGGTTACCTTGGTAATTATATATAACATCCTATTTATATGTTTTGTCATATATAGTACTCTCAGCTGACACATTTTTTTAGGTCTTTAGATATATCATCCATCTACCTTCTGATGAGAAATTGGCTGATAATTTTATTGAGAATCACTTGTATGTAATGAGTCATTTGCTGTTGTTCTCATGATTCTTTTTGCTTTTCCTTATCAAAAGTTTGTTTGTAATGTATCTTTGCGTGTCTGTCCTTAGTTTATCCTACTGGGAACTTATTGAGCATCTTGAACTTATAGATTCTTGTATTGACTAAAATTTGGGAAGTTTTTCAGGCATTATTTTTTTAAATAATCTGTCTTCCCTCTACTCTTTCTTTCTCTGTGACTGTCATATTATATTATATACTTTTTTCTGCTTGATGATGTCCCACAAGTCTCTTTGGCTCTTTTCCATTTTCTTAATTCCTTTATTCTCTGCTCTTCCAACTTGATCATTTCAACTGTCCTTTCTTCATATTTGCTGATTCTTTTTTTCTGCCTCCTCAGATCTGCTGTCAAATTTCTCTAGTGAAGATTTTATTCTGGTTTTTATTTATTAGCATTGGAATTTCCATTAGGTCCATTATTAAAACTTCTGTTTTTTGATATACTTATTTTATTAATAAATCGTTTTGGATTTTCTTTAATTTTTGCCTGTGTTTTCCCTTAGTACTTTAGGTATATTTAAGACAATAGTTTTTAATTTTTTCATTTGGTAAATCAATTGTCTGGGCTTCCATGCAGATGGTTTTTGCCAATTGAACTTTTCTCTTTGACTGTGCCATGCTTACCTTGTTTCTTTGTGTGTCTTGTAATTTTTGTTGAAAACTGGGCATTTGATTACTATAACAAAATAACTGAAAATTAGATTCCCTTCTTATCAGCTGATTTTTTAAATTATTTAATTCTATAGTACATTTATTTTGAGACTTTTCCAAACTATTTTAATAAAAGCTTTTCTTGTCATGTGTACTCACCGATATCTTTGTTATTTTTAATTATTTTTTACTTTTTTATTGATTTATTTATTTTAATTGGAGGTTAATTCCTTTACAATATTCTGATGTTTTTTGCCATACATCAACGTGAATCAACCACGGGTATACATGCGTCCCCCCATCCTGAATCCTCCTCCCACCTCCCTTCCCACCCTATCCCTCTGAATTGTCCAGAGCACAGATTTTGAGTGCCTTGCTTCATGCATCAAACTTGCACTGGTCATCTATTTTACATATGGTAATATACATGTTTCAGCGCTCTCCTCTCAGATCATTCCACCCTCACATCCCACAGAATCCAAAAGTCTGTTCTTTACATCTGTGTCTCTTTTGCCGCCCTACATGTAGGATCATCGTTACCATCTTTCTAAATTCCATATACATGCATTAATATACAGTATTTGTCTTCTCTTTCTGACTTACGTTACTGTGTATAATAGGCTCCAGGTTCATCCACCTCGTTAGAACTGATTCAAATGTGTTCCATTTTATAGCTAAGTAATATTCTGTTGTGTATATGTACCACAACTCTCTTATCCATTAATCTGCTGATGAACATCTAGGTTGCTTCCATGTCCTAGATATTGTAAATAGTGCCTCGATGAATATTGGGGTACATTTGTCTCTTTAAATTCTGGTTTTCTAGGGGTGTATGCCCAGTAGTGGGATTGTTGGGTCATATGGCAGTTCTATTCCCAGTTTTTTTAAGGAATCTCCACACCGTTCTCTATAACGGCTGCGCTAGTTTGCATTCTCACCAACAGTGAAAGAGGGTTTCCTTTTCTTCACATTCTCTCTAACACTTATTGTTTGTAGAGTTTTTGATGATGGCCATTCTTACAGGTGTGAGATTGATTTGCATTTCTCTAATAATGAGTGATGTTGAGCATCTTTTCATGTGCTTATTAGCCATCTGTATGTCTTCTTTGGAGAAATGTCTGTTTAGTTTTTTGCCCAGTTTTTGATTGGCCTGTTTGCATGTTAAACTGGTGTTTTGGCAGAGATTTCTTTGCAAGTTAAAAGCTTAAACAAGCAAAAAAAAAAAAAACCACCAAAGAAATAAACAAAAATAGAAAACACCAATATTTCCCAGTCTTTGCAGACTGACTCTGATCTGAGTCAGCCCTTCAGCAAATAACTAGAATTTCTCTGAGCTCAGGGGCTCAGGGATTATCCCGAGGTAGAAGGTTAAGGTGTTTTCATGTCTTATCTGAGCATGTGTCTTCTCTGGACCTGCACATACTTTCTAAAGTTCCACATATACATGGTTGCTTTTGAATGTCTTAAATTTTTAGGCTCATCTCAGTTTCTCCTCTAGGCCTTTGATATATTATTGTATGTCTCCACCTATAACTCTGCCACAAATGTCAGTGGATTTGTAATACCATTATAGCTTTTAAAAGCAGTATCTGCCAGTTCCCACCCATGTTTCAGTTTTGCAATGAAACCAAAAGATTAGTCCTTCAGTTAGTTCCCAGACAGGGTAGAAGTGTTGTACACTGTAATTTGCAAATTAGGCCTCTCTTTTGAGTTGGGGGACTAGAAACTGACCAACTGCTTATCAAGACCACAATCTTCATCACACAAGGGAGAGTATGGGGGGAAGGTTTAAAAAATCCTAAGATTTTCCTATTGTTTTGAAGATAGTTTTTTCTTGTTTGGGAATGTTCTTCATTGCTGTATTTTTTTAATTAAAAAAAATTACTTCTGAAACTTTTATTGCCACATGTTATACATTTTTTATTTATTTTTAATTGAAGGATACTTGCTTTATAATATTGTGTTGATTTCTACCATACATCAACATGAATCAGCTATAAGTATACATTTGTTCACTCTCTCTTGAGATTCCCTTCCACCTCCTACCCATTTCCATCCATCTAAATTGTTACAGAGCATTGGTTTGGGTTCCCTGAGTCATACAGCAAATTCCCATTGGCTATCTAATTAATATATGGCAGTGTATATATTTCCATGCTATTCTCTCCATTCGTCCCACACTCTCCTTCATCCCCCCAGCCCATGTCCATAAATCTATTCCCTATATCTGCATCGCCAATGCTTCCCTGGAAGTAGATTCATCAGTACCATCTTTCTGGATTAATATATAGCATGAATGTCGCAACATTAAACAACACCCGTTTTTCTCTTTCTAAATTAAGTCACTGTGCATAATAGGCTCTAGGTTCATCCACCTCTTAGAACTGATTCAAATGCATTATTTTTTATGCCTGAGTAATATTCCATTATATGTATATCCATAGCTTCTTTATCTATTCACCTGTTGATGGACTTCTAGGTTGCTTCCATGCCCTAGCTATTATGAATAATACTGCAATGAACATCGGGGTACATGAGTCTTTTTTGATTTGTGGTTTCTTCAGGGTATATGCCAATAGTGAGATTACTGTGTCAAAGAGTAGTTTCATTCCCAGTTTTTTTGTTTGTTTGTTTGTTTTAAGGAATCTCTGTACTGTGTTCCATAGTGGCTGTATCAATTTACATTCCCACCAACAGTGCAAGAGGGTTCCCTTTTCTCTGCACCTTCTCCAGCATTTATTGTTTGTGGCTCTTTTGATATAGGTCACTGTGACCTTGTGAGGTGATATCTCATTGCAGGTTTGACTTGCATTTCTCTGCAAATGAGTGATGTTGGGCATCTTTTCATGTGTTTATTATCTATCTACATATCTTCTTAGGAGAAATATCTGTTCAGTCTTTTGCCAAATTTTTGATAGAGTTGTTTGTTTTTCTGGTATTAAGCTGGATGAGCTGCTTGTATATTTTGGAAATTAATCTTTTTCAGTTGTTTCATTTGCTATTATTTTCTCCCATTCTGAGGGCTGTCTTTTCACCTTCTTTATAGTTTTCTTTGCTGTGTAAAGCTTTTAAGTTTAATTAGGTCCCACTTGTTTATTTTTGTTTTTATTTCCATTTCTATAGGAGGTGTGCAATAGAGGATCTTGCTATGATTTATGTAATCGAGTGTTCCTCCTATGTTTTCCTCTAAGAGTTTTATAGTTTCTGGTCTTACATTTAGGTTTTTAATCCATTTTGAATTTATCTTGATGTATGGTGTTAGGAAGTGCACTAATTTCGTCCTTGTACACATAGCTCTCCAGTTCTCCAAGAACTGCTTGTTAAAGAGATTATATTTTCCCCATTGTATATTCTTGCCTCCTTTGTCAAAGATAAATTGCCCATATGTGTGTGGATTTATGTATGGGCTTTCTATCTGTTACCATTGGTCTATATTTCTGTTTTTGGGACAGTACCACACTGTCTTGATGACTGTAACTATGTAGTATAATCTGATGTCAGGAAGGTTGATTCCTTCAACTCCATTATTCTTTCTCAAGATTCCTTTGGCAAAATAATTAAGAAAGAACATATATATCAATAATTACTTTAAAAGAAAATGGATTACATGATCCAACCAAAAGGTATAGGCTGGCTGGCTGCTGCTGCTGCTGCTGCTGCTGCTAAGTCACTTCAGTCGTGTCCGACTCTGTGCAACCCCATAGACGGCAATCCTCCAGGCTCCCCCGTTCCTGGGATTCTCCAGGCAAGAACACTGGAGTGGGTTGCCATTTCCTTCTCCAATGCATGAAACTGAAAAGTGAAAGTGAGGTCGCTCAGTCGTGTCTGACTCTTCGCGACCCCATGGACTGCAGCCTACCAGGCTCCTCCATCCATGGGATTTTCCAGGCAAGAGTACTGGAGTGGGGTGCCATCGCCTTCTCTGCAGGCTGGCTGAAAGGATACAAAAAAAATCCACATATTTATGCTGTCTACAAGAGACCCACTTCAGACCTAGGGACACATACAGACTGAGCCGATGGAAAGTGAGAGGATGGAAAAAGATATTCCATGAAAATACAAAAAAAAAATGCCCAAGTAACAGTTGTTGTATCAGACAGTATAGACCACAAAATAACAAACATTAGAAGAGATAAGTAAGGACACTACATAATGATCCGGGAATCAATTAAAGAAGATATAACAATTGCAAATGTTTATGTACCCAATATAAGAATACCTCAGTACATGAGACAAACACTAACAAACATAAAAGGGGAAATTGACAGTATAAAATAATAATAGTAGGAGACTTTAATACCACACTTACACCAAAGGACAGATCATAAAAAAGAAAAGTAATGAGGAAACACAAGCCTTAAAATGACACATTAGGCCAGATCAATCTAATTGATATCTTCAGGGCATTCCATCCAAATGCAGAAGAATACAATTTATCCTCAAGTGCATATGGAACATTCTCCAGTATAGATCACATCTTGAGTCACAAATCAAGCCTTGGTAAATTGAAGAAAATTGAAATCTTATCAAGCGTTTTTTTTTCTGATCACAGTGCTATGAGACTAGTTATCAATTACAGGGAGAAAAGCCACAAAAAACACAAACATATTAACATTAAACAATATATTTCTAAATAACCAACAGGATACTGAAGAAATAACAGAAGAAATTAAAAATACCTAGAAACAAATGGCAATGAAAATACAATGATTCAAATCCTGTACAGGCAGCAAGAGCAGTCGTAAGAGAGCAGTTTACTGCAATACAATACTACCTCAATAACAAAAAAAAAGCATCAAACAGTCAACCAAACCTTACAGCTAAAGCAACTGGAAAGAGAAGAACAAAAATCACCAACGTTAGCTGAAGGAAAGAAATCATAAAGAACAGAAATAAAGGAAAAAGAGATGAAGGAACAGCAATAAAATTCAACGCCGAAATCAGATTGATTATATTCTTTGCAGCCAAAGATGGAGAAGCTCTATACAGTCAGCAAAAGCAAGACCGGGAGCTGACTGTGGCTCAGATCATGAATGCCTTATTGCCAAATTCAGACTGAAATTGAACAAAGTGGAGAAAACCACTAGACCATTCAGGTATGACCTAAATCAAATCCCTTATGATTATATGGTGGAAGTGGAAAATAGATTTAAAGGACTAGATCTTATAGACAGAGTACCTGATGAACGATAGATGGAGGTTCGTGACATTGTACAGGAGACAAGAATCAAGACCATCCCCAAGAAAAAGAAATGCAAAAAAGCAAAATGGCTGTCTGAGGAGGCCTTACAAATAGCTATGAAAAGAAAGAAAGTGAAAATCAAAGGAGAAAAGGAAAGATATACCCATTGAATGAAGAGTTCCAAAGAATAGCAAGGAGAGATATGAAAGCCTTCCTCAGTGATCAGTGCAAAGAAGTAGAGGAAAACAATAGAATGGGAAAGACTAGAGATCTTTTCAGGCAAATTAGAGACAGCAAGGGAACATTTCATGCAAAGATGTGCTTGATAAAGAACAGAAATGGTAGGGACCTAACAGAAGCAGAAGATATTAAGAAGAGGTGGCAAGAATACACAGAAGAACTGTACAAAAAAGTTCTTCACGACTCAGACAATCACTATGGTGTGATCACTCACCTAGAGCCAGACATCCTGGAATTTGAAGTCAAACGGGCCTTAGGAAGCATCACTACGAACAAAGCTAGTGGAGGTGATGGAATTCCAGTTGAGCTATTTCAAATCCTGAAAGATGATGCTGTGAAAGTGCTGCACTCGATATGCCAGCAAATCTGGAAAACTCAGCAGTGGCCACAGGACTGGAAAAGGTCAGTTTTCATTCCAATCCCAAAGAAAGGCAATGCCAAAGAATGCTCAAACTACTGCACAATGGCACTCATCTCACACACTAGTCAAGTAATGCTCAAAATTCTCCAAGCCAGGCTTCAGCAATACGTGAACCGTGAACTTTCAAATGCTCAAGCTGGTTATAGAAAAGGCAGAGGAACCAGAGATCAAATTGCCAACATCCGATGGATCATCAAAAAAGCAAGAGAGTTCCATAAAAACATCTATTCCTGCTTTATTGACTATGCCAAAGCCTTTGACTGTGTGGATCACAATAAACTGTGGAAAATCCTGAAAGAGATAGGAATACCAGACCACCTGAGCTGCCTCTTGAGAAACCTGTATGCAGATCAGGAAGCAACAGTTAGAACTGGACATGGAACAACAGACTGGTTCCAAATAGGAAAAGGAGTACGTCAAGGCTGTATATTGTCACCCTGCTTATTTAACTTATATGCAGAGTACATCATGAGAAACGCTGGGCTGGAAGAAACACAAGCTGGAATCAAGATTGCTGGGAGAAATATCAATAACCTCAGATATGCAGATGACACCACCCTTATGGCAGAAAGTGAAAAAGAACTAAAGAGCCTCTTGATGAAAGTGAGAGAGGAGAGTGAAAAAGTTGGCTTAAAGCTCAACATTCAGAAAACTAAGATCATGGCATCCAGTCCCATCACTTCATGGCAGATAGATGGGGAAACAGTGGAAACAATGTCAGACTTTTTTTTTTCTGGGCTCCAAAATCACTGCAGATGATGACTGCAGCCATGAAATTAAAAGATGCTTACTCCTTGGAAGGAAAGTTATGACCAACCTTAATAGCATATTAAAAAAGCAGAGACATTATTTTGCCAACAAAGGTCCTTCTAGTCAAGGCTATGGTTTTTCCAGTGGTCATGTATGGATATGAGAGTTGGGGTATAAAGAAACCTGAGTGCAGAAGAATTGATGCTTTTGGACTGTGATGTGGGAGAAGACTCTTGAGAGTCCCTTGGACTGCAAGAAGATCCAACCAGTCCATCCTAAAGGAGATCAGTCCTGGATGTTCATTTGAAGGACTGATGTTGAAGCTGAAACTCCAATACTTTGGCCACGTGGTATGAAGAGCTGACTCATTGAAAAAAACTCTGATGCTGGGAAAGATTGTGGGCAGGAGGAGTAGGGGATGGCAGAGGACGAGATGATTGGATGGCGTCACCGACTCGATGGACATGGGTTTGGGTAGACTCAAGGAGTTGGTGATGGACAGGGAGGCCCGGCGTGCTGAGGTTCACAGGATTGCAAAGAGTCGGACAAGACTGAGCAACTGAACTGAACTGAACTGAAAACTAAAAGCTGTTTATTTTCTAGAAAATAAACAAAATTTACTAGTCATTAGCGAGATTTATCAAGAATAAATTTCAAAAAACTCAAATCAACAAAATTAGAAATGAAAAAGGAAAGGTTACAACTGACAATGGAGAATTACAAAGAACCATAGACTATCATGAGCAAATATATGCCAATAAAATGGACAACCTGGAAGAAATGGACAGATAGTTAGCAAAGTTCAACCTTCCAGGAATGAATCAGGAAGAAATAGAAATTTTGAATAAGCCAATCACAAGAACTGAAATCAAAATTGTGATTTAAAAAATCCCCCAATAACAAAAGCTCAGGGCCAGATGGCTTCAAAGGTGAAATATATTAAACATTTAGAGGAGAGATAAGCCTATCCTTCTCAAGCTCTTACAAAAAGTTGCAGAGGAAGGAACACTTCCAAACTCATTCTACAAGGCCACCATCACCCTGGTACCAAAACTAGAAAAACATGCCTTAAAAAAAAGAAAATTACAGGCCTATATAGATGATCATTGGTACAAATATCCTCAACAAAATTCTAGTGAACAGAATCCAAAAACACATTAAAAAGGATCATACACTATGATATTAGGCTTATCCAAGGGATACAGGAATTCATCAATATACACAAATCAATCATTGTGATAACCATATTGACAAATTAAAAGATAAAAATCATATGATCATCTCAATAAATGCAGAAAAATCCTTTGACAAAATTCAGTAACAGTTTATGACAAAAACTCTCCAGAAATTGGGCATAGAAGGAACCTAACTCAATATAAGAAAGTCCATATATGATAACCCCATAGCAAACATTATTTTCAACAGTGGAAAACTGAAAATACCTCATCGAAGATCAAGAACAAGACAAGGGTGCCCACTCTTGTCACTATTATTCAACAAAGTTTTGGAAGCCCTAGGCACAGTAATATGACAATATAAAGAAATAAAAGGCATCCAGTTTGGAAAAAAAGAAGTAAAACTCTCACTCTTTGCAGATGACATGATAGTATACATATAAAACCCTAAAATAATAAAAAAAAATATTTAGAGCTAATTAGTGAATTTAGTAAATAACAGGATACAAAATCAATACACAGAAATCCCTTTCATTCCTATACATTAATAATGAAAATTCTGAAAGAGATATTAAAGAATAAATCCCATTCACCATTGCAACAAAAAGAGTAAAATACCTAGAAATAAACTAACCTAAGCAGACAAAAGAGCTATATGCTGAAAACTATAAGACATTGATGAAAGAAATCAAAGGTAACATAAACAGATAGAGAGCTATACCATGTTCTTGGATCAGAAGAATCAATATTGTGAAAATAACTATACAACCCAAAGCAATCTACAGATTCAATGCAATATCTATCAAATTATCAAAGGCATTTTTCACAGAACCAGAAAAAAAGAATTCAAAATTTGTATGGAAACGCAAAAGACCCCTTTAACCCAAAGCAATCTTGAGAAAGAAGAATGGGGTCGGAGGAATCAACCTTCCTGACTTCAGATAATACTACAAAGCTACAGTCATCAAGAGAGTATGGCACTGGCAGCAAAACAGAAATATGGACCAATGGAACAAGATAGAAAGCCCAGAAATAAACCCATACACCTATGGGAACCTTATCTTTGATAAAGGAGGCAAGAGTATACAATGGAGAAAAGATATTCTCTTCAATAAATGGTGCTGAGAAAACTGGCCAGATACATGTAGAAGAGTGAAACTAGAACACTTCCTAATACCATACAACAAGATAAACTCAAAATGTTTTAAAAACCTAAATTTAAGACCAGAAAGTGTAAAATTATTACAGGCAAACACAGGCAGAAGACTCTTTAATATAAATCACAGTAATATCCTCTATGACCCACCTCCTAGAGTAATGGAAATAAAAGAAAAATAAGTGGGGCCAAATTAAATGTAAACATTTTGCAAAGCAAAGAAAATTATATACAGGAGGAAAAGACAACCCTCCGAATTGGAGAAAATAATTACAAATGAAAAAATTAATCTCTACAATATATAAGCAGTTCATGAAGCTCAATACCAGAAAACAACAACAACAACAACAACCTAATATAAAGGGGGCAGAGGAGACATTTCTCCAAAGAAAACACACAGATGGCTAATAAACACTTGAAAAATGCTTAATATCATTTATTATTACAGAAATGCAAATGAAAACTGCAATGAAGTATCACCTCATACCAGTCAGAATGGCCATCATCAAAATAGCTACAAGCAATAAATCCTGGAGAGGATGGGAAAAAGGGGGACCACACTTTCACTGTTGGTAGGAACATAAATTGATACAGCCACCAGGGAGATGGAGATTTCTTTAAAAACTAGGACTAAAACTACCTTAGGACCCCGAAATCCCACTGCTGGGCATATACCCTGAGAAAATCATAATTGAAAGACACATGTACCCCAATGTTCATTGCAGCACTATTTACAATAGCCAGGAAATGAAAGAAACTTAGACATCCATTAACAGATGAATAAAGAAGCTGTGGTGCATATATATAATATTATTGAATATTACTCAGCCATAAAAAGGAATGAATTTGAATCAGTTGTAGTGAAATGGATGAACCTAGAGCCTGTTTACAAAGTGTAGTAAGTCAGAAAATTAGTCAGAAAAAAACCAAACACTGTATATTAGAGCACATATATGAAATCTTGAAAAATGGTACTGATGAATCTATTCACAGGGCAGGGATAAAGACTCACACGTAGAGAACAGACTTATGGACACAGCAGGGGCAGGAGAGCATGAGATAAGTTGAAGAGTTAGAAACTCTTGAAAGAGTAGCATTGAAATATATACATTGAAAGAGTAGAATTGAAATATATACATCACCATATGTAAAATAGATAGCTAATGGGAAGCTGTTGTGTAACACAGGGAGCGCAACATCGTGCGTTCTGAAAACCTCAATGGTTGGGGTGGAGTGGGAGAGAGGTTTAAGAGGAAGAGAATACATGTATACCTATGGCTGATTCATGTTGATGTATGGCAGAAACCAACACAACATTGTAAAGCCATGATCCTGCAGTTAAAAGTAAGTAAATTAAAAAACATCAGATGGACTTGAGTTCAGCTTGCAGTTCTATTCTTTACTAACTGTGGCTCCTTGTCCAAGGTGCCAAATCCTTCTGAGCCTCAGTTTTCTTATCTGTAACATTAGTTTCCTTATGTATAGCTATCTTACAGTATTGCTGTAAGGATGAAATAAGATAGTATAGGTGATATTGCTAATACGGTGTGTGGTTGAATAGCTAGTTTTCTTTCTTGGTCACATATTCACATGAACAGGGGGAATTTTTGAAATATGGCGTACTGTGTGAAATATGATGTATGGCATGTTGTTACCTTTTGCATTATTATACAGGAAGGAAGTGACATAGGTATTCCTAGTCAAGTTCCCAAGGTGGTAGGGAGCTAAGTGTTGCCACTGGTTTACTGTGGATGGACTTGTATATCTTCAATAACTCTTCTCAGTCTTTCTCCCATTGCACTATGGGAAAGAAACTACAAAGTACTGAGCCTTGAGCTGAGAGTTTTATATGTTTCAGTTCAGTTCAGTTCAGTTCAGTCGCTCAGTCGTATCCGACTCTTTGCGACCCCATGAATCGCAGCACACCAGGCCTCCCTGTCCATCACCAACTCCCGGAGTCTACCCAAACCCGTGTCCATTGAGTCGGTGATGCCATCCAGCCATCTCATCCTCTGTTATCCCCTTCTCCTCCTGCCCCCAATCCTACCCAGCATTGGGGTCTTTTCCAATGAGTCAACACTTCGCATGAGGTGGCCAAAGTATTGGAGTTTCAGCTTCAACATCACACCTTCCAATGAACACCCAGGACTGATCTCCTTTAGGATGGACTGGTTGGACCTCCTTGCAGTCCAAGGGACTCTCAAGAGTCTTTTCCAACACCACAGTTCAAAAGCATCAATTCTTTGGCGCTCAGCTTTCTTCACCGTCAAACTCTCACATCCATACATGACCACTCGAAAAACCATAGCCTTGACTAGACAGACCTTTGTTGGCAAAGTAATGTCTCTGCTTTTAAATATGTTACCTAGGTTGGTAATAACCTTCCTTCCAAGGAGTAAGCGTCTTTTAATTTCATGGCTGCAATCACCATCAGCAGTGATTTTGGAGCCCCAAAAATAAAGTCTGACACTGTTTCCACTGTTTCCCCATCTATTTCCCATGAAGAGGTGGGACCAGATGCCATGATCTTAGTTTTCTGAACGTTGAGCTGCAAGCCAACTTTTTCACTCTCCTCTCTCACTTTCATCAAGAAGCTCTTTAGTTCTTCTTCACTTTCTGCCATAAGGGTGCTGTCATCTGCGTATCTGAGGTTATTGATATTTCTCCCGGCAATCTTAATCCCAGCTTGTGTTTTTCTAGCCCAGCATTTCTCATGATGTACTCTGCATATAAGTTAAATAAACAGGGTGGCAATATACAGCCTTGACATACTCCTTTTCCTATTTGGAACCAGTCTGTTGTTCCATGTCCAGTTCTATCTGTTGCTTCCTGACCTGAATACAGGTTTCTCAAGAGGCAGTTCAGATGGTCTGGTATTCCCATCTCTTGAAGAAGTTTTCACAGTTTATTGTGATCCCCAGTCAAAGGCTTTGGCATAGTCAATAAAGCAGAATTGATGTTTTTCTGGAATTCTCTTGCTTTTTCAATGATCCATTGGATGTTGGCAATTTGATCTCTGGTTCCTCTGCCTTTTCTAAAACCAGCTTGAACATCTAGAAGTTCACGGTTCATGTATTGCTGAAGTCTGGCTTGGAGAATTTTGAGCATTACTTTACTAGTGTGTGAGATGAGTGTAATTGTGTCGTAGTTTGAGCATTCTTTGGCATTGCCTTTCTTTGGGATTGGAATGAAAACTGACCTTTTCCAGTCCTGTGGCCACTGCTGAGTTTTCCAGATTTGCTGGCATATCGAGTGCAGCACTTTCACAGCATCATCTTTCAGGATTCTAAATAGCTCAACTGGAATTCCATCACCTCCACTAGCTTTGTTCGTAGTGATGCTTTCTAAGGCCCACTTGACTTCACATTCCAGGATGTCTGGCTCTAGGTGAGTGATCACACCATCGTGATCGTCTGGGTCATGAAGATCTTTTTTGTACAGTTCTTCTGTGTATTCTTGCCACCTCTTCTTAATATCTTCTGCTTCTGTTAGGTCCATACCATTTCTGTCCTTCATCAAGCCCATCTTTGCATGAAATTTTCCCTTGGTATCTCTAATTTTCTTGAAGAGATCTCTAGTCTTTCCCATTCTGTTGTTTTCCTCTATTTCTTTGCATTGATCGCTGAGGAAGGCTTTCTTATCTCTCCTTGCTCTTCTTTGGAACTCTGCATTCAGATGGGAATATCTTTCCTTTTCTCCTTTCCTTTTCGCTTCTCTTCTTTTCCCAGCTATTTGTAAGACCTCCTCAGACAGCCATTTTGCTTTTTTGCATTTCTTTTCCATGGGGATGGTCTTGATCCCTGTCTCTTGTACAGTGTCACGAACCTCTGTCTAGAGTTCTTCAGGCACTCTATCAGGTCTAGTCCCTTAAATCTATTTGTCCCTTCCACTGTATAATCATAAGGAATTTGATTTAGTTTACCTTGCCTTAATAACACCTTCTCTTTTCTCCTATTGTGATAAGTAAGTGGAAAAACAGCAATAATATAACTCATACTAGTCACACAGCTTTTAAGTTGCAGAGCCTGGATTCTAAAGATATCCTTATAGAGAAAGGCTAGATATAGGTATAGGTAAAGATTTATGTATAAGGTAGAGATGCATATGGGCCTTACTGCTGTCCCTATGGCAAATAATCCTAGTCTTTGGTTCCAGTAACCAGGGCAGCCAGACAGCAATATTAGAGAATCAAAGAATATCAGGGCAGAAAATAATATTACAGGTTCTTGAGTTTTAGCTCATCGTCGAAGCCTAGAGAAGAAAGAGATATACAAATAAGTGATCAAGCTAGGATACCAATCTAGGACTTCTAACAAAATTCAGTATCCTTTTCAGTTTCAACTTTCCTCACTCTGCATTATTTAAGTAGATGACAGAGTAGCTTGGGTATGGGGGAAAACGAGGCTGACTTGGAGGCCCAAGGGAAGGCTTTCTTGTTGGTGCAACATTATGGTGCACATCAGGTTCTCTGTTTCTTACAAGGGGACTGACCATAGTGACTTGACCACACACTCTTACTCAGTCCATCTTGTGGCTAACACCTCCACAAGCTGGCTTGACTGCTAGAGATATTCAGTCCTGGGGTGCAGGTGAGGGGAATGATGGGTAAATGTCCTGTTGAGGGAAGAAACTCACCACTATGGTTTCAGTGCTTAAAACATCTAAACAATTCCTCATTAATTATTTTTTCTGTTGCTTTACACTAGTGGAATGATTGTGAGAATGGATTTTGGTGTCTCATTTCAGTACCATTTACCAACATTGTTCCCTCAGGCAAGTTACTTAATCTCTCCAAGCCTCAGCATCCTCCCTCTTCAAATATGGATCATGATGATTATCTTGGAAAAGTTTTTGTGAGGATTAAATAAGAGAATGTAAGCAAAGCATTTGTAATGTTACCAGGCACTTAGTAAACACTCAGTATATGAAAGTTACTATAATTGTAACATTACCATTAACCACTGGCATTGAAGAAAATGTTCTGCTTTATATAAAATTTTAATATGCTTTGCTATATATCAAGGTATGTCACCTTCACTTTTCATTGAAGGTCAGTGGAGAGATACAACTTGTCTTTATCATAATGATCTCATTATATTGCTCAGTTGTGTCCAGCTCTTTGCAATCCCACGGACTATATAGTCAATGGAATTCTCCAGGCCAGAATACTGGAATGGGTTGCTGTTTCCTTCTCCAGGGGATCTTCCCAACCCAGGAATAAAACCCAAGTCTCCTGCATTGCAGGCAGATTCTTTACCAGCTGTGCTACTGGGGAAGAAGCCTGATACCAAATCCCTCTCTCATCTTTGTCTTTCTCAGGCTGAATTTTGAAGCAATTCTAAGTTCCATTTTCCATTTCATTAAACTTCCTTTGAGGTGACAACCTTTACAAAGACAAATAGTATCTTTATAAGCCTTTTGGAAGTCCCGAGTAAATGTCTCCCTCTGTGTCAATAGTCAGTTTTTTTATGAGCTGAATAAAGAGACAGAGCAGTTACAAGACTTAAATCTACCAGTCCTCCTGAAACACTAGATTCTTATGTGTTAACGTGAGCCATTTTGCACCACAAGGGTGAATCTGTATGAATCTGGGCCAATTACTTCACCTTTATGAGCCTCAGCTTTTCTTATTTAAAATATGGAGATGCAAGACACAGATGGCTCACTCAAACTGAGTAACTGAGGAGAGTTTAGTGGAAGTTCTGTTTACAAAATTGTAAGCAGGATAAAGAGAAGCAATTAGGAATGGTGAAACACTCTGGGCCTAGAGACAGCTGGTTGGTTTCACTACTTCTAGAGGAACACACACACACACACACACACACACACACACACACAATGAAAGAGAGTCAGAAATACACGAGGAGGGGGAGAGAAAAAATATGAAAAAGGGCCATCCCATAGAGCTGTGTCTTTGTTAGATGAATGTAATCACTGCCAACCTGCAGCCTGGCAGGGAGAGAACTGAAGGAATAAAGATGACCTCTCTATCCTCCTACACTTCTACTATTGTCTCCTATTAACGACTCCTAGGGTTTCCCTGGTAGCTCAGCTGGTAAAAAATCTGCCTGCAATGCAAGAGATACCAGTTCAATTCCTGGCTCAGAAAGATCCCCTGGAGAAGGGATAGATTACCCACTTCAGTATTCTTGGGCTTCCCTGGTGTCTCAGATGTTAAAGAATCTGCCTGCAGTGCAGGAGACATGGGTTCGATTGCTGGGTTGGGAAGATCCCCTGGAGGAAGGCATGGCAACTCACTCCAGTATTCTTGCCTGGAGAATTCCCTTGGAGAGAGGAGCCTGGCGGGCTACAGTCCATGGGGTTGCAAAGACTTGGACATGACTGAGCAACTAAGCACAGTACAATGACTCTTAAAAGAAGCCAAAAGTCAAGGGAGTTCAGTTGACCTAGTACATATTTGTCAGTTTTGCAAGGCACAGGAAAGTGTGCAGAAGAGTGGGAGTTAACATAGATGGGTAAAAGGAAAGTAGCCATCATGAGAACTGGTATTTATTGAGTGGCTGTTTTGTGTCTAGAACTATCTAACCTGGTCCTTATAGCAGACTTGCAAGTTGGGGATTATATCTTTATTTCATAGATAAGGAAACTTAATTGCAGAAATTAAAATTCTCATATTGGATGGTTGCATGAATTAAGTGAGACAACTTGTGGACAGCACCTATGATTCTTAGATTCATATTGTATTGCTGATCCTCCTGTTCATGACACCAATTGTCTGTCATACTGTTCACTGAACCCAGTGTAGGCAAGACGTGAGCTAAGAGGCTGGAAGAAGATTCGAGGAACTGTAGGAACTACAGACACGTTTATTCTCTTCTGGCTGGCATGGTGGCCATAACACAGCCTCTCTCCTGGCTGACACAGCAGCTGTAACAGCACCCATAACATAGCCATAATGTAGCCATCAGTTCAATTCAGTTATTCAATTTTGTCTGACTCTTTGCGAACCCATGGACTGCAGCATGCCAGGCCTCCTTGTCCATCACAAACTCCCAGAGTTTACTCAAACTCATGTCCATTGAATCAGTAATGCCATCCAACCATCTCATCCTCTGTTATCCCCTTCTCATCCTGCCTTAAATCTTTCCCAGCATCAGGGTCTTTTCCAGTGAGCCAGTTCTTTGCATCATGTGACCAAAGCATTGGAGCTTCAGCATCTGTCCCCTCCAGTGAAATATTTCAGGGGGACTGATTTTCCCCTTTAGGATTGACTGGGTTTTGATCTCCTTTGCAGTCCCCAAGGGACTCTCAAGAGTCTTCTCAAACACCACAATTCAAAAAAAAAAAAATCAATTCTTTGGTGCTCAGCCTTCTTTATGGGTCCACTTCTCACATCCATACATGACTACTGGAAAAAAAACCATAGCTTTTTGACTAGATGGACCTTTTGTTGGCAAAAAAAATTAAATACTTCTGCTTTTTTAATATGTTGTCTATGTTGGTCATAGCTTTTTTTTTTTTTTTTTTTTTCCCAAGGAGCAAGGGTCTTTTTAATTTCATGGCTGAAAGTCCACCATCTGCAGTGATTTTTTTGGAGCCCAAGAAAAACAAAAGTCTGTCACTGTTTTTTCCATTGTTTTTCCCCATCTATTTGCCATGAAGTGATGGGACTAGATGCCATAAATGTAGCCATAACATAACCTCATATAACTATTGTGTCACTCCAGTGTAGCCCCAGTGCAGCAGCAGCCAGGGCTTTCATGGTGAAAAGCTCATACAGGTGCACCACACAAAGTAGCCCATGAGTAAGCAAGTACCTCGTGATGTGCATGCATAGTGCCATAAGAAATCTCAGCTGTTACACAAGTGTGCAAAGTCATTGCTTACAGAACATGGGGTGAGAGAGTATGACAGTGCGGGGAGAGACAACCTGACTGGCACCATCTTGCTTATTTCCCCACACATATATACGGCCATTTATTCAATATTAGAGATAAATTTAGAGATTAATAAAAATCAATACCTGCCCTCCAGAAACCCACAGAACCAGACACTGAACAAGGAAAGTGTGAAACTGTAATATGATGAGGAAGAAAACATAATCTTTTGCAACAAAATCTTTCGAGAAGGACACTTAGCAAGTTTTCTCACATAATTAACTGTATCTATGCCACACTTTATCATGCACCAAGCACACTATAGTCAGTGTTTCTTTACCCTCTTTGCAACTTTGTGAAACAGACATTGCTGTTATTCCCATTTTGCCATTGAGAAAACCGAAGTTCATGGTCTTGGAGCCAATAAAAGGCTGAGCTAGTCTAGGAAGCTAGGTTTTTCAAATACAACTTGCATTTTTTTTCATTTTTCTAACTTTGCAGGACAATGTTTTTACTCTTAAAATAAAATCATTTTACATTCCAAAAGAAAACTTCAAATGGCCTTAATGTACCAATGTTTTGTTTTTTTTTTTTTAAACAGACATTTTAAAAGTTCCTTCTATGAAACTTTAAATGCACAATCCACGTTCAACATTCAGAGACACTTTTCACTCTCACATTCACCTGGGCCTGCCTCCAACTGTATTCTGATTCAATTTGACTACAAAATTTAAATGGAACTTGGGACAAGGGAATGAAGTGATAGTCCAAGACAATATACAAGCAGAGAGAAAAGAGGTGCTTGTCTTTCACAAGGTGCCAAATTTGGAAAGAATCAACCCTATCTGAGGCTTGAAGCCCTTATACTACACCATCCCCAGGTAATCATCCCCAGTTATGCTCTGTTTCCTTCTCACTTCTTCTTGAAGCCACTTCTGTCTTATCAGATCTGACTTTTCAGAACTTCTCTCTTCTTTTGGCCTGAAATTTGTCTCCCTGTAGCTTTCTCCCACTGGTCTCATCTCTATCTCCAAACATAGGCCTTGCTTACAGCTCTACTCTGAGAAAGACCTTCAGAGGTCTGAAGACACAAACCACTTTAGTCTTATATTCTCCAGGCTTACAATTATACCCTTAACTAAAAGGGGTAAGGTGGCAAAGGCTGGGGCCTTCTACATGCATATGTATAATCTAGATTCAGGTCCAGTCCAAGATCCCAGCCCACATTTCAGCCTAGCCAACCCCAGCCTTTTCTGCTATTACCTGGGGGTTCAATCATTCCCTCAGAATTGTGGTCTTTAGTTTGTATGGAATAGTGGCAAAAGATAGAAATTTCAGAACCATTCAAACTAGGGATGGAATCCCAAATTTACCACTTACTAGCCAAGAGACTTTGGGTAACCATTTCAATTCTCTGAACTTGTTTCCACATCTATGAAATAGACTAATGTCACTAACTTGTCAGAATCTGCTAATTGTCCCCTAATATCTTCTCTTATTTCATAGTAGTAAAAATTGTAGTGGGTACATATTCACTCAGCTAACTTCTAGATTTTCCTTCCTTTATTTGATGTAGGTGTGGCTATATGACTAATATCTAGGAAATAAATATGAACAGAAATTACATAAGTAGCTCCTAGGTGGTACTACCTTCTGCTGGCCAGAATATCTATGTGATGATGGAACTGAAAAAGCTGCCATAAATCATGATTGAAGTCTTTACTCTACAAAGCACATGGCAAGTCATCACCCAGTTTCTGAATAAGTAAACTGGAGACAACAATGTTGACATTTAAGAGATGTCAGGAATATTTAGTGGCAAAATAATAATAATAATTTTTTAACATATTTCCAAAATAGGTTATAAATTTATTTTGTCACTAAATATTCCTGACATCTCTTAAATGTTTAAATGGAGGATAATTCCTTTACAATATTGTATTAGTTTCTGCCATACACCAAGAATCATTCCAGTCATTTTAGTAGCTGTGTGATATTGTACAGAATTCATAGAATTTCTCAACCCGTTTCTTCAACTGTAAAATGGGGGAAAAATCCTCTCAGAGATGTTGAGAATATTAAGTGACATAGTATCTGAAACTGTTTGGTACATAGTAGGTGCTCAATAAATGCCTTTTAAAAAAATTTTCCTCTTTTCTTCCATAAACATCTAGTATATACAACTATGTCTGGGTGAAGACATCTGTGGGCATCATGAAGACAATTAGGTACTGGTAGAGAAAGGAGAAAGTTTAGAGGATGAACTAAAAGCAAATTTAACATCAGCCTATTCTGTTTTATTATTTATCATTCCTTTTGAGCATTTGTTTTGTTCTCAACATAGGCTGAGCATTAAAATGGTAGGTAAGTTCCTTAGTTATTTGATGCCATAGACACTTTCAGGAGTCTGGTGAAACCTATTGATTCTTTTTAGAATAATATTTATTTATTTATTTATTTATTTATTTTTAGAATAATATTTAAAATGTACAAAATAAAGCATAGAAGATTGTGATGGAATTCAACTATATTTAAATGCATTGATCAATCATATCAAAATTGTGGTATAGAAATACACATATTTATTAATGCATTAGATAACAAGATCTAATGGAAAGTTTAATAACTATCATATTTTCAAGTAGTGATAAACATAAATGATATTCCAAGATGTGTACAACAATTGTAATTTCTAGTGGCTGTAAGATCCAGATACTTTTAAAAGTACTATAGATTTTTTTTTTCATTTGGCATGGTTTTTATTAAAGAGAAAGAATAAAGAAAAAAAAAAGCTTAATGAAGGAGCTAGACTACTTGAAATTGAAAGATATCCTCTCCCACTCTTGCCCTTGTAAACGTTTTATATAATCTTTAGTCTGAGCCACCAGGGAAGCCCACATACACTAAACTGATTGATTCAAACCAGACATAAGGGTGGGAGGGGAGGGTGGAATGAGTTGGGAGTGTAGCACTGACATATATGCACTACCATGCATAAATTGCTAGCTAATGGGGAGGAACAAGATGACAGAGGAGAAGGTGGAGGTGGAGTACATCTCTCTCCACAGATATATCAGGAAAACAGCTTCAAACACAGAAGTGCTTGCAGAATACCAGCTGAGAGCTGACAGGAGTACATGATCATGAGAAAAGAATATATAGAACCACACAAAACTCAGTAGGACGAAGGAACTAAGGGGGGAAAACAGTAGTGTTTGTAGGAATGGACCTGCCCTTGGCGAGTGGGAGAACTGAAGCGGGGGGTCCGATCTCCACATCGGGGCAATTGCCTGGGTCAGAGGAGAAACATTTAAAGCTAAGAATGAAGCAGTTGATCTGTGGCAGTGTAAATGGAATGAGAATCTGACAGTACCTGCTGCGGCCATATGTACCCCAGACAGGGATGCAGGGCCCCTAAATGGTGTAGTGGCTGGGAGCTAGAGCATAGGGACTATGGAAGGAACCCAGGGCAAGAGCTGCTGGTGACTGCAGTGAGACAGACCGAGGGGATGTGAGGGAGGAGATTGTGATGGGAAATGCCTGTGGAGGGAGCCAGGCAGCCATGCAAGCAAGGTGATGCTGCTGAGTCATGCCTAAGTGGTAAACCCATCACCGTAGCCTCTCTCTCCCCACATGCCAGCATCAGCAGCTGAACAATAGAGAAGCTGGCCCATCAAGTGCCTGACACATGAAACAACAGAATAGGAACTCAGCCAGGGGAGGCCCTCTATGAACCTGACACACCGAACGACATAGGAAGACCCCAGGCAAAGGAGCCCTCTAAGTGCTGAACAGGCAGAGCTACAGAGAAAGACTAGCCAAAGAGGCTGTCTGAGAACAAGCTACCAGAGGCTTGCAAAAAGATTCTGATAGGGCCATAATTGCTGGGGCTGAGGCAGTCTGTGTCCCTGCACACATGGTGCCACCAGGGTCCCTGAAACCCAAGCAGCTGTGCCACCTTCATGTTCAACCTTCACTGGGGCAGACCTGCCACAGGAAAAAAAAAAAAGCTTGTATCTATGCATGCAGAGTCACTTTGGTCGCATCTAACCGTTTGCGACCCTGTGGACTGTGACCTGTCAGGCTTCTCTGTCAATGGGGTTCTCCAGGCAAGAATACAAGAATGGGTTGACATGCCATTCTAGAGCACTATATTTCCTGCTGCCCTAGTTGTCAACTCCCCTGAGTACTTGGTACTGTCAGAGCTCCTGCGACCCAAGCAGTTGCACCACCTCCACACATGGCCCTCACTGGGACAGACCCAAATCCTCCAGGGCAGCCTCAGGAGCAAATCCCATTATACAACCCACATCCAGAAGTGGAAACAAAACCATAATTGAAACCCAGGGGCAATGTGGCTAATGAAGAAGACCCAAAACCTTCCCCAAACTGTACAAGCTGCAGATTAAATACACATGATCAACTAGGCAGACTCTGTGTCTATGAAAGATATAAAAGCACATTGAGAGCTCCAACAAAAGAAAACACACTAGTTCTGATAGCTGTGGATGTTGGAGGCAAGAACACAGAGGACTAGGACCAGATTAGAGCCTGAGCTGTTCCCACAGCAGATCCAGAGGCCAGTGCAGTGTTGGAGGGCATCCTAGAGAAGAAAGGTATACTGTGACTACCAGTGAAGGAAAGGACATTGACAGCAGAGACTCAAGAAAAACCATTTATTATTCTTATATTTTGCCTTGTTCTGTAGTTTCTTTTGGATTTTTTCTCTTTCTTTTCCTCTGTTGTATTTGTCGATTTTATTAACACTATGAAAACTAAGCTTTTGATTTTTTTTTCAATCACACTTTTTATTGCTGTTATAAACCTCTGCCTCTACATTGGCCTTTTGCAGTTCTGTGGAGTTTACTTTTCTTTTTTCTTTTTTATCTCTCTCTTTTTTTTAATTTTCAATTTTTTAAAACATATTATTATTTTTGTACATTTATTCCTTTCATTTCTTTTCCTAGTGTTCTTTTACCCTTGCAGTTAATCACTAATATATATGTGTTCTTTATCTACCTTTATTTAAATTTGCCTTTCCATTCTATCATCCTTTTCTTTCTTTACTTTCTTTTCCACACCATATTTGTTAGTTTTGTTTACATTGCTTTATTCTCCAGTTGGTATCTTGCTTTAGCTTTGTTTTCCAATTTGTGCTCTATTTCATTTTGTTCTGAACTGGTGGATATAGTTTTTGGTTTCCTTTGTTTCCCAAGTCAATCTATCATACTTTATTTATGTTGGACTGCTTTGATTTTGCTTCTGGGTATATATGTATATGTGTACATTCCACTATTTTAATTATTATTTCCATGACACTGTAACTGCATTTTGTCTGGGGTTCATCTTTGGTTTCTCATTTGGGGGTATTTATTTTAATCCTATGCATAAAAAACCATCTCAATTCCTGGCCAGAGATCAAGCCCTGAGCCTTTGGATTGGGAGCGCTGACTCCAAAATACTAGACTACCAGAGAACTCCTAACCCTAGGGAGTATCAAATACTGAGAACTCCCACAAAGGCAACCACTTGTGTACAAGACCCTGCATCACAAAACTGCCGGTAGCATTCTGTGCAAGACGCCAAATCCAAACAACAAACAAGGCAAAAATACAAACCCAATCATCAGCTGACAGGATTATCAACTCACTCAGCCCTGCCCATCAAAGGAAAAAAAAAAAAAACTCAGCACAAATCTCACCCTACATGAAGCCTACCCAAATCACTGGACCAACATTATGAGGGCAGAAACCACAATGAAGAAACAATTTGTCCTTGAAATCTGAGAAAAGGAGACCTCAAACACAATAAATTTAAAAAAATAATAAAAAGGCAAAGAAATACTGCACAAATTAAGGAACAAACTACAAACACACAAGTCCAAATAAAGGAAGAGGAAATAGGCAAACTTCCTGAGAAAGAATTCATAATAATGATAGTAAATATGATCAAAAACCTTGAAAACAAAATGGATAAAATGCAAGAATCAGTTAACAAAGACCTAGAAGACTTAAAGAATAAATATAGAGAGAAAAACAACATAATTACTGAAATTAAAAGTACTCTAGAAGGAATCAACAGCAGAATATCTGAAGCAGAATGAATCAGTGAGCTGGAAGATAAAATGGTGGAAATAACTTCTGAAGAGCAGAGTAAAGTAAAAAGAATGAAAATAACTGAGGATAGTCTCAGAGATCTCTGAGACAATATCAAATGCACCAACATTCAAATTATAAGGGTCCCAGGAGAAGAAGAGAAAAAGAAAGGGTATGAGAAAAATTTTGAAGAGACTATAGTTGAACATTTCCCCAACATGGAAAAGGAAATAGTCAATCAAGCCCAAGAGATGCATACAGGATAAACCCAAGGAGAAACATGCCAGAACACATACTAATCAAGCTAACAAAGACTAAACACAAAGAAAGAATATTGAAAGCAGCAAGGAGAAAGCAACAAGTAACATAAAAGGGCAACCCCATACATTGAACAGCTTATCTTTCACAAGAAACTCTGCAGGCCAGAAAGGAATGGCATGATATATTTAAAGTACTGAAAGGGAAAAATCTACAACAAAGAATACTCTAACCAGCAGGGATCTCATTCAAAATTAATGGAGAAATAAAAGGCTTTTGAGACAAGCAAAAATTAAGAGAATTCAGTACCACCAAACCAGCTTTACAAGAAATGTTAAAGGGACTTATATAGTCAGGAAATTCAAGAGAAGGAAAAGATCTACAAAAACAAACTAAAAAAAAGTAAGAAAATGGCGATAGGAACATATATATCAATAATTACTTTAAATGCAAATGGATTAAATGCTGCAACCAAAAGACACAGACTGGCTGAATGGATACAAAAACAAGGACCCATATATATGCTGTCTACAAGAAACCCA
The DNA here is from genome assembly GCA_024291935.2 of Okapia johnstoni. Lineage (NCBI taxonomy): Eukaryota > Metazoa > Chordata > Mammalia > Artiodactyla > Giraffidae > Okapia > Okapia johnstoni. Next base: position 49,890,330 of record CM044305.1, on the reverse strand, counting down.
CTTTCAGACCTAAAGAGACACATATAGAGAACTGAAAATTGTGAGAGGATAAGATAGAATGGGAAGTTATTCCATGAAAAAGGAAAGCAAAAGAAAGCAGGAGTAGCAATCCTCATATCAGACAAAGTAGACCTTAAAATAAAGAGTATTACAATAGATAAGGATCAATCCAGGAGGAAGATATAACAATTGTAAATATCTGTGCACCCAAGATAGGAAGACCTCAATACATAAGACAAAAAATAACAGACACAAAAGGAGAAAATTTGATAGTAACACAATAATACACCAATGGACAGATCATCAAATCAGAAAATTAATAAGGAAGCACAAGTCTTAAATGATACATTAGATGACATAGATCTCATTGATATCTTCAGGACATTCCATCAAAATGCAGAGGAATACACCTTCTTCTCAAGTGCACATGGAACATTCTCCAGGATAGACCATATCTTGAGTCACAAATCAAACCTCAGTAAATTTAAGAAAGTTGAAATTGTATCAAGCGTGTTCTCTGACCACAACACTATGAGACTAGATATAAATTACAAGAAAAGAATTGTAAAAACACAAACACATGGAGATTAAACAATACATTTCTAAATAACCAACAGGTTACTGAAGAAATCGAAAGGAAAATCAAAAAAATTCCTGGAAACAAATGACAATGAAAACACCACAACTGAAAACCTATGGGATGCAACAAAAGCAGTTCTAAGAGGGAAGTTTATAGCAATACAATCCTACCTCAAAAACAAGAAAAGCATCTAATAGACAATCTAACATTGCACATAAAACAAGAGGGAAAAGAACAACAACAAAAAAAATTGCAAAATTAGCAAAAGGAAAGAAATCATAAAGATCCTAGCAGAAATAAATGAAAAAGGAAAGAAATAATACTAAATATTAATAAAACTAAAAGCTGGTTCTTTGAGAAGGTAAACAAAATTGACAAACTTTTAGCCAGACTCATCAAGAAAAAAAGAGAGAAGAATCAAATCAACAAAGTTAGAAATGAGAAAGGAGAGGTTACAACAGACAATGCAGAAATACAAAGGATTATAAGAGACTATTATGAACAACTATATGGAAATAAAATGGGTAATCTGGAAAAAATGGGCAGATTCTTAGAAAACTTCAATTTTCCAGGACTGAAACAGGAAGAAATTATGAAAAACCCAATTACAAGCACTGAAATAGAAACTGTGATCAAAAATCTAAAAAGCAAAAGCCCAGGACCAGATGGATTCATGAGTGAATTTTATCAAACATATAGAGACGAGCTAATACCTATTCTTCTAAAATCCTTTCAAAAACCTGCAGAGGAAAGAAAACCCAAACTCATTCCACAAGGCCACCATCACCCTGATACCAATACCAGACAAAGACAAAACACAAAAAAGAAAACTACAGGCCAGTGTCATGTATAAACATAGATGCAAACATCCTCAAGAAAATTTTAGCAAACAGATTTCAGCAACACATCAAAAAGCTCATACACCATGATCAATTTGGGTTTATTCCAGGGATGCAAGGATTCTATAATATACACACATCAATAAATGTGATACACCATATTAATAAATTGAAAGGTAAAAAAAAAAACATATGACAATCTCAATAGATGCAGAAGAGACCTTTGACAAAATTCATCACCCATTTATGATTAAATCTCTTCAAAAAAATGGGCATAGAAGGAACCTACCTCAACATAGTAAAGGCCATATATGATAAGCCCACAGCAAACATTATTCTCAATGGCGAAAAAGTGAAAACACTCCCCCCTAAGATCAAGCACAAGACAAGGGTGTCCACTCTCACCCCTATTATTCAACATAGTTTTGGAAGTCCTAGCTACAGCAATCAGAGAAGAAAAAGAAATAAAATGAATCCAACTCTTAAAAGGAGAATTAAATCTCTCACTCTTACAGATGACATGAAAACCTTAAAGATACTATCAGAAAATTACTAGAGCTAATCAGTGAATTTATCAAAGTCTCAGGAAACAAAATCAATACACTAATCACTTGCATTTCTATATACTAACAATGAAAATTCAGAAAGAGAAATTAAGGAATCAATCACATCCACCAATGCAACAAAAAGAGAAAGATATATTGGAATAAACCTACGTAAGGAGACAAAAGAACTATATATAGAAAATTATAAGAGACTGATGAAAGAAATCAATGATATAAACAGATGGAGAGATATTCCATGTTCCTGGGTAGGGAGAATCAACATTATGAAAATGACTATACTACCAAATGTACTGTACAGATTCAATGCAATCCCTATCAAATTACCAATGGCAGTTTTCACAGAACTAGAATAAAAAATTCCACAATTCATATGGAAACACAAAAGTCACTGAATAACCAAAGCAGTTTTGAAAAATAAGAATGGATCTGCAGGAATCAACCTTCCTGACTTCAGATTATACTACAAAGCTACAGTCATCAAGACAGTATGGTATTGGCACAAAAACAGAAATATAGACCAATGGAACAAGATAGAAAGCCCAGAAACAAACCCATGCACCTATGGGTTTCTTATTTTTGACAAAGGAAGCAAGAATATACAATGAGGCAGACAGTCTCTTCAATAAATAGTACTGGAAAAACTGGACGACTGCATGCAAAAGAATGAAGTTAGAACACTTCCTAACACCATGCAAAAAGATAAACTCAAAATTTATTAAAGACTTACATGTAAGACCAGAACCTATAAAACTCTTAGAGGAAAACATAGGCAGAACACTCGATGACATAAATCAAAGCAAAATCCTCTATGATCCACTTCCTAGAGTAACGGAAATAAATACACAAGTATACAAACGAGACCTAATTAAACTTAAAAGCTTTTGCACAACACAGGAAACTATAAACAGGGTAAAAAGACAACCCTAAGAATGGGAGAATATAATAGCAAATGAAATAATTGACAAAGGATTAATTTCCAAAATATACAAGCAACTCATACAACTCAATACCAGAAAAACAAACAACCCAATCAAAAAGTGGGAAAAAGACCTAAAGAGACATTTCTTCAAAAAAGACATACAGATGGCTAAAAAACACATGAAAAGATGCTCAATATCGCTCATTATTAGAGAAATGCATTTCAAAACTACAACGAGATATCACCTTACCCTGGTTAAAAATGGCCATCATCAAAAAGTCTACAAACAGTAAATGCTGGAGAGGGTGTGGAAAAAAGGGAAGACTCTTGCATTGGTGGTGGTAATCTAAACTGATACAGCCACTATGGAAGATGGTATGGAGATTCCTTAAAAAAAACTAGGAATAAAACCACCATATGACCCAGAAATCTCATTCCTAGGCATATGCCTGAGGAGGAAACCAAAATTGAAAAAGGCACATATACCCCAATATTCACTGCAGCATTATTTACAATAGCTAGAACATGGAAGCGACCTAGATGTCCATTGACAGATGAATGGATAAAGAAGTAGGATGGTGAGACCACTTTCTCCCCCACAAATTCATCAAAAGATCATTTGAATGCTGAGCAACTTCCACAAAACAACTTCTGTGCTCTGGCTGAGGAAATACCAGGCACCCAGAAAGGTAGCTCAGTCTCTTTGAAGTAGGGACTTTATTACTGGCTGGATTGCTTCCTCCCCTTTTGACTCTCCCTTTTCTCCTCCAGGTCACCTCTACCTCCTTCCTCCCTCTTCTCTTCTCTATATAATTCTGTGAATCTTTCTGGGTCTTCCAGGCAGTGGAAACACTTAGGGATTAGATTAATGGCTAGATTGCTCTCTTCTCTTTTGATGCCTCCTTTTCTCCTCCTGGACACCTCTATCTCCTGCCTCCCTCTTCTTATCTCTATATAACTCTATGAATCTCTATGGGTGTTCCTGGCTTTGGAGAATTGTTTCACCAATAAACCTAGTGGTTTTATCTTCTATACTGTATGGATGGAGAAGTTCTGAGGCTACTGTAAGAGGAGAACTGAAAGCCAGAGGCAAGAGTCTTAACTCTAGAACTTTAGAACATCAGAGAATTCCTGACTCCAGGGAAAATTAATAGAAAAGGACTCACCCAAATTTCTCCACACCTACAATGAAACCAAGCTCCAACCTAGAGCCAAAAAGATCCAGTGCAAGACACACCATAATATTTTTTCAGCAAAACAGATACACAACCCTGAATATTAAAACACGGGCTTCCCAAAGCCATGCTAAACCCATAGACACCCCAAAACTCATTACTGGACATTTCATTGCACTCCAGAGAGATGAGATCTGGTTCCACCCACCAGAAGACAGACACAAGCTCCCCCAACCAGGAAACCTTGACAAGCCATTAGTCCAACCCCATCCAGAGGGAGCAGACTCCCATAATTAAGAGGAAACTATGAACTTTCATGCTGCAGAAAAAAACTTCAAACACAGCAATGTAAAAAAATTGAAAAGGCAGAGAAATATCCAGCAGGTAAGGAACATGATAAAAACCCACCAAACCAAAGAGAAGGAGATAGGGAGTCTACCAGAAAAATAATTCAGAATGATGATAGTAAAGATGATCCAAAATATTGAAAACCAAATGGAGCAACAGATAAATTGACTAGAGAGAAGGATTGAGAGGGATGTAAGAAATATTTAACAGGGACTTATAAGAAATAAAGAAGAATCAATCAATGATGAATAATGCAACAACTGAGATCAAAAGTACTCTGGAAGGAACCAACAGTAGAAATACTGAGGCAAGAAGAGAGGATACAGTCAGGTGGGAGATAGAGGGTGGAAATAAATGAAGCAGAGAGAGAAAAAAAACAAAAAAGACTTAAAAGAAATAAGGACAACTTCAGAGACCCCCTCATATGATAATAAACATGTTTCAATGCTATTCTCTCAGAACGTCCCACCCTCACCTTCTCCCTCAGAGTCCATAAGACTGTTTTAAGCATCTGTGTCTCTTATTCTGTTTCGCATATAGGGTTATCGTTACCATCTTTCAAATTCCATATATATGCATTAGTATACTGTATTGGTGTTTTTCTTTCTGGCTTATTTCACTCTGTATCATGGGCTCCAGTTTCATGCATCTCAATAGAACTGATTCAAATGTATTCTTTTTAATGGCTGAGTAATACATGGGGTCGCAAAGAGTCGGACACGACTGAGCGACTGAACTGAACTGAACTGAACATTCCATTGTGTATATGTACCAGAGCTTCCTTATCCATTCGTCTGTTGATGGACATCTAGGTTGCTTCCATGTCCTGGCTATTATAAACAGTGCTGCGATGAACATTGGGGTACACGTGTCTCTTTCAATTCTGGTTTCCTCGGTGTGTATGCCCAGCACTGGGATTGCTAGGTCATATGAACACCATTCCAGGTTCGATGCATGAGACAAAAGCTCAGGGCTGGGGCAATGGGATGACCCAGAGGAATGGGATGGGGAGTAAGGTGGGAAGGGGAGTAATTAGCCCCCAACTAAAATAAGTAAATTTATTAAAAAAAGAAAGAAAGAAAGAAAGAAACGCTCCAGGCCAGAAGGGAATGGCAAGACATACTTAAAGTGATGAAAGAGAAAAACCTACAACCAAGAGTATCCAGCAAGGATCTCATTCAGATATGAAGGAAAAATAAAAAAACTTTACAGATAAGCAAAAGCTGAGAGAATTCAGCACCACCAAACCAGCTCTTCCACATATGCTACAGAATCTTCTCTAGATAGGAAACACAGTAAAGGTTTATAAAAATGAACCCAAAACAGCAAAGTAAATGGTAACAGGAACATACTTATCAACAATTACCTTAAATGTAATTGGGTTAAATGCTCCAACCAAAGGAAAAAGACTGGCCAAATGAATACAAAAACAAAACCCCTATACATGTGGTCTTCCAGAGACCCACCTCAAACCTAGGGACACATGTACAGACTGAAAGTGAAGGGCTGGAAAAATATATTTCAGGAAAATGGGGACCAAAAGAAAGCAGGAATAGAAATACTCATATCAGATAAAATAGACTTTGAGATTAAGACGTGATAAGAGACCAAGAAGGACACTACATAATGATCAAAGTATTAATCCAAGAAGAAGGTATAACAATTATATAACAATCCAAGAAGAAGATATACACCCAACATAGGAGCACCTCAATATGCAAGGCAAATGCTAACAAGTATGAAAGGGGAAACTGACAGTAACACATTAATAGTAGGGTACTTTAATACCCCACTCACGCCTATTGATAGATTAACCAAACAGAAAATTAGCAAGGAAACACAAGCTCTAAATTATACAATGAACCAGTTAGACCTAATTGATATCTATCAGGCATTTCACACCAAAACAACGGAATTCACCTTTTTTTCAAGTGCACACAGAACATTCTCCAGGATAGATCACATCCTGGGCCATAAATCTAGCCTTGTTACATTAAAAAACATTGAAATCATTTCAAGCATCTTTACCCATCACAATGTGGTAAGACTAGATATCAACTGCAGAAAGAAAACTATGAAAAATACAAACTTATGGATGCTAAACAACACGCTTCTGAATAAACAACAGATCACAGAAGAAATCAAAAAGAAAATAAAAATATGCATAGAAAAAAATTGAAAAGGAAAACACAAGAATCCAGAACCTATGGGATGCAGTAAAAGCAGTGCTTAGAGGGAGGTTCATAGTAATACAAGCCTATCTCAAGAAACGAGAGAAACATCAAATAAGCAACCACATTTTACATCTAAAGCAACTAGAAAAAGAAGAAAAGAAGAATCTCAAAGTTAGTAGAAGGAAAGAAATAAAAATCAGAACAGAAATAAATGAAAAAGAAACAAAGGAGACTACAGCAAATATAAAAATTAAAAAAAAAACTAAATTCTTAGAAAAAATAAAATATACCACCTTCATCAAAAAAAAGTGGAGAAGAATCCAATAAAATTTGAACCAGGACAGAAATAAAAAAATATGAATAAAATGGACAAATTTGGTAAGAAATGGACAAATTCTTAGAAAGTATACAAACTTACCAAAACCGAACTCATCACAAGCACAGAAATCAAAACTGTAGACAAAAATCTTCCAGCAAACTAAAGGCCAGGACCAGATGGCTTTCACATGTGAATTCTACCAAAAATTTAGAGAAGAGCTAACACCTATCTTACTCAAACTATTGCAGAAAATTGCAGAGGAAGGCAAACTCCCAAACTCATTCCATGAGGCCACCATCACCCAAATACCAAAAACAGACAAAGATGCCACAAAAAAAGGAAATTACAGGCCAATATCACTTATGAACATAGATGCAAAAATCCTCAACAAAATCCTAGCAAACAGAATCCAACAACATATTAAAAAGATCATACATCATAACCAAGTGGACTTTATCCCAAAGATGCAAGGATTCTTCAATATTTACAAATTAATCAATATAATATGCTATATTAACAAATTTAAAGATAAAAACTGTATGAATATCATAATAGATGTAGAGAAAGCCTTTGACAAAATTCAACACCCATTTCTGATCAAAACTCTCCAGAGAACAGGCATAGAAGGAACATACCTGAATATAATTAAAGCAATATATGACAAGCCAACAGCAAACATTATCCTCAATGGAGAAAAATTAAAAGCATTTCCTCTAAAATCAGGAACAAGACAAGGGTGCCCACTCTGACCACTACTATTCAACATAGTTTTGGGAATTTTAGCCACAGCAATCAGAGAAGGAAAAGAAATTTAAAAAATCCAAATTGGAAAAGAAGAAATAAAACTCTCACTGTTTGCAGATGACATGATCCTCTACATAGAAAACCCTAAAGACACCACCAAAAAGTTACTAGAGCTAATCCTTGAATATAGTAAAGTTGCAGGATATAAAATTAATACACAGAAATTCCTTGCATTTCTACACACGAACAATGAGAAAACAGAGAATTAAGGAAACAATCCCATTCACCATTGTGGCAAAAACAATAAAATACTTAGGAATAAATCTACCTAAAGAAACAAAAGACCTATATATAGAAAACTATAATACACTGATGAAAGAAATCAAAGATGACACAAATAGATGGAAAAATATGCCATGTTCATGGGTTGGAAGAATCAATACAATGAAAATTAGTATACTACACAAAGCAATCTATAGATTCAATGCAATCCTTATCAAGCTACCAATGGTATTTTTCGGAGAACTCGAACAAATAATTTCACAATTTATATGGAAACACATAAAACCTCAAATAGGCAAAGCAATATTCAGAAAGAAGAATGGAACTGGAGAAATCAACCTGCCTGACCTCAGACTTTACCACAAAGCTACAGTCATCAAGATAGTATGGTACTAGCACAAAGACAGAAATATAGATCAATGGAACAAAATAGACAGCCCAGAGATAAATCCACACACCTATAGACACCTTATCTTTGACAAAGGGGGCAAAAATATACAATGGAGAAAAGACAATCTCTTTAACAAGTGGTGCTGGGAAAACTCGTCAACCACCTGTAAAAGAATGAAATGAATAGTGTCTAACACCATACACAAAAATAAACTCCAAATGGATTAAAGATCTAAACATAAGACCAGAAACTATAAAACTCTTAGAGAAAAACATAGGCAAAACACTCTCTGACATAAACCACAGCAAGACCCTCTATGATCTACCTCCCAAATTAATGGAAATAAAAATAAAAATAAACAAATAGGACCTAATTAAGCTTAAAAGCTTTTGCACAATGAAGGAAACTATAAGCAATGTGAAAAGGCAGTTCAGAATGGTTTCCATCAAACAATAAATCCTGGAGAGGATGTGGAGGAAAAGAAATCCTCTTACACTGTTGGTGGGGATGCAAAGTAGTATAGCCACTATGGAGAACAGTGTGGACATTCCTTAAGAAACTGGAAATAGAACTGTCATACGACCCAGCAATCTCACTGCTGGGCATACACATTGAGGAAACCAGAATTGAAAGAGACACATGTCTCCCAATGTTCATTGCAGAGACATTACTTTGCCAACAATGGTCCATCTAGTCAAAGGTATGGTTGTTCCAGTAGTTATGTATGGTTGTGAGAGCTGGACTATAAAGAAAGCTAAGTGCCAAAATTTGATGCTTTTGAACTGTGGTGTTGGAGAAGGCTCTTGAGAGTCCCTTGGACTGCAAGGAGATCCAACCACTCAATCCTAAAGGAAATCAGTCCTGAATATTCATTGGAAGGACTGATGCTGAAGCTGAAACTCCAATATTTTGGCCACCTGATGCGAAAAACTGACTCACTGGAAAAAGCCCTGATGCTAGGGAAGATTGAAGGCAGGAGGAGAAAGGAATGACAGAGGATGAGATGGTTGGATGGTATCACCGACTTGATGGGCATGTATTTGAGAAAGCTCCAGGTGTTGGTGATGGACAGGAAAGCCTGGCGTGCTGCAATCCATGGTGTCACAAAGAATCGGACACGACTGAATGACTGAAATGAAATGAACTCTGATCCAGTGAATGTTGGCAATTTGATCTTTTGTTCCTCTTCTTTTTTCTAAACCCAGCTTGGACATCTGGAAGCTCTTGGTTTGCATAATGCTGAAGCCTAGCGTGTGAGATTTTAAGTATGACCTTTGTAGCATGGGAGATGAGTGCAACATCCCAGTGGTTAGCACATTATTTAGTACTAACCTTCTTGGGAATTGGGAAGACGATTGATCATTTCCAGTCCTATGGTCACTTCTGGGTCTTCCAGATTTGCTGACATATTGAATACAACACCTTAATACCATCATCCTTTAGTGTTTTGAATGGTTCTACCAGAATTTGGTCATATCCTCTAGCTTATTAATAACAGTGCTTCCTAAGGCCCACGTGACTTCACTTTCCAGAATTTCTTTCTCTGGGTGGCTGACCACACCATCAGCAATCTAGTTCATTAAAATCTTTTTTGTACAGTTATTCCATGTATTCTTTCCATTTCTTCTCGAACTCCTCAGGCTCTACTAGGTCCATTTCTGTCTTTTATTGTGCCCATCTTTGGGCAAAATGTTCCCTTGATATCTCCAGTTTTCCTGAAGATATCTCTAGCCTATCCCCTCCTGTTGTTTTCTTCTAGTTTTATACACTGTTCATTGAAAAAGGCCTTCTTGTCTCTTGTGTTATTCTTTAGAAATCTACATTTATTTGGATATACCTTTCCCTTTCTCCCTTGTTTTTTGCTTCTCTTCTTTCTTTAGCTATTTTTAAGGCCTCCCCTGACAACCACTTTGCCTTCTTGCTTTTCTTTTTCTTTGGGATGGTTTTGTTTGCTGCCTCCTGTACAATATTATGGAACTCTGTCCATAGTTCTTCAGGCACACTGTTTACAAGTTCTAATCCCTTGAATCTATTCACTACTTCCACTGCATATTCATAGGAGATTTGATTTAAGTCATACCTGGCTGGCCTAGTGGTTTTTCTCACTTTCTTTACTTTAAGCCTGAATTTTGCTATGAGAAGCTGATGATCTGAGCCACATTCAGCTTCAGGTCTCGTTTTTGCTTTGTACAGCTTCTCCATCACCAGCTACAAACAATGCCATCAATTTTATTTCAATATTGACCATTTGGTGATATCCCTCTGTAAAGTCATCTTTTGTATTATTGAAAAAGGGTATTTGTTATGACAAGTGCATTCTCTTGGTAGAATTCAGTTAGCCCTCATAGTCAACAAAAGATTCTGAAATACAGTACTTGGGTGCAACCTCAAAAATGACAGAAATACCTTGATTCATTTCCAAGGCAAGCCATTCAATATCACAGTAATTCAAGTCTATGCCCCTACCACTGATGCTGAATAAGCTGAAGTTGGTCAGTTCTATGAAGACCTAGAAAACCTCCCAGAACTAACACCAAAAAAAAGATGTTCTATTCATCATTGTAGATTGGAAATCAAAAGTAGGAAGTCAAGAGATACCTGGAGTAGCAAACAAATTTGGCCCTGGAGAACAAAATGAAGCAGGGCAAGCTGAGGTGGGGAGATAAAAACAAATGAATTAGATGTTCAGAAACTGCATTATAATGGGCTGGATAGAGCCAGATGGAATTTAAGAAAGATTTATGTGAAGCCCTCAATTTCATCTTGAAAATTTCACAAGCCTAGGATGGGAAATCCTGGCAAGTATGGGAGAGTAGAGGAAGGAGGTATTTCAGCAAGGTAATGAATAATATTCCCTAAAACTTCAGTAACATAAAGCAATGGAGTTTATTACTAATGAACAGTTTAATAAGTGGTGATAGAAAGAGGTATTGATTTTCACACAGTCAGTGAGGGACTCAAGCTGACAGAGGTTCTGCCATGCTCAAAGTATGACTTTAAAGATTTTCCTAGAATTCAATTACCAAATGGCAGATGCGGGAAAAGTATGGAAAATTTTATGCTGAAAGACTATAAATGGTATGTATCCCTTCTACATATATTCCATTTGCTATAATTAAGTTAAATGACTATAGGTACCAGTAAGGGAGGTTAGCAAGTGTAGTTTAGATGGGTGATGAGAAGGAAAGCAAAACATGTTAAATAAACAACTGGGCATTCTTTGCCTCAGAGCCTTAGGCCAAAATGATTGGATGGGGTTAGTAGACCAGAGAGATGAAAGAGGAGCTGCAGAGAAGTATTAAGACTCATTATATGGTTTGGAGGTAGACCTGACAGGACAGATTAGTAGATAGAAATAGGAGGGAAAACTTATTTTGGCACCTGCTTTTTGACCTAACATATAAACTACCCTGTGAGGAAGGCAGAATTAACCCCACTAAAGGGCTTTCAGTAGGGGAGTGGTATGCTCTAACTTATATTTTTAGAAAGTTCTTTTACTTTCATTATCTCAAAATTGATAAAAATCTCTGTAGTAGGTAGGGTGAGGACTGTGCCCTCTCCACCCCAACCCTGCCATTTTACAGGTAGGAAGCCTAAGACTCAAAAATCTGGTCCTGATTTATAATTTTATCACTGATTTTGAATACAGGAACTATATCCACTCCAGCCATTGGAATTAACCAGTCAGATCCCCAAGAGGTAGGTTGAACTTATTACCTGATTATTGTAGCTTTCTAGGATGTGTTGTTATCTGTGGGATGCTGAGATCATAGGATAATAACCATCATTCTATGGGCCAACTCAGGAAATACTTTTCAGCACCTGTGTTTGGCTTCTTTCAAGGAGTATAGGGTTTGTCTAGGAAAAGAACAGTTTAATTTACCTGTGCTAGGGCATGGCAATATATGTGAATGAGGAGAAATGTAAGAAAGTACCATTGCTATACACGTTACCAGAGCTCCCACAGTGCCCTGTTCTCCCCTCTCTCAGGACACTGATCACACTATTTGGTGCTCTTCTGCTTCCTGGCCTGCTTTGCCTCACAGAAGGATAAGTACTCACACAGGACCCAGCTCAGTACATATTTGTTGATGGCATCCATACAAATTACAAAGGAATTTTGAAATTTAACCTGTCACTGCTGCTTTGTAGAATATTATCTACACTGGCATAATTTGGTCATAAAAACTTTGCAAATTTGGCCACTCAGTATTCTACCTCAATACTACAGCTGTTTATTCAACATCCCAACTTGGTAGTAAAATGTGGGATACACTATTTTTCTACTAACCAGCTTTGCCTTGTTGGAATATTCTAGTTATAAGCTGTAATACAAGCTGAGTCAACTCATTCGTTTCTTGTTCCTGCTTACCCCTATCAAAACACTCATTAGTCTGTACTATACTTGTTTGTATACTTGACCTTTTCTCACTTGATTTGAATACAACCCACTCTCTTTAAGATTTAGGACCATGCCATTCGTGTGCACATCTTCAGAGGCCTCATAACCTGGAGCAGATAAGGCACTAGTGTCTGTTGAACACTCCCACTCTGCTGAGATACAGCTTCTCCTAATATTATTAATCTTTATTTCCTCCAGTGTGTTCACTTTTCTTCCACACACTGACTTTACCCATGATTTGATATCCTCTATAATAGGCAGCCATCTTTTCCCATTCTTGCTAGTAGCAGCACCAATGACCCAGTCATTTAGTCTATAAACTTGAGTCTTTTGGGAACATTCTCTGTTTATCCATATGTTTCTTAGCTGTATACTCTGTATATTGACACACTCTTCAATTTGGATTTTCTCATAATGGCAAAAGGGAGTAGCACTTCCAGCACATACTGAAAGGTATAGAAAAAGAGTATAATCAGGGCTGGATTTTTTTTGTCCTTTTCAAAAAGTCTCCAGTAAAACTCTCCTTACATTTCATTTGCCTGAATTGGCTTACATATTAATTCCTGAGCCAACAACTATGGATAGGAGAATGGCCTGTGTTTACTGGCTTAGGCTTACGTCTCTGATCAAATATTATAGCAAGAGGCGTAAGACCCACAGACTAGTCTCTTCTAGCCCTGGAGCTGAAGTTTAGGTTAGGGTGGGAGCTGAGGTTGGGTTGGCTTCTCCTGAGACACAAGAGTGCTTGGAGAAAGAAATGGATACTAAAGGAACATAGAGTGTGTACAAAGTGGAGAAAAGATATTAGGTAGGTAACCAATAATGTCTATTACAGGTCCCCAGCAGTGGTCACAGGACTGGAAAAGGTCAGTTTTCATTCCAATCCCAAAGAAAGGCAATGCCAAAGAGTGCTCAAACTACTGCACAATTGCACTCATCTCACACGCTAGTAAAGTAATGCTCAAAATTCTCCAAGCCAGCCTTCAGTAATACGTGAACTGTGAACTTCCAGATGTTCAAGCTGGTTTTAGAAAAGGTAGAGGAACCAGAGATCAAATTGCCAACATCTGATGGATCATCGAAAAAGCAAGAGAGTTCCAGGAAAACATCTATTTCTGCTTTATTGACTAGGCCAAAGCCTTTGACTGTGTGGATCACAATCACCTGTGGAAAATTCTGAAAGAGATGGGAATACCAGACTATCTGACCTGCCTCTTGAGAAACCTGTATGCAGGACAGGAAGCAACAGTTAGAACTGGACATGGAACAACAGACTGGTTCCAAATAGGAAAAGGAGTATGTCGAGGCTGTATATTGTCACCCTGCTTATTTAACTTATATGCAGAGTACATCATGAGAAACGCTGGGCTGGAAGAAGCACAAGCTGGAATCAAGATTGCCGGGAGAAATATCAATAACCTCAGATATGCAGATGACGCCACCCTTATGGCAGAAAGTGAAGAAGAACTAAAGAGCCTCTTGATGAAAGTAAAATAGGAGAGTGAAAAAGTTGGCTTAAAGCTCAACATTCAGAAAACTAAGATAATGGCATCTGGTCCCATCTCTTCATGGGAAATAGATGGGCAAACAGTGGAAACAGTGTCAGACTTTATTTTGGGGGGCTCCAAAATCACTGCCGATGGTGATTGCAGCCATGAAATTAAAAGACACTTACTCCTTGGAAGGAAGGTTATGACCAACCTAGATAGCATATTCAAAAGCAGAGACATTGTCAACAAAGGTCCGTCTAGTCAAGGATATGGTTTTTCGAGTGGTCATGTATGGATGTGAGAGTTGGACGGTAAGAAAGCTGAGCGCCGCAGAATTGATGCTTTTAAACTGTGGTGTTGGAGAAGACTCTTGAGAGTCCCTTGGACTGCAAGAAGATACAACCAGTCCATCCTAAAGAGATCAGTCCTGGGTGTTCATTGGAAGGACTGATGTTGAAGCTGAAACTCCAATAGTTTGGCCACCTCATGCAAAGTGCTGACTCATTGGAAAAGACCCTAATACTGGGAAGGATTGGGGGCAGGAGGAGAAGGGGACGACAGAGGATGAGATGGTTGGATGGCATCACCAACACGATGGACATGGGTTTGTGTAAACTCCGGGAGTTGGTGATGAACAGGGAGGCCTGGTGTGCTGCAATTCATGGGGTCGCAAAGAGTCGGACATGACTGAGTGACTGAACTGAACTGAACTGAACTGATCCAGAGGGAAAATTTTGGACAAGATGGGTTTTCTAGATATCTGTATCTTGAGGGAAAAATCAAAGATCAATTGTTTATTATGGGTTTGTGTTTGTGTTGTGTGTGTGTGTGTGTGTGTGCGCGCGATGATTTTGTAGTCATGTTTGGAAGTCTGGAAACTCCTTATACCCAATATATTCTAAATGAAATTGCAGTTCAGAAACTTCTGTCAGATTGCATTTGTTTAAACTCCCCAGTGGTTTCCCAGTGCTGAGAGAATAATATTCCAAAATGACAATTTGGCATTCACAAGCCCAATCTATCATCTCTGATATCATCTCCTGCTATTAGCCCTAATTATCATCATTATCAAAATATTAACATTTTATACAACTTATATAACTGTTGTCTACTTTACATGAATTATATAATTAATTTAATTTCAGTCTTCACAGTATACAAATGATTCCAATTTTATAAATGAAAGAAAGGTGATTCATAGGTTACATAATTTGTCCAAAGTTTTAGGTGCTTTAATTACCATGTTATTTGGACTTTCTGACTTATGTAGGCCCCTGTCCCCTAAAACAAAGATAAATTTATGTAATCCTTGGAACTTTTCAAATATATTTCTATTTCCAAAGTTCAATTATGGCAACCTTTTCTCCTAGAATGCCCACCACAGCAGAATCCAAAATGTTCATAATGTGAAGAAACAATTCTTTTAGAAAGATCATGAACTAATGCACACATGCATGAATGCATACACACACACACACACACACACACACACACACACACACACACACATACTTCCTCTGGGAAGGCTTCTTTACTGCTTATCTTCCAAGACAAAATCAGAAACTCCCAGTTATTTGATCATATGGCACTCTGAACTTAACAATTGCACTTGTAATTATTTGTTCAATATCTTATCGTCTCTTGCCAGATTATATCCTCCACCAGGAAAGAGATTAAGTCAGTCTTGTTGACTGCTGTGTCTGCAATGTGTGCACATAGTAGGCACTTAACAAATATTCGTGGAATGAGTGAATTTTGACTGTCAAGTTATGGGTTCAGTGTACTATGCTTTTAAAACTAGCAGAAGATTGCTTAAAGAGGTGGGGCTCCTGCTCTTCTAAATGTTTCTTGTCATTACAGAACAGTTTAACTCCATATACTGAGAATTTTCCTCTAAAACTGTCCCTGCCAGATTGAACCTCAGATTGATTTCCTTTGTAATCTGGTTTGGTACCTAACTTCAGCTCTTTTCTTGATTCTTCTTTCAGCTGGCTAAGACTGGCATGCTCTCTATCATCTCTTGGTTTCTGATCAGATTCAGTTTGCTTCCTCTTTCCTGCCTCACTACTCTTGTCAAGCCTTTGAACTTCACAGAATCCCATTATTCTATGTATCGTAAGAATTTCGCTTGTCTTTGGTCAGTTTGAATGGAGGGGACAATTGCTCTGAACCCAATGTCAGCTTCTTAAATGAGGATTATAAGTCACATCTATCTCAAATGCATATTTAAATTTCAAGATATTTTCAAATCTCAAGTTTCACAAAATTACTTAAGTATATTATCATAGATCTTACATTACAGATAAAATTTGAGGTAGGGGTCTACATGACATCAGCAAGATAGCAGAATAGTTTTTTTTTTTTTTTTTTTTTACCATCATCCCCCCACACAGAACACTGATTTTGGTCTCTTCTGGGTAAGAATACCTTTGTGCAAAGACAGCAATACAAGACTTCAAAGAATATTAAAAAATCAAGAGACCATAATTCCACCAAAAGAACACCATAATTTTCCAGTAACTGACACCAAAGAAATGGAGATCTAAAAGCAAATATTTTAAGGAAGCTCAAATGGATACAACAGAACACAGTTACATAACTCAATGAATCCAGGAAAATAATACATGAAAAAACTATAAGCTCATCAAAAAATAGACATCATAAAAAAGAACCATCAGAAATTCTGGAGTTAAAGTATACAGTGAATGAAATGAAAAATGCCACAGAAAGCATCAAGAGAAGACTTGATTAAGCAAAAGAAAGAATCAGAACTACAGCAGAGTTCATTTAAAATTATCCAGTGAGAGAGAGAAAAGAATGAAAAGGAATGAAGAATGACTATGTGATTAATGGGACAATATATATATATATATATATTAGTTCATATATCTATATGAACTAATAGATGTATTATGGGACTTCCAGAAGGAGAAGTGATAGAGGGAGCATAAAACTTGTTTAAAGAAATAATGGAAAAAAAAAAAGAAATAATGGTTGAAAGCTTCCCAAATTTGAGAAGAAATATGAACATCTAGTTACATAACACTCAGAAGCACATAAAGACTTCTTTGGCAGTTCAGTGATAAAGAATCTAAAAAAAAAAAAAAGAATCTGCCTGCACTGCAGGAGACATGGGTCCGATCCATGGGGAGGGATGATCCCCTGGAAGAGGGCATGGAAGCCCACTCCAGTATTCTTGCCTGGAGAATCCCATGGACTGAGAAGCCTGGTGGGCTATGGTCAGTAGGGTCACAAAGAGTCAGACATGACTGAAGCAACTGAGCACACCCACATGCAGAGATACCTAAATATGTTCAACACAAAGTTGACTAATATGATACATATTATAATCAAATTATCAAAAATTAAAGGTAAATATAATTTTGAAATCATCAAGAGAAGAGACTTGTCATGTACAAGGTAATTCATATAAAGCTATTTGTGGTTTCTCAGCAGAAACATTGCAGGCCAGAAGAGAGTGGTATAAATTATTTAAACACCTAAAGAAAAATCAAATGCAAAATAGTACTTTTACTGTCAAAGTTGTCATTCATAAATAAAAGGAAAATAAGTTTCCCAGGCAAATAAAATGTAAAACACTTCAACAACACTAAGGTGGTCCTATTAGAAAGTTCAAAGGGATTTCTTCAAGCTACATTATTGCTGTTGAGTCACTAAGTCATGTCCGAATCTTTGCAACCCCATGGACTACAGAACACTAGGCTTCCTTGTCCTTCACTATTCAGGGAGTTTACTCAAACTCATGTCCATTGTGTCGGTGAGGCCATGCAAACATCTTACCCTCTGTCACCCCTCTCTTCTACTGTCCTCAATCTTTCCCAGAGTCAGGGTCTTTTCCAATGAGTCAGTTATTTGCATCAGGTGGCCAAAGTATTGGAGGTTAAGCTTCAGCATTAGCCCTTCCAGTGAATATTCAGGGTTGATTTTCTTTAGGATTGACTGGTTTGATCTCCTTGCTATCCAAGGGACTCGCAAGAGTCTTCTCCAGCACCACAGTTTGAAAGCGACTATTGTTTGGTGCTTAGCCTTCTTTATGATACAATTCTCACATCCATACATGACTACTGAAAAAACCATAGCTTTGACTATATGGACCTTTGTCAGAAAAGTGGTGTCTCTGATTTTTAGCACACTATCTCGGTATGTCATAGCTTTTCTTCCAAGGAGAAAGCATCTTTTAATTTCATGTCTTCAATCACCATCCACAGTGATTTTGGAGCCCAAGAAGAGGAAATCTGTCACTGTTTTCACCTTTTCCCTTTCTATGTGCCATGAAGAGATGGGACCCGATGCCATGATCTTAGTTTTTTGTTTTTTCAAATATTGAGTTTTAAGCCAGTTCTTTCCCTCTCCTCCTTCACCCTCATCAAGAGGCTCTTTAGTTCCTCTTTGCTTCTTGCCATTAGAGTGGTATCATCCAGATATCTGAGGTTGTGGATATTTCTCCTGGCAATCTTGATTCCAGCTTGTAACTCACCCAACCGAGCACTTCACGTGATGTGCTCTGGGTATAAGTTAAATAAACCGGATGACAGTAAACAGCTTTGTCCTACTCCTTTCTCAATCCTGAACCAGTCAGTTGTTCCATACAGGGTTCTAACTGTTGTTTCTTGACCTGCATATACGTTTCTCAGGAGACAGGTAAGATGCTCTGGTATTCCCATCTTTTTAAGATTTATCCACAGTTTGTTGTGATCCACACAGCCAAAGGCTTTAGCATAGTCAATGAAACAGAGGTAGATGTTTTTCTGGAATTCTCTTGCTTTCTCTGTGATCCAGAAAATGTTAGCAATTTGATCTCTAATCCCTCTGACCTTTATAAATCCAGCTTGAACATCTGGAAGTTCTAGGTTCTCATATTGCTGAAGCCTAGCTTGGAGGACTTTGAGCATAACCTTATGCTCAAAGGTTGTAGCATATTGTTGCAGAAACCAGTACTCAAGAAACCAAGCACCACACTCAGAGAGTTGGAAAACTAAGGTTTATTATGCCAACAGGCCCAAAGGAGTTAACGCTCCAAGCTCTGAGCCCCAAACAAAGGGATTACAGGGTTTTTATAGACAGACTATAGTGGGCAACACTAACTGTTAATAGGCTGGTTTAAACTAAGGGGTTTTGTGTAAGTGGGAACAGTGGTCAAGATGGGGAGGGGGATGCCTGACCTGGACAGGCATGATTAAGCAGGTTTGCCGGGGCTGGGCAATTGCAAAGAGCAGGACAAGGGTGAGTGAGGAAAACTCTAGTTCCTAGTATTGCAAGCTCCCACTTTCTGAGAATACGTGACCTACATGATCTAGACTTTGAAAGGGGCAATCTGAGTTACAGAGGCAGAAGAAGAAGGAGGTTATGTAAAATTTTAAATTTTCTTCTTCATTACCCCCTTTTGATGCTTCTATCATTCATTGTAGAAAGCATCATCTCATGTTTTTGGTAGGACATTCAGAGCTACCCATCGTTTAGGGGGCTATATTGAACTATTACCATTTGTAACTTTATGGATTCAATCTGAGAGGTTATGAACTGGGTAATAGCATTGAGAATACAAGGGCCAAACAAGAGTGCCGCAAAGAGCATGAAGAGAGGACCTGTTAAAGGGAGAAGTCACAATGTCCCGCTCTAGATATTGCTCCAATTACCCCAAGAATTAGCTAGCTTTTATCTCCTTTTTATGATTTGTTCCCTTACCTGTTGGGCCATGTCCCTGACTATTTCTGATTGGTTTACATAAAAGCAGCGTTCTTCATTCAAGAAGAGGCAGAGTCTTCACTTTACAGCTGTCAGGATGTCTAGACCTCTACTATTTTGTAAAACCACCTCAGCCAGGGAGTCTAGTTTGTCCTGTAAGGCGACTAAAGATTTAGTCACTCTCTCAGTGTCATCTGTGAAGTGTTTGGACAGTGTATGGTAAAAAGTGGTTGATGAAGCAATTCCTCCTATTCCCATACCTATCTCAGCCATGATTCCCAGACCAACTAGTAGGGATATAAACTGGCTGGCTTCCTTTGCCTGCATATGTGCTGCCAGAGGTACAGTGAGAGTCTGGTTGTTAGGGACAACATTTGTCTGGGGAGTGAGGAAAGCTAAGGTGCAGATACCCATCTAATTGACAGGTAGACATAAGTAAGCATCTCTCCCACAAACAAAGAAAAGGACTTGATGGGGTGGCACCATCTGTTACAGCAAGGGACACCAAAAGGCTGCAAAGCAGCCTGCACATAACAGATAACTGAACACTAGCAAAAGGTTTTTTTCCCCATCATTGGGTTGTCACAGCTATAGCAACTGAGCCTATCAGGAAGGAGGGTCAGCAATACTGTGGAACAGTTTATTTAGTAGGGAGAATCGATGATAAGAGACTTCTAATAAGAATGAGATACACTATACAATATAGTGTATCTCACTATAGTGAGATAACAGACAGCTAACTGCAGCTTCTGACCCAAATCCCAGTCCTGGGGTACGACTGAAGCTAGTCCTGTAGCAAAGAGCACAGAAATAATAGTAATCAGGGACAGAGTCCAAGGTTGACAATGAAAATCCATTGATATTTTGATAGAAGGATCCTCAAGCTTCTTCTGTGTGTTGACCAGCCAGCTGCTGGAGTGTGGCTGGAGCAAGGCTAAAGAATCCTCAAGCTTTTGTCGTGCGTTGACTAGTCAGCTTCCGGAGTGACTAGAGCAGGGCTCAGCGTATTTCTTGGGTGAGGGTCATTGCCTTTGGAACCTGACCTTAAGGGCATTTTTGGGGTCCCAAACTGCTTACTAGGTGTCCTCATTACAAGAAGCTGCTGCCTTCTTGACTCTGGTGTGGTGGATCCAAGGGATGACACCTATAACTCATCCTCTGGCTGATAGGGATGAACCCAATTGTCCAGTGGAATGGGTGTCCTTTCTCAGGTTTCTCAGGCCATATAGCAGAAGACTCTCCCAGGGCCTGGAGGTGTTTGGACATCTCCAGGTCAGCTAGTTGTTGGTGGTCTCCCTTGAGATTTTATATCAATGAGGGTGGTCTCCCATATAAGATCTCAAAGGGAGAATAGCCTGAGGGCCTCAGGGTGCATTTATGGATGGCGATGATAGTCCACAGAATAAGGCAGCTTGTTCTAGCATTGTCTGGGGTTGGCTGGGGGGTATTCTTGTCGTACTACTACTTGTAGAAACGAATTTAACCAGAAAGTTAAAGATATATGGCCCAAAGATGAATAGAAGTAGGAAAGCTGCTGAGGCACTAGTTAGGAGAACCAGGTCCAGACATTGGTTCGTAACATTAGTGTTTCTCTAGATATGAGAAGATGCAATAATTTGGACTCGTAAAAATCTTTATCTGAAAACATCTGACTATCTGGAGCCTGTTTTTCTGTGTTTTCCCAGAGCACAGAGTGTCTTATTTTTTGTCTCCACCCTGAACTCCTTTCAGTTCAGTTCAGTTCAGTTCAGTCGCTCAGTTATGTCCGACTCTTTGCAACTCCATGAATGGCAGCACGCCAGGCCTCTCTGTCCATCACCAACTCCCAGAGTCTACCCAAACCCATGTCCATCGAGTCGGTGATGCCATCCAACCATCTCATCCTCTGTCGTCCCCTTCTCCTCCTGCCCCCAATCCTACCCAGCATTAGGGTCTTTTCCAATGAGTCAACTCTTCGCATGAGTGGCCAAAGTACTGGAGTTTTAGCTTCAACATCAGTCCTTCCAATGAACACCCAGGATTGGTCTCCTTTAGGATGGATTGATACGATCTCCTTGCAGTCTAAGGGACTCTCAAGAGTCTTCTCCAACATCACAGTTCAAAAGCATCAATTCTGCGGCACTCAGCTTTCTTCACCTTCCAACTCTCACATCCATACATGACCACTGGAAAAACCATAGCCTTGACTAGACGGACTTTTGTTGGTAAAGTAATGTCTCTTCTTTTAAATATGCTCTCTAGGTTGGCCAAAACCTTCCTTCCAAGGAGTAAGCGTCTTTTAATGGGTATTGAATGTCAGAATCTTATAGTGGTCATGATTTAATCTTTGTAGAGATAGCTGGCAAGGGCCAGCTTCCAATCAGCAAGGCCCCCTTCATAGCCACATATTTGACCATGTTTTGGGGGCATTTCAAGGTCATTGTGTCCCATGATGCTGGGAAGGCTCATTCCCAGGTCTAACAAAGATTCCATTGACAGGCTTCTCAATGTGTTGTCACTAGACCAGGCCTTGTAAGTAGCAAAAGTCTCTGGACCATACCTGTTTTAATAGCTTCTTGGTCCAGGAAGTATTTCCTCTTGTTGCCTCTTCCCATATCTAGAGTTACATTATTATAATTATTGATCTCCTATGGAACTGCATATCAGCATTTTATCACAGGCTCAGTCACACATTTGGTAATATAAGAAATAATCTTTTGGAACAAGCTACATAGAAAATAATATAGCTAGCAGTTATTAGTAAGGTCACAAGCAAGAATTTAAGTCAAGAACTTTCATTGGGTATAGCCCGGTATACCCCAGGTCATCTGTCTCAGTTAAATGATTATAGCCAAGTGTTAATCTTCTGGTTGTACATCATGGAGCATCTGACCTTTATCCAAAGACTGGTTACTGAGATAAGCTTTATAAAAATCTTAAGAGTGTCCCTTTTAAAAACTTCATTAAATCTTTTAGCAATATAACATAACAAGGAATTATCTCAGAGTGAGTCTTAGTAAGCACGGACCTTAATTAACAAAACTTAATATTTAGTGAATTAATATTTAGTGAAACATAATTTTTTTCTTTTTTTTTGAGAACTCATTGTGAGGGCATTAACGCTATAGTCAGGTAAGTTTTTAACCCATCAAATAAAAATGAGGTCTGTCAGGGATCCGGGAAAAGCCAAGCGGCCATCTTGGATTTCCCATATCCCTGGCTCTTTGATTTTTAGCTGTTTATTTATTTTTAATTTCCTGATTTAGGGGCAGATTATCACCGTGTTTTAAGGACATCGAGATAGCAGAAGTCTAACCATGAGGGGTTATTTTTTGTAGAAGTAGAATGAGCTTTGTCTACATGTACCATAATCTTAATAAAGTTTACTTTACCAAAAGTAACAAAAAGATTTTAAAAACAAACATAAATCACTTAAAGGCAAAGAAATTTTTAATCTGTTATCAAAAGCTGCATTTTAAGAAAATTTTGTTCTCTAAACAGAGAGAACACAAAATTCCAGTCTGTTACCAGCTTGCTGTTAATAACAAAATTTGTTTATCTGTTTAATCTTAGTCTTTTCCATAAATCTTGAAGAACTAGCAATATTCTTCTAAAGGCATGAGAGTAAAACCATAGGAGACATGCTTAAAATCTGATTCTTTTGCAATTGACAAAGAAACCTGGTCCTAACACTTTAACTAGATAACTAGAATTATAATTGACCATATTTTATCAGGGCATATCAGATCTATATGAATTTCACATAATTTTAGGATATCTATATTAGTAACATCAACTATACGGTATAACCTGAAAAGATTTTTCACCCCTTTAACAGTATTTCCCATGTAATTTAACATGTCCAGTGAACCCAGGTAGCTTAATAGCTCTTTGGGATATCTCAGGGGCCCTCTGAAGCATCTCAAAGTTAGCTAGAAGTCAAGTTATTTAAGATTTTTTGTTGATAAATATCAAAAGGGTTTATAACACTCAGTCAGGTAGGATCATATAAGTTACTGTGAAATAATAATTATTTACTTAGCCAAAGTTAATAAAAGACTTCAAAGGTAAATATAGAACAGATCAATTAAGAGGTAAAAAAAAACTTAAATCTATTATTAAAAGGAATTCAACACCTGAAGAAATTATGTCCTCTTAACAGAGGGAAAGGTTTTTGCACCAGCTTACTTTAAACTCATTTAGGTAAACTTAAGTAAATTTATTTTAAACATAGTCAGTCCTAACCATGCACAAAACTCTTTTTTTCAGGGTCCACCTTCCACAAACCTTTTAATCACTTTCTCTAACAGCCACTTGTAGTCAGACCTATTTTCTTTTCCTTTTATAAATTATAAATTTATTTTTTATATTTTCTTTATTAAAAACATGCATCCCATTTTCTTATTAGATTAACAAACAAATATTAATACTAGATATTTAATATTGAATATTTTCCAGTTCACTTGAATCTGGAATTTATTTAGTTAATTTTTCTTGTATTTAAAGTTGTTTGATTTGCAAGTGCTCACTTTTCTTTAAGGCAATTAAATTAGAACTCATTTACCACTTCAACAATATTATCAGAAAAAAGACATATGTTGAGACATACATAAATCCAGACAGACAGACTAACAGAGATCATATAGATTTCTGTTTCAGATTTAAAATATTTCTTTGACACCCCTCCTTTTTTTTCCACATGGAAAGCGTTAACTTCAAGCTTTTCCCTGGGCAGGCCTTTTAACAAGTTAGTTGTTTTTAATTGTATATGCAAAAAGAATTGTCTTGTAGTTTCTAAAAAATTTCTCTCACTCCATTCAGGCAGCAATCACACACTCACAATCATTCAGAGGCTGTCACAATGTCTCCCTTCTCCTGAGTCCCCAGGTTTCCTTTAGTGTTGCTCCCTTCCTGGGAGCCCCAAGGAGGTTAGCATTCACAGTGCCTCCCTTCCTCCCAAGTCCCCAGGTATCCCTATCTGGTTCTCCCTTCCTGGGAGCCCAAGGAGGTGATCAGTCTCCTTTTCTACCCATTGGGGTAGGTTCCTGCCTGGGGACTGGCCCCGGAGCCTTATCTTATCCTGTGGCCATTCATGGTGACTTGGCCCATCCCTCCAATGAGTCTAGTTGGGGATCGGTCATCCGAAGAGTCAGAACACTGGTCCGAAAGAGAACCCGGAATACCATCAGGTGGCATGCCTTCTCGTTCGTCTTGGGGTTCCTTTGCTCCAGCTCAGCCAAGCCACCAGTGCAGCAGCTCAAGGGGCTGGTGTGGTTGGTATCTTGCTATGGCCTCCAGAAATGTTGCAGAAACCAGTACTCGAGAAACCAAGTACCACACTCAGAGAGTTGGAGAACTCAGGTTTATCACACTAGCAGGCCCAGAGAAGTTAACACTCCAAGCTCTGAACCACAAACAAAGGGATTACAGAATTTTTATAGACAGACTATAGTGGGTAACACTAGCTGTTATTAGACTGGTTTAAACTAAGGGGTTTCATGCAAACAGGAACAGTGGTCAAGATGGGGAGGGGGATGCCTGACCTGGACAGGCATGATTAAGCAGGTTTGCCGGGGCTGGGCGATTGCAAAGAGCAGGAAAAGGGTCAGTGAGAAAAACTCCAGTTCCTAGTATTGCAAATTCCCACTTTCTGAGACTATGTGACCTATGTGATCTAGACTTTGCAAGGGGCAAGCTGAGTTACATAGGCAGAAGGAGAAGGAGGTTATGTAAAAATTTAACGTTTCCTTTTCAATATGAGATGAGTGCAATTGTCCGGTGGTTTGAACATTCTTTAGTACTGCCCTTCTTGGGAATTAGGATGAGAATTGACCTTTTCCATTCCTGTGACCACTGCCGGGTATTCCACATTTGCTGGCATATTGAGTGCAGCACTTTAATAGCACCACTTTTTTAGGATTTGAAATAGCTTTGCTAGAAGTCCATCACCTCCACTAGCTTTATTGGCAGCAGTGCTTCCTAAGGCCCACTTGACTTCATACTACAGAATGTCTGGCTCTGAGTGAAATACTAAACTATCATGGTTATCTGAGTCATTAAGATTTTTTTTTTACAGTTCTTCTGTGTATTCTTTCCATCTCTTTTTGATCTCTTCTGCTTCTATTAGGTCTTTACCATTTCTGTCCTTTATTGTGCCCGTCTTTGTATGAAATGTTTTTTTGATATTTCCAATTCTCTTGAAGAGATCTCTAGTCTTACCCTTTCTGTTGTTTTCCTCTATTTCTTTGCATTGTTCTTTGAAGAAGACCTTCTTCTCTCTTCTTGCTATTCTCTGGATCGTGTTTTGTCAAAACTGTCCACTATGATCCATCAATCTTGGGTAGCCCTATAGGTCATGTCTTATAGATTCATTGAGTTATACAAGCCCTTTTGCCCCAAGAAGGCAGTGATCCAAGAAGGGAGTCAATTGGGTAACCACATGCAAAAGAATGAAGTTGAATTCTTACCTTATATCATATGAAAAATTAAAGGAAAACACATCAAATACCTACATACAAAAGCAAAAACTATAATACTCTTCAGTTCAGTTCAGTCACTCAGTCCTGTCCGACTCTTTGTGACCCCATGGACTGTAGCACACCAAGCCTCCCTGTCCATCACTAACTCCGAGAGTTCACTCAAACTCCTGTCCATTGAGTAGGTGATGCCATCCAACCGTCTCATCCTCTGTCTTCCCCTTCTCCTCCTGCCTTCAATCTTTCCTAGCATCAGGGTCTTTTCCAATGAGTCAGTCCTTCGCATCAGGTGGCCAAAGTATTGGAGTTTCAGCTTCAGCATCAGTCCTTCTAATGAATATTCAGGACTGATTTCCCTTAGGATGGACTGGTTGCATCTCCTCGCAGTCCAAGGGATTCTCAAGAGTCTTCTCCAACACCACAGTTCAAAAGCATCAATTCTTCGGTGCTCAGCTTTCTTTACATTCCAACTCTCATATCCACACATGACCAGTGGAAAAACCATATCCTTGACTAGACGGACCTTTGTTGGCAAAGTAATGTCTCTGCTTTTAAGTATACAATCTAGGTTGGTCATAACCTTCCTTCCAAGGAGTAAGCGTCTTTTCACTTCATGGCTGCAATCACCATCTGCAGTGATTTTGGAGCCCCCAAAATAAAGTCTAACACTGTTTCCACTGTTTACCCATCTATTTCCCATGAAGTGATGGGACCAGATGCCATGATCTTTGTTTTCTGAACGTTGAGTTTAAGCCAACTTTTTCACTCTCCTCTTTCACTTTCATCAAGAGTCTCTTTAGTTCTTCTTCACTTTCTGCCATAAGGGTGGTGTCATCTGCATATCTGAGGTTATTGATATTTCTCCCAGCAATCTTGATGCTTAGGAGACAACAAAGTGTAGATATCTGTGGTCTCAGATCAGGGAATAGTTTCTTAGATATGACACAAAAAACTCAAGCAACTAAAGAAAAAAATATTTAAACTAGCATCATCAATATTTGAAAAAAAAATGTTTCAAAGGTTATCAACAAGAAAATGAAAAAACATCTTACAAAATGAAAGAAAATGTTATAAATCACATATCTTATATGGTACATGTATAGAACATGTAAGTTTCTTCCATGTTCAATAATAAAAAGGACAAAAAAATCTAATTTATAAAATAAATATGATCTTAATAGAAATTTCTTCAAAGTAGACATATAGTCAATAAACACATGAAAATAGCTCTATATCTTTAGCTATCTAAAAAATCCAAATCAAAACCTCAATGCTATACCACTTCACTTTCATTAAGATGGCTATAATCAAAAGGTAAGATAACAGCAAATGTTAATGTCATTGTAGAGAAATAAGAACCTTCATATACTTCTAGAGGAAATGTACAATGTTAAAGCTAGATAATCAAACATAGAGTTACCATTCTTGCTAAGTCACTTCAGTCGTGTCTGACCACCAAGGTCCTCTGTCCATGAAATTCTCCAGGCAAGAGTATTGGAGTGGGTTGCCATGCCTTCCTCTAGGGGATCTTCCCAACCCAGGGATCAAATCCACATCTCTTATGTCTCTTGCATCAGTAGGCTGGCTCTTTACCACTAGCACCACCTTGGAAGTAACCATATGACTCAATAATTCCACTCCTAGTATATACCCAAGAGAATTAAAAACATATTCACACAAAAACTTCCACACAAATGCTAATAACAGGATAATTTATAATAGATGAAAAGTGGAAGCAAAGCAGATGCCTCTCAATTGATAAATAATAGATAAATAGATTAAAAATAAAATAATGGAATAGTATCCTATCTAAAACAAGAATAAGGTGTTGATATATGTTACAACATGTATGAATCTTGGAAATAGCATGCTAAGTGAAAGCATCCAGTTTCCATTTATATAAATTGTTCAAAATATGCCAGTTTATAGAGACAGAAAAGAGCTTACTGGTTGCCTAATTTTGGAGGAGGTTGGATAGAAATAGGAAATGATTGTTCATGGAGATAGGGTTCCTTTTGATGGTGAAAAAAGTGTTCTAATGATACAATTGTGGGCTATGGGTGCACAACTCTGTAAATAGTGTCAAAACTACCAAATTGTAGACTTTAAAAGACTAAAATGTTTGAATATATCTTAACAAAACTGCTATTAAAATGTGGCAGAGGGGTTGAATAAATATGTCATATCTAATATTATGGTATCATTAAAATCATGATTGAACCTTTACACATTGGCACGGAAATGTGTATAATGAAAAAAAATTATAATGTCTCCATAACATAAACTTACATGTATTTATATATGCACTTAAAATGTATAAGTGATATCAAAACTTCTTACTGGTAAATTACTTGTGATTTTTGCTTTCCATTTTTTAATATACTATATGAATGTTTTATAATGAACTTCTACAATTTTAATGTTTTTGAAGTTTTAAAAGTTACTTATTAAAAAAATCATTTTCATTTTTTTCATTAAAATGGCAACATTCCATAAATACTGCTGTTCATCTTGTTTTTTTTAATTATATATATATATATATATATACATAAAATGAAAATTTTAACCACTTTTAACTGTAAAGTTCTGTGGCACAACATATTAATACATTCATATTGCTTTGCAACTATTACAACCATTTATTTCCGAAATTATTTAATCATCCCTGGAAGAAATTCTTCATCCATTCAAGAACTACCCATTCTCCAATCCCAGTCCCTGGTGACCTATATTCTAATTTTGCTTCTACGAATCTGACTACTTCATTGTTGTTTATTCCATAAGTCTTGTCCAACCATTTGTAACCCCATGGACTGAGCACACCGGGCATCCCTGTCCTTCACTATCTCCTGGAGTTTGCTCAAACTCATATCCATTGAGACATGATGCTGTCTAACCATCTCATCCTTTCCCATCCCCTTCTCCTTTTGCCTTCAATCTTTCCCAGCATCGTGGTATTGTCTGCTCTTTGCATCAAGTAGCCAAAGTACTGGAGCTTCTGCTTCAGCATCAGTCCTTCCAATGAATATTCAGAGTTGATTTCATTTAGGATTGATTGGTTTGATTTCCTTGTGGTTCAAGATTCTCAAGAGTATTCTCCAGCACCACAATTCAAAAGCATCAGTTCTTTGGTGCTCAGCCTTCTTAATGATCCGACTCTCATATCTGTACATGACTACTGGAAAAAAACAAACAAACATAGCTTTGGCTATACAAGCATTTGTCGGCAAAGTGATGTTTTTGCTTCTTAATATTCCGTCTAGGTTTGTCATAGTTTTCCTTTCAAGGAGCAAGCATCTTTTAATTCCATGGCTGCAGTTACTGTCCAGTGATTTTGGAGGCCAAGAAAATAAAATCTGTCACTGTTTTCACTTTTTCTCCTTCTATTTGCCACAAAGTAATGGGGCAGGATGCCATGACCTTAGTTTTTGAATGCTGAGTTTTAAGCCATATAAATGGAATCATGTACTATTCGTCCCTTTATAACTGGCTTATTTAATTTAGAATAGCATCCTCATGCCCTATCCTTTTGTCACATGTATCAGATTTTACATTCTTTATAATAGAGCAAGTTTCACTTTACCTTTTGACTATTGTGAACAATGCTGCTATGAACATTGTTATACAGGAACATATTTGACTCCTTACTTTAAATACTTTGGGGTGTATAAGTGGAAATGGAAATCTTTGATCAAATGTTAATTTTAACTTTTTGACAAATCACCATAATATTTTACACAATGGCTACACTATTTTATATTCACACCAGCGATACATCAGGATTACACTTTTACCACATTTGATTACTTATGTTGAGTATATTTTCATGTGCATTTTTGTCATTTGCATATCATCATTTTGAAGAAATGTCTATTCAAATTATTTTCCCATTTGTGGATTGGGTTTTTCATTTGTTATAGAGTTGTAGGAATGCCTTATATGTCTTGAATATTAATCTTTTATCAGATATTTGATTTGAAAATATCTACTCCCATTGTATAGGTAATTTCTACTCCCTTTATAGTGACTTTTAGTGTATAGGAGCTTTTAAATTTGATGAAATTCAATTTACTTTTTCTTCTTCTGTTGCTTGTGCTTTGGTGTCATATTCAAGAAAGCTTTGCCATATCCAACCAATGTCATGAAGATTTTACCCTGTTTTCTCTAAGAGTTTTAGAGTTTTAGCTCTAACGTTCAGGTCCTTTATCCATTTTGAGTTTATTTTTGTACATGATGCAAGTAAAGGATGAAACTTCATTCTTTTGTATGTGGATATCCAGATAAGATTGTTCTCCCCACCTGAATGACATTCTTGTTGAATGCTCTCTTTTAGTTCATTGGTCTATATGTCTGCCCTTATGCCAGTACCATGCTGCTTTAATTACTGTAGCTTTGGAGTATGATTTGAAACCAAGAACTGTGAGTCCATATTTGTTCTTTTGCAAGTTCGTTTTGGCTATTTGGGGTTCCTTTAGACTACATAAGAATTCTAGAATACACTTTTCTATTTCTGCAAAACCTGTTGAGATATTAATAGGGATCACATTGAATCTTAATATTGGGTTATTAATATATTAACTATTGACACTCAAGCAATATTAAGCCTTCCAGTGCATTAAAGTGAGATGTCTTTCCATTTATTTACTATTCTTCCCAGAATAGTTTGTAGTTTTTGATGTACTAGTCTCTAGCTTCCTTGGTTAAAATTTTCCTAAGCATTTTAGTTTTGTTTTTAATGCAATTGTGAATGGAATTGCTTTGTTAATTTCCTTTTGTGATTATTCATATTTATTGACATAAATGTATACTTTTTGCTTTATTTTGTATCTTACAACTTTGCTAAATTAGTTTATTAGCTCTAACAGTCTTTCTGTAGATTCTTTTGTGTTTTCTATATATAAAATCATGTGATTGGTAAACAAATGTTTATTCTTTCTTTCTGATCTTTTATTTATTTTCCTTGCCTAGTTGCTCTGTCTAGGATTTCCAGTAATATGTTGTGTAAAGTGACTATAGCAATCTGTTGTTGAGTGCTGAGATTTCTATATATGTGTGTTAGGTTTAATTGACTTATGATGTTGTCCAAGTCCTCTATGTCCTTACTAATCTTCTCTTTTTTTTCCTGACCATTATTTAATGTGGTGTTTTGAAGTCTCCTTCTATTATTGTAAAATTATTTTTCCTGACAGTATTGTCAATGAGAGCCAATGGGGCTCAACACTCTTTATATAACTGTTAATTTTTTTTAACAAAATTGAAATTATTGGAGTATAATTGCTTCACAATATTGTGTTAGTTTCTGCTGTACAACAAAGTGAATCCACTATATGTGTACATCCATCCTCTCCCTCTTGAGCCTTCCTTCCACCCACCACACCCCACCCCTCTAGGTCATCATAGAACACTGAGTTGCAGGCTCAGCACTTTTGAGTCCCCTGAGACCACAGAAAACAAAAATGGATGCATGAGTACTCCTTATGACAGCTCCCAGTTTCTTCCTGGAGGGGGTTCAAATTCATACTTTTCCAGTTGCTACCTAAATGCCAGGCTTCTAATTAGCTTCATCTGGTACCAACATAGCAGATAATTAATAGTCCTCTGAGAGCCTAAGTAGACAGGGGGCAACTCCTTCACCTTCTCTTCCCAGGCTCATTCCAGAAATAAAACCAAATCTCCAACTTCTCCCCCAAAAGGAACGTGTCCACATATCTAGCTCCCCAACTTTCACGGCTGCCACTCAAGGAAATGGGTCTTAAATTACCTGTCTCTGGAGCTGAAAGGAATCAGCATTTATGTGTCCCCTGCGATCACAGAGAATAAACAGGCCATTTTTAATGATGCACAACCACTCCCAGTGGCTATTCCCTCTGGCTTAAACCCAGAATAGCAAGCAAGGAAAACCACCTATCTTCCAGTTCAACCTGAAAGGGGCTAAACCTTACGTCTAATGTCATGACTTTCCCAGGTTTTGTCTGAAGATTAGACTTCCAATTAGGCTGCATCAAGGAGGTGATTGGGCAAGAAATTAGTAGTTCTTCAGGAGCCTGAAGTAGTATGTGGGCATTTTCCCCACGCTGACTGGACTTGGTACACCTTAATCTCTTGGAAGCCACTAACAACAAAAACAACAGTTTGGATAAACACTAAGATTTTGGACCCTGACAATTTCTGGCCAGGCTAAATGGTGATATCAATCTCTTACATGAAGCCAGTCTGTGAAGACTGGAAAAGGTGTCTGTGTTTGCCAGTGTGCAGACACCAACCTGAATTGGGAAAAATGACTAAACAGGTAAATATATTCTGAACAAAAGAACAAGATAAAACTCCAGAAACTGATCCTAACAGAATGAAAATAAGTGATCTATCTGACAGATAGCTTAAAATAATAACCTGAAAGATGCTCACTGAGGTCAGAAGAGATATGCATGAACTAAGTGAGAAGTTCAACAAAGAGTTAAAGACCTCTAAAGAGTACCAAACGGATATCTTAGAGCTAAAGGAAATGACAACCAAACAGAAATTTTCACTAGAGAGTTTCAACTAGAGACCAGATGAAATTAAAAAAAAAAGTATCATTGGACTTGAAGACAGATCAGTGTAAATCAACTAACTAGAGAAACAAAAAGCAAAAGTATTGAAAAAGAGTTAAGATAGCTTAATGAACTTATAGGATGACATCAAGTGGACAAGCATATGCATTATGAAACACCCATGAGAAGATGGCAAGAAAGGAGTAGAAAGCTTATTCAAAGAAATAACGGCTAAAAATTATCAAACCTGGGGAAGGAAATAGATATCTAGGTCCCCAAACCAAAAAAAAAGAACAACAAATAAGATGGATTCCAAATGACTGACACAAATTCATATGTTAAACAGAGGTAATTTATGAATCAGCAAGAATAGAACAACTTGTTAGATACAAGGGAACAGCCATAATACTATTAGTA
Source organism: Okapia johnstoni (assembly GCA_024291935.2). Lineage (NCBI taxonomy): Eukaryota > Metazoa > Chordata > Mammalia > Artiodactyla > Giraffidae > Okapia > Okapia johnstoni. Next base: position 49,856,993 of record CM044305.1, on the reverse strand, counting down.
ATTTTTTTTTCTGCAAAAACCTTTCAGACAAAAAGGGAGAGAGATGATATATTCCAAGTGCTGAAATAAAAAAGAGTGCCAACCAAGAATACTATACATAGCAAATCTGTCTTACATTAACTAAGAAGAAAGACTTGAAATAAATAACCTAACTTTTCACCTCAAAAATGTAAAAATATCAAACTAGAAGCAAATTTAGCAAAATAAAGAAAAAAACTGAAGATGAGGGTGGAAATAGATGAAATGTAGAATGGGAAATGACAGAAAAATAAAAACTAAAAGGGTTTAACCAAAAATATAATCAATAAGCTCTTAGGTAGACTAAGTAGGTAAAAATAGAAAAGACACATATAAATAAAATAAGAAATGAAAAGGAATTAATTACAATGAATGCCTCAAAATTATAAGGGGCCATATGGAATTATCATGAAAAATTATATGTGAGCAAATTGGATAACCTAGAAGAAATAATTTCCTAGAAACCTAAGCTTACCAATATTGAGTCAAGATGTAACAGAAAACAAATGAGGAGACTGAGGTAATAAAAAACATCCCAAAAAGAACTGTCCAGGACCAGATTGTTTCATAGGTGAAGTCTAACAAACTTAAAAGAAGAATATCAATCCTTCTCAAAGTTTTCTAAAAATAGAAGTAGAGAAAATACTTCCAAATTTATTTTATGAGACCAACATCACATTGATACTGAAGCCACACAAAGATATGTATAGAACCTCACCTCAGTTCAGTTCTGTCCCTCAGTAATGTATGACTCTTTGTGACCCCATGGACTGCAGCACACCAGGCTTCCCTGTCCATCACCAATTCTAGAGTCTTGCTCAAACTCATGTCCATTGTGTCGGTGACACCATCCAACCATCTCATCCTCTGTCAGCCCCTTCTCCTCCCGACTTCAGTCTTTCCCAGAATCAGGGTCATTTCCAATGAGTCAGTTCTTCACATCATGTGGAAAAACCCAAGCTTTGAGTATTGGAAAGTAATGTCTCTGCTTATTAACATGCTGTCTAGGTTGGTCATAGCTTTTCTTCCATTCATCTTCAGCATCAGTCCTTCCAATAAGTATTCAGGGTTGATTTCCTTTAGGATTGACTGATTTGATCTCCTTGCTGTCCCAGGAACTCTCAGGAGTCTTGTCCAGTACAACTATTCAAAAGCATCAATTCTTCAGTGCTCAGCATTCTTTACGGTCCAGCTCTCATATCCGTACATGACGACTGGAAAAACCATAGCTTTGACTATATGGACCTTTGTCGGCAAAGTGATATCTCTGAGAGTAGTCTTCAATAAATTGTGTTGGGAATGCAGAAGAATTTAAATGGACCCTTATGTAATACCAGACATAAAAACCAACTCAAAATAAGCTAAATAAAACATAAGATACACAGTAAAACTTTTAGATGACAACATACAGAAAAACTCCCTGACATTGGCCTTAGAAACTTTTTTTTGATATGGTAACAAAAACAAAAATAAGCAAGTGGAATTACAAACAATCTGTAAGCAGAGAAAACATAATCACACAATGAAAAGGTAACCTAGAGATTAGGAGAAAATATCTGCAAGGCACATATCTGATAAGGGGTTAGTATTTCAATATATATGGAACTCATACAACTCAACAGCCAAAAATCAAGCTGTTACAAAAACAGGCAGAGGACTTGATTAGATATTTTTTTCAAAGAAAATGATAAAGCACAGGGAATTCTACTCAATATTCTGTAATAAACTATATGGGGAAAGAATCTAAAGAATAATGGATATATGTATATGTATGACTGAATTACTTTGCTGTACACCTGAAACTAATATACAACACTGTGTACCAGCTATAATCCAATATAAAATAAAAATTAAATTTAGCAAAGTATTCAACATCACTAATTATCAGGAAAATGCAAGCCAAGACAACAATGAGATATTATCTCATACCTGTTAAGAAGTGAAAAAAGTTAGTCACTCAGTCATGCCCAACTCTTTGAGACCCCATGGACCATAGCCCACAAGGATCCTCTTTTCATGGGATTCTCCAGGCAAGAAGTGAATTGCTGGTATGAAATTAAATTTGTGTACAGCCTTGATGGAAAACAGTAGGAAGATTTCTCAAAGAAAAAAAAAAAACTAAATATAGAACTAAATATTTAGTTGTATACTAAAAAAAAAAAACAACCTAAATATAGATCCAGCATTTACTATTCTTGATATATAGCCAAAAGAATGAAAATTAGATATATCTGTTCTCATATGGCAGAGAAGGCAATGGCAACCCACTCCAGTACTCCTGCCTGGAAAATCCCATGGGCAGAGGAGCCTGGTAGGCTGCAGTCCATGGGATAGTTAAGAGTCGGACAAGACTGGGCAACTTCACTTTCACTTTTCACTTTCATGCATTGGAGAATGAAATGGCAACCCACTCCAGTGTTCTTGTCTGGAGAATTCCAGGGATGGGGGAGCCTGGTGGGCTGCTGTCTATGGTGTTGCATAGAGTCAGACACGACTGAAGTGACTTAGCAGCAGCAGCAGCAGTTCTCATATGGCAGCATTATTTATAATAGCCAAGATATGGAAACAATCTAAGGATCTGTGGCCAGATGAATGGATAAGGAAATTGTGATGTATATACATTACAATGGGATATTATTTAAGACTTAAAGTGAAATTAGATCATGCCATTTGGAAAAGCATGAATGAACCTGCAAGTTGTTATGCTAAGTGAAATGTCAGATGCAGAAAGAAAAAAAAAAGGCATTATACCACTTATATGTGTATTCTAAAAGTTAAATACATAGGAGCAGAAAGTAGAACATGGTTACCAGGGTTTGGATGTGGGGAAAATGAGATGTTCATCAAAAGCTACAAAATTACAGTTACATAGGATTAATAAACCAGAGAATTAATGTATAGCCTAATGATTATGGTTAATAATATTGTATTGAATACTGGAAATTTGTTGAGAGTAGACTTCAGGTGCTCTCATTGCACACAAAGAAAAGGTAACTGTGAAGAAAAGATATGTTATTTCTCCTGACTGTAGTAATCATTCCACTATACATATATGAAGTCATAATATATTGAACTTTAAAAATATAGTTTTTATTTCAACAATTATCCCCTTTAATCCATGCTGGAATAGAAAATTTGGCTTCTGAATTGTGATGAGCTGTAAATCTGCAGAGCAGATTTAAAAACAGTATGAAAGACAAAACTGTTAAATATCTCCTTTATACTTTCTTAATATTTATTGCATGTTGAAATGATAATGTTTCAAGCATATTGAATAAAATGAAATATATGGTTAAAATATTTTAAGTAATTATTGGTAGATTAGTGCTTATCATTGCCAGTTTTAATTTTTTTGTATGTTTTATAGTCCTTTTTTTTTAATAAATTTATTTATTTTAGTTGGGGGCTAGTTACTTTACAATATTGTAGTGGTTTTTGCCATACATTAACATGAATCAGCCATGGGTTTACATGTGTTCCCCATCCTGAACCCCCCTCCCACATCCCTCCACATCCCATCCCTCTGGGTCATCCCATTGCTCAAGCCCTGAGCATTTGTCTCATGCATCGAACCTGGAATGGTATTCTGTTTCACATATGATAATATACATGTTTCAATGCTATTCTCCCAGAACGTCCCACCCTCACCTTCTCCCTCAGAGTCCATAAGACTGTTCTATGCGTCTGTGTCTCTTATTCTGTCTCTCATATAGGGTTATTGTTACCATCTTTCAAATTCCATATATATGCATTAGTATACTGTATTGGTGTTTCTCTTTCTGGCTTTATATGGGCTTCCATGGTAGCTCAGACGGAAAAGAATCTGCCTGCATTGCAGGAGACCCAGGTTCAATCCCTGGGTTTGGAAGATCCCCTGGAGAAGGGAATGGCAACCCACTACAGTATTCTTGCTTGGTGAATTCCATGGACAGAGGAGCCTGGCAGGTACGGTCCTGGGGTTGCAAAGAGTTGGACATGACTGAGCGACTAACACTTTCATAGTTCTTTTGCTTCTATTGTCTCTCTTGCTGTCCTCCTTTGTAATTTTAGGATTTCTGTAGTGATATGCTCTCATTTCTTACCTTTTATAATTGTATATCCTCTATAAGTATTCTTTTCTTCATGATTATCACAGAGCTTACAAAAATCACAGTAATCAATTTTAAGATTATATCATCTTAATGTCCCTCTCCCACAAAAACTACATTTTTACTCACACCCATAAACTTTGTTATTGATATCATAATTTATGTATTTTATATATTGTGTGTGTGTGTGTGTGTTAGTTCCTCAGTTGTGTCCGATTCTTTGAGACACCATGGACTGTAGCCCTCCAGGCTCCTCTGTCCATGGGATTCTCCAGGCAAGAATACTGGAGTGGGTTGCCATTTACTTCTCCCATATTCATTAATTAATGATCATAGATATTATTGTTAATACTTCTGTATTTTAAACTTTTTACTTGAGTTAAAATAATTTACACATAACTAACACACTATTGGGGGATCTTATCTATATATTTGGGGCTTCCAAGGTAGCTCAATGGTAAAGAATCCACATGCCAAACAGGAGATGCAGGAGGTGCAGTTTCAATCCTGGGGTCAGGAAGATCCTCTGGAGTAGGAAATGGCAACCCACTCTAGTATTCTTGCTTGGGAAATTCTATGACCAGAGGAGCCTGGTGAGCTACAGTCCATTGGTTCACAAAGAGTCAGACATGACTGAGCACACATGCATGAAATCTTGAACATTTTTCCATTTGCAAGTAAAGTAATTAATGTTATAATAGGATTAAATGCCATCATGCACTTTCTTTCTTATAGCATTTTTGTCCCTCATTTTCTCCATTACTGCATTCCTTTGTACTTTGATGATTTTGTAGTGACATATTTTGATTCCTTTCTCATTCATTGTGTATGTTCTATAGATATTTTCTTTGTGGCTCCACATGAGATAATATATAACAGGCTAGAGCTACAACAAGCAAGGACAGCAGGAGATGAAACCAGTCAATCCTAAAGGAAATCAACTCTCAGTATTCATTGGAAGAGCTAATGCTGAAGCTGGAGCTCCAACACTTGGGCCACCTGATGCAAAGAGCCAACTCATTGGAAAAGACCCTGATGTTGGGAAAGATTGAGGGCAGGAGGAAAAGAGGGCAACACAGGATGAGATGGTTGGATAGCATGACCGACTCAATGGACATGAGTTTGAGCAAACTCTTGGAGATAGTGAAGGAGAGGGAAGCCTGGCATGCTGCAGTTCATGGGCTCACAAAGAGTCACACAACTTAGTAACTGAACAAGAGTTATAATAATTTAATTTAAATTGATACCAATTTAACTTCATTTGTTTAAAAAACTATACACCTACACATCTATTTCCTCCTTTGAGGAACAAATTATGTTCTTTATATGTCTTTATATATAAAGACAAATTATGTATTTATATATTGTATGAACAATAACATATATTTCTAATTATTTGTATGCATTTGATTTTTAATTCCTGTAGGAAATAAGTGGAGTTACAAACCAGAATTATCTTAATACTGGCTTTTATATTTTCCCATATATTTACCTTTGCCAGAAATGTTTTGTCTTCCTACATCTTTGAGTTACTTTCTAGTATCCTTCTATTTCAACCTGAAGGACTCCCTTTAGCATTTTATATAGTGTCTATTTAATTGTGTTGAATTTCATCAGCTGTTGTTATTTGGAAATGTCATAATAGAATGCTTAGTTGACACTTTTATTTTCTTTCAACATTTAAATATATCATTACACTGCCTTCTGTCCACCAAGGTTTCTGGTGAGAAAGTAGATGATAATCTTACAGAGAATCCTTTTTACAGGATGAATCATTTCTCTCTTACTGCTTTCAATATTCTTTCTTTGACTTTGGCATTTGACATAATTATAATGTGTCTCAGTAAGGTTCACTTTTGCAGTTATCTTACTTAGAGTTTGTTGGACTTCTCAGATTTGTTGACTCATGGGTTTCAAAAAAATTTGTGAAGTGTTTAGCCACTATACCTTCAGCTTTCAGGGACTGCTGGCCTCCTGAGTTTACCTGCTATAGTTACTGGGATGTGAACATACAGGCCTACAGCATCTGCGGCTTCTGCTCATCCAATGCAGGCTACTGCTGTTTTTCCTGCAATAGACCAGTCTGATCGTCCTGGGGCTGCTGCTGCTTCTCCTGGGATGTGAACAGATAACCTCTCTGTTCTACACAGCTAGGTTGATGACCCTGCAACTTATGTTGATATTTAAATATAGGTTAATAAGCCTGTGGCCCCTGCCCCCACTGTTCTTCTCAACCAGGCTGCTGACCTGACCCTGTGGCTGATGCTGATACCAAAACGGAGGTAGATAGGTCTGTAGCTCCTGCCTCGGCTATTCTACCCATCCAGGCTGCTTGTCCCTGGACTTCAGCCAGAATGTGGCAGACAGTCCTGTAACATCTGTCCTTGTTGCTCTCTTTGGCCAGGCTGCTGGCCCTGCAGCAGCTGCTGATGCTAGAATGTGGTCACATAGGCCTGCAACATCTGCCCCTGCTATTCTCTTCAGCCACGCTGTTGGCTGTGGGGTGAAAAATATTGCTGAACTATCTTCTTGAGTTTCTGCTACAAGAGCAATTGCCCAGAAGGAAAATCATGAAACATAACATGGAACAGCCTTCTCACAACTGACTGTGGATCTCTCAGGTCAAGAAGCATCTCCTGGGAATTCTTTGGGGTTGTAATTTTAGAAAAGACTGTAGAAGTATATTGAGCAGTGGACTCAATAGTTCTTCCCATTAAGGATATTCCCATAACAATAACTGTAGGAGTTTGTGGTAAAATTGCTGAGACAGTGCTGTCTTCCCCATAGAAGTCAGTCAGAGCTCTAAAAGGAGACAGTCTTGGGATGGAGTTTTATATATGATTCCTCTAATTCATTAGACTTTTAACTGGGAAAATATACCAAAGGCCCCTCTCATTTTTTAAATAAGCCCAGCTGAAGATTTGTCTATTTTGATTATCTTTCCAAAAAAACCAGCTCTTTGTTTCATTGACCTTTTCTATTATTGGTGTTTTTTGGGGGGTGGAGGGAGTTTTATTTTATTTTCATGCTGACAATTATTTCCTTACTTCTGCTGACTTTGGGCTTTGTTTGCTCTTGTTTTTCTAATTCCTTCAGGGGGTAAGTTATGTTATTTATTTGAGATTTTTCTTGTTTACTGAAGTAGGCCTGTACCCCCATCAACTTCCCTCATTAAATTGCTTTGCTGTATCCCATAGATTTGGGGAAGTTGTGTTTTTATTTTTGTTTGTCTCAATGTATTTTCAGACTTCCTTTTTTATTTTTCTGTTGACCAATCAATTTTTTTAGTAGAATATTGTTTAGTCTCTAAGTGTTTGTGTTTTTTCTATATTCCTTTTGTAATTGCTTTCCACTTTTGTACTATTGTAGTCAGAAAAATGTTTCAGATAATTTCAATCTTCTTAAATCTATTGAGACTCGTTTTGTGGCCTAGCATGTGATCTATCCTGAAGAACATTTGTTGTGCACTTGGAAAGAATATGTATTCTGCTGCTTTGGAGTGCAATGTATTGTAGATATTTATTCTGTCGACTGGGCCTCATGTATCATTTAAGGTTACAGTTTCCTTATTGATTTTGTGTCTTAACCTATCCAGTGAGATAAGTCTCCTACTCTTACTTTATTACCCTCAATTTCTCCCTTCATGTCTGTTAATATTTTCTATTGTGTTTCATCAGGTGCATATATGCTTACAATGTTCTATACTCTTGTTAGATTAACCATTTTTATCATTGTATAGTGCCCTTGTTTGTATTTTATGATAGATTTTGTTTGAAGTCTAGTTTGTCTGATACGAGTATTGCTACCACAACTTCCGTTTTGTTTCCATTTGCATGGAATATCTTTTTCCATCCCTTCACTTTCAATCTGTATGTCTTTAGATCTGAAGTGAGTCTCTTGTAAGCATTATATAGATGGATCTTCTTTCTTTATTAAATTTTTATGCTGTGCCTTTTTATTGGAGTATTTAATCCTTAACAAATAAAGTCATTGTTGATAGTTAGGTACTTATTGCCATTTTATCACTTATTTTCTGATTGTTATTGCAGTTTTTCTCTATTCCTTTCTTATTTTAACCTCTACTGTAAAATTCTATCATGATTTGAATATTTTCTTTAGTGTTATGTTTGAGTTTCTTTCTCTTTAATTTTTGTGTATCTATTGTTAAGTTTTTCATTTGAAGTAACCATGGGGTTTATATATGTTGACCCATAACTATATCTACTTGTGTAAAACTAATAATCACTTAAGTTCAAACACATTCTAAAGATTTCCATTTTTTCTCCCTACATGTTTTGTATTTTTGATGTAATATTTTACATCTTCAAGACAATCTGTAAACTATTTACTAGAGTTACAGTTGAATTTACAGTTTTTGTCTTTTTACATTTGTACTGGCTTAGTTAAGTGGTTAATAAACTGCTTTACTATATATTTGCCTTTATCACTTAAATTTTTCCCTTCTTATATTTTCTTATTTCTTGTTACAATCTTTTCTTTTACACTTAAAGAAGATCTTTTAACATTTTTTGAAAGGTTGGTTTAGTGGTGATGAACTCTTTTGGTTTTTGCTTGTCTAAGAAATTACCTCTCTTTGAATTCTGAATGATAATCTTTCTGGGTAGAGCATTTTAGAATTTAGTACTTAGATTGTATGTTTTTTTCCTTTCAGCACTTTAAATATATCATACCACTTCCTTCTGCCCTGAAAAGTTTCCACTAAAAAATCAATTGATTACCTTATGGGAGTTTCCTTATTGTGACTCTTTGTTTTACTCTTGCTGCCTTTAAAATTCTATCTTTAACTCTTACAATTTTAATTATGATATGTCTTGGTGTGGGTCTCTTTGGGTTAATCTTGTTTAGGACTCTAATTCTTAGACTTGGATATATTTTTCCTTCTTTAGGTTAGGGTAGTTTTCATCTGTAATTTCATCAAATATATTTTCTGCACATTTTTCTCTCTCTTCTCCTTCTGGGACTTCTATAATGCAAATTTTAGTATCTTTGATGTTGTCCCAGCAGTCTCTTAAAATATTGCCATTTTTTTCCTTCTAAGGTGCTCTGATAGCGTTTTTCCATTATTTTATCTTGCAGATCACTTATGCATTCTCCCATATCACCTAACATGTTATTATTTCTTTCTAGTATATTTTCAACTTCAGTTTCTCCATACCTGTATTTTTCAGCTATGCCTGATTCTTTTTCATATTTCCTAGTTCTTTCTTGAAGTTCTGACTGTGTTCGTTTATACTTTTTTTTTTTCTGGAGATGCTTTTTCAACCTGCCTCCATTTTTTATTTTAAATTAGTTTATTTATCTATTTTTTAACTTTACAATATTGTATTTGTTTTGCCATACATTGACATGAATCCACCATTGGTGTATATGTTTTCCCCTTCCAGAACCCCCCTCCCACCTCCCTCCCCATCCCATCCCTCCGGGTCATCCCGGTGCACCAGCCCCGAGCATCCTGTATCATGCGTCAAACCTTGTCCTGAGTTCATTTAGCATTTTTATTACTATGCTTTGAATTCTCTCTCAGGTAAACTGTTAACTGGTTTCATTAGGGGTTTCTGGGGTTTTGTTTTGTCCTTTTGTTTGGAATATATTCCTCTGTCTTTGCATTTTGTTCAACTTTCTCTGTCTCTATGAAATTAGGTGAAATAGTTATCTATTGTAGTCTTGAAGGTGCGTTCTTCTGTGAGAGCACCCCTAGAAGACTGCATCTGCCATTGGCTTTGGTGGAAGAGCTGAAACTGAGGTAAGAATGGGCTCAATCTTCTCCAGGGGTGCACTGGCAGCCACTGCATTGTTGGGAGGTAGGGCTGGAGTCAGATGAGCTACAGCCAGAGCCAGATGTCAGCTATCTTCTAGTAGGCCCAATGACAATCACTGCTTTATTGGGGGGGGGGGTAGAATCAGAGTCTGAGAGACTAGAGAATAGCCCTGGGGAATTGGGCTGTTCTCTGATGTGATGGCAATCTCTGCCTTGTTTGAGTGAATGGCCAAGGCCTGAAGAGTTGGGGGCTGCATTTCTCAAATAGTTCTGCTTTTTCCAGGTATGTGCCTCTTGGGTAGAGGCAGAGTTGGGGGCAAGGGGTTGGAACTGCACTACTGAGCTGGCTCTGCTCCTTCCCTGGTGCATGTATGTGTGCATGATGTCAATCTCTGTCTCTGTCCTAGTTAGAGTTGGGGCTTGTACCTGAGCTGGCTCTGCTCCTTCCTCAGAGCGTGTGAGCACATTGACAATGACAGTTTTTGCCTTAGTGAGGAATAATGCCAGAGCAGAATGGGATGGAGCAGAAACCTGGTGTGGGCTGAGGGATGCACTGGGGTTGTCCTGGAGAGTGGCCAGAGCACCAGGCAGTTTTCCATCTGCAGCCTCTGTGATGGTATTGGAAGAAAGCAAGTCTATATATGCGTTTTTCAAGAGAGGAGTCTCAGTTTCTGGCATCTCTCTGGTAAGCCCCAGTTCAAGTCAACTAATGGGCTTTGCCTTCCCAGTGTCAACTCCAGGGCTGGGGCATCTAATATGGGACTCAAACCCCTTATTATAGAGGAAGGATCCCTGAGACTGATTTTCCCTTTCTCTTCTGGATCATGTACTAGGAGTGTGGGATCCAACTAGATCACTTCTCTCCTCCCACCAGCTCCATGTTGTTCTTTATTTACAGTCTTAGTTGTAGATGAGCCACACTGCTAGTCTTCAGGACGTTCTACGAAGAGTTACTAAATATGTTGGTCTAGTTTTGGTGTGTTCATAATGAGCTCAGCATCTTCCTTCTTGGCCTTCTTAATGCTACCTCCAAATTTCCCAATCCTTCTGAATGGGTTCTACCCAGTAAGTTGGATCCAGAGCCTACTCACTCAGCACTCTCACCATCAGGATGAACTGGTATTTTTAAATCCAAGAGATCTAGCAACCTCAAAGTCTATACCAAGCTTTCTGGGCAACCACTTCATGAAATTCAACAAACTTGGTATACCAAAGAGAATTAGTGAGACTGAGGGCTGAATGTCAAAGGACAAGAATACAACCATAATCTTCCCATAAAAGAGGAAAACAGAAGTGCCACTGATGAACAGATCAGATTCCATGCTGATTTTCAAATCATGTCCACCACACTAGAGGATAAATGAAATATTTTGGAATATTAAGGAAGATGCTGGCCTCTTCCATAGATGAAAACCAGAGACTTTGGCTAGATGGGTACCTTGAGTTCTGTTCTGTACCCAACCTCTCACCTCTTTATCTTCCCTTTGCCTTTCTCTGTAGGATAACATAAAGATTTCTTCAGTTTCTCATCCTTTGACTTTGTGTAAAACAAACACAGAGATGCCTAGTGGAAAGAAAACAGAATTTAAAACAAATATATGTCTTTGTTTTGTGACTGTCACTAATGATGGGACCTTTGGAACACTGCTTAAATTTTCTGAGCCTTACTGACCTCACCCCTGCAGCAAGTAAGGCTAGTAAAAAACAGCAAAAGGATAAAACAAACAAACAAACAAAAAAACACCTCAATCTCTTGCTGAAATTCTCTTCAGCCTTTAATATTATGAATGTGAAAACAATCAAAATGAGAAAATATTTATCTATTAAAGTGGAGCTCAAAGTGGTATCTATAATTGAAATTATGTGAAAATATTCAGAGACAAAAGGTCTAAGAAAAAAATATATCTCTAAGCTAACAGTAATCATAATGAGGTGATGGAATTGGAGTAGTTTCCCTTATATTTTCTCCTTTTTATGTGGGTGTTCTAACCAAAATATACATTATTAATAGCTATACCTCAATGATCTCAAATATAGCTGTGGAAAACACTTTTTCCTAGTTTGGAATTAGCCATGGCCTATGTTCCTAAGGTATGCATTGCACAAGAATAGCAATAATAGCAACAAAATTGCTTTCAAGGGTAATAAAAAGGCCAGCAGAATCTTAACTTTACAGAACTATTCATTGGAAGGACTGCTGCTGAGGTTGAAACTCCAATAATTTGGCTACCTGATGCGAAGAAATGACTCATTGGAAAAGACCCTGATGCGAGGAAAGATTGAAGGTGGGAGGAGAAAGGGATGACAGAGGATGAGATGATTGGATGGCTTTACTGACTCAAAGGACATGAGTTTAAGTGAACTCCTGGAGTTGGTGATGGACAGGGAAGCCTGGCATGCTACAGTCCATTGGGTTGCAAAGAGCTGGACACGACTGAGTGACTGAACTGAACTAAACTGACATTAGGTAATGGGGGTGAGAGCTCTAGTCTTTCTCTCTTTTTTTTGTGTGTGTTTTATTTATTTATTTATTTTAACTTTACAATATTGTATTTGTTTTGCCATACGTTGACAGGAATTCACCATGGGTGTACATGATTTCCCCTTCCAGAACTCCCCTCCCACCTCCCTCCCCATCCCATCCCTCTGGTTCATCCCGGTGCACCAGCCCCGAGCACCCTGTATCATGCATCAAACCTGGACTAGTGATTCGTTTCACATGCTTCAATCCATTCTCCCATATCATCCCACCCTTGCCCTCTCCCATAGAGTCCATAATACTGTTCTATTTATCTGTGTCTCTTTTGATGTCTCTCATACAGGGTTATCTTTACTGATTAACTAAATACCATATATATGTGTTTGTATACTGTATTGGTGTTTTTCTTTCTGGCTTACTTCACTCTGTATAATAGGCTACAGTTTCACCCACCTCATTACAAATGTTCTTTTTAAAAATAATATTTACCATTGTTATCATCTTAATAATAATGGCAAGTCACATTTATATGGCATGGGAATAAGGCATGTGAAGCTTTTAAAAAAAATTGTATTGAAGTATAGTTACTTTACAATGCTCTGTTATTTTCTGCTATGCAACAAAGTCAATCAGATATACATATACATATATCCTTGATATTTTAGTTTCCTTTGCTATTTAGGTCACTACAGAACATTAAGTAGAGTTCCCTGTGTTATATAGTAGGTTCTCATTAGTTATCTATTTTATACATAGTAATGTATATATGCCAACCCCAATCTCAAAATCATCCCACGTTCTCTTCCCTATGGAATCCATATCTGTTCTCTACGTCTGTGTCTCTATTTCTGCTTTGCAAATAAGTTCATCCATACCATCTTCCAGATTCCACATGTAAGCAATATTATATGATATTTGTTTTTCTGTTTCTGAGTTACTTCACTCTGTACTACTATAGCTTATCAATGAGTTTGGTAAAGTTGCAGGACACAAAATTAATACACAAAAATCTCTTGAATTCCTATATGTTTACAACAAAATATCAGAAGGAGAGATTAAGGAAACAATCCCACTTACTATCACAAGAAAGTTGGCTTTCCCTGGTAGCTCAGATGGTAAAGAATCTGCTGCAATGCAGGAGACCTGGGTTCAATCCTTGGGTTGGGAAGATCCCCTGGAGAAGGAAATGGCAACCCATTCCAGTATTCTCACCTGGAGAATCCCACGGACAGAGGAGCCTGGCAGGCTACAGTTCATGGGGTCGCAAAGAGTCAGGAACGACTGAGCAACTAACGCACACACACACACACACACACACACACACATCACAAAAAAAAAAAAAGAATTAAATACCTAGGAATAAACGCACCTAAGGATACCAAAGATCTAAATCAGAAAATGATAGCATATTGAAGAAAAAAATCAAAGATAACACAAAGATTGAGAGACATACCATGTTTTTGAGCTGGAAGAATCTATATTGTGAAAAATGGTTATACAAAAGACCCCAAGTAGCCAAAGCAATCTTGAGAAAAAAAACAAATCTGGAGCAATTAGGCTTCCTGGCTTCAAACTATACTGCAAACTATAGTAATCAAGACAGTATAGTATTGGAACACAAACAGAAATACAGGTCAATGGGAAAGAATATAAAGTCCATAGATAAGCCCATGCATCTATGGTCACCTAGTAATAACAAAGGAGGTAAGAATATACAATGGAGAAAAACCAGCCTATTCAATAAGTGGTGCTAAGAAAACTGGACAGCTATATGTAAAAGAATGAAATTAGAACACTCCTTAACATGATACACAAAATTAAACTAAAAATGGATTAAAAATCTAAATGAAAGCCCAGCCATTACAAAATCCTTAGAGGAAGACATAGACAGTACACTATTGGACATAAATCACAAGATCTTTTGTGACCTAATTGTTAGAGTAATGGAAATAAAAACAAAAACAAACAAATGGGACCTAATTAAACTTCAAAGCTTTTAAGCATCAAAAGAAAACATAAACAAGACAAAAAGACATCCCTCAAAATGGTAGAGAATATTTGCAAATGAGGCAACTGACAAAGGATTAAGCTCTAAAAGTATATAAATAACTCATGCAGCTCAATATCAAAAAAGAAAACAACCCAAAGATCTAAATAGTTATTTCTTCAAAGAAGACAACAGACACACGGAATGTTTGACTTTGTTAATTATTAGAGAAATGCAAATCAAAACTGCAACGAAATATCACCTCACACCAGTCAGAATGGTAATCATCAAAAAAATTACAAACAATAAATGCTTGAGAGGGTGTGGAGAAAAAAGGAACTCTTTTACACTGTTGGTAGGAATGTAAATTGATGCATCCACTATGAGAACAGTATGGAGATTCCTCAAAAATCTAGGAATAAAATTACCATATGACTCAGAAATTCCACTACTGGACATATACCCTGAGAAAACCACAAATAAAAAAGACACATGTACCCTCAATGTTCATTGCAGCACTATTTGCAATAGCCAAGACATGGAAGCAACCTAGATGTCTATCGACAGATGAATGGATAAAGAAGTGTGGTACACATATACAATTGAATATTATTCAGCCATAAAAAGGAACAAAATTGTGCCATTTGCAGAGGTGTAGATAGAATTGGAAGCACTGTGCTTTAAATGCATTATCTAATTTAATCTTCACAATCACCCTAAGAGGTAAATGCTTTATTAGCATCATTTTACAGATGAGAACTTTAACATACAGAGACTGAGAAATTTACTTAAGGCTACTCATGCAGGATAATAAGCAGAGCTGGAATTGTAATCCTGGACTGTTTATTACTAAATTCCTCCTCTTAACAATGTTACTGTATGTTACCGCAAGAATAGCAATGTCTCTAATTAAGAAATACTATTTCTCCCTAGGTTGCTAGTTTGGGAGTAAACTCTACTTTGTTAATTCTCTTGGACATGCACAGGGCCATTTCATTTTTAGTTTTATTTTTAAATTCTTAACAGTGGATGACAGAAATGCCAGGAACAATTTAGAGAATTTCTGTCAGGATGTCCCAGTAATATACAAAATCTTCTTCTGTTCCTATACCTCCTGCCTCACAACAAATTCACATAAATTTTAGACCTAGCAAAAATACTGGATCTGCCCCTCCTTTCTGACTCTATTTCTATATCTATATACTGATAATAATTAACCTTCCTAATGATCAATGTTATATGATATGATGCTAGGTGGAGGCTGGGGGAAGTTCACTCCTTTATTCACATCTTCCTCAACCCAAAGTGAAAGGTTGAATTAGAAATGGACTGAGGGACCCCTAACTGTCCTTTAGTTAGTGTTCCTCAAACATTAAGGGTTTGTGTCACACTTCCAAATATACTAGAATTTTGAGTTATGCACTTCAAAGACTTCAAATATGGACATGAGTTTGGGAAAAGCAAGATTTAGAAAACTGAAATAAAGCTTTCCATTTATCACAGAATATAAACATATAAATTGTACATATACATGTGTATGTAAAATTAATAATTTTTATTCTGAAAGAAATAGAAATGTTCAAAAATAATGATTTCAAATAGTTATATAAATTTTTATTTTTACATGACTCTTGAGTCTTTTTTTCCCTTGCTTTACCATTACAAAAATAGAGCATAAAACCACTCATTTAGTATTCAAGCTCACTAATTATATTCTTCCTTTTTCTACTTTTAACATATGTGAGAATCTGTCATCTTAATTTGTAAATAGGGCATTGAAAATTGCAGATGAACTATCATGCATATTAAAGTGGTTGCATATCAGCCATGTCTCACTATTTCAGTAGAAATATCACTCTCTTGACCATACTCTCGTATAAAGTATACTTGTGTGAATAAGTTCAAGCTTGCATGAGTAAAAGCATAATCTTTCATTGGAAATTCATAACACTACACTATCCTCTTCTTTCTTATTCTCAGCAAGTAGTAATTGCAAAAGCTAATACAAATTCAATTTGGAAAACACAAGTTGAAGTCTTGTCTCTTAAAATTCACAATAAAGAGAAACTTATAAGAAACATGAGCTATTGGTATTCAAAAAGCATCATAAAACTCAAAGGCATAACAATTTTCATAAGCAAGAGTCAGTAGAAAAAAACTATAGACACAAATTTACAAAGATCTTAGATTTACTAGAAATAAAGTGAGAAATAAGTAAATTTAAAATCTTTATAGAAATAAAAATATGATGTTAGAACAAAAGACTATCAAAAATGAACAGACATTATTAAAAGAAAATAGAAGCTTGAAGGAGAAATATTCCCTAAAATGAGAAATCATAGGACAAAACTAAAAAGAGAATTAATTAAATAGAAGTCACATGAGAATTATCTAAAATGCATCACAAAGACACAGTGAGATAAAACATAAGAGAAGTTTGAAAGTATGGTGCATAGACTAAAAGGTCTAACATATTTAGTCAGAATTCCAGGGTGAAAATAACACAGAAAATGAGAGTGACAATATTTGTAGAGATCACAATTGGGAAAATACAAAAGTTTATGAAAGATATCAATGAATAGAGTCAGAAACTCCCCGACATACTCCCCTCCAAATTTTTCGAATAAGATAAATAAATAAAAGTTATACCTAGAAACATTGTAATGAAAATAAAAAGCTTTAAGAATAAAAAGAAAATTTGAAAAACCTCCAAAAAGAAAAGACAGATTACATAAAAAAGTAATGGCAATTATACTTATAGCTGTTTTATTAAAACCAACAAAGTAATCCACAAGAGAAGGCAAAAGAATATTGCCAATTTAGCATTGCAAACCAAAAGAAACCTTGAAGAACAAAGGAAAAATAAAACCCTCCAATAAAGAAAGATGATCAGAGATTTAAGTCTGCATCCAAGAAGATATGTTGAGCCAAACAAGAATGATGAGGATGAATGGATAAAGAAGTTGTGGTACAATGTAACATTACACAGTTATAAAAATGAATGCATTTGGGTCAGTTCTAATGTGGTGGATGAAGCTAGAGCCTACTGTACAGAGTGAAGTAAGTCAGAAAGAGAAAAACAAATATCATATATTAACATACACAAACATATATATATATGGAATCTAGAAAGATGGTACTGATAAACCTATTTGCAGAGCAACAAAGGAGATACCGAGACAAAGAGCAGATTTCTGGACAGTGGGTGAATGAGAGGGTGGGCTGAATTGAGAGTAGTATTGAAACATATACATTACCATATGCAAAACAGATAGCCAGCAGGAAATTGCTGGAAGATGCAGGGAGTTCAGATCCAGTGCTCTCTGACAATGTAGAGGGGTGAGATGGGGAATGAGGTGCAAGGGAAATTGGAGAGGGAGAGGACATATGTATACCTTCACTGAGTCATTTGGATGTATGGCAGAAACCAACACAATATTGTAAAGTAATTATTATTCAATTTAAAAAATATAAATCTTTAAAAATAAAGAATAATGAGGAAAAATACTTTAAATTTTCATAAACTTAAATAAACATTTATTCTATAGAGCAATATCATGATATCTAGTACATTAATAAAATTAATAAAAGAGAACTTAATTTTTAGACATTAACATCACATAAATCAGGAAGGAGTGACTATTGTTGAACCATTGCATGTAGAGCAATTTTTATTACATCAATTTTTACTAAAATATTCAAATTTCTAGGGCAACCACTAAAGCAATGAAAATGCAGTGACTGATTTCCAGACAAGCACAGAAAAAAGGAATATGGTGTGTGTAGGGAGAAGATCTACTCAAACAAAGGCAGGGAGAGAAAGAAAACAAGAGATAAAAGAACAAGGCACAAAATAAAATGGTAGAAATAAATTTTAAAATGTAATTATTCATAATAAATGTACATAGAATTAGCATTCAAGTTAAAATACAACTTTAAGATATCATATTTTTAAAACCCAGCTGTATCATATATACAAAAGAAACAGCTAAAACATATGGACAGGGAAAGTTTAAAAGTCAAAAAATGGTGAAAATTATACCAGGAAAACACTATTAATCACTAAGAATAACTGAGGCAGAAGAACAGTAAGTAAGCTGCCAGATAAAATGGTGGAAATAACTGAAGCAAAGCAGAATAAAGAAAAAAACAATGAAAAGTAATGAGGAGAGTCTCAGAGACCTCTGGGACAACAATAAATGCTCTAACATTCAAGCTTAAATTGGTCCCAGTAGAGAAGGACTTCCCAGGTGGTGCTAGTGGTAAAGAACCTGCTTGCCAATGTATTAGACATAAGAAATGAGAGTGCGATCCCTGGTTCAAGAAGATCCCCTGGAGGAGGGCATGGCAACACTATCCAGTATTCTTGCCTAGAGAATTCCAAGGACAGAGGAGCCTGGTGGACTACAGCCCCTAGGGTCACAAAGATTCAGACACAACTAAGACGAATTAGCATGCATGCAGAAGAAAAAGAGGCAAAAAAAAGGTGTGAGAAAATATTTGAGGAGATTATAGTTGAAATGTTCCCCAATATGGGAAGGGAAATAGCCACCCAAATTCAGAAAGTCCGGAGATCATACAGCATAAACCCAAAGGAAAACATGCCAAGACACATATGAATTAAACTAATGAAAATTAAACACAAAGAAAATATATTAAAAGCAGCAAAGAAAAAGCAACAGATAACATATAGAGGATCCCCAAAAGGTTAACAGCTGATCTTTTAACAGAAATCTGCTAGCCAGAAGAGAGTGGTAAGATATACTTAAAGTGATGAAAGGAATAAAAAAGCTACACCAAGATTACTCTATCCAGAAAGGATCTCATTCAGAAATGAAAGAGAAATAAAAATCTTTACAGATAAGGAAAAGTTAAGAGAACTCAGCACCATGGAATCAGCTTTACTACAAATGCTAAAGGAACTTCTCTAGACAGGAAACGCAAGAGAAAGGAAAGACCTACAGAAACATTTAATACAAAGCATTAAAGTAAATGGTAATAGGTTCACACATATCAGTGATTACTTTAAATGCAAATGGACTAAATGCTCCAACCAAAGACACAAATTCGCTGAGTGGATACAAAAACAAGACCCTTATATGTTCTATCTACAAGAAACCCCCTTCAGACCTAGGGAAACATACAGACTGAAAGTGAGGGTCTGGTAAAAGATATACTATGAAAATGGAAATCAAAAGAAAGCAAGAGTAGCAATTATCATTAAACACGAAATAGGCTTTAAAGACTATTATAAGAGACAAGGAATGACACTACATTATAATCAAGTAATCAAGGGATCAATTCAAGAAGAAGATATAACAAATATAAATATATATGCACTCAACATAGGAACACATCAATACATAAGGCAAATACTAACAACTATTAAAGGGAAAATTGACAGCAACACAGTAATAGTGGGGGACTTTAATAACCTAATCACATCAATGGACAGATCATTCAGACAGAAAATTAATTAATAAGGGAACACAAGCTTTACATGATACACGGGACTGCAAGGAGATCCAACTAGTCCATCCTAGAGGAAATCATTTAAGAATATTCATTGGAAGGACTGATGCTGAAGCTGAAGCTCCAATACTTTGGCCACCTGATGCAAAGAACTGAATCATTTGAAAAGACCCTGATGCTGGGAAGATTGAAAGCAGGAGGAGAAGAGAATGACAGAGGATGAAATGGTTGGTGGCATCACCAACTCAATGGACATGAGTTTGAGCAAGCTCCAGGAGCTAGTGAAGAATAGGGAAGCCTGGTATGCTGCAGTCTATGGGGTCACAAAGAGTCAGATCTGACTGAGAGACTGAACTGAACTGAACAGGAAAACACACACACACACACACACACACACACACACACACACAAGCACATAGAGGCTAAACAATATGCTCCTGAATAACCAACAGATCACTGAAGAAATAAAAAAATGAATCAAAATATACCTAGAAGCAAATGACAATAAAAACATGGCAACTCAGAACCTATGGGATGCACTAAAAACAGTGCTAAGAGGGATGTTTATAGCAATAAAAGCCTACTTCAAGAAATAAGAAAAACATTGAATAAACAAACTAACCTTACACCTAAAGCAGCTAGACAAGAAGAACAAAAAACCCCCAAAGTTCGTAGAAGGAAAGAAATCATAAAAATCAGAGCCAAAATAACTGAAAAAGAAATGGAGACAATACAAAATATCAATAAAACTAAAAGCTGGTTGAGAAAGTAAAACAAAGTTGACGAGCTATTAGCCAGACTCATCAAGCAAAAAAGGGAGAAGACTCAAATCAATAAAGTTAGAAATTAAAAGAAGTTACAACAGACAATGCAGAAACAAAAGGATCATTAGAGACTACTACAAGCAACTACATGCCAATAAAATGGACATCCTGGAAGGAAAGGATGATTTCTTACAAAAGTATAACCTTACAGGACTTAACCAGGGCACCAAAACATTGATGTCATTTTACTATTGTCCTAGAGAAGAGTCCTGAGAGTCCCTTGGACAGCAAGCAGATCAATCCAGGCAATCTTAAGGAAAATCAACCCTGAATACTCGTTGGATGCTGAAGATGAAACTCCAGTATTTGGGTCATCTGATGCGAAGAGCTGACTCATTGGAAAAGTCCCTGATGCTGGGAAAGAGTGAGGGCTGAAGGAGTAGAGGGTGTCAGAAGATGAGATGGAATGAACAGATGCAATGGACATGAACTTGGGCAAACTTTTGGGGATGGTGAGGGACAGAGAGGCCTGGCGTGCTGCAGTCCATGGGGTCACAAAGAGTTGGACATCACTGAGCAACTGAACAACAACAAGACTAAACCAGGAAGAAATAGAAAATATGAATAGACCAATCACCAGTGTGGAAATTGAAACTGTAATATTTTTTTCCCAATAAACAAAAGCCTAACTCCCCATGGTTTCACAGATGAATTGTACCAAAAGTTTATAGAAAAGAGAATACCTATCCTGCTCAAATTCTTTCAGAAAATTGCAGAAGAAGGAAAACTTCCAAACTCATTCTACGAGGCCACCATCACTCTGACACAAAAAGCAGACAAAAATACCACAAAAAAGAAAATTCCAGTCCAATATCACTGATGAATATAGAAGCAAAAATCCTCAACAAAATTCTAAAAACAGAATTCAAAACACATTAAAAAGGTCACACATCAAGATCAAGTGGGCTTTATCCAAAGGATGCAAGGATTCTTCAATATGTGCAAATCATTCAATGTGATACACCATATTAATAAATTGAAAGATAAAACTATATGATCATCTGAATAGATGCAGAGAAAGCTTTTGACAAACTTCCACACCCATTTATCATAAAAACTCTCCAGAAAATATGCATAGAAGAATCTACCTCAACATAATAAAGGCCATATATGACAAATCCACGTCAAACATTATCCCCAGTGGTGAAAATCTGAAAGGATTTCCTCTAAGATCAGGAATAAGACAAGGTTGCCCACTCTTGCCACTATTATTCAACACAGTTTTGGAAGTCCTAGCTTTGGCAATTGGTGATGAAAAAGAAATAATAAGAATCCAGAATAAACAGAAATAAGAAATAAAAAGAAGTAAAGCTCTCACTGCAGATGACATGATATGATACATATAAAACCCTAAAGATGCTACCAGAAAATTATTATATCTAATCAATGAATGTCATAAAGTAACAGAATATTAAATTAATATACAGAAATCCCTTGCATTTCTATACACTAACAATGAAAAATAAGATAGAGAAATTAAGGAAATAATCCCATTCACCATTGCAGCAACAAAAAATAAAATACCTAGGAATAAACCTACCTAAAGAGACAAAAGACCTGTATGCAGAAAACAATAAGGCACTGATGAAAGAAACTAAATACAACATAAATATATGGAGAGATATACCATGTTCTTGGATTGGATGAATCGATATTGTGAATATGACTGTACTGCCCAAAGCAATCTACAGATTCAATGCACTCCCTATCAAACCACCAAAGTTATCTTTTTCACAGAAATAGAAAAAAAAATTCACAATTTTGTATGTAATGGCAACCACTCCAGTATTCTTGCCTGGAAAATCCCAGGACAGAGGAACCTGGCAGGCTACACAGACCATGGAGTCTCAAAGAGTTGGAAACAACTGAATTGACTGAGCACATTGAACACACGTAAACACTAAAGACCACAAATAGACAAGGCAATCTTGAGAAAGAATAACAGAGCTGGAGGAATCAACTTTCCTGACTTCAGACTATGTTACAATGCTACAGTTGTCAAGACAGTATGGTACTGGTACAAAAAGAAAAATATGGACAATATAGAAAGCCCAGAAATAAACCCATGTACCTATGGGCACCTTATCTTTGACAGAGACATGAATATACAAGAGAAAAGACTTCAATAAGTGTTGCTGGGAAAACTGGAGAGCTATATGTAAAAGAATGAAACTAGAACATTCTTAACAGCATACAAAAAAGTAAACTAAAAATGGATTAAAGACTTAAATGTAAGTCCAGAAATTAAAAAGCTCTTGGAGTATACTCTTTGACATAAATCAAAGTAAGAACTTTTTTGACCCACCTCTTGAGTAATGGATATAATAACAAAAATTAAAAAATAGGACCTAACTAAACTTAAAAGCTTTTGCATAGCAGAAAACAATAAATAAGATTAAAAGAACCCTCAAAATGAAAGAAAATAATTGCAAAGAATGCAACTGACAAGGAATTAGTCTCCAAAATATGTAAGCAGCTCATACAGCTCAATATTAGAAAGCAAAGTGTCTAATCAAAAAAAAAAATGGGCAGAAGACCTAAACAGACATTTCTCCAAAGACATCAGAAGGCCTATAAACACATGCAAAGATGCTCAACATCTAATTATTAGATAAATGCAAATTAACCTACAATCAGGTATCACCTCACACCAGTCAGAATGGTAAACATCAAGAAACCTACAAACAATAAATGATGCTGAGTATGTGGGAAAAATGGTACTCTCCTACACTGTTGATGGGAAGATAAAGTGATATAGTCATTATGGAGAACAGTGTGGAGATTCCTTAAAAATCTAGGAACAGATCTGCCACATGACCTGGAAATCCCACTACTGAGTATATACACTGGGAAAGCCACATTTCTAAAATAACACATGTACCACAATGTTCATTGCAAGACTATTCACAGTAGCCAGGACATGGAAGCAACCTAGATGTCCATCGACAGTTGAATGGATAAAGAAGATGTGGAACATTCACACAATGGAATATTGCTCAGTCATAAAAAAATGCATCTGCGTCAGTTCTAATGAGGTGGACGAAGTGAAAGTCACTCAGTCGTGTCCAATTCTTTGTGACCCCACGGACTATACAGTCCATGGAATTCTCCAGGCCAGAATACTGGAGTGGGTAGCCTTTCCCTTCTCCAGGAGATCTTCCCAACCCAGGGATCTAACCCAGGTCTCATGGATTGCAGGCAGATGTTTTACCATATGAGCCACCAGGGAAGACCACTTGGCACATAGAAAGCATTCAAGTATTTTTAGTTATTTGTGCAGAGCAGGCTAGTTTTTAGAGCATGACTGAATGAATTAAATACCCTCATGATCTCCAATTAGAACTGTCCTTAAGTTAGGACAGGTTTTAACTTCAAGGATCTGGCTGCTAGAAAAACAATCCATAGTAGGTATACAAGCTTAAACTCACTTTCTCCAACTCTCAGGCATAATGGGTCTGGATTCCAAAAGTTTTGGAGACATTCCTGAGCATACTCAAATCATGGAGTTCAGGAAACTAAGAATTCAGATAATGTCTCAAGCTCAGAATGAAGTCTCAGTAAGAAGTAGAATATCAGAAGTCTAAGTGAATTTTGTGAAGATAGTATCTGAGATTGGATTAATATCAGACAGCACCTGAAAGATACCATCTCTGGCACTGTATTCAGTGGGCCAATAAGAAGACATTTTAAATCATAAGCCCTTTCTTTTTTTATGAGTTATTGATTTCATTTTTATTTATTTAATTATTTTTATTTTAAAAAAAATTTTAATTGGAGGCTAATTAATTCACAATATTGTGGTGGTTTTTGCCATATATTAACATGAATCAGCCATGGGTGTACATGTGTTCTCCATCCCGAACATCCCTCCCACCTCCCTCCCTATCCCATCCCTCAGGGTCATCCCAGTGCACTAGTCCTGAGCACCCTGTCTCATGCATCAAACCTGGACTGGCGATCAGTTTCACATATAATAATATATATGTGTCAGTGCTATTCTTTCAAATCATCCTACCCTCACCTTCTCCCACAGAGTCCAAAAGTCTGTCCTTTACATCTGTGTCTCTTGCTGTCTCGCATATACAGTTATCATTACCATCTTTCTAAATTCCATATATATGCATTAATTACCATATTGGAGTTTGCCTTTCTGACTTAATTCGCTCTGTATAATAAGCTCCAGTTTCATCCACCTCATTAGAACTGATTCAATCCATTCTTTTTAATAGCTGAGTAATATCCCATTGTGTATATGTGCCAAAGATTTCTTATCCATTCGTCTGCCGATGCACATCTAGGTTGCTTCCATGTCCAGGCTATTGTAAACAGTGCTGCGATGAACATTGGGGTACACGTGTCTCTTTCAGTTCTGGTTTCCTTGGTGTATATGCCCAGCAGTGGGATTGCTGGGTCATGTGGCAGTTCTATTTCCAGTTTATTAAGGAATCTCCACACACTGTTCTCCATAGTGGCTGTACTAGTTTGCATTCCCACCAACAGTGTAAGAGGGTTTCCATTTCTCCACACCTTCTCCAGCATTTATTATTTGTAGACTTTTTGATGGCAGCCATTCTAACCAGCGTGAGATGGTACCTCATTGTGGTTCTGATTTGCATTTCTCTGATAATAAGTGATGTTGAGCATCTTTTCATGTGTTTGTTAGCCATCTGTATGTCTTCTTTGGAGAAATATCTGTTTAGTTCTTTGGCCCATTTTTTGATTGGGTCACATTTTTTCTGGAGTTAAGCTGCAGGAGTTGCTTGTATATTTTTGAGATTAATTCTTTGTCAGTTGCTTCATTTGCTATAATTTTCTCCCATTCCGAAGGCTGTCTTTTCACCTTGCTTATAGTTTCTTTCGTTGTGCAAAAGCTTTTAAGATTAATTAGGTCCCATTTGTTTATTTTTGCTTTTATTTCCATTACTCTGGGAGGTGGGTCATAGAGGATCCTGCTATGATTTACATACGTCGAGAGTGTTTTGCCTATGTTTTCCTCTAGGAGTTTCATACTTTCTTGTATTACACTTAGATCTTTAATGCATTCTGAGCTTATTTTTGTATATGGTGTTAGAAGGTGTTCTAGCTTCATTCTTTTACAAGTGGTTGATCAGTTTTCCCAGCACCACCTGTTAAAGAGATTGTATTTTCTCCATTGTATATTCTTGCCTCCTTTGTCAAAGATAAGGTGTCCCTAGGTGTGTGGATTTATCTCTGGGATTTCTATTTTGTTTCATTGATCTATGTCTCTGTCTTTGTGCCAGTACCATACTGTCTTGATGACTGTGGCTTTGTAGTATAGCCTGATGTCAGGCAGGTTGATTCCTCCAGTTCCATTCTTCTTTCTCAAGATTGCTTTGGCTATTTGAGGTATTTTGTATTTCCGTACAAATTGTGAAATTGTTCTAGTTCTCTGAAAAATACTGTTGGTAGTTTGATAAGGATTGCATTGAACTTATACATTGCTTTGTGTAGTATACTCATTTTCACTATATTGATTCTTCCAATCCATGAACATGGTATATTTCTCCATCTGTTTGTGTCATTTTTGATTTCTTTCATCAATGTTTTATAGTTTTCTATATATAGGTCTTTAGTTTCTTTATGTAGATATATTCCTAAGTATTTTATTCTTTTCTTTGCAATGGTGAATGGAATTGCTTCCTTAATTTCTCTTTCTGTTTTCTCATTGTTAGTGTATAAGAATGCAAGGGATTTCTGTGTTTGAAATTTATATACTTCAATTTTAATATATTCATTGATTAGCTCTAGCAATTTTCTGGTGGCGTCTTTAGGGTTTTCTATGTAGAGGATCATGTCATTGGCAAACTGAGAGAGTTTTACCTACTCTTTTCCAATCTGGATTCCTTTTTTTTTTTTCTTTTTCTCCTCTGATTGCTGTGGCTAAAACTTCCAAAGCTATGTTGATTAGTAGCGGAGAGAGAAGGCATCCTTGTCTTGTTCCTGACATTAGGGGAAATGCTTTCAACATTTAACCACTGAGGAAAATGTTTGCTGTGGGTTTATCATATATGGCTTTTATTATGTTGAGATATGTTCCTTTTATGCCTGTTTTCTGGAAGGTTTTTATCATAAATCGATGTTGAATTTTGTCAAAGGCTTTTTCTGCTTCTATTGAGATAATAATATGTTTTTTATCTTTCAATTTGTTAAAGTGGTGTATTAGGTTCATTTGTGAATATTGAAGAATCCTTGCATCCTTGGGATAAAGCGCACTAGGTCATGATGATCTTTTAAATGATATTTTTAATATGTTGTTGGATTCTGTTTGCTAGAATTTTGTTAAGGATATTTGCATCTATGTTCATCCATGATATTGGCCTATAGTTTTCTTTTTCTGTGGCATCTTTGTCTGGTTTTGGTATAAGGGTGATGGTGGCCTCATAGAATGAGTTTGGAAGTTTACCATCCTCTGCAATTTCCTGGAAGAGTTTGAGTAGGATAGGTGTTAGCTCTTGTCTAAATTTTTGGTAGAATTCAGCTGTGAAGCCGTCTGGTCCTGGACTTTTGTTTGCTGGAAGATTTCTGATTACAGTTTTTATTTCTGTGCTTGTGATGTGTCTGTTAAGATTTTCTATTTCTTCCTGGTTCAGTTTTGGAAAGTCATACTTTTCTAAGAACTTGTCCATTTCTTCCAAGTTGTCTCATGGACTTTCCTTTTGTCTTCTTCTTCTGGGACTGCTATGATTCTAATGTTGGGGTGTTTAACATTGCCCAGAGGTCTCTGAGGTTGTCCTCATCTCTTTTAATTCTTTTTTATTTTTTTGTCTCTGCTTCATTTATTTCTACAATTCTATCTTCCCCCTCACTTACCCTATCTTCTGCCTCAGTTATTCTACTGTTGGTTCCCTCCAGAGTGCTTTTGATCTCAGTTATTGCATTATTCATTATCGATTGACTCTTTTTTATTTCTTCTAGGTCCTTGTTTAACTTTTCTTGCACCTTCTCAATCCTTGTCTCCAGGCTATTTATCTGTAACTCCATTTTGTTTTCAAGATTTTGGATCATCTTTACTATCATCATTCTGAATTCTTTTTCAGGTAAACTCCCTATCTTCTCTTTTGTTTGGTTTGGTGGGCTTTTATCATGTTCCTTAACCATCTGAATAGTTCTCTGTCTTTTCATCTTGTTTAGATTTCTGTGTTTGGGGTGGTCTTTCCATATGCTGGAAGTTTGTGGTTCCTCTTTATTTCGGAAGTTCCTCCTTGTGGGTGGGGTTGGAAGAGTGGCTTGCCAAAGTTTCCTGGCTAGGGAAGCTTACGTCAGTGTTCTGGTGGGAGGAGCTGGATCTCTTCTCTCTACAGTGCAATGACGTGTACAGTAGTGAGTTTTGTGTTGTCTATGGGTTTGGTGTGACTTTTGGCCGCCTGTATTCTTGTGGTCAGGGTTATGTTCCTGCATTGTTGGAAAAATATCTTGGTATGTCTTGCTCTGAAATTTGTTGACTCTTGGGTGGAGCTTGGTTTCAGTGTAGGTATGGAGGCTTTTGGATGAGATCTAGTCTATTAATGTTCCCTGGAGTCAGGAGATTTCTGGTGTTCTCAAGTTTTGGATTTAAGCCTTCTGCCTCTGGCTTTCAATCTTATTCTTACAATAGCCTCAAGACTTCTCCATCCAGACAGCACCGATGATAAAACATCTAGGCTAATGGTGAAAAGATTCTCCATAGTGAGGGGCACCCAGAGAGATTCGCAGAATTACATGGAGAAGAGAAGAGGGAGGAGGGGGATAGAGGTGAACAGGAGGAGTGGAGGAGGAGTCAAAAGGAGAGAGAACAATCTAGGCAGTGATCAGTTCCACAGTCTGGAACACCCAAAGAGATTCACAGGGTTAAGTAGAGAAGGGGGAGGGATGAGATAGAGGTGACCTGGGAGAGGAAAAGCAGAGTCAAAAGGTGAGAGAGCAATCAAGCCAGTAATCACACTCCTAAGCAAAAATGGGTACTGAAGATTGGATTCTTAAAGGTACAAAATTGGTAACAAATATCAAAAAGCAAAGATTAAAAATCTAGAGTAGAAGTTAGACTTTCAAAAATACAATATTAAAAAAACAAAACAAAATCGCAAAAATTATAATATATATATATAAAGTTTGCTTTAAAAATAGGATTTTTCCAAGGTAATAATAGGTTTTAAAAATGAAAATTAAAGGAGTAATAAAGAACTTAAAAATAAAAAATTTAAAAATGATAATAGTAAAATAAATCTAGGAATTTCTCTGGAGCTGTTGAGGGCAGTGTGGGATCAGTTCAGTTTCAGATAGTTCCTTGTTCCAGCTCATACTTCTTCTCAAGGTCTATGCTGCAGCTGCTGCTAAATCGCTTCTGTCGTGTCCGACTCTGTGCGACCCCATAGACAGCAGACCACCAGGCTCCCACGTCCCTGGAATTCTCCAGGCAAGAACACCGGAGTGGGTTTCCATTTCCTTCTCCAATGCATGAAAGTGAAAAAATGAAAGTGAAGTCGCTCAGTCGTGTCTGACTCTTAGTGACCCCATGGACTGTAGCCTACCAGGCTCCTCCATCCATGGGATTTTCCAGGCAAGAGTACTGGAGTGGGGTGCCATTGCCTTCTGCCCTCAAGGTCTATAGTCCCTTCCAATGTAGTCAATGCTAACTACAGAATTTTAATCTGTTGCACTTGTCACTTCCAAAGCAGTTCCCTCTTTGTTTATTTTGCCTTCCACTGTTTGCAAGTCTCTTCAGTATCTAAATTTCACCCTGACACAAGGGGGCGAAGGTGGTCATTTATTTAGGCTCACTTGCTCAATTGTGCTGCAGGGAGTGAGGAACACTGCAAACAAATATCACTGGTGTGTGTGGGGAGTGCTCGCAGTGTCTGGGCCACACTGGGTTTGCCCCCATTCACGGCTTGTGTGCTTTCCCAGTCTACACTGCTCAGGCTCCACGTTGCTCTGTAGGGGAACTGTCTAAAGCGGGCCCTGGGTTGCATGCACTTCCCAGGTCTAAGCCACTCAGGTTCAGTTTCTCAGGTACTCCACAAAGGCACAGACTCAGTTGGGCCTGCCTTTTGTCCCTTCCCAGGTCCAAGCAGCTCAGGCGAACAAGTGCTTGGCAAGCACACTCTCACCAGGTGGGGTGGTTCATCTTATCACCTCCCCAGTCCCGGCTGCTTGGTTTGCCGGGTGTGCATCAGGAGCACCCTCTTGGGTGTGCTGTGTGTCTCCTCTGGGGAGCTGATCTCCGGCTCTGACCTTGATGGCAGATGTCAACAGTCCAGGATCCTAGGAAGACTTGGTTATCAACTGGGAGCCTACTCTCAGTTTGGTAGAGGATGCCATTTCTGGGCCGAGTTTGCCCCTTGCCTTCTGGTTCTGGCTGTCCCCCGCCTGCCTCCCTGCCTCTGGCAGGAGATGAGCTGGTCCACTGCTGGCTAACTCTCCTCTGGTATTCACTCAGTCCTTTCTTCTGTGAGCGGGTCAGCAGTGCCTTAAGTTAGAGCTTTTCACGGAAAAGTTCTCTCTTTCTCTCATTTTTTTTTTCTCTCTCTCTCTCTGGTTATCCCACGGTTTGGGTTGCTAACTCACGTTAGCTCCCTCAGATTGCTGTCAGGGCTTTCAGGCCCAGTCCCTACCCTAAGCAATGCAACCCATGCCTCCCTGTTCAGCCCCCACTTGCTAGTGGTGGAAGGGAACATCTGGGCTACTTCTCTGCTGGGAGTTGCAGTTAGGCACGTAATCTGCGGGTTTTATTTATTTATTTTTTCCTCCCGGTTATGTTGCCCTCTGAGATTCCAAAACTCCCCAAAGACCCCCAAGTGAGAGGGTTTCCTGGTGTTTGGAAACTTCTCCTCTTTTACCACTCCCTCCCCGGGACAGGTCTCTGTCTCTAACTCTTTTGTCTCTCTTTTTATCTTTTATATTTTGTCCTACCTTCTTTCGAAGACAATGGGCTCCCTTTCTGGGTGCCTGTTGTCCTCTGCCAGTGTTCCAAAGATGTTTTGTGGTGTTTGCTCAGTGTTCAAATGATCTTTTGATGAATTTGTGGGGGAGAAAGTGGTCTTCCCGTACTATTCCTCCACCATCTTAGGACCGCCTCTCATAAGCCCTTTCAAAAGTGACAACTACTCAGTTTGGATTGGCTGTAATTATTCCCACTTGCTGAAATGAGATGTCCTGTGATTATTCAGAGGGAAGAGATGATATTACTTTGGTTTAAGGGTGGAAGAGGGAGAGAAATATATGTGGAAAGAAGAAGGCAAGATTCTGATGGATGAAAAAGAGAAAATGCAGTGTCTGCAGAAGGTCATTCAGACAACTACCATACCCTGAATAAGACAGTCAATGTGATGGGGCTCTGTTGATTTCTAGATAGCCAGGTTTCAACTGTTTTAATTGGATGAGTAAATGAGTTTCTCTCTAGCACTGGCATCCAGCAAGATGATTAGAATAGATAATCAGTTTAGAAATTCCACTCTGTACAAAGAAATCATTTAGCTATATTATGACCTAAGCACAAAGGGCCCTTACCACTTGCCGTAGTGACTGTTGGTGGATTGGAACCACCCAAGACCAAGGGGTAGCTACATGTCACAAGGATCCTGTGGGCAAGATTTTCAGTTTCAGAGCATCATGTATTTCTGACTAGAATAATGGATTACACATCACCAGTATATACCTCTCAGGCATTTCTATCTGTGCACCTTCAACAGAGGTACAGGGCAGTGGGAGAGAAGACAGGAAGAAAGGAAACTAAATGAGTGCCTACTAAGTGCCAGGCACTTTCACATCTATGATTTAAACCTCATAGCTATATTTTGAAGATAGTATTATTTCTAAGTTTTGTCTGGATTCTATCCTGTCTTGAAAACTCACAGCATATATTAGCACCTCAGAGGCTCTAATGTGTCTTACAATATATAAATACTTTTAACTTGATTAAACAGTTTAACCACTCATCTGGTTATGGAACCCTTGTTGATTCCCAGAGTACCATTTTATATTTCAGTGAGCAAGTCCCTCTGCTTTCTTGGGCCTCAAATCACTCATCTAAAATGTGTACTTTAGAGGCAATGTATGGTAACATATGTCATTTTACTTAGCCTATAAAAATACTCCTTCAAGATGATCATTATTAACATACCCATTTCACACTTATGGAAGCCAAGGATGATTGAAGCTAAATGACAAGCCACAAGTTATACAGCTAGTCATTGATAGAGCCAGGACTTGAATCCAAGTCTTCCTTGTTCATTAAGTTTAATAAGTTTTTCATGAAGCTTTCAACTGACAGTCTATGAATTTATGAACTGGATCAAAGTGAAAGTGAAAGGAAAGTGAAATTGCTCAGTCATGTCCAACTCTTTGCAACCCCATGGACTGTAGCCTACCAGGCTCCTCAGTCCATGGAATTTTCCAGGCAAGAGTACTGGAGTGGGTTGCCATTTCCTTCTCCAGGGGATCTTTCCAACCCAGGGATCGAACCCGGGTCTCCTACACAACAGGCAGATCCTTTAATATCTGAGCCACCAGGGAAGCCCTATGAGCTGTATGACTTTCAGCAAATTGTTTCCCTTCCTTCAGGCTATTTTCCCTGTGAAATGAGTAGATAAGATTAGTTAATTTCTACAGGTCTTATGTAATCTCTCTTAGAGTTTAAGGTCCAACCATAAGTATCTCAGGTCAAGTTGAAATTATATTCAAAAGTCTAGATTACCAAATCCAGGTAAGACGAAGACATTCATCACCATAAATATGGTGATAATTTTAGTCAGAAATATCATTTAGGGCCTTAAACTCCTGGGAGGAATAAATTCCTGAATTTGGGCCCTCAGATAAGTTAGAGAAAGTTTCCCTGTGATCCTTACCATTCTCATTTAGCTAGTATCTCAAGAAAGGATAGCAACAACTTTCTTGTCAAAGAATCTTGATAGGCTTCTCAAGGGTGCATATTGACTTGGGAGGATGGATGGTCCCACATATATTAATGACCTTTTGTCCTGCCAGCATAGAGCTAATGCACATGTTCATGTCTCATACCCTCGTACAGGGAAGCCCTATTTCTAACCCCCATCAACAAAGCTTAGATCTCCAATATAGTCCAGTTCAGGGGGATTCCCAGAATGTGTGGAGTATGAACGCTTCAGAGTGTGCTAAGCACCGGAGAGCTTGTAGCTTCATTGCAACGTTCCACCTAATACAAGAATCTCTTCCATAACACCCTAGTCAGATTCTTTTAAAGCAAAATGCAGAATATTTCTTCCTTCCTTTTTCAACTACTTTCTTCACTTTTTCAATCCTTCCTTTCTTCTTTTTTTCATTTATTATACCAAAATTTTGAAAGCCTAGATATCATGTCAAATACCATAGACACAAAAAAGCGAGGCCATGTACCTGCTCTCAGGAAGTTTATACTTCTGCCAAAACCTTGGTATCTAAGATTAAGCTTCCCATTTGTGTTTTGGACCCCATCCTTTCTGTTTTTGCAAAATCTTCACTTTAGTGAATATTATTTTTCCTATACATCTTCATGCTTCCTTACTATAGATTCCTACCACTTGGCCTTGAAATACGATTCAAGTCTGCTTCATCTTTAAAATTTTCTGCATCCCATATACCCCTCCAGCTACTGCCTTATCTCTCCCCTTTTCTTCAAACCAAATCTTTTGAAGGAGTTGGTTGTGCTTTTATAATATCTATTTTCTTACCTCAAGCTCATTTCTCAACCCACTCTGGGTTGGCATCAACCCACACCAATTCATTGAAATTACTCTTGCTAAGATAACAAGTTACGTCCTGCTCAGTTTAGTCAATGAATTCTGCCCATCTTGTTCATCAATGTTTTCCCAGTATCTAGAACAGTGTCTGACACAAAGCAAGTGCCCAATATATTTATTGGGTGAATGACTACTGACTTTCCAGGTTTCATTTCACTAATTCTGGGATGATTTGAACACTTTGCCTTGCAATGTTTCCTTCTACTGGCTTCTCTGACATCTCATTTTGTATTTTCTTATCTTTCTGGCTTCTGACAGTTTTGAATACTGATGTCTCCTCTTTTATCAATGTTTATAGCAGATATCCAGGACACTACCTTATGCATTTTTCTTTTCTGACTCTACACATTCTCCCTGGCAAACTTGTCATTGGCCATGGCCTTTCTGTAATGATTCTTGTCCAATTGACTCCTCAAGTTCAGACCTTTCTCTTGAGTTTCATAATGGTACATCTACCTGCCTACTTAACATCACCACTGGATATTCTACAGTCATTCAAACTCAACATGATTAAAATCAAAATCTTAGAATCCATCTGCTGCTGCTGCTGCTGCTGCTAAGTCGCTTCAGTCATGTCCGACTCTGTGCGACCCCATAGACGGCAGCCCACCAGGCTCCCCCATCCCTGGGATTCTCCAGGCAAGAATACCGGAGTGGGTTGCCATTTCCTTCTCCAGTGCATGAAAGGGAAAAGTGAAAGTGAAGTTGCTCAGTCGTGTCCGACTCTTAGCGACCCCATGGGCTGTAGCCTACCAGGCTCCTCCGTCCATGGGATTTTCCAAGCAAGAGTACTGGAGTGGGGTGCCATTGCCTTCTCCATAGAATCCATCACTCACCCCAAAATAAAGAAATCTGTATCATCTGTAATTCTCCTGGATTGGTAAATGCCACCTCTATCTCCCAAATGCTCAAACCAGAAATCTGGCTACTCTTTGCACTTAAAATTAAATTAAGCCTGAAAAACACTATATTATCCAGAAGATCAACATTGACAATAATGAGTTATATTAATAGTATGCATTTTTATATGATGTGTTGGAAATACCACTTTTTATTACCACTACTACTTTTCATCTAGAAAACTGTTAGTTATATTTCACGTCTCAGCTTGAATATCACCTCTTTGAGGAAGCCATCCTTGACTCCACAGACTAAGTTAAATTCCCTCATTTTTTGTTTTTGTTTTTATACCGCCAGATGATTTTTCTCAAAGAAGATTCATAACTCCTGTAATGATGCACTCAACATATATATCTCTCTGCTAGATTGTAAGTGCCTTATAGATGGAAACTTATCTCATAGGACTACACATTCCCCTGTGCAACCAATATATTTCTTTAATCAATAAAAATGATAACATAAGCTAATTATTGCTTAGTACATGTTCTTTATTAAAGAGACAAATCATCTCAAAATGGGAGAAAATCTAAATCCAAAACATTTTAGAAGTGAGAAGGTTGGGAAAACATGGAAATAGGTAATCTCAAAGGTCCTTTCCAGTTCTGACATGGTCCTATGATCTTATCTTATCCAACTTCTGAGAACAAAACAAACCTGACTTTAAAGGGCAAGAAATATTGTTGGAAAATTAGTGTAAGTGGAAAGAGAAGAAACCTTTAAAGTCAGAGGTACCAGAGTTCAAATCCCACCTTTGTTACTTCTTCTGTGACCTTGGTGAGGTCATTCCAACTCATTTTGCTTCCTCCCACACCATGCTAGAGATAAGCAGAGTCCTTATATTAGATGATTTCCCTCTCTTCCCTAGTCTCTCTCTCTCCCCGTACTATCCACTGCCATATAATTCTTCTATTGGCCAATGGCAAGTAGGACAAGAGGAAGTAGGGATCCACTTAATAGGCTAAACTTATATTCTTTCTAATAGGCTTTGTCTATTTTCTTGTAGCTCATACTGGCATTAGTGGCGCACATGAGGTCATGAAAAAGGCACTGGTTTAAGAATCTGGAATCCTAGATGAGTCCATTTCCATCTCTGTGAAAAAGAAAGTTGTGTATACATGAACAGTGGACAGGCTAGCACTGAAAGAGATGGTTTATAATGTTTTTCTAGCAATATTTCATGAGTCAAAAGACTGGTGATCTATATTAAGACTTGGTCACTGGAACCAGAGCATCCAATGAGAATTTCTCTTCTCATTAATTTCACAGGACCAGGTTCCTAGGCACTTCCTCTTTGAGAAGGAATTCTGCTCTAAATAATTCAGAACAAGAAGAGAGTAAATGAATTTGAAATAGTGACTTATTTAAAGCTTAAAAAAACACACACAGAGAAAATATTCAAACTTCTCTAGCTATTTCAGGGAAATCAAACTGCTTAAGACTTTATGTTTATCTGTCTGAGCTATGGATGTTTTTTCCAGCTAAGAAGGATGCTGATATGTAGAAAATTCACAGTGATGCACTGCCATTTCTCTCTGGCAACATGTGTTGCCAAGATCTATTTATTACATGAGAAATTGTGTAAAGTTCAACAGGACCTTATTCCATGGTACTGTAAGATTGAGAGTACTAACAATAATAAAGATTTTCATCTAGGCATCTAGTGATCATTCACTTACAAAAGGTTGGATTTATTTTCTTTATTCCATTTAGCCACTCTTCTTTTTCTCTTTTCATTATCTCTACTTATCCTCACCTCCTCATCTTCCTTTGTCTATGTGTATTCTGCTTCTTTTATCTTTCTAGCCTTATCTTCCTCTTCTATCTCCTCCCTTTCTTTTGTATTTTCCTCTCTTCCTTCTTTTCTCTTGTCCTCTACTCCCTTCTATTCTCTCTTACTCCATTTTATCTTCATTTGTTCTTTTCTTCCTTATCTAATTATCAATGATCTCAAGTTATAAACTTACTTATGTCAACTTTCCTCTTTCTAAGAGGACTGAGACTCCAACTAGACATATAGAAAGAAATTCCACAGACACAAAAAGGTTCAAGTAGCCACCCCAGTGTATCCCACCAAACTGTAGTCAGTACACTCCCACTAGCCATCTTCCTGCTTCCCATGGCATCTTTAATTCCTTCATTGCTTGTTATCCACTCACTACATTGCTATCAAATGTTCTATAATTAATTAAGAACTAGCAGTGTGTAAGCTCTATATCAAATTAATTGTCAGGTCTCTTCCCCTAGGCAACTTATAGGCCATGACAGAGAACACTTGACACAAACAGATGAAAGGAAATAAAATGTTAAAATCTCAGAGCAGGAGACCACAAGTTTAAACATGAAAGTTTAAACTTCTCATGTTATGGCATTGGAAAATAAGGCAGTATCTTACAGCCATCAGGAGTCATATCATGTAGGGAGTGGTAGGCCTTAGTATGACTTAAGATTATGTTTTAACTACAATGGGCAGACTGTTATTGGTCATACTTCTCTCAGCAAGAGACTGGGTCTCATTTATTTCTATAATATAACATTTAGTTCAGTGCCCTCTCCAGTGAGAGTATTAACTGACCTCCAGTTTAGGGAAAAATCCTTAATTGCACTTCTAGCATCTTCTTTTTGTTCAAATTTAAAATGGGGTTAATAATAGTAACTGCTTCGTGGAGTTCAGTTTGGTTCAGTTGCTCAGTCATGTCCGACATTTGTGACACCATGAATCACAGCACGCCAGGCCTCCCTGTCCATCACCAACTCCCGGAGTTTAACCAAACTCATGTCCATCGAGTCGGTGATGCCATCCAACCATCGCATCCTCTGTCATCCCCTTCTCCTCCTGCCCCCAATCCTTCCCAGCATCAGGGT
This sequence comes from Okapia johnstoni, assembly GCA_024291935.2. Taxonomy (NCBI): domain Eukaryota; kingdom Metazoa; phylum Chordata; class Mammalia; order Artiodactyla; family Giraffidae; genus Okapia; species Okapia johnstoni. The sequence continues at coordinate 49,819,832 of CM044305.1, read as the reverse complement.
CTTTTCCAATGAATCAACTTTTTGCATGAGGTGGCCAAAGTATTGGAGTTTAAGCTTGAACATCAGTCCTTCCAATGAACACCCAGGACTGATCTCCTTTAGGATGGACTGGTTGGATCTTCTTGCAGTCAAAGGGACTCTCCCAAGTCTTCTCCAAAGCCACAGTTTAAAAGCATCAGTTCTTCGGCACTCAGCTTTCTTCACCGTCCAATTCTCACATCCGTACATGACTACTGGAAAAACCATAGCCTTGACTAGACGGACCTTTGTTGGCAAAGTAATGTCTCTGCTTTTTAATATGCTATCTAGGTTGGTCATAACTTTCCTTCCAAGGAGTAAGTGTCTTTTAATTTCATGGCTGCAATCACCATCTGCAGTGATTTTGGAGCCCCCCAAAATAAAGTCTGTCACTGTTTCCACTGTTTCCCCATCTATTTCCCATGAAGTGATAGGACCAGATGTCGTGACCTTAGTTTTCTGAATGTTGAGCTTTAAGCCAACTTTTTCACTCTCCTCTCTCACTTGAGTATTTAATGAGATACTCTATATAAAGCATGGCTCACAAAGTCTAAAATATTTACCGTCTAGCCCTTTACAGTAAACCATTTGCTCATGCCTAGCCTAAAAGAATACTTAGCACATGATGTACCCTCAATAAATATTTTATGCCTGGTACATAAAAAAATGCTGTGTAATCTTTTGCTATTATTGTTAGCATATGTATTCCCAGAAGTGATAGCTCAATTGTAGTTTTCTGAATAAGCCAAAACTCATGGAGCATATGGGTTAGTGTTAGGCCTATCTTGATCCTGGCCCTACTCTAAAATAAGATTTCTCAGGCTTAGCAATATTGATAAATTTATTGTGTGTGAGTGGGTAGATGGTGGGAGTCTTTTCCTGTGTATTGTAGGATGTTTAGCAGTTCTCTATTCACCAGATGCTAATAGCACTCCCACCGCTGGTTTGGCAACCAAGAATGTCCCCAGGCATTGCCAAATGTTCCCTGGGGGTGCAAAGTTGCTCCCATTATGAACCACTGATTTAAAGGGATAATAAAATACAATACAATGTGTTAGCCATTTGAACTCATGAGACCAAGATAAGTTGATATTTTCATTTAGGTGTCAGTTGCTTTGGGTGAGGAGGAGGGAGAATGTGAGTTTATGGAGTTCCCAGTTTAAATCTGAATTAGAATTCAGATAGATGTAGCATGTTTGGTAAACCAGTGGGCTGTCTTGTCAGAGGTCTATGTGCAACAGGGTCAAGGAGGCAACTCAAATCACATTCAATCTGAAGGAAGAAGGTGGCAGTTTTGAAGAATTTATGAAAGATCTCTTTTGCTGAAAACTAAATAAGGGTTCAGTAGTCCTGATTAGTGGCATTTCTGAAAAGACAGAGCACAAAAGGAATAAAGCACTTTCAAAACTCTTTTTTGACATAGGCCTTCTAGTAGCTCTGGCACAATGAGAGCTCCAGTGGTATTGCATAGGAAAGGCTACAGGACCAGAGAGAATAGAGGTAGCAAAAGGAATAATGGACATAAATATATGTGAAACATATGAGAGCCTTAGAAATATTTAAAGGATAGATTGCCAAGAATTGGAGTATTTAGTTATATAGGGTCAAGAATCAGTATAAATAATATTGCTATATTCTTCATGTGCCCTTATTTAATATCACAAATTGGTAAATACTAAAGAAATACAGGACACTGGCCAATATTTATCAGTAAAATTTTGTTTAATGAAGTGATTAAACCCATCCAGATGGGTCTCCAGATGATGAGCTTCAGAACACATCAATATGAATGTTTGGGAGTTAGGAAACCTTGCTTCCAATTCCCCTATTTGACCTTATAAAAATAATTTCCATTCACTTGGCCTCAGTTTCCTCATCTTTGAAGTAGGGAGGTTGGACTTGACTATCTTTCAGATTCCTTCTAGCCCTGACATTCTAAGCACCAATGATTATACACATAGGTTTGGTTCAGTAAAAATATCCATTTCTCTTCTAGAACTTTCTCTGTAAACCAGAGATGCTAAAGCAGAGAGGCTTAGTCAGATCTTTAGGCCCCCTTTGGTCCTGATCCACAGTCCTGAAGTAGATGGGCTTCTATAACATATCCTCCTTTCTCTCTAATCTGCTTTTAAAGGCAAAATAACTCTATGCTTCCCATTTTATACCTTAGGTCTATTGAGTATCATCCTATTGGTGCTTAATGACTATATGATTTTTTATGTGGTTAAAAAGGGTTTTCAAAATATTTTCTAGATTTTTTTTATCAGGCCATATACTTCAATATTTAGTCTCCCTAAAAATCTATTTTCCATCCTTTTAAGACATACTTATTTTCCTCTGAATGCTTTCCAGTACTGGAAATTGGGGATTTAAGTCTTGACTATTCTGCTATAAATTTCTGTGTGAATATGGGCATACTGTTTAAAAAATTTTTGGCAATGGGATGTTAATTCCTTCACTGTCTATGGATTGGAAGGGAGCTTCCATATATAAAAGACTCAGAATAGTCAGAAATGTTTAAATAATGACTTTGAAAGCAGCAGAGACTCAGAAAATATGTCATTCCCAAGAACTGAACGTAAAATACCATCAATACAGTCGATCTGAAATGTAAAAATAACTTAAGGTATATCCACATAATGAAATACCATCCCAAACTAAACACTAGATACAAAAGGCTACTTATTGAATGGAGAGGGTAGCATGGAAGCATATACACTCTGTTCAGTTTAGTCGCTCATTCATGTCCGACTCTTTGTGACACCATGAACAGCAGCACGCCAGGCTTCCATCACCAACTCCTAGAGCTTGCTCAAACTCATGTCCATTGAGTCGGTGATGCCATCCAACCATCTCATCCTCTTTCATTCCCTTCTCCTCCTGCCCTCAATCTTTCCCAGCACTAGGATATTTTCCAATGAGTCAGTTCTTTACATCAGGTGGCCAAAGTATTGGCGTTTCAGCATCAGTCTTTCCAATGAACATTCAGGACTGATTTCCTTTTGGACTTACTGGTTTGATCTCCTTGCAGCCCAAGGGACTCTTAAGAATCTTCTCCAACATCACAGTTCAAAAGCATCAATTCTTCAGCACTCAGCTTTATTTATAGTCCAACTCTCACATCGATACATGACTACTGGAAAAAGCATAGCTTTGACTAGTCAGACCTTTGTCGGCAGTCATGTCTCTGCTTTTTAATATGCTATCTAGGTTAGTCATAACTTTCCTTCCAAGGAGTAAGTGACCTTTAATTTCATGGCTGCAGTCACCGTCTGCAGTGATTTTGGAGCCCAAGAAAATAAGGTCTCACGTTTCCATTGTTTCCCTATCTATTTGCAATGAAGTGATGGAACACACAGAAGTGTGGCGGCTGCGATGGACACAGCAGAAGTGCGGCCGAGAGGAGATACCCCACGCCCAAGGTCAGGGGCGGCGGCCGAGAGCGCCAGGCGCTGATGGTGCAGAAGCAGCCGAGAGGAGCTATCCCACATCCGAGGTCAGGGGCGGTGGCCAAGAGGAACTACCCCACGTCCGAGGTCAGGGGTGGCAGCCAACAGGAGCAACCCCAAATCCAGGGAGCAGCAGCTGCGCGGGTGCAGAAGGGCCGAGAGGAGCTACTCCACGTTCAAGGTCAGGAGGAGAGGCCATGAGGAGATATCCCTCGTCCAAGGTAAGGAGCAGTTGCTGTGCTTTGCTATGACCAGTGCATTATCGTTGCAAAACTCTATTAGCCTTTGCCCTGCTTCATTTTGTACTCCAAGGCCAAATTTGCCTGTTACTCCAGGTGTTTCTTGACTTCCTACTTTTGCATTCCAGTCCCCTATGATAAAAAGTTCATCTTTTTTTGGCTGTTAGTTCTAGAAGGTCTTGTAGGTCTTCATAGAACCATTCAATTTCAGCTTCTTCAGCATTACTTGTTGGGGTATGACTTGGATTACTGTGATATTGAATACACTACCATATGTAAAATAGATGAACCAGTGCTGTGTAACAACCTAACCGGGTGGGAGGTGGGACAGCAGTTCACAAGGGAGGGGACATATGTATTCCAATGGCTAATTCATGTTGATGTATGGCAGAAATAAATCCAATATGGTAAAGCAATTATTTTTCAATTAAAAATAAATAAACTTTTAAAAATAATCTCAAAAAAGGCTTATTGAAAGATTCCTTTTCATGAGATTTTAGAAAGGCAAAATTATTAGGAATGAAAACACATCATTGATTGTCAGAGTTTAGAAGTACAAGAATGGGCTGTCAGAAGTATAACAGAAGAGGACTTTGGGGGTGACGGAGCTATTCTTCATGAAACTGTGATAGTAGACACTCAGCACTATACATTAAGTTGGTGCAAATGTAATTACAGTTTTGGACAGTGAATTTTAAATCAATATAACTAGGCTCAACCATGTCTTTATTAATCAAAATAGGAGCTGTTAAAATCAACAAATTTTTGCCAATGAGAAACAATTTTGCTTATTCTTGTAGCATAAAAATCTGTGCTTCAGGATTTGAAGAATTCTTACAAAACTTTTTCTGCATCCTGCTTTTTGTGGAAGCCTTTTCCCTGCAAAAAGTTGTTGAGATGCTTGAGGAAGTGACAGTTGCTTGGTGAGAGGTCAGGTGAATATGGCAGGTGAGGCAAAACTTTGTAGTCCAATTTGTTCAACTTTTGAAGTGCTGGTTGTGCAATGTGCAGTTGAGCGCTGTCCTAGAGAAGAATTGTGCCCTTTCTGTTGACCAATGCTGGCTTAAAGGCAATGCAGTTTTTGGTGTATCTCACTGATTTGCTGAGCATACTTCTCAGATGTAATGGTTTCACTGCAATTCATAAATCCGTACTGGATCAGACAAGCAGCAGACCATCAAAAAGTGGCGATGAAATTTTTTTGGTGAACGTTTGGCTTTGGGAAGTGCTTTGGAGCTTTTTCTTGGTCAAACCACTGAGCTGGTCATCACTGATTGTCATAATAAAATCCACTTTTCATAGCAATCACAATCCATTTGAGAAATGATTCATTGTTGTTGTATAGAATAAGAGATTACACATCAAAATGACAACTTTTTGTTTTTCATTCACCTCAGGAGGCACCCACTTATTGAGTTTTTTCACCTTTCCAATTTGCTTCAAATGCCAAATGACCATAGAATGGTCGACACTGAGTTCTTTGGCAGCTTCTCATGTAGTTGTAAGAAGATCAGCTTCCATTATGACTCTCAGTTGTCATTGTCAGCTTCCAAAGGCCAGCCACTACACTACTCATCTTCAAGGCTCTCATCTTCTTTGTAAAACTTCTTGAATCTCCATGCACTGTTAGAAGTCCCTTGGCCAAATGCATTGTTGATATTGTGAGTTGTCTCCACTGCTTTAAAATCTATTTTGAACTCAAATAAGAAAATCATTCGAATTTGCTTTCTGTCTAACATCATTTCTATAGTCAAAAATAAATATAAAATAAACAAGTAATATGTCATTAGCAAAAAAACATAAAGCAAGAAATGTGCATTAAACTGATATATGACATAACCACATTTATTTAGAATGTATTCCAATAGCAAATGGCAAATTTCAACAATGCAAAAGCTGCAAATATTTTTGCATCAAACTAATAATTGCCAAAACCCACAGAATTGAGACTTATGATCCAGACAAGATGATGGCAGAATCTTGTCTTTACCTTCTCTTTCCCACTATTGTTGTTTTTTTCAGTCGCTCAGTCATATCCAACTCTTTGTGACACCATGGACTACAGCAAGCAAGGCTTCTTTGTCCATCACCATCTCCCAGAGGCTGCTCAAACTCATGTCCACTGAGTCAGGGATGTCATCCAACAATCCTGTCCTCTGTCATTACCTTCTTCTCTTGCTTTCAATCTTTCCCAGCATCAGGGTCTTTTCCAATGTTGATATCCTTGCAGTCCAAATGAGTCTCAAGAGTCTTCTCCAACACAATAGTTTGAAAGCATCAATTCTTTGGCACTCATCGTTCTTTATAGTCCAAATCTCACATCCATATATAATTTCTGGAAAAATCACACCTTTGACTAGATAGACCTTTGTCGGCAAAGTGATGTCTCTGCTTTTTAATATGCTATCTAGGTTGGTCATAGCTTTTCTTCCAAGGAGCAAGTGTTCTTTAATTTCATGGCTGCAGTCACCATCTACAGTGATTTTGGAACCCAAGAAAATAAAGCCTGTCACTGTTTCCATTGTTTCTCCATCTGTTTGCCATGAAGTGAGGGAACCCGATACCATGATATTTGTTTTTTGAATGTTGAGGTTTAAGCCATCTTTTTTCACTCTCTTCTTTCATCTTCATCAAGAGGCTCTTTAGTGCCTCTTCACTTTATGCCATAAGAGTGGTATCATCAGCATATCTGAGGTTATCAATATTTCTCCTGGCAATCTTGATTCCAGCTTGTGCTTCATCCAGCCCAGCATTTTGCTTGATGTACTCTGTACACAACTTAGATAAGCAGAGTGACAATATACAGCCTCATGTTCTCTTTTCCCAATTTTGAATCAGTCCCACTATATAGAACTGTAAATCTTGGAAATAAGAGACAGTAAAAAGAGGATGCTAAAAGCTTGAAAAAGAAAATAGAACTTGTTAGTGACCCCAGAATCAGAGGAAAACACATCAGCAGGGTATCTCACTTTCCCATCCAAGAGAAGACAATGACCCAGGCCTGGCATTTACCTCAAATCTAACAAGAGATAGTGGCACAGGTAGGTGTAACAATCCCTCTGATCTAAAGGGATTGTTACTTAAAAACACTAGGCAAGGGGAATCAATTGGAAGCCTTATTAATAATAAGGAAGTGTTCTCCCTATTGGGCTTGAGATACCTCTCTCCTCACCAAACATGAAAACTCACTCTCCACACAATTAACATCTGGACACCGGGTACCAGCAGAGGTGTTTCACCACAAAAAGTGCCAAACTAGGAAGTGTTCTCCTTCCCTGCAGGTCCTGACTTTCCCCTTCCCCCACACAGAAACACAACAAAACTAGGTGCAAGAGCACAGGGTATAATGGCATGAAAAGCAACGTCAGCCAGGGAAACACTCTTTTTCTCTGCTAGACCTCATTCTCTCAGACACACTGGTGCTGCCTTTGGAAGGAGTCATCTGCAAGGGACACCACACCAAAAAATGGCCCTAAGTCAGGAAAATCTCTCTATTCCCAAGTTACTGGGCAGCAACAACAATAAGTGTCCATCCTGGAAAAAATGCTTTGTTTCCAAAGAAAGAAGACTCCTTTCCCCCATCTACAAGCACAGTTTGTGGAAGCTCCTTACACCTCATCAAGCAACATCAGTAGGAATCAATGTGAGACCTACAAATATGATATTAACCAAGCAGACCAAGGCTCAGATGATGAACTATTTATTGCCAAATTCAGACTTAAATTGAAGAAAGTAGGGAAAATCACTAGACCTTTCAGGTATGACTTAAATCAAATCCCTTATGATTATACAGTGGAAGTGATAAGTAGATTCAAGGGATTAAATCTGAGAGACACAGTGCCTGAAGATCTATGGACGGAGATTTGTGAGACTGTACAGGAGACAGTGATCAAGACCATCCCCTAGAAAAATAAATGCAAAAAAGCAAAATGGCTGTCTGAGGAGGCCTTACAAATAGCTCTGAAAAGAGAAGTGAAAAGCAAAGGAGAAAAGGAAAGATATTTCCATTTGAATGCAGAGTTCCAAAGAATAGCAAGGAGAGATAAGAAAGCCTTCCTCAGTGATCAATGCAAATAAATAGAGGAAAACAACAGAATGGGAAAGACTAGAGATCTCTTCAAGAAAATTAGAGATACCAAGGGAACATTTCATGCAAAGATGGGCTCAATAAAGGACAGAAATGGTATGGACCCAACAGAAGCAGAAGATATTAAGAAGAGGTGGCAAGAATACACAGAAGAACTATACAAAAAAATCTTCATGACCCAGATAATCATGATGGTGTGATCACTCACCTAGAGCCAGACATCCTGGAGTGTGAAGTCAAGTGGGCCTTAAGAAGCATCACTGCAAAGCTAGTGGAGGTGATGGAATCCCAGTTGAGCTATTTCAAATCCTGAAAGATGATGCTGTGAAAGTGCTGGACTCAATATGCCAGCAAATTTGGAAAATCAGCAGTGGCCACAGGACTGGAAAAGGTCAGTTTTCATTCCAATCCCAAAGAAAGGCAATGCCAAAGAATACCCAAACTACCGCACAATTGCACTCATCTCACACACTAGTAAAGTCATGCTAAAAATTCTACAACCAAGGCTTCAACAGTACATGAACTGAGAACTTCCAGAAGTTCAAGCTGGATTAATAAAAGGCAGAGGAACCAGAGATCATCAAATTGCCAACATCTGTTGGATCATAGAAATAGTGAGAGAATTCCAGAAAAACACCTACTTCTGCTTCACTTACTACACTAAAGCCATCGACTGTGTGGATCACAACAAATTGTGAAAAATTCTTCAAGAGATGGCAAAATCAGACCACCTGACCTGCTTCCTGAGAAATCTCTATGAAGATCCGGAAGCAACAGTTAGAACTGGACATGGAACAACAGACTGGCTGAAAATTTGGACAGGAATACATCAAAGCTGTATATTGTAACACTGCTTCTTTAACTTATATGCAGAGTTCATCATGAGAAGTTCTGGGCTGGATGAAGCACAAGCTGGAATCAAGATTGCCAGGAGAAATATCAATAACCTCAGATATGCAGATGACACCACCCTTATGGCAGAAAGTGTAGAAAAACTAAAGAGTCTCTTGATGAAAGTGAAAGAGGAGAGTGAAAAAGTTGGCTTAAAGCTCAACATTCAGAAAACTAAGATCATGGCATCTGGTCCCATCACTCCATGGGAAATAGATGGGGAAACAGTGGAAACAGTGTCAGACTTTATTTTTCTGGGCTCCAAAATCACTGCTGATGGTGATTGCAGCCATGAAATTACAAGACACTTACTCCTTGGAAGGAAGGTTATGGCCAACCTAGATAGCGTATTGAAAAGCAGAGACATTACTCTGCCAACAAAGGTCCGTCTAGTCAAGGCTATGGTTTTTCCAGTAGTCATGTATGGGTGTGAGAGTTGGATGGTGAAGAAAGCTGAGCACCAAAGAACTGATGCTTTTGAACTGTGGTGTTGGAGAAGATTCTTGAGAGTCCCTTGGACTGCAAAGAGATCCAACCAGTCCACCCTAAAGAGATCAGTCCTGGGTGTTCATTGGAAGGACTGATGTTGAAGCTGAAACTCCAATACTTTGGCCACCTCATGTGAAGAGTTGACTCATTGGAAAAGACCCTAATGTTGGGAAAGATTGGGGGCAGGAGGAGAAGGGGACGACAGAGGATGAGATGGCTGGATGGCGTCACTGACTCGATGGATATGGGTTTGGGTAGACTCTGGGAGTTGGTGATGGACAGGGAGGCCTGGCGTACTGCAGTCCATGGGGTCGCAAAGAGTCAGACACGACTGAGTGACTGAACTGAACTGATGCAGACCAAAAGACCATCCATCATGAAGCTTCAGAAAAATTAGAATGTCATTGGAACACATTCCACAAAAGTAGTTTCAGGACCTGTGTGCTATACTTGAACGGGGTGGCTACTTGATAAAATGGAAGATTTACATAAGACTCAGTCTTCCCTGATAACTCATCTGGTAAAGAATCCACCTGCAATGTCAGAGACCTGGGTTCAATCCCTGGGTTGGGAAGATCCCCTGGAGAAGGAAACGGCTACCCACTCCAGTATTCTGGCCTGGAGAATTCCATGAACTCTATAGCCCATGGGGTTGCAAGAGTCGGACACGACTGAGAGACTTTCACTTTCTCCTAGTATAATCAAATTGCCCAAGATACAATAAAAAATCTTGCAGTATAACAAAAAGCTGAAAAATCATATCTTGAATGCCAAGAGGCTCTTAACTGACACCAGCTTATCTGAGAGGTTTAGATATTGGAATGACTTGACAGGAATTTCAACTCATGCATCACAAATGTTTAAATAAGAAATTACAAATTCTCATGAAACACGTTCAAAAATAGAAAATATCAACAAAACACTAGAAGTTAAAATATGATCATTTGGAAACTATGGAGCTAAAATATACAATAATTTCAATTTTTTTAATTGTCACATGATAGGCTGAGTAATGTAGTAGATATAGGAAGGGACAGAATCAATGAATTTGAGGAAAGAACAATATAATTTATTCAATCTGAACTACAGAGAAAAAACCAATTAATAAAATAATGAACAACCGTAAGGACTTGTAGGACAAAAACAAACAATACAGCATTCATATGATCAGAGTCTAAGAAGGCAAGGAGGAACAGTGAGGTTCTAAGTGCTGAAAATTTCCCAAATTTAGTGAAATACAGAGGACTAAAGACTGGGATTCCCATGTGGCTCAGTGGTAAAAAATCCACCTGCCAATGCAGGAGAGGTGAGCATGATCCCTGGATCAGGAAGATCCCCTGGGGAAGGAAATAGCAACCCACTCCAGTATTTTTGCCTGGAAAATCCCATGGACAGAGGAGCCTTGTGGGTCACAAAGAGTCAGACACGACTGAGCAACTGAGCATGCACAAAGTTTGAAGAAACTTAACAAACTCAAAATAGGACTAACTCAAACAAATACATGTCTAGACATGTCATAATTAAACTTCTGAAAAATAAAAGACAAATTAAAAGTATTCAAAACAACCAAGGGCAAAATACAAAATACCTATAGAAGAACATCAATTTGAATATCAGTAGCTTTCTCAGAAACCAAGGAAGTCAGTAGGAAATAACACAAAATTTTCAAGTACTAAAAGAAAAGAATTGACAACTGTGAATTCACTATCCAGGAAATCTATCTTTCAGGAATGAACAAGATATTTTTTTTTTAATCATTAAATGATGGAAAAGTAAAAGAATGTGACTCTAGCTTATCTATCCCTAAAGAAAGTCTAAAAGAAATTTTTTAAACAAGAAAGGAACTTATAAAAGAAGGAATCTTGGATGGAAAAAAATGGAAGAAAGGACAATGGAAAGAGGGAAAATATAGAGGAATACAATAGACTATACTTCCCATCATTAGTTTCCTAAATCATTTATTATAATTGAAACAAAAAATATAATGCCATCTTATACTTAAAACAAAGATATTTTAAATGGGTACAATCAAGATATCAGAGTAAGAGGACATGGAGCTCATCTCCCCCAACAAACACAAGAGCTCCAGCTATGTGTGTTATTTATATGAAGATGGAGGATAAAATCCTAATATGAATGGCCGAGTGAGTATAAACGAGAACAATTATCATTTTTATAAACTCTTACATTTACATAGTGCTTTTTATATACTAATAAATCTGCACAATTCTATGAGTTAAGTTGTGTCCAATATAGAGATTCAGAAAATTTTTAGACTAATCCACATCAGACTTAATACAAAGAAGAATCAGCTGCCAGTTTTGTTAAACTGTTGCGTCTGATTATGGAAATCTGGGATGGGGCCACGTCTTAATTAATCACTGGCTTCTGGATGATGCCAATGCTGCTGGTCTGTGGGTCATATTTTGAGTAGCAAGGATATAGTCTCCACTGATTATATGCTATTGCACTTGTGACTATCAAATTTAAAAAAATAAAATGACAGGAATATAATATATACATATTGATTACTGTATGATCAATAATATTTTAACCATTTGTATGGTGATGGACCTTATGTCAGTGGTCACTTTACAACTTATAAAAATATCAAACACGATGTTGTACACTTGAAACAAATAAAACAGTATATGCTTATTGCAGTTCAATAAAAGTAACATAAATATATATTAAAGTAACATGGATATATATATATATATATATATACACATATATATTAACACACACACACACGTGGAACAATTTTCACTGGAAACTAGCAGAAGTACCCCTGTACAACCAAGGTAGCAGGAAAGACAAACACAAAATAAGGTTGAACAAGAAGAAAACCATTTAGAATGGGACCTCTGCTCCTGGGAGGAGACTCAGAGGAAAAGGGAGATTACAAAGGCAGACACTTGCTATAAGGAGTAACCAGATTAAAAACAAACTGGGTGTCCCAGGGTAGGAGAATGGCTCCCTTGGTCAGTTGAAGAACCACTGAGATAGAGACTGGAGAAGCCTGGACTCCACTTGTGAGGAGCACAAGTGTGCTGACTTTCTCCCAAGCAGGGCAGAAAGAGAGTATGCCCTAGAAGTTGCCAGTTGCATGCAATTGCTTCGCTGTACTCCAAGACTGAGCCAAGCAAACATTTCAGTCATGCTCACTCCAGCTAACAGTGTAGCACTAGATCTAGGGAAGTCGAGACCTGGGAAAAAACTGACCTTGGGATGCTGAGGTGATCTGGTTCCAGGGCAGAGCTGAGGTGAGACAGCAATGGCCATTGTTGGTGTTTACTCAAGCAGCACTCCAGAAGAAGCCACACTTCTGACAGCAGTGCAGCTGCCAGATTTCCTGTGACCACCTAACTGTGCACATCAGCCCACACCAAGAAAATGCTCAGGAACTACTCACCCAATGCCACAGTTCAGTACTTGGTGTGAGATAGCCATGACTGGGAGAAAGAAGGGATCATAGACTGCATTTCAGTGAAGCTGCATAAACAAGCAGAGCATCAGACTTCTGCACGCACATGAGACCTACTTGTTTTAGCACTCCCTTCCTTTGGGGCAAATGTCCCAGTGAAAGGAAAAGGAAAAGTACATTTAAAGAGAATAGCGCCAGCTCAAGGTCAACCCTCTGGGCTTCTGTTCCACAACAAATCCAGCCCTCCTACCAAAGGCATTAGGCAGACAGTCTATGTGGGGACATTCCAACATAAGAATACCACTTCAAGAACAAAAAAGGTAACTTTCACCCAAATTCATAGAAACAGAAAAAGTTAATCAAAATGAAAAGGAAGAGTAACAACTCAATTGAAACAGCAAGAGAAAACTGCCCAAATATAAATAATGTGACAAAAGGAAACAATGTAACAGATAAAATATTCAAAACATTGGTAATAAAAATGAAAATTGGATTAGGGAAAAGGATTGATCTAAATACCAGTCATTCTAGCAATGAACTAGAAAAAATATTTTTAAGAAATCTAACCATAAACAGATACTTCAGTACCTTAAATTTTAAAAAAAAATCACTAGGATGAATAGTAATCTGGAATATAGAATAAAGGAAATAATTCAATCAGAGCAACGGAAATAAAGACAAAAAATGAAAGCAATCTGTAAGATCTCTGGGATAACATTAAGTATGCCAACATTCACAGTATAGGGGTTCTAGAGGGAGAAGAGAGAGAGGGGGAAATAAAAAATGCATTTAACAAAAATATAGCTGAAAAGTTCCCAAACCTAAAGAAAGAAACAGATATCCAGGTACAAGAAGCACAGAAGGACCCAAATAAGATGAACCCAAACAACCCGCATCAAGACATATCATGATTAAAATGGCAAAACTTAAAGATGAAGATAGAATTATAAAAGCAACAAAAGAAAAAAGTAATGTACAAAGGAATCCCCAAAGGGTTATCAGTTGATTTCTCTGGAGAAACTTTGCAGGCCAAAAAGGAATGGCCATGATATGTTTAAAATGCAGAAAGGGAACAACTTCGCAACCCAGGATAATCTACCTAATGAGATTACCATTTAGAATAGAAGAGACAAGCACAAACTAAAAGAATTCAGCAATAGTAAACCTACTCTAAAAGAAGGATAAAACCCATCTGAGATCTCAATAGACACAGAAAAGCATTTGACAGAATTCATTCATAAGGAAAAAGCTCATCAAATTGTGTATAGAGGGAAAATACCTCAAAATAATAACAGCCATTTATGACAAACCCACAGATAACATCAAAAGTGAAAAGCTGAAAGCCTTCCTGCTAAAATGGGGAACAAGACAAGAATGTCCACTCTTGCTTCTTCTATTTAACACAGTATTAGGAAGTGAAGTGAAATGAAGTTAAAGTCAGTCAGTCATGTCCGACCCTTGTGATCGCATGGACTGTAACCCACCAGGCTCCTCTGTCCATGGGATTCTCCAAGCAAGAATACTGGAGTGGGTTACCATTTCCTTCTCCAGGGGATCTTCCCAACAGAGGAATTGAACCCGAGTCTCCTGCATTGCAGGCAGATTCTTTACCAACCGAGCTATGAGGGAAGCCCTCAGTATTAAGAATCCTAACCATATCAATCAGACAAGAAAAAGAAAGAAAAGTTATACAAATAAGAAGGCAAAAGGTAAAACTGCCACTATCTGGAGATGACATAACTCTTCATATAGAAAATCCTAAAGTCTCCATCCCAAAACTATTAAAACCAAGTAAAGAATTCAGAAAGATTCCAGTATACAAGATTAATATACACAAATCTCTTCTGTTTGTATATACTAATAAGGAGATATCAGAAAGGAAAAAAAAGTGAAATCCCATTTAAAATTACATCAAAAGAATTAAAAATCTATGAATAGAGTTAACCAAGGACTCTGAAAACTATAAAATTTTGATGAAGAAAATTACAGATGATGCAAAGAAATAGAAAAATATCCCATGCACTTGGACTGGCAGAACTAATATTGTTACAATGGCCATATTACCTCACCCCCAAAATCCACGATTTTAATGTAATCCCTATCCAAATACCCATAACATTTTCCACAGAACAAGAACAAATAATATTAAAATATATATGGAACCACAAAAGCCCCCAAATTGCCAAACAATCTTGAGAAAAAGGAACAAAGTTGAAAGTATAATACTTTCTATACTACAAATCCAGAGTAATCAAAACGTTATGGTACCAGCAAAATCATACACATATATCAATGTAACAGAATAGAGAGCTCAGAAATAAACACACACCTACAGTCAATTACAACAGACTGGTTCCAAATAGGAAAAGGAGTACGTCAAGGCTGTATATTGTCACCCTGCTTATTTAACTTATATGCAAAATACATCATGAGAAACGCTGGGTTGGAAGAAACTCAAGCTGGAATCAAGATTGCCGGGAGAAATATCAATAACCTCAGATATGCAGATGACACCACCCTTATGGCAGAAAGTGAAGAAGAACTAAAGAGCCTCTTGATGAAAGTGAAAGAGGAGAGTGAAAAAGTTGGTTTAAAGCTCAACATTCAGAAAACTAAGATCATGGCATCTGGTCCCATCACTTCATGGGAAATAGATGGGGAAACAGTGGAAACAATGTCAGACTTTATTTTTCTGGGCTCCAAAATCACTGCAGATGGTGACTGCAGCCATGAAATTAAAAGACGCTTACTCCTTGGAAGGAAGGTTATGGCCAACCTAGATAACATATTGAAAAGCAGAGACATTACTCTGCCAACAAAGGTCTGTCTAGTCAAGGCTATGGTTTTTCCAGTAGTCATGTATGGATGTGAGAGTTGGATGGTGAAGAAAGCTGAGCGCCGAAGAACTGATGCTTTTGAACTGTGGTGTTGGAGAAGTCTCTTGAGAGTCCCTTGGACTGCAAAGAGATCCAACCAGTCCACCCTAAAGAGATCAGTCCTGGGTGTTCATTGGAAGGACTGATGTCGAAGCTGAAACTCCAGTACTTTGGCCACGTCATGCGAAGAGTTGACTCATTGGAAAAGACCTCAATGCTTGGAAGGATTGGGGGCAGGAGGAGAAGGGGACGACAGAGGATGAGATGGCTGGATGGCATCACTGACTCGATGCATATGGGTTTGGGTAGACTCCGGGAGTTGGTGATGGACAGGGAGGCCTGGCGTGCTACGATTCATGGGGTGGCAAAGAGTCGGACACGACTGAGCAACTGAACTGAACTGACAGTCAATTAATCTTTGACAAAAGAGATGAGAGTGTACAATGGAGAACAGACAGTGTCTTCAACAAGTCGTGCTTGGATAACTGGACTACATGTAAAACAATGATTAGAACATTTCCTCACAAGATGTACAAAAATACACTAAAAATGAATTAAAGACCTACAGTAAGACCTGAAACCATGAAACTTCTAGAAGAGAACATAGCAGAAAACTCTTTGATATAAACCACAGCAATATTTTCTTGGGTCTGTCTCCTAAAGCAGAAGAAATAAAAACAAAAATAAATAAGCAGGACTTAAACTTAAGAACCTTTGTATATCAATGGAAACCATCATCAAAATGAAAAGACAACCTGTATTATGGAAGAAGATATTTACAAATAATGTGGCTGACAATAAGTTAATATCCAAATATATATATAATCTCATAAAACTTAATATTTAATAACAAAACAACTCAATAAAAATTTGCAAAGTTCCTAAATAGGTATTTTTCCAAAGAAGACATAGAAAGGGATAACAGGCATATGGAAATATGCTCAACACTGCTAATTGTTAGAGAAATTCAAATCAAAATAACAAAGTATCACCTCACACCTGTTAGAATGGCTATCATCAAAAAGTCTACAAATAAAAGATGAAGAGAATGTGGCGAAAAGAGAACCCTTATACATTGTTGGTGGGGACTTAAATTGCTGCAGTCACTATAGAAAACAGTACAGAGGTTTCTAAATTTTGTTTTTAAATAGAACTACCATATGATCCATAAATTTCACTTCTGTGTATGTATTTGGAAAATACAGAAACATTAATTTGAAAAGATATATGCACCAAAATGCTCAAGAAACACTGTTTATAGTAACCAAGACAATGGCAGCAACTTAAGTGTCCATCAACAAATGAATGGATAGAAAAAATGTGGTATATATTTACAATGGAATATTACTCAGTTATGGGCTTCCCTGGTTGCTCAGTTGGCAAAGAATCTGCCTGCAATGCAGGAGACCTGGTTTTGATTCCTGGACCTAGAAGATACCCTGGAGAAGGAAATGGCAACCCACTCCAGTATTCTTGCCTGGGAAATCCCATGGACAGAGGATCCTGGCAGGCTGTACAGTTAATAGGGTCTCAACGAATTGGACATTACTTAGTGACTAAACCACCATCACCACCATTACTCAGCGATAAAATGATTTAAATTCTGCCATTTGCCACTATATGGATGGACCTAGAAAATATCATGCATAGTGAAATATGCCAAAGACAAATATTGTATAGCATTTATATGTAGAATACAAAAATAATATAAGTGAATGTACATGGAAAACAGAAATAGACTCACAGATATACAAAACAGTCTTGTGGGAGGGAACAGAATTCAGGGAATGGGATTAAAGATACAAACTCTATGCATAAAATAGATAAGGAAAAAGATATATTTTATAGCACAGGGAATTTTAGCCATTTTCTTATAATAACTTATTATGGAGTATTAATCTGTATAAATGCTGAATCGCTATGCTGTACACCTGAAATGAATATAATATTGTAAATCAATTATACTTCAATAAAAATAATAAAAAGTTAATTAAAAAGTTAAAATAGGTAGAGTATAGGGACCTAAATGGAAGTAATGTTTCATATTTCACTCAAAGTGGTAACACCTGAACCCAAGCAGACTGAAAAGTCACATATATTTTAATACCTAGAACATCCATTAAGAAAAGTATGCAATGCAAAGCACTCAAAATTATAAGTAAATTCATGTCAAATCTTACAAAGAAATTGAATTAACCTCCAGGAGAGTAAGAAAGGAGGGAAAGAATACAGAAAAAGAGTAAACTGGCGTAATTAAGCCTAAGCAGTGATGACTGCCTTATATGCTGCTGCTGCTGCTAAGTCGCTTCAGTCGTGTCTGACTCTGTGCGACCCCATAGACGGCAGCCCACCAGGCTCCACCGTCCCTAGGATTCTCCAGGCAAGAATACTGGAGTGGGTTGCCATTTCCTTCTCCAGTGCATGAAAGGGAAAAGGGAAAGTGAAGTCGCTCAGTCGTGTCCGACTCTTAGCGACCCCATGGATTGTAGCCTACCAGGCTCCTCCGTCCATGGGATTTTCCAAGCAAGAGTACTGGAGTGGGGTGCCATTGCCTTCTCCACTGCCTTATATATACATCATCTAAATATGCCAAGTAAAGGCAAAGATTGCTAGCATAGACTTAAAAAAATTATCTAACTATATGCTATTTCAAAGAGGCTCACTTCAACAACATAGATATGGCACACATGTCTAACAGTATAATCCATAAAAAACAATAGAACCATATCAAAAATTAAATACCTTCGCTCTGTGAAATGCTATGTACAGAGAATAAAAATACATACTACAAAAAGAAAAGTTTGCAAACCATATATTCAAAAAAGAATGATTATGTTTAGTATATAATTAACTCCAAAAATTCAATATTAAAAAATCCCAAACATTACAACTAGAAACAGAAAAAAAGAAAAGAACAATTGATTTACTGAAGGAGATCTAATGATGGTAAATAAACATGAAAATGTATTCAATATCCTTAGCCATAAAGGAAATTCAAATTAAAACTACAATGCAATATCACTAAACAATTATCAGAAGAGCTAAAATAAACAGCTGTGATACCAATGTTGGCAAGGATGAAGATAAACAGTATAACTCATATATTACAGATGGGAATGTAAAATGTTACAACAATTCTGGAAAACAGCTTAGCACTTTCTTATAAAATTAAACATTTAGACTTCCAATGAGCAAGTTTCTACTTTGTACTTCTCTGATTTCTATTCCTTCTTAAGCTAATCTTTAATTCTAGATCATAGTTGTCAACTTCAGGGTGACTTATTGTGACTCTTAAGACTAAAAATCCAAGTATATTAAGCTTAAAAAGAAGTGAGAAGGTGAGTTCCTCAGACAAATTGACAACAGTTGCAAGGGAACACCTTCAGCGGCCCAGTTTTTTTGAAGTGATGGTGGACAAAGCTAAGGCTACAGTCTGAATAAGTAAATATAATACTGAACTATATACTGAAACAGAAAAATAATTTTAATAGAAAAACTGGAGAAATAAAACAGTTTCTAGTTAAATTAGTTAAGTTAGAATAGAGAGCATTGAACCAATGTCAATTCTTTAGTTTTGATCATATCATACCACAGTAATATGAGGTTAACATTAGTAGAAGCTAGGTAACGTGTATATGTGAACACCATACTATCTTTTCAATTCTCCTGTAAGTTTAAACTTATTTCAAAACAAAATATTTTTAAAAGTTAACCTAGAGTTCTGATTTCAGCTTTGACATATAAAGGGCTTGGAAATATCATTCCAATCTTACTAGAAGAGAAAAACTGAATAAACCAAAAATCAATGACTTTTCTTAGACTAACTGAAAACTGAGATCACATGGTATTGAGATACAGGTGAATGTAGAAAATTTAAGTCGATATCAGCTCACATAGAATGGAAGCCATTGGAGCCACAAATTGGTAGGAACACTTGAATGTTGATTTTGACAAATTTCTAGTGACAGAATGTGGACTACCATGAGGAAAACTCAGGAGGGCTGAAGTCTTGAAGAGTGTGCTCCACACATACATGGATTATACCTCCAGTAAACCTACCACATTCTCAAAGTAAAGAACGAAGAAAAATCTTCTGTTTCTGGAAGGAAAATGTAAGTATTTTTAAATGCATGCAGAGTATCCTCCATAAAAAAAGGTCTACTCTTCAGGGGCAAGTTCTTTGTCAAGTTTGTATTCTACCTGAAGAAAGGACATTTACCCAAAGCCAGGCCCCTATACCTTCCTGTTTCACCTAAAAATGGAAAAAATACTAATAAATACCTTGTAAAATGACATAGAGTCACAAAGAGAATAAGCAATTTTTAGACTGTAAAACTTCTCTTACTCCACAGCTTACCATCACACCAAAAGTAGCTTTGTATAGTAATAGCAAATTACAGCTGAAGGAACTGTAAGTCAATTCCTCTATTTAAGAAGAAACTCATAGGGAAACCCCAAAATGGTAAGGGATGCCAAAATAAGGACAATAGAGTAAATTGAAATCTCTGATCCCTACAGCTACAGCAAGCATTAAATACAGTTCAGCCCTTCACATAATTATAAAATCTCACAATAAAGTCCTGTTTACTACAGTTTCTATTACCTAACAGGAACTTGAGTTATGATATCACATTGGCTTATAACAGCAAAAGTACAAGTCATGCTAAATAGCAAGAAACCAATTCCAAAAGACAAAGGACTCATCTGAACCAAAGTCAAGTATAATGGAAGGGTTTAGAATGAGCAGACAAAAAACTTAAAGTTACTATAATTACTGTGTTTGGGAATCTAATGAAAAACATGGTTAACATGGAACTATAGATGAGTAATATAAGCAGAGATATGAAAATCTCAAGAAAGTATTTTAAAGCTAACATAAATGAAGAATTCCTTTAATGAGCTCATTAGTAGATTGGACACAGTTTAAGAAAGAATCAGAAAACTTAAGGATATGTCAATAGAAACTTCCCAAATTGAAATGCAAGGTAAAAAGTCGTTTTAAATATTCAAGAACTATGGGATAATTTCAAAGGTGTAACATAAATACAAATGGAATACCAGAAATAGAAGAACAAAAGAAGATGCATGTGAAATGTTTGAAGTAGTCATGATGGAAGACTTACCCAAAATTAATTACTGACACTAAACCACAGATTCAGGAACCTTAGAGAACATCAAACAGAAAACATATCAAAAATATAAATCCAAGCATGCATAATAAATTGAGAAAACAAAAGACAGAAAAACTTAAAAGAAGCTAAGAAGGTGAGGGAAAATCTTTACCTATAGAAAAATAAGCACCACACTGGATTTGTCAAAACCAGACAAGCAAGAAGAGAGTGGATTGAAATATTTATAGTGATGAAAGTAAAACAAAACAAAAAAACAAAAGATCCCAGCAATCTAGAATTCTATAGCCATCAAAATTATCTTTCAAAGGTGCAAGACAAATAGAGATATTCTCAGCAAACAAAAACTAAGGGAATTAGGCTTATGGACATGGGTAGAGGGGAGGAGAGGGTGGGATGTATGGAAAGAGTAACATGGAAACTTACATTATCATATGTAAAATAGATAGCCAACAGGAATTTGATGTATGGCTCAGGAAACTCAAACAGGGGCTAGGTATCAACCTAGAGGTGGGGGATGGGGGAGGGAGACGGGAGGGAGGTGCAAAAGGAAGGGGATATATGTATACCTATGTCTGATTCATGCTGAGGTTTGACAGAAAGCAGCAAAATTCTGCAAAGCAATTTTCCTTCAAAAAATTAAATTAATTAAAAAATCGTACATAAATGAGGAAGAACAGCAGAAGATGAATAAATGTAAAATAATACATTTTATCCCTCTCGTTTTTAACTGACATAATAGTTAATAGTTTGTTCAAATCATAATCTTAAAGCTGTGTTGATTGATTAAAGCATATGAAGAAGTTAAATGAATGACATTAATGTTAAAAGGGAGGGGAAGGAGGACTTTGAAATAGTTTGCTATAACTATACTACTCATAAAGTGTTACAATGTTACTTGAAAGTGGGTTTAGATTAGTTGGAATTATACATTATTAAAAACTCTAAGTAAACCACCAACATTTTAAGGTATATAATATGTGATAAGCAGAAAGAACATGGAATTTATAAAATGTTCAACTAAATCTAGAGGAAGTATTCCATCATATTAAAAGGTTTCTGCTCAGCACAGGAAGCCATCAACAAATGAAAGCCAACCTTAAAATGGGAGAAAATATTTGAAAATTATATATCTGATAAGAGGTTAACATCCAAAACATGTAAATAACTTACACAACTCAGTAGCAAAAACTATATATATATATATATATATATATATATATATATATATATATATATATATATATATATATATAGCTAGGGGATTTGAATAGATATTTTCCCAAAGACACATAGATTGCCAAGAGTAAATGAAAAGGTGCTCAGCATCACCACTCATGATGAAAATGCAAATGAAAACCACAATTATATCTCACTTTGGTGGTGAAATTGTGGAGAGAAGGAAACCCGTGTGCAGTGTTGGTGGGAGTGTAAGTTGGTACAGCCACTATGGAAAATATAATGGAAGGCCTTCAAAAATTAAAAATAGAACCCCTTATGATCCAGCAATCCCATTTGATTCTTTATTTGAAGGGAAAGTGGCTGCACTTTATTTGAGGGGGAGCAGCAGCTACGCTTTGCTGGAGCAGCCGTGAAGAGATACCCCACATCCAAGGCAAGAGAAAACCAAGTAAGATGGTAGGCACTGAGAGAGGGCATCAGAGGTCAGACAGACTGAAACCACAATCACAGACAACTAGCCAATCTGATTACATAGACCACAGCCTTGTTTAACTCAATGAAACTAAGCCATGCCGTGAGCGGCCACCCAAGATGGACGGGTCATGGTGGAGAGGTCTGACAGAATGTGGTCCACTGGAGAAGGGAATGGCAAACCACATCAGTATTCTTGCCTTGAGAACCCCATGAACAGTATGAAAAAGCAAAAAGATAAGACACTGAAAGATGAACTCCTCAGGTTGGTAGGTGCCCGATAGGCTATTGGAGATCTGTGGAGAAATAACTCCAGAAAGAATGAAGAGATGGAGCCAAAGCAAAAGCAACACCCAGTTGTGGATGTGACTGGTGATAGAGGCAAGGTCTGATGCTATAAAGAGCAATATTGCATAGGAACCTGGAATGTTAGGTCCATGAATCAAGGCAAATTGGGAGTGGTCAAACAGGAGATGACAAGAGTGAATGTTGACATTCTAGGAATCAGTGAACTAAGATGGACTGGAATGGGCGAACTTAACTCAGATGACCATTATATCTACTACTGTGGGCAGGAAAACCCTAGAAGAAATGGAGTAGCCATCATAGTCAACAAAAGAGTCCTAAATGCAGTACTTGTATGCAATCTCAAAAAAGACAGGATGATCTCTGTTCATTTCCAAGGCAAACCATTCAATATCACGGTAATCCAAGCCTATGCCCCAACCAGTAACACTGAAGAAACTGAAGTCGAACAGTTCTATGAAGACCTACAAGACCTTCTAGAACTAACACTCAAAAAAGATGTCCTTTTCATTATAGGGGACTGGAATGCAAAAGTAGGAAGTCAAGAAACACCTGGAGTAGCATGCAAATTTGCCCGTGGAGTACAGAATGAGTCAGGGCAAAGGCTAATAGAGTTCTGCCAAGAGAACGCACCGGTCATAGCAAACACCCACTTCCAACAACACAAGGGAAAACTCTATACATCGACATCACCAGATGGTCAAAACCGAAAGCAGATTGATTATATTCTTTGCAGCCAAAGATGGAGAAGCTCTATACAGTCAGCAAAAACAAGACTGGGAGCTGACTGTGGCTGCAGATCATGAACTCCTTATTTCCAAATTCAGACTGAAATTGAAGAAAGTGGAGAAAACCACTAGATCATTCCGGTATGCCCTAAAACAAATCCCTTATAACTATACAGTGGAAATGAGACATAGAATTAAGGGACTAGATCTGATAGGCAGAGTGCCTGATGAACTATGGACGGAGGTTCGTGACATTGTACAGGAGACAGGAATCAAGAACATCCATAAGAAAAAGAAATGTAAAAAAGCACAATGGCTGTCTGAGGAGTCCTTACAAATAGCTGTGTAAAGAAGGGAAGTGAAAAGCAAAGGAGAAAAGGAAAGAGATGCCCATTTTAAGGCAGAGTTCCAAAGAATAGCAAGGAGAAATAAAAAAACCTTCTTCAGTGATCAATGCAAAGAAATAGAGGAAAAAAATAGAATGAGAAAAACTAGAGATCTCTTCAAGAAAATTAGAGATACCAAGGGAACATTTCATGCAAAGATGGGCTCAATAAAGGGCAGAAATTATATGGACATAACAGAAGCAGAAGATATTAAGAAGAGGTGGCAGGAATACACAGAAGAACTGTACAAAAAAGATCTTCACGACCCAGATAGTCACGATGGTGTGATCACTCACCTAGAGCCAGACATCCTGGAATGTGAAGTCAAGTGGGCCTAAGGAAGCATCCCTACGAACAAAGCTAGTGGAGGTGATGGAATTTCAGTTGAGCTATTTCAAATCCTGAAAGATGATGCTGTGAAAGTGCTGCACTCAATATGCCAACAAATTTGGAAAACTCAGCAGTTGCCACAGGACTGGAAAAGGACAGTTTTCATTCCAATCCCAAACAAAGGCAATGCCAAAGAATTCTCAAACTACTGCACAATTGCACTGATCTCACACGCTAGTAAAGTAATGCTTAAAATTCTCCAAGCCAGGCTTCAGCAATACGTGAATCATGAACTTCCAGATGTTCAAGCTGGTTTTAGAAAAGGCAGAGGAACCAGAGATCAAATTGCCAACATATGCAGGATCATCGAAAAAGCAAGAGAGTTCCAGAAAAACATCTATTTCTGCTTTATTGACTATGCCAAAGCCTATGACTGTGTGGATCACAATAAACTGTGGAAAATTCTGAAAGATGGCAATACCAGACCACCTGAGCTGCCTCTTGAGAAACCTGTATGCAGATCAGGAAACAACAGATAGAAATGGACATAGAACAACAGACTGGTTCCAAATATGAAAAGGAGTACGTCAAGGCTGTATATTGTCACCCTACTTATTTAACTTATATGCAGAGTACATCATGAGAAATGCTGGGCTGGATGAAGCACAAGCTGGAATCAAGATTGCCAGGAGAAATATCAATAACCTCATATATGCAGATGACACCACCCTTATGGCAGAAAGTGAAGAAGAACTAAAAAGCCTCTTGATGAAAGTGAAAGAGGAGAGTGAAAAAGTTGGCTTAAAGCTCAACATTCAGAAAACTAAGATCATGGCATCTGGTCCCATCTCTTCATGGGAAATAGATGGGGAAACAGTGGAAACAGCGTCAGACTTTATTTTTCTGGGGTCCAAAATCACTGCACATGGTGATTGCAGCCATGAAATTAAAAGACGCTTACTCCTTGGAAGGAAAGTTATGACCAACCTAGACAGCATATTTAAAAGCAAAGACATTACTTTGTCAACAAAGTTCTGTCTAGTCAAGGCTATAGGTTTTCCAGTGGTCATGTACGGATGCGACAGTTGGACTAGAAAGAAAGCTGAGCACTGAAGAATTGATGCTTTTGACCTGTGGTGTTGGAGAAGACGCTTGAGAGTCCCTTGGACTGCAAGAAAATCAAACCAGTCCATCCTAAATGAAATCAAGCCTGGGTGTTCATTGGAAGGACTGATGCTGAAGCTGAAACTCCAATACTTTGGCCACTTCATGCAAAGAACTCACTCATTGGAAAAGACCCTGATGCTGAGAAAGATTGAGGGCAAGAGAAGAAGGGGATGACAGAGGATGAGATGTTTGGATTGCATCATTGACTCAATGGACATGGGTTTGAGTGGACTCCGGGAGTTGCTGATGGACAGGGAGGCCTGACATGCTGCGCTTCAGGGGGTCGCAAAGTGTGGGATACGACTGAGCGACTGAAATGAACTCAACTGAACTTGAAAGGAAAAAAAAAAACACTAATTCAAAAAGACATGTGAACTCACATGTTATGTTATATTATTTGCATAGGCAGACATGAAAGCAACATAGGCACCCTTTAGTTGGATGAATGGATAAAAAAATGTTTTATATATATGATGGAATATTATTCTGTCTGAAAAAAGAGATTGTGTCATTTGTGACAACATGGATGGATCTTGAGGACATAATACTAAGTGATATGTCAGACACAGAAAAATATTGTGTGTCCTTGTTTATATGTGGAATCTAAAATAATCAAGCTCACAGGTACAGAGAAGTGATTGGTGGTTTCCAGAGGTGGAGATGGCAGTTTGTTGAAATGAGTGAAGGTAGTGTAAAGATAAAAAACTTCCAATTATAATGATAAAAAATACTAGCATTTCTGTTCATTAACAAATTTTCTGGAAAAGAAGGAAACTGATCCCATTTACAGTAGCATTAAAATATTAAAATATTTAAGAATAAGTTTAACCAAGCAAGTGAAGTCTCTCTACTCTAAAAATTACATGACACTGATGAAAGAATTAAAGGAAGACACAAATAAACACAAAGGTATCTTGCTTTCATGGATTGGAAGAATTAATTTTATTAAAACAGCAATACTAGCAAAAATAATTTATAGATTCATTGTAATATCCAATAAGATTCCAAGGGCATTTTAACATAAATAGGAAAAAACACTCCTAAAATTTATATGTAACCACAAAAGATCCTGAATATATAAATAAATACTGAAAAGAACAAAGCATAAGAAATCAGTTACTGGTTTCAAACTATACTATAAAGCTATAGTAATTAAAACAGTACAGTAGCAAACAACCAAGAAACAGACATATAGACCAACAGAACTGAATTGAAAGCCCAGAAATAAACCCAAGAATATGCTACCAACTACTATTTAACTATAGAGTCAAGAATACTCATGAAGAAAAATGAGTCTCTTTAATCAGTGGTGCTGAGGTTAAATACAAAGACATAAATAGGTTAAAAGTGAAGTGATGGGTAGCATAAATGAAAATGGTCCAATAAGGTGCTCCAAAAATCAGTTACTCAATTGCAGCAACCATTAATCTGGCAAAAATTACCAGAATTTTTGGAATTATTTATAATTTAATAATGATCTTAAAGTAAATCACTTACTGAAGGAAGAATCCACTGCAATATGGGAAGAGAGGACTCTGGCATTTTCTCTCACCCACCTACAACCACCCATTCCCCAGTTTGGTGGTATCTCCCATTCCTGATGTGGTTTGCTCATACCAGAGGGGTAAAATGGACTTTGTTTATTTTACAAAAAAAAAAAAAAAAAACAATTGTGTAAGTACACTTTTACCTATCTGATAGTTCCCTGAGAGACCAGAAAAAAAAACTGGATTTTAACTGACTCTCCACAAAATTCTTTCGGGGCTCGAACGACTTTCCAGGCAACATTTCTTGAAAGAAGTTAAAGAAATAAACCAGTATTCAACTAGTTCAAAGGCCAGTGGAAACAGAAGACAGAAAACAAGACCTTGGATAGAAGAAGTTGAAGAGGAAGATACATGGAAGAATAAGCGCTTTGGAAATTTCTCATATGTACCAAGGAAATTTTAGTGCAACACGCATGCCTAGGGCCACACACATGTTCAGAAAAGACCAGATGACTCCAGAACTTGCTATGTACTCCACACATTCAAGAGATAAAGGCAAAGTAGAGTAGTAGGTGGCCAGGCTAAGTGTTTAAGAGTTTTCTAGGTCAGAGCCATTTTGAAAAGACCAGGGGAGTATTATTTACCACTTTTTCTTATTTTTGTTTCCAGGCATTTAAGGAAATCTTTGCCAGAACACGAGATAGGCTAAAATAATGGAATGGAAACTTCAGTCTTCATGCTCAAATAATTCAGCTTTGCAAAAATAACTTGAAAAAGTCACTAAGCAGACAATTCAAACCTCAAACACACAACAATGAACCCTGTGGAGGAAGGATGATCTAATTTCCAGAGATTCCACATTAATAGTCTAAGTTTATGCTGTAATCCCTGCCCCACCCCAGCTACTTGAAAAGGGTCCTTCCAATGTGGCCCTAGTGCACCTGGTGCCAGGAACTGGAAAATCCCCTACAGGGCTTATCCTTTCACGACTGCTGTTGGACATTAGGAAAGGCTTACACTAGCGCCAGATATCTCATGCCTGAGGCCATTGACTTCCCCATGCACTAGCCTCACTGATGGGGCCAGATCTCTGGCTGCTGCCGATCCTCTCTCCACACAGTTTTTGACACTACCAAAGCTCCCATGACACTGGCAGATGTTCCACTTCCATGCACTGTCCCCACTCAAGCAGTGATCCAGGGCAGCCTCAGGAACAGACCCCTGTCAGTGGTCCACATGAAGAGGTGGGGATAAAACCGCAGCTGAGCCCTAAGGCAAGGCAGCTAAGGAAGAGAATAACACAATAATAGTGGGAGATTTTAATACCCCACTCACATCTATGGACAAATCAACTAAACAGAAAATTAACAAGGAAACACAAACTTTAAATGATACAATAGACCAGTTAGCCCTAATTGATATCTATAGGTGATTTCAACCCAAAACAATGAAGTTCACCTTTTTCTCAAGTGCACACGGAACCTCCTCCAGAATAGATCACATCCTGGGCCATAAATCTAGTCTTGGTAAATTTAAAAAAAATGAAATCATTCCAAGCATCTTTTCTGACCACAATACAGTAAGATTAGATGTCAATTATAGGAAAAAAAAACTATTAAAAATTCCAGCGTATGGAGGCTGAACAACACACTGCTGAATGACCAACAAATCACAGAAGAAATCAAAAAGGAAATCAAAATATGCATATAAATGAATGAAAATGAAAAACACAACAACCCAAAACCTATGGGACACTGTAAAAGGAGTGCTAAGGGGAAGATTCAAAGCAATACAGGTTCACCTCAAGAAACAAGAAAAAAGTCAAATAAATAAACTAACTCTACACCTAAAGCAACTAGAAAAGGAAGAAATGAATAACCCCAGGGTTAGTAGAAGGAAGGAAATATTAAAAATTAAAAATTAGGAGAGAAATAAATGCAAAAGAAACAAAAGAGACCATAGCAAAAATCAACAAAGCCAAAAGCTGGTTCTTTGAGAAGATAAATAAAATTGACAAGCCATTAGCCAGACTCATCAAGAAACAAAGGGAGAAGAATCAAATCAACAAAATTAGAAATGAAAACGGAGAGATCACAACAGACAACACAGAAATACAAAGGATCATAAGAGACTATTATCAGCAACTATATGCAAATAAAATGGACACCTTGGAAGAAATGGATAAATTCTTAGAAAAGTATGACTTCCCAAAACTGAACCAGGAAGAAATAGAAAATCTCAACAGACCCATCACAAGCACGGAAATTGAAACTGTAATCAGAAATCTTCCAGCAAACAAAAGCCCAGGACCAGATGGCTTCACAGGTGAATTCTACCAAAAATTTAGAGAAGAGCTAACACCTATCCTACTCAAACTCTTCCAGAAAATTGCAGAGGAAGGTAAACTTCCAAACTCATGCTATGAGGCCTCCATCGCCCTAATGCCAAAACCTGACAAAGATGCTAAGAAAAAGAAAACTACAGGCCAATATCACTGATGAACATAGATGCAAAAATCCTTAACAAAATCCTAGCAAACAGAATCCAACAACATATTAAAAAGATCATACATCATGACCAAGTGGGCTTTATCCCAGGGATGCAAGGATTCTTCAATATTCACAAATAAATCAATGTAATATACCACATAAACAAATTGAAAAATAAAAACCATATGATTATTTCAATAGATGCAGAGAAAGTCTTCGACAAAATTCAACATCCATTTATGATAAAAACCCTCCAAAAAGCAGGAATAGAAGGAACATACCTCAACATAATAAAAGCTATATATGACAAACCCACAGCAAGCATTATCCTAAATGGTGAAAAACTGAAAGCATTTCCCCTAAAGTCAGAAACAAGACAAGGGTGCCCACTCTCACCACTACTATTCAACATAGTTTTGGAAGTTTTGGCCACAGCAATCAGAGCATAAAAAGAAATAAAAGGAATCAAGATTGGAAAAGAATAAGTAAAACTCTCTCTGTTTGCAGATGACCTGATCCTCTACATAAAACCCCCTAAACACTCCACCAGAAAATTACTAGAGCTAATCAATGAATATAGTAAAGTTGCAGGATATAAAATTAACACACAGAAATCCCTTTCATTCCTATACACTAACAACAAGAAAACAGAAAGAGAAATTAAGGAAACAATTCCATTCACCATCGCAATGAAATGAATAAAATACTTAGGAATATATCTACCTAAAGAAACAAAAGACCTATATATAGAAAACTATAAAACACTGGTGAAAGAAATCAAAGAGGACACAAATAGATAGAGAAATACACTGGGTTCATGGATCAGAAGAATCAATATAGTGAAAATGAGTATACTACCCAAAGCAATCTATAGATTCAATGCAATCCCTATCAAGTTACTAACGGTATTTTTCAGAGAACTAGAACAAATAATTTCACAATTTGTATGGAAATACAAAAATCCTTGAATAGCCAAAGCAATCATGAGAAAGAAGAATGGAACTGGAGGACTCAACCTGCCTGACTTCAGGCTCTACTACAAAGCCACAGTCATCAAGACAGTATGGTACTGGCACAAAGACGAGAATATAGATCAATGGAACAAAATAGAAAGCCCAGATATAAATCCACGTACCTAGGGACACCTTATCTTTGACAAAGGAGGCAAGAATATACAATGGAGAAAATACAATCTCTGTAACAAGTGGTGCTGGGAAAACTGGTCAACTACTTGTAAAAGAATGAAACTAGAACACTTTCTAACACCATACACAAAAATAAACTCAAAATGGATTAAAGATCCAAATGTAAGACCAGAAACTATAAAACTCCTAGAGGAAAACATAGGCAAAACACTCTCCGACATAAATCACAGCAGGATCCTCTATGACCCACCTCCCAGAATACTGAAAATAAAAGCAAAAATAAACAAATGGGACCTAATTAAATTTAAAAGCTTTTGCACAGCAAAGGAAACTCTAAGTAAGGTGAAAAGACAGCCTTCAGAATGGGAGAAAATAATAGCAAACGAAGCAATGGACAAACAATTAATCTCAAAAATATACAAGCAACTCCTGCAGCTCAATTCCAGAAAAATAAACGACCCAATCAAAAAGTGGGGCAAAGAACTAAATAGACACTTCTCCAAAGAAGACATCCAGATGGCTAACAAACACATGAAAAGATGCTCAACATCACTCATTATCAGAGAAACGCAAATCAAAACCACCATGAGGTACCATTTCACGCCTGTCAGAATGGCTGCTATCCAAAAGACAACAAGCAACAAATGCTGGAGAGGGTGTGGAGAAAAGGGAACCCTCTTACACTGTTGGTGGGAATGCAAACCATTACAGCCACTATGGAGGACAGTGTGGAGATTCCTTAAAAAACTGGAAATAGAACTGCCATATGAACCAGCAATCCCACTGCTGGGCATACACACCGAGGATACCAGAATTGAAAGAGACACGTGTACCCCAGTGTTCATCGCAGCACTGTTTATAATAGCCAGGACATGGAAGCAGCCTAGATGCCCAACAGCAGACGAATGGATAAGGAAGGTGTGGTACATATACACAATGGAATATTATTCGGCCTTTAAAAAGAAAACATTTGAATCAGTTCTAATGAGGTGGATGAAACTGGAGCCTATTTTACAGAGTGAAATAAGCCAGAAAGAAAAACACCAATACAGTATACTAACTCATACATATGGTATTTAGTTAATTGGCAAAGATAACCCTATATGCGAGACATCAAAAGAGACACAGATAAACAGAACAGTATTATGGACTATGTGGGGGATGGTGAGGGTGGGAGGATATGGGAGAATGGCACTGAAGCATGTAAATTATCATATGTGAAACGAATCACCATTCCAGGTTTGATGCGTGATACAGGGTGCTCGGGGCTGGTGCACCAGGATGACCCGGAGGGATGGGATGGGGAGGGAGGTGGGAGGGGGATTCTGGAAGGGAAACACATATACACCCATGGTGGATTCCTGTCAATGTATGGCAAAACAAATACAATATTGTAAAGTCAAAAAACAGATAAATAAACTAATTAAATATTTTTTTTCCCTTGCAACAGCACAAGCCAGAGATTAAATGTCCACAACTGACTTGGTAAACCCTGCATATGTGGAATATCTGAAGGGACAATAATGTTCTCAAAACAGATCAGTCTATGGTGGCAAGTACAAGCGAGAATTGGGACAGGTCAGAGTCTGAACTGCCCCTGTAGTGCTCAAAGTGGGTACAGAGACCTATGTAGAGGTATCGGAGGGCCTCCTGTGAAGGCAGAGATTGGCTATGGCAAGGACACTGGCGACTGAGTGAGGGGCAAGGACACTGACAACTGAGACTCCAGAAAAATATTATTATTACTATTATTTTTATGTTTTGTCCTATTGTTTTTAAAATTATTATTATTTTAATTTTTAAATTTTTTATAATATATTTTTATTTCTATTTCTCAGTATTTGCATTTGCATTGTTTTCTGCTTTTACCTTGTTGTGTTATGCTTTGTTTGTAATCTTTTTATCTTTTTTGTGATCTTGTTTTATGTATTTATTCTTTTTTAGTTTGCATTCTGATTTTGTTTTGTTCTTGTTTTTGTTAGTTTTATTCTTAATTGTTTGATTTCATTTTGGGGTTCTTTTTTATTGGTCTGATTGTTTTCTTGTGTTTGTTTTCTTTGTTTTTTATTTTGTTTCTTTTGTTTTTTATGTGTATCTGTTTCTTTGTGAGGGGCTTCTGGTAGATCAGTGGTAAAGAATCGACCTGCCATGCAGGAGATGTGCAGACTCAGGTTCGATCCCTGGGTTGGGATGATCCCTCAGAGGAGAAAATGGCAACCAACTCCAGGAATCTTGCCCAGAAAATCCCATAGACAAAGGAGCCTGGCAGACTAAAGTCCATGGGATTTCAAATGAGTTAGAAATGACTGAGCAACTAAAAAACAAAAGCAACTTTCTTTGTCAGGTTTTGTTTATTTGGTTTTGCTTTTACCATTTGTCTTGGGTTGTATTTATTTGTTTTCTTTGTTTTTGTCTTTGTTACTTGTCTTGGATTTTGTCTGTTTGCACCCCCCATTTATTTATTTATTTATTTTACAGTATGCAGCTTGCTGAGTCTTGGTTCCCAAGGTGAGGATCGGGCCCAAGCCTCTAGGGTGGGAGTACAAAATCAAAAATGCTGGACAGCCAGAGAATTTCTAGCCCTGGGGAATATTAATTGGCAAGTGTTCTCCAAGAAGTCACCATCTCAACTCTAAAACCAAGCCCCACCCAAATATCTACAAAAAGCAGTGCTGGAAGCCTCATGGCAAACAACAAGCAAGACAGGTACACAAAATCACCCATCAGTAAACAGGCTGCCGAAAAGTGTACTATGCTCACAGTCATCCCAAAACGCACCACCAGACACAGTCCTGGCAATCATAACAAGATCCATCTCTGCCCACCATAGTGCATACAACAGACCCTCCCACCAGTAAGCCTACATAAGCCACTGAACCAACCTCACTCAACTGGGGACAGATGCTAGAAGATTGAGGAACAATAACCTGAAGCCTATAGAAAGGAGATCTCAAACACAGTAAGTTAAATAAAATGAGAAGGCAAAGATATATTTTTCAGTCAAAGGAGCAAGGTAAAAACCCCACAAGACCAAATAAATGAAGAGGAAATAGGCAATGTATCTGAAATACAATTCAGAGTAATGATAATAAAGATCCAAAATCTCATAAATAGAATAGAGGCACAGATCAAGAAAATTCAAGAAATACTTAATAGGAACTAGAAAAACTAAAGAACAAACAGTGGTGAACAACAAAATAACTGAAATTTAAAATACATTAGAAGGAAGCAATAGTAGAATAACTGAAACAGAAGAACAGATAAGTGAACTGGGAGATAGAATGGTGGGAATAATTGCTGCAGAGCAGAAGAAAAAATAATGAAGAGAAATAAGAAAAATATCAGAGACCTCTGAGACAATATTAAACACACCAGCTTTAGAAATATAGGGGTTACAGAAGAAGAATTATAGGGGTCCCAGCTCACTGGAAAAGACCCTGATGCTGGGAAAGATTTAAGGCAGAAGACCTATATACATGCTGTCTACAAGAGACCTCTTCAGACCTAGGGACACTTACAAACCAAAAGTGAGGGGAAGAGAAAAGGTATTCTATCCAAACAGAAATCAAAAGAAAACTGGAGTAACAATACTCACATCAGACAAAATAGAACTGAAAATAATGACTGCTACAAGAGACAAAGAAGGACACTACATAACAATCAAGGGATCAATCCAAGAAGAGGATATAACAATTAGAAATATTTATATATCCAACATAGAAACACCCCAATACTTAAGGCAAATGCTAACAGCCATAAAAGTGGAAACCAAGAGTCACACAATGGAGAACTTTACCACACCACATACACCAGTGGATAGATCATTCAGACAGAAAATTAATAAGAAAAGAGAAGCCTTAAATGACAAAATAGACAAGATAGAATTAATCGATATTTCTAGGGCAGTCCACCCCAAAGCAGCAGAATACACTTTCTTCTCAAGTGCACATTGAACATTCTCCATAATACATCATATCTTGGTTCACAAATCAAGCCTCAATAAATTTAATAAAACTGAAATTTTATCAATTATCTTTCCTGACCACAAAGCTATGAGATTAAAAATGGATTACATGGAAAAATAACATGTAAAAAACACAAACACATGGAAGCTGAACAATATGCTACTAAATAACCAAGACATCACTGAAGAAATCAAAGAGGAAATAAAAAAATACCTAGAAAAAAATGAAAATGATGACCAAAAATCTATGGGATGCAGTGAAAGTAGTTCTAAAGGGAAGCTTTTAGCAATACAATCCTACCTCAAGATACAAGAAAAATCTTGGAGGGGACAAGATGGTGGAGGAATAGATGGATGTGGAGTATATCTCTCACCACAGAGGCATCAGGAATATATCTTCATATACAGAAGATCTCACATAGCACCAGGTGAGGGCTGGCAGGAGTCCCTGACCACCAGAAAAGAATATGCAACTCCATGCAAAACTCAATAGGAAGAAGGATGGAAGAAAAAAAGAGAAGGAGAGTAAGCAGGACCAGACCTGCACCCAGAGTGTGGGAAAGCTGAAGCAGGGGCGAAAGCCCCACATCAGGGCAATCAGTTGAGACAGAGGGGAAACATTTGAGGCTGTCAGAGAGTGAAGTAGATGATCTCTGACGGTCTTTATGAAGAGAGAATCACACAGGCAATTCATGCCATGGCCTTTCATACATCAGACAGGGATATAAGTTCAATGGAACACACAGTGGCTGGGAACTAGAGCATGTGTCTGCTGTACTGAGCAATAGAGAATGATTAGCCAGAGAGACCATTTGAACACCAGCTGCAAGTGGCTAGAAAAATACTCTAAGAGCACCATATTTTCTGCATCTGTGGCCGCTGGCTTCTTTGGGCACTTGGTGCAGTCAGGGTCCCTGTGGTCCAAACAGCTGTGCTGCCTCCACTCTCGATCCTCACTGGAGCAGAGCTGCCAGAGGCTAGGGAAAATAACCTAAATAGCACCATATCTTCTACACCTGTGGCAACTGGCTTCACTGTTCACTTGGAACCACCAGTTTCCCAGTGATCCCAGCAGCTGCATCACCTCCAGGCTTAATCCTCACCGGGGCAGAGCTGCCCAGACTCTAGAAAAAAAAATGGAGACATATTTTCTGCACCTGTGGCCACTGGTTTCCCTGCATACCTGGCACTTCCAGAGAACATGCAATTAAAGCAGCCACATCACCTCCACACCCAGTCCTCACTGGGAAGACTCAAGTACTCCAGGATAGCCTCAGGAACAAAGTCTTATGGATGACACACAAGCAGAGGTGGGAATAAAACCACAACTTAGCTCTAGGGGTAGTGACTAAGGAAGAGGATCAAAAATCTTTGCACCAGCTGTACAAGTTACAGATTAAATCCACAAAATCAACTAAGTTAGACTCTGCATCTATGGAAGATATAAAAGAAAAATGAGTGTTCTCACAAAAGAAAGAACCTGGGCTCTGGCATCTGTGGACATTGCAGGAAAGAACATGCAGGAGTAGGGCCAGATAAGAGTTTGAGCTGTCCCCATAGCAGGTCCAGAGACAAGAACAGTATTGGAGGGCATCCTAGGGAGGCAGTTAGACTGTGACTCACAATGGAGGGAAAAGACTCTGACAGTGGAGACCTGAGAAAAACATTTATTAATATTTAATATTTTTGTTTCTTCTGTAGTTGATTCTGGATTTTTTTTCCCTTTATTCGTTCTTTTTCTCTCTGTCCTTATGGTTGTTGTTATTATTATCTATTTAAGCTTTTGAGGATATTTAAATAACACTTTTTATTATTTACTTAATATACTTCTACCTCTACGTTGTGGTGTTTTTTGTTTTTGTTTTTGTTTTTTTTTGCAGTTCTGTGGGATTCCAAAGAATAGCAAGGAGACATATGAAACCATTCTTAAATGAACAATACAAAGAAATAGAGGAAAATAATAGAATGTGAAATATTAGAGATCTCTTCAAGAAAATGTGATACCAAGGGTATATTTCATGCAAAGATGGGCACAATAAAGGACAGTAAAGGTATGGACCTAACAGAAGTAGAAGAGATGAAGAAGAGGTGGCAAGAATACACAGAAGAACTCTGCAGAAAAGCTCTCAACGACCCAGATATCCAGGATGATGTGATCACTCACTTAGAGTCAGACATCCTGGAGTGTGAAGTCAAGGGGGCCTTAGGAAGCATTTCTAAGGACAAAACTAGTGGCTGCCATCACAAAGTCTATAAACAATAAATGTTGGAGAGGGTGTGGAGAAAAGGGAACCCTCTTACACTATTTCTGGGAATGCAAACTAATACAGCTACTATGGAGAACAACGTGGAGATTCCTTAAAAAACTGGAAATAGAACTGCCACACGACCCAGCAATCCCACTGCTGGGCATACACACCAAGGAAAAAACACCAGAATATTGTAATTAGCCTTCAATTAAAATAAATGAATTTTTAAAAATTCTAGAGGGACTTCTACAGGCAGGTAACACAAGAGAAGGAAAAGACCTATAAAAATAGACCAAAAACAATTAAGAAAATGCCAATAGGCTTATATATACATCAATCATTGCTTTAAATGTAGATGGATTAAATGTGCCCGCCAAAAGACACAATGGCTCAATGGATACAGAAAGAAGATCCATATATGTTGTGTACAAGAGACTCACTCCAGACTTAGAGATATATACAGACTGAAAGTGAGAGGATGGAAAAATACATTCCATGCAACTGTATATTAAAAAAAAGACAGAGCAGCAATTGTTTTATCAGACAAATTAAACCTTAAAATAAAGAATATTAGAAGAGATAAGAAAGGACATTACACAATGATCAAGGGATCAACCCAAGAAGAAGACATAACAATGGTAAATATTTATGCACCCAACACAGGAGCACCTCAATACATAAGGGAAACACTGACAGACATAAAATGGGAAGTTGACAGTAACAAAATTATAGTAGGGGACTTTAACACCCCACTTACAAAAATGGAGAGATCATCAAAACAAAAAATTAGTAGATGAACATAAGCTTTAAATGACACATGAGACCAGATGGGCATAATGATATCTTTAGGATATTCCATCCTAATACAGAAGAATACAATTCCCTCTCATGTGCACATGGAACATTCTCCAGGATAGATCACATCTTGGGTTACAAATCAAGCCTTGGTAAATTTAAGAAAACTGCAATTGTATCAAGCATCTTTCCTGACCACAATGCTATGAGACTAGATATCAGTTACAGGAAAAAAAGCCGTAAAAAACATAAACATGTGGAGATTAAACAGTACATTTCTAAGCAACCAACAAGTTACTGAAGAAATAAAAGGGGAAACAAAAATACCTATATACAAATGACAGTGAAAATGCCATGACTCAAAATGTATGGCATACATCAAAATAGTTCTAACATGAAAATTCATAGCAATGCAAAGCTACCTAACATCAAGAAATAAGAAAAATATCAACCAGATAACTTAACCTTACAGCTAAAGCAACCGGAAAAAGAAAAAGAAAAAAAATCCAAAGTTAGCAGAAAGACTAAAATCATGAAGATCATAAATGAAAAAGAAATGAAACAGTAGTAAAGATCAATAAATCTAAAGCTGATTCTTTGAGAAGAAAAACAAAATTGATAAAATATTAGACTCATCAAGAAAAAAAGGGGGGAAAAACTCAAATCTTCAAAATTAGAAATGATAAAAGAGAGCTTAAAAGAGACAACATAGAAACACAAAGAGACTACTCTTTGTATATATGAGTACATATATACTACTCTTTGAAATATAAGAGAATACTGTGAGCAACTATATGCCAATAAAATGGACACTCTGGAAAAAAATGGCTGCATTCTTAGAAAAGTTCAACCTTTCAAGACTGAACCAGGAAGAAACAGAAATTATGAACAAGCCAATCACAAGCAATGAAATCGAAACCGTGATCAAAAATCTACAAAAAAAAACCTCCACACAGACCAGGTTCAAATGGCTTCACAGGTGAATTTTAACAAATCTTTAGAGAAGAGCTAATGACTATCTCTCTTACACTCTTCCAAAAATTTGCAGAGGATGAATTACTTCCAAACTCATTCTAAAAGGCTACCATTACTCTGATATCAAATCCAGATAAAGACATCACAAAAAAAGAAAAGTACAGGTCAATGTTACAGATGAACATCAATGAAAAATTCATCAACAAACACTAGCAAACAGAATCCAACAAAACATTAAAAGTATTATAATCATGATCAAGTTGGGTTTATTCAAGGGATGCAAGAAATATTCGATGTATGCAAATCAATCAATGTGATACACCATATTGATAATTTAAAACATAAAAATCATATGATAATCTCACGAGATGCAAAAAAGCTCCAGAAGGTAGGCATAGAAGGAACTTATCTCGATATAATAAAGGCCATATATGATAAACCAACAGTAAACATCATTCTCAATGGTGAAAATCTGAAAGCATTTCTCATAAAATCAGGAACAAGAAAAGGGTGCCCACTCTCACCACTATTGCTCATCATAGTTTTGGAAGTCATAGCTATGGCAATCAGAGAAAGAAAGAAGTAAAAGGAATCCAGACTGGAAAAGAAGAAGTAAAACTCTCAGTCCTTGCAGACTACATGATACTATATATTGAAAAATCTAAAGATACTATTAGAAAATTACTAGAGCTAATTAGTGAATTCAGTAAAGTCACTGAAAACAGAATCAATACTTAGAAATCTCTTGCATACTTATACACTAACAATGAAAAATCAGAAAGCGAAATTAAGGAATCAATGACATTCACCAAGGCAACAAAAAGAAAAAAAGAATTTAGCAATAAGCCTACCTAAGGAGACAGAAGATCTATATACAGAAAACTATTAGACAATGATTAAAGAAATCAAAGACAACATAAACAGGTGGAGAGATAGACCATGTTCTTGGATTTGAAGAATCAAAACTGTGAAAATGACTACACTTCCAAAAGCAGTCTACATATTTCATGCAATCTCTATCAAATTACCAATAGCATTTTTCAGAGAACTAGAACAAAAAATTTCAATTTTTTTTTTGTAAACACACACACACAAAAA
This sequence comes from Okapia johnstoni, assembly GCA_024291935.2. Taxonomy (NCBI): domain Eukaryota; kingdom Metazoa; phylum Chordata; class Mammalia; order Artiodactyla; family Giraffidae; genus Okapia; species Okapia johnstoni. The sequence goes on along the minus strand of CM044305.1, from coordinate 49,780,455 downwards.
AAACCTCAAATAGGCAAGCAATCTTAAGAAAGAAGGATGGAACTGGAGGAAGAAACTTTCCTGACTTCAGACTACACTGCAAAGCTACAGTCATCAAGACAGTATGGTACTGGCACAAAAACAGAAATATAGAACAATTTCTATCTCAGGATAGAAAGCCCAGAGATAAACCCACATAACAATGGGCACCTTATCTTTAACAAATCAGGCAAGAATATATGATGGGGGAAAGATAGTCTCTTCCATAAATGGTGCTGGGAAAACTGGACAACTAAGTGTACAAGAATAAAATTAGAACACTTCCTAAGACCGTGATATTGTTGTTCAGTCACTCAGTCGTGTCCAACTCCTTCTGACCTCATGGACTGCAGCACAAAAGGCTTCCCTATTCTTCACCATCTCCCGGAGCTTGCTCAAACTAGTATCCATTGAGTCAGTGATGCCATCCAACATTCTTGTTCTCTGGTATTCCCTTCTTCCACCCTCAATCTTTCCCAGCAACAAGGTCTTTTCTAATGAGTTGGCTGTTTGCATCAGGTGGCCAACACATTGGAGTTTCAGCATCAATCCTTCTAATGAATATTCAGGATTGATTTCCTTTAGGAGTGAGTGGTTTGATCACTATGCAGTCCAATGTACTTTTAAGAGTCTTCTCCAACAACAAACCTAAAAAAAGCATCAATTCTTCAGCAGTCAGCATTATTTACGGTCCAACTCGCACATCCATACATGACTACTGGAAAAACCGTAGCCTTGACTAGACGGACCTTTGTCAACAAAGTAATGTCTCTGCTTTTTAATAAGCTGTCTAGGTTGGTCATAGCTTTTCTTCCAAGGAGCAAGCATCTTTTAATTTCGTGGCTGCTGTCACCATCTGCAGTGATTTGGGAGCCCAAGAAAATGAAGTCTGCCACTGTTTCCATTGTTTCCCCATATATTTGCTGTGAAGTGATGGGACCTGATGCCATGATCTTCACTTTTTGAATGTTGAGTTTTAAGTCAGTTTTTTCACTCTCCTCTTTCACTTTCATCAACAGGCTCTTTAATACTTCTTCACTTTCTGCCATAAGGGTGGTGTCATCTGCATATCTGAGGTTATTGCTATTTTCCCCAGCAATCTTCATTCCATCTTGTGTTTCACCCAGCCCAACATTTTGCATGATGTAGTCTGCATATAAGTTAAATAAGCAGGGTGACAATGTACAGCCTTGACACACTCCTTTCCCAATTTGGGACCAGTCTCTTTTTCCATGTCTGGTCCTAACTGTTGCTTCTTGATCTGCATACAGGTTTCACAGAAAGCAAGTAAGGTGGTCTGGTATTCCCATCTCTTGAAGAATTTTCCAGTTTGTTGTGATCTATGCAGTCAAAGGCTTTAGCGTAGTCAATGAAGCAGAAGTTGATGTTCTTTTGGAATTCTCTTGCTTTTTCTATGATCCAACAGACGTTGGAAATTTGATCCCTGTTTCCTCTGCCTTTTCTAAATCCAGCTTGAACATCTGGAAGTTCATGGTTCACGTACTTTTGAAGCCTGGCTTGGAGAATTTTGAGCATTATTTTGTTAGCATGTGAAATGAGTACAATTGTGCAGTAGTTTGAAGATTCTTTTGCATTGCCTGTTTTTGAGATTGGAATGAAAACTGACCTTTTCCAGTCGTGTGGCCACTGCTGATTTTCCCAAATTTGCTGGCATATTGAGTGAAGCACTTTGACAGCATCAGCTTTTAAGATTTGAAATAGCTCAGCTGGAATTCCATCACAACCACTAGCTTTGTTCGTAGTGCTTCTTCCTAAGGCCCACTAAAATAAACTAAGGACTTAAATGTAAGACCAGAAACTATAAAACTCTTAGAGGAAAGCATAGGCAGAACACACTTTGATAAAAATCACAGCAAGATCTTCTATGACCCATCTCCTAGACCAACCAAAATAAAAACAAAGATAAATAAATGGGATCCAATTAAGCTTAAAAGCTTTACACAGCAAAGGAAACCATACACAAGACGTAAAGACAACCCTCAGAATTGGAGAAAATAATTGCAAATGAAGTAACTGACAAAGGATTAATCTCCAAAATAGATAACAACACATGCATCTCAATATCATAAAAATACTCATCTCATTTTAAAAATTGGCAGAAAACCTAAACAGACATTTCTCCAAATTAGACCTAGAGATGGCTAATAAACATGTGAAAAATGCTCAACATCACTTATTATTAGAGATGAAAATCAAAAGTACAATGTTGTATCACCTCCCACCAGCCAAAATGGTCATCATCAAAAAAATCAACAAACAGTAAATGATGAAGAGGATAGGAGAAAAGGCCAACGTCTTGCATTGTTGGTGGGAATGTAAATCGATGCAACTATTATAGAGAATAGTTTGGAGATTTGGGGGGAAAAAACTGGGAATAAAGCTTCTGTATGACCTAGCAATCCAACTACTGGGCATATACCCTGAGAAAACCATAATTGAAAAAAGACACATATACCCAGTGTTCACTGCAGCACTGTTTACAATAGCCAGGACATGGAAGCAACCTAGATGTCCATCAACAGAAGAATGAATGAAGAACTTCTACATATATACAATGGAATATTTTTCAGCCATAAAAAGGAATGGATTTGAGTCAGTTGTAGTGAGGTGGATGCACCTAGAACTTGTTACACAGTTAAGAAAGTAAGAGAAAAATAACTATCATATATTAATGCATCTAAAAGTGATACTGATGAACCTATTTTCAGGGCAGGAATAGAGACTCAGACACAGAGAATAGACTTATGAACACAGTAGGAGAAAGAGAGGTTGGGACTAAATGAGAGAGTAGCATTGAAATATAAACATTACCATATGTAAAACACATAGCTAATGTGCAGCTGCTGTATAACACAGGGAACTCAACCTTGTGCTCTGACAATTTAGAGGGGTTGATGGGGTGGGAGGTGGGAAGGAGGTTCAAGAAGGAGAGAATATATGTATGCCAATGGCTGATACATGCTGATGTGTGGGAGAAACAAATACAACATTGTAAAGCAATTATCTTCCAATGAAAATAAATACATTTAAATAAATCTCAAATAAACAATCATATCTAAACCAACTAGAGAAGTAAGAACCAAAAACTCCAAAGTTAGAAAAAAGAAAGAAATCAAATGAGACATGAAGAAAACAATTGCAAAAATCAATAAAATTCAAAGCTGGTTCTTTGAGAAGATAAACCAAGCAGATAAACCTTTAGGCAGACTGATTAAGAAAAAAGGAAGAGTATTCAAATAAATAAAATTATAAATGAAAAAGGAGAAGTTAACAGTGACTTCACAGGAATATAAAGGATCATAAGAAACACTGAAAGAACTTATATGTGAAGAAAATGGACAACTTGGAAGAAATGGACAAATTCTTAGCATGGTACAACTTTCCAAGACTGAACCAGGGAGAAAAAGAAAAAAATACAAAGAACAATCAGAAGTAATGAAACTGAAAGTGTGATTAAAAATCTTCCAACAAAATCCAGGACCAGATAACTTCCCAAGGGAATTTTATCAAACACTTAGAGAAAAGTTAACACCCAACCTTCACAAACTCTTGCAAAATAAACAACAGAGGGAAGAAAACTGCCAAACTCATTCTATGAGGACACCATCATCCTGATACCAAAACCAGACAAAGAGATCACAAGAAAAGAATATTACAGACCTATATAACTAATTTATATAGACACACAAATCTTGAGTAAAATACTAGCACACCAAATCCAACAACACATTAAAAGCATATGAAAGTGAAAGTGTTAGATGCTCAGTCATGTGTGTCTGACTTTTTGTGACCCCATGGACTCTATCCTGACAGGCTTTTCTGTCCATAGAATCCTCTAGGCAAGAATACTGGAGTGGGTTGCCATTTCCTCCTCCAGGGGATCTTCCCAACCAAGAGATCAAACTCAGGTCTCCTGCGTTGCAGGCAGATTCTTTACCATCTGAACCACCAGGGAAGCCTGTATCATACACCATGACCAAATGGGACTTACCCCCAAAGACGCAAGGATTCTTTAATATACACAAGTCAATCAATGTGATACACCATATTAACAAATTAAATAAAAAACACATGATTATCTCAACAGATATAGAAAAAGCTTTTGACAAACTCAACACCCATTTGTGGTAAAAATTCTCCAGCACTCTTCATACAGGGAACCTAACTGAACACAATAAAAGCCATATATGACAAACTCACAGCAAATATTATTCTCATGGTATAAAATGAAAAGTATTTACTCTAAGATCAGGAACAAAACAAGAGTGTCCACTCTTGCCACTAGTATTCAACACAATTTTGGAAGTCCTAGTCAAGGCAATCAGGAAAGTGAAATGAGTAAAAGGAATCCAAATTGGAAAATAAATAATATTGTTAGAGTTTGCAGATGACATAATACCTTATACAGAAAATTCTAAAGATGCCACAAGAAAAATACTAGAGCTAATCAATGAATTTAGTAATTTTGCAGGATTCAAAATTAATGCACAGAAATCTGTTGCATTCCAATATACTAATGATGAAAATCAGAAAGAGGAATTAAGAAAACAATTACATTTACCACTGGAACAACAACAACAACAACAACAAAAACCTAGGTATAAACCTACTTAGCGAGGCTAAAGATCTGTTACTAGAAAACTGTAAGATACTGATGAAAGAGGTCGAAGTTGACACAAATAGGTGGTGAGATATATGTTCTTGGACTGAAAGACTCAATATTGTGAAAATGACTCTACTACTCAGAGCAATCTACAATTCAATGCAATCCCTATAAAATTACCAAAGGCATTTTTAACAGAATTATATCAGAAAAATATATAATTCATATGAGACCCAAAGAACCAGAATACCCAAAGCAATCTTGAGAAAGAATACCAGATGAAGGAATTAGGCTCTCTGGCTTCAGATTATACTACAAAGCTACAGTAATCAAGACAGTATGGTAGTGGTACCAAAAAAGAAAGAAAGAAAGATCAATGGAACAGGACGGAAAGCCCAGAGATAAACCCATGTGCATATGTCCCCTAATCTGTGACAAAGGAGGCAAGAATATACAACGGAGATAAGAAATTCTCTTATATAAATGGTGCTGGGGAAACTGGAGAGCTATATCTAAAAGAATGAAATTAGAACACTCTCTAATACCATACACAAAAATAAGCCCAAAATAGATTAAACACCTGAATGTAAGGCCAGGGAATTTGAAATTTTTAGAAGAAAACATAGGCAGAGCACTCATTGACATAAATAGCAGCAGGATCTTTTTTTACCTATCTCCTAGAGCAATAAAAATAAAAACAAAAATTAACAAAATGGGCCTAATTATCTTAAAAGCTTTGGCACAGCAAGGGAAACCATAAACATGACAAAAAGACTAGCTTCTGAATGAGAAAAAATATTTACAAATGAAGCAACCAACAAAGAATTGATCTCCAAAATATAGAAACAGTTCATAAAGTTAAATATAAAAAAAATAAAAATGGGCAGAAGACCTAAAGAGATATTTTTTCCCAAAGAAGACATATAAATGGCCTAGAGGAACATGAAAAGATGCTCAACATTGCTCAGTATTAGAGAAATGCAAATCAAGACTACAATGAGGTATTATCTCATATCCGTCAGAATGACATCATCACAAAATCTACAAACAGTAAATGCTGAAAAGGGTGTGGACAAAATGGAATCCACTTTCACTGTTGTTGCGGATGCAAACTGACACAGCCACTATAAAAAGTTCCATAAAAAACTAAAAATATAACCCCCATAAGACTCAGCAATCCTATTACTGGGTTTATACCCAGAGAAAATCATAATACAAGTTATATTCTCCCCCAATGTTCTTTGTAAGCACCATTTGCTGCAAGCACACTTGGCAGCGAGGACATGGAAGCAATCTAAACGTCTGTTAACAGAGGAATGGATAAAGAAGATGTGGTACATACATACAATGGAAAATTCAGTTCAGTTCAGTTCAGTCCTTCAGTCGTGTCTGACTCTTTGCGACTCCATGAACCGCAGCATGCCAGGGCTCCCTGTCCATCACCAACTGCCTGAGTCTGCCCAAACCCATGTCGGTGATGCCATCCAACCATCTCATTCTCTGTCATCCCCTTCTCCTCCTGCCCTCGATCTTTCCCAGCATCAGGGTCTTTTCAAATGAGTCAGCTCTTCACATCAGGTGGCCAAAGTATTGGAGTTTCAGCTTCAGCATCAGTCCTTTCAATGATTATTAAGGACTGATTTCCTTTAGGATGGACTGGTTGGATCTCCTTACAGTCCAAGGGACTCTCAAGAGTCTTCTCCAACACCACAGTTCAAAAGCATCAATTCTTCTGCTCTCAGCCTTCTTTATAGTTCAACTCTCACATCCATACATGACCACTGGAAAAACCATAGTGTTTCCATAGACTAATGGAAAATTAGTCTGCCATAAAAAGAATTATTTTTTTTTTCATTTGTGGTGATGTGCATGAACCTAGAGACTGTCATATAGAGTGAAGTAATTCAGAAAATGAAAAACAATTATTATATATTAACACATGTATATGAAATCTAGAAAAATTATATAGATCATCTTATTTGCAAAACAGAAATAAAGACACATGTAGAGATCAAACATAAGGATATCAAAGTGGGTAAGGGAGGGTGGGATGAATTGGGAGATGAGGATTGACATCTATACACTATTCATACTATTTATAAAACTGATAACTAATGAGAACCTACTATATAGCTCAAGGAATCCTGCTCTATGCCCTGGGTGACCTAAATGGGAAGGAAATCCAAAAAAGAGGGGATATATGTATGCATATAGCTGATTCAATTTGTTGTACAGTAGAATATAACACAGCATTATAAAACAACTATATTTCAAAAAAAAATTTAAAAATAAGCAACTGGACAGCAAGTATATGAATAGACTTCAGTATCACTAGCCATTAGTGAAATGCAAATCAAAGTCCCACTGAGATATTACCCCATACCCAATAGGATGACTGCTATCAAAAACAAAAAAGATAAGCAGAAAAATAACAAATGTTGGTGAGGATGTAGAGAAATTGAGACCCATGGGCACTGTTGGTGGCAATGTAAAGTGGTGCAACTGCTATGAAATGCAATGTGGTAATTCCTCAAAAATTAAAATATAAAAAAATTAAAAGTATTGTCACCATTTAACCCATGCAATACTGGCTTCCCTGGTGGCTCAGCTGGTAAAGAGCTTGCCTGCCAATGCAGAAAATGCAAGAGACAGGGGTTCAATACCCAGGTTGGGAATATCCCCTGAAGAAGGAAATGGCAACCTGCTCCAGTATTCTTGCCTGAAAAATTCCATGGACAGAGGAGCCTAGTGACCTATAGTCCATGGGGTTTCAAAGAGTTTGATATGTCTGAGCATGTATGCACAGGACAGCACAACTCACACAATACCATATCTGGTTATATATATAAAAGCATTGAAAGTAGAGTCTCAAAGAGAAATTTGTGCATCCGTGTTCATAAAAGCATTATTTACAACTGCCAAAAGGTAGAAGAAATTCAAAGTATATTGGCCAATGTATTGATAAACAAAATGTACTATATGTATAGAGTGGAATATTAAATTTAAACTATAAACTACAAAGGGAGGAAATTCTAACACATGATACAATGTGAATGTATATTGCAAACATTATCCTAATTGAAATAACCCAGTTACAAAAAAGTCAGGTACTATATTTCATGTATATGAGGTACTGAGAACAATCAAACTCTTAAAAATAGAAATTAGAATTGTGATTGTCAAGAGCTAAGGGAAGGGGGAAATGGGGTGTTGATGTTTAATGAGTATAGAAATTAAGTTTTGAAAGATGAAATTTTTCTGAACATTGGTTGTACAGTAATGTAAATTTACTTAAAATTCTAAACAGTACATTTAAAAATGGTTAAAATGGTAAATTTTATATGTTACATGTATTTTATCTCAAGTTTTAAAAAGAAGAAAAGTCTCAAAACAACAACCTAACTTTTTGCCTGAAGTAACTAGAAAAGGAAGAGTAAACTAAATGCAAATCTAGAAGAAAAAAAAGAAAATAATAAATATAAGAAAAAGAATAAATGGAAAAGAAAATAGAGACACAGAAAACAGACAAAAATCACTGAAATACAGTTAGTCTTTAGAAAAGATCCACAAAATTGATAAATCTTTAGACAATTAAGTGTAAGATCTATAGTTATGTCCCAGCTTTACTAGTTTTAGTTAATTATGTTTTCTCCCTCAATTTCTTAAGTCATTCTAAGCTAAGTGCTCTACAATTGTGCTGATCTTTTCAGAGTCATCATTCTTTTTAACCCATTCTATTAGTATTACATGGTGTTGGAGAAGACTCTTGAGAGTTCCTTGGACTGCAAGGAGATCCAACCAGTTCATCCTAAGGGAGATCAGTCCTGGGTGTTCATTGGAAGGACTGATATTGAAGCTGAAACTCCAGTACTTTGGCCACCTCATGCGAAGAGTTGACTCATTGGAAAAGACCCTAATGCTGGGAGGGGTTGGGGGCAGGAGGAGAAGGGGACGACAGAGGATGAGATGGTTGGATGGCATCACCGACTCGATGGACATGGGTTTGGGTAAGCTCCGGGAGTTGGTGATGGACAGGGAGGCCTGGTGTGCTGCGATTCATGTGGTCGCAGAGTCAGACACGACTGAGAGACTGAACTGAACTGAACTGAACACCAAAATCAGGTAGAAACAACACAAATAACAAACTACTGACCAATACTGGCTTCCCAGGTGTCGCTAGTTGTAAAGAACCCCTCTGCCAGTGCAGGAGACATAAGAAATGTGGGTTAGATCCCTGGGTCAGGAAGATCCCCTGGAGGAAGTCATGGCCACCGACTCCAGTATTCTTGCCTGGAGAATTCCCATGGACAGAGGAACCTGGTGGGCTACAGTTCATGAGGTTGCAAAGAGTCAGGCACGATTTAAGCAACTGAGTGTGCTCACACACATTGACCAACATCCCTTATGAACCCTTGAGCAATCTGGGCTTGAACTGCAGTATGGGTCCACTTATATGCAGATATTTTTTTAATGAATATTATAGTCCTACCTTATTTGCGAGTGGTTGAATCCAAGAATGCAGGACCATGGATTCGGAGGGCCAACTATGAGATTTAAGCCTTCGTGGACTTTGGCAACTGCAGATTAATTTTGGAACCTGCAGATTAATTCTGGTGCCTGCAGATTAGTTTTGGTATCTGAGGTTAAGAAAATAACTCTACTTACAACGGCATCAAAAATAATAAAATACTTAGGAATACATTTAATAAATGAGGTGCAAGACTTGAAACTATAATACATTGCTGAAATAATTTAAAGAAAGCCAATGCAAATAAATTGGAAAACAATATTTTAAAATGGCAATTCTTCCCCAAAGTAATCTGCAGAGTCAATGTTCTTCCTATCAAAATTGTCAACTCAATGGACATGAGTTTGTGCAAACTCCAGGAGATAGTGAGGGACAGTGAAGACTGGCATGCTGCAATCCATGAAGTTGCAAAGATTTGGAAATGACTGAGCTACTGAACAGTGACATCAACATCATAAAAATGTGTTTTTCAGAAATTAAAAAGTTGATCATACACTTATTGAAATTGCAAGAGATCCCAGGTAGTCAAAACATTCTTGAAAGAGAGGAACAAAATGTTTCCCAATTTAAAACTTTACTATAAAGACACAATAAAAAAATATTGACCTAAATCAAATTCTTTATGATTACACAGTGGAAGTGACAAATTTATTGAAGGGATTAGATCTGATAGACATAGTGCCTAAAAAACTGTGGATGGAGGTTTGTAACATTATACAGGAGGTGGTGATTGAAACCATCTCCAAGAAAAAGAAATGCCAAAAGGTAAAATGGTTGTCTGAGGAGGCCTTAGAAATACATGAGAAAATAAGAGAAGCTAAAGGCAAAGGAGAAAAGGAAAGATATACCCAACTTAATGCAGAGTTCCAAAGAATAGCAAGGAGAGATTAAAAAAAAAACTTCCTAAGTGAACAATGCAAAGAAATAGAGAAAAACAACAGAATGGGAAAGACTAGAGGTCTCTTCAAGAAAATTAGCGATACCAAGGGAACAGTTAATGCAAAGATGGGCACAATAAATGACAGAAATGGTATGGGCCTAACAGAAGCAGAAGATATTAAGAAGAGGGGGCAGAATACAAAGAAGAACTATACAAAAAGAGATCTTAATGACCCAGATAACCACGATGGTGTGATCACTCACCTAGAGCCAGACATCTTGGAGTGGGAAGTCAGTAGGCCTTAGGAAGCATCACTAGGAACAAAGCTAGTGGAGGTGATGGAATTCCAGTTAAGCTATTTCAAATACTAAAAAATGATGCTGTTAAAGTGCTGCACTCAATATGTTAGGAAAATTGGAAAACTCAGCAGTGGCCACAGGACTGGAAAAGGTCAGTTTTCATTCCAGTCTCAAAGAAGGGCAATGACAATGAATTTTCAAACTACCGCACAGTTGCACTCATTTCACATGCTAACATAGTAATACTCAAAATTCTCCAAGCCAGGTTCAGCAGTATGTAAACTGAGAACTTCCAGAGTTCAAGCTGGATTTAGAAAAGACAGACAAACCAGAGATCAAATTGCCAACATCTGTTGGTCATAAAAAATGCAAGAAAAAAAATTGAAGGCAGGAGGAGAAGGGGATGACAGATGATGAGATGGTTGGATGACATCACTGACTCAACGGACATGGGTTTCAGCAAGGTCCGGGAGATGGTGAAGAACAGGGAAGTCTGGTATGCTGCAATCTATGGGGTTGCAAATAGATGAACATGACTGAGTGACTGAACAACAAACATAGGGTGGACATATAGATCAATAGAATAGAGAGCCCAGAAAAAAACCCAAACATTGATGGTCAATTAATTTTTGACAATGGTGTGGAGATAATTAAATGGGGAAAAATAGTCTTTTCAATAAATGGTTTTGGGGCAAATGGATATCCAGATTATAGAATGATGTTGGATCTTACCTAATGCCATATAATAATTAAAGTAGATCAGTATCTAAGTAGAAGAGCTAAAATAATAAAAGTCTAATACAACTAGAAGAAATGGGCACCCACATGTAAAAGAATGATGCTAGACACTGACATTACATCATATACAAAAATATTCTGAAAGCTCTCAAAGTGGATCAAAATTCTAGACAAAGGGCTAATTATATATATATATAATATTATATTATATATATATAATTATAATATAATAGATACATATATATCTCAGTTCAGCTCAGCTCAGTCAGTAGTGTCTGACTCTTTGCGACCCCATGAACAGCAGCACGCCAGGCCTCCCTGTCCATCAGCAACTCCCGGAGTCTACCCATACCCATGTCCATCGAATCGGTGGTGCCATCCAGCCATCTCATCCTCTGTCGTCCCCTTCTCCTCCTGCCCCCAATCCCTCCCAGTATTAGGGTCTTTTCCAATGAGTCAACACTTCGCATGAGGTGGCCAAAGTACTGGAGTTTCAGCTTCGACATCAGTCCTTCCAAAGAACACCCAGGACTGATCTCCTTTAGGATGGACTGGTTGGATCTTCTTGCAGTCCAAGGGACTCTCAAGAGTCTTCTCCAACACCACAGTTCAAAAGTATCAATTCTTCGGCGCTCAGCTTTCTTCACCGTCCAACTCTCACATCCTGACATGACTACTGGAAAAAACCATAGCCTTGACTACATGGAACTTTGTTGGCAGAGTAATGTCTCTGCTTTTAAATATGCTATCTAGGTTGGCCATAACCTTCCTTCCAAGGAGTAAGCATCTTTTAATTTCATGGCTGCAATCACCATCAGCAGTGATTTTGGAGCCCCAAAAAATAAAGTCTGACACTGTTTCCACTGTTTCCCCATCTGTTTCCCATGAAGTGATGGGACCAGATGCCATGATCTTAGTTTTCTGAATGTTGAGCTTTAAACCAACTTTTTCACTCTCCTCTTTCACTTTCATCAAGAGGCTCTTTAGTTCTTCGCTTTCTGCCATAAGGGTGGTATCATCCGCATATCTGAGGTTATTGATATTTCTCCTGGCAATCTTGATTCCAGATTGTGTTTCTTCCAGCCCAGCGTTTCTCATGATCTACTCTGCATACAAGTTAAATAAGCAGGGTGACAATATACAGCCTTGACGTACTCCTTCTCCTATTTGGAACCAGTCTGTTGTTCCATGTCCAGCTCTAACTGTTGCTTCCTGACCTGCATACAGGTTTCTCAAGAAGCAGGTCATATGGTCTGGTATTCCCATCTCTTTAAGAATTTTCCACAGTTTATTGTGATCCACACAGTCAAAGGCTTTGGCCTAGTCAATAAAGCAGAAATAGATGTTTTGCTGGAACTCTCTTGCTTTTTCAATGATCCAATGGATGTTGGCAATTTGATCTCTGGTTCCTCTGCCTTTTCTAAAACCAGCTTGAACATCTGGAATATATATATATATATCAGAAAAGTGCTAAAACTATAAAACTTTTAGAAGAAAATATAGCAATAGGTTCTCATAACCTTGGATTTGTTGATGGTTTCTTAGATATGACATCAAATGAACAGTGGGAATAAGAGACCACCTTACCTGCTTCCTGAGAAATCTGTATGCAGGTCAAGGAACAACAATTAGAACTGGACATGAACAACAGATTGGTTTCAAAACGGGAAAGGAGGAACTCACCGCTGTATATTGTCACCCTGCTTATTTAATTTATATGTAGAGTACATCATGTGAAATGCCACGTTGGATGAAGCACATGCTGGAATCAAGATTGCCAGGAGAAATATCAGTAACCTCAGATATGCAGATGATACCACACTTACTGCAGAAAGTGAAGAAGAACTAAAGAACCTCTTGATGAAAGTGAAAGAGGAGAGTGAAAAAGTTGGCTTAAAACTCAATAGTCAGAAAACTAAGATCATGGCATCTGGTTCCATCACTTCCTGGCAAATAGATGGGGAAACAATAGAAACAGTGAGAGATTTTACTTTGGGGGGCTCCAAAATCACTGCAGATGGTGATTGCAGCCATAAAATTAAAAAACAGTTGCTCCTTGGGAGAAAAACTATGACCAGAGTAGACAGCATGTTAAAAAGCAGAGACATTACTTTCCCAAAAATGGTCCATCTAGTCAAAGGTATGGTTTTTCCAATAGTCCTGTATGGTTGTGTGAGCTGGACTATAAAGAAAGCTGAGTGCAAAAATTTAATGGTTTTGAACTGTGGTGTTGGAAAAGGCTCTTGAGAGTCCCTTGGACTGCAAGGAGATCCAACCACTCAATCCTAAAGGAAATCAGTCCTGAATATTCATTGGAAGGACTGATGCTGAAGCTGAAACTCCAATAATTTGGCCACCTGATGCACAGGACTGATTCACTGGAAAAGATCTTGATGCTGAAAAAGATTGAAGGCTGGAGGGGAAAGGGAATGCAGAGGATGAGATGGTTTGAAGGCATCACCAACTCAATGGACATGAGTTTGAGTAAACTCGTGGAGTTTGTGATGCACAGGGAAGCCTGGCCTGATGCAGTCCATGGGGTCACAAAGAGTCAGACACGACTGAGCGACTGAACTTAGTTGAAGAAGCAACAAAGGAAAAATAGATAAATTGTGCATCCTCAAAATTAAAAATTTTCGTGCTGCAAAGAATGTTACTGAAAAAATAGAAGATAATGCACAGAACTGAAAAACATGCTTTTAACTATATATCTGATAAGTGTGTAGTGTCCAGTATAAAGAACCTTTACCACTCAACAAGAAAAAGACAAACAACCCAATTTAAAAATAATCAAAATACCTGAATTATCATTTCTCAGACAAAGATACAAATGGCCGATAAAGGCATGAAAATATTCAATGAAATTAGTCATAAGGGGAATGCAAATCCAAACCACAATGATATACCACTTCACATACACCAGAATGACAATAATAAAAAAATAGAAAATAGCGAGTATTGGCCAGGATATGGGGACACTGGAACCACAATACATTGCTGGTGGGAATATAAAATAAAGCAGGTGCAGTAGAAGACAGTTTGTGTTCTTCAAAGTGTTAAACACAGCATTTTAAGTGTTAAACTTGGGCTTCCCTTGTGGCTCAGCTGGTAAAGGATCCACCTGCCATGAGGAGACATGAGTTCGATCTCTGGGTTGGGAAGATCCCCTGGAGAAAGGAAAGGCTACCCACTCCAGTATTCTGTCCAGGAGAATTCCATGGACTGTATAGTCCATAGGGTAGCAAAGAGTCAGACGCTACTGAGAGACCTTCATTCACTCACTCGGCATTTCCACTCTTAGATCTGTATCCATAAGAATTAAAATAGGCATACAAGATAAATGTGTGCACAGATGTTAACAGCAGCATTAGTCACAATTCCCATTGCCAGAGAATGTTCAAAGAACCACACAGTTGTTCTCTTTTCATATGCTAGCAAAATAATGCTCCAAATTCTCTAAGCCAGGCTTTAACAGTAGATGAACTGAGAACCCCCAGATGTTCAAGCTGGATTTAAAAAAGGCAGAGGAACCAGAAATTAAATTGCCAACATCCTTTGGTTCATTGAAAAAGCAAGAGACTTCCAAAAGAACATCAACTTCTGCTTCATTGGCTACCCCAAAGCCTTTGACTGTGTGGATCACAAAAAACTGTGGAAAATTCGTAAAGAGATGGGAATACCACCCCACCTTACTTGCCTCCTGTGAAACCTGTATGCAGGTTAAGAAATGACAGTTAGAACCAGACATGGAACAACAGACTGGTTCCAAACTGGGAAAGGAGTACATCAAGTCTGTATATTGTCACCCAGCTTATTTAACTTATATGCAGAGTACATCATGAGAAATGCTGGTCTGGAGGAAGCACAGGCTGGAATCAAGATTGCCAGCAGAAATATCAATAACCTCAGATATGCAGATGACATCACCTTTATGGTAGAAAGTGAAGAGGAACTAAAGAGCCTCTTGATGAACGTGAAAGAGGAGAATGAAAAAGCTGGCTTAAAGTCAACAATCAAAAAATGAAGATCATGCCATCTGGTCACTTTATGGCAAATAGATGGGGCAACTATGGAAACAGTGACAGACTTTATTTTCTTGGGCTCCAAAATCACTGCAGATGGTGACTGCAGCCATGAAATTAAAAGACACTTGCTCCTTGGAGGAAAAGCTATGACAAATCTAGATAGCATATTAAAAAGCAGAGATATCACTTTGCCAACAAAGGTCCATCTATTCAAAGCTATGGTTTTCCCAGTACTCATGTATGGTTGTGAGCATTGGACCATAAAGAAGGCCATGCGCTGAAGGATTGATGCTTTTGAGCTGTGGTGTTGGAGAAGACTCTTGAGAGTCTCTTGAACAGCAACGAGATCAAACCACTCAGTCCTAAAGGAAATCAACCTTGAATATTCATTGGAAGGACGGATGCTGAAGCTGAAGCTTCAAAACTTCAGCCACCTGATGCAAAGAGCTGAATCATTACAAAAGACCCTGATGCTGGGAAAGATTGAAGGCAGGAGGAGAAAGGGACGACAGTGGACGAGATAGTTGGAGAGCATCATTGACATGACTGAGCGACTGACAGCAACCAAAGCCAATCCAAATGCTTGTTAACATATAAATGAACAACAACAAAAAAATGTGATATGTTCAGGAAATAGAGTATTTTTTTGAAAATAGCAAGGAATTAAGTAATGATACAGGCTTCAATATGGATGAACGTTGATAACATCAATCTAAGTGAAAGAAACTGGATACCAAAAGCCACAAATAAGATTCCATTTATGTGAAATATTCAGAATAGGTAAATCCATAGAGACTGAAAGTGGATTAATTGTATCTGGGGCCAGAAGGAGGAAGGTTATGAAGGTGACTTCTTGATATGTAGTTTCCTTTTGGAGTGATGAAAATGTTCTGGGACTCCATAGTTTTGATGTTTGCACAGCGTTGTCAGTATACTAAGTGCACTGAATTGCACAATTTAAAATTGTTGTATGGTGAATTTTATATTGTGAGTATATGGCCATAACAACAAAAAAAATGTCAAGGAATAAAGAAAGATTCACATGCTAATACTAATCAAAGGAAAGTTAGAGTAGCTATTTTAATTTCAGACAAAGCTGACTTCAGAGAAAGGAAAATGTTCAGGGATGGAGAAGAATATTACATAATGCTAAAGGGGTCAATTCTCCAAGGAAATAAAACAATCCTTCATACTGTTCTTCTATGCTAGTAAAGTAATGCTCAAAATTATCCAAGCCAGGCTGCAACCATGCGTGAACTGTGAACTTCCAGATGTTCAAGCTGGTTTTAGAAAAGTCAGAGGAACCAGAGATCAAATTGCCAACATCTGTTGGATCATCAAAAATGCAAGAGAGTTCCAGAAAAACATCTATTTCTGCTATATTGACATGCCAAAGCCTTTGACTGTGTGGATCACAACAAACTGTGGAAAATTCTTCAACAGATGGGAATACCAGACCACCTGACCTGCCTCTTAAGAAATCTGTATGCAGGTCAGGAAGCAACAGTGAGAACTGTACATGGAAGAACAGACTTGTTTCAGATGGGCAAAGGAGTATATAAAGGCTATATATTGTCACCCTACTTATTTAACTTATATGCAGAGCACATCATGAGAAATGCTGGGCTGGAAGAAGCACAAGCTGGAATCAAGATTGCTGGGAGAAATATCAATAACCTCAAATGTGCAGATGACACCACCCTTATGGCAGAAAACAAAGAAGAACTAAAGAGCCTCTTGATGAAAGTGAAAGAGGAGAGTGAAAAAGTTGGCTTAAAGCTCAACATTCAGAAAACTAGGATCATGGCATCTGGTCCGATCACTTCATGGAAAATAGATGAAGAAACAGTGAAAACAGAGGCATTGAGAGAGTCTATTCCTAGCCTGGTTGATAAGAAGTCTGGGGGGTCCCCAAGGATATAGGAGTCTGGAATTCTCAAGGAGGAGGAAAGGACAAACTTTGTTTTTCCTCTACATTCCTTAGGATTATATAACAATAATGTATCCTGCTTGAAGACAGTTTCTGGAAAAAACCTTCTGGGTAATCCTGTTATCTTAAAATGTAAATTATGGGAGTGGGTCTAGTAAGATCTTTACAACCTCCAGACATTCTTTTGATTCATTGTAATAACTAATTAAAAAGTATATAACTCCATTACTAACACTACCTAGGGGGTGCTCTTTCTGCTGCCTTCTGATGTCTATGTCAGAAGCTTTCTCTATCTCTTTTATACTTTAATAAGACTTTATTGCACAAACCTCTGAGCAATCAAGCCTCATCTCTGGCATCGGATTGAATTTTTCCCCTCCAGAGACCAAGAATCCCAGCGTCTTTCATGGTTCAGATAGCTTGGCTGGTAAAGCACAACCTTTCAGCAGACTTTATTTTGGGGGGCTCCAAAAATCACTGCAGATGGTGACTGCAGCCATGAAATTAAAAGATACTTACTCCTTGGAAGGAAAGCTATGATCAACCTAGACAGCATATTAAAAAGCAGAGACATTACTTTGCCAACAAAGGTCTGTCTAGTCAAGGCTATGGTTTTTCTAGTGGTCATGTATGGATGTGAGAGTTGGACTATAAAGAAAGCTGAGAGCCGAAGAATTGAACTGTTTTTGAACTGTGGTGTTGGAGAAGACTCTTGAGAGTCCCTTGGACTGCAAGGATCCAACCAGTCCATCCTAAAGGAGATCAGTCCTGAATGATCATTGGAAGGACTGACGTTGAAGCTAAAACTCCAATACTGTGGCCACCTGATGCTAAGAGCTGACTCATTTGAAAAGACCCTGATGCTAGGAAAGATTGAAGGTGGGAAGAGAAGGGGATGACAGAGGATCATATGGTTGGATGGCATCATCGACTCAATGGACACGAGTTTGGGTAAACTCCAGGAGTTGGTGATGTACAGGGAGATCTGGCATGCTTCAGTCCATGGGGTCATAAAGAGTCAGACACGACTGAGCAACTGAACCGAACCACCACCAAAAAAAAAAAAAAATCAAATTAGTTGAGAGAAAAACTAATAGAACTGCAAGGAAAATATACAAAGCTACTATATAATTCAAGTCATCAGCATTCTTTTTTCAGTAATTAATAAATCAAGCAAGCATTAAATCCATAAGGACACAGTTAAGCTCAATAGCCCCATTAATCAGCTGGATCTCATTGACATATGTTGAACATTTCATCCAACCACAGCAAGAGCTGTTGAAAAGCATTTCTCTCAAGCTCACATGGAACATTCACCAAGACAGATTACATTTTGAGCCATACAACATACCTTTACAAATTTAAAAAAATAATAGATTCTCAAAGAACAAAGGAATAAAACTAGAAAGCAATAACAAGAAAGATAGCTGGAAATCCTCAAAATATTTGGAGATGAAACAAAACACTTTCAAATAATGTATGGGTCAAAAAAGAAGTATCTAAATATTTTAAAAAATATTCTGAAATAAATGAATATGGAAATACAACTTATGTGGCATACCAGAAGAAATAATATTTAGTGGGAAATTTATAGCATTAAATTCATATATCAGAAAAGATAAAAGATAATAATAACCAATAATCTAAGCTGTCAGCTATGAAACGAGAGATGGAAGAACAATTTAAGCATGGAAGTTCCTCCCCCCAAAGAAATCACAAGGCCCAGAGGTTTTCATTGGTGAATTCTACCAAAATATTTAAGGAAGAAGTGTTAACTATTCTCTACAATCTCTTCCAGAAAATAAAACAAAAGAAAACAAGTTTCTTACTCATTCTATGAAGCCAGCATTACTCCATAGTAAATCCAGTTAAATATACATTGCAAGAATGGAAAGCTACAGACCAACATGTCTCAAGAATGTAGATGAAAAAATCCCTAAAACTTATCAAAATTGAATTAAATGGTGTGATTTAATCATAATACACCACAGCCAACTATACCCATACCACAACCAAGTGGGATTTATCAAAGTATGCAAGACTACTTCAGCATTTAAAGACAATTCAAGGTATTCAATAGGCTGAATAAGAAAAATTCTATGACCATTTAAATTAATACAGAATAAGCATCTCACAAAATCTAACATTTGCTCACCAAAAACAAACAAACAAACAAAAACTTCTCAGCAAACTGGACACTTCCTATACTTAATAGAATGTCTAAAGAAAACCTGCAGCTAGCATCATACTTAAAGGCAAGAAACTAAATGTTTTTTCCCCCAAGATCAGAACCAAGGCAAGAATGTCTCCTCTTATTACTCTTATTCAGCACTGCACTGCCTGTCATATTGCAGAAATATGAGAAAAGTAAATAAAAGTTTACAGATTTGAAAGGAAGAAACAAAACTCTTTTCAGATGGCATTCCTGTCTATGTAGAAAATCCCAACAGTTCTAAAAAGTAAGTAATAATTCCAAAAATTCCTTCTCAGTGCATCATATCAAGAGGTTCATGATGTCAATATGCCTTACTGCTGCTGATGATTACCTTGACCGTTTGGTTAAGTTGATGTATTTAGCGTCTTTAAGGTTTTTTCACTATAAATTTACTGCATTTCTCTTTGATATACTGTGTAGTTGACAAATATCTTGAAGAGAAAATACTTTGATATTATGCAAGTCCTTTTTCTCTTCATACATTCACCCACTAATTTTAACATTCATTAATGGATCTTGAGAGTCCCTTGTACTGCAGGTAGATCAAACCTGTTAATCCTGAAGGAAATTAATCCTGAATATTCATTGGAGAGACTGATGCTGAAACTCCAATACTTTAGCTACCTGCTGAGAAGAGCCAACTCATTTGAAAAGACCTTGATGCTGGAAAAGATTGAAGGCAGGAAGAGAAGGGGGATGACAGATGGAGGACAGATGGTTGGATGGCAACTCACTGACTCAGTGGACATGAGTTTGAGCAAACTCTGGGTTATGGTGAAGGACAGGGAAGCCTGGCGTGTGGCAGTCCATGGGGTAGCAAAGTCAGACACGACTGAGAGTGACTGAACAACAAAGTGGATCTTTTCTGCAACACCTATTACTGTGGTACTTTCTGAATGGTGATGGTCTATTTCTCTCTTCATTTCCATATGTAATAGTTAAAAGCTTGTGTAAGGAGAAGTTAGTGATGGACAAGGAAACCTGGTGTGCTGTAGTCCATGGGGTCGCAAAGAATTGGACACAACTAAGCGATTGAACTGAACTGAAGGAAAAGATATTCCTCCCATCCCATTTACTTAATTATTGAATTGTTTATTTAAATCAGGGTTTCCCTGGTGGTTCAGCTGGTAAAGAATCCACTTGCCAATACATAAGACACAAGAGACACGGGTTCAGTCCCTGGGTCTTGAAGATACCCTGGAGAAGAAAACGGCAACCCATTCCAGTATTCTTCCCTGGAAAATTCCACGGACAAAAGAGCCTGGAGGACATGACTGAGCACGCACATGCATGCACATATATTTATATCGGTAAAGAATAATGTGTATTTAATGTATTCAATGGGCTAAAATTCCTCCCTCAGATTGGTATAATATAACTCCTCACTGCTTAAGTATGGGACATCCTTCCAAAGTGGACAACATATAGTCAGGTGTGGAAGTAATATGGAGAAACCTGACAGATACTGCTCAAGCCAGATGATCACAGCAAACATCAGTTGAAAGTATGTATCATTGATACAATGCATTGTGAAGTGCACTTCATCTTTTTGTCTGCTTTACAAAACTTATATCCCAGTTTAATCATGAAAACATGGTTTTCCAAACCTAAATTGAAGGACAGTCTATAAAATATCCAACTGATACTCCTTAAAATTACTAAGGTCATGAGAAACAAAGTCTGAGAATTTGTCACAGCCAACGTAAAGAGACAAGACATATGTAATGTGATATCTTGAAGGAGGTCCTGGAACAGAGAAGGACATAACATAAAATCTAAGAAAATCTGAATGGACTTTAACTAATAATAATGTACCAATATTTGTTTCTTAATTGTAACAAATGTTCAGTGTTAATGTAAAACATTAATAATAAGGAATCCTGGGTGCTGGCTATACAAGAACACTGCGTTATCCTCTCAATTGTTTGTAAATCCAAAATAGTTTAAAAATGAAGTCTAGTGAGATAGTTAGGAAGTTTGGGATGGACATGTATACACTGCTATATTTAAAATGGATAACCAACAAGGACCTACTATATAGCACAAAAAAAAATAAAGCTAATACTCTGGGGAAAATACAATCTAGTGGAGGTGGGGAATAAATGGGAAATCTCTGTACCTTCTGCTGAATCTTGATGTGAATCTAAAACTGCTCCAAAAAATGTACTCTATTAATTCTTTAAAGTCAAGTCAATCAAAAGAAATTAACTCAAGACCACAAATGAGTCTTCCCCATGGAAATGTATATGATGTGCCTGGGGTTTCTCTAGGCAGTAAGTGATAGTTGTTATCCTTAAGGAGCTTCCAATAAAACAGAGGAAAAACATGATAAATATAATATAAGGTAGATTATGACAAGTTCTGAGTGCTCGCATGTTTGAGAGAGAATAAGAGAGTGGTTTGACATAGACTGGATTTCAAAATATCTCTAGCTGGGGGGCAGTCCCAAGATGGTGGAGGAATAGGACAGGAAGACCACTTTCTCCCCCACAAATTGGTCAAAGATCATTTGAATGTTGAGCAACTTCCACAAAAACAACCTCTGAATGCTGGCTGAGGACACCAGGCACCTGGAAAGGCAGCCCAATCTCTTCAAAAGGAGGGATTTGATTACAGCCTCTATTGATCTCTCCCCTTTTGACTCTCTCTTTTCTCCTCCAAGTCAACCCTATCTCCTTCCCTCTTCTCTTCTCTACATAACTCTGAATCTCTATGGCTGTTCTGGGCTGTGGAGAGCATTTAGGGATTTAATTATTAGCAAGAGTGTTCTCTCCTCTTTTGTTTCCCCCTTTCCTCCTCCTGGTCACCTGTATCTCCCACATCACTCTTCTCTTCTCTTCTCTATACAACTCTGTGAATCTCTCTGGGTGTACCTGTCTGTGAAGAATTGTTTCACCATTAACCTAGGGGTTTTATCTTCTGTACTGTATGGATGGAGAAGTTTGAGGCTACTGTAAGAGAAGGACCAAAATCCAGAGACAAGAGACTTAACTCCAGAACTTTAGAACATCAGAGAATTCCTGACTCCCAGAACATTAATTGATGAGAGCACACCCAAAATTCTCCATACCAACACTGAAACCAAGCTCCACCCAAAGGCCAACAAGTGCCAGTGCAAGACACACCACACTAATTCTACAGCAAAATAGGAACACAACACTGAACATTAAAAGATGGGCTGCCAAGAGCCATGCCAAACCTATAGACACCACAAAACTCACTACTGGACACTTCATTGTATTCCAGAGAGAAGAGATCCAGCTCTACCCACCAGAACACAGACACAAGCTCCTGAAAACAGGAAATCTTGACAGGCCACTGCTCCAACCCCACCCACAGGGAACAGACTCCACAATTAAGAGGAACCAGAAACGTCCAGCCTTCAGAAAGGGCACCCCAAACACAGAAATCTAAACAAAATGAAAAAGCAGAGAAATATTCAGCAGGTGAAGGAACATGATAAAAACCCACCAAACCAAACAAAAGAGGAGGAGATAGGGAGTCTACTTGAAAAAAATTCAGAATAATGATAGTAAATAGGATCCAAAATCTTGAAAACAATATGGAATTACATATAAATAGACTAGAGACAAGGATTGAAAAGATGCAAGAAATGTTTAACAAGTACCTAGAAGAAATAAAAAAGAGGCAATCAATAATGAGCAATACAATAACTGAGATTAAAAACACTCTGGAGGGAACCAACAGTAGAATAACAGAGGCAGAAGAGAGGATAAGTGAGGTGAAAGATAGAATGGTGGAAATAAATGAAGCAGAGAGCAAAAAGGAAAAAAGAATTAAAAGCAGAGAGGACAACCTCAAAGACCTCTGGGACAATGTTAAACACCACAACATTCGAATCATAGGTAGGTGTCCCAGAAGAAGAAGACAAAAAGAAAGGGCATGAGAAAATCCTTGAGTATGCAATAGTCAAAAACTTCCCTAAAATGGGGAAAGAAACAGCCACTCAAATCCAAGAAACACAGAAAGTCCCAAACAGGATAAACCCAAGGTGAAACACCCCAAGACACATACTAATGAAACTAACAAAGATCAAACACAAACAGCAAATATTAAAAGCAGCAAGGGAAAAGCAACAAATAACACACAAGGGGATCCCATAAGGATAATAGCTGATCTTTCAATAGAAACTCTTCAGGCCAGAAGAGAATGGCAGAACACACTTAAAGTGATGAAAGAGAAAACCTACAACCAAGACTACACTACCCAGCATGGATCTCATTCAGATATGAAGGAAAAATGAAAAGCTTTACAGACAAACAAAAGCTGAGAGAATTCAGCACCACCAAACCAGCTCTTCAACAAATGCTAAAGGATCTTCTCTAAACAGGAAACACAGAAAAGATAAAAATGAACCCAAAACAAAAATGTAAATGGTAACAGGATCATCAGTTCAGTTCAGTCACTCAGACATGTGCACTCTTTGCAACACCATGGACTGCAGCACGCCAAGCCTCCCTGTCCATCACCAACTCCCAGAGTTTGCTCAAACTCATGTCCATTGAGTTGGTGATGCCATCCAACCATCTGATCCTGTCGTCCCCTTCTCCTCCATCCTTCAATCTTTCCAAGCATCACTTATCAATAATTACCTCAAATGTAAATGGGTTAAATGCCACAAGCAAAAGACAAAGACTGGCTGAACGGATGCAAAAACAAGTCCCCTATATGTGCTGTCTACAAGAGACCCATTTCAAACCTAGGGTCACATACAGACTGAAAGTGTGTGTTAGTCGCTCAGTCATGTCTGACTCTTTGTGACCCCACAGACTGTACCCTGCCAGGCTTCTCCATCTATGGAAATCTCCAAGCAAGAATGATGGACTGGATTTTCATTCCCTTCTCCAGAGGAACTTCCCAACTAAGGGATCAAACCCTGGCCTCCAGCTTCGCAGGCAGATTTTTTACCATTTGAGCTACAGAGAAGTCCTAGACTGAAAGTGAGGGGTTGGAAAAAGATATTTCATGCAAATGGAGACCAAAAGAAATCAAGAGTAGCAATACTCATATCAGATGAACTAGACTTTGAAATAAAGGCCATGATAAGAGACAAATAAGGACACTACATGATGATCAAAGGATCAATCTGAGAAGATATAACAATTATAAATATATATGCACCCAACATAGGAGCGCCTAAATACATAAAGTGAATACTAACAAGTATGAAAGGGAAATGAACAGTAATACAATAATAGTGGAGGACTTTAATACTCCACTGATACCTATGGATAGATCAACCAAACAGAAAATTAGCAAGAAAACATAAGCTTTAAATGATACAATGAACCAGTTAGACCTAATTGATATCTATAGGATATTTCACCAAAAAAACAATGAATTTCACCTTTTTCTCAAGTGCACATGGAACATTCTCCAGGATAGATCATGTCCTGGGCCATAAATCTAGCCTTGGCAAATTAAAAGAAATTGAAATTATTTCAAGCATCTTTTTTTGATCACAGTGTGGTAAGATTAGATGTCAACTACAGGGGAAAAATATTAAAAACACAAACATATGGAGGCTAGACAACAGCCTTCTGACTAACAAACAGATCATGGAAGAAATCACAAAGGAAATCAAAGTATGCATAGAAACAATTGGAAATGAAAACACAACAACCCAAAACCCATGGGATTCAGTAAAAGCAGTGCCAAGAGGCATGTTCATAGCAATACAAGCTTAGTCTGAGAAACAAGAGAAACATCAAATAAAAAACCTAACTTTACACTTAAAGCAACTAGAAGAAAAAAGAAAAGAAGAACCCCAAAGTTAGTAGAAGGAAAGAAATCATAAAAATCTAAGCAGAAACAAATGAAAAAGAAATGAAAGAGACTATAGCAAACATCAACAAAACTAAAAGCTGGTTCTTAGAGAAAATAAATAAAATAGACAAACCATTAGCCAGACTCATCAAGAAAAAGAGGGGAAAGAATCAAATCAATAAAATTATACATGAAAATGGAGAAATCTCAACACAGAAATACAAAAGATCATAAGAGACTACTATGAGCAGTTATATACAAATAAAATGGACAACTTGGAAGCGCAAAAATTCTTAGAAAAGTATAACCTTCCAGAAATGAACCAGGAAAAATATAAAATTTTAACAGACCCATCACAAACATGGAAATTGAAACTGTACTCAAAAATCTTCCAACAACAAACAAAATTCCAGGACCAGATGGCTTCACAGGTGAATTCTACCAAAAATTTAGAGAAAAGTGAACACCAATCATATTCAAACTCTTCTAGAAAATTGCAGAGGAAGGCAAACTCCAAAACTCATTCTATGAAGCCAACATCACCCTAATAACAAAACCAGGCAAAGATGAAAAAAGAAAACTACAAGCCAATATCACTGATGAACATAGATGCAAAAATCCTCAACAAAATCCTAGTAAACAAAATCCAACAACATGTTAAAAAGATCATACATCATGACGAAGTGGGCTTTATCCTAGGGATGCAAGGATTCTTCAATATTCGCAAATCAATCAATACTATACACCATATTAATGAATTGAAGTATAAAAACCATATGATTATCTCAATGGATCCAGAAAAAACCTCTGACAAACATCAACACCCATTTATGATCAAAACTCTCCAGAAATGAGGCATAGAAGGAACATACCTCAACATAATAAAAGCCATATACGAGAAACCAACAGCAAACATTATCCTCAATGGCGAAAAATTGAAAGCATTTCCTCTAAAATCAGGAATAAGACAAGGTTGCCCACTCTCACCACTACTATTCAACGTGGATTGGGATGCCCTAGCCAGAGCAATTAGAGAAGAAAAATAAATAAAAAGAATCCAGATTGGAAAAGAAGGAATAAAACTCTAGCTGTTTGCAGATGACATGGTCCTCTACAAAGAAAATCCTTAAATCCACCAGAAAATTACTGAAGCTAATCAATGAATTTGGTAAAGTTGCAGGATATAAAATTAATACACAGAAATCCTTTGCATTTCTATACACGAAAAGTGAAAAAAGAAAAGCGAAATTAAGGAAATAGTAACACTCACCATTGCAACGAAAAGAATAAATTACTTAGGAATAAATTTTCCTAAATAAACAAAAGACTTATATATAAAAAACTATAAAACACTGATGAAAAAATCAAAGATGAAACAAATAGATGGAGAAATATACCATGTTCGTGAATTGGAGGAATCAATACAGTGAAAATGAGTATCTTCCCAAAGCCGTCTATATATTCAAAGTGATCCCTATCAAGCCAACAACGGTATTTTTCACAGAACTATAACAAATAATTTCATAATTTGTATGGAAACACACAAAAAAATTCAAATAGCCAAAGCAATCTTGAGAAAGAAGAATGGAACTGGAGGAATCAACCTGCCTGACGTCAGACTATACTACAAAAACACAGTCATCAAGACAGTATGGTACTGGCACAAAGACAGAAATATAGATCAGTGGAAGAAAATAGAAAGCCCAGAGATAAATCCATGCACCTATGGACATCTTACCTTTGACAAAGGAAGCAAAAATACTCGGTGTAGAAAAGATAATATCTTTAACAAGTGGTGCTGGGGAAACTGGTCAACCATTTGTAAAAGAATGAAACTACAACACTTTTTAACACCACACAAAAAAATAAACTCAAAATGCATTAAAGATCTAAATGCAAGACCAGAAACTATAAAACTCCTAGAGGAAAACATAGGCAAAACACTCTCTAACATAAATCACAGCAAGATCCTTTGTGACCCACCTCCCAGAGTAAAGGAAATAAAAGCAAAAATAAACAAATGGGACCTAATTAAACTTAAAAACTTTTGCACAATGATGGAAGCTATAAGCAAGTGGAAAAGTCAGCCTTAAGAATGGAAGACAATAATAGCAAATGAAACAACTGACAAAGAATTATTTTCCAAAATATACAAGCAGCTCATGCAGCTCAATACCAGAAAAATGAACAACCCAAGCAAAAAGTGGGTCAAAGAACTAAACTGACATCTCTCCAAAGAAGACATACAGATGGCTAATAAACACATGAAAAGATACTCAACATTACTCATTATCAGAGAAACGCAAATCAAACCCACCATGTGGTACCATCTCAGGCCAGTCAGAATGGCTGCTATCAAAAAGTCTACAAACAATAAATTCTGGAGAAGGTGTGGAGAAATGGGAACCCTCTAACACTGTTGGTGGGAATGCAAACTAGTACAGCCACTATGTAGGACAGTTGGAGATTACTTTAAAAACTGGAAATACATTGACATGAATCCACCATGGGTGTACATGTGTTCCCCTTCCAGAACCCCCCTCCCACCACAACATTGTAAAGTTAAAAAATAGATAAATAAACTAATTTAAAAAAATAAAAATAAAATAAAAAATTACAAAGAACCAGAACTTGAAAAATAAAAATAAACACTATGTAGAAAAAAAAAAAAAAAACTGGAAATAGAACTGCCATATGACCCAGCAGTCCTAGTGCTGGGCATACATATTGAGGAAACTGGAATTGAGAAAGACTCATGTACCCGCAATGTTCACTGCAGCACTGTTTACAATAGCTAGGAAATGGAAGCAACCTAGATATCCATCAGCAGATGAATGGATAAGGAAGTTGCGGTGCATATACACAATTGAATATTACTCAACTGTTTAAAAGAACACATTTGAGTCAGTTCTAATAAGTTGGATGAAACTGAAGCCTATTATACAGAGTGAAATAAGTCAGAGCAAGAAACACCAATACAGAATATTAACGCATATATGTGCAACATTTAGAAAGATGGTAATGGCGACCTTATATGCAAGACAGCAAAAGAGACCAATGTAAAGAACAGACTTTTGGACTATTGAGAGAAGGCGAGGGTAGGATGATTTGAGCAAATAAAATTGAAAGATGTATTATACCATATGTAAAATGACCAATGCAAGTTCAATGCATGAAGCAGGGCACTCAAACCCTGTGCTCTGGGACAACCCAGAGGGTTGGGATGGGGGGGGGAAGGGGTTTCAGGATGGGGACACATGTACACCCATGGCTGATTCATGTCGATATATGGCAAAAAACCACCACAATAGTGTAAAGTAATTAGACTCCAATTAAAATAACTAAATTAATTTTTTAAAAGTCAAAACCAAGAATGATAATGGGAACTCACAGTACCATATGTTTAAAATTATCATAGTGTCAAACATTATTATATTGTTATACTAATTAAAGACTTTTGATACTGATAAAAGAATAAGCACGGTAGAAATACATAGAAAAGACTAGAAGCATATCTTTAACTTTATAAAAATATAATATATGTAAAATCTGGCATTTTGAAAATTCCATTAGAATAACTGACTAAATTTTTAACAATGTTGGTTAAATGTTCCCTAACTCAAATAATAAATCAAAATAAATTCCAGAGTTATTAAAAGAAACAATGAAACTAAAAAAGAGGTAAAAGAAAACAGAGGAATATTTATTTAGTCATCAGAAAGTAAAGGAGAAACCTAAAAAAGAAAACATTGATAGATTCAATTTCATGGTAAACTTAGATTTTCTGACATTAAAACATATCCTGAAGAAAATTAAATGGCAAATGACAAACTCACGGTGGAGGTTTTTCAAATCATATACTATAGACAAGAGGTTTATATGGCATGTAATATATATGGCTTATAAGAATGTGGAGCTCTACTAAATAAATACAAAAAATGTGAATAGAAAAATCAACCATAATGTACAAGTAAATTCATAAGTGAAAAATGCACAGGCAAATAGTTACCTTATAAAAGGTTAGCTTAAGTAGTATTTTAAAAAGGGAAAATAAAAAAAAAGAGAGATACCAATTTTACTGCTCAAATGATGTATCCATTTTCTTAATTACCTAGTTTTTTTGAGAATAAAACATGCCTTCTTATTTTTGGCGAACAAAGTGGCAAGAACTTTCTAGAGTGATATTTAACAATCTTTATAAAAAGGCTTAAAGCTCACACTTTTCCTTTAACTTAGCAATTCTACCTCAAGAAATTCTAAGGTAATAGAGATGTATACAAATATACACATATACTGTATTGAATTACTATTCATGAGAGTGAAAAATAAGAAACTATCTAAACGTTCAATAATAGAGAATTCATTACATAAATTTTAAATAACTGTATGATAGACAATTATGCAGCATTTAAAAATCTTATTATAGAGGAACATTTTAATAAAAGTATGTATATTGTTATGTTCAGTAAAAAATGTAGAAGATTAAGTCTAAGTATATATAAAGACTGGAAGGAAATACAAAAAAAAAAAAACCCACAAAAACAACAAAGTAGCTCATGAAACCAGAATGAGGACAGTATCCTGGACAAGCTGGAAGTAAAACTAAGTAACTGATACCGATTAAAACAAATCAAGATAAAGAAAATAAAGCTAACAAAAACTGGAAGAGAAAAAAATAAACTTAGAAACCTTTTCATTGTAAAGGGACTAAAGCATATTTCTAGCATTACTATTGGGTACCTTTTGTCTTTGCCATCCTAACTGCCAAAGTAAAACTTTTGAAATGGGATATTTTTAGGGGAAGGGAGAAAACAATATACTTAAAAGGCTGTATATTGTCACCCTGTTTATTTAACTTATATGCAGAGTACATCATGAGAAATGCTGGACTGGATGAAGCACAAGCTGGAATCAAGATTGCCGGGAGAAATATCAATATCCAGAGATATGCAGATGGCACTAACATTATGGCAGAAAGCAAAGAAGAACTAAAGAGCCTCTTGATGAAAGTGAAAGAGGAGAGTGAAAAAGTTGGCTTAAAACTCAACATTCAGAAAACTAAGATCATGGCCTCCCGTCCATCACTTCATGGAAAATATATGGGGAAACAGTGGAAACAGTGGCAGACTTTATATTCCTGGGCTCCAGAATCACTGCAGATGGTGATTGCAGCCATGAAATTAAAAGATGCTTGCTCCTGGAAGAAAAGTTCGACAAACCTAAACAGCTTATTAAAAAGCAGAGACATTACTTTGCCAACAAAGGTCCCTCTAGTCAAAGCTATGGTTTTCCCAGTAGTCATGTATGGATGTGAGAGTTGGACTATAAAGAAAGCTGAGTGCTGAAGAATTCATGCTTTGGACTGTGGTGTTGCAGAAGACACTTGAGAGTCCCTTGGACAGCAAGGAGATCCAACCAGTCCATCCTAAAGGAAATCAGTCCTGAATATTCATTGGAAGGACTGATGCTGAAGCTGAAACTCCAATACTTTGGCCACCTGATGCGAAGAACTCACTCACTTGAAAAGGCCCTGATGCTGGGAAAGATTGAAAGTGGGAGAAGAAGGGGCCAACAGAGGATGAGATGGTTGCATGGCATCACCAACTCAACGGATATGAATTTGAGTAAACTCTGGGAGTTGGTGATGGACATGGAGGCCTGGCATGTTGGAGTCCATGGCGTTGTAAAGAGTTGGACACGACTGAGCGACTGAGCTGAACTGAACTGAAAGGGGTGAAAAACAATTGGAACCCATACCTTATAATTTATAAATTCAACAGTATATGAATGTGGAAATACATACTGCCAAGGTCTCAAGAAGAGGTGACCTTGAGAGAGTATAGTTTTGTTTAAGCCAAGTATTTAGGTTGAGAAGCATCTGCCTAGAGACAATAGGTACTCAGGATCCTGGTTCTCTGTTCTACCTAGGAAACTCTGCTGTCCTCATTGATACACAAAGCAAACAGTTAACAGCCAAGTAAGAGAAATCTTCAAGTATCATGAACTGAGCTACCTAGATTACGTAGCAGCCTTGTACTTGAAGAGCCATTGACCAAACTCACAAAATTCCTCATTCAGACTAACAAGGAATAATAAAGAAAAAAAAAGGTAGATTCATGGTTTGCCTCAGAATTTGAGTGAATTTGGTCACTTATGTTGAGTCCATATGCAGAAACCAGATCATGTGCAAAAGAAAAATAAGCGATTTGAGGTTTACAAAATTATGAATAAATGAATATAATTTTAAAAGTTCTGCATGGAGCTAACACCCGAATGCATCTTATTCTCCTAAAGATCCAAAAACACTTTTAAAATAAATATAATTCATTACATATTGTGACAAAGTTTATTATGTAACAATGACAATTTTATTATTCTAACAACATAAAAGGAAAAAGTATAAACAAAACCATAATCCTGGGCTCCCCTGGTGGATCAGTGGTAAAGAATCCTCCTGCCAGTGCAGGAGACATGAGTTCAATCCCTGATCCAGGAAGATCCCACATGCAGCAGAGTAACTAAGTCTGTGCACCATAACTACTAAGCCTGTGTTCCAAAGCCTGGGAGCTTCAATTACTGAGCCTTTGAGCCACAACTACTGAAGCCCGTGAGCCCTAGAGCCTGTATTCCACAACAAGAGAAGCCACTACAGTGAGAAGCCTGCACACTATAGTTAGAGAGTAGTCCCTGCTCTCCACAACTAGAGAAAAAGTCTACACAGTAATGAAGATCCAGCAGAGTCAAAAATAAACAAATAAAATAAATTTAAAAACAAAAGGCCTATAATCCCAAGATACCTTAAGCAAACTTTACCCTTTCTGTCTATATCTAATTAATGTAGTTGCAATCTTAATATGCATATTTACCTTTATTTCACTTTAAAAAGCCTAATATGATATCAGAAATATTTGCCCATCATGTTGCAGTTTTCCTAATTAAAACTTTAATGGTTGCATATTCTTCCTTAGAGTTGGTATGCCAAATTGTATTTAAGTTGGGTATTTAGGTTACTTTTGTTTTTTATAGTAGTTTGAAATAGATAATCAAAAAATGAAGAAGTCCTTTTTCTTATTAAGGTGGAGAAACACACCCCAAACTTTCTTTCCCACTGAATGAAAATAAAATTACTGTACAAAAAGCATGCAGGAATCATCTGAGAAATGCAAGGTAAACAGTAGCAGGGGAATTGTGAAAGAATTACAAAAATTGAAGGACAATCAATCCACCAGTGAATTTCCTGTACTGTAGCCTCCTCTACCCCCAACCCTGGACTTGAAAACAATAAAGTCCAGAACTGCACAACAGGTATAGTCAAAAAGAACTCCAAGCAAAACCTTCCTTTTTTTGTTCCAAAGACCAGAAATGATACTACCTAAAGAGACAGAGAGAACAAAGGAAAATCCCTGTTATTATCATTTTTTCTTTTTCTTTGACTCTACGCTCCAGGCAAGCTCCAACCTCTAAGGTACAAAGTCATGATGGTGGTAGCAGCTATGGTAGTCAAGCAGGGTACTCCTTTTATTTGAGCAAAAGAATTGTGGTCCAGAGAATGTAGGAGGAAATTTTATTGCCTTTTCTCTTTATCTTCCTGTGACTTAGTTTGGAGGCAGACACAGTTACAAGAAGTGTGTGACATAGTGGGGAGATGAAAAAGCACTGACATTTTGGACAGAAGACTAGAAGGAAACTCTGGAATCTGGAGTGTATTCAGGTGATCACAAAGAAGAAATAACTTAAAAATGAGGCCATAAATTTATTTATGAATTTATAGGCTTACCCTCAAGCAACAGATGTGAATATTTGACCCAAATCAAACGAAATCATTGAGAACTGAACTACAGAGTACACCACCGCTTAAGTTTTAGATTAATCTCTGGACAAGTGCATACATGAGACTAGGTGGTACATACATGGGACGGATCTGAACAGCTTTTCAAAAGCTTTGAAAATTAAACTGTATTCAAACCACAGTCCACAAAATGTGGGCTAGAACTTCAGAACTGAAGCTTACTAAATAAAACAAATTGTTAACGTATTTGAGAGAATTAAAACAAGACCTAGAGTGTTATACATAATTTTTCAAATGTCCAACCTACAATAAAAATTATTCAAAGTACAAATAACTATGAAAATCTCAACTCTCCAGAGGAAAAAAAATTAAAGATATTCTAATCATGAGATTACCTAGATGTTACTATTCTAAGAAAAACACTTTAAATTAGTTAATATGAACAAGAAGTAGAGAAGAATACTCTGAAAATAAATGGAAAGATAGAACACCTTAGAGAAATTGAATCTATAAAAAGAATAAAACAGAAAATTTAGAAGTGAAAAATGCAATAACTAAAATAAAACTTTCACTCACTAAAAGTTTTCAATATCAGATTAGAGATAACAGAAGAAACAGCAAACCTGAACACAAGCTCATATAAATTAACAACTTTGAAGAAAATAGAGAAAAAAGAAAAATAAGCAGAGGTTCAGGTGTTGTGGAACAATACCAAAAGGTCTAATATTCATGTCATCAGAGTCCCAGAAGGGAAAAGGAAAGAGAGTTATGGAGAAAAAAATTCTTGAAGTAATAACAGCTAAAATTTTCCCCAAATTGGTGAAGACATAAACTTACAGATTCAAGAAATTCAGCCAAATTTCCAGTGGATAAACTCAAATTTACATCTGGACGCATCATACTAAAATTGCTAAAAATTGGACATAATGAAAAAAATCTTGAAATCAGAAAAAATCAATGCCTTTCATATGAGGAAATAAGCATTCAAATGACTGCAAATGTCTCATCAGAAACCAGAGTCAAGAAGACATCTCTAAAGAGCTGAAACAACTGTCAATCTGAATTCTACATACAGTAAAATAACTTTTATGAATGAAGATGGAATAAAGACATTTTCAGATAAATGAAAATAAAAAGATTCAGAAGACTTGTTATAAACAATGATATTAGAAGTTCTTTATGCAGAAAGAAAATGAGTCCAGGTAGTAACTCGGAGAAGGCAATGGCACCCCACTCCAGTACTCTTGCCTGGAAAATCTCACTGACAGAGGAGACTGGTGGGCTGCAGTTCATGGGGTTGCTGAGAGTCAGACACGACTGAGCGACTTCGCTTTCACTTTCATGCACTGGAGAAGGAAATGGCAACCCACTCCAGTGTTCCTGCCTGGAGAACCCCAGGGACGGGGGAGCCTGGTGGGCTGCTGTCTATGGGGTCGCACAGAGTCGGACACGACTGCAGCGACTTAGCAGCAGCAGCAGCAGTAACTTGGAACATCAGGAATGAAAAAAAGAACAACAAAAAGATAAATATCTGTTTAAAAATACTAGACTATCTTTCTCTCTTTTTAAATTGAGGTAAAATTGGTAAAAAGTTTCAGGCATACAGCTTAATAATTCAATCTTTGTAGTAAGTACAAAATGACCAGCATAAGAAAAGTTACCATCTGCCACCATATAATTAACCCTTTGTATCCATTTCACCCACCTCTGATGCCCTTCCCATCTAATAACCACCAATCTGTTCTCTGTATCTATGAGTTTTGTTTTGTTGTGTTTTATTTTTTATGTTCCACATATAAGTGAAATCATTGCATCATTATTAACAATACCTAAGGTATGGAAACAAACATTTAAAAAAAACCATATATCAATAGATGAGGAGATATAGAAAATGCAATAAACACAAACACAGATGTAGAGAATGGATTTGTGGACACAGTGGGGGAAGGAGAGAGTGGGAAATACAGAGAAAGTAGCATTGACATACCTACACTATCATGTGTAAAACAAGTAGCTGGTGGGAAGTTGCTATAAAACAGAAAGCCCATGTAAAAATGTATTACAAAGAAAATTAACCAGTTATGCTCAGAAAGATTGTTATAATATATGTATTTTTTAAAACTTATAATTTAAATGAATCCATTTGCAATTATTCTATGTATTTATTATAAATCTAAATAAAATTAAAGAGGTAAATATATGATTTTCAACAGATGGAATATAAGTAATTGGAGATTAAATATTTTGGCAAAACATTTTGTACATTTAAAATTTTATGTTACCATATGAACTAATCAGCAGAAGCAAATTTACAATATGCAATTTTGAGGGTAGCTTATGAGGTTTTAGTCATAAAACTTGTTCCACAGCCCACAAAGGTTATTAAGTTTATGAATATGAAAGGAAAGCCTTTCTCTGAATCATTTCTTTATACTGATGTTCCATTTGGTAGTAGAGATTGCAGTTGGTAACTCATGTTATCTAGAAGAGTGCCTTAGTCATGTTAATGTCTAATAAATATGGATTGCATTCTTTTGAATGATTTAAAAAAAAAAAAAAAAAACAGAAAGCCCAGCCTGGTTCTTGGTGATGACTTAGAGGGGTGGGATGTGTGGGGGAGGGAGGGAAGCTCAAGTGAGAGGACATACATGTATAATTATAGGTGATTTCTGTTGTTGTATGGCAGAAACATGTCACTGTCACAATGGAAACTGTGACAGATTTTAATTTCTTGGGCTCCAAAATCACTCCAGATGGTGACTACAGCCATGAAATTAAAAGACACTGACTCCTTTGAAGGAAAGCTATGACAAACCTAGACAAGCATATTAAAAAGCAGAGACATTACTTTGCCAACAAATGTCCATATAGTCAAACCTATGGTTTTCCCAGTAGTCATGTATGGATACGAAAGTTGGACTATAAAGAAATCTGAGAGCTGAAGAATTGATGCTTTTGAACTGTGGTGTTGGAGAAGACTCTTGAGAGCCCCTTGGACTGCAAGGAGATCAAACCAGTCAATCCTGAAGGAAATCAGTCCTGAATATTCATTGGAAGGACTAATGCTGAAGCTGAAACTCCAATACTTTGGCCACATGATGTGAAGAACTGACTCACTGGAAAAGACCCTGATGCTGGGAAATATTGAAGGCAGGAAGAGAAGGGGATGACAGAGGATGAGACTGTTTGATGGCATCACCATCTCTATGGGCATGAGTTTGAGCAAGCTCTAGGAGTTGGTGATGGACAGGGAAGCCTGACGTGCTGCAGTCCATGGGGTCACAAAGAGTTTGACACTACTGAGTGACTGAACTGACTGATGGCAGAAACCAATACAACACTTTAAAGCAATTTTTCTCCAATTAAAAATAAAAAATTGGGGAGCACATGTGAATCCATGGCTGATTCATGTCGATGTATGGCAAAAACTACTACAATATTGTAAAGTAATTAGCCCCCAACTAAAATAATAAAAAAAAAAATTAAAAAAAAAAAAAAGACTAACAAGAATGCAAAAAAAAAAAATAAATAAATAAAAAAAAAATAAAAAAAATAGATGTATATACAATAAACAACAAAGGTTTACTGTTTAACATAAGGACCTATGGGCAATATCTGGTAATAACCTGTAATGGAAAATAATCTCAAAAATAATATACGTGCATATGTACAGCTGAATCACCTTCCTGTACACCTGATACATTGTAAGTCAACTATACTTCAATAAAATACATATATTAGGAAAAAAACAGGATATAAAAAAAAAAAAAAAAAAAAAAAAAAAAAAAAAAAAATAAAAAAAATAAAAAATTATTTACAAATTAAAATAAAAAAGAACACACACACACACACAACACACACACACACACACACACACACACACACACACACACTGGATTAGTACTCAGCCGTAAAAAAGAAAGGGAAACATGACATTTATGACAACATGGATGGACCTTGAAAGTATTATGCTACGCAAAATAAATGAAAGAAATACCATATTTTTATCTTTGTAAGTTCTTTAAAGTATGCATGATGACTGAAAGCAAAACCTATAACAATACCTGGCAAGATTTTCAACGTATGTACTGAGATAGATGCTATATGACAACCAAATCAAAAAAAGAAGGGCAAAGGGACCTATATGCCAGTAAGCCTTCTGTGTTACACTCAAAAAAGTAAAATATCTATTTAGATAGTCTGCCCATTTTTAAATTTTTGTTTGCTTGTTTGTTTGATATTGAGCTGTATGAGCTGTTTATATATCTTGGAAATTAATAATTGGCCAGTCACATCATTTGCAAATATTTTCTCCCATTCCATACATTGTCATTTCTTTTGTTCATGGCTTCCTTTGCTATGCAAAAGCTTTAAGTTTAGGTTCAATTTGTTTATTTTTGCTTTAATTTCCATTACTCTAGAAGACAGATCAAAAAAAAATATTACTTTGATTTGTCAAAGAGTGTTCTGCCTATGATTTCCTCTAAGAGTTTTAGAGTATCTGTCTTTATATCTAGGTCTTTAATCCAGTTTGAGTTTATTTCTGTTTATTATGACAGAAAATGTTCTAATTTCATTCATTTACATGCGCCATGCTATGCTAAGTTGTTTCAGTCATGTTCCACTCTGTGCAACCCTGTGGACTGTAGCCTGCCAGGCTCCTCTGTCTATAGGATTTTCCAGGCAATAATACCAGAGTGGGTTGCCATGCCCTTCTCCAGGGGATCTTCCTGACCCAGAGATCAAACCCATGTTTGTTACATCTCCTGCATTGATAGGTGGGTTTTTTTTAACACTAGCGTCACTTGGGAAGCCCTCATTTACATGCAGTTACTAGTTTTTCCAGCATTTCCTGTTGAAGAGATTGTCTTTTCTCTATTGTATATTCTTGCCTCTTTGTCATAGATTAATTGACCATAAATGTATGGGCTTATTTCTGGGTTTTCTATTCTGTTCTATTAATCTATATGTACATCTTTGTACTGGCATCATATTGTTTTGATTACTGTAGCTTTGTGGTATAGTCTAAAGCCAGGCACCATTATTCTTCTAGCTCCATTCTTCTTTATCAAGATTTCTTAGGCTATTCAAAGCTTTTTATGCTTCCATACAATTTTTTTTTCTTCTTCTAGTTCTGTGAAAAATGCCTTTGGTAATTTGATAGGGATTGCATTGTATCTACAAAATCAAAATTATAACTATGAAATTAAAAGATGCTTGCTCCATGGAAGAAAAGCTATGTCAAACCTACACAGCATGTTAAAAAACAGAGACATTGACTTTGCTAGCAAAGGTCTGTATAGTCAAAGCTGTGGTTTTTCCAGTAGTCATATATGAATGTGAGAGTTTGACCATTAACAAGGCTGAACACCAAAGAACTGATGCTTCTGAGCTGTGGTGTTGGAGAAGACTCTTGAGAGTCCCTTGGACTGAAAGGATATCAAGCTAGTCAATCTTAAAGGAAATCAACTCTGAATATTCATTGGAAGGACGGATGCTGAAGCTAGAGTTCCAATACTTTAGCCACCTTATCTGAACAGCTGACTCATTGGAAAAGACTCTGATGCTGGGAAAGATTGAAGTAAAGGAGAAAAGGGTGGAAGAGGACAAGATGATTAGATAGCATCACTGACTCAGTGGACATGAATGTAAGCAAACTCCAGGAGATAGTAGGGGACAGTGAAGCCTGGGGTGCTACAGTCCATGGGATCGCAGAGTCAGACATGACTTAGTGACTGAACACCAAATTGGATCTATAACTTGTCTTGGGTAGTATGGTCACTTTAACAGTAATGAGTCTTCTGATCCAAGAACACAGTATGTCTTTCCATCTATTTGGTGGAAATTCCTCTTCAATTTCTTTAATCAGGGTTTTCCAGTTTTTGAAATACAAGCCCTTTGCCTCCTTAGGTAGGTTTATTTCTAAGTATTTTTTTTTTTTCTTTTCAAGGTGATGGTAACTGGTATTGCTTCCTTAATTTCTCTTTCTGCTATTTCTTTGTTAGTATATAGTAATGAAAAACATTCCTGTGTATTGATTTTGTATCATGCAACTTTATAAAATTCATTGATGACCTCTAATAGTTTTCTGGTAGTATCTTTAAGATTTTATATATATAGAATCATGTCATCTACAAACAGTGACAGTTTTATTACTTCTTTTCCAAATATGAGAATTCCTCATATTTCTTTTTTCTTGTCTAATTGCTGTGTCTAGGATGGCCAAAAGTGTGCTGAATAAAAGTGTGGAGTGGGCATCCTTATCTTGTTCCTGATCTTAGAGGAAGTGCTATGAGCTTTTCAAAATTGACTATGATATTAGCTGTAGGTTTATCATATATCGCCTTCATTATGTTGTGGTATGTTCCCTCTATGCCCACTTTCTGGAGAGTTTTTCTCATAAACAGGTGCTGAAATTTGTCAAAGTTTTTGCTGCGTCTACTGAGATGACCATATGCTTTTTTTTCTTTAATTTTTCTATATGCGGTATATCAAATTGATTGATATGAAGATATTGAAAAATCTTTCCAAATAAGACATACAGATGGCCAACAGACACGTGAAAATATTCTCAACATCACTAATTATCAGAGAAATGC
Organism: Okapia johnstoni; assembly: GCA_024291935.2. NCBI lineage: Eukaryota > Metazoa > Chordata > Mammalia > Artiodactyla > Giraffidae > Okapia > Okapia johnstoni. The sequence continues at coordinate 49,741,023 of CM044305.1, read as the reverse complement.
AAATCAAAACCACAATGAGGTATCACCTCACACCAGCCAGAATGACCATCAACAAAACTCTACAAATAATAAATTCTTCACGGTTGTGGAGAAAAGGTAAGCCTCTTATACTGGTGGTGGGAATGTAAATTGATGCAGTCACTATGGAGAACAGTATGGAGGTTCCTTAATAAAAAAAAATAGAGTTACAATGTGATCTAATGGTCTCACTCCTGGGCATGTATCTGGAGATAAAGATACATATATCAAAAAGGTACATGCACCCCAATGTTCACAGAAGCACTATTTACAGTAACCAAGACATGGAAGCAGCCTAAGTGCCCATTGACAGATGAATGGATTAAGAAGATGTGGTATATACACACAATGGAATATTATGCAGGCATAAAAAAGAATTAAATAAGTCCATTTGTAGCAACATGGATGGGCATAGAGATTATCATACCAAGTGAGGTAAGTCATATAGATAAAGAGGAATATCATATGAAATCACTTGTATGTGGAATATTTTAAAAATGATAAAAGTGAACATATTTATAAGACAGAAATAAACTCATAGACATAGAAAAGAAACTTATGATTACCAAAGAGGAAAGGGATAAATTAGAAATTTGAGATTACCATATGCAAATTACTATATATCTTGTCTAACAGCCGTGTCTAACTCAATGAAACTATGAGCCATGTCCTGTTGGGCCACCCAAAATGGGGTCATGGTAGTGAGTTCTGACAAAACATGGTCCACTGGAGAAGGGAATGGCAAAACACTTCAGTATTCTTGCCTTGAGAACCCCATGAACAGTATGAAAAGGCAAAAAATATCACACTGAAAGATGAACTATCCAGGTTGTAGGTGCCCAATATGCTACTGGAGAAGAGTGGAGAAATAACTCCAGAAACAATGAACAGATGGAATCAAAGCAAAAACAACATCCACTTGTGGATGTGACTGGTGATGGAAGTAAAGTCCGAGGCTGTAAAGAACAATATTGCATACGAACCCGGAATGATAGGTCCATGAATCAAGGTAAAGTGGAAGTGGTCAAACGGGAGATGGCAAGAGTGCACATCGACATTTTAGGAGTTGGTGAACTAAAATGGACTGGAATGGGGGAATTTAATTCAGATGAACATTATATCTACTACTGTGGGCAAGAATCTTTTAGAAGAAATGGACTAGCCCTCATAGTCAACAAATGCAGTACTTGGGTGCAGTATCAAAAACGACAGAATGATCTCTATTTGTTTCCAAGGCAAACCATTCAATATCACAGCAATCCAAGTCTATGCTCTGACCAGTAACGCTGAAGAAGCTGAGGCAGAACCATCCTATGAAGACCTACAAGACATTCTAGAACTAATACCCGTAAAAGATGTTATTTTCATTATAGGAGACTGGAATGCAAAAGTAAGAAGTCAAGAAACACCTGGAGTAACAGGCAAGTTTGGCCTTGGAGTAAAAATGAAGTAGAGAAAAGGCTGATACGGTTTTCCCAAGAGAAGGCAATAGTCAGAGCAAACACCCACTTCCAACAACAGGAGATGAGTCTACACATGGACATCACCAGATGGTCAATAACAAAACAGATTGATTATCTTCTTTGCAGCCAAAGATGGAGGAGATCTATACAGTCAGCAAAAACAAGACTGGGACCTGACTGTGGCTCAGATCATGAACTCTTATTGCCAAATTCAGACTTAAATTTAAGAAAGCAGGGCAAATCTCTAGACCATTCAGGTATGACCTAAATCAAATCCCTTACAAATATACAGTGGAAGTGAGAAATAGTTTCAAGGGACTAGATCTGATAGACAGAGTGCCTGAAGAACTATGGATGGAGGTCCATGACATTGTACAGGAGGCAGTGATCAAGATCATCCCCAAGAAAAAGAAATGCAATAGGCAAAATGGTTGCCTGAGGATGTCTTAAAAATATCTGAGAAAACTAGAGAAGCTAAAGGCAAAGGAGAAAAGGAAAGATAATGCAGAGCTCCAAAGAATAGCAAGGAGAGATAAGAAAGCCTTCCTCAGTGATCAATGCAAAGAATTAGAGGAAAACAATAGAATGGGAAAGACTAGAGATCTCGTCAAGAAAATTAGAGATACCAAGGGAATATTTCATGCAAAGATGGGCTCGATAAAGGACAGAAATGGTATGGGCCTAACAGAATCAGAAGATATTAAGAAGAGGTGGTAAGAATACACAGAACAACTATACAAAAAATATCTTCAAAACCCAGATAACTACAATGGTGTGATCACTCACCTAGAGCCAGACATCCTGGAATGTGAAGTCAAGTGGGCCTTAGGAAACATCACTAGGAACAAAGCTAGTGGAGGTGATGGGATTCCAGTTGAGCTATTTCAAATCCTAAAGGATGATGCTAATAAAGTGCTACACTCAATACACCAGCAAATCAGACAAACTCAGCAGTGGCCATAGGACTGGAAAAGGTCAATTTTTATTCCAATCTCAAGGAAAGGCAATGCCAAAGAATTTTCAAACTATCACACAGTTGCACTCATTTTACATGCTAGCAAAGTAATGTTCAAAATTATCCATGCCAGGCCTCAACAGTATGTGAATTGTAAACTTCCAAATGTTCAAGCTGGATTTAGAAAAGGCAGAGGAACCAGATACCAAATGGCAAACATCCATTAGATCATCATAAAAGCAGGAGAGTTCCAGAAAAAAACATCTAGTTCTGCTTTATTGACTATGGCAAAGCCTTTGCCTGTGTGGATCACAACAAACTGTGGAAAATTCTCAAGAGATGAGAATACCAGACCACCTTACCTGCCTCCTGAGAAATCTGTATTCAGGTGAAGAAGCAACAGTTAGAACCAGTCGTGGAACAAAACACTCATTTCAAATTGGGAAAGGAGTACATTAAGGCTGTATATTAAGGATGCTTATTTAACTTATATGCAGAGTACATCATGAGAAATACTGGGCTGGATGAAGCACAAGCTGGAATCAAGACTGCCAGAAGAAATATCAATAACCTCAGATATGCAGATGACACCACCCTTATGGCCGAACGTGAAGAAGAGCTAAAGAGCCTCTTGATGAAAGTGAAAGAGGAGAGTGAAAAAGTTGGCTTAAAACTCAGCATTCAGAAAACTAAGCTCGTTGCATCCAGTCCCATCACTTCATGGTAAATAGATGGGGTATCAATGGAAACAGTGACTTTATTTAGGGGAGCTCCAAAATCACTGCGGATGGTGACTGCAGCCATGAAATTAAAAGACACTTGCTCCTTGAAGAAAAGGTATGACCGACCTAGGCAGCCTATTAAAAAAAGCAGAGACATTACTTTGCCAACCAAGTTACATGTAGTCAAAGCTATGGATTTTCCAGTAATCATTTATGGATGTGAGAGTTGGAGTATAAAGAAACCTGAGCACCAAAGAATTGATACTTTTGAACTGTGGTGTTGGAGAAGACTCTTGAGAGTCCCTTGGACTGCAAGGAGATCAAACCAGTCAATCCTAAAGTAAATCAGCCCTGAATAATCATTGGAAGGACTGATGCTGAAGCTGAAACTCCAGTATTTTGGCCACCTGATGCAAAGAACTGACTCATTGGAAAAGACACTGATGCTTGGAAAGATTGAAGGTGAGAGGAGAAGGGAACGACAGAGGATGAGATTGTCGGATGGCATCACCGACTTGATGGACATGAGTTTGAGTGGGCTCCAGGAATTGGTGATGGACAGGGAAGCCTGGCGTGCTGCAGTCAATGGGATCACAAAGAGTCAGACATGACTGAGTGACTGGACTGAACTGAACTGATGTATAAAATGCATGCTCAGTCGCTAAGTCATGTCTAACTCTTTGTGATTCCAACGACTGTAGCCTGCCATCCTCCTCTGTCGTTTTTTTTTCAGGCAAGAATACTGGAGTCGATTGCCATTTCCTTCTTGAATATACAAAATAGATTACCAACAAAGACCTACTACACAGCACAGGGAACTATATTCTGTATCTTGTAATAATGGGAAAAGAATCTAAAAAATGTATCTGAATCACTCTGTGTATATATGAAACTAACATTGTAAATCAATTATATGTCAATAAAAATTTAAACAAACAAGAAGCAATATGACAAAATATTAATTCTGAATAGATTGGAACAGTCAAATATATATATAGTCTTTCAATATATAAATAAATAAACAACTGTAGAACATCCATACAGTTGAAAACCAATCAGCAATAAAAGCAATGAACTGTTGATTCAATAACTTAAATGAGTCTCAAAGGCATTATGCTGAGTGGAAGATACTTTCCAATGGTGATATATTTTCCATTTCTATAGCAATTTTGAAATAAGAAACTTAAGGAGTTGGGGAAGAGACTAGTGATTGCCAGGGGTTCAAGATAGTAAGATGAGGACAAGGCTGAGTAAGTACAAAGGAGCAACACAAAGGAGATCTTTGTGGTAATGGAATAATTCTGTATCTTTATTGCCATGATGGCTACACAAATCTACACCAATTATCAAATGACACTGAACTATATTTACACATTCTACCAATGTCAAATTCTTGATTTTTGCATCAATACTATAATTATGTAAGATGTAGTCATTTGAAGAAATCAGATCAAAGGTATAGTCTTCCCTTGAAGAAACATATCTTAGAAAGCTAATGTCTCTCATAAGTTCACCACTCTGAGGTTATAACTGTTAATGGTACGGAATATATTTCTCTCAATCAGGAATCAGGAAACTTTTTATGTGGAGTCAAATAGCAAGTATTTTAGGCTTTGTGGACCATATCATGAGAGCTACCAGAGAGAGTTCATAAACAAATGGTCATGGTTGCTTTCCAATAAAACGTTACTTACAAAAACAGGTGGTGGTGCTGAATTTGGCCAATGAGTTGTCATTTGATGAGCTCTGCTCTAGATTAAGGAGAAGGCAATGGCAGTCCACTCCAGTACTCTTGCCTGGAAAATCCCAAGGACGGAGGAGCCTGGTAGGCTGCAGTCCATGGGGTCGCGAAGAGTTGGACACAACTGAGCGACTTCACTCTCACTTTTCACTTTCAAGCATTGGGGAAGGAAATGGCAACTCACTCGAGTGTTCTTGCCTGGAGAATCTCAGGGATGCGGGACCCTGGTGGGCTGCCATCTGTGGGGTCGCACAGTCAGACACGACTGAAATGACTTAGCAGCAGCAGCAGCAGCTCTAGATTAAATATGTATTACATGTCTAATATAATTATTGGATAATTACTACAGATAATTACATAATATCTATTTATTATATACTATTTTATACATATATCTAGACACATTTTATTGTTTATTTTACATATGTATGGACATACATACTTAATGTTTTACCATTTTTCTTTTTCACTTAATATATTATGCATATCTTTCTTTGTCAGCACATATAGATCAATCTTATTCCATTTCAGTGACTTCAGAATATTTCATTGAGGAAAAATATAAATTTAAGTAACCTCTCACTAATAAATGTTTATGGGAATTCCAATTTTTCATGAATATAATAAATGTACATTAAACATATATATATATTAATATATACATATATGTTTGCACTTGTGCATATACTTCTGTAGAAACTAATTGTTTTTATCTCATGGATTTTTAAGTAAGAAAATCTTTTAAAATAAATAGTATGGCTTTTTTAGTCTAAATTGCATTTTTCATTCTGTCAGTTTTCAGACTGGCTGCCTTATTTGACAATATTGATTTATACTTGTTAAAAAAACTCATTTGATTTTTATAGAATTACTATTATCTGAAGAAAATGAAATAGTCATTATACCTCCTTTTTTAAGTTAAGGATTGACTTGTTCACAGTTGCGCAGCAAGCTACTCTCTAAATCAGGTTTAGACCTCAAACCTCTTGATTCTTTGTCTCGATCACTTTTGTCTCACTTGGACTGGCTCTTGTTTTAATTTTAACATCTTTGGAATCTACATAACAAATATAGTTAATACTCTTAAAGGTAAAGGGACAAAGGATAGAAAAAAGATCTTGACCAAAAAAAATAGAAATAGCCATTAAATATATGAACAGATTCTCAGTTCATATCTATAATTTCAAACTAAAATGGCAATTGCACTTTTCACCAATCAAATGTATAAATTAAAAGATGTATGGAATTCAGTTTGCATATTGATAGACAACTGGGGTGAAAATTGGACAATATGCTAGACTCAATGAAAATTTGAAATGTCCATACCCTTTGATCCAAAAATTGAAAAGAAATTTCTCCTACAGAAATATCTAGATAATTACAAAAAGATAGACAAACACATCCACACACAGAGGGGAAGGGCACAGAGTAATATCTAATTGCAAACTTGTTTGACACTGTGAAAATTTGGGAACAATGTAAATATAGATCAATAAGGGAGTGATTAAATGGAATACTATGATTTTGTTAAAAGAAATAAAGGCAATTGTTTATACTCAAATTGAAATATATCCAAGATGCATTAAGTGGATAAAGGAAATAACAATATATTATAATGGTATAATCCCATCTGTATAAAATAAAATGCTATCTATGAAAACTTATAAACATATACTGCTCAGCAGGTAAAGAATCCTCCTGCAGTGCAGGAGACACAAGAGATGTGGGTTCAATTCTGGGGCTAGGAAGATATCCCTGGAGGAGGAAATGACAATGCACTCCAGAATTCTTGCCTGAAAATCCCAAGGACAGAGGAGTCTGGTGGTCCAAAGGGTCACAAAGAGTCAGACATGACTAAGTGACTAAGCATGCACCCACTTATTTCTTGTGTATTAGGAATAAAACAAGCCTGAAGAAAATATTCCAAACTGTTAACAGTGATTATATGTGGGAAACTGTTTTATAATATAAGAAAATGTTTGCATCACTGGGTCCTGAATCAAAAACATTGATGAAGACCATACAAAGAAAAGGCGGAGGAACAAGAGATCAAATTGCCAATATCCGTTGGATCATAGAAAAAGCAAGAGAATTCCATAAAAACATCTACTTCTGCTTTATTGACTGCGCTAAATCCCTTGACTGCATGTATCACAATAAACTGCAGAAAATTCTGAAAGAGATGGGAAAGCCAGACCACCTTACCAGCTTTCTGAGAATTCTGTATGCAGGTCAAGATACAACAGTTAGAACTGGACATGGAACAACGGAGTGGTTCAAAATTGGGAAAAGAGTACATCAAAGCTGTATACTGTCAGCCTGCTTCTTTAATTTATATTCAGAGTACATAATGCGAACTTCCAGGCTAGATGAAGCACAAACTGGAATCAAGTTTGCCAGTAAAAGATTCAATAACCTCGGATATGCAAATGACACCATCCATATGGCAGAAAGTGAAGAACAAAAGGGCCTCTTGATGAAAGTGAAAGAGGAGAGTGAAAAAGCTGGCTTAAAACTCAAGATTCAAAAAAGAAAGATGATGGCCTCTGGTCCCATCACTTCATGGCAAATAGATGGGGAAACAATGGAAACTGTGACAGACTTTATTTTCTTGGGCTCCAACATCACTGCAGATGGTGACTGCAGCCATGAAATTAAAAGACACTTCCTCCTTGGAAGAAAAGCTATGACCAACCTAGACAGTGTATTAAAAAGCGGAGACATTACTGTCCAACAAAGGTCCATCTAGTCAAAGCTATGGTTTTTCCAGTAGTCATGTATGGATATGAGAGTTGGACTATAGAGAAAACTGAGCACTGAAGAATTGATGCTTTTGAACTGCGGTGTTGGAGAAGACTCTTGAGAGTCCCTTGGACCGCAAGTAGATCAAACTAGTTAATCCTAAAGGAAATCAGTCCTGAATATTCATTGAAAGGACTGATGTTGAAGCTGTGACTCCAATACTTTGGCCACCTAATGTGAAGAACTGACTCTTAGAAAAGACTCTGATGCTGGGAAAGATTGAAGGCAGGAGGAGAATGGGGTGACAGAGGACAAGATGGTTCGATGGTATCACTGATTCAATGGACATGAGTTTGAGCAAGCAAAAGGAGTTGGTGATGGACAGGGAAGCCTGGCGTCCATGGGGTTGCAGAGAGTCAGATGACTAAATGAGACTGAACTAAACAGATGCAAGGAGAATCTAGAGTTTACAGCTCCTTCACAAAAATGGGACCATACATGTGCAGCAACTGACACAGACAGTGGGGAAATAAAACTCAGTTTCCCCAAGTAAAGAAGGACGGTGTTTTAATTGGAAAGCAAGCTAACCATCTTTTCCCTCCACCCTATAAAGGCACTTTAAATAAGACATCCTCAGTTCAGTTCAGTTCAGTCGCTCAGTCATGTTGAACTCTTTGCGACCCCATGGACTGCACCATGCCAGGCCTCACTGTCCATCACCAACTCCTGGAGTTTACTCAAACTCATGTCCATTTAGTCGGTGGTGCCATCCAACCATCTATCCTCTGTTGGCCCCTTCTCCTCCTGCCTATGATCAATCATTCCCAGCATCAGGGTCTTTTCCAATGAGTCAGTTCTTCACATCAGGTGGCCAAAGTATTGGAGTCTCAGCTTCAACATCAGTCCTTCCAATGAATATTCAGGACTGATTTCCTTTAGGATGGACTGGTTGAATATCTCCTTTCAGTCCAAGGGACTCTCAAGAGTCTTCTCCAACACCACAGTTCAAAAGCAACAATTCTTCAGTGCTCAGCTTTTTTATAGTCCAATTCTCACATTCATAAATGACTACTGGAAAAACCATAGCCTTGACTAGATGGACCTTTTTGGTAAAGTAATGTCTCTGCTTTTTAAAATGCTGTCTAGGTTGGTCGTAACTTTTCTTCCAAGGAGAAAGTGAATTTTAATTTCATGGCTGCAGTCACCATCTGCAGTGGTTTTGGAGTTCAAGATATAAAGTCTGTCACTATTTCCACTGTTTCCCCATCTATCTGCCATGAAGTGATGGGACCAGATGCCATAATCTTAGTTTTCTGAATGTTGAGCTTTAAGTCAACTTTTTCACTCCTTTCTTTCACTTTTCTCAAGAGGCTCTTTAGTTCTTCTTCGCTTTCTGCCACAAGGGTGTTGTTATCTGCATATCTGAGGTTATTGATATTTCTCCTGGCAATCTTGATTCCACCTTGTGCTTCATCCAGCCCAGGGTTTCTCATGATGTACTCTGCGTATAAGCTAAATAAGCAGGGTGACAATATACAGCCTTGATGGACTCCTTTCCCTATTTGGAACCAGTCTTTTGTTCCATGTCTGGTTCTAACTGTTGCTTCCTAACTTGCATACAGATATCTCAGAAGGCAGGTCAGGTGTTCTGGTATTCCCATTTCTTGAAGAATTTTCCATATTTTGTGATGATCCAGTCAAAGGCTTTGGAATAGTCAAGAAAGCAGAAATAGGTGTTTTTCTGGCACTCTCTTGCTTTCTCAATGATCCAATAGATGTTGGCAATTTGATCTCTGGTTCCTCTGCCTTTTCTAAAACCAGCTTGAACATCTGGAATTTCACAATTCATGTACTGTTGAAGTCTGGCTTGGAGAATTTTGAGCATTACTTTACTAGCGTGTGAGAGGAGTGCAATTGTGCAGTAGTTTGAGCATTCTTTGGCATTGCCTTTCTTTGGGATTGGAATGAAAACTGACCTTTTCCAGTCCTGTGGCCACTGCTGAGTTTTTCCAAATATGCTGGAATATTGAGTGCAGCACTTTCATGGCATCATCTTTTAGGATTTGAAATAGCTCAACTGGAATTCCATCACCTCCACTAGCTTTGTTCGTAGTGATGTTTCCTAAGGCCCACTCAATTTTGCACTCCAGGATGTCTGGCTCTAGGTGAGTGATCATACTGTCATGATTATCTGGGTCATGAAGATCTTTTTTGGATAGTTGTTCTGTGTATTCTTGCCACCTCTTCTTAATATCTTCTGCTTCTGTTACGTCCTTACCATTTCTGTCCTTTATTGAGCCCATTTTTGCATGAAATGTTCCCTTGGTATCTCTACTTCTCTTGAAGAGTTCTCTATAGTTTCCCATTCTATTGTTTTCCTCTATTTCATTGCATTGATCACTAAGGAAGGCTTTCTTATCTCTCTTGCTCTTCTTTGGAGCTCTGCATTCAAATGGATATATCTTTCCTTTTCTCCTTTGCTTTTTGCTTCTCTTCTTTTCACAGCTATTTGAAATGGCTATTCAGACAGCCATTTTGCTTTTTTGAATTTCTTTTTCTTGGGGATGGTCTTGATCACTGCCTCCTGTACAATGTCATGAATCTCCATCCATTTTTCATCAGGCACTCTCTCTGTCATATTTAGTCCCTTGAATCTATTTCTCACTTCCACTGTATAATCATAACAGATTTGATTTAGGTCATACCTGAATGGTCTAGTGGTTTTCCCTACTTTCTTCATTTTAAGTCGGAATTTGGCTAAAGGAGTTCATGATCTGAGCCACAGTCAGCTCCCAGTCTTGTTTTTGCTGACTGTATACAGCTTCTCCATCTTTGGCTGCAAAGAAGATAATCAATCTGACTTTGGTATTGAGCATCTGGTGATGCCCATTGTAGAGTCATCTCCTGTGTTGTTGGAAGAGAGTGTTTGCTATGATCAGAGCGTTCTCTTGGCAAAACTCTGTTAGCCTTTGCCCTGCTTCATTCTGTACTCCAAGCCCAAACTTGCCTATTATTCCAGGTATTTCGTTACTTCCTACTTTTATATTCCAGTCCCCTATAATGAAAAGGACATCTTTTTTGGGTGTTATTTCTATAAAGTCTTGTAGGTCTTCACAGAACCTTCAACTTCAGCTTCTTCAGCATTACTGATCTTGGCATAGACTTGGATTATCGTGATATTGAATGGTTTGCCTTCAAAACAGAGATCATTCTGTCATTTTTGAGATTGCATCCAAGTACTGCATCCTGTAACACATCCTGGGAAGTGTCATAAATGGCCAGAATTAACATGATACAATCAATATAAATTCAATCAGCATTAAGACTGCATTTGGCAAAGGCATATACTGTTACATTCAGCTTTCCAAGAACTGTCAAGAAAGCAAAACAACTATTCTTATTTATGTTTTTCATGTGAGGAAACTGAGATACCAAGTGAGCAAGCAACTTGTCCCAATGTCACACAGCTAGTTCAGCAGCGAAATCAGTACTAGAATTCAAGACTCTGGACATCAAACTGCATACTCTCTTTGCTATTCACCTCTGGGTTAGTTTAACCACTAAGTTATTTGAGTTCTGGCTTCCTTCAAGTAATGAGGGGAGGTCCATTAGCAGGACTGGAGAGAAAGAACAGGCCTGTTGTTTTATAATTTTTGAATAATCACCTTCATCAACCCTCCAAATCTGCAATCACAGTTAAGAACTATGTAATGAGAGATACACTGGGTTAAAAGAGGCCACTACTTCTCTGAGTTACCTAAGTCAAATTTCTTTTCATCAATAAGACTCACTTTCCCATACAATTGACAGTTTTATGGTTTGAACATTTAGATTCTCTGGAATTCCTTTCAGTCCACATATACTAGAGTGGACTAACTTCTTCTTCTGTTCCAGATCTGACGTTATGTTTTTCTACAAAACTTTCTGACTATTATTAATAATTAATAGTTATTACATGCTCACCATGTGCCAGGCATTATACTTAATACTTTACATGTACCATATCATTTCATTATCACAACAAATCTATGAAGTAGATGCTACTATGATTCTCATTTGACGCATGAGGAAACTGAGCCACAGAGATTAAATGATTTGCTCAAGTTTACAGTTAAGAAGTGGCAGAAACAAGTTATGGATCCAGGTAGTTTGACTCACGATCCCATGGTTTGAACCACTGAGCACACTAGAAGGGGCCATTTCTTCTATTCTTGTCATTTGACAGGGAAATTATAGGAGACATCTTGATCAGACAGGATAGTGGTCCCATTTTTAACATCTGAATGCCTTTTCTGAATAATTGTTTCAAAATAAAAATTGATCTGTTTTACATGGAATTAATATTCCTGTTAATCCCTATGAGACAAATGCTTCATAGATGAACTTTTTTGGAAGCACAGATATAATGTTAAGAAATTAAGATGGAAACTGAATTCCATGTCCCAAGCCAACCTTTAACAACATTGATATAGGGAAGTTTTGACAGCATCCCTGTCCTATCTATTGGTGTCTCTTCTTCTCCTCACAGACAGCACTCACTGTGTGCAGTTTTGTAAGTTACTCACTGCACAAGGGAGCCTGATGAAGAGCACGAGGGAGGGCTGAAATCCAGTTCCTATTCCTCTTGTCCTATGTGCCCTGGTTTCAAGCTACATCATCTCCCCAAAGGAAGTTTTCTCTTGCATAACTGGGACTGTTAGGGGTATAAGGGGTCAAGGAGAGTGTGAGAATGACTTTTTATAATTCACGAAATTTTGCTGCATGGAGCAGCAGCCTCCTTATTGACAGACTATTAGAGAAAATTTTCAGAGCTTTTATAGACTTGTTACACTATCTCACAGCTCAGGGTACTGCACTCTTCTGGGAGACAACTAGCTAATCTGAGAAACTACTTCCTACTTCCAGTATTAAATAGAGTGACAAGGAGAATGGTCCTCAGGCCAAAATATGAACATTGGTTAGACATGCTGCTGCTGCTGCTGCTAAGTCGCTTCAGTTGTGTCCGACTCTGTGCGACCCCATAGACGGCAGCCCACCAGGCTCCCCCATCCCTTGGATTCTCTAGGCAAGAACACTGGAGTGGGTTGCCATTTCCTTCTCCAATGCATGAAAATGAAAAGTGAAAGTGAAGTCGCTCAGTCGTGTCTGACTCTTATCGACCCCATGGACTGCAGCTTACCAGGCTCCTCCGTCCATGGGATTTTCCAGGAAAGAGTACTGGAGTGGGTTGCCATTGGTTTCTCCTGTTAGACATGAGCCTAGACATAAACGTTGGTTAGAAGTATTTGAAGTACAAATGATATGAAGTGACTGTAAAAGAAGAGTTCAAGGCTCCTAAATCAGAAAAATCACATACCAAGAAATTGTGAGAAAGGTTAAACCAATGGGTATTAAACAGCCCTGGAGGATTTCAGAGAAGCTTGAAAGCTAAAGATAGTTTACCAGAGTAAGCATTATCAGAAATAGGAAGAGGGTGTTTTGATAAAACACAAATGAACCTTTTGAACTCAGGTGAGACTCAAACAATGGCTTGTTTAAGGAATGATCCTTGAAAACTTATAAAAAGTATATACTTGAAGCCAACATGCATTCACTAAAAACAACTGATGACAAATCACCTTTGCTTGTTTTTGCTTGTGTTATTAACAAGGTCTACATGCAAGAGAATAGAGTGTAAGACTTCAGTAAGCTTTCTCATTCTAATCTTTTATAGATAGAGGCTATAGTGGAATACATCTCACAAATGACTCAGGGCCAACTGTTAAAGGTGATGAGTAACTAAATAAAAGGCTGGCATAAACATGAATAAAAAGCCTCGTCCTTCTCCCATTCACTGATTTATCAATGGTCTAAGTGAAGAGTGGGAAGATATACTGGTATAATTTGCAATTTGGGATATGGAAAGAGGAAGCAAATGACTCAGTTTTTTAGAACAGCCCTGATTTCAGATATCATCTTCCAAGACACCACCAAAATGGTCAAAATGTCCAAGAAATTCCAAAATTTTGGTAACCAGAATATATCCACCAGACTTCCTTTTTATAACTGAACATAGCACAAAATCCCTTTGTAGACTGTTTGTGCCAGTTCAGAATTAGGAAAATACCATTATTAGTAAGGAAAATGATCATATCACCAGTTATGTGCCATGCTGTGCTTAGTCAGTCGTGTCAGACTCTTTGCAACCCCATGGACTGTATGTAGCCTACCAAGCTCCTCTGTCCATGGGGATTCTCCAGGTAAGAATACTGGAGTGAGTTGCCTTGCCTTCTTCCAGGGGATCTTCCCAACCTAGGGATCAAACTGAGGTCTCCCACATTGCAAGTGGATTCTTTACCATCTGAGCCACCAGGGAAGCACAAAGAAGCCCGTCACCAGTTATATGGAAGGACAAATGAGAGGATCAAGAGTGCCAGCAGGAAAGTTGACTTTCCTAGCAGTGATTGGCCAATTCAGGTGGAACGGAAAGCTACTTGTATTGAATTTTCTCCATTGCTTTGATTTCTCGAGTTTCCCACCCTTTCTAGCTTGCAAAATCAGAGCTTACTTAATAACCTTGGAAATTTTACTTACATTTAAGGTCTTTATTTTAGTCATTGAGGCAGATATTGAGAAATAAAGCAAGGAAGAGTTCAGGGATTTGGTGCTGGTTGGAGTTGAAAAGGGTGATCTAAGTCATTCTCTGAAACTATGGAGAAATATGGAATTAACACGAGCTTAAAGGGTCAGGCCCTGTTTCACATCCCAACTTTGCCATTTATTTAGCTATGTGACCTTGAGAAAGTTGTTTAACCTCTCTAAGCCTTGATTTCATAATCTGAAAAACTAATTAGTGTAAAATGATAATGCTCATCTCACAGGGCTGCTAAAAATTGATAATGCAAACAAAGTATATAATATGACACCTAGCACATATTAATAAATCAGCAACAGGACTCCTCATCTATTTTCCTTATGAATTATCTTCCCCATCATAGTTTTATTTACTCAGTGAATGGTCTCATTATTCATCTAGTTACTCAAAGCAAAAGACTTGGATATTATCCTTAATTCCTCCATCTCTCTCATCACTACCTTTCTCACTGATAAATACACACACACACACACACACACACACACACACACACACACACACACTATATTACTTAGCCCTTAAGCTATTTATGCAATTTCTACCTCTTGAATATTTCTCAGATCTATTCAAGTCTCTTCATTCCAGTTTATATTATGAATCCAGTTGATTCATTCCTTATTTCCAGTCACCATAACCTTTCATCCATATATTGCCACTGCCTCTTAACTAGTATCTTTATTTCTAGGTTTCTCCCATTCTAACCTATTTTCATTTCAAACATGAATAGCACAGGAAACTCTACTCAATGATCTGTGGTGATGTAAATGGGAAGGAGATCTAAAGAAGAGTGTATATATGTATAACTGATTCTCTTTTTTGTACAGCAGAAACTAATACATCATAAATCAACTATATTTCAATAAAAATTAATTAAAAGTGACTTTTCCAATATACAAAGTTTATCATACTACTCACTCACTTAAAACATGTCAATGGCCTTCCATTTCTTTATGACAAAGATCAGTCTGTTTAAACCAGCTCTCAAGGACTTGGCATCACAAATTCCTACTGTTCTTTCAGAAGTGTCAACTTTCATGTCCCTTCTTTTAAAAAGGTTTCCCTGATGCAGATCTTATCTTAATCATCACATCCTCAGGAATCTTTTCCTAAATTCCCAAACTAAGCTGTCCCTTCCCCTTGTTATATGCTACGTGCTTCCAAGTCTCACAGTATTTCTTCTTTTCTGTACTTTGTGCATAAATACCTATATATCACTTGCTATGGGCTAGGAACTGTTTCAAGCACTTTAGATTATTATTCAATGCAATCCTCATAACAATCCAATGAAGTGGGTGCTATTTTTATTTTCATTTTTCATATTAAGTACAAAGTACAAAGAAGTAAAAAAAAGTTATTTACATAAGGTCATACATCTGGTAAGTAGTAGAACTGGGGATTTGTAATCAGATAGTCTGGTCTCAAAATCCATGCTTTTAAAGCAATATATTATGTTGACACTCACTTTTAATAAATTACTTAATAACTTGTAATTATGCAATTATTTTAGATTCTAAGTTCCATGTCTGTGTGATTTACTACTGAAACTCCCAATGTGGATGCCAGAAATATGATCAACATTCAATAAGTGATCATTAGATAAGTTGGTCAGTATTTATTGAATGAATGCTAAGGAATAATAGTGTCTGTTATCATCATTATCAAATCTGGCCTAATATATCATCTGCTTTGTGAAGATTATCTTATCTCACACCTCACTCTGGACATATTTAGTTGTTTCTACCTTTTTGCTCTCAAATTTGTTATGAATAATTAGTCTTACCCAAGAGCATGAGGAGTCTTTGAAGGCAGCAGATATTTAATTCATTTTTGGATCTCTAATATCCACATCAAGAATGCCTGGTATATAGTAGGTGCTTGATTAATGTTAAGAAATAGGGAAAACATAAAAAAAGGCATTTAAGTAGATGATACATGATAGATAAATAGATTATTATATAACCAACAGAGAATCCAAAAATAAGTTTAAATCTAATGAGATAAAATTTAATTGCAATAACTATAGTTCTGTTGAGGAGTCCAATAACTAATTGCATGAGATGGCAGGAAAATTATGCTTTCCAGCAAGACACACTAAAACACTTGGTTTTAGTGAATAACGGTAAACTGCTTGCTAATCAACAATGTGGTATTGCCGGCAAATGTAATGTGATGTTAGGCCATTTCAAAGGAAACAGTGTCCAGAAAGAGAGAGTTGACACCTATATCTTATGTGTTAATCTGCCCATGAAAGAAAAGAAAGTGAAAGTGAAGTCGCTCAGTCGTGTCTGACTCTTTGCAACCCCATGGACTGTAGCCTATCAGGCTTCTCTGTCCATGGGATTTTCCAGGCCATATCAACATTATATGCTTAGTTCTGGGCCCCAAACTCTAAGAAGGAAGTTGCATGATTGGGAGTGTGGCTATGGCTACAGTTTTTCATAGCTACAGTTCTTCATAAACATTAACTCATTTTCGGAAACAAATAACCATTCCTTCATTTGTCAACTTTTACAAGTTAAGATTGTCATATCCTTTCTTTTTCTGTATAATAGCACTCCTCCATATAGGTTCTATGAGGACTAAATGAGATAATATTTGTAGAGCACTTTTGCCCGTGCCTGGCTGGCTGACTCTAAAGTTATTAAATACTACCTTGTATAACACAGATACATCATATTATTTGATTGTCACATCACATTCAATTGTCACAGCACATCTGTGAAATGCATCTTATTATGGTCACTTTTGTTGCTATTGTTTAGTCGCTCAGTCATGTCCGACTCTTTGTGACCCCCATGGACTGCAGCATGCCAGGCTTCCCTGTCCTTCACCATCTCCCAGAGCTTGCTCAAACTCAGTTCCATTGAGTCAGTGATGCCATTCAACCATTTTGTCCTCTGTCGTCCCTTTCTCCTCCTGCCCTTCAGGATCTTTTCCAATGAGTTGGCTCTTTGCAGCAGGTGGCCAAACTATTGCAGCTTCAGCTTCAGCATCAGTCTTTCAAATGAATATTCAAGACTGATTTCCTTTAGGATTGGTTGGTTTGATCTCCTTGCAGTCCAAGGGACTCTCAAGAGTCTGTTCCAACACCACAGCTCAAAAGCATCAGTTCTTTGGCACTCAGCCTTCTTCATGGTCCAACTCTCACATCCATACATGACTACTGGAAAAACCATAGCTTTGACTATACAGACCTTTTTTGGCAAGGTAATGTCTCTGCTTTTTAATATGCTGCCTAGGTTTGTCATAGCTTTTCTTCCAAGGAGCAAGTGCTTTTCAATTCATGGCTGCAGTCACCATCATCTGCAGTGGTTTTGGAACCCAAGAAAATAAAGTCTGTCACTGTTTCCTTTGTTTCCCCAGTAAAAATTTGTCATTTTATTGATGATAAAACTGAGGATCAAAAAACACAAGGACACTCTAGTAAGTGACATTAAGTGATAGCGCTGAAATTCAAACCCAATTCCAGAGTCCATGGCTTTTCCACTAAACCACACTGTCACCCTGGCAGATATATAAATTGTCATTTAGAAATCCATTATGAAGGAGATAGAGAACATGTGCACCTATCTTTCACTCTCCAACTGAAAAAAAATTACAGCGCTATAGAGAATCAGTGCCTTTCGTGAGTGAACAACATATCTATTGAGCAACTAGGAAGTCTCTTGCTTTTTGAGCATATGGGAAAATTACTTTTTGGTCTCTAGCCACAGGTATTCACAGAGTATTTTTTCAACAGTTAAACTGTTCTAGGCCTTTGCTCCAGGAATCATACACACACACACCCCCACACACACACACACACTTAAACACACACATAAGCCCCTTCACCTTCCCCTCATTGAAACCCCTGTTTCTCAGCAGGCCACTACTTAAGCTTTGGAAATGTAAATCAGTCTTGAGGAATCTTCAGGCCAAAGAAGTTTTTTCATTGATTAATTTAAGTGTTATTCAAGTCACTGCTAGTCTACACCCTTTAATATATAACAGGGTTGATGTTAAGTCCATAAAAGCTAGAGACTTCATTTATCCACTCTTTTATTTATTCAACAAATATTAATAATAATAGCTAATACAGATGGCACCTACTAAGTTCCTTTTCACCATTCTATGGACTTTGCACCTATTAACTCATTTATTTCATATAACAACCCTATGAGACAGGTACTATTATTATCCTTTTTTAAAGATAAAAACCTTAGGTATAAGAGAGGTTATATAACTCATGTAAGGTAACACAGTTAAAAAAATGATAGCTAGGATTAAAACACAGGCTGTCTGGCTTTAGCACATATCTCTCTAAACTTCCCTAAATACATGCTGGGCACTAGAATAGTTTAAGTGTTCAACTGACTCCAAAATAAATATTGAGCACCCAATATGTGCTTTACACAGTGCTAATCACTAAATTGAGGATAAAAGAAACATTAGACACTGTCTTTGCCTTCAAAGATCCTACAGACTATCAAAAGAGAAAAAATGAACACATGTAAAACAACATATAAAGACATGGTCACTAGAGTACTGAAATTCAGGATAATACTGACTGCAAATAGTCTCTCCTAATGTCTCTATAAACCCTTGAATTGTACCAGAAATTCAATATTTTATCATCCAAACAGTACCACCCAAACCACATATCAACCCTTTCTCCCACATCTGAAGTGGCATAGAACTTTGGTGACACATACGGGCTCAAATACATCAATAACCTTACTTTGACTAATTTTGAGATAAATTCACAAATCATTTTCTGGACTGACCCTGGTGAGCCTCTCATAAGGAAATATAAAGCATAGTATTGCTATTTGGCCTGAATGAGCACCAGGAAATACCAAGGGCTTTTTGAAACTGATGTTTTTCTTCTACTTTCACTTGGCATTCTGTGTAATTCATATATGCCAGAGCCTACAATAACAGAAAGATCGTGACACACAAGGAAAGACTAGGTAAGGGTGTGCAAACTTTATCATAAATTACACCCTTTATCTATCAGGAAATTTTGTCAGAAGAGAATTTAATTAAAATGCAGAATTGTCTCCAAAACTATACATTTAAAATATTTTCCCTTTTAAATGTTTAAATCTAAAAGACTTTGATGATATTTATAACTATTGAGCATTTTCCTAAGTATTCTATATTTTTAGATTTTATTATCAACTATTTCAGGGTTTGGCAATCTACAGGCACTGCTTGTTTTCTACATAAATTTTCATTGGAATACAGCCACACTCATTTCTTTACATATTGTCTCTGACTGCTTTTGTGCTGCACTAGTAGTGTTGAGTAGTTGAAACAGAGACTGAACAGCCCAAAATATTCAAAGCCTAAAATATTCATTATTGAGCCCTTTACAGAAAAAGTTTGCCAACTGCAGAACTATTTCATTGAAAGTGTTATTAAAAATCTAATAGTAACAAGAGTTCAAGGCAGAAAAAGCATTGAGAATTTATCAGGATATATATATACACACACACACATATATACTGACAGCTCATTTTTATTAAATAAATTTATTTGAAGGTTAAATCCTATAATATTGAACTGGGCAAACATTACAAAATGTGTCCATAGATATTCAATTTTATTATTTTTAATATTATTGTACACTTAGGGAAAAAGTCTCAAATATTTTTAACACAGTTATTTAAATCAGCCTGAGCCCTACTCTGATTCTGGGTAGTGCTCACACATACACATTTACAGAATTACTCGTGTACATGTGAATTTTATGATCTGCTTTCTTCATTTAACATTATTGCACAAATTCATAGGATGTCAATGCTTAGAGGTACTCATAGATTCTTGAGTTCAACCTCCCACTCCCACTCCAGTGTCACAATGAGGACAATGAGCCTCAGAGAGGGGAAGGGACTTGCCCAAGACCTAACAGTAACAGACTGAAGTGAACTCCATGTTTCCACTGAAATTACCTCAACTCTGTTTTATATATGTATTCCTTATACTGATAGATCATTTGCATTTAGACTTTAATGAAATTTCTTGCTTAACCGTTCTCTTACTTTTGTAACACACTTGGTTTCCAGATGAGAAAAATAAAAGACCCAGAAAGGCAAAGTGTCTTGTGCAAGATCTCAGGATAAATTAGAGGTAGAATTGGGACTAATTGCATATGGCAACCCACTCAAGTGTTCTTGCCTGGAGAATCCCAGGGATGGGGGAGCCTGGTGGGCTGCCGTCTCTGGGGTCGCACAGAGTTGGACACGACTGAAGCGACTTAGCAGCTTAGCAGCAGCAGCATATCTATTATATGCAAAAAATGACAAAAGGTGACATTTGGTCCAAGCCTGCTAAGAAGAAACTAGTGGCACTCTGGGACCCATCATGTTCATAAGTGAATGTCTATTTTTCACGTGATAGTAAGAAACTATAGACTGTACTACCCAACCTGGTTTCTTGCCTCCTTGTGGACATAGTAAGTGAGGAACAGGTAGTTCCCAGGCAGGTTCTCTTGACAGGCATGAATAAAACAGACAAACGGAAGACTTGATGACTATATGAATCATGAGATGGTACAGGATTACAGTTGCTCCATGTTTTCTCTAAAGCCAGGGATTCTCTCATACCTCAGTTGGTAAAGAATCCACCTGTATTGCAGGAGACCCCGGTTCGATTCCTGGGTTGGGAAGATCCCCTGGAGAAGGGAAAATATTCTGTATTATGGCCTGGAGAATTCCATGGACTGTATAGTCCATGGGGTCATAAAGAGTCAGACATGACTGAGCAGCTTTCACTTTCACTTTCCCTCAAGCCAGGGATCCAGACAGCAAGAGAGAAAAAACTGGGTAGTTGAAGAGTTTCTGACATATTGGCTTTGGCTTTGAGACTTGGAACAGGTATGGCCTTTCACTTTGTGCTCTATTAGCTCTGCATTGCCCAGTATTTCTCCCTACCCCACCCCCTCTTTCATTCTGTCTCTCTCACATACAGACACACATACTATCTGTGGTTTCCAGAAGAGCCTACTCTTTCCACAGTTACCCCTTGCCCCATCTTCTTCTGGATAACTCTGATCATTTTTCAATGTCAGCTTTAGTCTTCTTACTAATGAAACCTTCCAAGATTCCTGCAGCTAAAAATAAGTTCTTCCTCATGTGAAGGCTCATAGCTCTTTCTTCTATAATTCTTTATCCTTCAGCCCTATATTTCTAAGATTTTATCTTGTACATGTGCATGTGTGCTCAGTTACTTCATTCATGTACAACCCTTTGTGGCTCTATGGATTGTAGCCCACCAAACCCCTCTGTCCATGGGATTCTCCAGGCAAGAATACTGGACGGGTTGCCATGCCCTCCTCCAGGGGATCTTTCCGATCAAGGGATCGAACCTGCGTTTCCTGTATCTCCTGCGTCGCAGGCAGATTCTTTACTGCTGAGCCACTGGGGAAGCCCCCGTATATTGTACAACTAGGTATAAATGTTTATTGAAAAAATTAATAATAGTATTTAGTCTTTACAAAAACTGATGTCATAGGTAGTACAAGGGTCATCATTCCCATTTGATAGATAACAAATTTGAGGTTTTGAGAGGCGAAAAGCCATATGGTTACTATGGGGCAGAGACTAGGCACAAGCCTAGTCTTTTATTTTTCCTTATTGCTCCATCTGGAGATGAACAGAAATAAGGTTTTTCTCTTCAGCAAAACCTTTGTCAAGATTATCCGTAAACTCTGAACACACACTAGATCTCTTAAAATTTTGGAAATATGGCTTGGAACCCAAAGCTTGGGTATGGACTCATTGATTTTTCAAGCCAGTTTGTGTTTTCTCGTGATTCTTTTTTACAGATAGTATCAGGGTTGCATGGCCTGAAATGACTCTCAAGGTTATCTAGGACAAGTTTGTAGACAGAAAAACCGTAAATTAAAACTGACAAAAATTGAAACTTGTGAGACTGTTAACTGACTCTTCTCCCCCTTCCCTCTACATGGAATAAAGCCTATATAACTACACTCCCAGGGGAAAAAACCTTCAAACTTTCACATGAATTAATAGTCTCACTCCAAGAGATGGGAATACCAGATGACCTTACCTGCCTCCTGAGAAATCTGTATGCAAGTCAGGAAGCAACAGGTAGAACTGGACATGGAACAACAGACTGGTTCAAAGTAGGGAAAGGAATACATCAAGGCTGTATATTGTCACACTGCTTATTTAACTTATATGCAGAGTTCATCATGTGAAATGCCGGGCTGGATGAAGCACAAGCTGGAATCAAGATTGCCAGGAGAAATATCAATAACCTCAGATACGCAGATGACACCACACTTATGTCAGAAAGAGAAGAACTAAAGAGCCTCTTGATGAAAGTGAAAGAGGAGAGTGAAAATGTTGGCTTAAAACTCAGCATTCAGGAAACTAAGATCATGGTATCCAGTTCCATCACTTCATGGCAAATAGATGGGGAAACAATGGAAACAGTGAGAGACTTTATGTTTGGGGGCTCCAAAATCACTGCAGATGGTGACTGAAGCCATGAAATTAAAAGACACTTGCTCCTTGGAAGAAAAGCTGTGACCAACCTAGACAGCACATTAAAAAGCAGAGACATCACTTTGCCAACGAAGGGTCCATCTAGGTAAAGCTATAGTTTTTCTAGTAGTCATGTATGGATATTAGAGTTGGACTATAAAAAAAGCTGAGGGCCAAAGAATTGGTGCTTTTGAACTGTGGTGTTGGAGAAGACTCTTGAGAGTCCCTTGGACTGCAAGGAGATCAAACTAGTCGATCCTAAAGGAAATCAGTCCTGGAGATTCATTCAAAGGACTTATGCTGAAGCTGAAACACTGATACTTTGGCCTGCGAAGAACTGACTTATTGGAAAAGGCTGTGATTCTGGGAAAGATTGAAAGCAGGAGGAGAAGGGGACGACAGAGGATGAGATGGTTGGATGGCATCACTGACTCCATGGACATGAGTTTGAGCAAGCTCTGGGAGTTGGTGATGGACAGGGAAGCCTGGCGTGCTGCAGTCCATGGTGTTGCAAAGAGTCGGACACGACTGAGTGACTGAACTGAACTGAACCGAAGCCTCTCATGCTGCTGCTTTGTTGCCCTAGGAAATAAGCCAAGCAGCACTAGTTTAATTGACAAGTTTAGAATGAACATTTTCTGATGAAGAACTATCAACCATTGAGAGGTCTTGTGGTCAGGAACTAAATGCTATGCAGTTGGCTTCCCAGGTACCTCTTTCTTCTGAGGCCTGTTTAGAATCAGAGCTGCATACTTGACAAAAACTAATTTTTGCAGCTGTTAGAAGCCAGACAGCTGTGAAAAGAGTGAGTTGGATTGGGTTCTGCCTCCCGTACCACTCTAAAACTCTGCCAACACCAGTTTCTAGAACCTTTCCCACAAATGAAAGTACAAAGAGGAAAGAGTCATGTGTGCTTTTCACAGGCCTGGCAGAGACTAGAAGCTTGGCACTTAGGTACTTCTCCTTGTTTCAGCATGTACCCTGAATACATTCAAAATGGGAATGGCTAGAGGTTAAATATGAGGCACTGGGGTAGTTTGCTCTTTTTTTTTTTAAAGATCCACATTTCTGGCCATCACTTCCCTAAATTGTATCTAAATTCAAATCACCAACACCTGTTCCCTTGGCAGCATGCAATTTGGGAGAGATTTGCAGTGTCCTTAGACATGTCTTTAAAGTTTCATAATACCAGTTCCTGTATTTCCCATGCTATAAGCATTCAGAATTGTCAGTGAATGTTTTCAGAAAGGCAGACATGTAAATGGGTCAGAGAGGATGTGAAGCTGCCAGGAGTGGCAGAAGCCCAGTACTATATAAAAATGTGTGACCCTTTCCTAAAATTATTACAATTTCATGATGGGTACTACAGATCATTAAGCCAATCCTAGGTCCTTCTAAATAAAGGGTTCTTTGTGAATGCACAGGTCACATACTCATGAAACCATCCTTACTTCCTCCTTACACAGAAACCAGAACATGTGATTCTCACATTTAAAATGTCCCTTGACAGAAAACCTATTAGGCATAATGGTTAATAAACTATTATCTCCTATGTGATGATTATATTTTGCAAGAAGAGAAAATACAAGTCTCCTAATGATGCTAAAGAACCATTCAGAGACATTGCTAGTTGAGATGGTGACTTCCTAGAGACAGAGGAATTGATTGCTGCTGCTGCTGCTGCTAAGTCGCCTCAGTCGTGTCTGACTCTGTGCGACCCCATGGACTGTAGCCTACTAGGCTCCTCCGTCCATGGGACTTTCCAGGCAAGAGTACTGGAGTGGGGTGCCATTGCCTTCTCCGGAGGAACTGATTAAATGACCTTTTATCAATCTTTTAAAATGATACTATTTCTGTGACCCTTGTTGACTTCTGTGATACTGACAAAGTCCAGAATCTCTTTTGAACATAATTAATAACTCATATTGGCTTCTTGCCACTTCACATTTATTCACTGGGTCAGTGCATGACTGCTCCTCTCATCCCACACAGTTGGGTCAGAGCCTTCACTGGTTAATATTTATAAAAATACTTTGAAGATGAATTCTTGGTGAAGAGAAGAAACACTAGAGTTGGATAGAACAGAGAGTTTTGGGGTCTGGACCTCCTCTCAGAACTACGACTACCACACAATGCAATCTTGAACAGATTTTTTGTAGCTGAGTGGCTGTACTTTCCTTTGGGTGAAATAGCAAAAGCCAAGTAAAGAGACTATAACAACTGGTAAGGCTTTCCCCAGCTCCAATACTGAATGCTTGGGTTGCTTTAGAAGAGAAGTGTTGGCTGTCTTGTCTCTCTGGCCCTTAGCACCTACCCTCTCCCTTCCCCACGCACACACCATACTCTGAAGACAGTTCTTAGGAGGGAAGTATTTCATATTATTAAGTGAAGTATACTCAGCAATACCTTGTCTGTGGGCTGGCATTTAGTCTTTGTCTACACATAGAAACTGGTTTGACTGAAACCTGAAAAAAAACAAACAGACACAGGTCAAAACTAATGATCACAGTAGTTTTACACATACCTTTGGTTTCTACTGCTAGATAACTGATTTAACTGATTTTGTTAGCATTTTCTATCCTCTTATTCTGATGATGTGAAAGCACTTACTAGAAGTAAGTAGTTGTGGGAAAATTAAGAAGTTGATTCTGAGCTTATTTTCCCCAAAACTTCTGAGGGGACTCTATCTTCTACCCTGAAAGGAAGAAGAAGGGGATCTAAACTTTTAGTTCCAGGTAAGGTATGACTGTGGACTACTCAGAATGTCCCTGTTTGCAATAGTACCCTAACAGCAGTGTAAGCTAGACTGGGCTCTGCTTGGGGCTCTAGCTTCAGCCCGAGCCTTGGACTGGGAATATGTCCACTCAACTCTGGCTTGTCTCACCTCCCTGACCTGCCTCCTGTGTGAACTGTTGGCCAGGTTAAACCAGGCCCCCTCAGTACTTGTGTCATGAGGCAAAGGTGAGGAATCTTTGTTTCTTCAGCTCCTGAATTTTTAGCAATGTCTGGCTGCCTGCATACTGTTGAAATTCAGCTGCTAGCTGTACCTTAACCAAAACCAGTTGATGCTCTTAAAATAATCTGATTTCAGAAGCTCCTCGGGCATGGCTTAAGGTCTTGTTTTGCCTTTGGCCCTTGGCTCTGGGGCACTGGAGACCTGAATTGATTTCAAAGTCATGAGAACCCAAATAGGCTACTAAAGGCTTCTAACTGGCCAACTCACAGCCTAGTTCAACATGCACTTATGGAGCCAATTGCTCTGTGCCAAGGTCAGTACCAAGAACTAAAGGTACAAAATGGACTGGACCTAGTCCTTGCCCTTCAGGAGTTCACAGCCTATTTACAAAGCCAGAGGAGTAAACAGATGATTTCAATGTATTGTGATTAATGATAGGCAAGAGATGAGAACTTGATGTCTTGAAAGCACTGAGGAGAAGCACCCAACCCAGCCTAGAGGCATCAGGGAAGATTTCCTGAAGGAGAGTTCAACATGTAGGTTTCAAAGGAGTTAGTGAGAAAAAAATATGAGAAATAAATATTAAAGAATGGACAGCAATAGCAATGGCAAAGGAGTGTCTAATAGCACTCTATGCTCAGGGAACCATGGAGAGTCAAGAAAATTAAAATTTAAAGTACAAGGTTTAGAGTGGTAAGAAATGAGAGTAGAGAGGGAGATGGATGAGGAAGTAGTCATGGAGTATTGAATATCACATTAAGGAGCTTAGCTTATATCCTAAAGGCGAAGGGGAGCCCTTTAGGAGTTTTAAGCTGAGAAGATTTGTCAAAGATCACTTGGAGTGCACTGAATATATGAATTAATAAACACATCTATGTCACAATTTTACCTGAAAATGTGAAGTTTTCCCAGGAGCCCACAGAATAAAGCCAGAATTCATTTGCTTGGTTCTCACCAGGCTTCTCTAATCTCAGTTTCTATTCTCAACTTACTCTGTTCTCTAGCCATATAAAAGTCAGTCTTTTTACTCATTTAAAGCTCACACTATTTCTTATTACTAGTTAGTACCTTTATTCTTCCCTTCTCTGGTCAATTCATAATAATTCTTTGAGAATAAGGTCAATTAACATTTTCTCTAAGAAGAATTCCTTGACTACTATTTTTCCTCTGTCTTCCTGTAGGACCCTACTCATGCTTTATAGCTTTTAACACAAAGTGTTGTAACATCTGTTTCCTGAGTATTCCCCACTTGGCATGAGCTTCTTGAAAACAAAGAAGATGCCTTAATTATTTCTACATTCTCAACTTTACATAATTAGCACTCAATAAATGTTGATTGAAAGAATGTAAAGATCAACCAGTTAAAATAGAAGGTTAGAAACAGACCTTTCTAATCACATTGGCACTGAAAGGATTTAATTGTGGGGTGTAGCAGAAAAAGCACAAATCATCAAGATGTACGGTGTGAGATAGGACTTGAGATTTCACTCCACATCCTGATGTCTACTTACTGTAGTTGTCTTTTTCTATTTCTGTACCTTGGTAGTCCCAAGCTATGTATTAGTTCAACTGAATCCCTAAAAGTTTATCAATCTCTCTTCCAATCCAGATCTAATTCTCTAGGATTATGTTATTCATATGATCCACATTTCTATATCTTAGAGGCCTAGAGAGGATATGGCAAGGGGATATATAAAACACTTGGGTTGAGAAGAAAAAAATGTGAAGTACTGTGATAAATGAACACTAGGAAAAGTATCTAAAAGATACTTTAGAAAGCCTCACTCAGAATGGAAACAGCTTTCTCTCCCTTCCTTTCCATCACATCTAAAGAATGATGCACAGTGGCATTTAGAGTTGTGCTGAGTTGACTTTGCTTAGCTGCAGTAGCCCATGAAAGCCCATACAAAATAGTGCACAAAGTGAGTCTTGTAAATTAAATTCCAGTAGGATACATACTTATTCATTTGCAGCTTTCTTACATCAAGAGATCTGCTGATATACTTCAGTCTAAAAAACCTAGATGTTTTCCTGGATTTGATTGTGAAATCAAAGCCACAGTAACACAAGCCAGGCAAGAAAAAAAGGAATTAAACATATTAACAGGACCTTTCCTAGCTGCCTGGAAGTAAAGGGGGAAAGCTTAATAATATTTTGCAAAAGGATGGCTAATAGAAGAATATCTGCATTTTTATCTTATGTGAACAAAAAGTAACCTTATATTGGTGGTGGTGACAGTCACAGAAATTTGGGTAGTTTGTTTGCTTTATCAGCTATTTTACTGTAATTAATATATTCCTCATTGTATCTCTAGTGCCTAGCACAGAGCCAAGTATATATTAGTGCATAATTAATAGTTATTGAAAAAAATTATCTTTCTCACCTTTACACTGAAGCTCAAAGTGGTTAAATAAGTTACCCAAGTTTGCACAGCTAGAAAGCAGAAGCCTGATTTTGAGCCCAGGTCTCCTTGATTACAAAATAGGTATTCTTCTCACTCTATTATGATATTCCATTTTGCAGATGAGGAAACCATAAGTTTTCAGAAACACAGGCACTAACTTTACTATCCCTTATAAGTAGCAATTAGTGACGGCCTCAGGATGGTGGGGCTATTAGTACTTAATTAGTGGTAAAAGAACAGAAAGACACTGATGGGAGTTGGTAGAAGTTGGTAGGTGTTAAGACCTTTATCTGGATCTTAGGTTGCCTGTTTCAAGATCAAGCCTGAAACCTCAAGACCCTTTTTCATGAGACAAAAAAAAATTAGAATGCAGTATTTTGTGGTAGAAAAACAAAGACCTTGGCCCTAGACCAAATTAAGATCTGCGTAAATGATCTCATTGACTCCAGTTTCCCTGTATCTTCCAACTTTGTCTAACATGGAAAGACCATATGCATCCTATCACCTCCATAGCTCAAAAATAAGTAATGACTTCCTTTCCCTCCCCATATCAACTCCACATCATTCTGCCCAAACCGCTACAAGACTCTCCATAAACTGTCCCTGTCATATCCAGCCAACTTTTTCTGTGAGCGCTCCTCTACACAGACTTTTCTTAAGCAGAGTGCCCTTTTCACACTTGCTCCCCGTCCATACCAACTTCAGCATTCCTTCAAACTTTTCTTTATGCTGAGGCTTGCTATCTGCACCACTTTGCTCATGTTCCGTAACTCCAAGAAGTCATTTTATACTACTCTGGTCCATATAGTATTTTTCTAGTAGCTATGTTTTGTGTGTTGCTCCTATCTCCCTGAATGAGTTTGTCAACAACTTGGTTAGCTGGACACCATACCAAGTCTTCTTCATTTATGGAATTGCGATCATTGACAATTTTCTTTACAAAGGTAGTTAGCAAGATACTCTTTAATACATGATCCCATTTGACAGTTAAACTCACCCTATGAAATATATATATATTGATTCCCTATTTTGCAAAATAATTACTGCAGGTCTGCTACCTGCCAGGTACTGTGCAAGGAAGTTATTTCTAGCCTCTGTTTATAGATGAAGAAACTGAAAATTTTGATAGAGACAGATAAATTCACACAGTTGAAAGACAACTGATCGAGGCCTCCTCAGGTTTATCATTCTACATGCAAGGCTTTCTCTATTACACATTAGATCTCCTCTAGAGTAAGCATTCAGTATTTCTTAATTGAAATAAACTAAATCTTATTTTTATACATTTGAGGGAATTCAGTTCAGTTCAGTTGCTCAGTCGTGTCCGACTCTGCGACCCCATGGACTGCAGCACGCCAAGCCTCCCTATCCATCACCAACTCCCAGAGTTTACTCAAACTCATGTCCATTGAGTCAGTGATGCCATCCATCCATCTCATCCTCTGTCGTCCCCTTCTCCTCCTGCCTTCAGTCTTTCCCAGTATCAGGATCTTTTCAAATGATTCAGCTCTTCGCATCAGGTGGCCAATGTATTGGAGTCTTAGCTTCTGCATCAGTCCTTGGAATGAATATTCAGGACCGATTTCCTTTAGGATTGACTGGTTGGATCGCCTTGCTGTCCAAGGGACTCTCAAGAGTCTTTTCCAACACCACAGTTCAAGAGCATCAGTTCTTCAACACTCAGCTTTCTTTATAGTCCAACTCTCACATCCATACATGACTACTATAAAAAACATAGCTTTGAGTAGATGGAACTTTGTTGGCAAAGTAATGTCTATGCTTTTTAATATGCTGTCTAGGTTGGTCATAACTTTTAGGGAAGGAATTAATGGTATATTATTAGAAGCATTAGCAATATTGGACACCAATTCCTTGCTGGGTAGGAAGGATGTATACATAAAAATTAATAACATTGGTTATGCTCTGTTAAGTTCCAACTGAATGGCAGTTTCCCAGGTCTTCTGAAAAGGAGAAGAACACTGTAGAAGCTTTAGAAGTAATGCTTAAATCCTTGCCCTGTCACTTACCATGAGAACTTATACTGAGGCTTGGAGAGAAAGAATAATCCCTACTTTGTAGAATTTTCATGAGAATTGAATAAAATATTTATCTATAAGGCCTGGAATGTTTCTCAAATATAAATTCTTATTTGGTTCTCTGGCGTTATAGAGCATACTTTTGAGGGTCAGAGAAGATATAGACCCCAGTGAAGAGAAATTCATTGAGCAAATTGCAATTGAGTTCCTCTTAAGTGTCAGGCTCAGTGCTAGGAGCTGGAGAAAGAACAGTGAACAAAACAAACAAGACTTTTATTTTTATAGAGTGTACAGGCAAGGGCTTTATAAAATGCAAACTATGTGCCTATAATATTTAATTCCATTGAGCCTCAGTTTGCTCAATGGAATTGTAGTCATTCCCCAACATACTATATCAGGAAGTTGTGAGAACAAGATTAGATGATGTACATGGAAGCATTCTTGTGAACTGTAAATTATTGTACTAATAAAATTATTAGTATTTGTGTTACTATTTGATAGAAAGAGGGGATAAAAAACATAAGTTGGTAGGTGTAGATACCAGAGGATACATTATCATAAAATCCTTACCAGACTAGCAAGAGTTGCTACTTATGGGTACCAGAGTGCATATTGTCATAGAATCTTGATCAAGAGCCTGACCAGACTGGAGCGACTATGAGAAAGTCATCAATATCAAGGGCCAGCTGTTGGAGGTACCCAAGCACTATGTACAGCCAGGGAGGTCTGGCTGTCTGTAATAGTGAAAGAGAAAGCCTTTGTCCTGGCATCTAGCCACTCTTTCTTATACTCATGTTCCCACTTTCCCTGTCAGGAAGTCTATATCCCCATTGTCTTCCCAATTTTTCCCCTTTTCCCTACTCTAAGTCAATCTGCTCTAGGGACAATATCTGGTCAATGAATTCATATCGATGGGTCAATGACTGAAAGGTCTTCATGGATGACAACTCCCAAGGAAATGGGCATTGAGTTGGGGGCTAAGTCTTAAGATAAAGAAATAGAATACTAATTGGTAGAATTCTGAGGAGTATCAATAAAGCTTGAGTTCCTCTGAAATCAGGTGGATAGGAGACTTAACAATAATAGAACCAGAAAATATAGGCACTAAAAGATTTCTCAAAGTATGTTCACTAGAACACTACTCATTCATCTGCTCTTCTAAAAGAGAAGAGAATGGAGAAGTGAAGGCTAATATCCCTGAAAATCTTCAAAGCATAGGCCTTTTAGGAACCATTGTTAGGATTGGGGAAGGACACAGATCTGTTGGCACATGAAGAGAGACCCATCTTTAAATATCACTAGTAAGGTCCTCAGGCTGCATTAGTTGGCAAAAATGTATATCCTTTGTTTCTGTAGAAAAATATATTCATTTGATTGTTTTCCTGGAAACCCTCTTTGAAAGAAACTGTCACTTTTTCTACAAGGAATATCCCAGGCACATGTTACTGAGAGCTACTATGCTCCTACAATGTGCCTTCTCCCTGGTAACATGTAACTGACCAAAGGATGGACATGTAACATGAGTTTTTACAATCAATTTTTATCTTGGTTTTTGGACCTGTAGATTCCAAGCCAGTTCGGCTCTTAACTTTAACTGTAGAGATGTTATCAGTAGCCATTTTCTCCAGGGTGGACTTAGAATGAAGAAAGTGGTTTATAGAGATGAGGAGGAAGAGGAAACATGCCAAAAGAAGCAAAGGCAGTAAAAAGAAAAGAGAGCTGATAGTACTGAGTCTCTTATTCTAATTGTTTGAGGCCCAGCAGAGTCCTGGTTCTGTAAGACATCTTTATTAATATAAAGATTAATATAAATTATTAATATAAATAGTTCTATATGCTGTTATTCAAATTATCTTTTTTCCTTATTGACATTAACTAGGTTTCTATTATTTGCAAACATGCTCCTAAACTAGTAAAGCCTCATACTTATCAAAAGCAAAGGTAAATAATTAGTGAGCTTTTATATCCTACCACTGTATAGGCCTATTTTGCTTTTATTTTTATTATGACTTAATCAAATATGATTTTTTATGGTTTTTATTCTTCAATTTTTTGATGCAGTGTATCACAGTGATTGATTTTCAGATACTGAAAAATACTTGCTTCTCTTGGATAAATTCCACTTGATCATGGTTGTATGATAATATTAATGTATTATTTAATTCAGATTGCTGGTATGTTATTGAGGATTTCTGCATCTATGTTTATTAGTGATATAGGGCTTTAATTTTCTTTTTTGTGGTATCTCTGTCTGGTTTTGGTATCAAGGTGATGGTGGACTCATAGAATGAGTTGGGGAATTTTCGTTCCTCTGCAATTTTTTGGAACAGTTTCAGAAGGATAGGTGCTAACTCTTCTCTAAATGTTTGATAGAATTCACTTTTGAAGCCATCTGGTCCTAGGCTTTTGTTTGTTGGGAATTTTCAAATCACAGTTTCAATTTCAGTCCTTACAATCAGACTGCTCATATTTTATATTTCTTCATGGCTCAGTCTTGGGAAATTTTACCTTTCTAAGAATTTGTCCATTTCTTCCAGGTTGTCCATTTTTTTGGTATACAGTTGCTCGTACTAGTCTCTTATGATCCTTTGTATTTCTGTGGTGTCAATTATAACTTCTTTTTCACTTCTAATTTTATTGATCTGACTTCTCTATTTTTTGGTGAGTCTAGCTAAAGGTTTATAAATTTTGTTTATCTTGTCAAAAAAACAGCTTTTAGTTTCATTGATCTTTGTCATTATTTTCTTTGTCTCTGTCATTTATTTCTGCTCTGGTGTTTATAATTTCTTTCCTTCCACTAACTTTAGGTTTTGCTTGTTCTTCTTTCTCTAGTTGCTTCAAGTGTAACTTTAGGTTGTTTATTTGAGATTTTCTTGTTTCTTGAGATAAGATTGAATTGCTACAAACTTCCCTCTTAGTATTGCTTTTGCTGTATCCCAGAAGTTTTGGATCATTGTGCTTTCATTTTCATTTCTCTAGTATTTTTTATTTTCTCTTTGAGTGAAGAATTGATGTTTTTAAACTGTGGTGTTGGAGAAGACTCTTGAGAGTCCCTTGGACTGCAAAGTGATCCAACCAGTAAATCCTAAAAGAAATCAGTCCTGAATATTCATTGGAAGGAATGATGCTGAAGCTGAAACTCCAATACTTTGGCCACCTTATGTGAAGAGTTGACTCATTGGAAAAGACCCTGATGCTGGGAAAGATTGAAGGCGGGAGGAGAAGGAAATAACAGAGAATGAGATGGTTGGATGGCATCACTGACTCAATGAATGTAAGTTTGTGTAAGCTCTGGGAGTTGGTGATGGACAGGGAGCCCTGGTGAGCTGCAGTCCATGGGGTAACAAACAGTCAGATATGACTAAGCAACTGAACTGAA
The DNA here is from genome assembly GCA_024291935.2 of Okapia johnstoni. Classification (NCBI taxonomy): domain Eukaryota; kingdom Metazoa; phylum Chordata; class Mammalia; order Artiodactyla; family Giraffidae; genus Okapia; species Okapia johnstoni. The sequence continues at coordinate 49,707,481 of CM044305.1, read as the reverse complement.
CTGAGCTGTGGTCAGAAAAGATGCTTGATATAATTTCAATTTTCTTAAAATTTACCAAGGTGTTATTTGTGGCCCCAGTATGTGTTCAATCCAGGAGAATGTTCCATGTGCACTTTAGAAGAGTGTGCATTCTGCTGCCTTTGGATGGAATGCTCTATAGATATCAATTAATTTCTTCTAGTCTAATGTGTCATTTAAGACCTGTGTTTCCTTATGGATTTTCTGTCTAGATGATGTATCCACTGATGAAAGTAGGGTATTAAAGTTCCCCATAATTTGTGTGTTACTGTCGATTTCTCTTTTTATTTTTGTTAGTATTTGCCTTATATTCTTATGTTGGGTGAATATATACTTATCTTCTTGGATTGATCCCTTGATTATTATGTATTTTCCTTCTTAGTCTCTTATAACAGTCTTTATTTTAAAATCTATTTCATCTGGTATGAGTGTTGCTATGCCAGCTTTTTTAATCTTCATTTACATGGAATAATTTTTTCCATCCCTCACATATGATTTTAATGACAGAACTTGTAGACTAGGTGATATTTGAATAGTTAAGAAACCTGTAAAAACTGAGGCACATAGCAAGGCTAAGGCTTATCAAGGGTCAATATCAGAGCTAGAGCAGACATAAAAGTGTTAATGATTTTGGATTACTCATTAATTTCATTGTCTCAGCCCAAAATGAGGGGGCTTGGGTTTGCACTGGTGAAAAATGCCATAGAGATGGCAGAGTAAAAGACAAAGATTTCCTCTAACCACCTGAGTGACAGAATCTATGAGCCTAAAGCTGTTAAAGCATGTGAATATAGTCATTCTGAGTCCACAGTGGTTGACACATTCATTTTATGCACCATGGCATACAGTAGTTAAGAGAGCATAATTTGTTGAGTCAGAAGATCTTTGAATCTTGTGTATATAACTTTCAAACTGTGTGGTTCTAAGCAAGAAACAAACTCTCTGAGCTTCAGTTATCTCATTTGTGAAATGAGATGAAAAATACCTTCCTAGCTAAACTGACAGAGTTTTTAGGGTTAAGCATGGGAAAAAGCTCTAAAAATTCTAAAAGCTGAACATGTCCTAATTGTTCTGACTTAACAAAATAAAAGTTCATTCTACTAATGTTGAAAATAATGGGTTTGGTTGTTTTCTATTGAATATTTCTTGAGGGTATGTCTAGCACATAGTGGGTACTGAGAAAAAAGTCAGTTACTTATTAAGACTTTCTGGCATGTTATCAATGGGAAAAGGACCATACAGATGATATACAAATATCATTTAGTAGTCAGGATAACATAAGCAATGGTGCCAGGTTTCTAAACCTGACTCTATCACTTGCTAGCTGTTTGATCTCAGATAAGTTGCTGTATTTCTCCAAGCTTTATTTTTCTTTTCTCATCTGTAAAATAAGAGTAATAATAGTAGTTTTCTCATAGGATTGTTGTAGCGATTAAATGATTTAATTCACATAGAGCTGTTAGAAGAATGGCTGAATACAGAGTAAGTGCTCTTAGTACTAAATGAATTAGTTCATGGAAGCCCTTTTAAAAGGATGGCTAGCACGCAATAAGTATAATAAATATTAGTGGTGTTATAGTCCATTGCATAGACTTCTCTCTGGTGAAGAGAACCACAATCCAGTTGTTACTAGATGAGGCCCTTTTGTTTCAATTTGAACACACAATCCAAATGCTCTTGCACTACTATATTCTTCTAGGCCTATTTCCCTGTCCTGGTTTACTATCTGTGATAGGGGATGCTTTTAACAGCTTTGCAGACAAGTTTTCCAGGCACTGCCATAGCACATGCAATTGCGTTTTGGCCAGCATTGGAAAGCAGGTGACTAAGGAATGATAATGTTGGATAGGATACAAAGGACATATTGCTGATAAGCTAGTATTTGATCTTTGTTTTTGAATTTGCTTTAGTCCCAGGTTTAGGTTGATTCACAAAGGAAAACAACCAGAATTGGTATAGTTTGCAATTCTATGAGAATGTAATCTGATTTGGTCTGTTGGAAAATATTGTTTGCTCTTCTTTATGGCTTTGATCATAATAACTCATGATTCCAGTATACACAAATCTGAATCATCTATCTAAATAAAGTAATAAAATTTCAACTGACAAATATGAGAACACTATTTGTGATTCATTCAGCAAAGTATAAAAATTCCTACTAATAACTCTCTACTTTCTAAGGTAGAAAAGAATGATACCCCTTCCTTTCATTTTTTTAATTGATTTGCATTGCAACTCAGCCAAAAAATAAAGAAACTTTTGATATTCACAGATTGTTTCATGACGGTCTAAGGAGTGAGCTTCCCTGGTCAAGGGTAGAACTTAATGGGCTAGGACATTTTCTCAGGGACTTGTGAGATAACTCACATTTATCTGAGAGGGAGGCATGTTGCAGAAGGCAGTAGCAAAGGATTGTAGAACTGTATCTATAACACAACCTCAGCTCTACCCCCTTGAGTATTCACTCTCACTCATGCCCCAAAGAAGCTGCCAGTAAAGTAGACTCCAGAGAATTTGTCCCAATTTCAAGATAGAGCTAGTCCAACTCTATCCAAAGTTTTCAGTTAGCTACAAATAATGTGTGTCTCTGAGAACAGGGGATCACTTGTTTATCACTGAAAATTCTGGTGTGAAAGAAAGAACTCTGACAAAGGAGAATGTTGTTCCCACACTTCTCTGCATCTGGATAGCTGAATGACCTTTGACCAGGTCACTTCAGGTTCAGAGGGTAGATTCCTTTTCTAATTAACAGAGTTAATTGTGCATGCTCTGCTTAACTCCAAAAGTTTCTATGAAAACTGGGGTATTATATGCATATATTTCTGTGAATCAAATTTTCCTATGTAAAACTCACTGCTGTCAAGGCCTGAAACTGCAGAGATACCATGAAGATAGGGTGAAGACACCCCTCTTTTGTTAACTACAGAAACAACATGGATATGATAGCTGTTGTTCAGTGGTCCATCTTTTCTAGCTTTAATCTCTATATGGAAGCTCTGCTACTATGAAAGATAGCAATGATCTCAAGCGCACTTTTGGTCTTACTCTGATTTCCCCAAAACATTCCATTCTTAAAGGCCTATAGGTGATATATGTCCTTTGATTGTCATTTTTCCCATTTGGCAGCTTTGATTCCCTCCTCCTTATCAGGTAAAGCAAAAACAAATTTGAGCCAAGATTCCCTGTATATTGCCATCTACAAATGTGTTTTCCACAACAAAAGCTGTCAAGGACATTTCTAGAGTAGAATGAGGTGAGGCCTTTTTCCTGGAGAAGGGTGAGATGTGAGTAGGAAGAAAGAAAGATCTAGCTGAAATGATTTCCAACTGTTGACCTCTCCCTCACATGTTTTGAAACCTTTTAAATATGGAGTTTAAACTTTGAATCCCAAATGTTGTCCCTGGCACTTGAACTTGGGGTCAAACATCCTTAGGTCTTTTGAAAAGTAAACAGAAGTATACAGATGATACCAGTAATTAACTGTTGCCTAATGCATGAGAGGCAATATGACATTCTGTTTTCTGTCAAAGAGAGTAGGCTTCAAGTTCTAGGTCTGCCTAAATATAGTCATCTTTAAAATGGGAACAATAACAGCAGTGTTTCTCTTGAAGAGCTCTTGTAAGCACATAATGGACAGATTATTATAATAATCCTTATTGCATATTCTCTTTGAGTATTTTTGTTGTTGTTGTTTTCACAGCAAACTGTGAAGAATAAAATTATTATCTCCATTTTAGAAAAAAGTAAAAGGAGGCCCAAACTGGAAGATTACCAGAGGTCACATAGCACATAAATAGGAGTATAAAGTATTTTTATTCTTCATCAAATTTTGCTATGAAACCTATTATGAAATGTCTAGCTCTACCATAGATTCAATACTGTCCCAGCTCATCTAATGTTTGGCCTGCATACTACGGATAGATAGGCACCTCTCCAGAGTATCAGAGAGGCCACTGAGGCATAGCTGTAAAAGATCGGTTGCTCTGTGATAGAACATCTAAATTCATACCTGTACTGGCCCTACCCGTTATCAGCTGACTTTGGAAAAATTATTTAATGTTTCTGAGCCTCAGTTTCCTCCTCTACAAAATAGAATTAACTTCTATTCATCTGGCTTATTATACGAAAGTGATTAACAATGTCTTGTAAAGCCAGTGGATTTCTACAGAATTATCATTATTATCAGTTAAATAACAGATGTGTGGACAAATCTTTCTTTCTATGCTACTTTTGTAATCTGCATGCATTTGAAATTTTATACCTATATTTTGGCTAAACAGAACATCTAGAGCTCTTAGTCATAGTGCCTGGTAGAGTGCCTGGCACACAGTAAGAGTTCCACACATTTGTTGAAAAATTAATGAATGGGAAATGTACAAGGCATGGGATACTGCCTGGTGGAGGAGGAAGTTTTTATATCAGATATATTTATATAATATGTCAGGCTGTGATAAGTGTTTTAAAAGTAAAATAATAGTTATATAAATTATGATTAATAAATCCAAAAATGCTTCCAATAAAGCTCAAGATCTGAGCTGTGCTTTGAAAGTTAAGTTGAATTTGGTCATGAGAGAAGCAAAGGAATAACATTTTTGTAAAAGCCAACAGCAGGACCCAACGTAGGCTGGCCTGAGAGTATAGGATATTTTCAGAGAGAGCCCAGGATGTCTGATATGGTTGAAGAGGTGGGTGATTGGCAGGAGAATGAGATGGGAGAAGGTGCTGCAGAGAGAGATTAGGACCTAACTGTGATAAATTTTAAAGGCTAGGCTATGAAACTTGGACTTGAACCTGCAGGTCAGAGTTTGCAGATTGGCAGCCCACAAACTAAATTTTGTCCACAGACATGTTTTTTTGGCTGGAAAACAGTTGGCCTGGATGATGTTTTTAAACCAATTGAATTAGTTGCCAACTAATTTTACATTAAAGATTTTACATTAAAGTCTGGAATGCTATTCTTAAAAATAATGGAACATCTGGAATACTGAGGTTTCATTCCTGCTTGGCAACAACCAGCTGGAGCTGAGTGGAGGCTGCCTCCTTGAATTGGGGCGTATTTTTTCTAGTTGGCCACACTCTCCACCACCACAACCTTTTCTCTCTCTAATACAAGGTTCTCTTCACTCACTTTTGTTTAAAGAGGCTTTCAGATCTGAAACCCTTAGTATAGGCAATTAAAGTTTATAGAGAAGAGAAGCAATGCTATCAGAGATATCTTTTTATAAAAAAACCCTCTGATTTTGATTCTATTGAAGATAGCCTTGAAGAAGGTGGTCAGGGGAGAAGTTAGGGCTGGAGCTGTGGGGAAGGGTAAAATGGAGGCTTCACCATTTAGGGAGAAAGAAGAAAATATGAGATGAGAAAGTAGTCTCTTATAACCGTCTAAATGTAGAAAATACCAAACATCTACAAATCAGCAGAAGGAAAAACTCTGAGCATTTATTCATAAGCCCCACTCTTTCCAGCCCAACTCAAATATAGATATTTAAATGATTTTTCACTCTTGTTCTTAGACTGTGAATAAGCTCCTCAAAGACACAGTCCACAGCACCCCATTAATCAGGGATCCCGAGTGCCTAGCACAGGGCCTGCCAAGTAGTAAGTGCTTAATACCCCTTCAATGCATGAATTGGAGAGATTCTCTACTTGTAGGTGGAGAAAAGGCTTACTGCATGCCTAAGCATGCTGAAACCACAAGGGTTTCTTCAAACCCCCAAAGCCAAACTCTCTTTGGAAATAGGATTCTATTTCAGTGGAAATAGATACCATCCATTTATTCAACAGATATTTATTAAGTAATGACTATGCGCCATGCCAGACTGAGTCCTAAGGATTGGATGATGAACAGAATCAACAAGGTCCCTGCTATCAGGAAACAAACTTATAGTCTAGTGAGGAAAATAGATACTAAACAACTGAATGCACAATTAATATAATTGTATTTGCCTGAATAACTATGGACAGAGGTTTGTAATATTGTACAGGAGGTGGTGAGCAAAAAGAATCCCAGAGAAAAAGAAAAGCAAGAAGGCAAAGTGGTTATCTGAGGAGGCTTTATGAATAGCAGAAGAATGAAGAGAAGCAAAAAGCGAGGGAGAGAGGGAAAGGTACATCCAATTAAATGCAGAGTTTCAAAGAATAGCTAGAAGGGACAAGAAGGCCTTCTTCAATGAGCAATGGTTAATAATAGAAAAAAACAACAAAATGGCAAAAACCAGAGATCTCTTCAGGAAAATTGGAAACATCAAGGGAGAATTCTGCCCAAAGATGGGCAAAATAAAGGATAAAAATGGTATAGACCTAGTAGATGCTGAAGAGATCAAGAAGAGATAGAAAGAATACACAGAACTGTATAAAAAAGATCTTAATGAATGGGATTACTATGATGGTGTGGTTAGTCACCTAGAGCCAGACATTCTGGAGTGCAAAGTCAAGTGGGCCTTGAGAAGCACTGCTGTTAATAAAGCTAATGGATGTGATGAAATTCCAGCAGAACTACTTAAGCCTCTAAAGGAGGATGCCATCAAAGTTTTGCATTCATTATTTCAACAAATCTGGAAGACTCAGCAGTGACCACAGGACAACAAAAGGGTCAATCCTCATCCCAATTCCCAAAAAGGGTAGTACCAAAGAATGTGCTAATCATAGGACAATTGAACTCACCTCCCATGCTAGTAAGGTCATACTTAAAATCTTGCATGCTAGACTTCAGCATTATGCAAACCAAGAACTTCCAGATGTCCAAGCTAGGTTTAAAAAGGAAGAGGAACTAGAGATCAAATTGCCAACATTTGCTGGATTATAGTGAAAGCAAGGGAATTTCAGAAAAACATCTATCTCTATTTCATTGACTACACTAAAGCCTTGACAGTGTAGATCATGACAAACTGTGGAAGGCTCTTAGAAATATGGGAATACCCGACCATCTTACCTTTCTCCTGAGAAACCTTTATGCAGGTTCAAGAAGCAACAGTTAGAACCTATATGGAACAACTGATTGGTTCAAGATGGAGAAAGGAGTACAGCTGTCTGCTGTCACGCTGTTTGTTTAACCTATACGCTGAGCACATCATGAGAAATGCTGGGCTGGATGAGTTACAAGCCAGAATCAAGACAGGTGGGAGAAACATCAACAGCCTCAGATAAGTGGATGATACCACTCTAATGGCAGAAAGTGAAGAGGAACTAAAGAGCCTCTCAACGAGGGTGAAGGAGGAGAGTGAAAGAGCCGGCTTAAGACTGAATATTAAAAAATCTAAGATCACAGCATCCGGCCCCATTATTGCATGGCAAACAGAAGGGGAAAAGGAGGAAGTAGTGACAGATTTCCTCTTCTTTGCACTCCAAAATCACTGTGGCTGGTGACTGCAGCCATGAAATCAGAAGGCGATTGCTTCTTGGCAGAAAAGTGATGACAAACCTAGACAGTGTGTTGAAAAGCAGAGACATTACTCTGCTGACAAAGGTCTGTATAGTCAAGGCTTTGGTCTTCCCAGTGGTCACGTACAGTTGTGAGAGCTGGACCATAAAGAAGGCAGAATGCCAAAGAATTGATGCCTTTGAACTGTGGTGCTGGAGAAGACTCTTGAAAGTCCCTTGGATAGCAAGGAGATCAAACCAGTCAATCTTAAAGGAGATCCACTCTGAAAATTCACTGGAAGGACTGATGCTGAAGCTCCAGTATTTTGGTCATCTAATGTACACAGATGACTCACTGGAAAAGTCTCTTATGCTGGGAAAGATCGAGGGCAGAAGGAGAAGAGGGTGTCAGAGGACAAGATGGCTAGATGGCATCACCCATGCAATGAACATAAACTTGGGCAAACTCCGGGAGATGGTGAGTGACAGGGAAGCCTGGCCTGCTGTAGTCCATGGGATCACAAAAAGTTGGACACGACTGGGTGACTAAACAACAATTTGTGAGAAAACTTCCAACAGAGAAATACTGGGTATTGTTAAAACATGTTAAAAAGCAAATGAATGGGGAATTTGAGATAGCCCAGGAGGTCAAGGATGTCTTTCTAGAAATGCTCTATGCATAGGCATGAGCTAAATGAGTAAGGAGAAGGATAAGCCAGCATTTCAGGTACAGGGAACAGCATATGAAAAGGCACGAAGAACTATTGGGCCTTTGAGGAACTCTGAGTAAAGGCCAGTGTGAACAAGGCTCAGAAAACAGCAAGAAAAGTGGTATGAGATAAAATCAGAGAGGTTAAAAGACACCAGATCATATAGCATCTGGTTAAAGATTTGGACATTTATACTAAGAGAAATGGGAAGCCAGAGGCAGAATTTAAGTAAGTGAATGATCAGATTCAACTTAAAAACAACTCTCTACACAAACATATATTGACAATTGATTATTAAAAAGGTCTAAGGGCAATTAAAAGGAGAAAAATAGTCTTTTCAACAAATGGTGCTGAAACAAAAGGACATCAATATAAAAAATAACTGGATATCCATATACAAAAATCAACTGAGAATGGATCATATTAAGTATAAAGTTGAAAACTAAAATTCTAGGAAAAAACACAGGCTTTTAAAAACATAGCTTGTGATGTTGGGTTAGAAAAAGATATCTTAAATTTGACACCAAAAGCGTAATCGATAAATAAATTGATAAACTGAACTTAATCAGAATTAAAATATTTTGTTCTTAAAAAAAACTGTAAGACAATGAAGACAAACTATAAATTGAGAGAAAATATTAGTTAGTCATATTTCTAACAGTGAACTTGTGTCTAGAATATACAAATAACTCTAAAAACTTCATAAAATACAAGCAGCATAGTATAGAAAAAAATTGAAAAAAATTGAGCAGTCTTTACCCAATAAAAATATACAAATGGCAAATAAGCACAACAAAAACTCTCTACATTATTATTCATCGGAGAAATGCAAATTAAATGAGAAATGCTTACACATCTAATTAGAAGGCGAAATTAAAAAGACTGACCATACCAAGTGTTGGTGTGGATGTGGAGGAAATGCTGGTGAGAACATAAAATGGCACAAACACTTTGGAAAACAGCTTAGTGGTTTTTTTTTTTAATAAGGTAAATGTACGCTAAGAGTTGGACACGACTGAGTGACTTCACTTTCACTTTTCACTTTCACGCATTGGAGAAGGAAATGGCAACCCACTCGAGTGTTCTTGCCTAGAGAATCCCAGGGATGGGGGAGCCTGGTGGGCTGCCATCTATGGGGTCGCACAGAGTCAGACACAATTGAAGCGACTTAGCAGCAGCAGCAGCAGCAGCAGCATACCTACTCTAGTGAACATAGTGATTCCACTGCTAAATATACAGAAAAGGGGAAAAAAAGTATATGTCCATATAAAGATGTATGTATGTATGTTCATAAAATCTTTGTTATATCCAAAAATTGTAAAAGAACATCAGTTTCATCAACAAGCTAATGGGTAAAAAAGTAGTGGTACATCCAATACAATGGGATAATAGTTAGCAATAAAGAAGAAAAAATTACTGTTACACATAAGAGGTTGGATGGATATCAAGGATATTGCATGCATGTATGCTCAGTTACTCAGTCATGTCCGACTCTGTGTGACCCCACAGACTGTAGCCCGTCAGGCTCCTCTGTCTGTGGGGATTCTCCAGGCAAGAATGATAGAGTGGGTTGCCATGTCCTCCTCCAATTAAGGGTATTATGCTGAGTGAAAGATGCCAGACAAAAAAGATGATAATTTCATTGATATGAAATTATGGAAAATGAAAACTAATCAAAATGTAAATAATTGCTTGCCGAAAGGATAGTGTGTGGAAGGGTGGAGTGAGGAAGTAAAAGGGGCACAAAAAATTTTAGGGGTGACAAATATTTTCACCATCTTGATTAGATTATGATTTCATGAGTGTATGCATATGACAAAAGTTATCAGTTTATATAACTTTAAATATGTGCACCATTTTGTATGTCAATAATACCTTAATATGGTTGTTTTAGAAAACCCCTCTGGAATAGAAACCACAGAAATAGACCCATATAAATGTAGTCAGTTGATCAGTGACAAAGGAGCAAAGGCAATAAAAATGGAGTGAAAGTAGTCTTTTCAATAAATGGTGCTGGAACAATGGTTATCTACATGTGAAAAATGAATCTAGACAGTCTTCACAAAAATTAACTCAAAATGGATCACACCTAAATGTAAAATGCAAATTATAAAATCACTAGACAATAATATAAGAGAAAACCTAGATAACTGTGGGTGTGGTGATGCCTTTTTACATAAAACACCAAAGGCACAATCCATGAAAGAAAGAACTGATAAATTGGACTTCTTTAAAAATTGAAAGTTCTGCTCTTGAAAGACAATGTCAAGAAAATTAAAAGACAAGTCACAGACTGGGAGAAAATATTTGTAAAATATACATCAATAAAGGACTGTTATCCAAAATATGTGCTTCCCAGGTGGCACTGTGGTAAAAGAATCTGCTTGCCAATGCAGGAGGCACAAGAGATGCAGATTTGATTCCAGGATCAGGAAGATACCCTGAAGTAGGAGCTCCAGTATTCTTGCCTGGAAAACTTCATGGATGGAGGAGTCTGGTGGGCTACAGTCCATAGAGTCGCAAAGATCTGGACATGACTGAGCATAACAACATCCAAAATATAAAAACAACTATTAAAACTCAACAAAGAAAACAAACAACTGGATTAAAAATGGCCCAAAGATCTTGACATATAGGCAAATAAGTGTAGGAAAAAAATAGCACAGGGAGCTCTACTTAATGCACTGGGGTGACCTGAATGAGAAGGAAGTCCAAAAGGGAGGGTTAGGGTTAGGCTATATGTATGGTTGATTCATTTTGCTGTACAGTAGAAACTAACACAACATAAAGCAACTATACTTCAATAAAACTTAATTAAAAAAAGATGTTCCACATCATATGACATGAGGGAAATGCAAATTTAAACAGAAATGAGATACCATTACCAGAATGGCCAACAATGGAACACTGACAACACTGGGTGCTAGATGTGGAGCAACAGGAATTGTCATCCTTTGTTGGTGGGAATATAGAATGGTACAGCCACCTTAGAAGACAGTTTGATTGTTTCTTATAAAACTAAATATACTCTTACTATACTATCCAGCAGTTATGCTCTCTGGTATTTACCCAAATAAACTGAAAATGTATATCCACACAAAAACCTGCACCCAATGTTTACAGTAGCTTTATTCATAATTGCCAAAACTTGGAAGTAACTAAGATGTCCTTCAGTAAATGAATGGATACATAAACTGTGGTACATCCAGACAATGGAACATTGTCTAAATTTAGACAGTGCTAAAAAGGAACGAGCTATCAAGTCATGAAAGGAACCTCAAATACATATTACTAAGTGAAAGAAGCCCATCTGAGAGGCTACATATAGTATGATTAATATAATATATATTGTATGTTTTCAACTATATGACATTCTGGAAAAGGTAATATTATGGAGATGGTAAAAAGATCAGTGGCTACTTAAATATGTGATCAGTGGTGGGGAGGTGGGATGAATATGTGGTCCAGCACAAAGGACTTTTAGAGCAGAGAAAAATCTCTGTATAATATTTAAAGATAGATACATGTTATTATATATCTGTTCAAACCTATAGATATACAACACCAAGAGTGAACTCTAATGTCAGTTACATGGTTGCTAAAAATTGCAAAGAAGACAAAGAAAAAAGAGAAAGATTGTACAAGCACATGACTTATGCAATAGTCTCCAGTAGCATCTTTTGATCTTCTTTAAAGCAATGGGGAAAAGATAAGATTTTAGATTGGAGATCAGAGCTCAAAATTCAAAATAAAGTATAAATTCTTATTATGTTCACAGTAGTTAGTCTTCCTTGACAATAACATAAATGTTGGTAGCACTGCCTTTAAAAATAAAACATAATGAGGTGATCTTTCAGATTTGTACTATGCTTTGCTGTTTAAATTTTTACATACATATAATCTTCAATTATCAGCCTTTCAAAGGTACATATTATTGCCTGGAATTTTATAAGAAAATTTTGAAGACAATTTTGGTGCTGTGAAAACAACATGAATTTTGGAATTTCTTCAGACCTGGGTTTGAATGTCTGTTAGGATGCCATTTATTCAGTGGGCAACTCTGAGGAATTATTTCTCAGTTTATTTTTTTTTCAGGCTTCTTTATTTATAACTACCCTCCTCATTTCTGTCCACCGAATTTTTCACTATCTCTAGCAGCCCCTTTCATACTCATCCTCTATGGAGTGTAGATAAGAAGAAAATTTAAGTGAGTCACAGCACTCTAAATTGTCAGTGTTTGAAAGACTGTCAGGTCCAGCATCTACCTTTTCTCTGCCCCATTTCACAGAGCAAGAAATTGAAGCTTACTGAGAGGAAGAGATTCATTGTCAATCTTAAGACAAATTTCTGGCTTTGAGACCTATGTTATTTCCATTCCACTTTCCTGCCCTGATAGCTCAGTTAGAAAAGAATCCACCTGCAATGCAAGAGACCCTGGTTCAATTCCTGGGTTGGGAATACCCACTGGAGAAGGGATAAGCTACCCACTCTAGTATTCTTGGGCTTCTCTTGTGGCTCAGCTGGTAAAGAATCCACCTGAAATACTAGACACCTGGGTTTGATCCTTGGGTTGGAAAGATCCACTGGAGAAGGGAAAGGCTACCTATGCCAGTATGCTGGCCTAGAGAAATCCATGGACTGTATAGTCCATGGGGTCACAAAGAGTCAGACACCACTGAGCGACTTTCACTTTCACACTTCACTTTCCTGCCAGTCCAATTTACTTTATTAACTTTGAGCAATCCTCATTAAAAGTTTGATGGAACTAAAGGTTGTGTTGATTATTCAAATAAGGTTTTCAAAGTATCTGTGCATTTCAGTTACATACTCCCATTTTCCATTGCAATAAGGAATTGAGAATTGCCTTGTTACAATTGGACATCTCTAAGAATAAGACTGCACCTTAACCATAAGAGTATCTTGTGAGACTCTACCAACAAAGGGGGTATATCTGGGATGTTCAGTCACTGAAGTCCCAGAAGACAATTTTTCACTTCTTCGGATAAAAAAGCTCCTCAGGCTTCTGGAAGTTTCATTTATAGCCCTTTTCCAAGTTCCCTTGATACTGATGAGTCTAGCTCAAATAGCAGTGAGATGGAAGACTAGTTTCAGTCAGTTCAGTCGCTCAGTCGTGTCCGACTCTTTGCGACCCCATGAATAGCAGCACGCCAGGCCTCCCTGTCCAAAAGCAACTCCCGGAGTCTACCCACACCCATGTCCATCGAGTCGGTGATGCCATCCAGCCATCTTATCCTCTGTCGTCCCCTTCTCCTCCTGCCCCCAATCCTTCCCAGCATTAGGGTCTTTTCCAATGAGTCACCTCTTCGCATGAGGTGGCCAAAGTACTGGAGTTTCAGCTTCAACATCAGTCCTTCCAATGAACACCCAGGACTGATCTCTTTTAGGATGGACTGGTTGGATTTCCTTGCAGTCCAAGGGACTCTCAAGAGTCTTCTCCAACACCACAGTTCAAAAGCATCAATTCTTCAGCACTCAGCTTTCTTCACCGTCCAACTCTCAAATCCATACATGACGACTGGAAAAACCATAGCCTTGATTAGACGGACTTTTATTGGCAAAGTAATGTCTCTGCTTTTCAATATGCTATCTAGGATGCATAACTTTCCTTCCAAGGAATAAGTGTTTTTTAATTTCATGGCTGCAATCACCATCGGCAGTGATTTTGGAGCCCAAAAAATAAAGTCTGACACTGATTCCACTGTTTCCCCATCTATTTCCCATGAAGAGATGGGACCAGATGCCATGATCTTAGTTTTCTGAATGTTGAGCTTTAAGCCAACTTTTTCACTCTCCTCTTTCACTTTCATCAAGAGGCTCTTTAGTTCTTCTTCACTTTCTGCCATAAGGGTGGTGTCATCTTCATATCTGAGGTTATTGATATTTGTCCCGGCAATCTTGATTCCAACTTGTGTTTCTTCCTGCCCAGAGTTTCTCATGATGTACTCTGCATGTAAGTTAAATAAGCAGGGTGACAATATACAGCCTTGACATACTCCTTGTCCTATTTGGAACCAGTCTGTTCTTCCATGTCCAGTTCTAACTGTTGCATCCTGACTTGCACACAGGTTTCTCAAGAGACAGGTCAGATAGTCTGGTATTCCCATCTCTTTCAGAATTTTCCACAGTTTACTGTGATCCACACAGTCAAAGGCTTTGGCATAGTCAATAAAGCAGAAATAGATGTTTTTCTGGAACTCTCTTGCTTTTTCGATGATCCTGCATATGTTGGCAATTTGATCTCTGGTTCCTCTGCCTTTTCTAAAACCAGCTTGAACATCTGGAAGTTCACAGTTCATGTATTGCTGAAGCCTGGCTTGGAGAATTTTGAGCATTACTTTACTAGTGTGTAAGATGAGTGCAATTGTGCAGTAGTTCGAGCATTCTTTGGCATTGCCTTTCTTTGGGATTGGGATGAAAACTGACCTTTTCCAGTCCTATGGCCACTGCTGAGTTTTCCAAATTTGCTGGCATATAGAGTGCAGCACTTTCATAGCATCATCTTTCAGAATTTGAAATAGCTCAACTGGAATTCCATCACCTCCACTAGCTTTGTTCGTAGTGATGCTTTCTAAGGCCCACTTGACTTCACATTCCAGCATGTCTGGCTCTAGGTGAGAGATCACACCATCATGATTATCTGGGTCATGAAGATCTTTTTTGTACCGTTATTCTGTGTATTCTTGCCACCTCTTTGTAATATTTTCTGCTTCTGTTAGCTCCATACCATTTCTGTCCTTTATTGAGCCCATCTTTGCATGAAATGTTCCCTTGGTATCTCTAATTTTCTTGAAGAGATCTCTAGTCTTTCCCATTCTGTTGTTTTCCTCTATTTCTTTGCACTGATCGTTGAGGAAGGCTTTCTTATCTCTCCTTGCTATTCTTTGGAACTCTGCATTCAGATGGGAATATCTTTCACTTTCTCCTTTGCTTTTTACTTCTCTTATTTTCCCGGCTATTTTGTAAGGCCTCCTCAGACAGCCATTTTGCTTTTTTGCATTTCTTTTCTATGGAGATGGTCTTGATCCCTGTCTCCTGTACAATGTCACGAACCTCTATCCATAGTTCATCAGGCACTCTGTCTATCAGGTCTAATCCCTTAAATCTATTTGTCACTTCTACTGTATACTCATAAGGGATTTGATCTAGGTCATACCTGAATGGGCTAGTGGTTTTCCCTATTTTCTTCAATTTAAGTCTGAAGTTGGCAATAAGATGTTCATGATTTGAGCCACTGTCTGCTCCCAGTCTATTTTTTTGCTGACTGTATAGAGCTTCTCCATCTTTGGCTGCAAAGAATAAAATCAATCCGATTTTGGTGTTGACCATCTGGTGATGTCCACGTGTAGAGTCTTCTCTTGTGTTGTTGGAAGAGAGTGTTTGCTATTACCAGTGTGTTCTCTTGGCAAAACTCTATTAGCCTTTGTCCTGCTTCATTCTGTACTCCAAGGCCAAATTTGCCTGTTACGCCAGGTGTTTCTTGACTTCCTACTTTTGCATTCCAGTCCCCTATAATGAAAAGGACATCTTTTTTGGGTGTTAGTTCTGAAAGATCTTGTAGGTCTTCATAGAACCATTCGACTTCAGCTTCTTCGGCATTACTGGTCGGGGCATAGACTTGGATTACCGTGATATTGAATGGTTTGCCTTGGAAACGAACAGAGATCATTCTGTTGTTTTTGAGATTGCATCCAAGTACTGCATTTCAGATTCTTTTGTTGACCATGATGGCTACTCCATTTCTGCTAAGGGATTCCTGCCCACAGTAGTAGATATAATGGTCATCTGAGTTAAATTCACCCATTCCAGTCCATCTTAGTTTGCTGATTCCTAGAATGTCGACATTCACTGTTGCCATCTCCTGTTTGACCACTTCCAATTTGCCTTGATTCATGGACCTAACATTCCAGGTTCCTATGCAATATTGCTCTTTAGCATCAGACTTTGCTTCTATCACCAGTCACTTCCACAGCTGTGTATTGTTTGTGCTTTGGCTCCATGCCATCATTCTTTCTGGAGTTATTTCTCCACTGATCTCCAGTAGCATACTGGGCACCTACCCACCTGGGGAGTTCATCTTTCAGTGTCCTATCTTTTTGCCTTGTCATACTGTTCATGGGGTTCTCAAGGCAAGAATACTGAAGTAGTTTGCCATGCCCTTCTCCAGTGGACCACATTCTGTCAGTTTAGGTTCTACTAAATTGAAACATAGAACAAATTTTGTCCTTGCTTCAGTGTCCTCATCTGGGAAATACAGCAGATCATGCCCACTCATCTCTGTCTTTAGTATTACTTCCTTTGGTCACTGTAAGTAAATTCTCATGATGCTTGGCTGTGAACAAGGTAAGACTCTGTAGAAACATGCAAAAAGCAGAATAGGCCCATGTGAAAAACTCCACTAGTTCTCTGGGACAGACAGACCCCCCAGCCCAGATCCAGCAGTCTAAGGATTTTAAAAGCTAGAATCTTATATAGGTTCCTCTCTTGACTTTGCTATCGCCCTTTCCCACTCCTGCAAAACCCTGGACAAAACACGTGCACAGCGTCTGTTTTGAGATTGGAGTTCAGAACCAAATCTGGTAAATGCTGGCCTCTGAGAGCTCAGTGGCCCTGTCTTCAAAATAAAGCTCCAAGTTAAAGCTTAAAGAGTCAGCCCTGTCGCTTAAAATCTGGTCCAGTAAAGCAAGAGGTAGTCGGGGAGCTGGGGTACTACTAGGCTAGACCAATCCTTTTCTGCCCTCACCCACACTGCGCCAGCACTTGTTTCTCCAAAGCCACCAGGCTTTCCTGCGCGTTCAGGGGAGGGGAGAAAAGGAAAGGGGAGGGGAGGGAGAAAGGAGGTGGGAAAGCAAGGAGGCAGGCCCGGCGGGGGCGGGACCCGACTAGCAAACTGTTGCATTTGCTCTCCACCTCCCAGCGCCCCCTCCGAGATCCCGGGGAGCCAGTGTGCTGCGAGCGTCGGAGGGTCCGGAGCAAGCCTGGAGGCAGAGCCAGCGACGGAGGAAAGCGAACGAGCTAGCTGCTTCCGTGCGGGACAGGAGCCTAAGGGACGCACCGCGTCAACCCCAGCGGGCTCTGGCGACAGCCAACGCCTCTTGCACCGCGGCGACTTCGAAGTCGCCGCCTCGGAGCTGCCCTTTCTTCTTCGGTGAAGTTTTTAAAAGCTGCTAGAGACTCGGAGGAAGCAAGGAAAGTGCCGGGTAGGACTGACGGCTGCCTTTGTCCTCCTCCCCTCCCCCTGTCCCCCCCACCTCCAGGTTCTCCTCTACAGCTGCTGCCTCTGTCTGTTCCTCTCAGCCCTCTCAACCTCCCCCGCCCTCCGCTTTCAGTCAGTCCCGCGCGGCCAGCCCGAGTTTGCAGAGAGGTAACTCCCTTTGGCTGCGAGCGGGCGAGCTAGCTGCACGTTGCAAAGACGGCTCTGGGGTGCCAGGAGACCTGGGAGCCGCTTCAGCGCTGCAGCCAGAATCTGGCTGGTTAGGCGGTACGCAGGTCAGACCCCCTGGTTCCTCTTACTCCCTTTCGACCACCCCTGCACGCTGCTCCTCCTTCCCACCAGTTTGTGGGGCCAGAGATCAAACGATGAAAAGGCAGTCAGGACTTCAGTAGCTCCCCCCCCCCAAAAAAAAGAGAAAGAAAAGGGACAAAACATAACAAAGCCCCAACCAAAACCAAACAAACGAAACCCAACAGCAAAACCCAAAATAAACCAAAAAGAAAATAACCAGGCTCCGATTTGCACCTGCTTCAGTAGAGAACAAATTCAGAAGGCGGAGGATCCCCCCTCCCTTCAAGAAGCATCTTTTGAATCTACCCTACAAGTATTCAGGAACAGATTGTGAGCCTACCAGGGAAGATCGTGTCCAGCGCGTGTTTCCTCTGCACTAGACTTTGAGGCTGTCAGAACGCTTTGGAGTGGTTATTCCTGCAAGTTTCCTTACCAGGAGCTTCCCGCAGGTGGGCAACTAGCTGCAGCAACTACGCACTGCAGCCTGTTGAACTCTTCTCAGCAAGAAAAGGGGAGCAGGATAAAGGAATTAGGTGAAAGATTGAGCCAAGCTTCAGGATGGAAGTGCAGTTAGGGCTGGGGAGGGTCTACCCCCGGCCACCGTCCAAGACCTATCGAGGAGCTTTCCAGAACCTGTTTCAGAGTGTATGCGAAGTGATCCAGAACCCGCTCCCCTGGCACCCTGAGGCCTCGAGCGCAGCACCTCCCGGCGCCCGTTTGCAGCAGCAGAAGGAGACCAGTCCACGGCAGCAGCAGCAACAGCAGCAGCAGAGAGAGGATGGCTCTCCCCAAGTCCAGAGCAGAGGCCCCACAGGCTACCTGGCCCTGGAAGAGGAACAGCAGCCTTCACAACATCACTCAGCCCCCGAGGGTCACCCGGAGACTGGCTGCGTCCCAGAGCCCAGAGCTGCCTCGGCTGCCGGCAAGGGGCTGCAGCAGCCGCCGCCAGCACCTCTGGATGAGGATGACTCAGCTGCCCCATCCACGTTGTCCCTGCTGGGCCCCACTTTCCCCAGCTTAAGCAGCTGCTCCACCAATCTTAAAGACATCCTGAGCGAGGCCGGTACCATGCAACTTCTTCAGCAGCAGCAACAGCAGCAGCAGGAGGCGGTATCCGAAGGCAGCAGCGGGAGAGCGAGGGAGGCCACTGGGGCTCCCATCTCCTCCAAGGACAGTTACCTAGGAGGCAGTTCGACCATCTCGGACAGCGCCAAGGAGTTGTGTAAGGCAGTGTCGGTGTCCATGGGCTTGGGTGTGGAGGCATTGGAGCATCTGAGTCCTGGGGAGCAGCTTCGGGGGGATTGCATGTACGCCCCGCTCCTGGGAGGTCCACCAGCCGCGGTGCGTCCCACTCCTTGTGCCCCGTTGTCTGAATGCAAAGGTTCTCTGCTGGATGATGGCCCGAGCAAGGGCACTGAAGAGACCGCTGAGTATTCCCCTTTCAAGGCAGGTTACACCAAAGGTCTGGACACTGAGAGCCTGGGCTGCTCCGGCAGCGGCGAGGCAGGGGGCTCTGGAACACTTGAGCTGCCATCCACCCTGTCTCTCTACAAGTCTGGAGCACTGGACGAGGTAGCAGCTTATCAGACTCGCGACTACTACAACTTTCCGCTAGCCCTGGCCGGGCCGCCGCCCCCTCCACCACCTCCCCATCCTCATGCCCGCATTAAGCTGGAGAACCCGCTGGACTACGGCAGCGCCTGGGCGGCCGCTGCAGCGCAGTGCCGCTATGGGGACCTGGCGAGCCTGCATGGTGGGGGTGCAGCAGGACCCGGCTCAGGCTCACCCTCAGCGGCCGCCTCCTCTTCCTGGCACACTCTCTTCACGGCCGAAGAAGGCCAGCTGTATGGGCCAGCTGTATGTGGTGGAGGCGGGGGCGGCAGCGTAGGCGAGGCAGGGGCTGTAGCCCCATATGGCTACACTCGGCCACCTCAGGGGCTGGCGGGCCAAGAAGGCAACTTCTCCCCACCCGATGTGTGGTATCCCGGCAGCGTGGTGAGCAGAGTGCCCTATCCAAGTCCCAGTTGTGTCAAAAGCGAGATGGGCCCCTGGATGGAGAACTATTCTGGACCTTATGGGGACATGCGGTAAGTCTCTCCTAAAAATATTTTTAAGCCTAGAGTCAGTCCTCTCCTCCCCGCATGAACACTCTGTTCTTGGGCGAGCTTAACAGAGTTTCACAGAAAGGGCCGCTTTAACTCTATAGCCTTCTCTGGACTCTTGGCCTACCAAAGATTGACCTTTGCTCTCTGAACCCCAGCTGTGTGCCCCAGCCCACACCGCTGTGAGTCCTGGATGCTGGTGCAAGCCTTTCTAGATTCCTTGACTTGACGACTCTCCACTAAGCCTCCTAAAATCTTCCCTGCCGCTTGGTACTCCATGTCTTGCCGGCTCCAAATTTAAATCCAGCTCCAAGGGCCATTTTATGAAATAAACCCTTTTAAGCCCTCCACTACTTTTCCTTCTCCCCTCCCCCCAATCAAAGACCCTAGACAAGAAATGTGGGCACTTTCTCCTCTTAAGGTCTGTTAGGGTTTGCCCCCCCACCCCAGCATGTCTTGGCAGGTTAGAGGCAAAATGACTGGCCCAAGCTTTTCTCAACCCGCTTCCTCCAAAGAGATGAAAGAAGAATGGGATTATTGGAAGAAGGTGGTCTCTGGGTTGTGAGGGCCACTGTGTGGGAAGAAGAGGTGAAGTCCCTTTGCTGGCAACAAGGAGGACTTGCCCCAGGGTTGGAGGTCAGGAGACAGACTCCAACCAGGCACAATTAGAGCAGGCAAAGGTAGGGGAAAACCAAATGACAAATTTCCTCATAAACGATGGGTAAGGTTTGCCCTCACAGTTTGAATATGTTGGAACTAGATGGAAGAGTTGAATTTCTCTTGTAAAGTGTTTATTTTCTGTATGGATTACAAAAGATCCACAATTCCTACTTCGAGTTTGCACCAGATCTATAAAGAAGAGAATGTTCTTTTAATGAATAATTTAACCAGACTTGAATCTGTCTTACAAAAGTGTTGAGGGAAAAGTTTAAAAGGATTTCCTGCTATTGCAGTGTGCTCAGAAATCTGCTTTTGTGAAGGGAAATACTCTTCAATATATTCCTTCATTTTAAAGATATACTTGCATTTTAAAACATGACAACGAATTGAGTAAGAACTGTTAGGGACCTGTGAGCCTTACTCTTGCCCAAGAGTTTCAATTAGGATATGAAAAAAGTGGAAGTCAGTTTCATCTTGCCTGTGAAAATTTCTTCCTTACCGCAACTGAGGATTTTGGAGATCAAAAAGCTTTTTTAATTTTATAAAAATTAAAGATTTTTTCCTCAGCAAACTAAGATATTAGTTTATCTCTGTGAGGGAGGGAATATTAACTGGGGAACTAACTCCTCAGAACTGCTGGGTGTTGATGTCTTCATGGACTTGAGTCTTGTTCCGAGTTTCTGTAGCTATTTTCTTTACCTGTGACATTTTCAGTTTATTAGCCTTAGCATGTTTGTTTGGAGACTTAAACCAACAACTTGCTTCCTTTCACTGATGCTTCTTTTCTTGGAAGATTGATAGCACAATGTTAGAAAAGAAAGAGGAGAATAGGATTTCATAAAATATTATTTCCTGGGCTACTGAAGAAACAGCTTCTAACCAGGCTTTGCATTTTTTAGGTTTTTAAGGTTTGGCTTACAAGATTTTCTTTGTTTTGGTGTTTTTTTTTGGGTGGGCGGGGGAGGGGGTGGACTGTATAAGGTGCTTCAATAGTCATAAGCCTCCCCCAACACAAGTTAACTCAGGGAGGATATGAATGATTCCACATTAAGGGATGTGTGTGTTTTCAAAGAGATAACCTGAAATTTTCAGAAAGTGGCTATAGAGAGTTTTTAAAAAGTTCTTCCCAACAGGTGTGCAGTAAGCTAGGTGATTTTATCTCAGATCTTCATGGAAAAATTTCTCTATTTCTAAAATCTGCATAAATTAATGACCTCAAGTAGTGAGAAATTAGTAGTAACCTAAGAAAGTACAAGATTATTCTTTCCTGGTTTGTGATTGCTGCATTGGTTATAGGAGTCTAGTGAGAGGTAAAACTGGTGTTCCTGTATTGTGAGTTGACAAAGATTTTTCTTTTGTAAAATATAGAAAATCCTCAAATCAGGTTTTTGAAAATTTATCAATTTTATCAGAATTCAACCAGCCCCAATCTAAAAGTTGATATTTTTTTTACTTTCTCTTTCTTTCTCACATTTTATAGGGCACAATTTGGTGAAGGGAAGGAATTTTTCTTAAGTCAAAGCTAGAGCTTCCACTCTCTCTGTATTACATACATCATATGCCATCTTTCAGTTAAAAATCTCAACATTCTAGAGACTTCCAATAATATGTTGGATTCCTCCCTTTTCCAATTGTGTGTGAATTTCTGGAATAATTCTGTGTTCTTATACATCTACAATGTTTCTGTCGAGAGGAGAAAGGCCTTAGATGGTCCTTTTTTAAAAAAATATATATTTTAGCATGTGGTTTGAGCTGTGGAAGGAATAATAAAAAGTGATAGGGTTAGTATGAAACCCTGATAATATTTGATGAAGCTGTCTTCTTTCAGAGATCAAACAAGACTACAACTTTGTTAATTGACCACTGTCTCACTTGACAGAAGTAAGGCCCTTTATATCCCAGCAAATAGCATAATAATATGACAAATACTTATTCTTGGGAGATGAAACCAAGGGAAGCCTATGCAGGAATTAAAGTTGGGGTTTTAAGAAATTATCCAGATGCAAAAACAACATTTTAATTTTTCTGTTGATAATTTGTTCTGGTCTTTATAATAGGTAGTATTTTAGTAATGCTTTAAAACTGGCAAATCCTTCCTTTTCTCCATCTTTCAAAAGAGGTCATTTTATTAATTCCCCTTTCTGTCTACTTTCCTCTCTGCAGTTATCAAGCAGCTTTTTAATGACTATTTTGCAAGGAGCAGTTTGTCTGGTTTGTAAATCTGAGTTTTGCTTTGGGAATGCCACTGTCTGTCTACAGACCTTCAGGGTCAATATCTTGGGAAGAAGCATCCTTTCTTCACAGTCAGCAAATAACTGGTGAGATCTGTCTGGACACCAGTAATCAGAACTCAAGCACCAGATAGCCACACAGGGTGGTAACCCATTTAGAAATATGTGCAAGATGTAGTGATAGAATTCTCTTAGTTGTCTACATAGTATCTCTCTCAGCTCCACCAAAGGTTAACATCAGTGAGAGATATTTTTGAAAAAGCTTGTAGCTTTCCAGTTGCAGGGTCACTTAAGGGTGCTTTCTTGCCAGTATTAATTTTACCTCATGAGACTTCTATTCTTTTTGAGCTGCAAACTTGGATATTAATATATTTAATTTACTGGCACATATAATTTTCTTTTAAAATGTTTCCCTCACCCCCACCCCAGTGGTTATCTTCTTATCTGGTATACATATGTGCATTTAAACCAAACAATTCTTTGGTCTCCTGACTCTTACTTGTACTGCATCTGCTCTTGGTGGGATTATGTGAGTTGGAGTTAGGGACATGGGCAATTTTACTATTGTTATTTATGGTGATATCAAGACCACCAGTTTCATTCGGAACTCTACTAAGCAGGGAGCAGAACACTGACTCAGTGTGGTAAGGAAGGAGCTTATTTTATAACCAGACCTGAAATCATGATTCCAAAAAAATAGAGAGCAAATAAAAATCAAGTTTTGTGAGGTTGGTTGGAGAGGGAAAGGGAAACCTCTCCCCACCCCCTACCTCCACCATTTTCTCTTTGTCTGCAGCTTCCTTAAGTGCTGCCTGTCCCTGATTTTCTTTCATTCTACTCCTTTCATGCTTTTGACATTGAAATATAGACTCTTCTTTCTACTTTTCAGGATATTTTTCTCATTACACCTGTGGCATGCTCCTAAAGAATGTTTTTTAATCTTGAGAGTAACAGATCAGATCAACCCCAGCACCTTTCTTTTAAGACTAGATGACTTGAGGAGATTGCAAAATGAATAGCTGGTCTTTTTTTACCTTGAGGTTAGAGCCTGATTCAATAGTTGCTGAGGGAGCTGAACTAGATGCTTGAGGACTTGGTGATTTAATGAAGAATTTTGCTGGCTGCTGTCTTTGTCTCTTGTTCTCTGTCTCTCTCTGTCTACTGGCTATTTTGGCAACCTTTTCCCAAAACTTGAGAAAAACTGGACCTTTCCACCTCTGAGACAGGTCTGTGTGGGTCAAATTTCTCCAGGGCTTTCACACGCAACACCTAATCTGTATGTGATGGTGCTTGCTAAAAGTGTCCGGCTGGGCTAATGTGGTGAAGCTATATGTAAATTAATCATTTAAAACAAAGAAAGGTATTAAGAAAGTAATCTGCCTCAGAATTTGCCTGCCAGCATTACATCAAGTTCTGAGATGTTGAACTCAAGAGTAAGTTACTGTCATCCGAGACACAGAGTTGACCTTTTCCCCCCTCATTGCTTGTAAAACTCCATACAGTTATCAGTACTTACTGGATTTTGTTATATTGAAGAGAATTATGAAATCTCATATTTCTATAGCACTCTTTTCAGAGAAAAGACCCAGCATCTTCCAGTTTATAAACTAGCACTCATGTAAGTTTGAGTAAGTCAGAGGGTGCTTAGTGAACATCCCTTTATTAGTTGAGGGAGTAGAATTTGTTGCATTTTCTATAACATTTGTTTATCATGTGGAGAAACCTCTGTAGAGTGACACTTCCCAACTTTTTTTCTTAAAGTTTCCCACCTGACAGATGATATTTTTGCTCAGTAAAGTCTACATTTAGTGGCTGCTGCATAGAGATTTATGCCCAATTTCTGTGTTTTATGCACAATTTCTTGCACACTCATGAGTGTTGTCATCCCTTCTCTTTCACACCAATTCCTACTGCCATCTGTCAAGGCAGAGCAGTGTTGAGAGTGGCTAATCTGGACAAGCTTATAGCTCTAAAATGCTGGTTACTTGAGAATGCTGCCAATTTAGGTCATGCAGTACTTGAATTTTATTTTTTTAATCAACAGCTTTATTGAGACGTAATTCACAATATATAATGTAATTCACCCAAGTATATAGTTTAGTGGTTTTTATTATATTCAGAGTTGGGCAACCAACACCACAATCAATTTTAGAACATTTTGGTCACTTACCAGTCAAACCCCACCCTAACCATGAGCAACTATCAACCACTTGTCTACTTTCACTCTCTATGGGTTTGCGTACATTTCATGTAAATGGAACCATGTAGTATGTAGCATTTTGTGACTAGTTTCATGTAGAATAAATACGTCAATGTTAATCTATGTTGAAGCACATCTCAATACTTTCCATTTTATGCATGTACCACACTATCTATGATGGACATTAGAGTTGTTAACACTTTTTGACTATACTGCTATGAACATTTATGTACAAGTTTCTTTTTGTGAACAGATTTTTAGTTCTTTTGGATATATCCCTAAGAGTAAAGTTTCTGGGTAATATGATAACTCTTTGTTTAACCTTTTGAGGCTCTCCCAAACTGTCTTCAAAAGTGGCTATACCATTTTACAATCTCACCAGCAATGTATGAGGGTCCAGTTTCTCCACATCTTGCCAATTATTTTTATTTTCCAAACTTTAAACTTTTTATTTTGTATTGAGGTATAGCCAATTAACAAATTTGTGGTAGTTTCAGGTGAATAGTGAAGAATAGAGAATAGGGAAGTGAATAGATACATGTGTGTGTATATATATATATATAATCCCCCATATATTCTCTGGATATACGCCCAGGAGTGGGATTGCAGGGTCATATGGTAGCTCTATTTTTAGTTTGTTAAAGAGCTTCCATGCTGTTCTCCATAGTGGCTGTACCAATTAACATTACCACCAACAGTGTGGGAGAGTTCCCTTCTCTCCACACCCTCTCCATAGTTTGTTGTTTGTGGATTTTTTGATGATAGCTATTCTTCTTGGTGTGAGGTGATATCTCATTGTAGTTTTGATTTGCATTTCTCCAATAACTAATGATGTTGAACATCTTTTCATATGCCTGGTCATCTGTATGTTCTCTTTGAAGAAATGTCTATTCAGGTCTTCTGCTCTTTTTTTGAGTGGGTTGTTTGTTTTGATGCTGTTAAGAATCCTGAGCTGTTTGTAAATTTTGGAGACTAATCCCTTATCAGTCACATCATTTGCATATATTTTCTCCCCAATCTGCGGGTTATCTTTTCATTTTGTTTATTGTTTCCTTTGCTGTGCAAAAGTTTTTGAGTTTAAGTAGGTACTGATTTTTTTTTTATTTTTGCTTTTATTTTCATTATTCTGGTAGATGGATGATAAAAGATGTTGCTGCGTTTTATAAATGTCAATGTGCTACCTATGTTTTCCCCTAGAAGTTTTATAGTGCCCAGTCTCACATTTAAACCTTTAATCCATTTTGAGCTTGTTTTTGTGTATGGAGTTAAAGAATGATCTAATTTCATTTTTTACATTTGGCTGTCCAGTTTTCCCAGCACCATTTGCTGAAGAGACTGTCTTTCCAATATTGTGTAGTCTTGCCTCTTTTGTCATAGATTAATTGGCCATAGGTGCATGGGCTTATTTCTGGGAGTTGCTATCTTTTTAATCCCAGTGTGAAGTGGGTGTCAAGAAGTATCTCAAAGTGGCTTTGATTTGCATTTCATAATGTCTAATAGTATTCTAATAATATTAAGTATCTTTTTATGTGCATATTGACTATATATACTCTTGTCTTTGGTCATTTTTAATTAGATTATTTGTCTTACTCTTATTGAGTTGTAAGAGTTTTAAAAAATATATTCTAGATACAAATCCTGTAACAAATTAAGATTTGTGAATATTTTATCATATATGTGAATTGTCTTTTCACTTTCTTGATGGTATTCATTAAAGAACACACAAACTTTTGAAGCCCAACCTAATTTTTTTGTATGTAGCTTATGATTTTTGTATCATGCCTAAGAAGGCTTTGCTTAATCCAAGGTCACAAAGATTTACACTTAGGTTTCCTTCTAAGAGTTTTATAGCTTTGGCTGTTAAATTTAGGTTTTTGGTCACTTTTGACTTAATTTTTTATGTAATAATCTAGTCACCACAGCACCATTTGTTGAATCTTTCCTTATTTAAGTATCTTGGCACCCTGTGTGTAAAATCAGATGACTATAAATGTGAAAGTTTATTTCTGGACTATGGACTATATGACATTGATCCTATACCAATACCACAGTGTCTTAATTACTATAAGTTTTTAATAAGTTTTGAAATGAGTAAGTGTGAGTCTTCTAATTTTATTATTCTTTTTCAAGATTGTTTTTGGCTATTGTGTTTTTTTTAAATTTGTTTATGAGTTTTAGGATCAGCTTGTCAATTTCTACGGAAGTCATTTGTGATTCTAATAGAGGAGACTAATAGAGGAGGTAGATAAATTTGGGGAATGTTGCCATCTCCACATGAAGTCTTCTGATCCATGGCCATGGAATGTCTTTCCATTTATTTATGTCATCTTCACTTTTTTCAACAGTGTTTTGTAGTTTTAAGAGTATAAATTTTGTACTTCTTTTAAATTAATTCCTCAATGTTTTAATTTTTGATGCTATTATGAATGCAGTTTTCTTAGTATCCTTTTAAATTGTTCATTGCCAGTGTATAGAAATATAATTGATTTTTTGAAAATTGGTTTTATATCTTGCAACCTCCCTGAAACTATCTGAGTTTTGAACACCTCTAGGATTTAAGAGGCAAAAGGTTTCTGTTGCTGTGCTGAAAATTAAAGCATACTTTGTTTCATCTGGTATGAAGGCTGCATAAGGACACTGTTCTCAACTTTCCTCAACTGTGAATTAGAGTCTAAAATTTTCAGGTCTTTAGAGAACAGTAGGAAAGGAACATATTAATAAGGTTTATGCAGTTAGTAGTTCTCTTTTTAGTATTCGGATTTGGAAACCACTAGCATTTGGATTTGGGAACTACTAGCAAGAGGGTGAAGTATAATAATTTCTATGCAGAAAACTAACATGAAGAGGTAACAGATGCAAACTAAACCAAAGAAATCACTAGCTAACTATATTTGGCTTATGTTTGGGTTTGTTTATTTATGTATTTATATGTTGTCCCTTAGATAAAGGAAATGCCACCACTTCTTCTGGTGTGTATTTGTAGATGAAGAAATGGTTCATTTACTCTCATATAGTTTGGACTTTTATTCAGGAATGCACTCCATAACCATAAGTAAGAGATAAAATTTACCTATGAAGAGATTGAACTTTGGTCTCATTAACACTCTGGGCTAAGGGTCATAACTAATCAACTAGAGCTATTGTGTCCTAAAAATGGTAAGTAAACTGCAGGTCACTGAAGAAGAGGTCCTATTGTGACCTGGTTGTCTTTAGAGATGGCCTTAATAAATTGATTTTTAAAAAGTATTCATCAGTCAACCACTTTTCATTAAATACCTGCTATATGCCCATCTGTGTACTAGTTGGAGATCATGGTAAAGGGGACATAATTCAGTGAGAATCTCGAGATCGCTGCCCTCAAGGAGCTTACAGCTGTTAAAACCAGAACAAAACAGAATAGCAACACCATGATACCAGTATGATGAGATGTTAGATTATGTGTTGTGTATTTTTTAAATGTAAATATTCAAAAAAGAAACGGATCAACATAGGTGGAAGTGGTCAACAGTAGTATCTGTCGTTGCTTCTTATCCTTTATGAATTAGGTTGGGATATGGTTAAACTCAAGCAATAATTATAGATCTTGATGAATATTTCAGATGCCAAAAGGTAGTATTTCTGGAAAGATGATGACGAGTGAACTGGAGTAAGGGGTTGGAATCTATTTCTGTTTTTTCAATGGTGCCACACCAGTCAAGTTAGTTACTAGTTTCTTTCTCATTTTAGGCTATTTTGTTGCACTTGCTGAGAACATGTTTTGATGTCTTTAACTGCAATATATTAGGAATTAATTAAAATTGAGGGTGATTGATAGGTCTAAGTTTGGAGTGAGAGGCAATAAAGATGCCCAGTGTGGTGATCAGATCAAGAATTATTATTCGGCTCTCAAGTTTTCCATTGATCATGGTGGCTTGCTTTGAGGTTCTGTAGAAATGGGGTTTAAGAGTATTGGTTAAGGGAAGGAAACAAGAAGCACAAATCAAACAATTCTGGGAGTAAGGGGAATGTGCAAACTTGTTTTAATAAGGCTTTTGCTGAATTAGATGTAGTTTTAAAATGACACACTTCTTAATTATGGGTTTTGTTTTCTGCAAGTTGAGTAGTTTCTTGCTTGTGGAAGTGTAGTCCCACTATCTGGTCGCTTGGAGGACTGCAAGTGTCCTGTGACAGGTTTTCCCTGGAAACAGCTGGCCTCCTTTGGTGGATTCAGCATATCACAGGAAAACTTGAGCCAGAACCTCCTGGCACCAGACAATAAATAAGCTACACTGGTACTTGGTATTTAATTTGGGATGTTCTTTTCCAAAGTATAAAACATTTTAGTAGCACTATTTAACTCCTTGTCACCTTTCTCTGAATGTGGAACAGGAAACAGTGACATTGGGCATATTCCAGTAACATTTCACAGTCTATAGAATGGTTTCATATTCCATTATTGCATTTCATCTTCATTTCTATGCTATACAAGGAGTTAGATTTACTTTATTTTAATACTCTTCATACTATTATAATTCTATCATTCCCATTGTAAATATTATGTTCAGAGAAGTTAAGTAACATGTCTAAAGTTAAACAGCTGCAAGGTAGCAGAACCAGGATTTCAGCCCCACTATTTGTTTCTCAAATCAAATGTTCCTTTTTTTTTCTACCACACAGATTGCTCACCTCATAGATAGGAAATAGGAGAGTAAGAGAGGCAAAATAACCTTAACTAGTATAACTAGAAATTCGTGAAGCTCTTAAGGCTCCTGGGTCTTTTATCCACTTACTGGACTGATGGATTGGGTTGTGTGGGCATTCAAGCTGACAGTCTTGCCATCCTACTTTATAGATTGCATTATTCGACAAATACTTACTAAGCTTTTTATATATCACATTCTATACTAGGAACCATTGACACAGCAATGAACAAGGCAGATGAAAATTCCTCCCTTCACGGAGTTTACGATTTAGTGAGAGGAGACATGTAGAATATATCTGATGGTGATAAATGTCATGAAGAATAGTTTAGCGGAGTATGGGGAACATATAATGATAGTGGAAAGAACTATTTTACATTTGTTAGTTAGAAAAGGCCTTACTGAGAAGGTGATAGTTAAGCAGTGACCTGAAGGAAATTAGGAATTGAGCCATAGGGATATTTGGAATTAGAACATTCCAGGCATAGGGAACCACAAGTAGAAAGGGCCAGAGGCAGGAGCATACTTTGTATGATGGACAGTAGCAGAGAGGCCAGGATGGCAGTTTAAGTAAATGGAAAGTGATGAGATGAGATCAGAGTTAATGAGAGGTTTCTCAGGTCTTCTTTAGGACTTCAGTTTTTACTCTGACATGGGGAGTCATTGGAAGATTTTGAGTAGAGGAATAACGTGAGCTGACTGATACTTTAACAGATCCTCTTCTTCAAAATATATACCATTCTTTGATATGTTATACATTTGTTTGCTTACTTATTGTCTGTGTGGAGAAAATACTGAAAGAATAAAGGGGAAGCAAGGAGATGAGGCTGCTGCCATGATCCAGGTGAGATATTATGGTGGCTTAGACCAGAGGTTATTGGTAGAGGAGTTGAGACACTGGATTCTTAATTTGTCTTCATGGTAGAGCCTATAGTATTTACTAACAGATTAGATACTCATTGTGAGAAAAAGAGAAAAGTCAATGCTGATTGTCAAACTTTTAATCTGAGCACTTTGAAAAATGTGACTACCATTTACTGAGATGATACAAATTGTAGGTAAGGCCGATTTGTGTGTGTTGGGGGGGTGGGAATCAAGAGGTTGATTTTTAATGTACAAAGTTTGAGTTATTTGGTGAACATCCTATTGTCTTCTTTTCAGTTTTCATGCAGTGCCCTTAGCTTTCTGCTTTTCAAGAAGATTAAAAGAGATCTTAGAAATCATCTTTTTGGTGATGGACAGGGAAGCCTGGCATGCTGCAGTCCATGGGGTTGCAAAGAGTCAGACATGACTGAGCGACTGAACTGAACTGAACTAGAGATCACCTAGACCTTTGTTGCCCCCTCCCTTCTCTCTTTTACTTTATACATGCCTAGAGAGGAGTGGAGTCTTGTCTAGGGTGAAACAACAAGCTGGCAGCATAACTAGATCACAGACTTAGTTTTCCTGAAACTGTGTTTTCAGGAACTCAGTTTTCCTGGATTCTAGCTTGGTCCTTTAATTAGTGTTATTCTGAGATCTCATTTTGGGGATACAGTGAGTTTCTTCTTCTTGCCCAAATGTTAAACCAGGTAAATAATGAATAAAACCTAGAACATCACACAAATTGGCTGCTGCCTCCAATCAAACCAAAATATTTTTATTATGTTTTTACTGAGCCACATGTGAAAATAATTTATCTATGGTAAACACAGTAAGCAGATTTTAAAGGTCATTGAACTTTGATCTGAGATGAAACTTACAGAGATCTAGAACATAAATGGCCTGAGATTGTAGGATATTAGAATTTATGAAACATGGAGGCCATCTTGTCCAATTTGGTCATTTTATGAATGAGGTTCCCAAGGCATAGAGATGGAAAAGAATTTGACCAAAGTCACACAGAAAGCTAATTTCTTTAGTCAGAACCTATTCTGAGGGTTAGCTGTCTGTTGCTTCTTTGGAAAATTCTACGTTGGAAAAGTGCTTACCCACTCAGAGCAAAGAATTATAATAGCAATAATAATGATAGTGCTTACTATGTGCCAAATTTTGGAGCCTTACATGGGTTAACTAATTCTCACAAAAACCTTGGTAAATAAACTCAGAGAGGTTAAGTGACTTGCCCAAAGGTCATGGAGCTAGGAGTTAGCAAAAGTCTGGCGTATAACTGTGAGGTTCTAACTACTGTTTAGTACTAACAACTTCTCAGATTAGCTAGTCATTCACCTCTACTCTCTCAAGAGACTGGTGACTTGTCATTATGCACTGACCCTATTATAGTCTGCTGATCCTCATGGAATAGCTAAGTCTTGGAGATTAAAGTGGAGGTGGAGGGACATAAAGGGGATAATGGAAAGGAGCTGATCATTTATAATAGGGATTGGAAAGCAAATCTGTAGAAATTATTGAAAAAGTTCAAGGTGGTTAAAAATCTCAGAGCCTACTAGAAACCTGGACAATTCAATGCCTGCTTAAATAGGAGAAAATCTGAGGTAAGAAAAATAAAATAGTTGATTTTTTGAAGTCAGGAACTCTTTTATGTGTTTTACATGTGTTGATTCATCTAATTCTCAAAATAACTTTCTGAAGTAAGTATGATTATCATTCTCATATTACTGGTGAGTGAATAAGAACAGAACAATTAAGTAACGTGCCCAAGGGTATAGAACAAGTAAGTGAAAGAGCCTATATTAGAAGCTAGGTAGCTCAGCTCCCAATTTATATAATTTTTTTACTACATTTAGGGAAATGAGTGCTAGTCATATTATAGAAATTTTTAATGCAGAAACATTGTGCCTGAGCTTCAAACATTTGAGCAACTCGTCCTTACAATACATTAGCTTCTTTTAAGGACTCTTAGGAAGAAAGGTACTTATCCAGTGGTACATGGTAAGTAATTAGGGGAACCAGAGCTTAAAGTTGAGACTCCTGACTGCCAAACCTCTTTGCATTTTATCACTCTGTTTCCATTCTCGGGCTGACTTGTCTCCCTCTATTCCACCTTCTGTATTGCCCTGCCTCTCACCTTTCTTTAAAAATTAACTTTCTGCATCAGCAAGACTAGACAGAGAATAGGGAGAATGATCAGAATCCATGTCCTACCAGACATTGGACAAAAGGAACAAAAGCATCAGGAAAAAATGTCAGCATATGGAATTTGCCCTAAGTAAGGAAGGGAACCTCCCAGTATGAAAAAAAAAAAGCCCGAATGGCTTGTGCAGGATCCCATAGGAAATCATGAATGTAGTTGTCAGGTGACTTTTTTGTTACCGTGGAGATGAAAGAAGGATACTGTGAATGTCTGCTTCTCTCCAGATTTTTGTAAAGGAAAATACAACCTTCCCACTCATATAAATGACAACCAGTTAGGCATTTCTTTTGAAAATTAGCGTTACATAAGAGAAAGCATCTTTCCAAAAGTGTCTGATTGGTCCCCTTCTCTGAAGCATTGACCAACTTCTAATTAGATGATGAGATCGCATAAACTGAGAGTTGGGAGTAAGATGGAAATTCTTGATATTTAACGTTTGGGTACCAATAAGATTCCAAAACATATTTTGAGTCTGTTTACTTATCCCTCTTTCCCTTTCATTTATGTTTAAAAATACAAAGGTTAGCAAGTGGGTAGTCTGTTGGAGTTTCCAGTTGTTCATTTGAAAGATTGGTTTAACTAGCCCTTTAAATAAAAAAGACCAAGTTACACTGAGATATTTAAGTCATCAACTACTTAACAATAAACCACAAACCATAACCATACTCATATTTCCATGCTGTTTGCTTTGGACACCTGCTAAACCTTGCTGAGGTGCTAGATTGACTTGAAATATTCCATCATCAAAGATGACCCCACAATGTCTGGGAAAAGTTACACTGGATGCTTTGGGGATTAAGATGGTGAAATAATGTGTTGTTGTTTCCCAAAGCCTTCTCTGTCATTCCCCCTCCCTGAGTTCCAGTCTTCATCACCTTTTGCCTTGACTAGTGCATCAACCTTATGCATGTTCTCCTTAGTTCTCTGTGCTGCTCTCTGATTCATATTGTATTCATCCTACCAGGTTAACCTTCTCAAAGTTCAGTTATAACATTGTTAATATCTTCCTTTAAACATCCATTAGTCTATAAACTCCTTGAGGGTTAGAACTCTGCTTATCTCTGTATTCTCAACGCTTAGCACAGAGGAAGCCCTGCTGAGCAGTTATGTGATGCATGTTTGAAATTGCAGCTCCTCTCCATTTGCTTATAGGTTAAAATACAGATTCTTTAAGTCTGGTGTTCAAAGCTTTTCATGATCTGGATTGATTTTCTAGCCTCAATTCTTATAATTCCCCTGCAAAAATCTTTTAACTCCAGCCAAATAGATCTGTCACCTTAAACCATCCTCACTCTTTTTTTCTTTGAATTTGTTGTTTTTCCTATTATTTCTTTGGCCTTGAAGGCTATCCCAATTTTAATACTATCCATTCTTCTAACCTTAGCTCAAAAACAGTGTCATATGAGATGAAATTTCTCATCCCATAATCCATTGAGAGTTATTTATATGACATGATATGGTTAAAAGAATGTAGGCTTCAGTTTTCTTCATCTGTAAACTAGGACTCAAAATGTGTAGATTATAAGACTTTTGTGAGGAGAGAATCAGATGACGTGGGGAAGGTCAAGTGTAAGTCAAGAACTAGTGCTTAATATCTTGGAAATTCAGCCCTTTTTCCCTTCTCCATTGATATGGTACTCAGTTCTTAAATTATAATTATTTTTGTGCTTCTCATATATCTTTTCAAATTGTGCCCTCTTTTAGGGCAAAAGTTGTTTCATGGATATATTTGTGTAAGTTATATGAAACACATAGCTTAGAGCTTGTCACATAGTAGGTATCCATAAATATTTATTTATTGAATTTCAGTCAGTCAACCTAAGTGCCAAAAACAAATATGGATCATAAGTTCGATTAATAGAAATATAGAATCCAGAATAAAGGAAGTGAATTATGGTCAGACCATATTTACAATGTAGTGTTCAACCCCATTATTCATGGGGCATCTCCTCTTGTAAAGCATGGAGAAGCTGAGATGCTAAGTTGGATGTGGGAAGAGAGGCAGGGTGCAATGGATATAAATATTGTCTCAGTATATATGAAGAACTGTCATGGAATAAAAGAGTTAGATATTTTCTGTAATACCCCAAAGGGCAAAACCAATGAAAATAGATTACAGTTCAGTAAAAGGAAGACATAGTAGATTCACCCTATATTGGGAGTTTTCAACAAATACCAAATGAGTTTTGGAGTGTGTGTGTGTGTGTGGGGGGGGTTATCAAATTAGTTGCTAATATTTCACATAAAAATTCAGATTTACAGCTTTGGAAATGAACATCTGGCATTATTGGAAACACATTCATGCATGACAATGACCAGCTGCAGGTGAGGAGCGAGGTACTCCTCTAGATGGAGCATGCATCCATATACTTTTCAGTTTGCCCGGACACTAGCTTTATTGATTTAGGTTACCTGTATTAATTAAGTAAATTCTAGGCATTTGAATTTTCCATCTCTGTGAGATCAGAGATCTGGGCAAATTTTTCCATCCTTCCTTACCCCAAGGGCTTTTCCTCCTCATTTAGGAGGGACTAAAGAAAAGTACAAGGGACGCTGCAATTAAATCTGACCTGGCTCTCAGTTCTGCCACAGCCATTTATCACGTGTATGACCCTGAGTGAGTAACTTAACCTCTCTGAACCTCAACTCCTTTATTTGTATTATGCTCT
The DNA here is from genome assembly GCA_024291935.2 of Okapia johnstoni. Lineage (NCBI taxonomy): Eukaryota > Metazoa > Chordata > Mammalia > Artiodactyla > Giraffidae > Okapia > Okapia johnstoni. The sequence goes on along the minus strand of CM044305.1, from coordinate 49,672,257 downwards.
CATCACAGTATAGGGGCTTCCCTGGTAACTCATCTGGTAAAGAATCCTGCAATGCAGGAGACCCCAGTTGGGAAGATCCCCTGGAGAAGGGAACGGCTATGCACTCCAGTATTCTGGACTGGAGAATTCCATGGACTGTACAGTCCATGGGGTCGCAAAGAGTTGGACACAACTGAGTGACTCTCACTCCTCACAGTACACCGTTAAGACTAAATAAAACAGCTTAGATAAAGGGCATGCCACTTAGTAGATGCTGAAATATTAGTTCACTTTTTCTTATTCATCACACTCTTTATGTCCATTTGGAGTATCACTCTTAGGTAGTAAATTCACTCTTACTTGAAGGTGTTCAAGAAGAAGCTGGAGTTGATGGAAAGCATGTATACAGGGAAGAGGTTGGGACTCACATTAGATGATTTCCACAGTTTATTTCTAGCAATTTTAAATTTAAAATCCCTATCAATAACTCCAAAATGCCCATCTGGATTATTGTATGCATACCTCACAAAGGTAGAGATTTTTAATAAACAACAGAGAGGATTAGGACTCTTGAGGAAAAAGTTGGGGTCAGGGTTAAAGTATAATATATCGAGGTTCAGACATAGGTTTTGGCATCTAACAGATTTTAGTTTAAATCTCGAGTCTGACAGTTACCAAATTTGTGTTCTGAGCCACTTAATTTTATTTTCAGTTTCCTCATTCATATAGGGAAGATATTGATACTTCTCTCTTTGGGTTCTTGTGAAGATAAGTGAGATAATGCATGTAAAAAATCTTGACCAGTGCCCGGCCCAGAATGAAAACTTGATAAATGGTTCTCCTCCTCCTTGTCATTATTATTATTATTCCACTAGACCAGGAAAACTTGGGAAAACGTGTAGCTAGACTTTGACTAAAGTAAATGAGCCTTTCCTCACGCCACTGCTGCCCCTTCCTCCCCTCCACAAAGCTCTGTCTCCAAAATGCTTTGGCTGGAATGTAAGTGTGAGGTCATTGCAGATAACGGGAGCATGATTTGCTTTGGTAATGCAAGTTATTCAGTTACTTCCCTCAGCCCAGCTGAAATCTTTTACTAGTTGACACTTGTTTCAAAGTGCAAGACTGAGCTGGTCTGAGAAGACAGGGAGAGTGAGAAGACCCCTCCTCTCAGCTAGAGGTCATGGTCCTCTACAGGGAACAGGACGACCCAGTGCAAAGGGTCTCAGCTCTTGGTGAGTTTGGAGCCCTTACATTTAAACCAGTCACTCCATTGCACACATAGGTCCCCATCCCCCACATAATCACTGGGCAGGAATTTCCTTGACTCTTTCCATGGCCTGGAACCATCCCCCTTCTCATCCTTGTGCTCTACACAGCTGGCAAACAGCAGACAACAGAACAAAAACAAGCTTCTTAGCATAGAGAGCGAGCTCATAGCAATGCTGACTTTGCTTGGGAACCTCATGTTAACAAAGGACCTTCCTGACTGCCTCTCAACACCCCAAACAGATTAAAACATTTTTTTACTGTGTCTCAGAGCAGCTCCTTGCCTGGGTATATTTAAAGATATGCTGAGTCACTGAAGAGCAGGCTGGCATGTTACAGGAGGCAAGGACTATACCCTAGTTTATGGGGGAGTAAGTTGAGAGGTGATATCTGACTTCCTTCTAACTCCCATGACTCTAGAGAGCATCTATTAAGACTTCTTAGTCTATCACTTTTGGTTTCCTTCTCAGTGTATAAAACATAAAGATGAGAAGGAGGGAGCACATGTACCAGTGGGTCAGCTATCTAAAAATCATAAAGCTTCTTTCTGCTATAGGTAGCTGAAAACAATATTTTTATCTCATGACTTACATAGCCTCTCCCTCTCCTTCTATCATGCCTTCTCTCTCCCATCAGAATCTTCCTCACAACCCTTCGCTTTGCTGGTCATAGGAGCCAGAGTGGATACAAAAGGGCTGTTTCTTGGATGAGTTTAAAAGGTTAGCATTAAGATTTTTTTTTATCAGTGGTAACAATAGCTTATTCAGGCAGCCATATCCAGAACCTAGAAGAAATCAAGTGAGCCAAAGTTTGCTTGAAGCTGACAGGAGACCTAGGCCTCTGGCTTCCTCCCTACCACCTTCTATTATTGGGGTATAATTTATTTATGCTCAGTTGCTCAGTCATGTCCAACTCTTTGCGACCCCATGGACTATAGCCTTCAAATCTCCTCTGTCCATGGCATTTCCCAGGCAAGACTACTGGAGTGGGTTGTCATTTCCTTCTCTGGGTGATCTTCCTGACCTAGGGATCGAACTTGCATCTTTGTGGTTTCTGCATTAGCAGGCAGATTCTTTACCACTGGGCCATCTGGGAAGCCCCTAATTTATTTATAACATATGTTAATTTCAGGTTTACAACATAATGGTTCTGTACTTGTATATCCTTTCCCTTTTGGATTCAGTTTTAGATGGTTTTCAGAGGATATGGTAGTTGGCTTTGTTATATCCAGTTGATATGAGAAATGCTATAGGACTGTAAACTGGGAATGGAGCCATTGAATATGTTTGAGCTTAAATGAGTCCAATTCCTAGGTAGTATAAAGTGCTTGAAATTTCATGAAGTACTTTCAGGTACATTGTCTTCTTTGCTTTTTAAAACCAGCTTGGAGGGAATCACAACATGGATTAACATCCCCATTTCACAGATGAGAAAACTGAGGCTGGAGGCACTTGAGGGACATTCCACAGCAATTAGACAGTAAGTGGAAGAACCAGGATTTGGACAATGGCAGAGGAGTCTGGTGGGCTACAGAACATGGGGTTGCAAAGAGTTGGATACAAGTGAAACAACTGAACATGTGCGTGCACACACACACACACACACACACGCACATTTCTGGTTGTAATTTTTTCAAGTTCACTGTAGAGATTTGCTATTGAATAAGTGAATGAATGAGTACATATTTGATTTGGAGCATTATTTTCAATTAAAAATTTTCCCCATTATTTGGGGATCAGCATTTTAATTCTCAGCAATCTCAGTGTGGTCAAATGATAAATATTTCATTAATTAAATTGCTAATTTATTCTTTTGCTCACTAATACATTTCCTGAATGCCAACTTTGTAACAGACCCTGTGCTGGATTCTGAGGAAAAAAAGAGAAATGAGACAACATCTCAGGTTTCAAAGATCTCAGACACTAGGGACTGACATCTCAATAGTAAACATAAGAGCAGATACTTACGTAATGCCATTACCAAAATTTCAAGTCATATCCCTCTTGCATAGTGAGTATGGCCCTCCTAAAAAATGGGCATGTCTTTTATTCTGAGTACTGAATATGAAACTTTATGACTAATTGCTTTTTAATCTAATACTATTTTCATAAGAACAGAAGTAACAGTTTCAGTCCGTGTGTGTGTGTGTGTGTGTGTGTGTGTGTGTATGTGTGTGTGTGCGCGTGTGTGTTGTGGGTTGGGTGTGTGATGATAGATTGGAATTTAGGGATTGCTAATTAGGGGCTATGAGGGTGCTTAAGTTGTTCTAGTGAGCTCCAATCCTGTATGTATGTATTATATAGAGGATTGGGGTGACAAGGATTGTTGTATAAGAGTTGATCTTAGATTTTTTTTCCAAGTAGTAACTGGTCAGCAGAACTAGAGCATCACTATTCCACTTGTTTTGACAACATGACACTTAAGGCTATTTCCTAGCGTGGATAAACTAATTAAGATCAAATATTATATTTTTTGATCATCTACCTCTCAGTGCTAGGTGTATGTTAGATGTTGTCAAGGTATTTTCTTATTTAATCTTTAAATCAAATCTTAATTAAAGAACTGTCTGATCCTAGACATTTGTTAATTCCACTTTATAGATGAGGTTAATGACTTGTTCAAGGTCACACAGTGAGTACTTTGGTGGATTTGGGATTTGAATTTCAATTTTCAGCCTTTTGTCCTCTGGCCTCCCTGCTGTTTTTGCTATTCTACAGACTTAAGCTTTATTTTTTAGAGGCCATTAAATCTACTCTACATTAGCCAAAGCTTCTTGCCTCCCTTCAACATTGTTCTTCTCTAGAATATTCTTAAGAAATCCTCAGAAAAGGTTTTACAGCCTTCATGGATACTGTGATCCAGAGCTTAATCCAGGCTCTTAAGTGCCTTGGTTAACTGTAAAATGGAAAATCAAAGTCATAGCTAATTCAGGAAAAATTAGTTTGGGATGTGAATTTCCTGGGCAGCTTATCATCTCTTTTTTACTTCCTTAAGCTTCATAAACTTACCCACAGTGTTCTCTGAGAACTAACAGTAACGAAAATGATGGAGAAAGTCTTCCTTCCCTTCTTTTCCAAGAGCCATTCAGCCAAGTGCCACACCCTCTCCTGCTTCCCTATTTTCTGTGCAGACATGGAGGTGGGAGTTATACATGAGTTCCTTTCAGCCCTGAGTTGATGCCAGAGTTTTCTTTTCTTCCTGCTGGACCAAAGTGGAAGGAGAAGTTGAATGATTTCCAGGAGGACTATGAGTGAAGGAAAAGGCAGAGATACATGAAAGAACAGTGAATGTATGTTTCAAATACCAGAATTTGTGTCCAGACCTTGTTGGTTACTATCTGTGTAACCTTGGACACGTTAACAGTTGTGAGTCAGAATTTTCTCATCTATAAATTAGAACATACGTTCTAATTTTATAGATGAAAGGGTAAGTCTAAAAGTGTTTCGTAAACTCAGAAATGGCTTATATATTTGAAGTGTTGCTTTTTATGATCAAAAAATAATGCTATTCTTCAGTCAGGAAACCTTGCCCTGTTTTTTGTAAAAGCCTGAACACATGTGGCTTAAGGGGTGAGTCTTTGCCCCTGTACCAGCCACATTACGATTGGAGTAACTATGGGCTGAAGGCAGTGGACTACTTAAGCACTGAGAAAATATAAAAAGAGGGTTACACATTCAGTGGTCAGCAGATGGCAGGTAAAAAGACCAAGTCCCTCTCTCACTCTCCAAAGCCCCTCTTATTTATTCAGTCTTAACATTTGAAGCTTGTTTCAAGTAGGCGTATCTATCTGGGCCTTTCTTCTTATTTAGTATATAACAGGTGTTTGTTGACTTGGTGAAAAACATTACTCTCCTTTCTATTTCTAAGAATTAACTGAGCTTCTCTTCTAGATATCGATTAAAAACAATGAGTTGAAAGGGGTGAGCTTATATCAAAGAATCAGAGATTATCAGAGTTTAGGGGGAACTCTGGAAGTCAGTATCTTTTTTTATGGATTGGGCAGGAAAAGGGATTAGAACTAGTTCATAAAACTCATTGTAATTCACTCAGATTGGAAATCAAAGGCTACTACTCCCACATCAGTACTAGATGCTCTTTAAGGTCCTTTTCAGCTCAGATGTTCTATAATCTCCAGATGTTCAAGCTGGATTTAGAAAAGGCAGAGGAACCAGAGATCAAATTGCCAACATCTGTTGGATCATCGAAAAAGCAAGAGAGTTCCAGAAAAACATCTATTTCTGCTTTATTGACTATGCCAAAGCCTTTGACTGTGTGGACCACAACAAACTCTGGAAAATTCTTAAAGAGATGGGAATACCAGATGACCTGACCCGACTCTTGAGAAATCTGTATGCAGCTGAAGAAGCAACAGTTAGAACTGGACATGGAACAACAGACTGGTTCCAAATAGGACAAGGAGTATGTCAAGGCTGTATATTGTCACCCTGCTTATTTAACTTATATGCAGAGTACATCATGAGACATGCTTGGCTGTATGAAGCACAAGCTGGAATCAAGATTGCCAGGAGAAATATCAATAACCTGAGATGTGTAGATGACACCACCCTTATGGCAGAAAGTGAAGAAGAACTAAAGAGCCTCTTGATGGAAGTGAAAGAAGAGAGTGAAAAAGTTGGCTTAAAGCTCAACATTCAGAAAACTAAGATCATAGCATCTGGTCCCATCACTTCATGGCAAATAGATGGGGAAACAATGGAAACAGTGGCAGACTTTATTTTCTTGGGCTCCAACATCACTGCAGATGGTGACTGCAGCCATGAAATTAAAAGACACTTGCTCCTTGGAGGAAAAGTCATGACCAACCTAGACAGCATATTAAAAAGCAGAGACATTACTTTGCCAACAAAAGTCCATCTAGTCAAAGCTATGCTTTTTCCAGTAGTCATATATGGATGTGAGAGCTGGACTATAAAGAAAGCTGAGCACCGAATAATTGATGCTTTTGAACATGGTGTTGGAGAAGACTCTTGAGAGTCTTGAGAGTCCCTTGAACTGCAAAGTGATCCAACCAGTCCATCCTAGAGGAAATCAGTCCTGAATAGTCATTCAAAGGACTGATGCTGAAGCTGAAACTCCAATACTTTGACCAACTGATGAGAAGAACTAACTCATTTGAAAAAACTCTGATGCTGGGAAAGATTGAAGGCAGGAGGAGAAGGGGACAACAGAGGATGAGATGGTTGGTTGGCATCACTGACTCAATGGACATGAGTTTGAACAAGTTCTGGGAGTTGGCGATGGACAGGGAGGCCCGGCGTGCTGCAGTCCACGGGGTTGCAAACAGTCAGACACGACTGAGCAACTGAACTGAACTGAATCTCCATGATTTTGACCCTTTCTCCAATACGTTGGGTATGATGGGATCTGAGATTCCAGTTCTAGCTAAAATGGAAATATGTGCCTCTCCTCCCCTTTGCTTTTTACAGGGACCTGGAAGTTGGAAGAACCATGATTATCATATGTAACAGTTTCATACCACTGTTCCCTTAGAATCACATTTGTGAATTTTGAGTTAGCAAAGAAATGATTAGCATGGGGAGGGCATGTTTGCTTATCTGCTCCCTTCTATCTCCCACTTTCTGCATAACAATAAGGTTTTTCAGCTCTAATTTGCCAAGCTACTCTCTCCTCAGGGTTAAGAGCAGAGAGGGATTCCTCACAGGTTATCTGTTTCATCTTATTGCCTATGCAAAAGCCTGCCTGCAAGGTGCTTGAGGCCTGCTTTTAACAGGACCTTGTACAAGTACACCAGGGAAATGAGAGCAGAATGCTCCTGACATTTCTTTTCACTTCCTGGTATGATACTCTGGCCTCATAGGTGCGAGGTTTTTGGCTGAAAACTTGAAATGCAATGGTGAGTGGTGTAAGTTTTGGACCATGACCTGTAAGATGCAGCCACACCATTACCCATTAAGTACACAGATCAGCTTTACTTATTAAGCTGTTTTAGCATTCAGTGGTTTGAGGAAGACTGCAGTGTAGGTTGGGGATTGTGGTGGAGGGTGAGAAATTCGTTATTATTAGCATGAAAAAAGCACTTAATCTCCTAAACCAAGGCTACTTTTCTCATGCATTTTGGCCTTCCCTGCAGGACCCTTAGGGTCAGTAAGCAGCATACTGTTGTCTTCCAGTTTTCAGCCTTTGTGCACAGAATAGGTGTGAGTTTATGCACATGTACTCTGACTTGATGAATGTATATAATTTTGTCTCTTTACGTGAATTCTTTTCTGAAGAGTTGTGGCACAGAAACCTAGAAGCAGCATCTAATTGTGTTTTGCTAGTGGGACCGTGTCTCTTCTTTTGTACTTGTGTCTACAAGTTAATCATGCGTCTTACTGAATCAGTGTGCCCCTGTCTCTTTATCCATTCTTCTATTCTTGTGTCTCTGTGCTTTCCTGTATTTTTTCCTTCTGGGTTTAGACATGTATCTATCTTTGTGGACATCTGACTCCAAGCCCGTGTGTCACTGCTTCTTTGTATAGAGCTCTTTGTTTCTGTCAGTGTATGCATATCTATGTCTGACTATGTTGCAGGAAGGGGGACCTCTTCCAGGGCCCGAGAGTGGGCTCCTGTCTAACACTCGGAAATGAATTGTCTGAGGAGACACATGTGCTGACAAAGCAAGAGATTTTGTTGGGAAAGGGTGCCCGAGCAGAGAGCAGTAGGGTAAGGGAACCCAGGAGAACTGCTCTGCCACATGGCTCGCAGTCTCGGGTTTTATGGTGATAGGATTAGTTTCCGGTTGTCTTTAGCCAATCATTCTGACAGAGTCCTTCCTGGTGCTGCACACCTTGTTCAGCCAAGATGGATGCCAGCGAGGATTCTGGGAGGTGGTCGGACATGTGGTCTCTTTTTGACCTTTCCTGAGCTCTTCTGGTTGATGGTGGCTTATTAGTTCCATGTTCCTTACCAGGACCTCCTGTCATAAAACAACTCATGCAAATGGTTACTATGGTGCCTGACTAGGGTGGGCGGTTTCAGTCAGTGTGCTTCCCCTAACAACTGGGTTTTTGAGTGCCTATGCAAGCCTGTTATTGAGATGACCATTTCTGTTTGTCTATTAGCCCTTCCCAAAGGCTAACAGAGTTCTGCAAAATTCAGACTTAAATAGAAGAAAGTAGGGAAAACCACTAGACCGTTAAGGTGTAATTAAGTCAAATCCCTTATGATTATACGGTAGAAGTGACAGATAGATTCAAGGGATTAGATCTGATAGACAGAGTGCCTGAAGAACTATGGATGGAGGTTCATAACACTGTACAGGAGGCGGTGATCAAAACCAACCCCGAGAAGAAATGCAAAAAAGAAAAATGGTTGTCTGAGGAGGCCTTTCAAATAGCTGAGAAAAGAAGAGAAGTGAAAGGCAAAGGAGAAAAGGAAAGATATACCCATTTGAATGCAGAGTTCCAAAGAATAACAAGGAGAGGTGAGAAAGCCTTCCTAAGTGTTCAGTGCAAAGAAATAGAGGAAAACAATAGAATGGGAAAGACTAGAGATCTCCTCAAGAAAATTAGAGATGCCAAGTGAATATCTCATGGAAAGATGGACACAATAAAGGACGGAAATGGTATGGACCTAACAGAAGCACAAGATATTGAGAAGAGGTGGCAAGAATACACAGAAGAACCATACAAAAAGGATCTTAATGACCCAGATAACCACAATGGTGTGATCACTCACCTAGAGCCAGACATCTTGGAGTACAAAGTCAAGGAAGCATCACTGGGAACAAGGCTAGTGGAGGTGATGGAATTCCAGCTGAGCTATTTCAAATCTTAAAAGATGATGCTGTGAAAGTGCTGCATTCAATATACCAGCAAATTAGGAAAACTCAGCAGTGGCCATAGGACTAGAAAAGTTCAGTTTTCATTCCAATCCCAAAGAAGGGCAATGCCAAAGAATATTCAAACCACCATGTAATTTCACTCATTTCACATGCTAGCAAAGTAATGCTCAAAAATCTCCAAGCTAGGCTTCAACAGTATGTGAACTGAGAACTTACAGATGTTCACGCTGGATTTAGAAAAAGCAGAGGAACCAGAGATCAAATTGCCAACATCCACCGGATCATAGAAAAAGTAAGAGAATTCCAGAAAAAAAAAGCATCTGCTTCATTGACTACACTAAAGCCTTTTTGACTGTGTGTATCACAACAAACTGTGGAAAATTCTTCAAGAGACGGGAATACCAGACCACCTTATCTACCTCCTGAGAAACTTGTATGCAGGTCAAGAAGCAACAGTTAGAACTGGACATGGAACAACAGATTGGTTCCAATTTGGGAAAGGAGTACGTCAAGGCTGTATATTGTCACCTTGTGCATCTAACTTATACGCCGAGTACATCATGTGAAATGCTGGACTTGATGAAGCACAAGCTGGAATAAAGGTTGCTGAGAGAAATATCAATAACCTCAGATATGCAGATGACACAACCCTTATGGCAGAAAGTGAAGAGGAACTAAAGAGCCTCTTGATGAATGTGAAAGAGGAGAGTGAAAAAAAGCTGGCTTAAAACTCAACATTAAATAAACTAAGATCATGGCTTCGAGTCCCATCATTTCATGGCAAATAGATGAGGAAACAATGGAAACAGTGACAGACTATTTTCTTGGGCTCCAAAACCACTGCAGATGGTGACTGCAGCCACGAAATTAAAAGATACTTACTCCGTGGAAGAAAAGCTATGACAAACCTAGACAGCATATTTAAAAGTAGAGCCATTACTTTACCAACAAAGGTCCATCTGGTCAAAGCTATGGTTTTTCCAGTAGTCACGTATGGATGTGAGAGTTGGACCATAATGAAAGCTGAGCATTGAAGAATTGATGTTGTTGAACTGTGGTGTTGGAGAAGACTCTTGAGAGTCCCTTGGACTGCAGGGAGATCCAAACAGTCCATCCTAGAGGAAATCAGTCCTGAATATTCATTGGAAGGACTGATGCTGAAGCTGAAGCTCCAATACTTTGGCACCTGATGCGAAGAGCTAACTCATTTGAAAAGACCCTTATGCTGGCAAAGATTGAAGGCAAGAGCAGAAGGGGACGACATAGGATGAGATGGTTGGATGTCATCACCAATTTGATGGACACGAATTTAAGCAAGCTCCGGGAGTTGGTGATAGACAAAGAAGCCTGGCATGCTGCAGTCCATGGGGTTGCAAAGAGTTGTACAAGACCGAGAGAATGAATTGAACTGATTAGTCCTTCCCTGTGTATCTGCTTCTCTGTATGTCTTTTTCTTTGCCCCTAACATCCCTGTCTTCATGTGTCTTTTTATGTATATGTTTTGGTGCATCTGCCTACTTAGTTCATGTTTCTCTGGCCTTGTATACCTGTGTTTTGCTTTTCTTGGTCCTTGTAATTTTTGACTTTTTTATGTTTCTGTATGCATCATTTGGAATTGGCCTCTTCATCTTTTTGTGCATGTGCCTTCATTTAGTTTGTTTGGAAGAACTATCTTTGCTATCTGTTGTGTATGGTTGTCTCTGTCTGTGTCCCTGGGTGTATATCTGACTGTATGTTTAATGGTCCGTGTATCTTTCTGTTTTTCTGTGACCAGATATTTCCATGTATCTGTCTCTCTGTGTTGGTGTCAGTTTCATGTATTTTAGCTATATGCCTGTCATATGTACCCATTGATTTCACAAGATGCCCATCTGCTTTCTGAGGAATCTACTGGACTATTTTGTGAGATATCTCAGATGTGTTGAACTTACTGCTTATTTTTGGGCTTGCTAGCCACCATGGTACATAGGTGTGCATTGTTCATGTGTGATGTCAAATGGGTTCTCAAGGCAAGAATACTGAAGTGGTTTGCCATTCCCTTCTCCAGTGGTCCACATTCTGTCAGGCCTCTCCACCATGACCCGTCCATCTTGGGTGGCCCCACACAGCATGGCTTAGTTTCTAACCCAGGTCAGTGGGTGCCCAATATGCTACTGGAGATCAGTGGAGAAATAACTCCAGATGAGATGGTTGGTTAGCATCATGGACTCAAGGGACGTGGGTTTGGGTAGACTCTAGACGTAGGTGATGGACAGGGAGGCCTGGCATGCTGCGGTTCATGGGGTTGCAAAGAGTCGGACACAACTGAGCAACTTAACTGAACTGAACTGATGTCAAAGATTCATTTAAGAACTGTGCACGTTGTTTCTTTATTGGCAGGACACCTTGTGTGGAGAATTATTGGTAAATGAGTGGTATTTAAATTGTAAACCTTTTCAAGCTAATTTCACTGTGTCAGAGAATTAGATTTGAAATGAGTGGCTATATAAGATATTATATCCTTTCAGAAAAACTCAGCATACTGATGGTAGAGAAGACTTGTATTTGTACTGTGAAGTCTTACTTGTGATGTTCATTACTGGGTTAGAAGGTGTTACTTTTCTGGTTTTGTTTGGGTTTTTTGTCTTGAGAAGTTACTACAGATAGCTCTAAGGTGGACTTAGAGCACAAAGAGAATAGACACAGTGGAGAATGAAAAATGACAGACGGATGGACATGTTCTTCATCTTTATGAGTGAGATGGGGAATCAAGTGGAATTCATAGGAAATGGAGTGATGAGGACCATAGAGAGAAGCTTAGCAGGATCCCATCTTTCCTTGTCCTGGGCTCCTGTGTCTTTCAAGCAAAGTCAGTGAGGGAGCAGCAGGCATGAGGAGGAGGCCAGTTCTCCTTTTTCTCTGGTGGAAGGTGATCTCCTGTATTTAAATTTTAAATTCTTTTTGTGTCTCTTTCTTTGCTTGATGTACTCTTTTTGGTGTTTGTTCTTCCACTGCAAAAAGGAAACTTTCAAACCTGGTTCACCTGTTTATTATACTTGTTTGTATGCAAGATATTAAAGAGAGATTATTAAATGTCACCACTACTGTCATACAAACTTATCCACTGATAACTGTAGGGACCCTTTATGACAGTTCTGCGTGCATGCGTGCTAAGTTGCTTCAGTCATGCCCAACTCTTGGTGACCCTGTGGACTGTAGCCTGCCAAGCTCTTCTGTCCATGGGATTCTCCAAGCAAGAATACTGCTTCAATGCCATTCTCCCATATCATCCCACCCTCACCCTCTATGGCAAAACAAATACAATATTGTAAAGTTAAAAAATAGATAAAATAATTTAAAATAATAAAAGAAATAAATAAATAAAATCTAAAATAAAAAAAAAAAAAGAATACTGGAGTGAGTTGCCTTTTCCTCCTCCAGGGGATCTTCCAAGGGATTGAGCCCACATCTCATATGTCTCCTGCATTAGCAGGTGGGTTCTTTACCACTAGTGGCACCTGATAAGTTCCACTTTCCTCAGATTACCTGTGATCCTTTCTAGGGGCAGCCACTATTTGTTCATTTATTTAATGTATATGTGTGCTATACTTAGTCGCTTAGTTGTGTCCGACTCTTTGCAACCCCGTGGACTGTAGCCCACCAAGATCATCTGTCCATGGGGTTCTCCAGGCAAGAATATTGGAGTGAGTTGCCATGTCCTCCTCCAGGGGATCTTCCCAACCTAGGTATCAAACCCAGGTCTCCTGCCTTACAGGTGAATTCTTTACTGTCTGAGCCACCAGGAAGACCCAGGAAGACTGGAGTGGGTATTTACCAGCTGAGCTATTAGTGTATATGCAGAATTCTAAAGACTACAGTTTGCTGTCAATTATGGTAAGCCTTGCCAAAGAAGTAGTCAGTAGCAGAGGACTAGGCTCAGTGGTAACAGCTGAGTTACCTAGGAGTATTTTAATCTAATCCTCCTGTAAGATTATAGAAAAGACAATTGAAATATTTTTTAAATTATCAAACATCTACACATACTGTTTATATACAATTGACATGATGATTAAAATAATTGTATCTGCTTAGATTCACTTAGTGTGAAATACTGAATGTAAAATAATGCAAATAACAAAACCAAGGGGTAAAATCTATTATATTTTATAATCCAGACATGAATTTTTCTTTTGTTATATTGATTTTAACACAGAGGAGTCTGTCATCCTGGCTAGAATGTGCAGTCTACATATAAACCTCCATTCTAGCCAAACTTGATAACATCAAATCTTGATTTCCTTACTTGCATAATGGCCATAATAAAGACCATCTCAGTAACTACCAAATGATTGCATATGGCAAACTTATTTAGAGAAAAATAAGAAAAAATTAAGGCAGTGGATTGATATTTCATAAAACAAAATGTATTAAAATAATATTCTGATATGGTCTTTTGCAGCAAACCCTGGTCATTTTGTTTTGTTTGGAAAAATACTGAATGGGTTTAATTATGCCTTTTCTAGGGAGAAAGAATGAGTATTCTGTTGAGGGAGAATCATGACTTTTCTGAGATAATACATTCAAGATAAAAACAATGTTTTATACATATGACATAAAGTGTCAAATTTTGTTAATCAATAAATATCTAAGTGATAGCTGTTAGGACCTCAGGTGTGTAGGGACTTGTATTACTATTTTCAATCTTTTGTAAACAAAAAATTCCCAATCAGAATATCAGGTAAAATGCCATTTGCAAAAATATTATTATAAATATATTGTTCATATCCTTTAAAAGAATGGAGGTCTTAGGTGTTGGTCCAATTATTGATAGAATATTAAATTTAAAAAATTTAGCATGTAAAAGGAAAAGGGAAGCTTTTTGGAGCTTATTTTGATTTGCCTTGAAACAATCCGAATTTTTTTTTTCTATTTTGTTGGTGTGATACACGGAGAAGGCAATGGCACCCCACTCCAGTACTCTTGCCTGGAAAATCTCATGGATGGCGGAGCCTGGTGGGCTACAGTCCATGGGGTCGCTGAGAGTCAGACACGACTGAGCGACTTCACTTTCACTTTTCAGTTTTCACTTTTCACTTTCACGCATTGGAGAAGGAAATGGCAACCCACTCCAGTGTTCTTGCCTGGAGAATCCCAGGGATGGAGGAGCCTAGTGGGCTTCCGTCTATGGGGTCGCACAGAGTTGGCCACGACTGAAGCGACTTAGCAGCAGTGTGATATAAGCTGGATTTCAAATTGTAAGTAGATCGTTAGACTGCAAGGTAAGCCTTGAGCCTTGAAGAACAAAAGTAATCAAACCAGTCTATCAAATCACTTTTTAAGAAGGAAACTCTGCCATGTGTTTGGCTAGTTCACTATGTCATGGGTATTCAAAAAAAGTTTATATCCTCAAATCAGCATTCTGAAATTTGTTCCACTATCTTTAAATGCTTTCCAGGACCAACTTACCTTATTTATTGCAAAGTTATATATGTGTAAAATGCTCTGACATTTTAATTCTCACAATAACCCAGTGAGGTGGGTAGTAATCTTAGTGTCCATTTTATAGAAGAAGAAATTAAGACTCAAAGATATAAACTATGCTAGATTTCTACTGCTAGAATGCATTGTAGTAAGGATTTGAACCTAGCTCATAGTCAGTCATTTTCCTATAAATATTAGTTTTATAATTATGTGGAAGTCTGTTCACCAACCATGGCCTCTGCTCTCTGAGGTTAACCATTCTACAAAACAGAGACTGGAAGGCCATTTAGATGAAGTGTCTATACTTTCAGAGGGCTGTGAACAATGACCAAGTTAAAGAAAAGCAAACAGAGACAACTGAAATACCGACACCTTCAGAAAGTACTCGTGTAACTTTTAGCCTTAGATAATTTGGCTTTGCGTAAGAAAGGTGGAGTAAGATGGAGGAACCAGTTCTTCTCTGGATCAACATTTATTTATCTTGCTCTTCTGAAGTCTGGGCCAATAGTCTTATTTGTTCTGAATAGCCCTGTAATGTTTCTCCATTTGAGGACAGCGGATTTAGTACAAATGGATTGGTTTTCTGGGTAGCACATAGAGGACTGTACTGACTGACTTTTAAAAGTCCTTCCTAACTCTTTGAACCTGTGACGTTTTCTCAGGATCAACAGATCAGGCCTGTGATAACATCTCCATTGACTTTGGGTTTAACTGTAAGGCTGCAAGCTGACCCACTGGGGATATAGACTGAGGTTCTCAACCCCACCACCCTTTGCTGCTGCTGCTGCTGCTGCTAAGTCGCTTCAGTCGTGTCTGACTCTGTGCGACCCCATAGACGGCAGCCCATCAGGCTCTGCCGTCCCTGGGATTCTCCAGGCAAGAACACTGGAGTGGGTTGCCATTTCTTCTCCAATGCATGAAAGTGAAAAGTGAAAGTGAAGTCGCTCAGTCATGTCTGACTCTTAGCGACCCCATGGACTGCAGCCTACCGTGCTCCTCCGTCCACGGGATTTTCCAGGCAAGAGTACCAGAGTGGGTCGCCAGTGCCTTCTCCACACCACCCTTTGACAGATGTTGTTAACACCCTCTCATTTTATATAAGGAGACAATGAGGCTTAAAGTGGTAAAGGGAATTTCCCAGGGTCATGCAGCTAGTTATTGCCAGAGTAAGTATCTATTTCAAATTTGTAGAATAGGTAGTTTTATCCCTGGTGTTTTAGCTTATTGTGAAAGTCTTAGAAAAGAAGTAGCACTTAAAATATAATTGCTCCAATTAGTAACTAAAGATCCAGTTAAAAGTAAGTTATTGTCATCTAGGAGCACTTTGAGAAGAACTTTTCCATAGTATTTGTCAGTAATACTTTCCTATTTCATAGTTCTCTTGGGATGGTTGGTCTAGGGCAGTGTTTCCTGCACATCATTCATTCTCAATGAACTTCACCTTCACAGGTTTGACCCTGTATACCATTTCTACTCCTCTGTACTTAATATATTTTTTCTTGACTTGCCTTTTTCACTTAATAAATTTATTTTAAAAAGAAACTTTCACATCAGTATTGTACATGAGAAACCAGGATTTCCTCCCCTACTTAAAAAACAGATTGTAGATAATTTCAAAACTACACAAAATTAGAACAACCTAATGTACCTTCACGTACCTATCCCTAGGTTCAACAGTTATCAACACTTTGCAGTTCTTGTATCATCTGTTCTCTACTCACTTCTTTTTTTGCTGCAGTGTTTTAAAGCCGATATCAGACTTATTTCACCCGTAAATACTTCAGTGGGTATATTTAACAGATAAGGACTTTCTCTTTTTAACATAAATATAAAATTATCAGCACACCTAAAATAATAATAATCTCCAATTCTCCAATTTATCTAATAGTCTGTGAGAACCTGTGCTGTTAACATGCTGATTAAAATAAATGTATAACTAATAAAAAAAGTTTATTGAGGTGCCACCTTAATTCATCTCATGAGCTCACTACCAGCATGTGTTTCACGGTTGAGGAAACATTGCTCTGAGTATTACAACTATTGAAATGAATAAAATTCCTTTCCATTCTCTAGGTACTTATTTTCCTTACCTGCAAAACATGATGGAAATATAGGAGAGATGAGTCAGTGATCTCTAAGGCTCTTGCCAGCGCATTAGGACGTATGTTCTTCTCAGTGGTGATTTACTTCACTTCAGCTCTAGAAGGCCTATTGGACACCACCCATAGAAGGTAGTTTAAAAAAAAAAAAGCACTAGCGACTAAGTGTGTTCCTTCCTGACATGTCTTCTTGATGGTAATGAGTTCTACCTTTTCCTCAGAGTTGAATTTGGCTTTCATTCCATTCTCTACCCACCTTCTCAAACAACAGAGGGAGCACCCATTTATATACTTTCCCATAAGAGGTATTCCTGAAAACACCTTTTGTCAAAATGGAAACATATTCACGTGCCTCAATGACCCACTCGACTAGTTAAGATGTGTGTGTGCTCGGTGCTCTCAGTTTTTGGTTAGGCCCACTCCCTAATCTGCTGAGGACTTCTGTGTCACTGAGCCAGGAAATATCTGTCATAATAGCTCACTTATTGCCTCTCAACTTTTCTTCACTGTCTTTGTAGCAGAGGATCTCATCCCCAGAACCTTGGCAGTAGTGTTGAGTTATAAAAGCTTGAATCAAATGTAGGATTTCTAGACATCTCCCAATTACTTCTCAAGCTTTAGAAGATAATCTCTCTTACAGAAGCTCTACAGTTAATTCAAGTAAAGGAAACAGTGTCAATAAAGTGTTCTTTCTTCTTACAGGTGTGGGAATTGCTGGGATGGAAACAATTAGCCTAAGGCCTTGTGATTACTAGCAAAACTCAGAGCTGAATATTTTACTTCTCAATATGAGGTAAAGGCTACAAGCTTAAGCTTCTGACTTTCTGGTAGTGCCAAACAATATTAAGCAAAGTAAAGTAACTAGAAAGATAAACCCAATTAATAGAGCCTATTTTCTTTATTTCTTTGGGGATGATATCAGACTCATAACATTCAGAAGGATAAAGGAAAGACTTTTTGTAATCAAAAAAGTGCAGACAGCATGGATTTCTACTAATTGCACTGACAGGGTCCTTATGGGATCTGGGTCTACTTTCAAGTGCATTGGATGTAGGTAGAGGAGGAAGATCTGCTGAGGTTATAACAATTGGGCAAAGAATTAACACATTTTTGAAAACCAAAAAGATAACTTATTGAACAGTGCACAGGGCATGGTGGGGGTAGTGAGAAGTATTTGTGATTATTTTTTAAAAGGAGAGGGAGCAAGAAAAGGAAAAACTGGGTCACCCATCCATTAAAAAGAAACCTTGAAAGAGATCCAAAAATCCTTAGAAATCCTTGACTTCTTAAACATGATAAGTGTTTGTTTTTTTTTCCCCACTGACAATTGTAAAGGTCAGAGAGTAAAGTTCTCTTTTCTATTGCAAAATGTTGAGAGGATGTAGAAATAATTGTAGGTAGCTTAGCTCTGGCTGTGGGCAGAACTTTTTACACTATGCCTTTAGAATCTGTTTGAATTTATACAATATGTACCTATGCCAAAAACTCTGTGAATTATCAAAATGGAATAGCATTGCAAATGATAATGCTTTTGTTTAAAAGAAGAAATAGAATACCTGTGGTTAGGTACCTAAAATAAGGCAGTAAAGACTTTTAAAAACTTTGGTGCTATACTGAGATACTGAGATGGGCTTAATATGGAAGAACCATCATCTCTTCCCTCCTTGTAAGTCAGTTGAGAAGACATTCCCATTAGTATCTCAGAAATGTATCAATAACTTCAGATGTTATCTCCTTTACCCCTTAGACTTGGGTGTCTATTTGGAATGGGCTATTATACTAACCATTTCTGTTTATGTGGTTTGTTTCTGCTTGCACAGGAAACTACGTGCATTGTTTTGGTAAATACAAGCTTGTTTTTTTCAACTAAAGCTTTATTTGTTTAAGTTTCACATGAATTGGCAAAGAAGAGAAGAACACTTTGTCGAAGCAGAATGAAAGAACAAAAAGAGTCAAAGAATCATATTTGAAATGTCCAATAAACTTGTGGGGTTTTATGTATATTACACAGGAAAAATTTTCTGTTGTCTAGTTGCCAAACCATTGAGACCAGGAGACTTCGAATGTATACCAAAAAACGCTTGCTCTATCTGAAAGAGAAATAATTGCGCTTCTACATCAGTAATATGGCTGCTGAACATAGTCTTCATGGAGAACTGAAATATGGGTATTTTGGAATCTCTGGTTAGAGCAGGTTTTTAGTTCAGCCCTCCACTAAATTTTCTTCTCCTTTTGGGACTGTTGATGTAAAAAGTGATGACAGCCATGTTCCTGTTTGGTTCCATTGTGTAGTTTACAAATAGAATTCACTGGAAAGTGAACCTAGCCCTAACTTTCTTGGCATTATACTCATCTTCTGCTGTGCCTGTTGAGGAGCTGCCATATTAAGTATGTGCTGTGCTTAGTCACTCAATCATGTCCAACTCTTTGCGACCCCATGGACTGTAACCCACCAGGCTCCTCTGTCCATGAGAATTCTCCAGCCAAGAATACTGGAGTGGGTTGTCATGCCCTTCTCCAGGGGATTTTCCCAACCCAGAAATCATACCCAGGCCTCCTGCATTGCAGGTGGATTCTTTACTGTCTGAGCCACCAGGGAAGCCCTCATGTTAAGTATACATATGGACAATAAGGCCAGGGAATGGTGTTCATAAATTAATCAGCTGGTACGTTGGGAGATATGCTTTAAACACCTACTATTTCCCTACTTAATGACATTTCTCTTTGAAAATAAAAACATATAAAATTGGAAAAACAGGCTGGCCAGAACCCTCCTCCTAATACTTAGCCAAGTTGATATACCCTGGTCTCAGTCTCAGAGGTCATGTTTTCAGCAAAGTGGCCACCAGTAGTGGATGATTTTATTTTATAGAGTTTGGTTTTTGGAGCTGGTGTGCTGAGAGACAATAAAGAAGGTTATTCTCAGGCAAATAGACTAAAAGGGATTGATTGCTGGTGGAAATTTCAGTCCTTCTGTAGTTCTGTCTTCATTGTAACATCTTTCAATCTTTATTTTCTTTTCTACTTTTTCCTCTCTCTCTTTATAAAAAATGGTGATATATTTTCATACAAGGCATATTGCTTTTTTATAGCTTTGTTGATATAAAATTTATATACCATAAAGTTCACCCATTTAAAGTGTACAGTTTTTTGATATATTCACAGAGTTGTATTCACAGAGTTGTACAACCATTATCAAAGCTAATTTTAGAATATTTTCATCACCCCCCAAAAAACTCTATACCTATTAGCAGTTACTTTTCCCATTTCTCTCTATCTTCTCCAGTCCTTGGTGATCTCTATTGATTTGTCTTTTCAGGACATTTCATATAAATTGAATCATGTGATATGTGGTGTTTGCATCTGGCTTCTTTAGGCTGGTGTAATGTTTACAGGGTTTAGCCACAGTGTATTACATAGAATGTATCATTTGTATGACTGACTACTATTTCATTGTATGAATGCACTACATTTGTTTATCTTTTCATCAGTTGATGGACATTCGGGTTATTCCCACTTGTTTGCTATTATAAATAGTGCTGTTATGAACGTTTGTATATATTTGTGTGAGCATATGTTTTCATTTCTCCTGGATATATACCTAGGAATGGAATTGCTGTGTCATATGGTAATTCTGTGTTTAACCTTTTGAGGAACTGCCAAACTTTTCCTAAGCAACTGTACCATTTTACATTCTCACCAGCAATGTATGAGAATTTCAGTTTCTCCACATCCTAGGCAACACTTGTTATTGTCCATTTTAGTTTTTTGTTGTTGTTAATAGCTATCCTAGTGGGTGTGAAGTAGTATCTCATTGTGCTTTCGATTTGCATTTCTCTTGACAGTAATGTTGAACATCTTTTCATGTCCTTACTGGCTGTTTATATATCTTCTTTGAGGGAATGTCTATTCAGATCCTTTACTCATTTTTAATTGGGTAACTTTTCTTTTTATTATTGAGTTGCAAGATTTTAAAATATATTTTGGATAACTTTTGTCTTTTTAAGGATGGCACCTTACAGTTATATGATATTTGCTAGCTGTTATTTGTGTGGTCCTACTGGTGTTACATATTTTAGCTGCATTAGCCACTTTGCTGGATATGAATGCCAGCAAAATCTGAGTGACCTTGGCTTCCCTGCTGAGAATGCAGCCCAGGAACAGAAATTTATCAGAAATGTATCAGAAATGTGCCATTTAAGCTCCCACCCCACCCCCATCCTTATCTTGGACAAGGAGAATCAACATTTAAAAGTCCATATCTTTGGTTGTTTTATTATTTACTTTAGCTTGGTTGAGTCTGAGACCTTTTCTTTTTATTTTGCCTCATGCAGACTTGACAGGGAAGGAAGGGCATAAGAAATTGTGATAGAAAAGTGTGTAGGTTTTATTCAAATCAACATATGTTGATTTGTGTGACAGGTCAGTTGGCTGAAGAAATCTCTCATTTTAAGCGCTGAGGAACTGATTAGACCTACACAAATGCATTTTTGCTTTGTGTGTGGTTTCTAAAGTGAAAGTGGCTCAGTAGTGCCGGACTCTTTGCGACCCCAACCCAGAGATCAAACCCAGGTTTCCTGCTTTGCAGGCAGATTCTTTGCCAGCTGAGCCACAAGGGAAGCCCTCTATGTACCATAGACATGAAGAATACCCCCACTTTCTTTTAGCAATTTATATTGGTGATTTAAAAATAAAAAAAACCTAAAGTGGGAAGTCATGGAACTCCACATAAGACAAAGTTTGGGAATTGCACAGACCTGAATTTCAAATACTGGTTTTTCTGTTTCTTAGCTGTGTATTTACACAAACTACTTAGCTTCTCTGAGTCTCCATTTCTTTATTGGTGAGGCATATGAAAACTTACCTTCTCAAATTGCTGTGAGGAGGACTAAATAAGATGATGTATGTAAAGTGTCTACCACATACGAAGGGCTTCCCTGGTGGTTCAAATGGTAAAGAGTTTGCCTGCAGTTGCAGGGGACCCAGGTACGATCCCTGGGTCGGAAAGATCCCCTGGAGAAGGAAATGGCAACCCACTCCAGTATGTGTATATACCAGTATGTACATATGCCACATATGTGCTCAGTAAGCTAGCCATTATTTTTGTATTTGAGGATAAGGACAAGCGGGTTTATTAATGGGCAACTGTATATTGGTGGTGGTTTAGTTGTGTCCGACTCTTGTGATTCCATGGATTGTAGCCTGCCAGGCTCCTCTGTCCGTGGAATTCTACAGACGCATTTGCTGCTGCTGCTGCTAAGTCGCTTCAGTTGTGTCCGACTCTGTGCGACCCCATAGACAGCAGCCCACCAGGCTCCTCTGTCCGTGGGATTCTCCAGGCAAGAACACTGGAGTGGGTTGCCATTTCCTTCTCCAGTGCACGAAAGGGAAAAGTGAAAGTGAAGTTGCTTAGTCATGTCCGACTCCTAGCGACCCCATGGACTGTAGCCTACCAGGCTCCTCCATCCATGGAATTTTCCAGGCAAGAGTACTGGAGTAGGGTGCCATTGCCTTCTCCACAGACGCATTTGAGTCAATTCTAATGAGGTGGATGAAACTGGAGCCTGTTATACAGAGTGAAGTAAGTCAGAAAGAGAAACACCAATACAGTATATTAACGCAAATATATGGAATTTAGAAAGATGGTAACAATGACCCTATATAGGGTCGTCTCTAAAGAGACACAGATGTAAAGAACAGACTTTTGGACTCTGTGGGAGAAGGCAAGGGTGGGATGATATGAGAGAATAGCATTGAAACATGTGTATTACCATATGTAAAATAGATGACCAGTGCAAGTTTGATGCATGAAGCAGGGCACACAAAGTTGGTGCTCTGGGACAACCTAGAGGGATGGGGTGGGGAGGGAGGTGGGAGAGGGTTTCAGGATGGGGGGACACCTGTATTCATGTCGCTGTATGGCAAAACTGCCACAATATTGTAACGTAATTAGCTTCCAATTAAAATAAGTTAATTAATTAAAAAAAAAAGAATACTGGAGTGGGTTGCTATTTCCTTCTCTAGGGGGGATCTTCCAGACCAAGGGATTGAACCTGGGTCTCCTGCATTGCAGGCAGATTCTTTACCAAAGTGAGATTCAAGGGAAGCCCCAACAGTACATTGGTGGTACAGTTTAATCTGGAATGGTAGAAGAGAGTTCATAAAACGGACCTTTGTAGGAATAAAAAAAGGTCTCTGAGCCTTTTTTTCTCCTTTATTCAGTGACTGGGGAAATGAAAGGACTTTTGGCAGCTTTGTTTTTCAGTTTCTTCATATAGGCATACTCCTGCAACCCATGGACTGTTGACAGTTAAGGCTTCTGTTGTCCTCACTTTTTTCAGGAGTTATGCTCTAATTCACCATTTGTAGATTGTTTTGTGTTTTTAGAAGTATTTAATGTTCCTTATTTCACTGTCTTCTCATAAACAGCCTCTCAAGCAGATGTGTGGTCCGTATCAATTCCATTTTTCAGATGAAATGACTGAGGCTCAGAGACACTTAGAGATGTGTTTAAATTCACCCAGCAGCTCTGTGACAGAATCTGAACCAGAATCCAATTCTTATTTCCCACCATACCCCTTTTTCAACTCATTATGTTATATACATAGTGGGAATGCATTATTTTGCCAGCTTGTTATCTTGAAGATCCTTTCAGAGGCTTACCTTGGGCAAAAATTTTCATGGTTCTGCATCTGTTAGTATACCTATAGAATTGTCATTGAATATCTTAATACCCCAGGTGGTCTTGGTGAACAGTTTTGCCTTCAAAAGGACACTGAAAACTGGAAAGGACTGCAGAAGAGTAGGTGCACAGACCTCATTTTTAGGGCTG
This sequence comes from Okapia johnstoni, assembly GCA_024291935.2. Classification (NCBI taxonomy): domain Eukaryota; kingdom Metazoa; phylum Chordata; class Mammalia; order Artiodactyla; family Giraffidae; genus Okapia; species Okapia johnstoni. The sequence continues at coordinate 49,648,814 of CM044305.1, read as the reverse complement.
ATAGATTTCCTATGTAAGCTATTTGTAAGGCTACTTTGTATTTCCTAAAACCACTACTTCAGAAGAGTGTTGTGAGATCAAAATGGACATTTTGAATGAAGAAAAGGCTTTAAGCATCAGTGAAAATGTGGTAGATGATTGTCTTGCACTATTTTCTTTAATGTCCAGCAAACAGTCCTTGGAATGTCATTTCAACAAATCTTGTATAATGTAGAAGATACTGTTACAGATTTCTAACACAAAGCTCATAAATCTGCAATTCTTTGTTGTCCTGGGCACATGAAGGAAAATTTATGAGCTTCAGGTTTCTACATAGCTATTAAACAAAGCATATTTAATCCAGTTAGAACTCACACTGGCTCTTACTTGCACGCTTGTGCTGTTGTTCTCTCTCTTGCTCTCACTCTTCTTCTTTTTGGTTAAAAACAATAAATAAGTTTGTCTTCCTTCAGATGTCATCAATGCAAACATTGTAATTTTTCATTTATTAGCTCAACCCCTTTCAAAACAAAATGGCAGATTGGGAAAGTTGAATTAGTTCCTTCTGTGAGTGTTGCTGTAGGTCTCTATGTAGGTTTGCTTTTCTTTCTTAAAGGTGGCACATGACCCTGACAGTAAAGGTGGAGTGGTCATTTTTTTGGTCTTTTTTGACCTTTCCTCAGCCACAACTCAACAGTTCTCACACATATTTTCATAGCCTACTCCTTAACTCCACAAGAGTTCTTAATTCATCTTAAGCAGATAGATGTCTTTTTCTTAAAGATACCTAAGGAAAAAAAAAGCCATCTCAAGGGGGAAAACTTGTGCCTCAGAGTCCTGACAGAAATCTATCCCCAAATGCTAACTGAAACTCTTTTTTTCCATTTTCCTTTTATAGTGCTTACTGGGGATTTTGGAGAAGAATATATAGTGTATATTTCCACTGTTCACCCAGACCTCTTTGCCACTCAAAAAAAATCCTGTCTTCACATTCATAGATCCAGGGGAAAGTTCATGGAAAAGGGAGAAGTTGAGCTATATCTTAAAGTTAGGAGATAGGTATCAAAGCAATAGGTATAAGAGAAGCTCAGGGTCTTTATAGACCATGGCTATGGCTTATATAGATGAAAGTGAATCACATAGGCTCTGGAGATTTTGAGTAAGGATTTCTGGAGATGACATTGCAGAAAAGTAGGCTGGAATCTTGTTTCAGAAGGAAGTACTGTGAACTCTTTTTGAGAGGGTACTTGACTTCGATTCAGACAGATCTGCATTTGACTACAGGCTTTGTCACTTGAAAGAACTTAGGTAAGGATTGTTTCAACATCAGATCATTTATGGGACAAACACTTAATAAATGCTCAAATCCAAGAAAATTAACTGCCCTGCTTTCCTGTTGTTAGATGGCCTCCCTTCATTGAATAACTTTGGAACTGTTGATAACCTTTTCCTAGGAGTCAAGAGGTAGGTTAGGGAAAATGTAAGAAACAAAGAGGCATATTCTTATATTCTCTCATATTGTCTTTCAACTCTCCCAGATTCTTTGTTGGCAAGCTTGATTTTGTAACTCTTTTTGTGTTGAATAAGTTTCTTTTTCTACGCCTTATGAGTTGTACTGTGAGCAGCAGTATTTCTAGATCTCAGATGACTTTGTTGTTCGTTGTTCAGTTGATAAATCATGTCCGACTCTTTGTGACCTCATGGACTGCAAAACACCAGTCTTGCCTGTCCTTAATTATCTCCCGGAGTTTGCTCAAACACATGTTCATTGAGTCGATGATGCCATCCAGCCATCTCATCCTCTGTCGCCCCCTTCTCCTTCTGTCTTCAATCTTTCCCAGCATCAGAGTCTTTTCCAATGACTCCACTCTTCGCATCAGGTAGCCGAAGTACTGAGGCTTCAGCATCAGTCCTTCCAATGAATATTCAGGACTGATTTCGTTTAGGATTGACTAGTTTGACATTCTTGCTGTTCAAAGGACTCTCAAGAGTCTTCTCCAGCACCACTATTTGAAAGCATCACTTCTTCTACACTTAGCCTTCTTTACAGGAGGCAGTGACCAAAACCATCCCAAAGAAAAAGAAATGTGGTTGCCTGAGGAGACCTTAGAAATAGCTGAGAAAATAAAAGAAGCAAAAGGCAAAGGAGAAAGGGAAAGATATACCCAACTGAATGCAGATGAATTTGGAGGGCATTAACTCATAGTAGTCTCACTAAGGTCTCTTTAGCAGTGAGAAATTATCTCTCCTGTGAAAAAAATGCAAGAGTTGATAGCAAAATATCTATCCATATTATGCGTCTTAAAATTCTTTATCATTTAGAACAAGCATTATTAGGAATAACAATAAGCAGTATGGATTGAATTTCTGAGGGGTGGAACAGTGAAATGGATCATGGTGTGATATAACTAGTTATTCAGCTTATCTTATAAACATTATAAATTACCTTAATTCTAGCAATCACTTGGCAATCCATGATGAACATTAATATGTTTCAAATGACTGGCCTGGTCAGTGCATTGTCCATGTAAAGGCATATCCCTTGAGTGAAATATCTGAGTCTGAGTTTTCCTCACACTGAGGTAACAATGCATTGTTTAATGAGGCCAGGGTCATTAGAGACTTTGAGTCCTGCCTGAGATACTTCACTCCTTTTTCTCCATGACCACAGTCTATACCTGCCATCAATAATCAGCTTTAGAAATCACATACAGTAGTGGTTGGAAGTATTTAGATATGGGGAAAAGATGTGAATGAGTCACAGTAGCCTATGGGCAGTGATTAGCCCACAGTGCAGCCTATTGTACAGTGCTGTTGTACTTAAAACATTGGAATCAACACCTATATTGTTTTGATGACAACAGACACTCTATAATTCTACATCTGAGCTTGTCTTCTGTGAAAAATTGACATTGTTAGTGAAGGGCATCTTTGGTATCTATATACATTCCTACCAGATTGCCAAAACATTCCCTTTGTTCCATTCTTGAAAGTCCTCCTTGCCCTCAGCTGACTATCCACTATCCTATTATGGCTCTTAGTGGCTTCTCTCAAAGGCACTTGCAGTTTAATAGGGGACTCTTAAAGGATAGAGGAAACTCAGAATCCAAAATGGAATTTTAGGAATTAGCAAGTGTGTAAGGGTAGATACTTTGAGAGAGGAGAATCTTCCATGTACCACTCAAATCATGGCTGGAGATGATAGCCTCTTCTACCTCCATATAAGAGCATTTCATTTTCTTCCAACAAACATCTAAACATACACACACTGTCTGCTTCAGTCACGTGAAACTTTTATTTCCTTTCACTTCTCTGTGGGTTTGGATCTCTTTCCCTTCTGCCTAGCAAGTTCTTTTCTCTTTTTCACCTGGAAAAATCCCAGTTCAGTGTCACTTTACTTACCTATGTCATATTTTAAAAATATTTTCATTTATTTATTTATTTGGCTGCACCAGATTTTAGTTGTAGCATGTGGGATCTTTGATCTTCATTGCAGCATGCAGGATCTTCTAGTTGCAGCAAGTGGGATCTGGTCCCCTGCCCAGGGTTCAGATCTGGGTCCCCTGCATTGGAATCTTGGAGTCTTAACCTCTAGACCGCCAAGAAAGTCCCTAAAACACCTTTCATACTTCTCATATCACATCAACTCCAGCTTTGTGGATTTCTTGAGTCTGAATGAAAATATTAACACCCCTGCACGCCTACTTGAAAAACATACTTCTTGGTGATGGATTATGACTCTAGTATATATTTTATTTCATTACTGCATCTGTATGAATGGTATTTTCCAAAAAAGTCTCTGAAAATAATATCGAGCCCCCAAATATTTTCTGATGTAGAGACTAACGAGCATCATCACCACATTTGGCAGTATAGGGAATTCTACTAAAATGCTTCTGGGAAGGCAGCATGGTACAATGGAAAAAAAACAGTGGACTTTGAAAATAGTTAGATTTAGTTCATAGTCACTCATAGTGTGACCCTATGTAAATTATTCAGCTTCTCTGAACTTCACATTTCTTGTCCTTTGAGTGGAATTATAAAACCCCATCTTTCTTGACTGTTGTGGAGATGAAAATGAGATGCAGCACCCAGCACATAGAAGCCACTTGGTAAACTATTTCTCCCCTACTCCACACTGCAGTCCTGTTCTCCCAGCCATTAGTTACCCACCAGTATACATTTAGAGGTTGGCCTACTGCTTTATGCTGAAATGCACAGCTCTTGCAAGGACTGATTATCTAATTTTATTTCTTCCAGGGCTCCCTATGCACCTCCCCCCGGCTTCTAGGGGCTCCCAAAGTGGGTAGGTACAGGATGTTCTGAAGAGTATCAGAGGCTGTTACTCAATCTCCTGGCTAGAACTCCCAATTGCTCTTTGCACGCTCCATATGAAGGCACACTCCAGGTCCTGGAGCCCATGTATGCGTCATGCATTGCACTGCCTCTTGTACCCAAATCCATCTCAAGGGTGAAAAGACCAGGCTCGGACTTGTCCAAGGAGTAGATTTCTCAAGCTGCCATTGTCCCCACATCATTTGATTAAAGGGGGCACTTTAAACTCACTGAGCTTTATTTATACAGACTAGAATCAGAGTGATTGGTGGTGCCTTCTGTTCTCAAAGTATCCAAAAGGGCTTTGCAAGGCAATATGACAAGGACCAAAGCCACACAGCCCAGTGCAGCGGCCGCCACCCAACACTTCACAATTAGTCATGCCCAGCCTGGGATCATCAAGCCTGTTTTTATTGGAAGAGCAGAGAGGGAGGGAATGTTAGCTGGCAGTTTCCCTATGTACACTTTGTGAAAGTGCCCTTGGCTCTTCAAATTTCACCTGAATAACCAGCTCAGGCAAATTTGCTTCTATCAAAAAGTAGAATGTGATGATGCCAAGCTGATGCCATGGTAATGCCTCAGCTTGACCAAATAGGGTAGACATGGCCTCACAACTAGCTTTTGTCCTTCACCTCCTTTTCTCTCATCTGTTCTTTTTCCATCTTTCTTTCTTATTCTTTCCCCTTCCCCGTCTCCAACATGTTCTCAGGAAAGATCAGACAAGTGGTGGATAGTGTGTCATTTTACAGTGATCTCTATTCTGTCCATATTTTTCTTTCCTCATTATCACACCATTGCTTTTACAGCAAGGAAAACTTTGGAAGTGAAACTGCAATAGTTCCCTGGGCTTCTTCCCTTTTAGTAACATTCAACACACTTGTAACTACTTGTTCAAATTTTCTTGTTACACTAAGGTTCATGAAGGCAAGGGCCATGTCCTCTTGTTCACCTCTCTATCTTTAGTACTTCATAGGCACATAAAGTAAACCCTCAAACAATATTTGTTAACTATAGTTAAAAAGTTTTCAAGTGTTCCATTGTTTATATCTTATCTCCTAACTCTCCCCACGATCTGTAGGTTACCTTGTTCATTTCCATATCCCACAGAAGAGACTTTCACTCATGGCCTTGCAAAGAGTATGTATATTAAAATGAAATAAACTCCCCTCCTCTAGACCTTCTAATTAGTTTGTGTTTGAGGCTAGACTAGAATTGGCTTTTGTTCTGAATGCCAATCAAGTCCTCTTCCTGTTGTAGTCACCTCTGTCTTCCTTGGGAGTCCAAGAGGGAAAAGTTAGTCATTGATAACTTTTTGAGAGCAGACTAAAGTTGAATTAAAAAGTGAAAATGTTAATCATTCAGTCCTGTCCAACTTTTTGTGACCCCGTGGACTAGAGCCCCTCAGACTTCTCTGTTCATGGAATGCTCCAGGCAAGAATACTGGAGTGGGTTGCCATTCCCTTCTCCAGGGGATCTTCCCGACCTGAGGATAGAACTGGGTCTCCTGCACTGGCAGGCAGATTCTTTACAGTCTGAGCCGCCAGGGAAGCCCTTGTAAACTTGAATAGGTTGAGTCTTTCCCGTCTGCTTAGCAGTGATCACTGCTGGTGCCTTGCTAAAATGAGAACTATAGGACTGCTCTCAAGGCAGACAGGCCTAAAATTAAACACGCAAGCTGTGTTTTTGCTCTGCAGGCAGGTGGGATTCACACAGCCAGTTTCTCCTCTTTTTCCTCCCTTGCTTACATAGTCGAGAGGTGGAGCCAAGCTTCTGGGGAAGGAGCTGGATTGTGGAGCATGCCCAGTGGTTCCTGGCCCTGGCTGGGTGACTATTTGCTATTCCCAGGTGGTGCTAATGGTAAAGAATGCACCTGGCAATGTATTAGACATAAGAGATGCAGTTCTATCCTCAGATTGGGAAGATCCCCTGGAGAAGGAAATGGCAACCCACTCCAGTATTCTTGCCTAGAGAATCCCATTGACAGGGGAGCCTGGCAGTCTACAGTCCATAGGGTTGCAAAGAGTTGTACATGCCTGAAGTGACTTAACACACACACAGAGAAACTTAGAACACACTGGGATTGGCAGCCTCATTTAAAGTTTCATATTTTTAAAAGAGAAACTTGAGGCTTGAAGGAACATTTTTCCCCTCCTTGAGTTTTTTAAAGCTACAGTCTTCACACTATGAAACTCTTATTCTTTTCTTGTTTTGTTTCCTTCCTCTTCCCAGGTGTTTGATGATCTGCAGGCATCTCATAATTGCTACCCCCTGCCCCCCGGTCAGGTGTTTGGTTTAGGTTGTAAAGCAATATGAAAATTCAAGAACTAAGTTGTAGTTGGGGAGGTAAAGGCTTCTTTCCTTTCAGGGTTAAGCAGAAAGAAGAACTAAGAACTCAGAGTGAAAAGCCTTGAATTGTCACAGATATCACTGGCAAAGAATAATTCTTTGCTGTAATAACAATTGCTCAGATCTTCTCATCTGAAGATTTTGGTTCAAGGCCTTGCCACACCATTTAATGATCTCAGGCATGTGATTTAACCTTTGAGTTTTCTTAATCTGTGAAATGGAAATTATGACAATAATTATTACCTCGTATGAGTTGATGATAAACAAATAATTCAGTAAGGAGAGAATTGAATCAGATAATGAATGAGGAAATACTTTGTAAATGACAAACTGGTATTATAATCTAAAAAGCTATTATTACTTTCCCTTCATATTCTTCTCCTAACTTCAATTTTCTTGCCTCTTGTACAGCATGGATGATTTAGGTGTGATTGTGGACAGAGGGATGGACTAGGTGACTTCTTAGGCTCTTTTCTAGTTTAAGAGTTTGTAAATTATGCTTTTGTCCACCCTTTCAGACTAACCCAGGTTGAAAAATCATCTTTTAAGACAGAGTAGAAATCTGGAACTTATAAATCTTGATAACATCTCTTAAAGAGTAATTGGAGATAGTGCTCCTCCATTAAGTTCTGTTGTCTGACCATTGTGCAAATAAATAGTAAAATGCAAATGACAGGAAACTGGCTGTGTTCTGAATCCTATTCCTGCTTGGACTAACGATAAGCCTGTAATAGTCAGTGTGACCTTTGATTTGCTGTTTCGCCAACTTCACACTTATCCCAGAGTTCTCCTTCTGCATTTTATGTTGGAGTTTCTTTCAGGTATCAGATTAAACTTTAAGCCAGCCATGTGTATCTGTATGGGCCATGGCCTGAAAGAAACCATCCTGAGAGGGGAAAGTCAAAGTGGGCAAGAAACAAACATGGCATTAAAAGCATTTACCCTAAATGCAGCAAATTTGGTTCCCTTCTGTGGCAGATGAAAGTTGAATCCTTAAGGTGGGCTTGCTGGATAGGTTGTACCTCTTGCTGAGCACCATGAACCCTCCACATCCCCAGAAATGCTTAACAGGGCTCTCTGAGAAGGAAAGCTCCTGAAGATACATGTATATTACATGAAGGTGGGTAAAGAAAATCATCTCTTAGAATTGATTACATAGAGTCCCCAGAGAAGCTTGCTTCAAAAGGAGCCATGAGATGAAAACTGCAACCTAGAAGAGCATCTTTACAGCAGTGCTAACTCCCCAACTTCCTTTGAGTTGCCATCACCCCTCCTTTGTTTCTACTGTTGACACCACTTGTAAAATAATGTCTTCCTCTAAATAAGCAGAAGGTATAATCCTTTAAATGACTAAAGAAGAGCTCTCTAGAAGAACCTTCAGTGGGAGTATTTTCTTCACATAAGGGGTGATTCTCTTTACAGAGGTAGATTAGAGGATTTGGGAAGAGGCATAATCAAGATAGGGCTTCCCTGGTGGCTCAGATGGTAAAGAATCCACTTGCAGTGCAGGAGACCCGGGTTCGATCCCTGGGTTGGAAAGATCCCCTGGAGGAGGGCATGGCAAAAGGTTTACTAATAAAGGGTTTTCATTGACTATAAATTCCCTCATAGCTCAGTTGATAAAGAATCTGCCTGCAATGTAGGAGACCCAGGTTTGATTCCTGGGTTGGGAAGATCTCCTAGAGAAGGAAATGGCAACCCACTCCAGTATTCTTGTCTGGAGAATCCATGGGGTTGCAAGAGTCGGACATGACTTAGCAAATAAACCACCAACCACCACATAGGTTGATTAATAAAGATATATTGGTTAATTAATAAAGATAAATTGGGTGTTCATTGTTCATTCAGCCACTTTAACTTTATGTGGAGATGTGTGGATCTGTGTCCACCACCTGCAGCCTCCATTACATGTTGGAGCTGGCAGAGACATTGGCTAAACAATATGTAAGGGTACAAACTATATGTACTTCTCATACTGAGCAAACACAATAAAAGAAAGTGAAGATGACACAGATGATTAATTAGGAAATGATTATCCTCATTTTCATTTCCTTAAAAGATTTTGGGTAAGATTCCTTTTAAACAGGAAGCTCCCTGAATATATTTCAAGTATGGCTGGGTGTATGTACATTTACCTTTCTAGGAATTGTATTAAAAATACATATTTCTGCAACTTATAGGGGAAATATGCTTCCATTTATATACATTTGGTGTTCTTGAGAGACTGTAAAATTAATTTATTGCATATAACATCATTTTTCTTGGTGATTTCTTATCAATATTCCTAAGGAAAACTTTCTTTAGTGTACTATATATGATGGATAAGACTAAAGATGAATTTATTTAAATTAAGCCATTATCAACTATTTATAAAAATTCTGTGATATTCTTATCACTGGAGAGTTTTGAGCATATCCTAAAGGGAAATAGTTACACACTCTACAAACTGTGTCTCATTGAGTCCTTACTAGTAACTGATTTTGATGCCTCTGGTTTTGATAGCTTAGCTGTGCGAATAAGTGGAAAACTAAGAAAGCCCAAGGAAATGCCACTCTAGCATTTCTATTTAAAAAAATAAAATAAAATAGTACCAGGGAAAATGAATATAACCTAACTACCTCGAAAGTCTATTTTATAACTCTTTTACTTTGATAATTATACTTTGGGCGATTCCCAGATGATTTAGGAATCAAAGTTCTAATGTTTCATTACGGTTAAGATTTTTTTTATTTACTTTTCACTTTAGTTCTTAAAATGTGCAGCACCTTAAATTTCCTTACTCAGCCTTTTTCACATTTGTTTTCTTTCAAATCTTACACTTTTTCACTGAAGGTTAAATCATCTTTTTGGAAATGCACCTTTATCTTTAGTTTCTTTTGATCATTTTCCTTACCTGAATTTCTGAACTTCTTAGACTGGTGGCTTTGGGTCTTCTACAGTTGGTTCCAGTAATAAGTTTTCTGTAAGTGATTTCTTAGTTGTTTGATTTTTTTTTTTTTAAGATTTAGACTGTTTTGTTAGGCGATGTTATGAATGTTATGTAACAAATGTAACAAACAATGTTGTTTGTTATGAATGTTAAACCATTTCATAAAACAATGGAAAACACACATGGATTGTTCTTAAGTTATCTTTTTCCTCAAAAAGTCAACTAATGTCCTTATAACATTGAACATATTTTTGCAACTAGTTGATCAGTTCAGTTCAGTTGCTCAGTTGTGTCTGACTCTTTGCAACCCCACAGACTGCAGCACGCCAGGCCTCCCTATCCATCACCAACTGCGGGAGCCTGCTCAAACTCATGTCCATCAAGTCAGTGATGCCATCCAACCATCTCATCCTCTGTTGTCCCCTTCTCCTCCTGCCTTCAATCTTTCCCAGCATCAGAGTCTTTTCCAGTGAGTCAGTTCTTCGCATCAGGTGGCCAAAGTATTGGAGATTCAGCTTCAGCATCAGTCCTTCCAGTGAACACCCAGGACTGATTTCCTTTAGGATGGACTGGTTGGATCTCCTTGCAGTCCAAGGGATTCTCAAGAATATTCTCCAACACCACAGTTCAAGAACATCAGTTCTTCAGCACTCAGCTTTCTATTTAGTCCAACTCTCACATCCATACATGACTACTGGAAAAACCATAGCTTTGACTAGATGAAGCTTTGTCAGCACAGTAATGTCTCTGCTTTAATGCTGTCTAAGTTTGTTGTAGCTTTTCTTCCAAGGAGCGCTAGTAGATAGATGATTCTAAATTTAGAAGGCACATAGTATATTTAAGGAAGTAGTTAATTTTTTTCGTATTAATTTTCATAAAGGTAACTGACTCTATTTGCTTAACTCCAGGCATCAAAAGCCTTTAATCAGAGAGAACTGAGGAATGATTCATTTCTTTTAGATCTTATGACTCTTTGGGAAGAGAACAATTTCCAAAGTAATGGACAAATTATAGATAATTGGAGCTGTTTTTGCCATAATTTATGTAATAAACAGAAGCTACCCCCAAAAGGATGGTCTTTGTAATATTTTTGCTTAATGGAAATGGATAAAACATTTTATTTTGAACAACAGACATAAATGTTTCCACCAGGGGAGAAAACAGGAATATGTTAATAATGTTAATTTCAGCATTAATAAACCAAATCAAACAAAAACCTAACAAATGAGGTTGTTTTCTAAATTACAGCAGCAACAAAAATCACTACATAAATTTCATCCAGATTGGTATGGAAAACTTAAAATATTGGCTTATTAATTAAGTCGTCATCTCCTCTTCCTATATACTGATAATTAGGAAGTGAAAAACTACCCTATTTTTCTAAATTCCTAAATAATTTCTCAATGTAGCATGTGATAGATTCCAAAGGAAGACAGTTACTATTTCAAATCTGCACATGTTGCAGTTTTGATTTAAACTAGAAATATCTGTTAAATTAAAATGTGCCTCATCAGAGCTTAAATCTGCCTTTCTTAAAACATTCTGAGCAAACAGATTACTTTAAAGGTCTTAGCTTGAACACTTCACAAAGTACTGTAGAAAGATTGTTGGTGGTATTTTGTCACAACTAACTCTGGTAATTAAAGATTTAGAAAACCCTCATAGTGATTATTGAAAAACTCAGCATGAGTTTGAGGAAAAAAGAATCATGGCCTGCCACAGCCGGTTTGTTTTTTTTAAAGAAACTTTTTTAAAAAAAGCTATGTACCATATTAGTTATAAATACTCTACAATGGTACTAGTTATAATCCTAGTTTCATAATTCTGTCTTTATACTTCAGTCTAACTCAGATGAAGATTATTTTAAATCTAAATGATCTTTTTTACCTTTGTTTATTATTTTATTGTAAGCTTTCCGTGGAATTTAAAAATTCATGAGAAGGGCTTTTGATTTCACTTGGTCATGAAATTTCTGATTTGGTAATGGATTTAAGAGAGGAGACTGTTCCATCTATTCATTTAAATTCAAACAGTGAAAGACTTCATCTGTATAACCTAATTACTGTATATAAAATCTTTTTCTTATGCTTTACTAATACTATGGATTTGGGAAACCTCCACTGTTTTTCCTGTTTGCTCTGGGTACTCTTTTTTTTTTTTTTTTTAGTGTCTCTAATTTGTCTTCAAAACGTAAAGATAGGGAATAAAATGCTATTAATTTGCTATCAGCATAAGTTAAATAAATCAGAAAGACAAATATATTTGTCATTTATATGTGGAATCTAAAGCTGAACTCGTGGAAACAGAAACTAGAATGGTGATTGCCAGGGACTGAAGGGTGGGAAGAATTGGGAGATATTGGTCAGAGAGTATAAACTTCTTCCAGTGATAAGATGAATAAGTTCTAGGAATCTAATGTACAGCATGGTGACTGTAGTTAATAAAACTGTATTATTTACCTGAAAGTTGCTGAGACAGTAGATTTTAAGTGTTCTCACTAGAAAATAAAATATGTGAGGTGATAGAGGTGTTAACAAACCCTATTGTAGTTATCAATTCCCAACATATACATGTGTCAAATCATCTCATTGTACACCTTTAACACACACAATGTTATATGTCAATTATGCCTCAATAAGCTGAAGAAAAATATTATTAGTTTTATCATGTAGCTTAGTGATTCTCATTGAGGCCAATTTTGCCCTCCTGTTCCCAGGACATTTGACAATGTCTGGGGACATTTTTGGTACAACTGGGATGGGAACAGTGCTCTTGGCATATAGTGTAGAATCCAGAGATCCTGCTAAACATCCTGTAATGCACAAATCAGGTCCCCACCAAAAAGAACTATCTGGCCTCAAATGTCAATTGTGTGGAGACCGAGAAATCTGGGTATAATTGAATCTGGGGAAACTTGGAATGTAGTCTCAATTCTGCTACTAACCACCAAGTCATTTAACACTTCTCTGGGCCTTAGTCTCCTCATTGCAAAATGTTAAATTGAGTTACATGATCTTTAATGAATTTTTCAGCATCAAAAGCTTAGAAACCCATGAAACCTCATGATTGTCTCTTTGTTATCAGAAAGAAGGGTTCCTTGGTGACTCCAATTTTTTTCTTTGTTTGGATAGCTTCCAGATGATGTATTTACTTTGTTTTTCAAGTAATTTTTATTTTTTTGTCAAACTAATATGTAGGGAGATATCTATATATCTAGATATCTTTAAAACCTTTTAAAATCTGTTTTACACAAATCAGTTTAAATATAAATCTTATTTTATTATTTTGATTTTTAATTTTTAATAATATTTTTAATTTTGATTTTAATATCTGATTTTTAAGGTGGTTTAAAAATCTTCCGTATTATCCTTATGCCATTAAACAAATAGCACACTTTAAGTGTATTGTTTACTTTGAAAATTCTGCCTGTGTTCGGGCTATGTGTATTCAGTTCTCCCACACAACCCTGTAAGAAGCTAGTCAAAGGAATAATTAGATTATCATCGTACATGATAATCTTCACACACTCATTTTAGACATATATAGATTAGTGGACACCACACATTACATGCCATTTCTCCAGAGAAACCGGTTGTGTCATTCCTGCAGAAATCTCACTTAAAACACATGTGGGGATGTTTTCTCAGGCAGTTCAAGCAATAAAGTAGTCCTTAATTTGTATTGAAAAGTAATGATTCCTTTAAGAGCAGCTGTTCTGGCTCTTCCTGTCTATCTTGGTACTGTATGTCAGGCATTGTTCTATGCACTAAACCAGTAGCTAGAGTTTATATTGTGCCTTACAGCCACATCACACCCATTTTACAGGGGAATAAACAGAGGTATGTGAATTGCCCCAAATTACATAGCTGAGAAGTAGTTTGCTCAGTGTGGAAAGTTCTTCAAAATGTCATTTTATCTATTTGATATTTGTACACCTGAAACTAATATAATAGTGTATGTTAATTATAACTAATTTAAAAAAAAACATTTCATCAAAATATTGGAAAAATCTTCTGGCATCTCGTGAGCAGGGATCAGGAAACTTTCTGTAGTGTCCCAGATACTAAATGTTTTAGGCTTTGTTGGTCATGTGGTCTCTGTCACAGCACTCAAATTTGCTGTTGTATCACAAAAGCACCTATAGATAGTACATAAATGAATGAGTATGGCTGTGTTCCAGTACAACTTTAGGAAAAAATATAGCAGCCTGAAATTTGGCATGTAGGTCATAGGTTGTCCATCCCTGCTTTTGAACATTCCTTAAGGTTCCATGACCCTGCTTGGTATATACATTTGCCCTCTTTTTCACCCTTTGGGAGCATAGCTAAGTTAAAAATTCATTAGATACTTTAGTAAAAGCACACTTAAAACTCTGGGCTCCTCAGATTACCAGAAGTTAACCTCCTGAATTCTACCACAGCCTAGGCACTGATCTGATTTGCTCTATTCTAGCCCCACCTTTGGCCCTTTCACAAAAGCTGACACACAGACTTTCCAGAAAGCTATTTGATGTGGAACGCAGAACAGTTGGCTTATAGTGGCCTATGACTATCTATTCACTGCCCTGGTAACTTTTTCCCAGGTGAGTAGGTGCCCTGCCCTTCCTTCACAGAGCTTTTTGCTATTCATGGCATATAAATTGTAGATATCCTTTGCTTTTGGAATAGATGTGTTCCAGCAAGGCTGGCTAGAAAAGGGAAAAAAGAATTTTCCAACTATCACTTTGTAATTGGACATGGATTCTTTTGGATGAAAATCATCTTAGCAGACCAAATACACCTTTGGTGAAAGACAGCCTGTTGCAGGAAGAGAACACTTGGGCAAGATTTTGAAGTCTTAGCTGCCATTACTACCACCTTAACCACAGTGTTTATGGCTTTAGGCAAGTCACTTCCTCTCTGTGAGCCTTGGGTTTTTCATCTTTGAGATAAGGCTAATGGTTAGGAGCTAAAAAGCCTCTTGATGAAAGTGAAAGAGGAGAGTGAAAAAGTTGGCTTAAAGCTCTATGTTCAGAAAACTAAGGTCATGGCATCTAGTCCCATCACTTCATGGGAAATAGATGGGGAAACAGTGGAAACAGTGTCAGACTTTATTTTGGGGGGGCTCCAAAATCACTGCAGATGGTGATTGCAGCCATGAAATTAAAAGACACTTACTCCTTGTAAGGAAAGTTATGACCAACCTAGATAGCATATTGAAGGTCAGAGACATTACTTTGCCAACAAAGGTCCATCTAGTCAAGGCTATGATTTTTCCAGTCATCATGTATGGATGTGAGAGTTGGACTGTGAAGAAAGCTGAGTGCCGAGGAATTGATGCTTTTAAACTGTGGTGCTGGAGAAGACTCTTGGGATTGTGAGGAGATCCAACCAATCCATCCTAAAGGAGATTAATCCTGGGTGTTCATTGGAAGGACTGATGTTGAAGGTGAAACTCCAATGCTTTGGCCACCTGACACAAAGAACTGACTTATTGGAAAAGACCCTGATGCTGGGAAAGATTGAAGGCAGGAGGAGAAGGGGACAACAGAGGATGAGATGGTTGGATGGCATCACTGACTTGATGGACATGAGTTTGAGTAGACTCAGGGAGTTGGTGATGGACAGGGAGGCCTGACGTGCTGTGATTCATGGAGTCGCAAAGAGTCAGACACGACTGAGCGACTGAACTGAACTGAATGGTTACAATTATTCCTCAGGGTTCTTCTGAAAAGTAAAGGAGATAATAGGTATGAAAGTGGCCCAGCACTGCCACATGTAAAAGTGATGGAATAATTGAGATGGTGGTGGTTTAGTCGCTAAGTCATGTCCGACTCTTGCAACCCCATGGACTGTAGCCCACCAGGCTCCTCTGTCCGTTGGATTTTCCAGGCAAGAATATTGGAGTGGATTGCCATTTCCTTCTCCAGGGGATCTTCCCACCCCAGGAATTGAACCCAAGTCTGCATTCCTGCAGACTCTTTACTGACTGAGCTACAAGGGAAGTGGACCATAATTGAGATGAGTGGACCATTAGTCCAAAAAGTGCTGAAAATTTACTGCTTAAATAGCATTTCTTATTGCTTTTTTGCAACACTTTGTAGTGATTAATTTCTATTCTAATTAGAAAAGTAATCCTTGGCTCTTTGATGAGTTTACCTATAATAAGAGTACCAGTTTACCCTTAAAACATTAGTTCAAATTTTTTTAGTAATGCAGAATTACTTGGATCTGACTGGAGCCACAGTCCTCAGAGCTGCCCTTCTTAGCCATTCTGTCCTTCATCTCATCTTTTTTCCACTTCCTTTTCTACCCAAGGCAAAGTTTAAGGCAAAGAATATCCTATTGTGATCTTAAGACAAGCATGATGATAACTTACCCACAAGCAATTTCCTGAGTGCCTAATTGTGTGAAGAACAGAATAGAATCCTTGGTCTCAGAGAACTCAGTCTAGATCTTTGCTGTCCATTATGTAATCACTAGCGACACACAACTATGGAGCACATGAAATGTCGCTAGTTCTAATAGAAATGTAAGGGATGATGTAAGAGGTGAAGAGAATTATCCATTGAAAGGTACTCAAATAGATGAGGAATAGGTGTTCATTAGAAAAGAGGGCTATAAATCATTAAGGAGGTAAGTAGTATATGTGACATTACTTACTCCTATATTCTTTGCTTTTCATATATTTGTGGCTTTGATGGATATAATCTCATGTCTATGTTATACAGGTAAAGTTGCTATGTAGATACCATATTTTTTCACTTTCACTTTTCACACTGAATACCTACATATCCATAAGAGTACAGGACAATGGGGGACAATATGCTTCTTTTGCTACATGGAAAATACAAGAAGTTCAGTGGATATATTCATGTCACAGTGAGTTCACCACTGAAATTAGACCCTGAGAATGGGTTTGATTTAAGTGGCTAGTTAGGAAGCTGGATTTATTTCACTTAGTTCAGGAAGCTCATTTGGGAAATTTCTATGTCACCCATAATGTGTTTGAATGAAAGAGCCTATATTTGTCTTCCAGTTACTACAGTGTAAGAGCCTTGAGGAGGGAGACAAATTTTTATTCATCTCTGTCTCTCTTCTCCTGTGCCTAGCACCAAACAGGTGCTCAAAAAATACTTATTTACACTACGAATAATAGGAGTCCATGAAGTTTACTATTTGACAAAGGGACATAATTGTAAAGGCAATTTTTACTACTTAGAGCTACATGTCAATTTTTTTTTTCATTTTAGAGATTCACAGTATTGATTATTTCAAAATAAGTTTGAAACTAAATGACAAGTCTGAAAGATGAAGTGATTTTACTTATTTTATTTTTCTCAAACATGATTTTTGCATGTCATTGTGCAGGGAAATTGGTAAATTATGGTATACTCGTAATATGGAATATTATACAGCCGTTAAATCAGGAAGATATGCATATACTGACACACTGCATTGTTGAGTATATTACCATAGGTAAAATAGATGACTGGTGAAAATTTGATGCATGAAGCAGGGCATCCAAAGTTGGTGCTCTGGGACAACCCAGAGGGATGGGGTGAGGATGGAGGTGGTAGGGTAGTTCAGAATGGTGGGACACATGTACACCCATGGCTGATTCATGTTGATGTATGGCAAAAATCCCTGCAATATTGTAAAGTAAATAGCCTCCAATTAGAATAAATAACTATTTTTTTAAAAAAGAATATTTCAAATCAATTTGTTAAGTATCATCTGAGTTTGTAAAAAGAAAATCACTACATTTGAATGTACATATGTACATATGTTTATATGTGTATAAGCAAAACTTTGGTAGAATATATCTCAAGTTCTTCTTAAAGTGGATCCTGCCGAGGAGTGAGATGGAAGAGAGCTGGGTCTCAGTGTTTATATTATACACCCTGTATTATTTGAGTTTTAGAACAATGATTATGAATTACTCATGTAATTTAAAAAATTGTTTTAAAATTTTGGTACTAAAATTAGAGCAGGTCAATGCAAGCTTTAAATAAGGCAAAAGTAATTAGGAGAGAACAAATAGATCTCCAATTGAATTAGGTATTTGGGGGACATATTTGTCTATTAGTTCAGTGATGATCACTTACAAAAGAAGATTCTTCAACAAATTCTGCTTAGTTCTTTAAGATAGTGTTTCTAATGACACTGTTTTTGGGTAAAATGATGTATTATGTATTTTTAGTTGTTTAAGTTTGAAGTAGAAATTGTGTGAATCAGTTAAATGGATATTTCAGGCAGATAATCATGAAAATACATGGAATAATAATAAGTTATACAGCAGCTCACAGTCTGTACCTTTTTCTTGTTAATTATTCATCACTTAAGGAATAAAAGCACATTTGGGGCACCTTTACTTCCCAGTACAGTTGTAAGTTTTTTGATAGTAAAAGGTATGTATGTTGTCAAAATTTACTTATATCTTAGAATTAAGAATTTAGGATATAGAATTTAAATCTTAGTATTTCAGAATTGAAAGAAATCTTGAACACCATCTACTCAGTCGAACCTATATGACACTTGAAATCTCCTTGTGGTATGAAATAATAGATACAGAGTAGGCACTCAATAATGTAGTTATTTAACTATTCAGAGAAGAGATTTTTTAAGTCTTACTGTACAGTAGGTGCTTTAAAATTATTTATAATAAAACTTTATTTTCAAAATGGATTAAAGATATAAACGTTAAGACCAGAAACTATAAAACTCTTAGAGGAAAACATAGGCAAAACACTCTCTGACATAAACTACAGCAGGATCCTCTATGACCCACCTCCCAGAATATTGGAAATAAAAGCAAAAATAAACAAATGGGACCTAATTAAACTTAAAAGCTTTTGCACAACAAAGGAAACTATAAGCAAGGTGAAAAGACAGCCTTCGGAATGGGAGAAAATAATAGCAAATGAGGCAACGGACAAACAATTAATCTCAAAAATATACAAGCAATTCCTGCAGCTGAATTCCAGAAAAATAAACGACCCAATCAAAAAATGGGCCAAAGAACTAAACAGACATTTCTCTAAAGAAGACATGCAGATGGCTAACAAACACATGAAAAGATTCTCAACATCACTCATTATTAGAGAAATGCAAATCAAAACCACAATGAGGTACCATTTCATGCCTGTCAGAATGGCTGCTATCAAAAAGTCTACAGGCAATAAATGCTGGAGAGGGTGTGGAGAAAAGGGAACCCTCTTGCACTGTTGGTGGGAATGCAAACTAGTACAGCCACTATGGCGAACAGTGTGGAGATTCCTTAAAAAACTGGAAATAGAACTTCCATATGACCCAGCAATCCCACTGCTGGGCATACACAGTGAGGAAACCAGAATTGAAAGAGATGCGTGTACCCCAATGTTCATCGCAGTACTGTTTATAATAGCTAGGACATGGAAGCAACCTAGATGTCCATCAGCAGACGAATGGATAAGGAAGCTATGGTACATATACACAATGGAATATTACACAGCCATTAAAAAGAATACATTTGAATCAGTTCTAATGAGGTGGATGAAACTGGAGCCCATTATACAGAGTGAAGTAAGCTAGAAAGAAAAACACCAATACAGTATACTAACACATACATATGGAATTTAGAAGGATGATAATGATAACCCTATATTCGAGACAGAAAAAGAGACACAGATGTATAGAACAGTCTTTTGGACTCTGTGGGAGAAGGCGAGGGTGGGATGACCTGAGAGAATATCATTGAAACATGTATGTTATCATATGTGAGACAGTTTTCCAGTCTTGGTTCAATGCATGAGACAAGTGCTCAGGGCTGGTGCACTGGGATGACCCAGAGGGATGGGATGGGGAGGGAGGTGGGAGGGGGGTTCAGAATGGGGAACACATGTAAACTCATGGCTGATTCATATCAATGTATGGCAAAAACCACTACAATATTGTAAAGTAATTAGCCTCCAACTAAAATAAATTAATTAATTAAAAATAAAAATAAATTATTTACAATAAAAATTTAGATTATTGTTTTGCTGTTTTTAGACCTGCAGAAAATTGCTTTTAAAAAGTTTCTTTTTCAGATTCAAATGTTTACACTATTGACTCTTTCATTGGATTCATTTTGTTAGCTCTTTATCAGCAAATGTATTTTCTTGAAAGGTACACCTTTAATCCACAAGAATAGTGTAGAGAGGTGAATGAGAATTAGAACCATATATGGATTCAAATGAATGGGAGCTTGTAGGTAACTCAGTCCAACCTCTTAATTTTATCGATGGGTGAACTGAGGCCCACAGAGTGGCAGAGACTTGCTCAAAGTCACACAGTATGTCAGAAGAGGACCTAATTTGTTGTTGCCTTCTGTTTTA
Organism: Okapia johnstoni; assembly: GCA_024291935.2. Lineage (NCBI taxonomy): Eukaryota > Metazoa > Chordata > Mammalia > Artiodactyla > Giraffidae > Okapia > Okapia johnstoni. The sequence goes on along the minus strand of CM044305.1, from coordinate 49,628,889 downwards.
GTGAGCTTCTTGTGCTGATATTCACACCAGTTTCAAGTCCCCTTTTGCATTATGCCTTGGGGATAGTAATTTGTCCTGAAAAATATGGCAATAAGTTATGTATGGGTAGATTGTGTGAATATGTATCATTCCCATGATTATATTATATGGCATGACTGACTTTAAGAAGGGTCTAATCATACAAACTTTTTAAAAGCAGAGACTTTTATTTACCTCATAATAGAATAGAAAGAGATTTGAATCTTAAAAGTGATTTTATGGGCCAATACTGGCTTGGAGATAGAAAGAGCCACATGGAAAGTAAAGTAGCCTTTAGGAATGATCCCCAGCTGACAGCAAGCAAGAAAATGGGGACCTTCAATCTAGGACTACAGAGAAATGAATTCTGTCAACAACCAATGAAATTGTAAGTAGATTCTTACCCCAGAACCTCATATGAGAGACCAGTCTTGTTCACACCTTGATTTTGGCCTTGTCAGACCTTGAGCAGAGAACCCAACTGCTCCCACCAGGACTTCTGACATACAGAACTTTGAGATAATAAATGTCTGTTATTTTAATCTTCTAAGTTTGTGATAGTTTGTTATGTAGCAATATAAAAATTGGAACATGTACCATGTGGTCTAAGGTAAGCTATTTATCAAATTTATGTGCCTCAGTTTCCTTTTGCCTGTCATATTGGAAGTAACTTATACTGCTTTGAAATTGTAATTGTGAAGCATGACTCCCACAGAGAGACATATTATTATTTTAGTGGTATTACTAAGAACAATTTTATTCTCCCAGGCCTGTAAAAATCCTTTTCACACATGAAAAGTAAAGGAATATAATTGAACCCTAGGTAGAATTTCCCACAATGTGATCTTAGGATAACCAGGTCATATATCTGCAGTTCTACTGTAGCAGAGAAAATATGGAGCCTGTAAAACTGTTCATTCATATCCCATACTTATTGAGAACTCAGGCTGTACCTTTCACTGTAGTAAGTTCTGTAGATGATATAAAAGGGAAAAGAATAAGACATGGTCTTGGCTTTCAAGTAACACATAAGGTAGTAGAAGAGAGAAGATATGGGATCGTACTAACTATACTCCAAGTTAGGCATTGCTTGATGCTTTGAGATGAACAAACAAAGCTTATTGAGAGTTCAGAGAAGGTTGCTTATGAACTAACTGGGTCTTGAAGAATAGTGAGGATTTGAATAGCAAGAGACAGAGAGGAAAAGCATTTCAGCTAGAGGGGAGAACATAAGCAAAGATATTGATAACCTAGAAGGTCACATGAGGGAACAACAAGTAGTTCAGTATAACTGAAGTGTAAGAAGAATAAGTATAATAGGAAATGAGTTTGGGAGAATAGGTTGGGGCCAGATCATAGAAGATCGTGATTTCTGTGTTAAGGAATCTGGACATTATATGTTTTTTGAACAAAAGAGTGAGCTGATCAGATTTATAATTTAGAAAGAAAATTCTGTCAGCCATGGAGATAAGGGTTGCTGGTGAAATTTAAAAGGCAATTAGGCTGACTAGAGAAAGGCAATTTAGGAAAGAAAGAAAGGAAAGATGCTAAAATCATGACTTAGAAGAGTGGTTTTAGGAGAGAGGAGTCACTGAGGAAAAATAGACGTAGCACGGCAAGGAGGCAATGATCAAGAGGTTTGTAAAGTGCTGAGATAGGTAGAAGGCACACAGCTAGGAAATATCAGTCAGGATGGTGGTGGAGAATAGAAAGAGTCAAAGAAAAGAACAATTTTATATGCAATGTGACAGGAGCAGCACTTGTATCCAATATCCAGCTGCACTTTGGTTTGTTTGTTTTAATTGAAGGATAATTACTTTACAGTGAAATTTGTACAATAATTGTGATTTTTTGCCATACATCAATATGATGCATAGATATACATGTGTCCCCCCATTCTGAATTCCCCTACCACCTCCCTCTGCACCCTATCCATCTAGGTTGTCACAGAGCAACAACTTTGGTTGCTCTGTTTCATGCACCAAACTCACACTGGCCATCTATTTTACATATGGTACTGTACATGTTTCAATGGTGTTCTCTGAAATCATCCCACCCTCGCCTTCTCCAACTGAGTTCAAAAGTCTGTTCTTTATGTCTGTGTCTGCTTTACTGCCATGCATGTAGGATTGTCAGTATCATCTTTCTAAATTCCATATATATGGGTTAATATACAGTATTTGTCTTTCTCTTTCTGACTTACTTCACTCTGTATAATAGGCTCTAGGTTCATCCACATCATTAGAACTGACTCAAATGCATTCCTTTTTATAGCTGAGTAATATTCCATTCTGTATATGTACCACAGCTTCCTTATCCATTCATCTGCCAATGGACAACTAGGTTGCTTCCATCTCCTAGCCATTGCAAATAGTGCTGCAATGAACATTGGGGTACATGTGTATTTTTCAATTCTTGTTTCCTCAGTGATGATTGAAGGCTAGGAGTTGGGGTACAGTATAAGTGTGTTTCAGGTCAGTCAGTTCAGTTACTCAGTCGTGTCTGACTCTTTGCAACTCCATGAACCGCAGCACACCAGGCCTCCCTGTCCATCACCAACTCCTGGAGTTTACCCAAACTCATGTCCATTGAGTCGGTTATGCCATCCAACCCTCTCATCCTCTGTCGTCCCCTTCTCCTCCTGCCCTCAATATTTCTCAGCATCAGAGTCTTTTCAAATGAGTCAGATCTTCACCTCAGGTGGCCAAAATATTGGAGTTTCAGCTTCAACATCAGTCCTTCCAATGAAAACCCAGGCTGATCTCCTTTAGGATGGACTGGTTGGATCTCCTTTCTGTCCAAGGGACTCTCCAGAGTCTTCTCCAACACCACAGCTCAAAAGCATCAATTCTTCTGCACTCAGCTTTCTTTATAGTCCAACTCTCACATCCATACATGACCATTGGAAAAACTGTAGCCTTGACTAGACGGGCCTTTGTTAGCAAAGTAATGTCTCTGCTTTTTAATATGCTATCTAGGTTGGTCATAAGTTTCCTTCCAAGGACTAAGCGTCTTTTAATTTCATGGCTGCAATCACCATCTGCAGTGATTTTGGAGCCCAGAAAACTAAAGTCAGCCACTGTTTCCACTGTTTCCCCATCTATTTGCCATGAAGTGATGGGACCAGATGCTATGATCTTAGTTTTCTGAATGTTGCACTTTAAGCCAACTTTTTCACTATCCTCTTTCACTTTCATCAAGAGGCTCTTTAGTTCTTCTTCACTTTCTGCCATAAGGGTGGTGTCATCTGCATATCTGAGGTTATTGATATTTCTCCTGGCAATCTTTATTCCAGCTTGTATTTCATCCAGCCCAGCATTTCTCATGATGTACTCTGCATATAAGTTAAATAAGCATGGTGACAGTATACAGCCTTGACATACTCCTTTTCCTATTTGGAACCAGTCTGTTGTTCCATGTCCAGTTCTACCTGTGGCTTCCTGACCTGCATACAGGTTTCTCAAGAGGCAGATCAGGTGGTCTGGTATTCCCATCTCTTTCAGAATTTTCCACAGTTTGTTGTGATCCACACAGTCAAAGGCTTTGGCCTAGTCAATAAAGCAGAAATAGATGTTTTTCTGGAACTCTCTTGCTTTTTCAATGATCCAGCGGATGTTGGCAGTTTGATCTTTGGTTCCTCTGCCTTTTTTATGTGTGTGCATGTATACTGCTTTTGGGAGTGAAAGTGGGCAGCAGATGAGGCAAGGCCACTGCAGTGAAATCTGACCCATCAGCACTAACCTGCTCTATGGAGGGGCCTTAGAAATTTGGATCAGTTCACTGGGATTCACCCCGTTATAAACAGTCACATAGGATGCCTCTATGTCAAAATGCCTGAAGGTTTTTTTTTGGAATCCACATTTATTTGTTCTGTGTCTGTTCTAAAAATTTGCTAATTCTCTACTTGACACATGGCATGTATAGCCTGATCCATTGGAAAATAGGTAGCACTTATAGGATAAGGCCTTGGGAGGCTTCCCAAATAAAATAGAATATTGAAGGATTTGTAACATATGATCCCAGGACTGCCTATATCGTCTCCTGTGTGCCTGTGGCAAATGCAGATTCTTGGGCTCACCTTCAGTCTTAATGAGGGTCAGGAATCAACATTTGTAACATACACGTATCTGTTTTCAGTATACATAAAAATTCTTTGTTTTATTTGCTCTTATTTCTTGTTTGATATCTCCAAATAAATTAGTCACTGTACCAGAATAATCAAAGCAGTTATGATACTGAATATGTCTTTCTGAATGACACCTTCTCCCAGAAATTCATACACACACACACACACACACACACACACACATTTATATATATATCTCCCTGCATCTATCCTGTTTGATAATTAAAGTCTAGACCATTTACCTAAAGAATGAGAGTATGATTCCTTACTGCTGTTAAAAATTCTTTCTTGATTCTCAACAAATTGTGTGTGACTAACAATAGATCAAATTAACCTTAATGTTAGCATATTCAACCACTGCCTGAAGAAATTTGGTCCTGACCTTAAAGGAAACTAAATATATATATATTCTTTACATTTCTCTTTTTTTCTGTGAAATTTTTATACTTGTTTAGTTGCTGAGTCATATGCAGCTCTTTGCGATCCCATGGACTGCAGCCTTCCAGGCTTCCCTGTCCTTCACTGTCTCCCAAAGTTTGCTCAAACTCATGTCTACTGAGTTTGTGATGCCATCCAACCATCTCATCTTCTGTCACTGCTTTCTCCTCCTGCCCTCAATCTTTCCCAGCATCATGGTCTTTTCCAATGAGTTAACTCTCCACATCAGGTAGCCAAAGTATTCAAAGAGATCAATTTTTATACTACTAGTAGAATAATTGTCACTGCAAGTCACCATTGTTTGCTTTCAGAGAAGGACCCTTGACCTGGTGATGGTAACCATACCATGTTTTCTGAACATTCTTTGCAAGGTTGATTGTCATGGCCTCTTTAGAATGGTCTCCTTCACTTTAGTTCCTCAGGGACCAGTGTGGATAAGGGAATTTTATGGGTTGGAACTGGTTAAGTAAAATCCTGAAACAATTAGGATAGGAGCTGTTTCTTTTGGATCGAGTTAGGTAAGTATCTCAGTGCCCTGGAAAGCACCAAGGCCTCAACATCAGGCATTCCCAAAGGATTCTTCTAGTGACCTGTATTATAGGGGACACTGTTGGAATTGCCTGTTAATTTTAAGGGAAGATGTATGCCGAGTTTTGGAATGACTCACCCTTTTTGCTTGGATGGTTTCACTCTCACTGTGGACAGATAGTCTCTCCATAGGGCCAATTTGTTGTACATGTGTGTTCATTCCACCTTGGAGCCTTCTTTATAAGATAGCATTTGTGAAATGATTTGGCGTTTTGTTTTACAACCACTCTGCAGGCTGCAAAATGGTAACCTGGCCTCTTTATTTGTCTAAGAAAATCAGTTTTTGTCCTTCTTGTCTTCATTGGCTGCCAAACAGCAGAAGAATAACTCAAGGAAGCCTTATGATTTTCTTCCATCTGTCTGTCTTGAGACCATTCAGGAATTGTACAGGAACACTGAATCTAAAGTTTATCGGTTTGTATTTGCCCCAACTGGACATGTGATTTTCTGTTTGTTTTTTTTTTTCAGATAGCATAACTGACAGATAATTGGTATTCCTTCACTGAGGTGAATTAATCCAATGAGCTTGCTTGCCATGTAACAGGCACCTGTGCTAGGTATTCTCTTAAGGGAGATGAGACAAATTTCTCTCCTCTAGGTATTTTCAGTCTGACAGGGCACACAAACATAAACAAATAGCTACTTTTTAAAAATGTCGTAGTGTATGTGGATATAACATACTGAAAATGTGATTAATTCTGAGGGAACGAGTGATAATGGTATATTTTCAGAGGAGGTCAAGTTGAGGGGAGAAAGGTACTCTAAACAGAGAAACTAGCAGAGAATCATGCTAGTACATAGAGTTTGAGGGAATGGCAAATAGTCCAGTGTTTCATAAACAGAGTGCTGGTAGTTATTAGGTTATAAGGGGCTTTGGATGTCATCATGAAGGTTTTGAATTTGTCATGTGGACACAGTCTCAGAAGGACTTAAAATAATTTGTTAATTAATGCAAAAAATAATGTTGAGCAATTCTTATGTACAAGACACAAGTGAGTATTGCCTTCTCAGACATTAATTTTCTCCACTGAGGTTGGGTTATTTTTAGTTTACATGTCCTTAGAAAGATTTTAAGTAGAAATGTGACCCTGAGAATTTTCACTTTAGAAAGATGACAATGGTGAAACTAGAGGTAGTGAGGTCATTCGGAAAGCTACTGCCTACACTAGTTTGTATATGGGCAGAAAAGGATGGGCAGTATGTTTCTTTGGATGGTTCTAGAGATTTCAAATACATAAAATTTGAATGAAACAGTTCAGGCATATAGTCAACATAAATGAATACAAAGAAACTACATGGTGTTTTTCAAAAAAACTTGAAAGTGGAATATTAGAGTTGAAGGCTTGACACTATTGCGTAACTACTTGTGAATCCATAGGAATCTTGTTCTTCTTTGAAGTCTGCTTAACTATAAAATGAGAGTTTGAAATTTGCTAGCTACTTCCTAGAGTTATGGGGAACAATGGAGATAATACATGTGAAAGAGTGTGCTTTACAAATATTGGTTATTGAGGTAACTGTTACTAAATATACTGGATATTGTGCCTGTCTCACAGAAGTGTTAGGAGCATCAAATGGAATAATGGATTTGAAAGCACTTGGTTAACTTTAAGTGTGACTCAAATGTTAAGAATCAATGAAAATAATAAAAGAAAGCAATACATTCTCATCCAGATGTCCTGTCTCCACTGTGACTCATGTACTCATTCAGAACTGCGCAGATGAATCCCCACTTAATGTTCACAGGCTGGATCTCACATGTCACAGAGTTAAATGGGATCAAAAGATTCTATGCATTAGCTTATCTCTTGTCAAAGTTTGGTTCTGAGATTAACAGAGCACCTATTCTACATGAGCTGTCACAGACATTGTGCTCACATTCAGTTACCTTACCCGTGTGCATGCTGAAGTTGGGTACAGGCCCTCATATCCAACAGAAATTCCAAGTTTCCTTATATTCAAATTGACCAGATACAAATCATCAAGTTTTGTGCCTAGCAAGGCCATAGGTTTTTCAACAGATAGCAGTCACCATTGAAACCAGGCATAATCTTGAAATCCAGTTTCATATTGCTCATGATCAGTGGAAATACCTTACCAGGCAGACCCCACCATGGTGTGCTGTTTCCAGTGGAATTAACAGTCACATGAAAATTCTGCCTTTATCTATGAGATTGCAGATAGAGAGGGACAATCAGAGCAGCTTCCACCCTTACTTTTAAAATTCTGAGTAAAGACACCTTCAAATTCTTCTATCCCACTGTTCATTTCACCAAGTCAACAGAAGCCCTGCAGTAATTCTCTCTACATTCTTTTAGTTTAATTTCCTTGGAACTTAAGTTACTCTGTCTTTTGGTTCTCCTTGTTGTTCAGTCTCTAAGTCAGGTCCAACTGTTTGTGACCCCATTGACTGCAGCACACCAGGCTTCCCTGTCCTTTATTATCTCCCTGAGTTTGCTCAAACTCACATCCACTGAGTCGATGATGCCATCCCACCATCTCATCCTCTTTGCCCCCTTCTCCTCTTGCCTTCAATCTTTCCCAGCAACAGGGTCTTTTCCAATGAGCCAGCTCTTTACATCAGGTGGCCAAAGTATTGGAGCATCAGCTTCAGCATCAGTCCTTCCAATGAACATTCAAGGTTGATTTCCTTTAGGATTGACTTGTTTGATGTCCTTGCTGTCCAAGGGACTCTCAAGAGTCTTCTCCAGTACCACAATTCAAAAGACTCAATTCTTCGGCGCTCAGCCTTCCTTATGGTCCAACTGTCACATCTGTACATGACTACTGGAAAGATCATAGCTTTGTCTGTACGGACCTTTGTTGGCAAAGTGATGTCTCTGCTTTTTAATACATTGTCTAGGTTTGTCATAGTTTTTCTTCCAAGGAGCAAGCGCCTTTTAATTTCATAGCTGCAGTCACCATCTGCAGTGATAACTGATGGGACTGGATACCATGATCTTTGTTTTTTGAATGTTGAGTTTTAAGCCAACTTTTTCACTCTACAATTTGAACTTTATCAGGAGACTCTTTATTTCCCCTTCACTTTCTGCCATTAGAGTGGTATCATCTGCATACCTGAGACTGTTGATATTTCTCCTGGCAGTCTTGAAATTAGCTTGTGATTCATCCAGGCCAGCATTCCGCATGATGTACTCTGCATAGAAGTTAAATAAGCAGGGTGACAATTGGTAGCCTTGATGTACTCCTTTCCCAGTTTGGAACCAGTCCTTTGTTTCATGTCTGGTTCTAACTGTTGTTTCTTGACCTGCTTACAGGTTTCTCAGGAGACAGGTAAGTAAGGTGATCTGATATTCCTATCTCCTGAAGAATTTTCCACAGTTTGTTGTGATCTACACAGTGAAAGGCTTTAGCATAGTTAGTGAAGCAGAAGTAGATGTTTTTCTGGAATTCCCTTGCTTTTTCTATGATCCAGTGGATGTTGGAATTCCTCTGCTTTTTCTAAATCCAGCTGGTACATCTGGAAGTTCTTGGTTCATATACCATTTAAGTTTAGCTTGAAGGATTTTGAGCATTACCTTGCTAGCATGTGAAATGAGGGCGATTGTATGGTAGTTTGAACATTCTCTGGTGTTGCCCTTTGAGTTTTCCATATGTGCTGACATACTGAATGCAGTGTTTAACAGCATCATATTTATGATTTTAAATAGCTCAGCTGGAATTCCATCACCTCCACTAGCTTTTTATGTAGTAATGTTTCCTAAGGCCCACTTGACTTCACACTCCCATTTGACTTTCATTGATCATGTCATATTTTCAAACTGTTACTTTTGAGGACAAGACATTGTGAAGAGCATGATTGTTTGTTTCTTTACTCTTGGCAAAGAAAATTAGATCATTTAAAGAGATACTCTATTGGCTTAATTGATGAGTCAGTATTAGTGAATCTAATGCATATTCAAGAATTTTGTACCATAAGAGTTGAAATTCCAAGTGGTAGTGTAATTTTTAAAAAAGGTTTAAGATGGAAAAATAATAAAAGAAAATTGAAAACGGGTAAAAGTTGTCACTAGTTACCTAATCACCCTATTAAAATTATCTTTCATGTTTATACAAACATTTAACCTTTATAATTTTGTGTATTTATCCATATAAACTGTGTTTATATATCTGGTTTATATAAAACATGTTTTTGTCATGGTTTAATTCTTTTATAATTCTTTTAAAATTTCAGTTCCACAATCTCATTAGCCACAAATCAAGGGCTCAATAGTGTCTTAGTTACTGTTTTGGACTGTGCAGATATATAACATGTCAATCAACAGAGAAAGTTCTATAGGGGAATATGTGTTGTCGATGTTTAGTTGCTAAGTCATGTCCAACTCTTTCGTGATCCCACGGACTGTAACCTGCCAGGATCCTCTCTCCAGGCAAGAATACTGGAGTGGGTTACCATTCCTTTCTCCAGAGGATCTTCCTGACCCAGGGATCAAACCTGTGTCTCCTGCAGAGGCAGGTGGATTTTTTACCACTGATTGACCAGGGAAGACCATAAGGAAGTATGAAAAGTGAAGTCGCTCAGCTGTGTCTGACTCTTTGCCACCCCATGGACTGTAGCCCACCAGGCTCTTCCATCCATGGGGTTTTCCAGGCAGGAATACTGGAGTGGTTTGCCATTTCCTACTCCAGGGAATCTTCCTAACCCAGGGATTGAACCCAGGTCTCCCGCACTGCAGGAAGATTCTTTACCAGCTGAGCCACCAGGGAAGTACAGCCATAGAGTAAATGTGCCATAATATGCTAAACCATATTTCTATTATTGAGCATCCACCTGCCAGAGAAGCTTGAAGGGCTCAAACAAACCTTGTGCACACCAGGACCCAGAGACCCCACAGAGAATGAGCCAGAACTGTATCTGAGGGTCTCCTGTGGAGGTACGGGTCAACAGTGGACTCATGCAGGGTCAGGGGCTCTGGGTGCAGTAGACTTGGGTGTGGCATAAGCCCTCTTAGAGGAAGTCACCATTAACCCCACCATAGAGCCACCAGAACTTACACAGGACTGATGAAACAGACTCTTGAAGGGCACAAACAAAAGCTTGTGTGCACCAGGACCCAAGAGAAAGGAGCAGTGACACCAAAAGAGACTGACCCAGACTTGCCCGGGAGTGTCCAGGAGGCATAGGTCGGCAGTGGCCTGCTGCAGGTTGGGGACCCTGAGTGTAGCAGTGCCTACGTGGGACCTTTTGAATTACCTCCACCATAGTTTGGCTTCAGGTCAAACAACAGGGAGGGAACATATGAGGCCCATCAACAGAAAATTGGATTAAAGATTTCCTGAGCATGGCCCTTCCCATCAGAACAAGACCCAGTTTCCCCCTCAATCAGTTTCTCCCATCAGGAAGCTTCCATAATCCTCTTATCTTTCTCCATCAGATGATGAAAACCACAATCACAGAAAACTAACCAATCTGATCACATGGACCACAGCCTTGTTTAACTCAATGAAACTATAAGCCATGCCATGTAGGGCCACCCAAGACGGACGAGTCATGGTGGAGAGCTCTGACAAAACGTGGTCCAATGGAGAAGGCAATGGCAAAGCACTTCAGTATTCTTGCCTTGAGAACAACCCCATGAACTGTATGAAAAGGCAAAAAGATAGGACAATGAAAGATGAAATCTCCAGGTTAGTAGGTGCCTAATATGATACTGGAGATGAGTGGAGAAATAACTCCAGAAAGAATAAAGAGATGGAGCCAAAGCAAAAACAACACCTAGTTGTGGATGTGACCGGTGATGGAAGTGAAGTCTGAGGCTGTAAAGAGCAGTATTGCATAGGAGCCTGGAATGTTAGGCCCATGAATCAAGGAAAATTGGAAGTGGTCAAGCAGGAGATGGCAAGAGTGAACACTGACATTTTAGGAATCAGCAAACTAAAATGGACTAGGATAGGTGAATTTAACTCAGATGACCATTTTGCTACCATGGGAAAGAATCCCTTAGAAGAAATGGAGTAGCTGTCATAGTCAACAAAAGAGTCTGAAATGTAGTACTTGGATGCAATCTCAAAAAAGATTGATCTCTATTCGTTTCTAAGGCAAACCATTCAAACCACAGTATTCCAAGTCTATGCCCCGACCAGTAGTGCTGAAAAAGCTGAAGTTGAATGGTTCTATGAAGACCTACAAGACCTTCTAGAACTAACACCCAAAAAAGATGTCCTTTTCATTATAGGTGACTGGAATGCAAAAGTAGGAAGTCAAGAGCTACCTGGAGTAACAGGCAAATTTGGCCTTGGAGTACAAAATGAAGCAGGACAAAGGCTAATAGAGTTTTTCCAAGAGAATGCACTGGTCATAGCAAACACCCTCTTCCAATAACACAAGAAAAGACTGTACACATAGACCCCACCAGAAGGTCAATACCGAAATCAGATTGATTATATTCTTTGCAGCCCAAGATGGAGAAGCTCTATACAGTCAGCAAAAACAAGACTGGGAGCTGACTGTCGCTCAGATCATGAACTCTTTACTGCCAAATTCAAGCTTAAATTGAAGAAAGTAGGGAAAACCACTAGACCATTCAGGGATGACCTAAATCAAATCCTTTAGGATTATACAGTGGAAGTGATAAAGGGATTCAAGGGATTAGATCTGATAGACGGAGTGCCTGAAGAACTATGGACAGAGGTTCCTGACATTATACAGGAGGCAGGGATCAAGACCATCTCAAAGAAAAAGAAATGCAAAAAGGCAAAATGGTTGTCTGAGGAAGCCGTACAAATAGCTGAGAAAAGAAGAGAAGCAAAAGGCAAAGGAGAAAAGGAAAGATATACCCACTTGAATGCGGAGTTTCAGAGAATAGAAAGATTAGATAAGAAAGCCTTCTTCAGTGATCAATGCAAAGCAATAGAGGAAAACAAGAGAATGGAAAACTATAGATGTCTTCAAGAAAATTAGAGATACCAAGGGAATATTTCATGCAAAGATGGGTCAATAAAGGACAGAAATGTTGTGGACCAAACAGAGAAACAGAAGATATTAATAAGAGGTGGCAAGAATACACAGAAGAACTGTACAAAAAAGATCTTCATGACCCAGATAACCACGATGGTGTCATCACTCACCTAGAGCCAGACATCCTGGGATGGGAAGTCAAGTGGGCCTTAGGAAGTATCACTATGAACAAAGCTAGTGGAGGTGATGGTATTCCAGTTGAACTATTTCAAATCCTAAAAAATGATGCTGCGAAAGTTCTGCATTCAATATGCCAGCAAATTTGGAAAACTCAGCAGTGGCCACAGGACTGGAAAAGGTCAGTTTCATTCCAATTCCAAAGAAAGCAATGCGAAAGCATGACCAAACTACTGCGCGATTGTACTCATCACACACACTAGCAAAGGAATTCTCAGAATATTCCAAGCCAGGCTTCAGCAGTACATGAAATGTGAATTTCCAGATATTCAAGCTGTATTTTGAAAAGGTAAAGGAACCAGAGATCAAATTGCCAATATCTGTTGGATCATCAAAAAAGCAAGAGAATACCAGAAAAACATCTACTTCTGCTTTATTGACTACACCAAAGCCTTTGACTATGTGGATCACAAGAAACTCTGGAAAATTCTTAAAGAGATGGGAATACCAAACCACTTGACCTTGCCTCCTGAGAAATCTTTTTGCAGGTCAAGAAGCAACAGTTAGAACTGCACATGGAACAACAGACTGGTTCTCAATCAGGAAAGGAATACATCAAGGCTGTATATTGTCACCCTGATTATTTAACTTCTATGCAGAGAACATCATGGGGAATACTGTGCTGGGTGAAGCACAAGCTGGACTCAAGATTGCTGGGAGAAATCAATAACCTCAGATATGCAGATGACACCACCTGTATGGCAGAAAGTGTAGAGGAACTAAAGAGCCTATTGATGAAAGTGAAAGAGTAGAGTGAAAAAGCTGGCTTAAAACTCAGCATTCAAAACTTAGATCATGGCATCCAGTCCCATCACTTCATGGCAAACAGATGGCGAAACATTGGAAACAGTGATAGACTTTATTGTCTTGGGCTTCAAAGTCAATGCAGATGGTGAGTGCAGCCATGAAATTAAAATGCACTTGCTCCTTGGAAGGAAAGCTATGATAAACCTATACAGTGTATTAAAAGCTGATTGATTGCTTTGCCGACAAAGGTCCATCTAGTCAAAGCTATGGTTTTTCCAGTAGTTATGAATAGATGTGAGAGTTGGACTGTAAAGAAAGCTGAGCACTGAAAACTTGAAGCTTTTGAACTGTTGTGATGGAGAAGACTCTTTGAGAGTTTCTTGGACTGCAAGGATATCAAAGCAGGCAATCCAATCAGTCCTGCAGATTCATTGGAAGGATTCAGGCTGAAGCTGAAACTCCAATATTTGGCCACCTGATGCGAAGAACTGACTCATTGGAAAAGACCCTGTTGCTGGGAAAGATTGAAGGCAGGAGGAGAAGGGGATGACAGAGGATCAGGTGGTTGGATGGCATCACCGACTTGATGGACAAGAGTTTGAGCAAGTTCCGGGAGTTGGTGATGGACAGGGAACCCTGGCGTACTGCAGTCCATGTGGTCGCATGGAGTCGGACAAGACTGAGCAACCGAACTGAACTGAAATATTTGAATAAATATTTCTTCAGAGAAGATATACTAATGAAAAATGCTCTATATTACTAGACATTAGGAAATGAAAATCAAGATCATAATGAAATATCACTTGACATCCAGTAGGATGACAATAATAGTCATAATCATAATTATAATCATATGGAAAATAAGAAGCTGTTGATCAGTTGCAAAGTTGTGCCTGACTCTATGACCTAATGAACTGCAGCATGCTAGGCTTCCCTGTCCTTCGCTATTTCCCTGAGTTTGCTCAAACTCATGTCCGTTGAGTCAACAATGCCATCGAACCATCTCATCCTCTGTCACCTCCTTCTCCTCTTGCCCTGAATCTTTCCTAGCATCAGGGGTTTTTTCCAATGAGTCCGTTCGTCGCATCAGGTCGCCAAAGTGTTAGAGCTTCAACTTCAGCATCAGTCCTTCCAACGAATATTCAGTGTTGATTTCCTTTCGGATTGACTGGTTTGATCTCATTGTTGTCCAAGGGACTGTCAAGAGTTTTCTCTAGCACCACAGTTCAAAAGCATCATTTCTTTGGCACTCAGCTTTCTATAAGGCCAAGCTCTCACATCCATACATGACTACTGGTAAAACCATAGTTTTGACTATACATATCTTTGTCGGCAAAGTGATGTCTCTGCTTTTTAGTACACTGTCTAATTTTGTCATAGCTTTTTCCCCAAGGAGCAAGCATCTTTTAATTTCATGGCTACAGTCCCAATTCTTAGTGATTTTGGAGCGCAAGATAATGAAATCTGACACTAATTCCTCTTTTCCCCCATCCATTTGCCATGAAGTGATGGGACAGCATGCCATGATCTTTGTTTTTTGAATGTTGAGTTTTAAGCCAGCTTTTTCACTCTCCTCTTTCACCTTCCTCAGAAGGCTCTTTAGTTCCTCTTCACTTTCTGCCACTAAAGTGGTATCATCTGCATATCTTACGTAGTTCTTATTTCTCCTGGCGATCTTGATTCCAGCTTGAGCTTCATCCAGCCTGACATTTCACATGATGTACTCTGCATAGAAGTTAAATAAGCTGGGTGACAATATACAGCCTTGAGGTACTCCTTTCCCAGTTTGAACCAGTCTGTAGTCCATGTCCAGTTATAACTGTTGCTTCTTGTCTTGCATACAGCTTTCTCAGGAGGCAGTTAAGGCAGTCTGGTATTCTCATCTCTTTAAGAATATTCCACAGTTTGCTGTGATCCACATAGTCAAAGGCTTTAGTGTAGTTAGTGAAACAGAATTTGGTGTTTTTCTGGAATTTCTCTTGTTTATCCTGTGATCCAGCAATTGTTGGCAGTTTTGATCTCTGCTTCCTGTATCTTTTCTAAATTCAGCTTGTACATCTGGAAGTTCTCAGTTTACACACTTATGAAACCTGGCTTGAAGGATTTTGAGCGTAATCTTGCTAGCATGTGAAATGCGTCCAATTGTATGGTAATTTGAACATTCTTTGGCATTGCCTTTATTTGGTATTGGAATGAAAAAGACCATTTTCAGTCCTGTGGCCACTGCTAAGTTTTCCAGTTTTGCTGGCAGATTGAGTACAGCACTTTAATAGCATCGTCTTTTAAGATTTGAAATAGCTCAGCTGGAATTTCCTTCACCTCCACTAGCTTTGTTCGTAGTAATGCTTCCAAAGGCCCACTTGACTTCACACTCCAGGATGTCTGGCTCCAGATGATTGACTACACCATTATGGTTCTCTTGGCCATTAAAAGCTTTTTTTGTACAGATCTGTGTATTCTTGCCACCTCTTCTTAATCTCTTCTGTTTCTGTTAGATTTTTACCATTTTTGTCCTTTATTGTGCCCATCTTTGAATGAAATGTTCCCTTAGTATCTCCAGTTTTCTTGAAGCAATCTCTAGTCTTTCCAATT
This sequence comes from Okapia johnstoni, assembly GCA_024291935.2. Lineage (NCBI taxonomy): Eukaryota > Metazoa > Chordata > Mammalia > Artiodactyla > Giraffidae > Okapia > Okapia johnstoni. The sequence continues at coordinate 49,613,224 of CM044305.1, read as the reverse complement.
CTATTGTTTCCCTCTGTTTCTTTGCACTGTTAACTTAAGAAGGTTTTCTTATCTCTCCTTGCTATTCACTGGAACAGGAGTCACAAAGAGTCAGACACAACTGAGCGACTAAGCACAGCACACACTGCATTCAGTTGGGTATATATTTCCCTTTCTCCTTTCCCTTCACATCTGTAAAGTGTTGCAGCTTTTTTAGAATACATTCTGGAAATTTCTCAAAAAATTAATAAGCGTGACAATTCACTCTTAGGTATATGCATACAAGTGTTTTGGAATTTCATTCTTAGGTATATGTCAAGAGACCTGAAAGCGTATGTCCACTCAAAAACTTGTACTTGTTCATAACAGGTTTATTAATTTTAATTAAAAAGTAGTGACTACTCAAATGATCAACTAATGAATAGATAGATAAAATGTGATATATAGGTTTAATATAATATTACTCACCCATAGATAAAGATGAAGTACTGATATTTGTTACCACTTGATGAACTTTGACAACATTAAGTTAAGGAAACAAGTTATGAATAGCTACATATTATATGGTTTCATTTATATGAAATATCTGGAATGTGCCAATCCATCAAGCCATAAAGATTCAAAGGGTCTTTGATGAGGGGAGGATGGGGAGTGACTACTAATGAGTATAGGTTTTGTTTTGGGGTGATGAAAGCATTCTGGAATTAGATAGTGGTGATATTTGCACAACTCTAAATGTGTTAAAAAACCATTGAACTCTGTACTTTAAATGTGTGAACTTCATGGCATGTATATCTCAGTAAAACTGTTAAAATGGCTGTGTTCCTACCCCTCTGCATACCATGTTTTTATTGCATCATTCTGTATTGTTCTCACTTATGAATTTTTTCAAGTGACATTTTACTATTTGCCAATGATAGCCTCAAAAGACAAGGTCTGCAGCCTGATCCCTTCTGTTTCCCTGACTCATAGGATTCAGTTGCAACCTTTTGAATGGATATGAAGACTTTGATAAAGACAATGAGTTATAGCAAGTATAAAATATGGCAATTTTAGTATATATAAAATGGATAAACGACAAGGTCCTGTGGGCATAGCACAGGTAACTGTATTTGATATATTGTGATAAACTGTAATGGAAAACAAAATGAAAAAGAATATATATACATATAACTGAGTCACTCTGCTATATAGCAGTAATTAACATAACATTGTAATTCAACTATACTTCAATAAAAAATAAAATTTAAAAGAATATGGAAGTTTTGTTATCTATATGTAAATCTATAAGATATCAATTCCATGGTAGAGGGGCTCATTGCAGGAAATGTGCTTTCTCCATTAGCATAAATGAAATTCAGCTTATCTTATATTAAAACTGTCAATTTTTATTACATTTTATAAAAGTATGCTTTTTTTCCCTTCTAAACCCCAAGCAGTATCTTTCATATTTTTTTTCAATTCTAGCAACCACCCCTAGCTTATCAAGGAATAAAAATGGAGTTTCAAGATATAATTACATTTACTTCGAACAATGGCATGCAGGTGGAATTAGTGTCTTTCAGAATTTCTGAACATCAGTGACTACTTAATGCCAAGCTTTATTTTGGACTTGTTTGATACAATGAAGGAATAGTCAAATAAATCTAGCTGCTACTTCTTGCTGTGTTTCTTCCAAGTTGTAGGACCTTAGGCGAGTTACTATGTCTCAGTGTGCTTCAGTTTCCTCTTCTATCATCTCTACTATGCAATGTTGTGGAGAGCATACTTATGATGATTGATATGAAAGCACTGAAAACATTCACTGAACATAGATGATGGTGACAATAATGGCAGTGGAGGCTCATTTTGTTAATGCATATTACATGCCTGGCATTGTGCAGAACACCTAACATGGATTAGCTTATTTAATCCACACAACAATCAGGTGGGTAGACATTGATATCCCAATTCATACATGGGAAACTGTCCTTACTCAATATGTATGACTATAGGTATCACAGTGCTGGAGTGTGAATGCTAAGTAAATGCTAAGTAAATATTGGCTTCCTTTTTTCCATGAGTATTTTTTTTGCTGTTTTTTAAAATTAATTGATTTATTTTAATTGGAGGCTAATTACTTTACAATATTGTAGTGGTTTGTGCCATGCATTGACCTGAATCAACCATGGGTACATGTGTCTCCCATCCCAAACCCTCATCCCACCTCCCTCCCCGTCCCATCCCTCTGGGTTGTCCCAGTGCACTGGCTTTGAGTGTCCTGTTTCATGCATCGAACTTGGACTGGTGATCTATTTCATATATGGTAATGTACATGTTTCAATGCTATTCTCTCAAACCATCCCACCCTCGCCTTCCCCACAGAGTCCAAAAGTCTGTTCTTTATATCTGTGTCTCTTTTGCTGTCTCACAAATAGGGTCATCGTTAACATCTTTCTAAATTCCACTTATATGTGTTAAGATTCTGTATTAGTGTTTTTCTTTCTGACTTAATTCACTCTGTATAAAAAGCTCCAGTTTCATCCACCTCATTAGAACTGATTCAAATGTGTTCTTTTTAATAGCTAAGTAATATTCCATTGTGTATATGTGTCAAAATTTTCTTATCCATTCGTCTGCCGATGGACATCTAGGTTGCTTCCATGTCCTAGCTATTGTAAACATTACTGCAATGAACATTGGGGTACATGTGTCTCTTTCCATTCCGGTTACCTCAGTGTGTAGGCCCACCAGTGGGATTTCTGGGGCGTATGACAGTTCTATTTCCAGGTTTTTAAGGAATAGCCACACTGTTCTCCACAGTCGCTGTACTAGTTTGCATTCCTACCAGCAGTGTATGAGGGTTCCCTTTTCTCCACACCCTCTCCAGCATTTATTGTTTGCAGACTTTTTGATAGCAGCCATTCTTACCAGCATGAGATGGTACCTCACTGTAGTTTTGATTTGCATTTCTCTGATAATGAGTGATGTTGGGCATTTTTTCATGTGTTTGTTAGCCATCTGTATGTCTTTTTTGGAGAAATGTCTGTTTAGTTCTTTGCCCCATTTTTTGATTGGGTCTTTTATTTTTCTGGAATTGAGCTGCAGGAGCTGCTTGTATATTTTTGAGATTAATTCTTTGTCAGATGCTTTGTTTGCTTATTATTTTCTCCCACTCTGAAGGCTGTCTTTTCACCTTCCTTGTAGTTTCCTTCATTGTGCAAAAGCTTTTAAGTTTAATTAGGTACCATTTGTTTATTTTTTGCTTTTGTTTCCATATCTCTGGGATGTGGATCATAGAGGATCTCTCTGTGGTTTATGTCAGAGAGTGTTTTGCCTATGTTTTTCTCTAGGAGTTTTATAGTTTCTGATCTTACATTTAGATATTTAATACATTTTGAGTTTATTTTTGTGTATGGTGTTAGAAAGTGTTCTAGTTTCATTCTTTTACAAATGGTTGACCAGTTCTCCCAGCACCACTTGTTAAAGAGATTGTCTTTTCTCCATTGTATATTCTTGCCTCCTTTGTCAAAGATAAGGTGTCCAAAGGTGCGTGGATTTATCTCTGGGCTTTCTATTTTGTTCCATTGATCTATATTTCTGTCTTTGTGCCAGTACCATAGTGTCTTGAAGACTGTAGCTTTGTAGTATAGTCTGAAGTCAGGCAGGTTGATTCCTCCAGTTCCATTCTTCTTTCTCAAGATTGCTTTGGCTATTTGAGGTTTTTTGTATTTCTATACAAATTGTGAAATTATTTGTTCTAGTTCTGTGAATAATACTGTTGGTAGCTTGATAGGGATTTCATTGAATCTATAGATTGCTTTGGGTAGTATACTCATTTTCACTATATTGTTTCTTACAATCCATGAACATGATATATTTCTCCATTTATTTGTGTCCTCTTTGATTTCTTTCACCAGTGTTTTATAGTTTTCTATATATAGGTCTTTTGTTTCTTTAGGTAGATTTATTCCTAAGTATTTTATTCTTTTCATTGCAACGGTGAATGGGATTGTTTCCTTAATTTCTTTCTATTTTCTCATTGTTAGTGTATAGGAATGCAAGGGATTTTTGTGTAGTAATTTTATATCTTGAAACTTTACTATATTCATTGATTAGCTCTAGTAATTTTCCGATGGTGGTGTCTTTAGGGTTTTCTGTGTAGAGGATCATGTCATCTACAAACAGTGAGAGTTTTACTTCTTCTTTTCCAATCTGGATTCCTTTTATTTATTTATTTCTTCTTCTCTGATTGCTGTGGATAAAACTTCTAAAACTATGTCTAATAGTAGTGATGCAAGTGGGCACCCTTGTCTTGTTCCTGACTTTAGGGGAAATGCTTTCAGTTTTTCACTATTGAGGATAATGTTTGCCGTGTGTTTGTCAATAATGTTTTTATTATGTTCAGGTATCTTCCTTCTACACCTGCTTTCTGGAGAGTTTTTTTCATAAATGGGTGTTGAATTTTGTCAAATGCTTTCTCTGCATCTATTGAGATAATCATATGTTTTTTATCCTTCAATTTGTTAATATGGTGTATTACATTGCTTGATTTGCAAATATTGAAGAATCCTTGCATCCCTGGGATAAAGCCCACTTGGTCCTTATGTACGATCTTTTTAATATTGGATTCTGTTTGCTAGAACTTTTTTTGAGGATTTTTGCATCTATGTTCATCAGTGATATTGGCCTGTAGTTTTCTTTTTTTGTACCATCTTTGTCTGGTTTTGGTATTAGGGTGATGATAGCCTTATAGAATGAGTTTGGGAATTTACCTTCCTCTGCAATTTTCTGGTAGAGTTTCAGTAAGATAGGTGTTAGCTCTTCTCTAAATTTTTGTTATAATTCACCTGTGAAGCCATCTGGTCCTGGGCTTTTGTTTGTTGGAAGATTTTTGATTATAGTTTCAATTTCTGTGCTTTTCCCACTCTCCATCTAAGTCAATTGCAGATGCTGAGAGACCACTCTGTTTTTATGTGTGTATAGCACAATCATATAGGCAAATTGTCACTAGGATATTTAATGAAAGTCCCAGGCAGCCTGGTATTACTTAGCCCTATCAAAGGTCCCCAGGCCACTCTAGTCCTCATTGCTAGAATATTGTCCTTTTCAGCATTCAAAATGTGCAGAAAACAAGAACCATCACATTTCAGATCTACTATTTCTTCATCACGTAGGAAGTACAGAAAACTAATTTTATCTCTCCAGGGCTAAGAAAAGAAGAAAATCATATCACAGTCCTGTCCTAACGAATTCTTAGAGGATGCAGTTAATTTTCCACTAACCTTATTATGTTTTTTGTAGCATGATGTTCCCTTCTCTTTCCTCTCAGATGCCTGTTCCTATGTATCTCCTTGCCATGGCTGTTTGTTGCTGGGAGAAAACAACTGAAGCTTGCTTTCAGGTGAAAGTTGAGGGTAGTTTAGCTTCTTTGCCAGGGATACACAAACCTAGCTTTCTAAAAGCTGTGTTAATGTGTTTTTCATTTGTTTGTGTACTCATTCATCCATCTGTAGATTCAGTAAATATTTAATAAGCAATATAAGAGCCAAGTCATTGGAATAGAAGAGTGAGCAAAGCAGAGTTTCTTCTACTCTCAAGGAACTGATAGAGATAATGTGAACCATCATATACCCTGGTCCTGTTTTGAAGGCTAAGTGTCTGGTGTTCTCAATCTTATGATCAAAAAACATCTAGCCCAAGTTTCATCCTCCTTCAGAGATAGAGCATTATTAAACCAATTACTCAAGAGTTAGTCATTTGGAGATGGAATAATGGAAGTTTAGAAAACTAGTGCCAGGATTGAGGCAGCAGAAAGGGATGAGGATGCAACATACAGTCAGAAGTTATTGTGCCTAGGCCCAGCTCTCCTGTTCACTGGCTAAAACATTTAGCTTCTCTGCCTATTTTTGCTCATCTGGAAAATGAAGTTAATGAAAATCTCTCCATATGAAGGGTATTGGGAAATTAAACAAAATACTTCTTAGTCACTCTGTATCCACATACCTTGCTGTACTTATCAATATCTGAAATTATTTTTTGATTTTTATACACTTGTTCATGTACCTCCCCTAAAATGGAAGCCTTCAAAGGGCAGTCAGTGACTTTGTCTGACTTGTTCATCAGTATATCCCTATTCAGATTGTGCCTGGTAGCTACTGGTTTATGGTAGATACTGAATACATTTTTATTGACAAAATTGATGATAATGAATCTGAAGGTATTTTTGCATTTATTAAATGCTGTACATGTAATCATTGTTAAAAATCTCTAATCCAACCACCATATTTTATAGATCTCCAAAGACAATTGGGTATATGAGAGAGAGAGTGTTGGATTAAGAATTAAAACCAGAGTTCAAATTACAATCCTGCTACTTTCTAGCTGTTCCACTTCAGACAAGTTACTTAACCTCCCAAACTTCCCTTAACTTTTTCATTTTCCTCACTGAATGGCTATGCAGATATCACGAGATAATGCCTGTGCTTTGCATACTTAAAATGCTTTGCAAATATAGGTTTATAAGATGAGAAAACTGAGACTCAGGAAAAAGGTGACTGGTCCAAGGTCATGCAGCAAGTTAGTGTCAGAATTTATAATGGAATCTCAGGCTTCCAACTCCTATTCTATTATACTGAGGCAGATTCTAGAGCAGAAACAGTGGAGGAAAGTAGATAGTGGTCAGGGATAAGGGAAAGCAGGCTGTCTGACTACCTCTTTGTCTCTTCATCATAATGGAAAAGTGGAACTTAGAAGGTAATGTGTGAGAGACCACATGATTATTCTGTAGAACAGAAAGAGCTTGTTCATCAAGTTGAACTCTTTATCTATGTTTATCTAACAATGATAGTTCCATCAACTCTTTACCACTTCACTTTTACATAGTTCAAAAAGATGCCAAGACTGACATATTTTCTTTCTCAGCTTTTACCTTAGATTACATTTTGTTTAGCTTGTGTTTACCTGTAATATAGCAAAATAATAAGACAAAGTAAGAGCATGTAGAGATACCAAGGGAACATTTCATGCAAAGATGGGCACAATACAGGATAGAAATGGTATGGACCTAACAGAAGGAGAAGATAATAAGAAGAGGTGGCAGGAATACACAGAGGAACTATACAAAAAAGATCTGCATGAACTAGATAACCAAGAAGGTGTAATCACTGACATAGAGCCAGACACCCTGGAATGTGAAGGCAAGTGAGCCTTAGGAAGCACCTCTAAGAACAAAGCTAGTGGAGGTGATGGCATTCCAGTAGAGCTATTTCAAATCCTGAAAGATGATGCTGTGAAAGTGATGCACTCAATATGCCAGCAAATATGGAAAACTCGGCAGTGGTCTCAGGACTGGAAAAGGCCTGTTTTCATTCCAATCCCAAGTAAAGGCAATGCCAAACAATGCTCAAACTACTGCACAATTGCACTCATCTCACACACTAGCAACGTAATGCTCAAAATTCTCCAAGCCAGGCTTCAACGATATGTGAACCATGAACTTCCAGATGTTCAAGCTGGATTTAGAAAAGGCAGAAGAACCAGAGATCAAAGTGCCAACATCAGTTGGATCATCAAAAAAGCAAGAGAGATCCAGAAAAACATCTACTTCTGCTTCATTGACTATGCCAAAGCCTTTGACTGTGTGGATCACAACAAACTGTGGAAAATTCTTAAAGAGAGGGGCATACCAGACCACCTGACATGTCTCCTGAGAAATCTCTATGCAGGTCAAGAAGCAACAGTTGGAACTGGATATGGAAAAACAGACTGGTTCCAAATTGAGAAAGGAGTACATCAAGGATGTATATTGTCACCCTGCTTATTTAACTTCTATGCAGAATACATCATGAGAAATGCTGGACTGGATGAAGCACAAGCTGGAATCAAGACTGCCAGGAGAAATGCCAACAACCTCAGATATGCAGATGACACCACCCTTGTGGCAGAAAGCAAAGAACTAAAGAGACTCTTGATGAAAGTGCAAGAGGAGAGTGAATAATTTGGCTTAAAACTTAACATTCAGAAAACTAAGATCATGGCATCTGGTCCCATCACTTCATGGCAAATAGATGGGGAAACAATGGAAACAGTGAGAGACTTTATTTTTTTGAGCTGCAAAGTCACTGCAGATGGTGACTGCAGCCATGAAATTAAAAGATACTTACTCCTTGGAAGAAAAGATATGACCAACTTAGACAGCATATTAAAAAGCAGAGATATTATTTTGCCAACAAAGGTCCGTCTAGTCAAAGCTATGGTTTTTTCCGGTAGTCACATAAGATTGATGCTTTTGAACTATGGTGTTTGTGAAGACTCTTAAGAGTCCCTTGGACAGTAAGGAGATCCAACCCGTCCATCCTAAAGGAAATCAGTCCTGAATATTCATTGGAAGGACTGATGGTGAAGCTGCAACTCCAGTATTTTGGCCACCTGATGCAAAGAACTGACTGATTTGCAAAGACCCTGATGCTGGGAAGGATTGAAGGTGAGAGGAGAAGGGGACAACAGAGGATGAGATGGTTGAATGGCATCACTGGCTTAATGGACGAGTTTGAGTAAGCTCTGGGAGTTGGTGATGGACAGGGAAGCCTGGCGTGCTGGAGTCCATGGGGTCACAAAGTGTTGGACATGACTGAGTGACTGAACTGTAGTGAACTGACTAAAGAGCATGTAACATTTGCTATTTTTGTTGAGGACAAAGGAAAAAGTAATCTGAAGGATGTAGATTAGACATGAGGAAGAGTTTATGGCTAAGATGTGAGCTGTACTGTGATCAAATTGATACTGTGAAATCCTTGGTATATTTTAAAGAGCTTTCATTCATCTGATATAGGCCATGTGCTCAGATTATAGCTTGCTAGGCTCCTTTGTCCATGGGATATTCCCACTAAGAATACTCGAGTGGGTTGCTATTTCCTTCACTGATATAGGTTAACAGTGTCTTAATTAGTACTCAAAAGTTGTTCAGGGTCCATCTTGGCCTTCAAATTAACATGCTACTTGAAAGGCAACATTGGTGGTTTTCAAACTTTGGTCTTTGGCCAAAGAGTAAGTGGAAGAGAAAAGAAAGAGGGAAGAGAGTTAATTAGGAAATTCTCAGGCAGCATCTGGGCTGGACACTTGAAATTCATCAATGAAGGCCATATGAAGGAAGAGAAAAACATACATAAATGTATTATTTGTGGTATAAAACATTACAGATATTCTGAAAGCTGTAATAAGTTGGGGACATGATCATATTCCATGTAAGGGATGCAGTATCATGAAGGGCTTCATAGAGTAGGTGATGGACTCTTGAGCTGAGACCTGAGATGTGGCAAGGGATAGAGATGGTTGGGGGCAGGATAAAGTCATTCCAGATGGAGGGAATGATAATATAAGCAAAGACACTGGGGTGTCAAACAGCAGGTTAGGTTGGGGAACTGAAATAAGGTAGTACTGTTGGGAGGTCATTTGGATAGTGTTGTGGAAGTGGTGAAAGAAAGAGCTAGAAATAAGCCTTGCTTTAAATTTGTATGCTGTAGGATAAGCATTTTTCAGTGCTTACCCAAGAAGATTGCTTAAACATTTAATAAAATTATAAACTCTTAGGTCTTGCCTGTATCTGCAGATTCAGAAGACTCTGGGCTAAGTAGGGGTGGGACAAGATCTCTGTAAAGTTGTCCCTCACTATCCACAGAGGAATGGTTCCAGAACTTCTGTGCATACGAAAATTCACAGATGCTCACGTCCCTTATATAAAATGGCATAGCATTTGCATATAACCTATGCACAGCCTCCAGTATACTTTAAATCACCTCTAGATTACTTATAATACTTAATACAATGTACTGTGTTACTGTGTGTATGTGTGCTCAGTTGTGTCTGATCTTTGTGACCCCATGGACTGTAGCCCACCAAGTTCCTCTGTCCATGGTGTGTTCTAAGCAAGAATATTGGAGAGAGTTGCTGTTACCTACTCCAGAGGATCTTCTTGACCCAGGGATTGAAACAGCATCTTTTGTGTCTCCTACATTTGCAGGCAGATTCTTTACCACTGTGCCACCTGGGAAACGATATGATGAAATGTTATATAAATTGTTGTACATATAGTGTAAATTCTATATAAGTGATTTCCAGCATGCAGCAAATTTCAAATTTTGCTTTTTGGAACTTTCTGGAATTTTTTAAAGAATATATATATATTTTTTTTATTTTTTAAAGAATATTTTGAGCTGCAGTTGGTTGAATCTGTGGGTGCAGAATCTGCAGATATGGAAGGTCAATTGTATTGCTAATTAGCTATTCAAGGGATTATGATACACCAGTGAATAAGGCCACTGCTGTAAACCATGGTGAGTTCTGAGCACTCTTAAGAAGAGGAGTTACAGAAATAAATGTTTTAGACAGGATTCCTCTGTGATCCAGTGTATTTTGTGGATTGGAAAGGATCAGACAGCAGGCAGAAACACTTGAGTAAGAGCTGCAGTTATTCTGAAGGTTGCTTTGTGTGTGTGTGTGTGTATTTGTGTGTGGCAGGGTATGATTTAGGTAGTAAAATTAGCAGATAGTCACTGATGACTGTATAGGGATAGTACATGGGATGCAATGAGGAAGTGTATTACATTAAATACAAGATGACTTGTAGTTTTCTGGGTTGAATCATTGGAGACTACCATCCCCTGTGAGAAACTATGGTCTAATAATTGATCTTGGAGTTAGAGAGACCTGAGTTCAAACCTTACAACCATCATTTACTGTCTATGGGTCTTGGGCAGCACATGCTAGCTGTTATTACTGTGCCATATGTTGGGATAGCATACTGGATAGAGATGAGGTAGGGGATTTTTATTCTCTGCCAATGACCCCCTCCCCCCATAATCAAAATCAGTATTTTAGGTTGGGGAGCAAAGCACTTTCTCAAGTGTCAAGTTAATACCTAGCCTTGTCTTGCCTTGGGGCAGGCCTTGTTCTTTGTGTGTTTAAGAGAGCAGGGTAAGCCCTGTTGCTGATGAGTGTCTCAATGAAGCTGTTTTCCTGGAGCTTATAGGTTCTTTTGGCCAACATGAAATGTCTAACCTTGGATTTCTCAGTTTTGAACTCAGCTTGGAATCTCATCAGCATTTCATTCCTCCCCATGTTGTGCTTGCTCTCATGGCGCTATCTTCCTTCTTTGGGTTTCTGAATCCCTCAGACACTGCTGAACATTTTCACATTTCTTAAGCTACATTGTATTTTCCCTGCCTCAGACCAAGTCACAAAAGGACTTTAAAGATAAAGTTAGTTTTTTCAGTGCTTTCATAAGTTTTTCACAAAGGATAGCAGTGGCTGCTGCTTCTCTGCCTTAACCAGTAGTATCTGACAGAGTAGGAGGCAGTATGGTATATTTCAGAGTTCACTGAACTCGGAGTTAAATGTCCTGGACTCTAGTCCTGAGGAGAAGTTGTAATGGCATGAGGAAATTGGGGATAAATGACCTTTTAAGTGTTCCAGGCCTTTTTCCATGTTAACTGACATTTGTCACACAACTCCTTTGAGGCTGGTATATTGTTTTCCCCACTTTGTAGATAATTAAACTGATGGTAGGGTGTTAGGTTCATTTTGTGCCCTACATCACACAGCGAGTGATCAGTAGTGTGTGTGTGTGTGTGTGTGTGTGTGTGTGTGTGTGTGTGTGTGTTTCCATTGCACAGTCGTGTCTGACTCTTTGCAACACTATGGACTGTAGTCCGCCAGGCTCCTCTGTCCATGGAATTTTCCAGGCAAGAATATTGGAGTGGGTTGCCATTTCAAACTCTAGAGGCTCTTCCTGACCCAGGGATCAAACCCACATCTCTTGCATCTTCTGCATTAACAGGCATATTCTTTACCCTGCACCACCTGATAAATCCCAGTGATCAGTAATAGTGAGATTCAAATCCAAGTTTCTGGGCCCCCAAAACCTTTCTTTTTTTTTTTTTTATCTTGTGACACTGCAACTTACTGTAAAACACCATTTACTCTGAGCTTTTAAAAAAATTTTGTAAAATTGGTGCTGTAACCTTTGCTCTGTATGATGATAAATCTTCTAAAACAAGACTTAGGATATGGGACAGCAGTATTTGTATCTTTGGGTCTTTAATGTATTCTAAGTGCCTCTCACAGTGCCTGCCACATTGTAGCATGTGTGTCTGCTAAGTTGCTTCAGTCATGTCCGACTCTTTGCAATCCTATGGACTGTAACCTGGAAAGCTCCTCTGTCCATGGGATTCTCCAGGCAAGAATACAGAAGTGGGTTGCCATTTCCTTTTCCAGCCACAGAGTTGAGCACTCAATATATATATACTGATTCTTTCTAATAAGAAGAAGGTAGTTTCATAGTGGATAAAATACATTTTGGGAGCAGCAATACTGCTATTACCATCTTTTCGAAGGGTTCTGGAATATAGCTGAGTGACTGATGTTGGTCATTATATAGATTTTTCATAGGTTGACTATTCTAGATACTGGAAAGTGAAGTCACTCACTTGTGTCCAACTCTTTGTGACCCCATGAACTGTAGCCTACCAGGCTCCTCTGTCCATGGGATTCTCCAGGCAAGAATACTGGAGTGGGTTGCCATTTCTTTCTCCAGGGGATCTTCCCGACCAAGGGATTGAACCCGGGTCTCCCACATTGCAGGCAGACACTTTACCCTCTGAGCCACGAGGGAAGCCCGTTCTAGATACTAGGTCCTATGAAAACTTAGTGTGCAGAATATTACTAGAAATATTGTTATAAATCAGAATTCTGGCATAAGAATCATAATACTTGGGTTCTAGTCTCAGGCTCAGCTCTGAAAATTTTTTTCTCCAGGTCAGTTCTCTGTACTTCTTCAGCCCCAAAATTTTCTCCCTGAGTTAAACTACAGCAGGGAGTTTCAGCCTTGATTGGAAATTAAATTAATTTTTTCAAATTTGGATTCCCAAACTCCACCCTAGTTAAATTAAATCAAAATTGGGATTGTGGGGAGATGCAGTGGCATCTCCATTGCATGGGCAACTACTCTAGTAATTTTACTGTGTACCCAACGATGAGAAACACTGGACTAGATGATCTCTCAGAGCCATCCAGCCCTGACAGTCACTGAGAGGCAGTGCCAAATAGATATCATGGTAAACAAAGTATAGGTTTTGAAGTTAGTCAGATATGAATTCACGTCCTGACTTTTCTAGTTTACTAGCTGTGTGATCTTGAAGAAGTTGTTCAATGCCTCTGGCTCTTTATTTTAAAATATATTCTATATATCCTGCAACAGTGGTTGTGGTGATTATGCACTTTCAACAGTGCTTAACACACAGTATGCCTTCAGTAAATAATATTTTTTAGGATCAGATTTCAAATGAAGGCTATGAGGAAAATATTGGTCTAGTAATATTTGACAGGTAAATTAAAATCAAGTTGTTTTCTCATTTTCTGCTTTCTTGGCAATGGATTCTGGAAACAAAGAATGTGGAAACAGCTCTCAGCCCTCAGAATTGATGACACCGAAGAAAGGAATCTGGCTAGTTCTTATGTGACCAATTGGTTTTGATGGCTCAGAAGCCATTGGGAAGATTTTGGCTCACCAAATACAGCAGATGTAACTTGGGAATTATAAGGACATGACTGTAGTAAGGATTCACTGTTCAGCCCCATTTGTGAGAGTGATTTATGGGGAAAAGGACAGCCTTGACATTTTGGTGGGGTACACTGATTAAAAAAAAAAATGTGTTCCTGTCTTAGCATGCTCGTCAGTGATAAAAACTGCAGGAAAATGGAAATGACAAGTAGGCCTATAACTGCCTGGTGCATAGTGACATATTTTACTATTAATCATTGTTTATTGTGCAAAGCTGTCTTAGAATGTCAGGTTTGAGACTTGAGTATTCATCGGAGCTATGGGCATCTGAACTATTCTAGAGTAACTGATGAATATGTAAAACATCTAGCTTGGTTAGTAATTGGATTTAGTAAATGGTGGGCGTTACTCCCTAAATCCCTCAGGCAACACACACACATGTTCTGATTCTATAGTAATCACCATCTTGGCCCCTTTTATAGTATTTCTCTTGCTATATCTTGCATTGATCATTCAGACACTTGTCATGGACCAAAATGAACCCATGAAAGCTCTTAAAGGACAGGGGCTGTGTCTTTCTCATCTTTATGTACCACCATTTAGCAGAACTCTCTCTTTATAATATATGAATGTTATGAATTTTTGAATGGATGAATGAAAAGTGTTAGCAACTTCTTCCCCCCTTTCTGATGTATGATGAGGATTAGTATGTGTGTATTGGGGGAGGGGTGATTCTTGTATCACACGAAATATAAACTGACTTGGAAAACAAGGCTTCAAGAATGGTAAAGTGAATACTGCCATAAATCTACTCTTTCTTAAAATCAACATACACACTAGAAAAAATTGTGAAAATTAACTTTTCCAGAATTCTGTAAAGGAAAAAAAGATTGCAACTAATCCGAGAAACATTTATTCAAGTAAATCTGCTGTATGTTCTCTGATCATAATAGAAGAAACTAGGTATCACTACCAGAAGGAAAGCTGTGAAACACAATCCTAAATAAACAATGGGTCAAACAACAACAACAAAATCACATCAGAAATAAGAAAATACCTGAGGTAAATAAAGCAAAATTGTAACATTACTAAACTTATGGGATACACATATGCTAAAGCAGTATTTAAAGAGAAATTTATAGCTACAAATGCCTATTTCTAAGTTTGAATATTTCTATCCCGACATAAATCCATACGTTGAAATTCTAATGCCCTATATGATGGTATTAGGAGTTGGGACCTTTAGGAAATACTGAGTATGTGAGCATGGCACCCGCATTGAGTGAAATTAGTGCTCTTATAAAAGGCCCCAGAGAGCTTGCTTGCCCTTCTGCCATTTTGTAAAGGAAATCAGTCCTGAATAATTATTGAAGGACTGATGCTGAAGCTGAAACTCCAGTAATTTGGCCACCTGATGAGAAGAGCTGACTCATTGGAAAAGACCCTGATGCTGGGAAAAATAGAAGGCAGGAGGAGAAGGGAACGACAGAGGACGACATGGTTGGATGGCATCACCGATTCAATGAACATGAGTTTGAGCGAGCTTTGGAAGTTGGTGAAGGACAGGGAGGTCTGGCATGCTGTGGGGTTGCAAAGAGTTGGACATGACTGAGCAACTGAACTGAACTAATTACCAGTCCTTCACAAACTCTTCCAAAAAATGTAAGTTAAAACACTTCCTCCAAAATTCTGTGATTCTCCAAAACCAAAGATATCACACACACACACACACACACACACACACACACACACACACACACACACACACATACACACACAAACTAGAGATCACTTTTGAACATAGATTTTAAAAATGCTCCTCAACAAAATAATAGCAAACCAGCATCAAATAAAGAGCAGTATAGTGACCAAGTAGGGTTTATATCAAGAATGTAAAATTGAGATTTATCTCAGGAAGATAAGGTTAGAAAATCAATTAATAAATATGATGCACTATATTTAAGAGAACAAAGGCATCATGATCATCTCAATAGATGCTGGAAAAAATTGGAAAAATCTCTAATACTTTTTCATGACTAAATTAGTAACAAACAAGGAAAAGGAAAAAACTTGCTCTAACTGATAATGGATATCTATGAAAAACCAGCAGCTATCATAATTACAGGGATTCCCTGGTGCCTCAGTGGTAAAGAATCTGCCTTCCATGCAGGAGCCACAGGAGATGCAGGTTTGATGACTGGGTCAGGAAAATCCCCTAGAGTAGGGCATGGCAACCCACTCCACTATTATTGCCTGGAGAATCCCATGGACAGAGGAGCCTGCCAGGCTACAGCCCACAGGGTCTCAAAGAGCAGACACGACTGAAGCAAATTAACATGCATGCATGCATCATATTTAAGAGTGAAAGAATGAAAGATTTCCCTGTAAGAGCATATTGAGGCAGGGATGTTCACTGTCACCATTTCTATTCACCAGTGTATTAGAGAATATAACCAGGGAAAATAGACAAGGAAAAGAAAAGTAAAACTCATCCAGATTGTAGAGAAACATTTATATTAAGATGACAGATTTCTAGAAAGATTCAACCTGCCAAAAATGAATCAAGAGGAAACAAACAGTTTGCACAGATCAATGATTAGAAGTGAAAGTAAGTTTGTAATAAAAACAAAAATCTTCCAGCAAACAAAATGAGGACTGGGGGACCTCATAGGTGAATTCCTACAAACATAAAAGGAAAAATTAATACCTATCATTTTCAAAATATTACAGAAAAATTGAAGAGGATGAAAAGACACCCAAATTCATTCTAGGAGGCCACCTTTACACTGATACCAAAAAACAGACAAATACACTATAAAAAAGAAAGTTCAGTTCAGTTCAATAGCTCAGTCATGTCTGACTCTTGGCAATCCCGTGGACTGCAGCAGGCCAGGGTTAGGGCGGACTGGTTGTATTTCCTTGCACTCCAAGGGACTCTCAAGGGTCTACTCCATGTTTTCCTCTAGGAGTTTTATAGTTTCTGGTCTTACGTTTAGATCTTTAATCCATTTTGAGTTTATTTTTGTGTTATGGTGTTAGGAAGTGTTCTAGTTTCATTCTTTTACAAGTGGTTGACCAGTTTTTCCCAGCACCACTTGTTAAAGAGATTGTCTTTTCTCCATTGTATACTCTTGCCTCCTTTGTCGAAGATAAGGTGCCCATAGGTGCATGGGTTTATCTCTGCGCTTTCTATTTTGTTCCATTGATCTATATTTCTATCTTTGTGCCAGTACCACACTGTCTTGATGACTGTGGCTTTGTAGTAGAGCTTGAAGTCAGGCAGGTTGATTCCTCCAGTTCCATTCTTCTTTCTCAAGATTGCTTTGGCTATTCGAGGTTTCTTATATTTCCATCTAAATTGTGAAATGATTTGTTCTAGTTCTGTGAAAAATATCATTGGTAGCTTGATAGGGATTGCATTGAATCTATAGATTGCTTTGGGTAGTATACTCATTTTCACTATATTAATTCTTCCAAAACACTCTCTGACATAAATCACAGCAGGATCCTCCATGACCCACCCCCCAGAATATTGGAAATAAAAGCAAAAATAAACAAATGGGACCTAATTAAAATTAAAAGCTTTTGCACAACAAAGGAAACTAGGAGCAAGGTGAAGAGACAGCCTTCAGAATGGGAGAAAATAATAGCAAACGAGGGCAACGGACAAACAATTAATCTCAAAAATATACAAGCAACTCCTGCAGCTGAATTCCAGAAAAATAAACGACCCAATCAAAAAATGGGCCAAAGAACTAAACAGACATTTCTCCAAAGAAGACATACAGATGGCTAACAAACACATGAAAAGATGCTCAACATCACTCATTATTAGAGAAATGCAAATGCATTAGAGAAATGCAAATCAAAACCACAATGAGGTACCATTACACACCAGTCAGAATGGCTGCTATCCAAAATCTACAAGCAATAAATGCTGGAGAGGGTGTGGAGAAAAGGGAACCCTCTTACACTGCTGGTGGGAATGCAAACTAGTACAGCCACTATGGAGAACAGTGTCGAGAATCCTTAAAAAACTGGGAATAGAACTGCCATACGACCCAGCAATCCCACTGCTGGGCATACACACTGAGGAAACCAGAATTGAAAGAGACGCGTGTACCCCAATGTTCATCGCAGCACTGTTTACAATAGCCAGGACATGGAAGCAACCTAGATGTCCATCTGCAGACGAATGGATAAGGAAGCTGTGGTACATATACACAATGGAATATTACTCAGCCATTAAAAAATACATTTGAATCGGTTCTATTGAGATGGATGAAACTGGAGCCCATTATACAGAGTGAAGTGAGCCTGAAAGAAAAGCACCAATACAGTATACTAATGCATGTATATGGAATTTGAAAGATGATAACGGTAACCCTATATGCGGGACAGAATAAGAGACACAGATGCATAGAACAGTCCTGTGGACTTTGAGGAAGAAGGTGAGGGTGGGACGTTCTGGGACAATAAGATTGAAACATGTATATTGTCATATGTGAAGCGGAACACCATTCCATGTTCTATGCATCATGGGACGGATGCTCAGGGATGGAGCATTGGGATGACCCAGAGGGATGGGATGGGGAGGGAGGTGGGAGGAGGGTCCGGGAGGGGGAGCACATGTGAACCCATGGCTGATTCATGTCAATGTATGGCAAAAACTACTACAATATTGTAAAGTAAATAGCCCCCAACTAAAATAAATAAATATATTTTTTAAAAAAAAGAGTCTACTCCAATAACACAATTCAAAAGCTTTAATTCTTAAAGTTCAGCTTTCTTTATGGTCCAACACTAACATCCATACACAATGCCTAGAAAAAACATAGCTTTTACTAGATGGACCTTTGTCGGCAAAGTAATGTCTCTGCTTTTTAATATGCTGTATAGGTTGGTCATAGTTTTTCTTCCAAGGAACAACGTCTTTTAATTTCATAGCTGCAGTCACCATCTGCAGTGGTTTTGGGGCCCAAGAAAATAAATTCTCTCACTGTTTCCATTGTTTCCCCATCTATTTGCCATGAAGTGATGGGACCAGGTGCCATGATCTTCATTTTTTGAATGTTGAGTTTTAAGGCAACTTTTTCACTCTCTTCTTTCACTTTCATCAGGAGGCTCCTCAGTTCCTCTTTGCTTTCTGGCATAAGGGTTGTGTCATCTGCATATCTGAGGCTATTGATATTTCTCCTGGCAATCTTGATTCCAGCTTGTGCTTCATCCAGCCTGGCATTTCACGTGATGTACTCTGCATAGAAGTTAAATAAGCAGGGTTACGATATACAACCTTGACGTACTCCTTTCCCAATTTGGAACCAGACTGTTGTTCCATGTCTGGTTCCAGTAGTGCTCCTTAACATGCATATAGATTTCTCAAGAGGCAGGTAAGGTGGTCTGGTATTCCCCATCTCTTGAAGAATTTTCCACAGTTTGTTGTCATCCACACAGTGAAAGGTTTTGGTGTAGACAGTAAAGAAGAAGTAAATGTTTTTCTGGAACTCTCTTGCTTTGATGTTGGCACTTTGATCACTGTTTCCTCTGCCTTATCTAAATCCAGCTTGAATATCTGGGAGTTCATGGTTTCACATACTGTTGAAGCCTGGCTTGGAGAATTTTGAGTATTACTTTGCTAGTGTGTGAGATGAGCTCAATAGTTTGGTAGTTTCAACAGTCTTTGGCTTTGCCCTTCTTTGGGATCGGAATCAAAACTGACATTTTCCAGTCCTGTGGCCACTGCTGAGTTTTCCAAATTTGCTGGCATATTGAGTGCAGCGCCTTAACAGCATCATCTTTTAGGACTTGAAATAGCTCAACTGGAATTCCATCATCTCCACTAGCTTTGTTCATATTGATACTTCCTAAGGCCCACTTGACTTAGGACTCCAGGATGTCTGGCTCTAGTTGAGTGATCACATCATCGTGGTTATATGGGTCATGAAGATCTTTTTTGTATATTTCTTCCATGTATTCTTGGCACGTTTTCTTAATATTGTCTGCTTCTGTGAAGTCCATACCGCTTCCGTCTTTTATTGTGTCCATCTTTGCATGAAATATTCCCTTGGTATTTGTAATTTTCTTGAAGACGTCTCTAGTCTTTCCCATTATCTTGTTTTCCTCTATTTCTTTGCATTGATCACTTAGGAAGGCTTTCTTATCTCTCCTTGTTATTCTTTGAAACTGCATTCAGGTGGGTATATCCTTCCTTTTCTCCTGCCTTTTGCTTCTCTTCTTTTCTCAACTATTTGTAAGCTCACACAACCATTTTGCCTTTTTGTATTTCTTTCTCTTGGGGATGGTCTTGATCACTGCATCCCATGCAATGTCACAAACCTCCGTCCATAGTTCTTCAGGCACTCTGTCTATCAGATCTAATCTCTTAAATCTGTCACTTTCACTGTATAATCGTAAGGGATTTTATTTAGGTCATCCCTGAATGGTCTAGTGGTTTTCCCTACTTTCTTCAATTTACTTCTGAATTTGGCATTAAGGAGTTCATGATCTGAGCAACAGTAAGCTCCCAGTCTTGTTTTTCCTGACTGTACAGAGCTTTTCCATCTTCTGCTGTAAAGAGTATAATCAATCTGATTTCGGTATTGACCATCTGGTGACATTCATGTATAGAGTTGTCTCTTGTGTTGTTGGAAGAGGGTGTTTGCTATAATCACTGCTTTCTCTTGGCAAAACTCTGTTAGCCTTTGTCCTGCTTCATTTTGTACTCCAAGGCCAAATTTGCCTGTTACTCCAGGTATCTCTTGACTTCCTACTTTTGTATTCCAGTCCTTTATGATGAAAAGGACATATTTTTTTTCGGTGTTAATTCTAGAAGTTCTTGTAGGTTTTCATAGAACTGTTCACCTTCAGCTTCTTCAGCATTACTGGTCAGGGCATACACTTGGATTATTGTGATATTGAACGGTTTGCCTTGGAAACGAAGAGATCATTCTGTCGTTTTTGAGATTGCACCGAAGTACTGCATTTTTTACTCTTTTGTTGACTATGATGGTTACTCCATTTCTTCTAAGGGATTCTTGCCCACAGTAGCAGATATGATGTTCATCTGAATTAAATTCGCTCATTCCAGTTCGTTTTAGTTCACTGATTCCTAAAATGTCAATGATCACTCTTGCCATTTCCTGTTTCACTACTTCCAGTTTACCTTCATTCGTGGACGTAACATTCTAGGTTCCTATACAATGTTGTTCTTTATAGCAACAGACTTTACTTCCATCTCACATCTACACCTGGGCATTGTTTTAGCTTTGGCTCAATCTCTTTATTATTTCTGGAATTATTTCTCCACTCTTCTCCAGTAGCATATTTGGCACCTCCCAACCTGGGGAGTTCATCTTTCAGTTATTGGTCAATTCTTTGATGAATATAGATGCAAAAATTCTCAACAAAACATTTGCAAACTGAATCCAACAATACACAAGAACCATCATGCACCATGATCAAGTTTCATTTATTCCAAGAATGCAAGGATAGTTCAGCATTCACAAATCATTCATTAACTTAGGAAAACAAAAAGATCAATAAAAAAGTAAAATTGTCACCATTTGCAGATGACATGATACGTTATATATGGAACCCTAAAGTCTCCATCTCAAAATTGTTAGAACCAAGAAATTAATTCAGCAGGGTTTAAGTATACAATATTAATATACAGAAATCTGTTGGATTTCTATGTGCTATAATGAAATAACAAGATTTTTGAAAATTTTCAATTAAACTTACATCAAAAATAATATACCTAGAAATTAACATAACCAATGGGGTAAAAGAACTATACTCTGAAAACTATAAAAAATGATGAAGGAAATTGAAGATTATACAAAGAAATGAAAAAAAAAATCTTGTGCTCTTCAATTGGAAGAATTAATGCTGTTAAAATAATGTCAATATTATCCTAAACAATCTACAGATTTAATGCAATCCTATAAAATTTCCCATGAAATTTCTCCCAGAACTAGAACAGATCATCCTAAAATTCATATGGAACCACGGAAGTCCCCAATTTGCCAAATAAACCTTGAGAAAAAAGAGCAAGACTGGAGATATTTACCCTCTCATACTAATTTACAGAGCTACAGTGATCAGGACAGTATGGTACTAGCACAAAAAGGACATATAGATAAATAAAACAAAACAGAGAACCCAGAAACCCGAAAGTCTATATTTAATCTGTAACAAAGAAGACAAAAATAAAGAATGGAGAAATGATTGTCCACTCAATAAGCAGTGCTGGGAAAATCTGACAGTCATGTGTAAAATAATGATAGTCAAATATTCCATCACACCATATACAAATATAAAATCAAAATGATCTAAAGACCTAAATGTAAAAATGAAAATGGTACAGCTCCTAGGAGTGAACATAGGCAGAACACTCAAAAAATTGCAGCTTTTTTTTTTTTGGATTGGTCTCATCAGGAAAAATAAACAAAAACAAAAGTAAACCAATGGAATTAGTTAAATTTAAAAGCTTTTGCACAGCAAAGGAAATTATCAACAAAATGTAAACACAACTTATGGACTGGTAGAAAACATTTACAAATGATATGACCAGCAAGGGGTTAATATCCAAAAGAAATCAACAGTTCATAATACTCAATATCAAAAAAGCAAACAACTGAATTAAACATAGGTAAAAGACCTGAATAGGCATTCTTCCAAAGAAGAAATACAGATGACCAATAAGCATATGAAAAGATTCTCAAGTTGTTAATTATTAGAACAACAATGAAATAGCCTCACACTTGTCAGAAAGGCCATCAGCTAAAAGTCTACAAATGACAGATGTTGGAGAGGATGTGGAGAAAAGGAAACCATGTACTCTATTGTTGGGAATGCATAGCGGTGCAGCCCCTATGGAAACAGTGTGGAATTTCCTCAAAAAGATAAAAATAGAAATACCATATGATTCAGAAATTCCACTCCTGGATATATATCCAGAATGGGAGGGACAAATGAGTAGTATGGGGTTAAGTAATATAAACTGTAATGTTTGGTAGATGAGCAACAAGGATATACTGCAAAACACAGCAAATTATAGACTTACCTTGTAATAACCTATGACAGAGTATAATTTTCAAAAATACTAAATCACTATGCTGTGTACCTGAAAATAATATGATATTGTAAATCAACTATACTTCAGTTTAAAAAAAAACTACAAAAACTATCGAAATAAATTTAAGATTTAAATCAATTTAATATTCCATGTTTATTGATCTGAAGATTTAATGTTTTATTTTATTTTTTGTTAAAATATAGTTAATGTTTCAAGTGTACTACATAATGATTTGACATTTGTATATATTGTGAAATGATCACTATGATGTCTAGTAACCATCTGTCCCATTAAAATTATTAAAATATTGTTGACAAAATTATTTATGTTACATGTTATATCCTTGTGACTTATCATAATACTGGAGGTTTGGATCCTTTTAACTCCTTCACCTTTCCCCCCATCTCCCAACATCCTTTAATCTGGAAACCACCCATTTCTTCTCTTTATAATTTGCTTTTTGTTTTGTTTTTATTGTTTGTTTTTCTTTTTTTTATATTCCACACACATAGTTCAAGCAGAATTTGTCTTTCTCTATCTGAGTCCAAGCAGAATTTGTATTTCTCTATCTGACTTATTTCACATATCATAGTACCCTCTAGATCCATTCATGTTGTCAGGAATGGTAAAATTTTATATTTTTAATGGCCAAGTAGTATTCCACTATGTATGTGTATACCATATGTTCTTTATCCATTTATCTATCAATGGGTACTTAGATTACTTACATATCTTAACTATAGTAAATAATGTTGCAATGAATATAGGGGTACATATAACTTTTTGAATTACTGTTTTTATTTTCTTCAGATAAATGCTCAGAAGTAGAACTGCTGGATCATGTGGTAGTTCTGTTTTTAATTTATTGAGGACCTTCCTACTGTTTTGCATAGTGGCTGCACCAATTTACATTCCCATCAAGAGTGCATGAGGGATCTTTTTCCTCCACATCCTTGTCAGCATTGTTTTTGCTGTCTTTTTGATGATAGCCATCCTGACAGATGAGTTTCCAAGGTGGCATTACTAATAAAGAACCTGCCTGCCAATGCAGGAGACATAAGAGACGTGGGTTCAATCCTTAGGTCAGAAAGATCCCCTAGAGGAGGGCATGGCAACCCACTTCAGTATTCTTGCTTGGAGAATCATATGGACAGAGGAGCCTGGGTAACAAAGGTTAACATAGGGTAACAAAGAATCAGACACTGAAGTGACTTAGCACACATGCATTCTAATAAATATGAAGTGGTATCTCATGATTTTGATTTGTATTTCCCTGATGATTAGTGATGCTGAGCATCTCTCCTGTGACTGTTGGCAATCTGTTTGTCTTCTCTGGAAAATTGTCTACTCAGGTCTTCTGCCAATTTTTAATTTTTTTTTATGTTGAGTTTATGAGTTCTTTGTGTATTTTGGACATTAACGCCTTGTCAGACATATCACCTGCAAATATTTTCTTTCACTCAGTAGGCTGCATTGTCATTTTTGATAGTTTCAAACACTGTGCAAAAACACTTCAGTTTGATGCAGTAACATTTGTTCCCACTTGTTTATTTTTGCTTTTGTTTCTCATACCTGAAGAGACATATAAAAAATATGATGCCAAGACCTACATCAAAGAGCACACTGCCTGTCTTCATCTAGGATTTTATGATTTCACATCTTAAATTTAAGTTTTTAATCAGTTTTGAGTTTACTTTTGTATATCATGTGAAAATGTTGCAATTTGATTCTATTGCATGTAGCTATCCAGTTTTCCCAACACCATTTATTGAAGAGGCTATATTTTCCCTATTGTATATTCTTGCTTCCTTTGTCTCCATTAATAGACAATAGAAGTATGAGTTTATTTGTGGGCTACTGATTCTGTTCCATTGATCCCATACCATACTACTTTAATTACTGTAACTTTATAGTTTGAAATTACAGAGCATGATATCTACAGCTTTGTTCTTCTTTCCCAAGATTGTTTTTGCTATTTAAGGTCTTTTATGTCTCCATACAAATCTTAGAATTATACTTTCTAGTTCTCTGCAAAATGCCATTAGTATTTTGGTAGGGATTGTGTTGAAATTGTATATTACCTTGAGAGAATGGTCGTTTTAACAATATAATTCTTCCAATTTCTAAGCGTGGTATATCTTTCCATTTGTTTGTGTTGACTTCAGTTTATCTCATCAGTGTCTTTTTGATTACAGTGTACAGATCTTTCATACTTGGTTGAATTTTTTCTGTTTTATTCTTTTTAATTTTATTGCAGATTTTTTTTTACTATTTCTCTTTCAGATATTTGTTATTAGCTTATAGAAATACAGAAGATTTCTGAATTTTATTTTTTATCCTGCCACTTTACTGAATTTGTTGTTGGTTGTAAGGGTTTTTTGTGGTATCTTTAGGATTTTCTATATATAGTATCATGCTATCTGCAAGCACTGACTGCTGTATTTCCTGCCTTCCAATTTGAAGTGTTTTTTTTTTAAACCCAGTTTTCTTATCTGATTGCATTGGTTAGAATTACCAATAATATGTTAAATAAAAGAGAAAAGAGTGGGCATCCTAGTTTTGTCCCTGATCTTAGAGGAAATGATTTTAGCTTTTCACCATTGAGGATTATGTTGGCTGTAGGTTTTTCAATAATGGCCCTTATTATGCTGGGGCTTCCCTGGTGGCTCAGAGGGTAAAAGTGTCTGCCTGCAATACGGGACACCCGGGTTCGATCCCTGGGTCGGGAAGATCCCCTGGAGAAGAAATGGCAACCCACTCCAGTACTCTTGCTTGGAAATCCCATGGACGGAAAAGCCTGATAGGCTACAGTCTATGGGGTCACAAAGAGTCGGACACAACTGAGCGACTTCACTTTCACTTTATTATGTTGAGGTATGTTCCCCTTAGATCCACTTTTTGAGAGTTTTTGTTTGTTTGTTTTTAATCAAAAGTGTATGTTGACTTTTTGTCAAAAGCGCTTTACATCTTTTGAGATTATAACAAGTTTTTTTCTTCAGTTTCTAAAGTGGTGTATCACAATGACTGGTTTGCAGATATTGAACCATCCTGTATCTTGGCATAAATCTCACTTGATCTTTATTTTTTGGCTGTGTGGCATGGCTTATGGGATGGCTTATGGGATTTTATGTCCCTGTGTTTGTGCTAAGTCGCCTCATTGTGTCTGACTCTGTGACCCATAGACTGCAACCCACCAGGCTCTTCCTTCCATGAGATTCTTCAGGCAAGAATACTGCAGTGGGTTGCCATGCCCTCCTTCAGCAGATCTTCCTGACCCAGTGTTTGAACCTGCATCTCTTATGTCTCCTGCATTAGCAGGCGAGTTCTTTACCACTATGCCACCTGGGAAGCCCTTAGTTCCCTGACCACAGGTCAAACCCAGGCCCTCAGCAGTGAGAGCACAGAGTCCTAACCACTGGACTGCCAGGGAATTTCCTCACTTGATCTCTGTGTATGGCCCTTTCAAGGTATTATTGCATTTGGTTTGCTAATATTTTATTGAGTATTCTTGTGTTTATGTTCATCAGTGATATTGGCAAGTAATTTTCTTCTTTTATATCTTTGTCTGGTTTTGGTATCCAGATGATGCTATCCTCATACAATGAGTTTGGAAGCATTTATTGCTCATTTATTGAATAGTTTCAGAATGGTAGATGTTAAATCTTCTTCAACTGTTTTGAAGAATTTACCTGTGTAGTTGTCTGGTCCTGCACTTTTCTTTCTTGGGATTTTTTTAAATTACTGATTCAATTTTATTATTGTTAATTGATCTCTTCATAGTACCTATTTCTTCACAATTCGGTCTTGGGTGGTTCCATGTTTCTAAGAACCTATCCATTTTGTCTACATTGTTCATTTTATTGTTATATTAGTGTATGTAGCAATCTTTTATTATCCTTTGTATTTTTGTACTGTCATTTGTAACTTTTCTTTAATTTCTGATTTTATTTATGTGGGCCCTTTCTTGATGAGTCTGGCTAAAGGTTTATCGATTTTATTTCCCCCCAAAGCATTTACTGTTTTGACATCATATTTTGCATCTTGCTTTGGGTTTGTGTTGATTAACTACTTATTACAGATGAGCATGGATGATTTTACTACTTTTGTCATATGACCTATTTTATATGTGGTTAATCTATTACCTTCATTATATGTTTGCCTATACTAATGAAATTTTTCATACTTTTCATATTTCTAGTTATGGTCTTTTCTTATACTGTAAATTTAGAGGTAGTAAACTCTTATTGACAGCTTTTCTTGGCAGTGAAACTCTTTATCTCTCCCTTAAATCTGAATGATAACCTTGTCGGTGAGAGTATTCTTGGTTGTATGCTTTTCCCTTTCATCAGTTTTAATACATATTCCTATTCCCTTACACCTGCAAAGATTGAGCTGAAAAGTCAGTTAATAGTCTTGTGAATCTTTCTAATAGTTTTTTTGCTCTTGCTGCTTTTAAGATTCCCTTTAACAGTTGTCATTTCATTCCTGTGTCTTTTTTTTCTTTTTTTATTAGTTTATTTATTTTAGTTAGAGGCTAATTACTTTACAATATTGTAGTGGTTTTTGCCATACCTTGATATGAATCAGCCATGGGTTTACATGTGTTCCCCATCCTGAACCCCCTCCCACCTCCCTCCCCATCCCATTCCTCTGGGTCATCCCATTGCACCAGCCCTGAGCGCTTGTCTCATGCATCGAACCTGGACTGGCGTTCTGTTTCACATATGATAATATACATGTTTCAATGCTATTCTCTCACATCATCCCACCCTCACCTTCACCCACAGAGTCCAAAAGACTGTTATATGCATCTGTGTCTCTTTTTCTGTCTTGCATATAGGGTTATCGTTACCATCTTTCTAAATTCCATATATATGCGTTAGTATACTCTATTGGTGTTTTTCTTTCTGGCTTACTTCACTCTGTATAATGGGCTCCAGTTTCATCCACTTCATTAGAAATGATTCAAATGTATTCTTTTTAATGGCTGGGTAATATTCCAGTGTGTATATATACCACAGCTTTTTTATCCATTCATCTGTTGATGGACATCTATGTTACTTCCATGTCCTGGCTATTATAAACAGTGCTGTGATAAACATTGGGGTACACGTGTCTCTTTCAATTCTGTTTTCCTTGGTGTATATGCCCATTTCTGTGTCTTATTGTGTATCTTTTCACTTCAATTCAGTTGGTCAGTCGTGTCTGACTCATTGTGAGCCTATGGACTGAAGCATGCCAGACTTCCTGTCCATCACCAACACCCAGAGCTTACTCAAACTCATGTCCATTGAGTCGGTAAGGCCGTCAAACCATCTTATGCTCTGTTGTCCCCTTTTCCTCCTGCCTTTAATCTTTCCCAGCATCACGGTCTTTTCCAATGAGCCAATTTTTCGCATCAGGAGGCAAAAGTATTGGAGTTTCAGCTTCAGCATCAGTAATTCCAATGAATATTCAGGACTGATTTCCTTTAGGATGGACTGGTTGGATCTCCTTGCTGTCCAAGGGACTCTCAAGAGTCTTCTCCAATACCACAGTTCAAAAGCATCAATTCTTCAGTGCTCAGCTTTCTTTATAGTCCAACTCTCATATCCATACATGACTACTGGAAAAACCATAGCTTTGACTAGAGGGACCTTTGTTGGAAAAGTAATGTCTCTGTTTTTTAATATGCTGTCTAGGTTGGTTATAGCTTTTATTCCAAGGAGCAAGTGTGTTTTAAATTCATGGCTGCATTCACCATCTGCAGTGGTTTTGGAGCCTAAGAAAATAAACTCTTGTCATTTTTTCCCCATCAATTTGAAATGAAGTGATGGGACCAGATGCCATGATCTTCATTTTTTGAATGTTGAGTTTTAAGCCAGCTTTTTCGCTCTCTTATTTCACGTTCAAGAGGCTCTTTAGTTCTTCTTCACTTTCTGCTTAGGTATTGAAATTTCTCCCAGCAAACTTGATTCCAGCTTGTGCTTCATCCATCCCAGCGTTTATCATGAGGTACACTGCATATAAGTTAAATAAGCAGGATGACAATATACAGCCTTGACGTACTCCTTTCCCAATATGGAACCAGTCTGTTGTTCCATGTCTAGTTCTAACTGTTGTTTCTTGACCTACATATAGATTTCTCAGTAGGCACACAATGTGATCTGATATTCTCATCTCTTGAAGAATTTTCCACAGTTTGTTGTGATCCACACAGTCAAAGGCTTTGGTGTAGTCAACAAAGAAAAAGTAGATATATTTCTGGATCTCTCTTGCTTTTTCTGTGATCTAGTAGATGTTGGCAAGTAGATCCCTGGTTCCTCTGCCCTTTCTAAATCCAGCTTGAACATCTGGAAGTTCATGGTTCACGTACTGTTGAAACCTGGCTTGGATAATTTTGAGCATTACTTTGCTAGCGTGTGAGATGAGTGCAACTGTGCAGTAGTTTGAACATTCTTTGGCATTGTCATTCTTTGGGATTGGAATGAAAACTGACCTTTTCCAGTCCTGTGGCCACTGCTTAATTTTCCAAAATTTTCTGGCATATTGAATGCAGCACTTTAACAGTATCATGTTTTAGGATTTGAAATAGCTCAGCTGAGAATTCCATCACCGCCACTATCTTTGTTCATAGTGATGCTTCCTAAGGCCCACTAGACTTTGGACTCCAGAATGTCTGGCTGTAGGTGAGTGGTCTCACCATCTTGGTTATCTGGGTCGTGAAGATCTTTTTTGTATAGCTTTTCTGTGTATTATTGCCACCTAGTCTTAATATCTTCTACTTCTCTTTGGTCCATGCCATTTCTGTCCTTTATTGTGCCCATCTTTGCATGAAATATTCCCTTTGTATTTCTAGTTTTCTTGAAAACATCTCTAGTCTTTCCATTCTCTTCTTTTCCTCTATTTATTTGCGTTGATCACTGAAGAAGAGTTTTTTATCTCTCCTTGCTATTCCTTGGTACTCTGCATTCAAGTGGGTATATCTTTCCTTTTCTCCTTTGCCTTTAGCTTCTTTTCTTTTCTTAGCTATTTGTAAGGCCTCCTCACACAACCATTTTGCCTTTACGCATTTCTTTTTCTTGGAGATGGTCTTTATCAGTCTCCTCTGCAATGTCCTGAACCTCCATCCATAGTTATTCTGGTACTCTGTCTATTAGATCTGATCCCTTGAGTCTATTTGTCACTTCCACTGTATAATCGTAAGGGATTTGATTTAGGTCATCCCTGAATGGTCTTGTGGTTTTCCCTACTTTCTTCAGTTTAAGTCTGAATTTGGCAATAAGGAGTTCATGATCTGAGCCACATTCAGCTCCTGGTCTTGTTTTTGCTAACTGTATAGAGCTTCTCCATCTTTAGCTGAAAAGAATATAATCAATCTGCTTTTGGTATTGGCCATCTGGTGACTTCCATGTGTACTCATCTCTTGTGTTGTTGCAAGAGGGTGATTGCTGTAACCAATGTCTTCTCTTGGCAAAACTCTGTTGGTCTTTACCATGCTTCATTTTATACTCCAAGGCAAAATTTGCCTGTTATTCCAGGTAGCTCTTGACTTCCTACTTTTGCATTCCATCCCCTATGATGAAAAGGACATATTCTTTCAGTGTTAATTCTAGAAGTTCTTTTTGGTCTTTATATAACCGTTCAACTGCAGCTTCTTCAGCATTAGTGGTTGGGGCATAGACTTGGATTACTCTGATATTGAATGATTTGCCTTGGAAACAAACAGAGATCATTCTGTCATTTTTGAGATTGCACCCAAGTATTGCATTTCAGACTCTTGTTGACTATGAGGGCTACAGCATTTCTTCTAAGGGATTCTTGCCCACAGTAGTAGATATAATGTTCATCTGAATTAAATTCACCGATTCAGGTCCATTTTAGTTCACTGATTCCTAAAATATCAATTCTCACTCTTGCCATCACCTGTTTGACCACTTCCAATTTACCTTGATTCATGGACATAACATTCCAGATTCTTATGCATTATCGTTCTTTACAGCGTTGGACTTTACTTCCATCACCTGGATCTTTTAGCATCCATTTGTTTGGGACTTTTTGTGTTTTCTGGACCTTAATGTCCTCTTTCTTTCCCTAGTTAGGGAAGTTTTCAGCTTTTTTTTCTTCAAGTAAACTATATGCCCATTTATCTTTGTCTTCTCCTTCTGGAATCCCTATAATGTGGTTGGTAGTATGCTTTATGTTTTCCCACACATCTTTTAAACTTTTCTCATTTAAATATTTAAATTTAAATTAATTTTTTTTTATCTTCAGCCTGGATGATTTCCACTAGTTTATAGTCCAGTTTGGTGATTCATTCCTTTGTACCACCTAATCTATGATTGATTACTTCTAATCTATGTTTTATTTTAGTTGTATTATTCAGCTCTGTTTGATTTTTCTATATGTTTTCTATATATTTTTTAAAATTCTGTTTAACTATTCTTTTCCCAAGTTCATTGAGCACCTTTATTATCATTAAGTTTGAACTCTTTTTTGGATATATTGCTTATCTCCATTTCATTTAGTTCATTATCTGAGGTTTTGTCTTGCTCCTTCATTTGGAATATATTCTCTCCTCATTTTACCTAATTTTCTGTTTTTATTCTGCTTATTAGGCAAATCAGTTATTGTGTTTCACAGTCTTGGTGAAGTGATGGAATATAGAGAATGTTCTATGAGACCCAGAAGCACTTCCCTTCTGTTTATCAGAGAAATATGTTCTGATAGTGCCCCCTTATATATGTGTGTGCCCTTCTGTTGTGACAAGGCTGACTACTGTGGGAATGCTGGTAGGTGTGGTTGATTCCTAGCTTGGTTGGCTGCCAGGCCTTCCTTTGTGAAGTGGCTGCCAACATCATGGTGGGTGGGGCTATATCCTGACTCAGCTGGCAGTGTGTCCAAAGGCTTCCTGGGGCTTGTGCCAACCCCTGATAGGCAGAGCTTGGCCCTGGCATGGCTGGCTTCACATCCTGTGAGGTTCCAAGCCTGGTACTGGCTTGTGGATGGGGAAGGCTGAGGCTTGGTGCAGCTTGTTCTGTGGCCCCAGGAGTCTTGCTGCTGGTGCTGACTGGCTGGTATGTGGAGCTGGGTTCTGATGTGAGAAGATTTAGCATTGTTAAGCTGGTAATACTTCATGGATTCAAGGCATGTTTCTCAAAATCCCAACTGTCTTCTCAGCAATGATGTAAGCTGCCTTACCTCCAGAATATAATGGAATCTTCACAGCAGTCTTGTGAGTTCCATATTTCTTTATACATTTTGCACATGAAGAAATTTAAACAAAATTATTTGTTCAGCGGCAAAGATGACCATGAAAACCATAAGCTGCCTTACCTCCAGAATATAATGGAATCTTCACAGCAGTCTTGTGAGTTCCATATTTCTTTATACATTTTGCACATGAAGAAATTTAAACAAAATTATTTGTTCAGCGGCAAAGATGACCATGAAAACCATATGTTCTACCTGTTTACTTTCCCACTTCAACAAAAAGCATCACTAAAGAGAATTTGAGAGATGTAACATAAACTCATGTAATACATTTAAAAGAAACCATGACTATTTTCTTGAACAGAGATTCATCAAATTTCAAATCTCAGGCTGTCAGGGGAAAAGAGGCTTACTTTGGCAAAGTAAGAGGCAAATTGGCAAAGTCTTACTTTGCCAATTTTTCTACTGAAATATCCATTATACCCTCAAAAAAGCAGGTTCAAGCCATCTGTGAAGAGAAAATAACTTTGAACTCTGATTTTTATCTTATAAATTCATGTAAAGTTTTCATTATATTCCACAATGTCATTAATAAAAACATTTTAATTACTCCACATGAGGAAAAATATGATGCTCTGTAAAGATATTTGGTGGTTTCCTAAATCCTTTCTTGTTTGAAAAGTACAGAGGTATGTATAAAAATGATACAGTTTCACATATATAGCCTTTTGCTCTTCTCTCTCCATCTGTATTTGCTGTTCCTTAAAAACACTGTATGGTATTTCTCTGGTGGCTCAGATGGAAAAGAATCTGCCTGCAATGCAGGAGACCCAGGTTCAATCCCTGGGTTGGGAAGATCCCCTGGAGATTGGAATGACAACCCACACCAGTATTCTTGCCTGGAGAGTTCCATGGACAGAGGAGCCTGGGGTCTCAAAGAGTCAATCATGACTGAGCTAGACTAACACTTTCACTAAAAACACTGCATAGCCAAGAACGATAGTCCTTTTTATTTTAAGACTAAAAGAGATTTCATTTTTTATGGCACGACACAAGGTAATGGCACCCTAGACTTACAATGCAACCACATGTTACAGGCATAGAGGGAAGGGGTTAACATTTGTTATTCAATGTAAGCCTCACAAAAGCCCTAAGGGTAGAAAATATCCTCCCTTTTTAGATGAGGCAAGTTGATCTCAGAGAGCCTAATTACTAGGTCCAAGTTTCTGTGGTAGAGGCAAGGTTTTAACCCAGGTCTGGCTTGCTCAAAAGCCCTACTGATTTTACATTCTCTCCCAAACAGGGAAGACTGGTCTGTGACTTTTACATTTCATCCTGGTTCCATAATCTTTGAGGATCTTTGCTTACATTAGTCAAACTCCTTAAGGTATCTAAAGTACCCTTAAGTCTGAGAGACAAAGAGCAAGAAAGAGATAGAGAAAGACAGGGAGACAGAGAGAGATCCAGAGAGATAGAGAAGGAGTGAGAAAGAGAGAAAAAGAGACACAGGGAGGGGGAGAGAGAGACTCAGATTATAACTGGGTGCTAAGGGTTTCCGAGCCCAACTTTCTCATGGTTGAGCTGTCGTTTGTAAACTTATACCTTCTAGTAATCCACTTTCATTTAATTAATTGTGAAACCATTGGAGAAAAGCAAGTCATGTTCTTGTTTGGAAAATGTCCATTTTATGTGGCAGGGCTTTTGTTTCAGACTTCATAAAACTAAATGCCGAACATTGGGATAATAAGTGAACACATAACCCAGGGGAGGTGGGGAAAAGCACAATGTTGTGTGCAAATTCTGCACTTACTTATTCTCAAAGGAAACCTCTGCTGTGCTTCCAGTTAGAGTTATTTAGGGACGTGTTAGAAATTTCAGAGGTTGTTCTTTTAGTCTTTTTTTTTTAATTGTGTTATGTTATAGCTATACAAAGGAATACATGTAACATTCAAGTTACTTATATAGTATGATAATAAAACAACATTCATGAACCCCAATTAAGGAATGAGAACATTAACATTTTTATTTTCACCAACCTAATCCTTGGACCTAGAATGGTGCCTAATATGTAGCGGGTGCTTAATACATGTTTTTTACTGAATGCATAAATCAATTTGTATCTCCCTTCATTATATCATTACCCCCTCAATGATAACCACTATGCTATATTTGGGGTTTATTACTCCCTGGCATTTTTACGTGTTTCATGTATGTATTCCCAATTTGCATGTTGTTTGCTTTTACTTCTTTTTAAACTTTATCCAATTGAATCATATTGTATGTAGGCTATTATGAGTTATGGTTTTTCCTACAACATTATCTTGCGAAAATTCACCTCTTTGTAGATGTATTCTTTTCCTTGTCATTGCTGAATTGTATTTCATTGAATGAATATGATATAATTTATTCATTCTTTCTCCTATATCATGTCTGCTTCTATAAACAAAGCTGCAATGTCCATTTCTGCACATACTTCCTGGTACAAATGTGCTTGAGTTTCTCTAGAATACAAACATGGGAGAGGGACTGCAATCGAAATTTTCATTTTCAGTGCCAGAAGATCAGTCCATGAGTCAGAATGGCAGTGTACCCTTTGTCATGGTCAGTGGGAATCCTGTCCAAATCATTTTGCCAGAGAGAGGAGGTGGGAGGTTGGCAGATACTGGCATGGTAAGGTCATATCTCAGGCCTCTAGCCAAAGTGGCTTGTAATTAAGAAAAATTCAAATTGTAAAATTGCCTTCATTATTTCTCCCACTCTTCCACATCCTTTACAGTTTTGTTTTGTTTTTTTTTACATTTTAAATTTATTTAATTTTAATGGAAGGGGAATTGTTTTACAATATTGTGTTGGTTTCTACCACACTTCAACGTGAATCAACCATCAGTTCAGTTCAGTCACTCAGTCGTGTCCAGCTCCTTGCGACCCTATGGACTGCAGCACACCAGTCTTCCCTGTTCATCACCAACTTCCAGAGATTGCTCAAATTCATGTCAATTGAGTTGGTAATGCCATCCAACCATCTTATCCTCTGTCATACCATTCTCCTCCTGCCTTCAATCTTTCCCAGAATCAGGGCCTTTTCCAATGAGTCAGTTCTTCGCATCAGGTGGCCAAAGTATTGAAGTTTCAGCTTCAGCATAAGTCCTTCCAATGAATATTCAGGACTGATTTCCTTTAAGATTGACTGGTTTGATCTCCTTGCAGTCCAAGCAAGGACTCTCAAGAGTCTTCTCCAACACCACAGTTCAAAAGCATCAATTCTTCAGCACTCAGGTTTCTTTATAGTCCAACTCTCACTTCCATGCATGACTACTGGAAAAACAATAGCTTTAACTAGACATACCTTTGTTGGCAAACTGCTTTTTAATATGCTATCTAGGTTGGTCTCATAGCTTTTCTTCCAAGGAGCAAGCATCTTTTAATTTCATGGTTGAAGTCACCATCTGCAGTGATTTGGGAGCCCAAGAAAATAGTCTGTCACTCTTTCCACAGTTTCCCCATCTATTTGCCATGAAGTGATGCGACCACATGCCATGATCTTTGAATTTTGAATGTTGAGTTTTAAGCCAGCTTTTTCACTCTCCTTTTTCAATTTCACCAAGAGGCTCTTTAGTTCTTCTTCACTTTCTGCCATAAGGGTGGTGTCATCTGCGTATTTGAGGTTATTGATATTTCTCCTGGCAATTTGTGCTTCATCCAGCCTAGCATTTCGCATGATGTACTCTGCATATGTTAAACAAGCAGTGTGACAATATACAGCCTTGACATACTCCTTTCCCAATGTGGAACCAATCTGTTGTCCCATGTCCAGTTCTAACTGTTGCTTCTTGACCTGCAAAGAGATTTCTCAGGAGGCAGGTAAAGTGTCTGATATTCCCATCTCTTTAAGAATTTTCCAGAGTTCATTGTGATCCACACAAAGGCTTTGATATAGTCAGTAAAGCAGAAGTAGATGTTTTCCTGGAACTCTCTTGCTTTTTCTATGATCCAAGAGATGTTGACAATTTGATCTCTGGTTCCTCTCCTTTTCCAAATCCAGCTTGAATATCTGGAAGGTCACAGTTCACATACTGCTGAAGCCTGGCTTGAAGAATTTTGAGCATTACTTTGCTAGCGTGTGAGATGGGTGCAGTTATGCAGTAGTTTTAACATTCTTTGGCATTGTTTTTCTTTGGGATTGGAATGAAAACTGACCTTTTCCAGTCCTGTGGCCACTGCTGAGTTTTCCAAATTTGCTGGCATATTGAGTGCAGCACTTTCACAGCATCATCTTTTAGGATTTGAAATAGCTCAACTGGAATTCCATCACCTCCACAAGCTTTGTTCGTAGTGATGCCTCCTAAGGCCCACTTGACTTTGCACTCCAGGCTGTCTGGCTCTAGGTGAGTGATGACACCATCGTGGTTATCTGGGTCATGAAGATCTAGTTTTAGGTATATTTATGTCCCCTTCTTCTTGAAACTTCCTCCCACCTCCTCCCACCATCCTACCCCTCTAGGTTGTCACAGAGCCCCGGGTTGAGTTCCTGAGTCATACAGTAAATTCCCATTGGCTATCTATTTCACATATAGTAGTGTATATTTTTCCATGCTGCTCTCTCCATAAAACCTACCCTCTCCTTCCTCCCCACTCCCCTTGTCCGTAAGTCTGTACTCTGTGTCTGCTTCTCCATTGCTGCCCTGCAAACAGGTTCATCAGTACCAACTCTAGATTCCATATATAAATGTGTAAATATATGAGATTTATTTTTCAATTTCTGTCTTACTTCACTCTGTATAATAGGCTCTAGATTTTCCACCACATTAGAACTGTCTCAAATGTGTTCCTTTTTATGCCTGAGTAATATTCAATTGTATATATGAACCACAGCTTCTTTATCCATAGTTATTTTTATGTGAAGTGTATTTCATTATATTCATATCTTATAAATCAAGTGTTAGTTGCTCAGTCATGTCCAGCTGTTTGCGACTCCATGAACTATAGTCCTACAGGCATCTCTGTCCATGGAATTCTCCAAGCAAGAGTACTGGAATGGGTAACCATTTCCTTCTCCAGAGGATCTTCCCAACTCAGGAATCGAACTCGGGTCTCCTGCATTCTTGGCAGATTCTTTACTGTCTGAGCCACCAGGGAAGCCCCAATAAATAAAATGATTTTTTTCAGTCTTGAGGTATTGATTATAGATTTGATTGATAAGTTTCTTTTAAATAACTTGTATTTTAAATTTTAATATGGATGAAATTTTCCATTTTTAAAGCCTCTAAAAGAACCATTTATTTACTCTATGCAGGCTCCCATTTTGTTTATCTAATATTACTTTTCAGTCATATAATAATAGCTACTGTCATTATTTTATATATACATAAATATATATATGCCTATATGTATATATATATGTACATATATACATATATATTTTGTTTATCTAATATTTACTTTTAATTCATATAATAATAACTACTGTCATTTTATATATGT
Source organism: Okapia johnstoni (assembly GCA_024291935.2). NCBI lineage: Eukaryota > Metazoa > Chordata > Mammalia > Artiodactyla > Giraffidae > Okapia > Okapia johnstoni. The sequence goes on along the minus strand of CM044305.1, from coordinate 49,575,959 downwards.
AAATATATGTGTGTATATACATATACATATATGTATATACATAGATACATACATATATTTATACTTTTCAACTTGGACAAACTCTGGGAGTTGATGAGGGACAGGGAAGTCTGGCCTGCTACAGTCCATGGAGTCACAAAGAGTTGGACTCAAATTGGCGACTGAGCAACAACAGCATAGCTGTCAAAAAGCATTTCTATCTTTGCGGTACTTTCTCATCTGTAGCAGTACGCACTTTGCTTTATTATATCATCTACTATGTTATTATACAGTTCTTTGCTTCCTGTCTTCCTTCTGTAGTAGACAGTAAGTTGCTTAGAGGCAAAGTTCATATCTTGATTATTAGTATATTCCCAACACCTAAACCTGTACCTGGTCTATAGGAGTTCAGTTGAATCTATCTACCTAATTTAGACCTTCAATTTTGTAATATGGTTAGTCATTGGTTACAAATCTACACTTTGCAGTCGGACTTACCTAGGACGGTAACCTGGCATTTCCACTTACTAGGACAGTGATCTTGAACAAGTTTACTGCATTTTCCTGAGCATCAGCTTCCTCTCTTATAATATAGGGATGATACAGAACTACCTGGCAGAGTTGTTGGGAAGATTAAATAAGATGATATATATGAAATGGCCTGGCACATAAAATGCCTTAGTATTGCATGTCCTTCTGATTTTATTTGAACTGTTTTTATTAATTATAGAAATCATGAAATGAAAGAAGACGAAGAATGAATTGATTTTTTTTAAATGACATTTTTTACCCAAGGAAATGACATTTTTAGCCAAAGAAATGATGTTCTTAGCTTTTGGCTCATTCATATCTGGGAACTGAGCTCTTTTCCTGTGGAGCTCATGGCCGTCCTAGTCTTAGTTTGGTGGATAAACTCCTGCTGGCTTGGGATGAATCATGGGGGAAAAGATAGACCACCATAATCAGCTGCTGGGTTTGCATATCAGCAGAAGTTTCTGAGTGCTTTCTGTTGTATTTTGGCTGTGAATAAAGGCTAATATTTATCTCTTAGAGATAAAGTGCTTGTCAAGTGTAGCCTGAATGAAAGCCTTCTTTGCTCTTGCCCTGCCAAGGTTTCTCACTTAGGGTTGAGAGGGGCATAACATTTCATGCTTTTTTGGGGATTCTGATGATTGTGCTGAGTATGATAACCAAAGAGCCATGGGTAGAAAGTGAAGGTGATTACTGAGAAGACAATAAGGTAGTGGATGCTGTGCTAGATTTGGAGTCAGAGATTCTTGTACTTGATTTCAAAAAGTTTTGTGCTTCTCCACTCTCAGTCTGAATTTCTTCATTTGATATAATAATAATAATAAATGTGTCACAGGGTTGTTTCGAGGAGTTGAAATCATGCAACACAGCAAACAGGCTGCCATTAGAGCTTATTTTCTTTCCTTCTTGCCATAGTAAGAAAGTTCAGTTCAGTTCAATCGCTCAGTCGTGTCCGACTCTTTGCGACCCCATGAAATGCAGCATGCCAGGCCTCTCTGTCCATCACCAGCTCCTGGAGTCTACCCAAACCCATGTCCATCGAGTCGGTGATGCCATCCAACCATCTCATCCTCTGTCGTCCCCTTCTCCTCCTGCCCCCAATCCTACCCAGCATTAGGGTCTTTTCCAATGAGTCAACCCTTCGCATGAGGTGGCCAAAGTATTGGAGTTTCAGCGTCAACATCAGACCTTCCAATGAACACCCAGGACTGATCTCTTTTAGGATGCATTCATTGGATCTCCTTCCAGTCCAAGGGACTCTCAAGAGTCTTCTCCAACACCACAGTTCAAAAGCATCAATTCTTCGGCACTTAGCCTTCTTCACCGTCCAACTCTCAAATCCATACATGACCACTGGAAAAACCATAGCCTTGACTAGACGGACTTTTGTTGGCAAAGTAATGTCTCTGCTTTTAAATATGCTATCTAGGTTGGCCATAACCTTCCTTCCAAGCAGTAAGTGTCTTTTAATTTCATGGCTGCAGTCACCATCTGCAGTGATTCTGGAGCCCCAAAAAATAAAGTCTGACACTGTTTCCACTGTTTCCCCATCTATTTGCCATGAAGTGATGGGACCAGATGCCATGATCTTAGTTATCTGAACGTTGAGCTTTAAGCCAACTTTTTCACTCTCCTCTTTCACCTTCATCAAGAGGCTCTTTAGTTCTTCTTCACTTTCTGCCATAAGGGTGGTGTCATCCGCATATCTGAGGTTATTGATATTTCTCCCAGCAATCTTGATTCCAGCTTATGTTTCTTCCAGCCCAGCGTTTCTCATGATGTACTCTGCATATAAGTTAAATAAGCAGGGTAACAATATACAGCCTTGACGTACTCCTTTTCCTATTTGGAACCAGTCTGTTGTTCCATGTCCAGTTCTAACTGTTGCTTCCTGACCTGCATGCAGGTTTCTCAAGAGACAGGTCAGATGGTCTGGTATTCCCATCTCTTTCAGAATTTTCCACAGTTTATTGTGATCCACACAGTCAAAGGCTTTGGCATAGTCAATAAAGCAGAAATAGATGTTTTTCTGGGAACTCTCTTTCTTTTTCGATGATCCAGCGGATATTGGCAATTTGATCTCTGGTTCCTCTGCCTTTTCTAAAACCAGCTTGAACATCTGGAAGTTCATGGTTCACGTATTGCTGAAGCCTGGCTTGGAGAATTTTGAGCATTACTTTACTAGCATGTGAGATTAGTGCAATTGTGCAGTAGTTTGAGCATTCTTTGGCATTACCTTTCTTTGGGATTGGAATGAAAACTCACTTTTTCCAGTCCTGTGGCCACTGCTGAGTTTTCCAGATTTGCTGGCATATTAAGTGCAGCACTTTCACAGCATCATCTTTCAGGATTTGAAATAACTCAACTGAAATTTCATCTCCTCCACTAGCTTTGTTCATAGTGATGCTTTCTAAGGCCCACTTGACTTCACATTCCAGGATGTCTGGCTCTAGGTGAGTGATCACACCATCGTGATTATCTGGGTCATGAAGATCTTTTTTGTACAGTTCTTCTGTGTATTATTGCCACCTCTTCTTAATATCTTCTGCTTCTGTTAGGTCCATACCTTTTCTGTCCTTTATCGAGCCCATCTTTGCATGCAATGTTCCCTTGGTATCTCTAATTTTCTTGAAGAGATCTCTAGTCTTTCCAAATCTGTTGTTTTCCTCTATTTCTTTGCACTGATCGCTGAGGAAGGCTTTCTTATCTCTCCTTGCTATTCTTTGGAACTCTGCATTCAGCTGGGAATATCTTTCCTTTTCTCCTTTGCTTTTCGCTTCTCTTCTCTTCCCAGCTATCTGTAAGGCCTCCTCAGACAGCCATTTTGCTTTTTTGCATTTCTTTTCCATGGGGATTTTCTCGATCCCTGTCTCCTGTACAATGTCACGAACCTCTGTCCATAGTTCATCAGGCACTCTGTCTATCAGGTCTAGTCCCTTAAATCTATTTGTCACTTCCACTGTATACTCATAAGGGATTTGATATAGGTCATACCTGAATGGACTAGTGGTTTCCCTACTTTCTTCAATTTAAGTCTGAATTTAAAGAAGTACTCTTAAAAATGATGACTGACTCTAGGTCCATCCACATCACTACAAATGAACCCATTTTGTTTCTTTTTATGGCTGAGTAATATTCCACTGTGTATATGTATCACAGCTTCTTTATCCACTCATCTGTTGATGGACATTTAGGTTGCTTTCATGTCCTGGTTATTGTAAATAGTGCTGCAGTAAACATTGGGGTACATGTGTGTTTTTGAATTATGGTTTTCTCAGGGTATATGCCCAGTAGTGGGATTGCTGGGTCATATGATAGCTATATATCCTTAGTTTTTTAACGAACCTCCATATTCCTCTCCACAGTGGTTGTATCAATTTACATTCCCACCAGCAGTGCAAGAGGGTTTTTGTTTTCTCCACACTTTTCCCAGCCTTTATTGTCATTCAGAGTGGAATAAGTCAGAAAGAGAAAAACAAATATATATTAATGAATATGTATGGAATCTAGAAAGATGGTATAGATGGACCTGTTTTCAGGGTAGGAATAAAGATGCAAACATAGAAAATGGACATGTGGATACAGTGGGGTAGGCCAGGGTTGGATGGATTGGGAGAGTATATTGACATGTATACACTACTATATGTAAAATAGATAGCTAGTGGGAAGCTGCTATATAGCACAGGGAGCTCAGCTTGGTGCTCTGTGAGGACCTAGAGAGAGTGGGATGTGGGGGAAGGGAAGGGATATATGTATTCATATAGCTGATTTACTTTGTTGTACAGCATAAACTAACACCATATTATAAATCAATTATACTCCAATAAATAAGTAAAAGCAAAAAAGTAAATAAAATAGTGGTTGCATTCCTGTGGATAAGAGAATATGCAGTTGTCACCTATCTGTGGCAGATTAACACAGGAAACCACTTATGTTTTGTTTAATGATTAGACATAAGACATAGGAGTGAAAAAGTTGACCTTTGAGTAGTATGAACCATGTTCCCTTTATTTAAAGTTGAATTTATTACTGTGGAAGACTAAGATCTACCTTTCCTTTAAGGTTTTAGGATTGAGTTTCTGGCCCTTTCTTTCATTCCACCTGGAAGGACACAGACACAGATCCTCTTGGAGATAGACAGTTAACTAGGTGACCTTTGAAGCTCCGTCTTAGCCCAAGGAACATGAGTATTCTAATGGCTAAGTTTTGAGAGGGTTGCCTGGAAGATTTCAGCATCACTGTGTATTACTTAACTGCTACTTTATGTTATAGAATGGGAATGGGGAAATGTGCATGTTATCTAGATAGACTCCTAAGGAAAGAAAGGGAATGGAAAAAAGAAGACTAGCATGAAAATACTAATCGTAATTCCTCACTTTTGTATTCATTACAAGAGCTTTTTATCCTTTTGGCTAATTTATACTTCTGCTCACACAAGTAGCTCAGTAGAATGGGTAATATTGTTCCTACTTACAGATGAGAATAAAGCTCAGAGAACTAGAGCAAAGCACATCAAACTGTTTTGATGCTTAGTCTGGTATTGCCATAGGTCTCTCTTTGGATAAGTTAGGTTTTAGGACTGAGTTCATACCATTTAATTACTCTGAAATTGTTTCATGACCACCACCTTAAGTTAGAGGCATTTACCTCAGGTTCCTGCCTTCATCCATCCCTCATGCAGACATAGCCCAAGGGATTGGCTGATTTCAGAAAACTTCTCAAATCCTTTCACAGGATCCAGAAGGGCCCTGTCCACATGATAGGAAACCCTACAAAAATAATCCCTAGGAGAAGCCCAAAGAAAATTCAGCTTCACACTGACTCTGTTAAGCAATAAATAATAATTTACACATGCAGTTTAATCCTGAAGATTCAGATTTCTACCTTCCTGTTTCTGCCAACTACTGACATGTGTTGCATTATTCCTCTTGGGTTTTTTCAGTTTGGAGACCACCAGGGACCATGTTCTGCCCATCGACTATTACTTTCCACCCCAGAAGACCTGCCTGATTTGCGGGGATGAAGCTTCTGGCTGTCACTATGGAGCTCTCACTTGTGGAAGCTGCAAAGTCTTTTTTAAAAGAGCCGCTGAAGGTAAAGGATCTTGGACACTCACTTTTCTCTCCCTTTCTCTTCTAAAAAGTGATACTAGTCTATCAGGACTCAGGATTTTATGATCTCTGGGACAAAGTCACTGGTAGTGTTGGTTCAAACAACCTAAGCACCTTAAAAAGTCAATTTTCATACTTGCTGGACCCCTGTCTTTGGCAGCCTTGTTAGTACAGGCAAGGAAGGCAGTGAAGTTGGTTCCAGCTGGTGCTTGGAGCTTGGTGGGTCCTAGGAACAAAAGAAAAAATTAATGATTTGAAAAGATTTAATTTCCTCCTTGCTTGTGTTCCATTCTCCTGCCTAGTGAGGGAAAAAATGTCCTTATTAGAGAGGTTAGAAGTGGAGAAATCCAGACCTAGTCCCCAACCTGTACTCTGTGGTGAATACAAGACTATTCCTTAGTGAAGGCTTCCTGGCCTCGGCCCCAGAAAGGAAGTGTTCTCACTGTTTGCAGACCATCAGTCTATTCACCTGCTCCCTCCTGCTGCTGCCTCGTTGGGGCCTTTTTGCATTAATAGCTCCTAGGTATATAAGTATCCAAAATGATGAGAAACTTTTATTCTCTCCCTCAGACCCTGTCCAATAGCCCATAGCTCTAAGCTAAGTTGTATCTTATATTTGGCTAAGTGGCCTCAAAAACTGGCTCCTTAGTATTATTTAGCTTAAAATAATTAATATCTGCTTAGCCCCAAGAGGTGCTCAGGCTACATCTTACAGCAGGAAGACTTCCTACACTTCCAGACCACCTATATATGCTATTTCCTCCTTTCTTCCCAGTCTCCCTAGGCTTAAGCCTCCTACCCATCCACTTCATTCCCCATCCTGTACTATGCTTCTTGAAAGGACACTAATGAATAGCTTCTAGACAGAGATGCTCTGCTCTGGGAGCAGACTCAGTTGCTGAACACCAGTATCTACTCCTGCCTCCACTTTTCACAAAGGAAGTACTTCCTGCCAAGACCTTTTTGTTCCTTCTCACTGGCCTAGAAATTTTAAGTCAGAACTGAAAGAGACAGTCTTTCCTTATATAAAGCTATAATCCCTGAGGACAGTCTTATAAGTGGCAAGTATTTGGCCACACCTTTCCACAGGAATGTGGTGACACCCACTAGAGGACAGCAGAAGCACCACAGAGTTCTTGGCAACTAGAGAAAAATTAGAAAGTGCATGCCCATTAACCGGTCTCCCTATCGATAGCCAATTAGAATGATGATTATCTTTTCACCATTTTGGCCAGGTGGAAGGAATACCTATAAAATGGAAACCCATTTTGTTTTCTTTGACTTCCCCAGGCAATAAGAAGACAGATAGCATTTAGCATTAAAGAAAGCATGCTGCTTGTTCCACCCATAACCCTGAGTGGCACATTGCTACTGCTTAAGCTGGGCAATATGAGGTCCAGTGCCCCAGTGCCCAGGCATAGGCAGTTTGGAAAGAGACAGAGATCAGTGTCTTCATTCCTTGAGAGTACTCACAAAAGAATGATTGTCAGAAGAGGAAATGAGGAGTAGCACCAAAGACTTCAGATCACCCCAACATCTCCAGTGAGAACCTGCCTCTTCCCCATACCTTGGCTTCAGTTAGGCCCTATCTATAGGGCAGAGAATGAACCATAGCACCCATTTAAAGCAATATGTCAGTAAGCCCAGGCACCACAGTAATAGCAACTCTATCAGATGGGAAAAGAGTTCAAGAAAGAAAGCAAAAAGCAAATTCAATAGTTAGATAGATTAGATTGCATTGATGCTGCCTCTGGGTTTTACAAATCTGGGTCACTATATTGTTGTTTGTGGAAAACTGTGGAAATGATCAACTATATTGTGAAAGGGAAGATTTTGCTGTCATAACATATTCCACATGGGAGCTTTCTGCAGAAGTTAGGGCTGAAGGAGGGAGGCAGGCAGAAGGGCAGCTGGCAGGGCTGCCTGGGAGGAGCTCTGCTATTATGTGGATCTTGGACTATTTGAGAACAAGGAAGATGGGGGAGGGGTAATCACTCAAATTGCTGAGCATTTGGAAATCCAGCAAGGTCTCAAAATTCTTCAGACCCTAGAATCACTTGTTAGAGAAACTTGGTAATATTTCCTTTGAGAAAATGAGCCTCTGTGAGCTCATGGAGCCAAATGCTCTAATCTCCTTGAAATATTAAAATCTCCAGTGGGTTCATTACAAAACTATGGAGCCCATTGGTTCCTTTGGAATGTGAACCCCAGCTTCCAGTCCTGAGCCTTTGAGGGACAGGAGAAAGTGATTTAAAAAGCATGAAACAAAGCAAAAAGAAAAAAAAAGTATTGGTGTTTTCTTTCACCTTTAAGTTTGGTGGCTGAAGTTTACTGCCATTATTCTCTCTATTTGAAGGCAGGGGGCTGTCTTATTACCTGCAGAGAACATTTATTGATTTTTTTTCATTTTTACAATGCATCTTTATTGCCCAAATGGCCTTTCTGAAGGTGATTCTGAATCTTCCTTGTTGAAACTTGGAACTCCACCTGTCTTGGAAGGAGTGGGAGAACAAATCTTTTCTTCCTAATTTGTTTGTTGTTGTCAGTTAACTCAGATGGAGTATTCAGAGTGTTGATTACCACTTTATTCATGGTTTCAGAAATCTCTGGACTGGGCACAGGTACAAGACTTAAAAGCCTGGCACGTCAGAAAAAAATCCATTTCTAGCTTTGGTAGTTCATAAACCACGAGGCTTTAATGCTGTCATTGGTGCAAGACTCAGCAAAGAGTCGATTGTAATCTAGCCAGGTTTTCCTGTTGAGGAAGAAGAGAAGAGAGCCTCACATTTTCTCATTGTCAGTATTTCTGGGGGTTTAGGGTAAGGGTGAGGCTAGTCAGGGAAGAATCTGCTTATTTTGAGATTAAAAAATGATGATAAAAATAAATGTAGGCCACGGGGGTAAAAATCATTAAAACCTGCTTGATGGAAACTTAGTGAAAGAATGTGTGTGTGTGTGTGTGTGTGTGTGTGTGTGTGTATGTGTGTGTCTGTGTATGTGCTGTTGAGAGGATGGTCTCTGGATTTGAAACAAACATATAGAGAATTAGCTAGTGGTGGTGGGTGGGATGAGTGGGAAGGTGAAAGGGGAAGGCATGTTGGATGTTATCAAAATGACCAGGAAGTCAAAGGAAGATGATATGCTTGAGCAGAGTAGGGGCTCAGAGGGGGTTTAGTTTTGTGACATTAGCTAAAAATATTTCCTTCACTTTTCCCTGTCTGTAAAATAAGGGAGTTAAACTAAGATACTTTTAAAATGCCCTTTCAGCTTAGACTTTTTGTGAAAATTCTACAAATAACAAACACCATCACTGTTATTTCAGCAAACATGTGCATTTATACCTGTATGCACATTTGGTTTTGCCTTCCTAGAAGATGGTGAATCCTAGCTCCCATCTCTTAAAAAAAACAATCTTCAGATGAGGATAGAGCCAGCTCAGAGAGTACACTATGCATGGGCTGAGTTAAAAGTCAGGACTCTAAGATTCCCTCTTCTCCCGGCACTATGACCATGGCTGGATAACTTCCTTTCTTTTCCATTTTCTCATCTGGAAAATCAGGATATGAATCCTCATCTCTACCTCATCATGTTTCAAAGAGGGTTAATTAATTCATCATGTGCATTATGTGCTCAAGAATTTACTATTTTTCAGACATTTTCTAGTAAAACATTGGAGATTGTACATCCATTTGTTTTGTATGCATGGAGCACTGTTTGGTACACATCATAAAATTGAAACTGTAGTTTACATTCTGAACTCAAAGAATTACACCATCCTCACTGATGTTTACAATATGTCCCAATTTAGTATCCTTGGCAAATTTTATATAAGTATGGCTTTGATTCTCTCTCACTCTCCCCAGGTTTCTGTGAGGGAAGAAATGTAAGTGAACCCTCATTGAACTCTTTCTGTCCTTTAAATCTACTCTTTCCCACCTCAACTCATGTGGAATTGAATGTTTCTTCTTGTTTTGAGTCTTGCAGAGAGTTTTTGGTGCATATCAGTGTCCTCTTCACTCCCTGACTTTAGGAGTAACATTTCCCAGGGGCAAGTTAGCTATGTTAGGAGGATCTAATTGCAACTTTGTGCGTGCATGCTAAGTCGCTTCAGCCATATCTGACTCTTTGCAACCTTATGGGCTGTAGCCTGCCAGGCTCCTCGGTCCACAGGATTCTCTGGGCAAGAATCCTGGAGTGGGTTGCCATGCCCTCCTCCGGGGATCCTCCCTACCCAAGGATGGAACCCAAGTCTCTTATGTATCCTGCATTGGCAGGCGAGTTTTTTGTTTTGTTTTGTTTTTTACCACTATCTCCACCTGGAAAGCCTTACTTGTAACTTCAAAAGAGCCTCCATCGGGTGTCTTTGGCCAAGAAGTTGACTGATCCTTATTGCACGAGTCTTAGAGATTTTTTTCACAAAGCCCTTAGTATCTTTTATCTGTCTCTGATTTTTTAAAATTATCATAGCCAGACTTTAATTAGGGGTCAGCAAACATTTTTCTGTAAAAGGCCAGAGAGTAACAGACTTTGTGGCCTATGTAGCCTCTGATGCTATTATTCAACTCTGCCTTTGCAGCATGAAAGCAGTCCTAGACAAAACTAATGGGTGTGGCTGTGCTCCAGTAAAACTTTATGGGCACTGAAATTTATATTTCATTCAGTTTTGACATGCCTTTAAATACTATTTTTTTATTTGTTTCAGCTATTTAAAATCTAAAATTCATTCTCAGTTCTTGAGCCACACAAAAAGAAACAGTACATTAAATTTGGCTTGTGAATTTTTGTTGTTTGTAGACTCTTGCTTTAGATGGTCACTCCTCTGCTTACAAATCTGCATAGTAAATTTGGCTCTTTCTGATCTCTGGTGTCTTAGTAACTCTCTAGATTATCTAATTTTAAACATTCTTCTGATATGGCCAGTGAAAGTTTGTATACTTTGGTGGCCTAGAAGGCCTAGGTCCTGAGCTTTTTTTCACTAAACAGGAAAAAAAAAATTCTTAGAATGCTAGAAGAGGATGCTTTTTTCTGATGATCTGGTATATCACTCAACCTTGCAATACCCAGAGGAGAAATTGAAAATATTCTACATAATTTTTAGGCTTTTGTACTGTAACCATGTGGATAATTATAAAATATGTATGAGTGAATTTGCTGGATGCCAAATAGTGGTAGTAGTAGTTAAGTCGCTAAGTCGTGTCTGACTCTTGTGATCCCATGGACTGTAGCCTGCCAGGCTCCTCTGTCCATGAAATTCTCCAAGCAAGAATACTGGAGTGGGTTGCCATTTCCTTCTCCATGGGATCTTCCCAACCCAGGAATCGTACCCGGGTCTCCTGCATTGCCGGCAGATTCTTTACCGACTGAGCTATGAGGGAAGCCCTCGGATGCCACATATAATCCAGATAGTATAGAGAAAGGTAGCTTTGAGGTCTATCTTGTATGAAGTGTATGGAAAAGCTCTCTGTCTCAGAGAGAGTAGGGCCCAAGTGGCCAGTTGAGTTATGAATTTACCATATATTTGCCTTTGTCTTTACACATTTGTTGGCTTAATTCTGGTCTTCCTCATAATAGGACTAGACCACAGGCCTGCAGAATAAATAATTTAGCTCTATAACTCATTCTAATTGATGCCCACCCAAGTCTATTATTAGAGCCCAATTTGGGGGCCATGTCAAGAATTTGCCATTGCTCGTCTATAGGGCCCTGTGGTTGATAATTTATAGCAAATGCATTTAATGAAGCAATGATTAACAAGAAGTTTCTATGTCACCTGAAAAATCATCTGAGTCCATTGTCTCCCTTCACCTTGCCTTACTATTCCCCAATGTGTTATATTTTTAAAGCCCATCCATATACTGCAGCTGGAAGTTTTTTTTTAATCCCCAGAGAATCTCTTGATAATTATGAAACTCTGGGTGGTAGATTTTAGCAGTTGGATGCTATTGCACCGGTAAGTGTTAGACCCACTTTTTCTTCAGAGCTAGGAGTTATTTCTCATTTCTGTAGTCTCTAGTCTAGTCCCATGGCAACCAACACACTGTCCCTCATAACAACTGAATTCTGGGAGAATCCATTATTTCAAAAAGCAATCTCTTCAGTTATAATAGCCATGTGTGCATACTTCTGGAAGCTATTATTCAGGTGTTCACACTCCACTTCAGAGCTAGCAACTGCTCTCAGCATCCAAGGAGGCAGGTAAGCTTTGTACCTTTCAGAAGAGAGCACAGAAAAGGGAACTTCCCTCTATCCAGAAAAGGAAACTGAGAGCTGGGGTTAATGATTCTTTATAAAGGGAGAAAGTATTAGAATTCTCTGTCCATTTGTTTCCAGTCCATGTTTTGACTCCTGATGCATCCCATTGGAATCACCACAGCTTCTGGCTACACTGGTGCCTATATTTTACTGAATACTTCATAAGAACTGGCCTGGTGGTAATCTATCATGCATTCAGTCAGTATACATTTTCTGGATAATTACTACACATGGGATATTAGGGTCACATACTCAAGATACAGATCCTGCCTGGAGTAACATAGTGATCATAACCATTGACACCTTTAAATTTCTTCAGCCATCATATTTCATTTCCATTTGAACTTCCCAGCCACCTGGGACAGAGGGGAGAGGTCATCCTCCTGATTTTCCATGTAATAAAACTGATGCTTTTTTTTTTCAGTTAATCAACAGTTAGTAAGTGAAATGGTGGTAGTTTAGTTGTTAAGTCCTGTCCAACTTTCTGCAAACCCATGGCTTGTAGCCTGCCAGGCTTCTCTGTCCGTGGGATTCTCCAGGCAAGAATACTGGAGTGGGTTGCCATTTCCTTCTTCAGGAGTAAGTGGAGCATCTGGATTTAAACCCAGGTCTTCTGGGTCCAAAGGTAGCAGTCACTCTCTTATGGCACAGCTACTTCTCAAATATATAAACATACTAACCTAAAGCAGAAGGAAAGTGCAAACAAGAAAGACAACAGTGAAGAGAAACAACAGAATCAGAAATTAAAGAAGAAAGACTTTAAGTACTATGGGGAGAAACCAGTGAGTAACACTAACATCACAGGGAATGTTCTTCCTTAAAAAAATAATAATAATAGCTAGTGGTTCACCAGTAACTCTTCATTAGTTAGGGCCAGGGACATGTGAGTGATAGTCTTTCCACTAGCTCCTAATCTTCAGAGGGAAAGTTCTGATTCTGATGAAACCAGGCTCGGTAGCTCCTTAATTCACTCTCATCACAGAACCACAGAACAGGGAGCATGATTTAACACCTGGGCTCATGAGAATTTTACTTCTCATTGCCAAGCTGAAGAACTCAAACAGTGTGCCTGGATACAAATGTTAGAATCATGTTCCTAGACTCTTTGCTTTGAGCCTACTTGGAGAAGTGTACCACAGAGTTTTCTATGGGGCCAGGAGAAAGAGAACTCCATTCCCCTCCTCTTTGATGTCATAAACCAGAAAATATTGTCTTTCAGGACAGAGCTAAAAATTGACAGAGGCAAAATCATGTTCTCTTTTATCAAGGTTTTTATTGTCCTTCCTCTCTTGGGACACCTGATAGTGTAGATGGACCATGATTTCACTGTGGCACCTGGATGTGGGTCCTGGAGACTGTGGACCTCTTACAGGTCCATAAGTTAAATAATCACATTTCTCTGGTTCCATGTTCAAAAGTTCCTTCACTTTCTCAGCATTGATTCAGCCATGAGGCATTTAATGAAAAGACTTAAAAGATTTTCAGTGCTTTGAACCACAGGATCTTTAAATGCTAACCTGCTAAAAATTAAAAGAAGAGAACTTAAAAATCTAAAAATTTGACCAAGCTATTTTGTAGAAGAGGAAACTGAGGCCCAAGGAGAGAGGAAGTGACTTTCCTAGGTTCATAGAACATATAAATGGCAGAAATGTAGGTTTCCCAGTAGTTTCTTATTTCTTGTCTGAGGGGTTCTCCAGCCCCACAGCTTCAGAGATTGTTGCCTTGGAACCTCCAAGAATTATGTGAGGCCACATAATAAATCTTTATCTTGACTGCAGGGATATCTAAAATGACTATTGATAACTGGCACTTTCCGCAGATAGCATCCATTTATTCAACAGTCAGTGTTTATTTGTTGTGTGCACTAGACCTATACAAGGCACTGGGATAAGAGATAATAACAAAAACTAGTTATTGCATACTAAATAAGTATTAGTTGCTTTATAGACATTTTCTCATTCAGTCCTCACAATAACCCTATGATGTGGGTATTATCATTTGTCCCATTTAAAAATGAAGGAATTGAGGCACAGAAGAGTTAAAGTGACTTGCCCAAAGTCATGTGACTCTTTGGTGACTATGGAGTGAACATGACACAGAGTTTCCAACATAATGGGCTTCCCAGGTGGCTCAGTAGTAAAGAATCCTCCTGCCAGTGCAGGAGATGTGGGTTTGATCCCTGAGTCAGGAATATCCCTTTAGAAGGAAATGGCAACCCACTCCAGTATTCTTGCCTGGGAAATCGCATGGACAGAGGAGGCTGGTGGGCTACAGTCCATGGGGTCACAAAGAGTCAGACACAACTTAGTGACTAAACATCAACAACAACAATAGTCTGCCAGGTACAAAAGGTAGGAAGTGAACTTTAGGAATATTGAACAGACTGACCAAAGACAGGGCTGCATGAAAGCAGGATACTTGTTTAAGGAACATTCTGGAGTCCACAGGTGGTTGAGGGGAACCTCATCAGATGCAACAGATCCCTTGATCAGCCTTCAATTGGCCTTTTATGCCTGTTCCCCACTCCCACCTTGTGTGAATGCTGGGCTGTACATTGCTATCCTACTCTACTTTCTGGGCTTTTTGGAAGCATGCTGCTATCTAGGTAGTGGAATGAAATGCAGTGAAAGAGAAGCAGATTCTATCTACCATTCCTTCTTTTCACTTCAAAATTCCATTTAGATAATAAAAGTGTTGAGCTAAATGATCTTGAATATTTTAGCAATAAATCTATAACAGCCTAAATCTTTTTAACAATAAATCTCTAAAATTTTATGGATGCTCCAGATATTTCCATTGGCCAGCAATTCACTTTATAAGCATCAACCTTTTAAAATAGACCTGAGTTCAATCCTTGGCTCCAAAATAGATATATATTGGGCCTTGAGCAACTCGTGTAACTTCTTTGTGCCTCTGTGAAGATAGTAATAGGTCACAGGGTTATTGTAAGAGCTGAATAATATGTAGCACAGCTCCAGTGCTCAATAAGTTTTGATTCCATCTACTGAAATGGAGCTATGGTCATTAGTACACATACACTTCTGATGTCCCTTGGGTAGCAGAGAGGAGAGGTGGCAGATAGTATTTAAGGCAGTTCACTGGTAAAGAAGGCCTTGGGTTGGTGTAAGATTCTCAAACAGCCACTTGTCTTCAGTGTTACTTAATTGATGATCTGAAGGTCCAATAACATTTGTATAAGAACATAGCTAAGGTTAATCTCTTCCTCTTTCCTCTTTGTCTCCCAGGGCACTATAAATAACATTTCCCAGAAAGCCCAGCATGCATGTGTCCATTGCCTCTCTTGACTTTTGGGCTTTGGACATGAAGGTGTCAGAGCTCTCCATGTATTTTTGTCTGCAACAAGATTTGTCTGACCTCCCTGGTAAATTCAGATCCACAGCCACAGGCCAGGAGAAAAGCTAACAAAGTTCATAAATTATCCTCCACATTCTTCAGCCATTGGTTTCCCTCATCCAGCCAGAGGTGTGTCTTAAAAGTATGTTGGGGCCAGATTCAATAGAAACCTGAGCCAGCACCTGTGTAAATACAATTTTAAAGCTTCTTTTCCTGAAGCCAGATGGGTATTTTTTAAAACTAAGCTAGGCTGTATTTTATCTAGAGTACTGTCTCATACATTCTTACTGCTTTGGACCCTTTGGAGAAATGTAGTCTGGTTGTACTATTATTGCTTTGTTATTTGTGAGGAGGGGAGCATTTCTTTCAAAAATCAGATAATGCCTTTTTGTGGCCTGTGACTTTACTGTGTATAAAATGAAACTCTGCTCATGACTCATCATTCATTCTGCTTCCCATAGATTGACACCCATACCCACTCTTCATTATTGATCCTATTAAAAGTCAGCCAGCCTGCATGTAACATACTACTTATCACTAACTCCTAAATGAATCATCTTTAGATCTTGTCTAAAACCCTATATAGAGTAGGGAGGTTAACATCTTGCCTAGGGACTGGAGGGCTCATCAGTAAGTGGGTATTCAATCCTTGAGGTCCCTTAGTGCTGCTCAGCTTCAAAACAGAAACAAGATCCTTCATTTGTGTTGCTTATGATTAAAGTCTTCCTGCTTCCCAATGTCCTGCAGGGCCTCTTCTGCTACCCCACTTCTATAGCCTCCATGGCTCTCTAGAAACTCTTCTGTAATCACGTCGCTTGGAAGATTTTCTTGTCTCTTTTGCAATTTCAAGAGGACTAGTCAGCAACTTTTGGGCTTCCCTGGTGGCTCAGCAGTAAAGAATCTGCCTGCGGTGCAGGAGATGTGGGTTCAATCTCTGGGTCAGAAAAATCCCCTAGAGAAGGAAATGGCAACCCACTCCAGTATTCTTGCCTAGGAAATCCCATGGGCAGAGGAGCCTGGCGGGCTACAGTCAGTGGGGTCGCAGAGAGTCAGGCATGACTTAGCTACTAAACAATAGTCAGCAAGTTTAGGTTAGATTGTGCTTCCATGGGAGCAGAGATAGATGCAGGAAGCAATAGAAAGGGCTATGGAGATGTGGAATGATTTCTCACCTAACTAGTTAAACCCTACAAAAATAAAGTGTTTTTTACTCAGAAGCCCTATTGATATAGGAGTAAAAGACTTGATTTGAGTCCAATGTTTGTTAACTCTGTGATCTTGGGAAAATGGCATGTCATCCCTGAGCTTTAGTTTTCTTGCTTATAAAATCGGGATAATGATGACCACTAGAGAAATTCAAAGGATTACATGAGATAAGATAACTAGAAGTTTTCTTACATAGTGCCAGACTTCCTAAAAAAGTGAATCAAACCATGTTGACAATGCCTCTTAATGTGTGAATGAGAAATCAGCTCCATGTCAAATTTCAGCATGTTTACAGGGGTCCCATTATTTCACTCTAGAAATGCAGGTATAAGTTAAATAATTCACCTGTTGCTATTTACATGGATAGTTTGATAGCAATTATTTTTATACATATGACATATTTCAGACATAAATCAGACTGTAATAGTTTTGCAGCTTTGTAGACATATTCATTCCCAAGTACCAAAGACCTAAATGGAGTTAGCTAGAGCTATGAAGGGTAGAACAGAGGTAGGCAACACAGGGCTCCCTGGTACCTGTCTCTTAGTTAGAAGGTACTTCAGACTATAGGCTTTTGTATTCATGTACTCTAGTCTCATGGAGGGGCCTGGTAGGCTGCAGTTCATGGGGTTGCGAAGAGTCGGACACGACTGAGCGACTTCACTTTCACTTTTCACTTTCATGCATTGGAGAAGGCAATGGCAACCCACTCCGGTCCTCTTGCCTGGAGAATCCCAGGGACGGGGGAGCCTGGTGGGCTGCCGTCTATGGGGTCGCACAGAGTCAGACAGAACTGAAGTGACTTAGCAGCAGCAGTGTCAGGGAAGAAGAGCTGGAGGTATACTAGAAGAGGAGGAAGAAGAGGAAGAGTAGCTTTTACTCATTCATTTTGTTAAAATCATGCATATATTGTATGAGGCCCTCTATGAGTCCAGAGATGAATGTGAGATGACCCTGTTCTCAGAGAGCTTCTGGTCTGATGGACATGCCCTCCAAGGTCAGCTAAAGTTTTACACTACAAAGGTTATTTGAGTACAGCAGAAGCAGTATGATGGGACAAGGGAGAGAAAAATCTACAGGCATAACTCTGCATACCTAAGGACAGCCCTGACTAAGATGGGCACAGTTTGAGGGGCCTATTCCCATCAGCAGGTCTGGAAGCCTTATCAACAACAACAAAAGATAATGATGATAATAATTATAGCAGCTAATATTTACTGAACATTTTATTTGTGTTAGATGCTACACTAAATGCTTACTTAATCTTCACAACAATTTTATGAAGTAATAGATACTCTTCAGTTCAGTTCAGTTAGTCGCTCAGTTGTGTCCAACTCTTTGCAACCCCATGAATTGCAGCATGCCAGGCCTCCCTGTCCATCACCAACTCCCGGAGTCTACCCAAACCCATGTCCATCAAGTCAGTGATGCCATCCAGCCATCTCACCCTCTGTCGTCCCCTTCTCCTCCTGCCCCCAATCCTTCCCAGCATTAAGGTCTTTTCCAATGAGTCCACTCTTTGCATGAGGTGGCCAGAGTATTGGAGTTTCAGCTTCAACATCAGTCCTTCCAATGAACACCCAGGACTGATCTCCTTTAGGATGGACTGGTTGGCTCTTCTTGCAGTCCAAGGGATTCTCAAGAGTCTTCTCCAACACCACAGTTCAAAAGCATCAATTCTTTGGTGCTCAGCTTTCTTCACCGTCCAACTCTCACATAGCTATTCTTAACTACCCTTATTTTACAAATGGGGAAACTAAGACTCAAAGACTAAGAGAACAGGAAGGGAACTAACTCATCTCAATTCAACAAACATTCAGCATCTACTGTATGCTAGGCCTGTGCTAAGTGCTAGAGAGAGATGAGTAAAACATATTCTCAGTCCAATGGGAGCAAACCAATAAGTGCACAGTTAGGTTAATATAGTCCAGGCCTTCTGCTTGATGCTGGAAACTCACTGATGAATGACACACAGTTCTTCTTGCAAAGATCTCAAAGTTTACTGGGGGTTATCAGTGTGGAAACATCTATTATGTACTGCTGTGAGAAGTGTCATAAGAAGGGTAAGTGCAAAATGGAAAAGAGATTGTAAAGCAAATGATTGGTTTAAATCAGAGCCCCAAGGAAGCATGCTCACACTTTCCCCTTCCTCACCTTTACTCAGGCTTCTCACCACCCCTGCTGCTTCAAGTGCCTTTTCTTAAGTCCCACCTTCCTTCAAGGCTTCACTCATGTGCCCACTCCTCTATGAAGCCTCCACCCCATTAAAAGGCATCCTATCCTCTCCTGTACCCCCTCTCTTTTACTCATGTCAACTTGACCCAATCTTCACTTGGTAATCCTTCTTCCTTGTTTGTTAATCTATCCATTATGCTCCTATGGGGTCATAGGGAAATGCCAAAAATTTAGACACATATCCAGTAAGAGGAAGGTCAGTCTCTAAGAGCAAGCTCTCTTATGATTCTGTGAGCATTTGACATCCATGTTGCTAGAAACACCTGTGAATGACCTGACCCCTCTTTGGAGCAGAATGTGATTGGTGTATTGCTTCAAGGAGACCGTCGTTGTTCTGGGAAATATTCCAAAGTTTGCTATTACCAGTGAATATGTACAGAGAATAGAGCCTGCAGATAAGCTGTCCTCTGGTTAGCTTCAGACATGTTCCAAGCAGCTAGGATGTGGTAGATTTAGCCCTAGGAAATTCACTTGACCTTTCTAAGCCTCAGTTAATTCATCTATAAAATGGTGATAATATAGTGGTTGAAAAAGCCAAAGGAATTGATGCTTGTGAAAATAGTATGTAAATTGAAATTTTTTCTTTGAGTATTAGTTTCTGGGAGATCTCCTTATCATCATTCAGGACAATCATGCCTATGTTATATAAATACTTGCCTCTGACATCTCTGGAAACCCTTTGCAAAGAGTTGTCTGTAGGAGAAACAGTTTAATTTGCAAATTGCTCCTTTATTTGCATGTACATAAAGTACATCTGCAGTCACACCAGAATGATTACCTCTTTGAAATACCTCTCAGGGATCCTCAAAATGAATTTTATCCCCCCTCCCCAAATAGTCTATCACAAAGATAACCTCCAAATTCACTGACAATATGTCCAACCACTTTTGCAAGATATACGGCTAGGCAGATAAATTTATTTATACAGGTAATTATTGTCTTCCAGCAAGTGAGCAGTAGCTAGAAGATGGCCGAGAGAGGTCATGAGGAGTGGCTTTCTTTTTCAGCTCATCTTTGGGTCTTACTTGGAAGGTTATTAAAGGTCTGTGCAGATAAGTTGCAGTGTTTATGGCAAAAGCAAAGCTCGCTCTAAAAGCAAGCCCTTGTTTCATTGCTTAGTGTTTTTGATCTGACACTTGGCAGCATGGAAGTTTCCTAAGCTGCTGTATACAAATTGCAGGGTAACAGTGATATTATCTGAATGAATTAATTTGTTGTAAGTTATAAATATATGGGCTTTTTCTATTTCATCACCCTCAAAATTTTATCTGTTTTTCCCAATGGAGCCATCTCTTGGCCTTTAATATGCTCCCTTTGAGCTCATGGGCATTGCTGCATGGATAACATAGGAACCTTGAGAAATTGCTTCCAAGGTCTTTTTCTTTATTTTATCTTGATACTCAAGCTACCAGAGTCAGTAGTGACTGTGGTGGGCTGACAGTGAAGTGACAGCAAACCAAGCTTTGCCCTCTGGCTTCCCTTGACCCCTTCTATCCATCATCCAAGAGGCTCCAGGCCAGCATTCCACAGAGCAGCCTCACCAAACTCACTAGGACTGAAGGGAAACCAGGATTTCAAACAGTCATTATAGAAGGAAGGAATGGGACTTAGCATTTATAAAAACTACAGTTCTCTCTTTGTTGATTCTTTTCACTCCAGAAATATAACTACTCCTTTTATGAGACTTTCAAAACCTCATAATCTTCTAGGACTTGGGCTGCTTCCTTAAGAAGCACATTGCAGAGAGATGTCATGGCCAACAAAATGTTAAAAGATCAATCATTCATTCACTCATGCATTCAATTAGTATAAACTGATATGTTTTTTTTATTTGCCAGACACCAAGAGTGACAAAAAGTAGTACTTTTTATTCTTGTCTCCTTCACAATTTAATAGATAGCCATTCTTTCATTTTATAATGATCTGTCACATTTAATGCACTGCTGCATGTCTTTACATGGCAATGACACAAGAGAATGATAGAAAAGTTGAACATGGATCTAACCACTTTCAAGGCTCCATTATGAAATACTGGATTTGCAATTTTAAAGAACTGTTTTGAACTGTTACCCCATAGCACTACAGGTTATAGAATCTTGCTGTCACAAAAGGCAAGAACATAGGTGATAATTACATGAATGAGATGAGAAGTTGGGAAGAGTTAAAGTGTTCATTTTCTTTTAGAAAAGAGCGGTGGCACTAATGTTAAAGAACTGACCAGCCAATGCAGGAGACATAAGAGACATGGGTTCAATCCCTGGGTTGGGAAGATCCCCTGGAGGAGAACATGGCAATCCACTCCAGTATTCTTGCCTGGAGAATCCCATGGACAGAGGAATCTGGAAGGCTACAGTCCATAAAGTTGCAAAGAGTTTGACAAAACTGAATCGACTTAGCACTCATGTGCGCACATGTGCACACGCACACACACACACACACACACACACACACACACACACACACACACACTTTATGCATGCATCATGGCAGAGTAAACCACTACTAGAAAAAAGAATGCTAGCGTGTGACCCTAGGCAAGTCACTGAAGCTCTCTGGACTTCTGCTTCTGTATCTACAGGCTGTTAATGGTATTTGCTTTTTCTACTTCATGAGTATGTTGTGAGTGATGTGTAGAAAGGGATTTGCTCATGTTACCACATCTTACAAATGTATGAGATTGATTTCAGGAACTTATAAATGTAGACCTGCCTTCATTAATGACTTCCAATGTCTTTAAAGACCTCTGCAGACTTTATATTAGATCATTTGAGGTACAATTTACAAGACACTCTTGATCTTTTTGAGAAGAAGATTGGCACCAAAAGGCATGGTAGGATGTTTTTTTTTAGGAGCCTTCCCTTGTGGCTCAGATGGTAAAGAATCTTTCTGCAATGCAGTAGACCTGGGTTCAATCCTTGGGTTGGGAAGATCCCCTGGAGAAGGGAATGGCAACTCAATCCAGGATTCTTGCTTGGAAAATCCCATGGACAGAGGAGCATGGTTTTTTTAAAAATAAAATTCACATGCTACAATATTCACCCTTTTTAAGTGTTTAATTCCATGGTTTTAGTATGTTCAAGAAATCGTGAAAACATTACCATTATTTGATTCCAGAACATTTTCATCATCTCAAAAAGATATCCTGTACCCATTAGCACTTACTCCCAGTATCCCCTCCTCTCAGGCCCTGGCAACTGCTAATATTTTCTGTCTCTATGGATTTATAAATTCTCAGTGGAACATTACATGACATTTGTATATGGATCCTTTCACTTAATATGATGTTAACCCATGTTTTAGTATGCATTAGTATTTCATTTTTTCTTATTGAATAATTGCTTGGTTATATGGGGCTTTCCTGGTAGCTCAGATGGTAAAGAATCTGCCTGCAATGCAAGAGACCTGAGTTCAATTCCTGGATTGGGAAGATCCCTTGGAGAAGGGAATGGCTACCTACTGCAGTATTCTTGCCTGGAGAATTCCATGGACAGAAGAGCCTGGTGGGCTACGGTTGATGGGGTCACAAAGATTTGGACACAACTGAGTGACTAACACTTGCACTTTCATGGTCACTCTATGTTTAACAGGGACTAAGGGTTTTCTTTTTTTTTTTTAAATGAGACTTCACCATTTTACATTTCCATCAGCATTGTATGAGGGTTTGAATTCCTCCACATCTTTACCAACTAATTTTTATGTTGCATTATTATTTTTTTATTATTATACCCATCCTAGTGGGTGTGAAGTGGTATTGTACTGTGGTTTTGATTAGTGTTTATATAGTAGCTAATGATGTTGTGCATCTTACCATATGGTTTTTGGGCATTTCTGTATCTTCTATAATCAAATAACTATTCATACCTTTTCCCATGTTTTCATTGGATTATTTCTTTTTTGCTATTGACTTGTAAGTGTTCTTTGTGAGTTATAGACACAAGTCTCTTATCAGATACATAATTTGCAAACATTTTCTCCCATTCTGTAAAATTGTCTTTTCATTTTTTTGATGGTGTCTATTAATGAAATTCAGTTTATCCGTTTTTTCCCTCTATTGCTTGTGTTTTGGTACCTTATCCAAAACTTTATGCCTAATCCAAGGTCACAGACATTTACACTTATGCTTTCTTCAAAGAATTTTATAGTTTTAACTCTTCCATTTGGGTTTTTGATCCATTTGGAATTGATTTTCTTTTTTTTTTTAAGATGATGTGAGGTGAGAGTCGAACTTTATTTTTGCATGTAGATAACATGCTGTTCCAGCATTATTTGTTGAAAAGAGTATTGTTTCTCCACAGTCATCTTAGCATCCTTGCTAAAAACTATTAATCATAAATATATGCACTTATATCTGGACTTTCTGTTCTATTCAACTGAACTATATATCTTTCCTTATGAAACTAGTACACCATCTTAATGACTGTAGCATCATAGTAAGGTTTGAAATTGGAAAGTATGAGTCCTCCAAATTTGTCCTTCATTTTCAAGATTGTTTTGGCTATTCTAGGACACTTGCATTTTCATATGCATTTTTGGAAAACCTTGTAATTTCAGGAAAAGTAATAGTTGGGTTTTGGTAGATCAGAGTGGGGAGTTTTGTCATATTGACAATATTAAGTCTTCACATTCATGAACACAAGATGTCTTTCCATTTATTTAGATGTTCTTTAATTTCTTTCAGTTATGTTTTGTAGCTTTCCATGTACAAATTTCATAGACTTTTATCAAATTTATCCCTAAAGACTTTATTCTTTTTGATGCTTTTGTAAATGGAGTTGATTTCTTAATTTTATTTTGGATTACTCATTGCTAGTCTAAAATGTAACTAATATGTGTATATTGATCTATTACACTGCATCCTTACTGAATTAATTTATCAACTCTAATAGTTATTTTGCATATTTTTAGAATTATCTTTGTATAAGATAATGCAGTCTGTGAAAAGAGATAGTTTTCTGTCTTCTTTTCTAATCTGCATGCCTTGTATTTCTTTTTCTTGTCTAATTGCTTTAACTAGAATATCCAGCACAATGGTGAATAGAAGTGATGAGAACTGACATCTTTGTTTTGTCCCCAATCTTAGGGGGAAAGCTTTCAGTCTTTTACCATTAAGTATGGTGTTAGCTCTGGGTTTTTCATAGATACCCATTATCAGGTTGAGGAAGTTTCCTTCTAGTCCTGGTTTATTGAAATATTTTTATCAAGAAACATTGCTGGATTCTTTCAAATGTTTTTTCTGTGTCTATTTAAATCACATGTGGTTTTTGTCTTTTATTCTGTTAAAATGTTATATTACTTTGATTGATTTTTGTTGTTGTTGAACCAACCTTACATTCCTGGGATAAATTTCACATGGTTATGGGGTATAAACCTTTTTATGTATTGCTTTTTGGTTTGTAAGTATTTTGTTTAGATTTTACCTCCATATTCTATTCATTAGAAAACGTGATCTGTAGTTTTCGTCTTGCCCTATCTTTGTGTTATTTGGTTATCAGGGTAATAATACCTTCAAAATAAATTGGAAAGTGTTCTTTCATCTTATTTTTCTATTTCAGAAGTATTTGTGAAGAATTGGTATAAGTTCTTCTTTAAACATTTGGTAGATTTCAGTAATAAAGCCATGAGTCCTTGGACTGTTCTTTGTGGGAAATTATTATTATTACTACAATTATTATCATTCTTCAGTATCTTTGTTATAGGTATATTCTGACTTTAGTTTTGAGTCAGATTTGGCAGTTTGTTTCTTTCTAGTAATTTTCATTTCATCTGTGTTACTCAACTTGTTGGCATATAATTGTTTGTGGCATTCTCATATATATATTTTTTATTTCTGTAAGATTTCTTTTTTTGGTAAAAATGATTCAATAAATTACCTTTATTTCTCTAGTATTCTCTCTTCTTTCATTCCTGATTTTCATAATTTGAGTCCTGTTTTGTTTTTTGTTTTTTGTTTTTTCTCTTGGCTAGCCTACTAAAAGGTTTGTCAATTTGTTGATCTTTCCAAAGAACCAAAATTTGGTTTTGTTTGTTTTCTCTTTTATTCTCTAGTGTCTATTTTGGCTTAATTTTGAAATTATTTTTCCTTCTGCTTTCTCTTTTTTAGCTTACTTGCCTTTTTCTAGTGTCTTAAGATAGACAATTATGTTACTTATTTGAGCTCTTTGTCAATGGCTGTAAATAATGTAAATGTACTGTACATTTTCCTCTAGGCACTGCTTTTATTGAATTCCAACAGCTTTGGCATGTTGTCTTTTCATTTCAATTTATCTGAAAGTATTTTCTTATTTCCCTCGTGATTTCTTGTTTGAACAATTGATTATTTAGGCTGCATTAACTTTCACATATCTGTGAATTTCTCAAACTTCCTTATTGCTAATTTCATTCTATTAATATTTTTTATAAGAGACCATCCTTTGTATTATTCCGGTCCATTTGAACTTAGAGATTTGTGTTATGGCCTTAACTATGTTCTTTCCTTGAGGATGTTCAATGTGCATTTAAAAATATGTATGATGGTGTTTTGGGGTACAGCATTCTATAGATATTTGTTAAAACTGATTTTTATAGTGTTGTCGCTACTTCCCTTTTCTTACGTTCTGCTTACTTATTCTATTCTCATTGAAAATGAGGTCTTCAAATTTCTATTATTTAACCATCTATTTTTCCATTCAGTTCTGTCAATTTGTACTTTATGTTTTTTGAGCTCTGTTATTAGATTCTTATATGTATTACTGTATGTCTTCCTAATGAATTCGACTTGATACTGTTACAACATGACCATCTTTGTCAACAGTCACAGACTTTGTCTTGATGTCTATTTTGTCTGCTAATAGTATACCCACTCCAGCTTTCCTTTGGTTACTGTTTACATAGAATACTTTTTCTGTTCTTTTACTCTCAAAGTGTTTGTCTCTGAATCTAAGGTGTCTCTTGTAGACAGCATGTAGCTGTATCTCGTGATTTTTTCCAATTCATTCCTCAAATCTGTCTTTTAATAGCAGTGTTTAATCCAGGTACACTTAATTACTTATTAAGCCGGATTTACACCTGCTAAACCTCATAGTTTGTTGTTACTGCTGTTTACTGTTGTCTTTGCTATTTGCTTGTTTTACTGAGTTTTTAAAAACTAATTCTAAATGCCTGGGAATATGTTGAAGCTTTTCAAAACCTCCAGTGGATATTTCATTTCTTTACTTCTTTTTTTAAGCTCTTTGGTTAGCTCATTGTTTGCCACAATTGTTACCACCAACTCAGCTAGCCTTGAAGTTCAGCATTTGTCTCTGATTATTTTCTACAAACTCCCCCAGGGAAAAAGCTGTTCACACTGGCAAGCTTTGAGTTAGGTTAAATAAACGTAGCTTTGAAAATGGAGTCTTTAAGGGAATCCTCAGACAGGTCAAACAGTAACAGTTCTTTGAGAAAGGGGCTTTAAAGGAGTCCCGACCCCTTTCTGTCTCCTCCAGTGATTAACCAAGCTGCTTGTTTTTGCCATCATTGCAGACTGTTGGTTTTCATGGTAACTATGGAGCTGGGAGGGGATGATGGGCAATAGGGCAAGTTTAAATATCATAAAACTTTGAATAAATCCTCTTCAGATTGATAAAGCATTTGTTTAATTTCTAGAGTTCTGAAAATGTTTATTCTGACCATCTTTTGGCCAGTTTTAGAATTTATTTCATGGAGGAGAGAATTTTAGGAGTTCCTCACTTCATCATTTACTCTGACATCACTCCGTCTAAAACAGTTTGATCGAGCACTCCCCAACGTGTACACCCATGGCTGATTCATGTGAATGTATGGCAAAAACCACTATAATATTATAATTAGCCTCCAATTAAAATAAATAAATTATTTTTTTAAAGCGAATATCTACAGTGTCCAGGAAAAAGACCCTGAAAGTTACTTGGATTTTCAGGATCTTTCTGCTGTTGCTGAGGTCACTTACCCCAATGTTGTTTTTTGTTTGACAAACAAGAAGAAAGATGTTTTTTGCATGTGATATAAAAATATAAGCCAGACCATGTTCTCCCTCTACTCAGAATCCTCCATTGTATCCCAATCTCACTCATGGTAAGAGTATTTGACCTATAAATTAATGACCTTTATGATCATAAATGATCTCTTCTGCTGTTAGCTCTCAGACTTCATCTTCTACAGCTGTAGCCACACTGGCTTCTTTGCCAGTTCTCAAACATGATAAGTATTCTTTCACATCAAGGACCTACATCAACTGTTCCCTTAGCTATGAATGCTCTTCCCTTTGATACTTGTGTGGCTCACTTTCACTTCCTGTAAGTTTTGGCCAAGTGTCACCCCAATGAAACCTGTCTTCACCGCTCAAAATTATTGTCAGTAAGCACTCATCATTCCCTTTATTATGTTTATTGTTCATTGCACTTGGTGCTTTCTAACATACAATTTAATTTTTTCTAATTTGTTGTGTGCACTGTTTATTGTCTGCTTCCTTCCCTCTTTCACATCCCCACACACATTAAAATGGATATTAGTCAAGATAGATTTGTGATTATTTGTTCAGTGATATATCTCAAGCATCTAGAATATTGCTTGGCATACATTTTTATAGATATTCAATTAATTAATTCTGCCTTAATATTTCATCTGTCATATGGCAAAGAAAACAACACTTATTATATATTCTGCTACTTAGTAGGTGTTTAGCCATTTTTCATAGAATGACACAATGAATATTATGCTCCATTTCTAACCCTTTATTTTTCTAGTATTCTCAGGTAAATGAAAGTGAAAGTCATTTAGTCATGTCCAACTTTTGGGGACCCATGGACTATAGTCCATGGAATTCTCCAGGCCAGAATACTAGAGTGTGTAGCCTTTCCCTTCTCCAGGGGAATCTTCCCAACCCAGGGATCGAACACAGGTCTCCTGCATTGCAGGCGGATTCTTTACCAGCTGAGCCACAAGGGAAGACCAAGAATACTGGAGTGGGTAGCCTATCCCTTCTCCAGCAGATCTTCCCAACCCAGTAATCGAATCAGGGTCTCCTGTATTTGCAGGCAGATTCTTTACCAACTGAGCTATCAGGGAATGTTCAACCTAAATGAATTTTCCCAGATAACTGATCTCCAAAAAGCTAGGTTTTAACATTTTTATGTATCTCTTCATGTAATGGGTACAGTGGTTTTCATGCCATCCAGAACATAGCAGAGTGACTGTAATTTAACATTTTTGTTGAATTTTCAAAAACTATGGAAAAATAATCAGAATGAGTGAATATACTGTGTGGCAAAGATTTCATCTCTTACTTAACTGTATAAGCTTTGACAATTCTGTTAACCATTCTCAGATTCAATTTCATCATTCGTAAAATAATAAAAATAATTTCTCTGAATTATTGTGAAGTTCAAGCAAGATAATGCATGGGAACACTAAAAGTTTTAAAGCTACCAACAAGTGCAAGGTGGAGTTGATATAAATATTTATGATTTAGTAAGATGATGAATACACATAAACTGATTCCTAGTGGTGAGTGCTTAGGGAACGAGTAGGAGCACACTCAATATGACAACAACTAAACATGAATAACATCAGCATTCAGTTCAGTTAAGTTCAGTGGCTCAGTTGTGTCCGACTCTTTGCGACCCCATGAATTGCAGCACGCCAGGCCTCTCTGTCCATCACCAACTTCCGGAGTCTACCCAAACCCATGTCCATCGAGTCAGTGATGCCATCCAACCATCTCATCCTCTGTCGTCCCCTTCTCCTCCTGCCCCCAATTCTACCCAGCATTAGGGTCTTTTCCAATGAGTCAGTCCTTCGCATGAGATGGCCAAAGTATTGGAGTTTCAGCTTCAACATCAGTCCTTCCAATGAACACCCAGGATTAATCTCCTTTAGGATGCATTGATTGGATCTCCTTGCAGTCCAAGGGACTCTCAAGAGTCTTCTCCAACGCCACAGTTCAAAAGCATCAATTCTTCGGCACTCAGCTTTCTTCACCGTCCAACTCTCACATCCATACATGACCACTGGAAAAACCATAGCCTTGACTAGATGGACTTTTGTTGGCAAAGTAATGTCTCTGCTTTTAAATATGCTATCTAGGTTGGCCATAACCTTCCTTCCAAGGAGTAAGCGTCTTTTAATTTCATAGCTGCAATCACCATCAGCAGCGATTTTGGAGCCCCCCAAAATAAAGTCTGACACTGTTTCCACTGTTTCCCCATCTATTTCCCATGAAGTGATGGGACCAGATGCCATGATCTTAGCTTTCTGAACGTTGAGCTTTAAGCCAACTTTTTCACTCTCCTCTTTCACCTTCATCAAGAGGCTCTTTAGTTCTTCTTCACTTTCTGCCATAAGGGTGGTGTCATCTGCATATCTGAGGTTATTGATATTTCTCCCAGCAATCTTGATTCCAGCTTGTGCTTCTTCCAGCCCAGCGTTTCTCATGATGTACTCTGCATATAAGTTAAATAAGCAGGGTGACAATGTACAGCCTTGACATACTCCTTTTCCTATTTGGAACCAGTCTGTTTTTCCATGTCCAGTTCTAACTGTTGCTTCCTGACCTGCATACAGGTTTCTCAAGAGACAGGTCAAATGGTCTGGTATTCCCATCTCTTTCAGAATTTTCCACAGTTTATTGTGATCTACACAGTCAAAGGCTTTGGCGTAGTCAATAAAGCATAAGTGGATGTTTTTCTGGAACTCTCTTGCTTTTTTGATGATCCAGCGGATATTGGCAATTTGATCTCTGGTTCCTCTGCCTTTGCTAAAAGCAGCTTGAACATCTGGAAGTTCACAGTTCATGTATTGCTGAAGCCTGGCTTGGAGAATTTTGAGCATTTCTTTACTAGCATGTGAGATGAATGCAATTGTGCGGTAGTTTGAAACATCAGCATTGCCTGTCATTAATTGAAAATTAGGTTACATTCCTAATGTTCTAGGGTGAGCCTCTTTCAATATTGGAGTTTTGCAAGTCTTTTAGCCCTAGATTACTAAGAATTTTTGATGTTTTACATGTTTTGGAGCCAAAGATGACTCCCATGTTTCCTAGGAAAATCTCTGATGCCGTTGGTGCTGAAAATGTACTTCAAAATGCATAGACTGTCAGATAACTAGGGACCTCTGAGACAGTGAAAAAAGAACAGAAGGTTAAACTTGGTTGTCAGCTCATGTTCCTCAAGTTGACCAGGCTGGGATTTTTTTTGTTTGATTGTTTTGTTTTGTTGTTGTTGTCTGGTTTTGGTTTGGTTTTCATTAAGGAATGCCTAGCAACATTTACCTTTGGATTTTTCTGACTTTCCAAATCACAAATGGAAAGGAGCAATGTATTTGTTTCTTTTTGTCCTGCATTATAGAGGAACTTTAGGATTAATGACAGACTTCTCACATTATCAGTGACCATTATTTTTGTTTGTAGTTCAGTTGATTTCAACATTTTCAGTGAGAATTGTTTGGGGGAACTCTAGTATATGGCAGGAAAATACGTTATCTTTATGGCAGATTGATGGCACATGTGGACCTTTCTTGATGAATGTAGTCTCCCTGCCTTCTAGTTGGAAGGTTGGAAAGTAAAGCTTTTAAGTAAGCACTCAGTATTCCTTCTACAAAGGTCCATCTAGTTAAAGGTATGGTTTTTCTATTAGTCATGTATGGATGTGAGAGTTGGACTATAAAGAAAGCTGAATGCTGAAGAATTGATGCTTTTGAACTGTGGTGTTGGAGAAGACTCTTGAGAATCCCTTGGACCACAAGGAGATCAAACCAGTCAATCCTAAAGGAAATCAGTCCTGAATGTTCATTGGAAGGACTGATGTTGAAGCTGAAACTCCAATACTTTGGCCACCTGATGCGAAGAACTGACTCACTGGAAAAGACCCTAATGCTGGGAAAGATTGAAGGCGGGAGGAAAAGGGGATGACAGAGGAAGAGGTGGTTGGATGGCATCACCAATGCGATGGACATGAGTTTGAGTAAGTTCAGGGAGTTGGTGATGAACAGGGAAGCTTGGTGTGCTGCAGTCCATGGGATCGCAAAGAGTCAGACACGACTGAGTGACTGAACTGATTCCTTCTACTGCCCTGCGAGCCTCCAGCTGTTATTTTCCTGATCAGATCAAACACTTTTGGTAGTTATAAAAAGAAAAAAAGACTTTATTTTTATTTGTTTTTTTGGAGGGGTTATTTTATCTTTAATTTTATTATTATTTTTTTAATTTTTTTAATTTTTTAAATTTATTTATTTATCTATTTTTTTACTTTACAATATTGTATTGGTTTTGCCATGCGTTGACATGAATCCACCATGGGTGTACATGTGTTCCCCTTCCAGAACCCCCCTCCCACATCCCTCCCCATCCCATCCCTCTGGGTCATCCCAGTGCACCAGCCCCGAGCACCCTGTATTATGCACTGAACCTGGACTGGCGATCCGTTTCACATATGATAATTTACGTGCTTCAGTGTCATTCTCCCATATCATCCTGCCCTCACCCTCTCCCAAAGAGTCCAAAAGACTGTTCTATACATCTGTGTCTCTTTTGCTGTCTCTCATACAGGGTTATCTTTACCGATTTACTAAATTCCATATATATGTGTTAGTATACCGTATTGGTGTTTTTCTTTCTGGCTTACTTCACTCTGTATAATAGGCTCCAGTTTAATATAAAAAGGTAAAGATAGAGTGGAATGTAGCCAACGTATTTGGTCCCATCTAAGGCAAATAATCTGGCTTCCCTGATAGCTCAATTGGTAAAGAATCCGCCTGCAATGCAGGAGACCCCAGTTCAATTCCTGGGTCGGGAAGATCCACTGAAGAGGGATAGGCTACCCACTCCAGTATTCTTGGGCTTCCCTTGTGGCTCAGCTGGTAAAGATTCCGCCTGCAATGTGGGAGACCTAGGTTCGATCCCTGGGTTGAGAATATCCCCTGGAGACGGGAAAGGCTACCTACGCCAGTATTCTGGCCTTGAGAGTTCCATGGACTGTATAGTCTATGGGTTGCAAAGAGCTGGACATGACTGAGCAACTTTCACTTTCAGGGCAAATAATCTACAGCAAAATGACTTTAAAAACTCCAGTGTTGAAAGAGGCTCACCCTAGAACATCAGGGATATAAAATAATTTTCAACTAATGACAGGTAGTGCTGACGTTTTAAGACTTAACTGAATATTTCTTTAATTAGTTTATTTATCTATTTTTTAACTTTACAATATTTTTTAATAAATCCGACATAAATCACAGCAGGATCCTCCATGACCCACCACCCAGAATATTGGAAATAAAAGCAAAAATAAA
The DNA here is from genome assembly GCA_024291935.2 of Okapia johnstoni. Taxonomy (NCBI): domain Eukaryota; kingdom Metazoa; phylum Chordata; class Mammalia; order Artiodactyla; family Giraffidae; genus Okapia; species Okapia johnstoni. Next base: position 49,544,016 of record CM044305.1, on the reverse strand, counting down.
CAAATGGGACCTAATTAAAATTAAAAGCTTTTGCACAACAAAGGAAACTAGGAGCAAGATGAAAAGACAGCCTTCAGAATGGGAGAAAATAATAGCAAACGAAGCAACAGACAAACAATTAATCTCAAAAATATACAAGCAACTCCTGCAGCTGAATTCCAGAAAAATAAACGACCCAGTCAAAAAATGGGCCAAAGAACTAAACAGACATTTCTCCAAAGAAAGACATACAGATGGCTAACAAACACATGAAAAGAATGCTCAACATCACTCATTATTAGAGAAATGCAAATCAAAACCACAATGAGGTACCATTACACACCAGTCAGAATGGCCGCTATCCAAAAGTCTACAACCAATAAATGCTGGAGAGGGTGTGGAGAAAAGGGAACCCTCTTACACTGTTGGTGGGAATGCAAACTAGTACAGCCACTATGGAGAACAGTGTGGAGATTCCTTAAAAAAACTGGGAATAGAACTGCCATATGACCCAGCAATCCCACTGCTAGGCATACACACCGAGGAAACCAGAATTGAAAGAGATGCGTGTACCCCAATGTTCATCGCAGCACTGTTTACAATAGCCAGGACATGGAAGCAACCTAGATGTCCATCGGCAGATGAATGGATAAGGAAGGGGTGGTACATATACACAATGGAATATTACTCAGCCATTAAAAAGATACATTTGAATTGGTTCTATTGAGATGGATGAAACTGGAGCCCATTATACAGAGTGAAGTGAGCCAGAAAGAAAAGCACCAATACAGTATACTAATGCATGTATATGGAATTTGAAAGATGGTAATGGTAACCCTATATGTGAGACAGAATAAGAGACACAGATGCATAGAACAGTCCTGTGGACTCTGAGGGAGAAGGTGAGAGTGGGACATTCTAGGACAATAACATTGAAACATGTATCTTGTCGTATGTGAAGCGGAACACCATTCCATGTTTTATGCATGGGACGTATGCTCAGGGATGGAGCGTTGGGATGACACAGAGGGATGGGAAGGGGGAGGGAGGTGGGAGGAGGGTTCGGGAGGGGGCGCACATGTGAACCCATGGCTGATTCATGTCAATGTATGGCAAAAACTACTACAATATTGTAAAGTAATTAGCCCCCAACTAAAATAAAAAAAAAAAGTCAGTATATCAAAATAAACAGAATTGTTGTAAAAAAAAAAAAAAGACTTAACTGAATTTTTTTTAATTAGTTTATTTATCTATTTTTTAACTTTACCATATTTTTTTATAAATTTATTCATTTAGTTGGGGGCTAATTACTTTACAGTATTGCAGTGGTTTTTGCCATACATTGACATGAATCAGCCATGGGTTTACATGTGTTCCCCATCCTGAACCCCCCTCCCACCTCCCTCCCCATGTTTTGCCATACATTGGCATGAATCCACCATGGGTGTACATGTGTTCCCCTTTCAGAACCCCTCTCCCACCTCCTTTCCCATCCCATTCCTCTGGGTCATCCCGGTGCACCAGCCCCGAGAGTCTTTGATGACAAACAAGTCATTAATTTCACACTTTGTTTCATCCATTAATGTTGGCTCTTTCCAACCTGCATGACATTCAAATACATCATTTCCTTTACTTGGTATTCAATGATGTCTTCAAATATTTCATTGTATTAAGGTTTTAACTGCATAGCATTGCATTCAAGGCTGTTTATGACCTAGCCGCCATCTAATTTGTCACCTTCACCTTCTACTTCCTGTCTTCTTAAAGCAGGAGGTCTATATGAAATGCAGCAGACAGGAAAGATGGTCTAGAACTGAATATTTCAGGGCTTTCTTTAACAGAAAAATATGTGTGTGTGTACTGGAGGCAGGAAGCAGAGATGGATACAATGAAATATTTGAAGACATCATTGAATTCAACCATAGAAAATGTTTAATAACTATCCTATGATAGTTAAAGGACAATCTTTGAGTGTATATATACTATGTTTCAAACACAACTCTAGGCAACTGGGAAAACAACAGTGAATAATACAAAGGCCTTGCCCTTAAGCTAGGTGAACTTTTGGTGAAAAAAGACAAGCAATAAATGAGTGATAATAATTTAGATATTTTCAGATGGTGATACATAAAATGAAAGAAAGCTGAGCGCCACAGAATTGATGCTTTTGAACTGTGTTGTTGGAGAAGACTCTTGAGAGTCCCTTGGACTGCAAGGAGATCTAATCAATCCATCCTAAAGGAGATCAATCCTGGGTGTTCATTGGAAGGACTGATGTTGAAGCTGAAACTCCAATACTTTGGCCACCTCATGCGAAGAGTTGATTCATTGGAAAAGACCCTACTGATAGGTAGGATTGGGGGCAGGAGGAGAAGGGGACGACAGAGGATGAGATGGGTGGATGGCATCACTGACTCGATGGACATGGGTTTGGGTAGACTCCGGAAGTTGGTGATGGACAGGGAGGCCTGGTGTGCTGCAGTTCATGGGGTCGCAAAGAGTCGGACACGACTGAGCGACTGAACTGAACTGAACTGAACTGAACTTGGAGTGAAATGAAAGACAAGATAGATTCAGCAACATTATACATAACTCATCTCACATATCTAATATTTCCCTACTACAAACCACTTTCACATACATTCTATATCATTTGTTTTGTAAAACTCTAGGATGTAGACAATGCCATTATTTTTATCCTCATTTTCTAAATGAGTAATCAAAGCTCAGACTTGCCTTAGGCCATTTAGAGCTGGGATTTGACACTTACTGTTCTGGTTGCCAGTCTAGTACTCTATATTTCCGTTTTGTGGAGCTTCGGTCAGATTGTGGAAGATTTAGAAAGCCAAGAAGAGAAGTATGAGCTTGATTCTTGTCACCCTCACTAGAGCTAACGATAACATTAAAAGAATCAGTAATGATCATGGCTTTATAACCACTCCCAAGAACCCTTCCCATTGAGCAATGGCTGAGGAGCCTGGCTGAGGGCCCATTCCTGGTACTGGTTTAATGGGCATCTGTGTTTCTGGGTGGGTGGGACAGGTAAGGGAAAGGTTAAATCTTTAGAATCACAAGGACTCAGCTACCTTATAAGTCCTTCTCATAGAAGACTTGCCCTTTGGCAGAGCACAGACTGTGTTGTTTAGAGTTGTCTAGCCTATTCCACAAGCCCAAAGATCATATTCTAGGAGAAAAAAAAAGTACTAGAAATCAATAATGCTTGGGATTGCTCTTCGTAGAAGACAGCCCTTGGGTGATTAGGCCAGAAGTTCTACGCTGTCTCAGCCCCAGAGAAATAATGTCCATAGGATATGTGATGGTAAACAGGAGCTGGTCTCCCTTCAGTCTATATAGGCCACTCAGGGAAGAGACAGTTAGCTAGTTTTTTCTATAAAGTGTTTCTGTTTTTCAGACAAAGCCTTTAGGGTCAAGAGAGTCGAGATTGGAAAAACAAGATAGAAATGGAAACTGGCTTTAGTTCTCCTTGAGTCACACTCAGGTGGACTCTGAGACTCTCAGCACAAGTTCTAATATGAGTAGAAGACTTCTGAGCCTACTTTCCATAGTCTGCTACTGTTTTCTTATGCCTAAGATTCCCTTCTAGTTATAGATCGGGGGCAAGGGGGGGCAGGGAAGATCAAGAGAGACGTAAAAACATACACCTGGTCACATAGTGATTCAGTGAGACAGCAGGGCTGGTCCTTAGGTCTTTCTCCTTCTTGCTGTGTGCTTTTTAACTATTCTGTGCTACCTCTTTCTTTTAAGTGTAGCGTCAGGGCCCATATGATAAAAGATATCACATTGACAAAGACAAACATCTACATCACAGGTCATACAGACCTGGCTTCTGATTCTGCTTCTGCCACTTATTAGCTGGTGACTGTAAGTGAGTCATTCAGCATCTCTGAGCCTTATTTCCCTCAACCTTAAAATAAGAATAGCAGTTATCAAAAAGAATTTTTACAAGAATTAAATGAGTCAACATCTTTGAGGTTACCTAGAATAGTATGCAAAGCACAAAGGGTTACCTCCTCTCTCCATTGCTTTCACCAGGAACTTCAAGTATTACTCTTCCTTGACACTAGGAAGAGACAGTGGGTATATGGAGAAAATAAAGGGCAAATAAGTCATATGCGAGGCAAATAAAATATTTTCTTGGTTATAGTAGTTCAGTAGAAAGCATATGGTAACCTGGATTGAAACTGGGATATATTCTTTGGTATCAATAGGCACTCTGTATCTTAGATTTCCTCATAAATTGAAGATAATGGCCTGTACCCTCCTTACTTTGAAGGAAGGCTCAGCAACATAACGAATATGAAAAAGACTTTGAAGTAATAAATGAAATGTGTAAAGAATATTGTGGGCAAAACCCCGAGTTTTAAGCAATCATTGTCATTGACTCATTTAATCTCGGTCAAGTCCACTCTGCTTTCCGGATCTTGATTTCCTCATCTGTAAAATGGGAGCATTGGACTAAATGATCTCAGCAGATGCCATTGCCTCTTCTGATATTCAAGGAGTATATTATTTAAATAATAATAGATAAGATCTGTATAATGTCTTATGCTTTATTATTTTATATCTACTATCAAAGTGAGGATAGCACTGAACTTCTAGAACTGCTAGACGGGGGTTAGAGAGACATGAATTTTTGTTTCTTGTCCCTACTTTGACATTGACTCACGGTATGATCTTAAGCATGTTTTTTTCCCCCCTCATTTTCGGACTCTAAGTTTCTTAATCTGTGAAATAGGAGATATGAGGTTTGGACTAAGTCAGTTCAGTTCAGTCACTCAGTCGTGTCCGACTCTTTGCAACACCATGAACCACAGTACGCCAGGCCTCCCTGTCCATCACCAACTCCCAGAGTCCACCCAAACCCATGTCCATCAAGTCGATGATGCCATCCAGCCATCTCATCCTCTGCGTCCCCTTCTCCTCCTGCCCTCAATCTTTCCCAGCATCAGGGTCTTTTCCAGTGATTCAGCTCTTTGCATGAGGTGGCCAAAGTATTGGAGTTTCAGCTTCAACATCAGTCCTTCCAATGGACACCAAGGACAGATCTCCTTTAAGATGGACTAGTTGGATCTCCTTGCAGTCCAAGGGACTCTCAAGAGTCTTCTCCAACACCACAGTTCAAAAGCATCAGTTCTTCTGTGCTCAGCTTTCTTTATAGTCCAACTCTCACATCCATACATGACCACTGGAAAAACCATAGCCTTGGCTAGATGGACCTTTGTTGGCAAAGTAATGTCTCTGCTTTTTAATATGCTGTCTAGGTTGGTCATAACTTTCCTCCCAAGGAGTAAGCATCTTTTAATTTCATGGCAGCAGTCACCATCTGCAGTGATTTTGGAGCCCAGAAAAATAAAGTCCACCACTGTTTCCACTGTTTCCACAACTATCTGCCATGAAGTGATGGGACCGGATGCTATGATCTTAGTTTTCTGAATGTTGAGCTGTAAGCCAACTTTTTCACTCTCGTCTTTCACTTTCATCAAGAGGCTCTTTAGTTCTTCGTTTTCTGCCATAAGGGTGGTGTCATCTGCATATCTGAGGTTATTGATATTTCTCCTGGCAATCTTGAATCCAGCTTATGCTTCCTCCAGCCCAGCGTTTCTCATGATGTACTCTGCATATAAGTTAAATAGGCAGGGAGACAATATACAGCCTTGAGGTACTCCTTTTCCTATTTGAAACCAGTCTGTTGTTCCATGTCCAGTTCTAACTGTTGCTTCCTTACCTGCATACAGGTTTCTCAAGAGGCAGGTCAGGTGGTCTGGTATTCCCATCTCTTTCAGGATTTTCCACAGTTTATTGTGATTCACACAGTCAAAGGCATTGACATTGTCAATAAACCAGAAATAGATGTTTTTCTGGAACTCTCTTGCTTTTTTGATGATCCATTGGATGTTTGCAATTTGATCTCTGGTTCCTCTGCCTTTTCTAAAACCAGCTTGAACATCTGGAAGTTCATGGTTCACTTATTGCTGAAGCCTGGTTTGGAGAATTTTAAGCATTATTTTACTAGCGTGTGAGTTGAGTGCAATTGTGTGGTAGTTTGAACATTCATTGGCATTGCCTTTCTTTGGGATTGGAATGAAAACTGACCTTTTCCAGTCCTGTGGCCACTGCTGAGTTTCCCATATTTGCTGGCATATTGAGTCCAGTACTTTCACAGCATCATCTTTCAGGATTTGAAATAGCTCAACTGGAAGTCCATCACCTCCACTAGCTTTGTTCGTAGTGATGCTTTCTAAGGCCCACTTGACTTCCCATTCCAGGATGTCTGGCTCTAGGTGAGTGATCACACCATCATGATTATCTGGGTCGTGAAGATCTTTTTTGTACAGTTCTTCTGTGTATTCTTGCCACCTCTTCTTAGTATCTTCTGCTTCTGTTAGGTCTCTACCATTTCTTTCCTTTATTGAGCCCATCTTTGCATGAAATGTTCCCTTGGTATCTCTAATTTGCTTGAAAAGATCTCTAGTATTTCCCATTGTATTGTTTTCCTCTATTTCTTTGCACTGATTGCTGAGGAAGTCCTTCTTATCTCTCCTTGCTATTCTTTGGAACTGTGCATTCAAATGGGTATATCTTTCCTTTTCTCCTTTGCTTTTCACCTCCCATCTTTTCACAAGTATTTGTAAGGCCTCCTCAGACAGCCATTTTGCTTTTTGCGTTTCTTTTCCATGGGGATGGTCTTGATTCCTGTCTCCTGTACAAGGTCACGAACCTCCATCCATAGTTCATCCGGTATTCTGTCTATCAGATCTAGTCCTTTGAATCTATTTCTCACTGCTACTCTATAGTCATAAGAGATTTTATTTCGGTCATACCTGAAGGGTTTAGTGGTTTTGTCCACTTTCTTCAATTTCAGTCAGAATTTGGCAATAAGAAGTTCATGGTCTGAGCCACAGTCAGCTCTTGGTCTTGTTTTAGCTGACTGTATAGAGCTTCTCCATCTTTGGCTGCAAAGAATATAATCAATCTGATTTTGGTGTTGACCATCTGGTGATGCCCATGTGTAGAGTCTTCTCTTGTGTTATTGGAAGAGGGTGTTTGCTATGAACAGTGTGTTCTCTTGGCAGAACTCTGTTAGCCTTTGCCCTGCTCCATTCTGTACTCTAAGGCCAAATTTGCCTGTTATTCCAGGTGTTTCTTGACTTCCTACTTTTGCATTCCAGTCCCCTATAATGAAAAGGACATCTTTTTGGGGTGTTAGTTCTAGAAGGTCTTGTAGGTCTTCATAGAACTGTTCAACTTCAGCTTCTTCAGCATTACTGGTCGGGGCATAGACTTGAATTACCATGATATTGAATGGTTTGCCTTGGAAACGAACAGAGATCATTCTGTTGTTTTTGAGATTGCATCCAAGTACTGCATTTCGGACTCTTTTGTTGACTATGATGGCTACTCCATTTCTTATAAGGGATTCCTGCTCACAGTAGTAGATATAATGGTCATCTGAGTTAAATTCACCCATTCCAGTCCATCTTAGTTCACTGATTCCTAGAATGTCAATGTTCACTCTTGCCATCTACTGTTTGACCACTTCCAATTTACCTTGATTCATGGACCTAACATTCCAGGTTCCTATGAAATACTGCTCTTTACAGCATCGAATCTTGCTTCTATCACCAGTCCCATTCACAACTGGTTGTTTTTGCTTTGGCTCCATCCCTTCATTCTTTCTGGAGTTATTTCTCCACTCATTTCCAGTAGCATATTGGGTACCTACCGACCTGGGGAGTTCATCTTTCAGTGTCCTACTTTTTGCCTTTTCATACTGTTCATGGGGTCCTTAAGGCAAGAATACTGAAGTGGTTTGCCATTCCCTTCTCCAGTGCACCACATTCTGTCAGACCTCTCCACCATGACCTGTCTGTCTTGGGTGGCCCCACACACCATGGCTTAGTTTTGTTGAGTTAGACAAGGCTGTGGCCCATGTGATTAGATTGGCTAGTAGCTTTCTAAGCTTTTCTGCAAATGCCCTGGGGAGTAATAATGATACCATTATCATTAGATAATAATCAATAGTTAAGATCTGTATAATGCTTTATTCTTTGTTATTTTATATCTACTATCATACCACAGTGATAACGCTACAGAGAAGGGGAGAAATGGAGAGATCTAGCTGGAGTGATAAGTTTCCTGTGCTTGCTTCAGATACATTATTAGGTTTAATTTTCATCTGTTATGAATATGGGGCCTCTACTTAATGTTTCACTTGTAAAAAAAAAAAGGTTCAATGCAAAAGAAAAAATAATTTGAATATATAGTTTCTAAAGTCTTAAGTTTTAAAGGTTGGATTCAATAAAATACATTGTTTGATAACATCATTTTGTTGTTTTAATGAAATAGTATATTGTGAATATCCTTCAAAATTAAAAAAAAAAAGACATTGACTGCACAGTGTTCCCTTGCATGAATATGGAATAATTTATTTAATCATCCTCATAATGTTGGACATTTACATTTTTCCAATGCAGTTGTCCCTTGGTATCTGTTGGAGATTGGTTCCAGGAGCCCCAGTGGATGCCAAAATATGTGGATCCTCAAGTCCCTTATATAAAATGATTTAGTCCACCTGAAACCATAAAACTCCTAGAAGAAAACAAAGGCAGTACACTTTTTGTCATTAGTCCTAGCAGTTCTTTTTTGAATCTGTTTCCTTGGACAAAAAAAAACAAAAGAAAAAGAAAATACAAATGAGACTACATCACACTAAAAAACTTTTGCATATTGAAGGAAACTGACAAAACAAAAAGGCAACTTACTGTCTGGGAGAAGATATTTGCTAATGATATGTCAGATAAAAGATTAATATCAAAATATATAAAGAACTCACACAACTCAACATACATTTTAAGCATGAGACAAGTGCTCAGGGCTGGGGCAATGGGATGACCCAGAGGGATGGGATGAGAAGGGAGGTGAGAGGGGGTTCCGGATGGGGAACACATGTAAAACCATGGCTGATTCATGTCAATGTTTGGCAAAAACCACTACAATATTGTCAAGTAATTAGCCTCCAACTAAAATAAATAAATTAATAAAAAAATGAGCAGAGGACCTGAGTGGACATGTTTTCAAACAACACATATAGATGATCAAAATGCACATGAAAAGATACTCAGCATCACTGACTATCTGAGAAATATAGATCACCAATTATCAGAGAAATGCAAATCAAAAACACAGTGAGATGTCACTTCACACCTGTTAGAATGACTATCTCCAAAAAGACAATAAAAAACAAGTGTTGGAGAGGATGTGGAAAAAAGAAGACCTTATGCACTATTGGTGGGATTGTAAATTGATGCAGCCACTATGCAAAAACAGTATGGTTAGTCCTCAAAACATTAACAATAGAACGACCATATGATCCAGCAGTTCCACTTCTGGGCATTTATCCAAAGGAAAAGAAGACACTAATTCAAAAAGATATATGTATACTTGTGTTCATTGCAGCATCATTTATAATTGCCAAGATATGGAAGCAATCTAAATGTCCATCAATAGAAGAATGGATAAAGAAGATAAAGTGTATATATATTTAGCCATAAGGAAAAATGAAATCTTACCATTTGCGACAACATAGATGGTCTTGGAAGGCATTATGCTAAGTGAAAAAAGTGGACAGAGAAAGGTAAATAACATATGATTTCACTTATCTGTGGATTCTGAAAAATAAATGAAACAAAACAGTACCAAGAGCAAACTGGTGGTCACCAGAGGGGAGGAGAGTGAGGGGTTGGGAGAAGTAGGTGAAGAGAATTAAGAGATAGAGACTTCTAACTATAAAATAAATAAGTCACAGGGCTGTGATGTACAGCATAGGGAATATCATCAATAATATTGCAATAACTTTGTATGATGACAGATGGTTACTAAACTTTTCACGGTGATTAGTCCTAAACTATATAAATGTTGGATCACTATGTTGTACAACTGAAACTAATATAATTCTGTATGTCAACTGTGGGGTTTCCCTAGTGGTCCAGCTGGTAAAGAACCTGCCTGCCAATGCAGGAGACACAAGAGATGTGGGTTCAATTCCTGGGTCAGGAAGATCCCCTGGAGAAGGAAATGGCAACCTGCTCCAGTATTCTTGCCTGGAAAAATTCCATGGACAAAGGAGCCCGGCAGGCCAGTCCATGGGGTCTCAAAGAGTCAGACACAACTGAGCATGCACGTGCAAACATGTCAACTGTAGTGCAATAATAAAGAAAAAAATCTTGAAAAACAAATAATAAAAATAAATTGGCATAATAGAATAAATGCAGTTGAAATTTTGATCCGTGATTGGTTGAATCTATGGGTGTGAAACATGAATATTGAGGGCTGACTGTTTTCCCTTTTTATATAATGATAAATTGAACTACATTTTGGTGCTTAACCTTGCTATTTTCTTGTAAAAAATTCCAAAAGTGGAATTACTGATTGAACTTTGTGTGAATCTTAACTTTTCAGATATGTGGCAAAATTGCACTCTAAAAAGTTTACACACCTACTAACAAAACTTTTCACCATTAATTAGTAGTAAATGTTCACCAATCTTCCTTGTGAAAATGATGTTTTATTTCATATTTCTATAATTACTAATAAAATTGAAATTGTACAATTTTCATATGCTGATTGATCTTTTTTGTTTCTTCTTTTATTTGCCCATTCATGTCTGTTGCCCATATTTCTATCATACTACTCATATTTATATGTCAAGGAAATTAACCACTGCTTTTACATACTTGATACCAACATGTATTTTTTAATTCATGATTGTCTTCAGATTATATTATTTTTGTTTCATGCAAGAAAACTTAAATGTTTTCAAGGCTATCAGAATTTTCACTTACATATTCTTTATTGTCGTGTTCTAAAAATCCCCTTTGGACCTTCAAAAATTGAAAAAAAAGTGTTCACTTACAATATTTCAATAATTCCTTTTTTTGTTTTTCTATTGACATATTTAATCCATCTGGAATTTATTTTGGTTTCAACTAGTAATTTAACTTTATTATCTTTTCCAAATGAGTAACCAGTTGTTCTGACACCACTAAAATGAATAAATCCATCCTTTTTTTGCTGATTTATAATGATGTATTGCATATGCAGTCTGTTTTTGACTTCTCTGGTCTCTTGCACTGATCAATCTATGCTGGAATCAATACGAAACTGTTGTAATCATTTTGGAGCTATAATACTTAAAATGTCTGGTGGGGAAAGTCCCATTACTCTTTGTTTTTTTTCAAATAATATCTTGGCAATATCACACATTTTATCTCTTTAGATAAACTTTAGGATTATTTTGTCAAAATTTTGTTCAGGTTTGTTTAAATTTGTAGATTTGACTGGGAGAAAAGCTGGCATCCTTGCAGTATTGCATCTTCCAATCCAGGAACACTGTACATATTTCCATTTAATTCCAGTCTTCATTTACATACCTCAATAAAGGGTTTGGGAGTCAGAGCTACAAGGAGACAGGTACAGAGTTTACTGGAAGTAAGAGCCCTATAATAGAGTACAGAAATGAAGTGGGCTAAAGTTTAAGAAAAAATGGGGCAGAGATACTATAGAGGGGATTCAAGCTTTGTATGGAATAGAGGTGGTGTGACCAATGCTTAGTTATTTCCAATGTGTGAGATTCATAGCCTTATGCACTCTGATATGGGAAAAATAAATGGTGTGGTACCAGGCTGGTCAATTTCATTTTAATGAACATCATTTTCTTCAGCTGTATAATGAGGTATGTTGTAATCCCTGTTATATTTAATTTGTACAAGATTGTTATTAACTTTTGCAAGCTAATCAAATGGAATGGATTTTTATTTCATATTATTATAATTTATATATTTTATTATTACTTTATGTTACATAGTATATAAATAAATATGTATCATATGTGCTTTGTGCTTAGTTGTTCAGTCATGTCCAACTCTTTGTGACCCCATGGACTGCAGCCCATCAGGCTCCTCTGTCCATGGGGATTCTCCAGGCAAGAATACTGGAGTGAGTTGCCATGCCCTCTTCCAGGTGATCTTCCCAACCCAGAGATTGAACCCAGGTCTCCCACATTACAGGCAGATTCTTTTCCATGTGAGTCACCAGGGAAGCTGTATCATATAGTAGATTGTAAATGTAGCCTTTACATGCACTGAGAAACTGAAAATTCATGACTCCCTTTAATGGCATATTCACTTTATTGCAGTAGTCTGGAACCACACCTGTAATACCTCTGAGATGTCTTCAGGATTGCAGGAACACTGATTCTGTGAGGGTGTCCCAGTTCTAGAACATTCACAGCACTAGAAGTGAACTCACTGGAATTAGTACAGGGCCTGCCTTCTAGGAGTTGGCACCCAAAACCTGTGTGGCAGTTATCATAGCACCATCCTTTCTGTACACATATTACCATCCTCAGTTTGAAGCACAAAGAAGCTGTTTGCAAATTGTGTCCTATTTATACAAATGAAATCTTGCAGTATGGTAGAAAGATTATTGGCCTAGAGGCCTTAATTTTGTCATTGTGGAATGAAAGTGATGATAATACCTACCTCAAAGCATTGCTGAGGTGATTTACTTAAATAGCACATGTAAACCCCCTCACATAGCCTTGTTCATAGTAAATGCTTACTAAATGGTAGTTTTTCTTCCTTCTGGTGCCTCTAACTCAGTGTTCTTCATTCAAGTCACCTCCCCAGAACTCATCCTTGGAATGAAAGTGTTGTTTTGGGGTGAATTTTAACAGTTCCTTCAAGCCCAGCATTTTGGATTCCTTTGAAAAAGGGAAGAGAAAAAGAGAGGGAGGGAGGAACAAGAAATTTTGTAATCTGGTTACACTGAATCTCCAACATAAAATAACCTACTGCAATCGATGAGCTTTCTGTGACAGTTATGTACATTTTAGGCTGAGTGAAAAGAGGGGAAAGCTGAGCTGTAGCTAAATTTGTCGGTTCCCCCCAATATCAAATAACAATTGTTCTTCAATTTTTCTTTCTTTTCCCTACAACAAACATTCTTCCCCTGCCAAAAGAAGCCTCCTTAAAATCTTGACCTATTCCATAAAGTAAAGCACAGCAGTAAATGAGAAAAAAAAAATACCAAGGACTTGGAGAAAGAAAGGGGTGGTATGAGGGGAAGAAAAATCTCAGGCTGGGGGCAGGACAAAGAGCATGAGTTCTGCATGTTTTAGAGTAGCAGGTATTGCTATCTATTTCTGCTGATAATTCTATGTGTCTCTAGATATCTCTGTTCAACTTCAGTATTCGTTCAGTCAGTGTTTATTAAAGACCTACTGTGTGCCAGGCCTGTGTGAGGAACAAGGAATGAAGTATGTGTTTTTGAGTGGAACTCCATGTTTTTCTTTAAACAGCTATGATCCTAAGGATTTCTGAGTGTGAGAATGTGTATGGTGTGTTTGTGTGTATATATTTCTGTGCATCTCTCACAACTTCACATGTACATGACAGTGATTATTTTTCTTCTTCTATCTTCAGAAGACTTCCTTTCATTTGCTATATTTACAAAGAGTGGGCTTTATCTCTTTGATTTTTATACTCTGAAAGCTTAATGATATGGTCATTTGCTTTTTAAAAAATTAACTTATTTATTATAATTCGAGGCTAATTACTTTACAATATTGTGGTGGTTTTTGCCATACATTGACATGAGTCAGCTATGGGTGTACATGTGTCCCCCTGTCCCGAACCCCCTCCTACCTCCCTCCCCATTCCATCCCTCTGGGTTGTCCCAGTGAACCAGCTCTGAGTGCCTTGTTTCATGCATCGAACGTGGACTGGTCATCTATTTAACATATGGTAATATATATGTTTCAATGTTATTCTCTCAAATCATCCCACCCTCGCCTTCTCCCACAGAGCCCAAAAGTCTGTTCTTTATATCTGTGTCTTCTTTGTTGTCTCACATAACAGTTAAAAATCACATGGAGTTCTCCTTTATAGAAGGGTTATCTGTACTTGTATTATGAAAAACAACCATGTTGTGTCATCCTAATAAAGGAGGTATGAGAAGGACCTGAACTGTCCATCCCTTTGAAAAACACCTATGAAAATCAAACCATACAGCATTGAATTAAACCATCCTGGTTTAATAGAGTTATATGATCAAATTGTATGGGACCATTCCCTATCCACCTCTCATTGGGCAGGATATGTCTTCACACATTTTCTATCTAGAAATACTTTCCAGAGAGGCTCCATTGACACATTAACAGGGCTGTTTACTCTTATATTTGTTCTCCCAGGAAAGCAGAAGTACCTGTGTGCCAGCAGAAATGATTGCACCATTGATAAATTCCGAAGAAAAAATTGTCCATCTTGCCGTCTCCGGAAATGCTATGAAGCAGGGATGACTCTGGGAGGTATGATACTTTTCTTCCTCTTTTTCTTTCTTCCTTTCCCTCCCTTATTCTCTTATTCTTTCTTTAAACCAGATTTTCTCTTTGACGATTCTAAGGAAGCCAGCCATGCTCTAAAAACAGGCTGACCCCTTCACATCCAACATGGCCATCAGTCAGCTGGTGCTTTTCTTTATCCTTAAACATGCTACACCACACTGTGGGGCTCATCATAGGAGCAGGAGGTGTGAAGCAGGGATCAGGACCCATCAGAGGATGAGTGAGTATGGACTTGACTTGAAGGGCTTCCCAGGGGACATAATGGTACTGACCTTATGTTGTTAAATGATGGCTAAGATGAGAGAACTAAGGAATTCAGAACAGTCACAGGTGCAGGATGACCCAGGCACAGGCTGGCCCTGAACACCCAGTAATATTCCTCGGTTAGCTGCTGCCTGTGTTGTGGCACTGGCCACCTGGAATGAAAAGCTGCTTTTCTTTGGAATCTATGACTAGGCTGCCAAGCAGAGCCAGTTTCCTATCCCACATCTCCCAGGGATGAGCAGGCCTTTTAATCATTTCCCTTTCTTTGCAAATCTATTGACAATTTCCAAAAGCATTTTTTTTTCGTAACAGAATAGTTTGACAGAATGAAGATACAGCTCTTTCAAGGGTAATCCCCCATCAAAATGCTCTCTGTCCTCTAGTCTATGTCTACCACAATTGTTGTCACCATTACAGAAAGATTTGACTGACACTTACATTTTCCCCCTTCAGATTCCTATTTTTTCATGTTTGTATCTGCTCACTGCCAAGTTCCTTCCTAACACTTGCCACTTCCAAAAAGATGCACCTTTCATGAGAAAAGCAAGCTTATTAGTTTACTTTGATTTGGAAATTTGAAGAAAGACAAGCCTGTTTCTGAACACCTGAAACTGTGGCCTCATACCTGATTACTTATTATCATCCTGGAAAATCCAAGTGCTTATAATTCTGCTCTCTCCCCTCCCCTTCTCAAGACTGATTTAGAGTACTTGTTTACCATTGACTTTCTGCAAGGTGCTCAATACCTTGTCTGCCTATGTGCATATTTACAGAAATCAACATGGTAGTTTTCTAACCATGTGTGAGTCTTCATGTGGGTAGCTGTATCCTTGCCTCCTTGAAGGCTAGTAATATTCTTTAAACAGACCAAAGTATTAAAAATGAATTTACATAGGCTCAGTTTGAGACAGCCTTTCAACTAGTGTCTAGTACTCCTAGTCATAGCATGCAGAAGCTCTACAAGTGGTTTTCCAGGCAACCACATCAAATGAGATTCAAATATTTGAGAAAAATAAACTTTATTCTTCTTTGCTTGGCTTACTACAGAGAAATCCTACAATTGTGGTCTACAGTGAGGAGGAAAAAACAGGGCTGGGCGTAGAGGGAGAATGCAGAAGGACAGCCAGGAAAGTTGACAAAGGAATTGTCAAGATGAAATATTCTCCATATGAATGTTGTCACAACATTCATGGTGGTGGGATCACCCCAGGGTGAGGATTCTGATACACTCAACTCTCAATTATTTAGCCCTCTCTGAATTATGTATAAGAGATGGAGGCTTCCAGGTAGAGAGCCTCTTAGTTTTCCATTTGCTGATACGAATTGCAAACCTGCTTTAACACAGGTAAAGTTTAATGATAATAAGTCTTCATGACGTTTGGGCCCAAATCCTAAAATTAGTTTCATGTGTCAGCTAATATCGTCCACTGTAAAATGATTACAGTCAATCCCTTGTGAGAAGAAGTATGTGTATAACAGACTATTTCACTATTACATATAGCAGTCTGGCATAAATCTATAAATTAATTTCTTGAAGAGAGTGGTAAAGTAAGTTTTCAAATTGATTTATTAAGATATTCAAATTTGAATGAGCTTGGTCAACACAAGGAAAAGAAGCTGAGAAGTACTGTGGCCGGCTCTGGTTTCAGTTCCCTTTTTACATTTACTGAATGTCTCCTATGTACAAGGAACCATGCTAGGCAATAGAGCTTCAGGCAGGCAAACTTCAAGAAATGTCCACAAGATACAAGGATTCTTGATGTTTTGTAAATGGTCTTGCCTTTGGAGTCAGGCAGACCTAGGTTAAAGGCCCAGCACTATTATTCACTGTTCCCCCTCTAAGCTTCAATTTCTTCATCTGTAATTTAGACATACCATTCTCACGGAGCTATAATGGGGAACTGATGACATGATGAATGTGAACATCCTTGGTAAATGACAAAGTGCTAGACAAATGTAAGGACTTATGATAGTAAGGCCAGTGGTAATTTAGTTGGTAAAGTTGTTCACAGCACTTCCCAGTTGGCTTTAACCCTGAGTTACTTGGCATGATCTATAATATGTAATAGCTCCAACAGACAGAACATTACCAGAAATCATCTCAAAACAAAAGTATTATCAAGATCCTGCTTGAAAGCCAATTCTAGTAATTAAGGGACTCATACAGTATGTTGAAGTACCACGTCAATGAAAACCCAAGTATTTACCCTCTTAGATACTATTGTTTGGGAAACAAACCTTTCCATTTTGCTAAACTTATCTTCATATTCCCTGCTTCCCTGCTGCAAACCCCTCCCAAGTTTATTTTTATCTTGCAATTTCAGTGTATACTACAACTTTACTCAAATAATGGAAAAGAGAAAGCAAACATCAATACAGTAATCCTTATTATATTATTAGTATAATATATTATTAGTATATTCAACTAATAATAGACTTCCTTTTTCATAAGATGTGGGTTTAGCATCAACGTTTTGATCACCTTGAAGGGGGATTTATATAATTTTGTTTTATTTTTCCTATCGCTCAATTCAAAATTATATATTCCAAAATGGAAACTAAGAATGTGGGTTTGGGTAATTCCTTTCTCCCCTCTGAGGCTCATTTTTCTCATCATAAAAATAAGGTAATGAGCTTCACCAAGGACCTTTTAGGAACTACCATTTTGTGATTCTATGTCTAAGCTCACAGAGAAAGAATTGTAGATGTGACAGTCCTTTTTTTGGATTGTCTATTCACTGTCTCAGAAATATAGATTAGTCTAGACTTGTGTACTTTGACTCACATAGTGATTTTAGCTACCTCTAGTCACACCTAAGTAAGATATATCATGTGTCTAGACTAGATGGATAGGTTATTGATGGAGTGGAGGGCAGAAGGGCTGTCTTTGTATCTTAGAGAAGCTGGCACTCTGCAACCGATGGCTGCTTGATCTTGATGCCTCAAGGACTCTAATTTAGCTTTCTCTGTAGTGTTTGGTTGGAGAAAGCAATGCCACCCCACTCTAGTACTCTTGCCTGGAAAATCCCATGGACGGAGGAGCACAGTGGGCTGCAGTCCATGGGGTCGCTAAGAGTCGGACACAACTAAGTGACTTCACTTTCACTTTTCCTTTCATGCATTGGAGAAGGAAATGGCAACCCACTCCAGTGTTCTTGCCTGGAGAGTCCCAGGGACAGGGGAGCCTGGTGGGCTGCCGTCTATGGGGTCGCACAGAGTCGGACACGACTGAAGCGACTTAGCAGCAGCAGCAGTAGTGTTTGGTAATGGAGTCGCCTCAGCTCAGAGATACTTACAACACATACCCTTTTCGTTTTGCTTCTAGGCCTCTATACCTGTTGATTCTTATTGTCTTAGCTGTTCTTACTGTTTTTGAAAAGATCCTGGAGGTGGTTGGATTCTCAGCATGGTTTCCTTAAAGACTACCTCCAGGCTCTCAACTGCCCATCTACAACAGGGATAGGCTTTTTATTGAACATGATTTGTTTCTGCCTGCTTTGGAAAAACCACATGCCTCTAATTGCTTCAATAATCTAACCTTCTTGCCTACTCTTCATTTAGAAATTTTTTTAAAATGTAACTGTCTAAAGATACACTTTCTCTCTGACGAATTAACTGCTTTTTTTTTCACATGTCATAATTTAAGTAAATAGAGTCATCTCACTTTTCTCTGTACTTCTCAATGATATACTCCCAGTTTTCAAGATGGAATGAGAAAGAAAAAATTACCTTTACCCACCATGTTCTTCCCTGACCCTTCTTTCTTTCTCATTTGCTTTCCTGTTCCTCCCAAAACGTTATTTATTTCTGTGTTAAGCAACTCTTGAATTCTCAACTTTTAAAAAATGGCATTGGTGCCTGCTTATGCCCTCCTCTCCTGAACCATGGAAGATGGTAGGCCTTTTAAGAATTTCAGGTAACAGCAAAACCCCAGATGTGGAGAATAAACATCTGAAGCCCCAGAGCTTGTGAGAATCAGAAGTATGTAGCATTTTCTTCAGGGGTTACTCTAATATATTTGAGAAGTTTCATTCCTTCTAGGGAGCTAAACTCCACACCTGAGACTCAAAATATTAACAGATCTGCAGGTTTTAACAAGCTCCATGATTCTCTAGTTGAGAGGATATCCTGGTCTGATGTTGCCATGAGCACTACAAACATCCTTAACATTTTCCAGTGTTGACAAGAACCTTGATATCAGCTCTTTCATCATTCCCCATGCTCATGGGCAGCCCACCATGGCTACTTCTGGATCACATGCCTTTGATGCAATAAAGTGATTCCAGTGCTGAAATACCACTCATAGCTTGATTATTCAGCAGATAAGTTTCACATTTATTCATCCGTCTCTCCATTCATCCTTCCAACCAGCCAACTAGCTAGGCCTTTCATATTTCCATCTTTCCATTCTTCTAGTCATCCATTTAAGAAATATTCCTTGAGTGCCAGCCATGTTCCAGTTTCTGTAGAAGGCATTTTGGGTGAACATAGATGAATAAGATACAATCCCTACCCTCAAAAAGTTAAGTAATTGGAGACAGGCAGTGGTAATTAATACAGCTTAACCTTAAAGAATAAATAGGAAATGACTGGGAAGAAGTTCAGTGAAGTAGAGGGAAAGGACATTCAAAGCAAAGTGCATAGTTTGAATAAATGCAGAGAGACATTTTAAATAAGCATCGAGGTTTTGAGGAATAACACAAGTATTAATAGTTTAATATAGCCAAATCTGGGCTTCACTGGTGGCTGAGATGGAAAAGAATCTTCCTGCAATGTGGGAGACCTGTGTTCAATTCCTGGGTTGGGAAGATCCCCTAAAGAAGGGGATGACAACCCACTCCAGTATTCTTGCCTGGAGAATTCCATGGGCAGAGGAGCATGGTGAACTATCGTCCATGGGGTCACAAAGAGTTGGACATGACTGAGTAACTTAACACTTTCACTTTTGCTTTAATGGCCAGATCTGGGGAAATGGGGAAAGCAAGCTGAAACCACACTGAAAATATACTTGGTTATTATGCTAAAAGGTTTGAACTTCAGGCAGTTGAAGAGCTATTACACGGGATAGACATGTTCACATATCCATTTTATTTGCATATTTGTTTTTTAAGAGAATTAGTGAGGGCTGAAGTTTTATAAAAGGAGCTAGTAGCCTGCATAATGAGAGAGAAAGAAATGTCTAGCATCAATTTTGTTAAACATCTAGGATTATAGCTTTGGTTCCTGGAGTTAGTTGCCTCTGTTCAGATTGATACCTGCAAGTACTGACCACGTGCATAAGCCCTTCCCTTATACAAGCCTGTTGCCTTGATCTAGTGCTTCTTGGTGTGAGTTCTGGGAAAAATAGTTCTGTGACATGATACATGAAAATTTATTTTTGTTGAATAAGTTAGGAAAACCTGCATATTATAGTCTTGATCAGGAAGATTTACAGTGCATGTTATCACATCACAGACCTTGACAAATATTGCAGTAAAATAACCCGAGGAACTTAGTAACTCAGGATTCCCAAGTTTATCTCACACACAGAAACTTGTTTGTGTTTTTTTTACTGAAAATTTTATTTTTATTTTTAATATAATTTATTTATTTTAATTGGAGGCTAATTACTTTACAATACTGTAGTGGTTTTGCCATATATTGACATGAATCTGCCATGGGTGTATATGTGTTCCCCATCCCATCCCTCTGGGTCATCCCAGTGCACCAGCCCCGAGCACCCTGACTCATGAATCGAACCTGGACTGGCGATCTGTTTCACATATGATAATATACATGTTTCAATGTCATTCTCCCAAATCATCCCACCCTCGCCCTTTCCCACAGAGTCCAAAAGACTGTTCTATATATCTGTGTCTCTTTTGCTGTCTTGCATATAGGGTTATCGTTACCATCTTTCTAAATTCCATATATATGCGTTAGTATACTGTATTGGTGTTTTTCTTTCTGGCTTACTTCACTCTGTATAATAGGCTCCAGTTTCATCCACCTAATTAGAATTGACTCAAATGTATTCTTTTTAATGGCTGAGTAATATTCCATTGTGTATATGTACCACAGCTTTCTTATCCATTCATCTGCTCATGGACATCTAGGGTGCTTCCATGTCCTGGCTATTATAAACAGTGCTGCGATGAACATTGGGGTACATGCATCTCTTTCAGTTCTGGAGAAACCTGTTTTTATATAACACCTGCTAATATCCTATAAAACCAATGTTTTCTGGAATGTACTTTGGAAAACTTGGTTATAGATAAATTCTCCATCCTATAAGTAGATGATACCACTATCCAAAGTCATGCATTTATAGATGTGTATATCTACATGTATATTGCTCACAAGGAGAATCAATTAAGAATGACTTCATGACCAAGAGCCAACGATCTTCACCACATCTCAAGAGTATGCACGAACACCTTCTAAAACAACTAAAGTAAACCATGTTGGGTATGTAGTATTATTGTCATACACAAATGATAGGATATAATTCAGGCCAAAGCAGGGTTACTGTGTAAGTTATCTAGTGGTCATAGGTACATATTCCTTACCCAAAGAGCACACTAGATACATTATTTCTGAGAAACATGATGACTTCTAGCATCATGCAAAGTGATCACTAAATATTTTGGCTATCTAGATATTCTACCCTAAAGTTTAACAGTCCTTTTTCTCTGACTAGCATTCCAACATCCACCCAGAACCTCATGATGGTGCTACCATATACCTTCATTATTCACGTCAGAGGCCTAGAAATCACAAATTTTAAGACTTTGGGTCCCACTGCCCACACAATGATTGAATCCCCTCAAAACCCCTTTCAGCAAGCAGCAGAGTATTGAGTAGCACAAAGACTCAACAATGTAGAACTCAGTTAATGGAATTTCTTCCCTTCTACTTTGACTCTGTAGATTAGAGCCCCAAAAGTCTCTAGATTGGAGATGCAAGCAGTAAGTCTCAATTCTGAGAAATGCTACTCCCCACACAAATTTCTTAGATACTCGAGTACTCCTACTGATCTGTATAACTGAGGCATGCACAGAGGAGTATAATTGCCACATAAATTTTGACCTCAACATGTACATGTGGCTCAGCAGTTACAGTTTCTGGTTTTCTTTTTTTGTTTAGGTTTCATGTTTTAGGAGGTCCTCTGTATAGTGAAAATGGTTTGATGGAATAGGATACAGACAGGCCTTGTTTCTCATCCTAGCTCTGCCACTTACTATCTTGATGACCTTGGGTAAATCATTAAATTTCTGAGCCTCAGTTTCCCCAAATCAATTTCCTAACTACATTATGGGAATAATAAAATCTTCCTTACAAAACTGTGGTAAATTTGTAAAGATACTAACACATAAGAGGTATGCAATAAATATCACTGTACTTTCCTTTTTGTATGAAAATTGGTCTGTGTGCTCCCAGTCACCACTGGAGCCTGTTCTCTTTGCTATAGCAGTGTGGATTTTGGCACTGGTTCCTTGGTTCTCTAGTCTCTGAATTTCCCTTGAATTAACCCTGTAATCTGTCCTCCAAGGCCAATATTGCCATCTTCCAATTGGTTACATACATATTTGGTGACATATTGGAGAGTAAAAGGTATCTTTCTCTCTAACTGTAGTTCTCAAGTGAACTTTTATATGGAATTACCTCCAAACAACATTTTCTGGGACAGCATATATATGCTGTATTCTGTCTCTGAATATTTGTTTTTATAGAACTATGGTTAGAAGTAAGTAAATTTCTCTGATCATCAAAATTGATGATATCTGGTTCTGAATAAGTATCTCACTTGTAAAATCACCACTTAAAATCCTTGAGTTTTTAAAGTGTAATAGCAGCAGATTTTATTGTTGTTTACTTTTGCTGTGAGTGCTCCAAATTCCCTCAGTTGCTTTTGAGAGAGTAAAATGATGTCATAGGCAATATTTTTTGAAGGTAGTATGCGGAAAGGTAAGAGTACACAGCACACAATAGGTCATATATACAAAAGCAGGTATTTTCCAAATATAACAATTTAGAAAAAAAGCTTCATATGAGCTGATAACATAACTGTTTGTATGAAAGCCTTTTACTTTTGATTTAAGAAAAGTGCTACTTGTTCTTACAAGTTGGTGAATGTACTCCTTAAGATCAACAAAAGTGTTTAGAATATTTTCTTATTGTCTTGAACTTCTACATAGACAATTTACCGGAGAAGGATGCTTTTTTAGAGACTTTTGTACATTCTTTGTGATCATGTTTGTATGAAGTAGAATTAAGGGGAAAATACACAACCATCCAGAAACCAGTAGAGCCTTCAAATTGTCTATTACCGATAATATTTCCATGACAATGGATATATAGAAAGTAAACTGCAAATGGCATGGCTACCCTGGATCACCTCTTTTAGAACCAAGTTCCATTCTCTTCAGTCCATTTCATCCATGCTGTAGTTTTTAGATCCCTTAAGCCTGGCATAGAATGCATTTCTTTCCACTGTTTAATACCCCATTGGACCAGTGGTTCTGTGGCTGACGTGAAAATTGACTGTTGAGGGACATTTCAGACTTTTAACAGTCAGCAATTTAAAAAAAAATGTAAGCACCAATCCTGAAGAAATCACCTGCGAAAAACTTGGACTGGCATTTGGAACTAAAAAGAAAATCTGGATCTTGACCAAGACAAAAGGTCACCAGCCTGGGCCTTCACAGTGTGGTGTTATCATGCTGACCACAATGAAACTGGAAGAGACTGAGGACTCTCACCAGGGTGGAAAATGAGGCATAGAAGCTTTGATTAGTGAGCTGTTAGGTGCAGAGACATTAATTTCGAAGCATTCCCATCTCTAGGTTGAGCAATAATGCTTGTAATATTATGGGATTGTTGGCTGCTACAAGAAATTCAGAAGACCAAATAGGGAGTCTTTGTTGGCCTCTGAGTAGCTATAAGGAGACTGTTAAATTTCACCTCCCTTCTCTCCCTCCGTATCCTTTCCCCTCAACCACAACCACCACTTAATTCTTGCCCAAGAGGCACATACAAACACATATATGTCCTTTAGTATATTGATCAATAAAGCAGAAAAGAAAGAGAAAGAGGGAAAAACTCCAAAACTCCAAATAAAGAATTTTCCATTTCCCAGTCTCACTTCTGTCTTACAGGTAGATAGGAAATGAGAAGAAAACCTCTAGTCCAAAATGGCAGGCACCCCTTCTCCCCAACTTTGCATTGCTGCCTCCTACATCAGAGGATCTGACTCAAGTATCTGGTTGTGGGGCCAGCTAACATGCTAACACATCTTCAAGTTGCTATGTTCACCAGTGTCTCTCTTTCATATTAGAAAAAATACAGATTAGATATTGCAAGCATCTCATAATGACCGGACACTAAAGAAAGGCTGACCTGATTTGCCTTATTCAAAATGAGGGTTCTAGAGGATTTTATTGGATATCCCAGAAACACCTGGAATGCGAAACTTGGGGACTTAATCCCCTGCTCCTCAACAGAAACTCTGATGTTGGGGCTGGGGACTACTCTATTAGTTGATTACTCCTCCCAGTGATGGTATTTCCCTACCTCATAGCTATGTGAGGACTAAGTAGTAGAGTTAAAATTCATGTAGCCATGACTATCATGATTGTTGTTTTCTATAATATGACCTGGTATTAGCAGAGGGCCCTTTGATTGTTTTTGATCATATATGATGGCATCAGGGACTGACTCAAGTGGATGCAGTGAAGCTCTGGTGCAGTTGCTTGCTTTCCACAGTGTGCTACTGCTACAAAGAAGTTTAGCTAATGGGACTCAAAGTGCTGCTTTGAACAAGAAGCCACTGTCCCTATCTGAGGCTCCTGTGGTAATTTTCACTTGGTTATTTTACAATTCACAAGTTTCCTCTTACCTCTATTTTGCTGGACCTCTGCCATGGAGCTAGATCGTAACCTTAGGCTCCATCATTGAGCTGAAGGTAGTAGCTGTTCCATACAAGTTCAGTAAACAAAAACCAGATTTCTGATTCCCCTGGAGGAACACCTCCAAGAAGCCAGCCAGCCATCTCTTCAAACAAACCAGGAGAGTACAGTCAGACATTCCTTTTCTCCCTATTCTCAAAGTTAATGTGACTTTTCTTTTAGCAGTGCACACACACTTGAACTTTTCTTAAAGCGAAAGAAGGCAAAATCTAAGAACCAGTGCCTACTTTCTTGTTTTCTGTTGAAGTGAAGATGATGGAGGAAAGTTGATAAGACTTTACCTCTTAACTTCTAGCTTTAGTGCCCCACACTATTCACTTACATCATACACTTGCTTCTCCATCAAATGTGATGCTTTGTTCTCCCAGGCCAGCCTCAAAGTTTGCATTGATGTATGAGGAGAGAGCCTTAGAATTTACAGTATTTTGCTATGCTCTGTCTCTGCCTCAGAGACTTCATATTGAAGCTAGCTTCCTTCTTGTGGATGTGGAATCTTTGAGGCCAGGGGCTGACAAATGTGAGAGTCAGAAGCACTCATCCAGCCTTACCTGGAGCTGTATTTTCCACCCTCTTCCTTCTCCTCTCTCCACCTATACACAGACACACAAACACACACACACACACACCTCTCTCCTTCCCCTAACTCAACAATATTCTGGAGAAAAACCAAGGAAGGACTTCAAGGAGGGAAGGGAATTTCCCCCTCTTTGGGGCAGAATTTTAATCTCCAGGCCAACAAGAGTTTCCTTAATGTGAACTGAAAGGCTAATGTGGTTTATTTTTTAACTACTTTCTATTTGTTTGAATGTTGCATATTTCTGCTAGTGAATTTTCCTTTAATAAAGCCATTAATACACCAATGGTATTTTCTTATTTACAACAGACTGACAGAATTAATGCTGTTAACATTGGGCCTTTTTTCTTTTTCTTTCTTTTTTTTTTTTTCTCTCGTTTGCTTTCCAGGTCATGCTGACCTGTTCAGCTTGGACTGTTTCACATTTGTTTTTAATGTCAGTTTAAATGTAATTGTAAAAGCATGTATGCTCTAAATTCATGTAGTTACTTTTTCCAGTGGAAAAGCCTGATATGTGAAACCATTTCCAGGCTCTGTAATTTCACATGAGCAGGCTTTTGGTGATGACCTTGTGCCCCTCACCCAGCATGGTATCTGGACAGTGAAACTCTTTCTTCTGGCTCAGTAGTCAGAGAGAGGAGACTTGGAAATATTTTCTGCCAGATCCTGTGCTTTGGCAAGCATGTGCAGCATTGCATATCATTCTATTATTAATTACGTTTACTCCCTCATGAACTAAAAACTATTAGACTAAATAGTCCAACATAAACCTTGAAAGATAAAATTTGATATTCTTTTCCCTGGCTATGCTTCTGACTCAGGATTGGAACTGGGAGAATGGGGGCATGAGTGGAAGGACCAAGAAGCCTTCTTGCCTGGGAGAATTTGGCCTACACTTGTTTGTGTACACTTACACTTGGAGGCACCCCCTACTAATCTCTCACTCCATGCCTGCCAAGAACTGGCTTTGTTCCCTGTCTCTTATCCCTGTCCTAGTTATTCCCCACTCATCTCCAGCTGACCCTTCTCCCCACTAACGTGCTACCCTATCTGATAAAATTGAAAGAGTACTACCCAAGAAGTCAGGATACCTGATTCTAGTTCCTTCTCTGGTACTATCTAGCTGTGTGACCTTGGGCAAGACTTGGCTTTGGCCCTCAGTCTGCTCATCTTTAAAATGAGGATTAGTTCCCATAGGAAAAGAAGAAATAGACAAGACTTGAGGCCTTCAAGCATCTTGTTGACAATGGAATTTTCTCTTCAAACAAAATCTGATGCAGAGCCCCAAATGAAGATATGGAATAAAGCACTGCTTTGAAAGAAGACAGGGTTATTGGAGTCACTTGCTCAGCCCTACTTTGCTTCCTCTCAGGGCCCTTTAAAAATCTTTTGGATTCCATTAGTGTACTAGATTGATGTCTGGGGGAACTTCCAATTTGTTTCTCTCGCCTAATTGGTTTAAATCCCTGTCAAAACTCTGTATGTTTCATAAGTTAGCTGTTTCAGAGAGAAATTCATCTACTTGAGATAAAGGGAATGACATGTCATAATGTAGGGTTTAGCAACTAGCAAGAGAATAAGAGGCATCATGTATTGTTTTACAGAATTTATTCTGTGCTAAGCACCTTACATGTATTCTCTTAGGTAAAGTTATAACAACTCTGTGAGGTAGATCTTATAATTATCTTAGGATTCTTAAACCTGTCAGTATGGCCCTCAGTCTTTGGCTTGAGACCAGTTGCCCAAGATGGAAGGCAATATTTTTATAGGTTGCTACCTTAAACAGCTTTTCAGAATGTTGTCTAGCCAGAGATTCATTCTTGGAAAATGTCGTAGCCTGCACATTGGGATACACTTTTATAAAATTCAGAGCACTTTCATTGAGATCATCTCACTTTCTCCTAATAATAGTCTTATGCAGTAGCCTGATCCAATGAGAAAAGTGAGGTGTAGAAGGAATCAAGGTATATGTTCAAGCTCAGATACCCCATAAGACTGTGACTACCACTACCAATAATAAAAATCCCTTTATTGTGAGTAACATTTTAGAATTCTGATGTCATCATTGCATTCTGCCTCCTTAAGTTTAGTGAAATTTTTCACCATGCTGCGGTCTTGGAGGGTTCTTCTGGTGGTGTTGAATCCTCCCTCTACTCTCAGACACCACCACAGTATCTATATTCCTCATTAGCAGCCTTATTAATTAGGTGCTAACAGTTTTCCCAATTTATAGATGTGGAAATTAATGTACAGAGAGGCTAAGTCTTGCCCAAAGTCACATAGCTAGTGAACAATTGAGCCAGGCTTAACCCTGAGGCAGTCTGACTCTAGGTTAGTTGCTGTTAACTACTACACTTTATACATATATCAAGAAACTAAAAGCAAAGAAGGTAAAGGATGTTCTGGAGATCATACAGCAGGCTCCCCTGGATCTTAATCCAGTGTTCCTCCAAATATCTAAGCCTAAAGTTGTACAATGAGATCCCCTGACTCTAATCCTAGTGGATGGAAAGATGGTTGGCATGATTTAAGCCAGAGGCCACAAATTGGTTTTCCACAGGCCAAAATTGACTTGCAGAATTTTGTTTGTCTAGCATAAACAGACTTAGACTGCCCCTAGGAAGGGCATCAATCACTTTCACTGTCCCAACCCACCCTATTTATGTTTACTAGGCTGTTTTAACTCACTTATGTATCTGTCTGACTAGTGAAGATATTCAAGCTCATGACCCATAGATTTAAGTATTATAATGTATAAGCACCTGTGCATGTGTGCACACACACACACACAGACATAATTGCAAACATTCACATAAGTACAGCCTAGTCTGGTTTCACAGAGAATTTGAAGCTCTGCACCAAGTGTACCTTTGTGTTTAGTCAGCATTTAGAATTACACTTAAGATGTGAACTCAGTTTTATAGGCAATTATGTGCTGAATAAACTCAGTTACTTTTTTTTTCATTTCATAATGTGTCACTCTTCCCTTCTCTGCCATATCTGGTTCTCTGTTAATCCTGCTGTCCATCCTTCCCCATATCCAGGTTTCGTTTCCTACAGTCCAGTCATTCTCTACGCTTCAGGAATGGATGGAGAATTAAGGAAATCATTTTGGAGGGCTCACTAGAATGTGCCAGGCATTATCTCTCATTTAGTTCTCATAAGTGTCCTAAGAAGTAGGTGGTGGTACCCCCAATATACAAATGAGGAAACAGAATCTCAGAGAAACAAAGCAATGGGCTCAAAGTTATTAAGCTAGTAATTGATGGAGCTGTGGTTTGAATCTAAGATTGTCTGATTCCAAAGCCTATTATCTTGTCAATACCACACTTTTTATAAAGAAAGTATATTAGTTTTCCGCTGCTGCATAACAAGTTACCTCAAATTTAATACTCATTTATCAGCTCACAGTTTTGTAAGTCAGAAGTCTGACACAGCATGACTGGATTCTCAGCTCATTGTCTCACAAGGATGAAATGAAACAATTGGCCAGTCTTCATTCTAATCTGGAGTTCACAGTCCTCTTTGAAGCTCTTGTGATTATGTCAGGATTCGGTTCCTTGCAGTTGTATGATTAAGGTTTCTGTTTGCTTTCTGGCTGTTCAACAGAGGCTGTTCTTATCTTCCAGAGGCTGCCATCATTTCTTTCCCTGTGAACCCCTCCAGTTTCAAAGCCTGCAACAGAAAATCTTCCATATGTTGAGTCACCGTTGAGTCACCCTGAGTCCATGAATATCTTTCCAAAAAGAGTCCAGTACCTTTTAAGGCTTATATGATTAGGTCAAGCCCATCAAGCATAATCACCTTCAAAATTTAACTGACTTGTGACCCTAACTACATCTGCCTATTTCTTTCACAACAGCACCTATATTAGTGTTTGACTAAATAACTGGAAGAAGGCATGTGTACACCAGGCATGGGGAATCTTGGTGGCTATCTTAAAAGTCTACGTATCACAGGAAGTCATTATTTTATGCTTCAAACTCCATGGTGAGATCCTAGGAAGAGAAACATCCTTGACCTTAGGGAGAGGAACTTGGACTTTCTAAGACTTTGGAAATTTCATCCCACCTTGCTTGTTCTCTGCCCACAAATGAGAAAACCTCTATCTTGAGGTACCAAAGAATGAGGCTGTAATAGTGCCTAATGGTCACAGTGGCTGTAGAAACTACAGATTAATCACATCTGCTTCTCCTGGGGAATGTATCTGGTTGGAAAAATCATTCTCTGTTGTTGTAGAGACAGCCCTCATAGGGGTCTAATGCCACTAGGCCGAAAAATGAATTCCCAATAGGGTCCAGGCAGCAGGATCCAGGCATCATTTAAAGGACTCCAGTCCCCTAAATATCAGGTACGGACAAGGACATGCCTTGCCAATGCTCCTTTCTTGTCACTGTTTTGACCTATGATTGAAAGATAGGGAAGAGATGGAAAGCAGCTCACACGCTATTAGAACTACCCACCTTTACTGTCCCCTTTATCCAGACTTCACTACTCAATTTGAGCAAACCAATGAGTCTCTGCCATAACACAGGGACCTGTCGAGCCTGTACCTGGCATGCAAGTGTTTGATCTGGCTCTGGGGCTCAGGTGCAGGAGACACAAGAGGTGTGGGGGCGGCCTTCATGGATGAAAACAAGGCCTTGGGCATTGAGTAACAGCTGAGACTAGCAATCCTCATTGTCCAGCATTCCAAGTCGTCTAGCAACATGCTGGCCTCTGCTGCAGACAGAGAACAGAGGACCCCCAGGCAGAATGAATGGAATCTGATTTCAATTATGTTCAGTACAGTCACTCTCTTTAGGCAGAGAGGCCAGAACACCTGGTGCAGCTTGGGCCACTGTGGCTGCAGGGACAGCATGTTATATAGGTCCTGGAGGCAAGTGGGAATGCAGCTTCTCTTCCTCAAGCAGATGCCCTATAGGTCTAAAGGAGGAGGATATGAAAATACCAGCCAAGTTTTCATTAGCACTATGCAGAGAAGGGGAATTATTTTATGTTGATGGATTCTGCCCCACCCTGCCCCAGAGTCTCCACACATATTGAACTTGCTGAGTTTGCTTAGGTCCATGAGTCATTACCCCACTGAGATATGAATAATTGGTGGGAGAGTCAAGGTGACAGAGTATACCTTGCTAATTGCATCAGCACCAACTGTTCCATGTGTCTTTCCACCTTTAAAAAAACACATGGATTCATCTATACACTGTTC
The DNA here is from genome assembly GCA_024291935.2 of Okapia johnstoni. NCBI lineage: Eukaryota > Metazoa > Chordata > Mammalia > Artiodactyla > Giraffidae > Okapia > Okapia johnstoni. The sequence continues at coordinate 49,513,618 of CM044305.1, read as the reverse complement.
ATGTGATTTTTTTTTTATCAATAACCTGAGTAGGGCATGACAAATGAGACAGCTGCCCCAGAGTACAGTCTAGATTCACAGCACTATTCCATAGAACTTTGTAAGATGAAGGCTATGTTCTGTATGTGTGCTGTCCGGTGTAGCAGGCCATAAGCAACATGTGACTCTTGAGCACTTACACCGTGGCTAGTCTCCCATCAGGAAGCTCCCATAAGCCTCAGATCCTTCTCCATCAGAGGGCAGACAGAATGAAAGCCCCAATCACAGAAAACTAATCAATCTGATCACATGAACCACAGCCTTGTCTAACTCAATGAAACTATGAGCCATGACGAGTAGGGCCACCCAAGACAGACGGGTCATGGTGGAGTGTTCTGACAAAATGTGGTCCACTGGAGACGGCAATGGCAAACCACTTCAGTATTATTCTTGCCTTGAGAACACCATGAACAGTATGAAAAGGCAAAAAGATAGGACACTGGAAGAGGAACTCTCCAGGTTGATAGGTGCCCAATATGATCATTGGAGAAATAACTCCATAAGGGATGAGGAGATGAGCCAAAGCAAAAACAACACCCAGTTGTGGATGTGACTGGTGATAGAAGTAAAGTCCGATGCAGTAAAGAGCAATATTGCATAGTAACCTGGAATGTTAGGTCCATGAATCAAGGCAAATTGGAAGTGGTCAAACAGGAGATGGCAAGAGTGAACATTGACATTTTAGGAATCAGCGAACTAAAAGGGACTTGAATGGGTGAATTTAACTCAGATGACCATTATATATACCACAGTGGGCAAGAATCCCTTAGAAGAAATGGAGTAGCCATCATAGTCAACAAAAGAGTCTGAAATGCAGTACTTGAATGCAATCTCAAAAGCAACAGAATGATCTCTGCTCATTTCCAAGACAAACCATTCAATATCACAGTATTCCAAGTCTATGCCCCGACCAGTAATGCTGAAGAAGCTGACGTTGAACAGTTCTATGAAGACCTACAAGACCTTCTAGAACTAATACCCAAAAAAGATGTCCTTTTCACTATACGGGACCGGAATGCAAAAGTAGGAAGTCACGAAATACCTGGAATAACAGGCATATTTGGCCTTGGAGTACAGAATGAAGCAGGGCAAAGGCTAACAGAGATTTTCCAAGAGAACACACTGGTCATAGCAAACACCATCTTCCAACAACACAAGAGAAGACTCTACACATGGATATCACTAGATGGTCAATACCAAAATCAGACTGATTATCTTCTTTGCAGTCAAAGATGGAGAAGCGCTATACAGTCCACAAAAACAAGACCAAGAGTTGACTGCGGCTCAGATCATGAATTCCTTATTGCCAAATTCAGACTTAAATTGAAGAAAGTAGGGAACATCAATAGATCATTCAGGTATGACCTAAATAAAATCGCTTATGCTTATACAGTGGAAATGAAAATAGATTTAAGGGAGTAGATCTGATAGAGTGCCTGAAGAATAATGGACGAAGTTTCCTGACATTGTACAGGAGGCAGGGATAAGACCATCCCCAAGAAAAAGAAATGCAAAAAGCCAAAATGGTTGTCTGAGGAGACTTTACAAATAGCTGTGAAAAGAAGAGAAGCTAAAGGCAAAGGAGAAAAAGAAAGATATACCCATTTGAACACAGAGCTCCAAAGAATAGCAAGGAGAGATATGAAAGCCTTCCTCAGTGATCAATGCAAAGAAATAGAGGAAAACAATAGAATGGGAAAGACTAGAAATCTCCTCAAGAAAATTAGGATTTCAAGGGAATATTTCATGCAAAGATAGGCACAATAAAGAACAGAAATGGTATGGACCTAATAGAAACAGAAGATATTAAAAAGAGGTGACAAGAATACACAGAAGAACTGCACAAAAAAGATCTTCATGACCCAGATAATTATGATGGTATGATCACTCACCTAGAGCCAGACATCCTGGAATATGAAGTCAAGTGGGCCTTAGGAAGCATCACTATGAACAAAGCTAGTGGAAGTGATGGAATTCCAGTTGAGCTATTTCAAATCCTAAAAGATGATGCTGTGAAAGTGCTGCACTCAATATGCCAGCAAATTTGGAAAACTCAGCAGTGGCCCCAGGACTGGGAAAGATCAGTTTTCATTCTAGTCCCAAAAAAAGCAATGCCAAAGAATACTCAAACTACAACACAGTTGCACTCATCTCACACACTAATGAAGTAATGCTCAAAATTCTCCAAGCCAGGCTTCAACAGCACGTGAACCATGAACTTCCAGATGTTCAAGCTGGATTTAGAAAAGGAAGAGGAACCAGAGATCAAATTGCCAACTTCTCTTGGATCATCAAAAAAGCAAGAGAGTTCCAGAAAAACATCTACTTCTGCTTTATTGACCATGCCAAAGTGTTTGACTGTGTGGATAACAAAAACCTGTGGAAAATTCTTCAAGAGATGGAAATACCAGACCACCTCCCCTGCCTCTTGAGAAATCTGTATGCAGGTCAGGAAGCAACAGTTAGAACTGGACATGGAACAACAGACTGGTTCCAAATAGGGAAAGGAGTATGTCAAAGCTGTATATTGTCACCCTACTTATTTAACTTATATGCAGAGCACATCATGAGAAACGCTGGGCTGTATGAAGCACAAGCTGGATTCAAGATTGCCAGGAGAAATATCAATGACCTCAGATATGAAGATGACACCACCCTTATGACAGAAAGCGAAGAAAAACTAAAGAGCCTCTTGACGAAAGTGAAGGAAGAGAGTGAAAAATTTGGCTTAAAACTCAACATTCAGAAAACTAAGATCATGGCATCTGGTCCCATCACTTCATGGCAAATAGATGGGGAAATAGTGGAAACAGTGAGAGACTTTATTTTGGGGGGGCTATAAAATCACTGCAGATAGTGACTGTAGCCATGAAATTAAAAGACACTTGCTCCTTGGAAGAAAAGTCATGACCAACCTAGACAGCATATTAAAAAGCAGAGACCTTACTTTGCCAAGAAAGGTCAGTCTAATCAAAGCTATGGTTTTTCCAGTAGTCATGTATGGATGTGAGAGCTGGACCATAAAGAAAGCTGAGCACCAAAGAATTTATGCTTTTGAACTGTGGTGTTTGAGAAGACTCTTGAGAGTCCCTTGGACTGCAAGGAGATCCAACCAGTCCATTCTAAAGGAAATCAGTCCTGAATATTCATTGGAAGGACTGATACTGAAGCTGAATCTCCAATACTTTGGCCACCTGATGCGAAAAACTGACTCATTTGAAAAGACTCTGATGCTGGGAAAGATTGAAGGCGGGAGAGAAGGGGATGACAGAGGATGAGATGGTTGGATGGCCTCATCGACTCCATGGACATGAGTTTGAGCAAACTCCATAAATTAGTGATGGACAGGGAAGCCTTGTGTGCTACAGTTCATGGGGTTGCAAAGAGGCAGACAGGACTGAGCGACTGAACTGACCGAGTGAGACTAAGGAATTATATTTTAAATTTTATTTTAAGTCATTTAAGTAGCCACGTGTGTCTAGTGGCTGCTGTGTTGGACAGTGCAAATCTAACAGGAGTTCAGAGAGGCAGGTACTGAGGTATAGTAGAAATGACTTAGTCAAAAATAGAGCTAATATTGCACAGGGAACTGTAGATTAGGAATAAGAGCCTCTGCTCTGCCACTGGGTGACCTCACTCACTCTGGCCTCAGCCTCCCCATCCTTGATGTGAAATGTTGGATTAGCAGCAGAAGTCCAAAAATAAAGGTTATGGCTTGAATTTAACTTTGGGATACAGATGAGTTTTAGGAAAATTTGTAAATATTATATGAATGCCTTATAACAGTGTGTGTATATGTATGTATATGTGTACATGTGTTGTAGGGTCTGGAAGGTGGTCAAGCATTCACTTTAGTTCACCAGAGTTCCCACCATTCTCCTATAAACACATACACAGAGAGAGATAAACACACATATACACTGTATCATATGTGTAGACACTGAAGGTTCACATTCTGTGAACTCCATGGATGTGATGAATTCTAAGGACCTTTCCTATTTTGTTATTTTATGAATCACTAAGCCACTATAGTTCCAGTCACTCTAGTTCCCGAAACCTATTTCTGCTTTAGGCACCCGAACAGAGGAGTCTCATAGCTTTCTACCTTTTCCTTTCTGGATTTGATGCTATTATAGTTACTGAAGTTTAGGGTCAAAGGTGAGGGAGAAAGGCAGGGAGGATATAACCCTAGTCCCACTCCTCAACTCTAGGCCAGAAGTAGAGTTTAAGGTTCCTTGGGGGAGGCAGTATTATATAGTAGAAAGAACATTGGCTTTAGAGTCAGACTACATTAAGATTTTTAGATTCTATTTCTTGATAGTTGTGTTACCTCCATTTACTCACTTGCAAAACAGATATAGGAAATATTCCTCACCTCCTAAGATCATTGTGGAGTTCAATGATATAATATGTTCATGAAGTAAGGTATATAGAAGGCTGAGAAAAAGTACTTACCCTTATATCTCTTAATTCGCTTAGGCATAGGGCTAATTATATCTCTGTCCTCTCCCAGGCTGAAAGGGGAACTACATGGCTTGGCAACTTCTAAGCCCACAGTCAGAAAGTGCCAGTGATGGGGAAGAGAGTGTCTACCTCTAGAAACTATACTAGAGGAGCAGTCCCAGTAAGCACTGCCAGTCTGTAGAGCTGCCTACATGAACCTGTGTCAACAATGGTTTCACCAAATGACAAGATATTGTGGGGGCCAGGCATCTAGTTCTGGGGCAAGATGAGCTTAGTCCTGCCCATACCTTCCAGCTTGTGCCCTTGATGGGAGGTGGGAGTTGACAGTGGGTGTGCATATCTCCTTATTACTGACTGTGCCCAAGCCTTGCAGAAATGATTGTTGGACAAGGTCATCTTGAACTCTGTTGATTTTCCAGGCTCCCTTGTTATTTCACCCTGAGTTCTTCACTGTGCTCCTCTTGTAGCACCAACCCCTCTATTTTCTCCTCCTCTATCCTGGTTGTTAATCCAAACATGTGATTCATTCTTTCATTGATTTACTGAGTTGCACTACGATTGAAGTTTGCATTGCAAGATTATTTTTCTAATTAAAGCTGAAAGCCAGTTCCAGCTAAGTATCTTTTTTTTTTCAGGAGCCAGAAACAAATCAGCAACAGGTTTTGTTGTATTCATCCATTAAAATTGAGCAATCAGCTTCTCTCTTTGTTGTATACCTTTTAAAATTTATTATTATTATTTAAAGGGATTAGAGATAAAGTGGTTTATGGTCTGCCCCAGTGCAACTGTCTATGCTAGACATCAGAGTTGTGACCTTTTCAATTATTTATTTTTCTGCCAATATAAATGCTAAGGAAAATAGCACAAAGTAAACATCAGGATGCTCAAGGACTTATAAATTATGTGTATGAGAGCATGGAGGGGGATGGTTCCTAAGATTTGAGTTTTAGATTATTGTTTGCTTTTTAAAATAACATTATTTCTATTGATATCATCATTTTTTTTATTGCTTCCTAGCACAGTTCCCATTTTACAGGCAGATTGTAAAGGCAGGGACATTCTGTTATTTCTTTGATACAGCTGGGGATTTCAGACTTCAGCTTCCCCCTCTCTCCTTTACTGAAGAAGAAAATCAATATATGTGTTGCAATGTATGTGCAACTGTGAGTGTAAATATCTAACAATAACTTGGGCTGTTACAGTTGAAGTGAGAAATGCTGCAACACCAGAAAATTCCCATTCATTTACCCCAAAGTGGGATGATAGAACAAGTCTAATCCTCCTTCAATAGATCTGCCTTTCTGGTCTCCTCTCCTAGCAATCTGCTAGACATGCTAGACATAGACACAAATGCATTATTCACTTGATTTAAAACGTTCCATATTTGCCTATCACATGTGTGATAAAGCCAGAATTTCTCAATATGTTATACATGTTCCTTCAAAGTCAGATGCCATCATTATTTTCAACCTCATAAATAGCCATTCTCCCCACACATAAAATATACACTCCAGCCACACTGGTCTCTTTTTCCCTTAAACCCTCAGTGCTTTTGTTTATGCCCTTTCCATCCCTCTCTGCCTTGTGAAGTCCTTGCTATTCTTCAAGGTCCAGGTCATATGTCACCATAATCACTTCCTGACCCACCTATGCAGAAAGATTGTTGCCTTCCTCTTTTGTTAATACCCCTGTTGTAACATTCACCATTTTGACATTTTCTAACTGCTAGATTTTTTAGTGGGCATTTACTTTTCCTCTCCCAAACTGATTAGGGCCTGTGTTCTTTTTGTCACTCAGAAGCAGACCTTAACAATGGATATCTGTTGAACGAATGAGTGAACCATGAATATATTAGTAATGATTTAATTAAAGATTCAAAGTATGAATACTGGAGACCATATTTAGGCAGAGCCCAATCCAAAGATATACTAGGTATGTCTGGCAAGAGGATAAAGGAGAAAGCAAGATATGAAGGCTTGAGTTTAGTAGGAATTTAGAATGATGAACCATTCATTCAACCAGTGGTTAAAATGTACACTTGTCCTTAAAGAGTTAAGTGTCTGTGATCAAGAAAAATGATCATACTTGTGTTCTTAGCTCAAGCAGCTTTTCTAACAGGGTAGCAGTGCTGTGTGTTTTTTGCCACTGATAATAAATACAAGTTTCCCTTCTTTCCCAATAGCCCGGAAACTGAAGAAACTTGGGAATCTGAAGCTACAGGAGGAAGGGGAGGCTTCCAGTGCCACCAGCCCCACTGAGGAGCCAGCCCAGAAGCTGACAGTGTCACATATTGAAGGCTATGAGTGTCAGCCCATATTTCTGAATGTCCTGGAAGCCATTGAGCCAGGGGTGGTGTGTGCTGGACATGACAACAACCAGCCTGACTCCTTCGCAGCCTTACTCTCTAGCCTCAATGAACTGGGTGAAAGACAGCTTGTACATGTGGTCAAGTGGGCCAAGGCCTTGCCTGGTAAGTGGGGACATGGGATATGGGATATCATATTTAGTGAATGTTCCTTTGGGCCAGGCACCACATCTGTTTCTTTCCCATATGTTAACTCATGCAATCCTCACCATAACCTTGTGAGGTGAGAGAATGGTAAAAATCCCCATGTTAAAAATAAGGAAACTCAAAAATCAAGAAGAACAGCATTACTGAGTATGCCATATGCCTCACATCAGCACACAACAATCATGTTCAACCCACAAATTTAATCAGCAAATTTCCTCATAATCATGGATCACACAGACATATCCTTATATGCCTTAAGATGCTCTTCTACATGCACAAACACAAGTTCACTCCAAAGATAATATTGAACCTAACTGATAATCTGTTTTCACTTTTAGGACCCATACCATGGGAACTCTTGTAATATGGTATGGTAGAAGGAACATGGGGTTGGAAGTCAGAACACTTGGGTTCTAGCCTTAGCTCTGCTGGTAAATCATTACGTGATCCCTTCCCTTTCCTGGTCTCTGTTTTTCCATATGTATAATGTGTGAAAAGTGGTTTGGACTCTATTAATAGTTTTCCAGTTTTAATTCAAGGGAATTCCCTGATAAGTGCTCTTAAAACTATCTTAGGGAATTCCCTGGAAGTCCAGTGGTTAAGACTCTGTGCTTTCACTGAGGGCATGGGTTCAATCCCTGGTTGAGGAACTAAGATCCCACAGGCTGCACGGTGTGACCAAAAAAGAAAAAATAAAATAAAATAAGGATTTTATTAAGCTTTAATAAAATATGATCATCATAGTGGAAGGGTATATTAAGTGACAGTGAAAGAAATATGAAGTGTTTGTCTAACTTCTGCAAGTTTACCTCCAGTGATGAGGAACTCACTTCCTCCCTTGGCAATTTGTTATTTGAAAAGAAATAATTATTCAAATATTAGAGTTTAAAGAAGCCTCAGAGATCCTCTATCCCATATGCCTCATATCACATCCAATGATTCACAAATGTTCCTTTAGCAGCCAAACTCTTTATTTCTCAAAAACATGGTACACATCCAAGTGGAGCTGGTTGATTTAGAGCCAGTGCCTCTCCCTCACTACGCCTAGAGAAGCCTCAGCTCACTCTTGCAGAATCTTAGGGCTCTAGGGAACACAATATGGAAACAAGTGAAGCATAAACTCTTTAAGGATTCTCTTAATCCTAAACGTCCATGATTGAAAGATTCTTCTGAATCATCAACAACCAAACCTCTTCTTGTAGAATCAAAGATTAACCTGCCATTTAATAACTGCCAATCAGTTGGGAATTTATATTGAGCAGTTTCATTTGTATTACCTGATTTGATTCTATAAGATTTCTTTAAAGTAGGGATTCTTTTCCCTATTTTATAGATAAAGAATGAAGCTCTGAGAGTTGATGTTTGCCCTACAGTTGCACATTCAGAAGATAGCAGGGCCAGAACTTGAGCCCAGGCCCCCTCCTAACTCCAAATTCCCTCCTCATCAAATTCTACCCCATAGTCTGTGTAGCACCCTTGTAGATCTCTAGCCTTGCGTTTTACAATGAGGGACCAAGTTATCCAAAGCCAGTTTGGTCATAATGTGGAAGACATTGCATGTTGACTGTCAAGCCCCTTTTTTGTCTTTCCAATTCACAAGGCCCAGATACAACCACCAGATTGTCCCTAACACCTGCTTAGCTTGGAAATCTGAGATTGACTAGCCAATAAAATCCCTGGGAAGAAGGCACAAGGACACTGTCTGTGTATGCACTGTGCCAAAAACAGAGTTCGCACAAGGAAGAAAAATACAATAATAGTAATAAAATTAAAAGTTGCTTTAATTCTTATCAGTTATTCAGCTGAGTGTCTTGATGTTATATGTCTAACAGAGATTCCGTTAGACAATACTTTGGCCACCTGTTGCAAAGAACTGACTTATTTGAAAAGACCCTGATGCTGGCAAAGATTGAAGGTGGGAGGAGAAGGGGATGACCGAGAATGAGATGGTTGGATGGCATCACCGACACAATGGACATGAGTTTGAGTAAACTCTGGGAGTTGGTGATGGACAGGGAGGCCTGGCGTGCTGCAGTCCACGGGGTCACAAAGAATCGGACATGACTGAGCGACTAAACTGAGCTGAACTGAGCAGAGATTCAGTTTAATCTTTCCAAACAGTTGCCAGACACCTGATTGTCCCATTTTATAGGCTACAGAACTTTTTCTTACATATGATTCCACTTAATCCTTATAGCAGTTCTATGAACCATAGGGGCTTTTACTCCCATTTCATATGACAAGGTTCAGAATGGTAAATTAACTTGTTCAATTTGGTGACTTAACAAATACAGCCATAGCTTGAGCTCACACCCTCTGATTTCCAGTCTTAGCAATAACCTAGTGCAAATCATTACGACAGAATTTGTGTAACTTGGAGTCACTGGATTTCCTCAGCCCAACCTCCAGGATGAGAAGCTGTTTCCTTACATTAACAAGTCTGCAAGACAATATCAGTTCACCATCCAGCTTGTTCAAGGAAATGATCTTTGATCATGAGTCATTTAAGAGAATAGCCTCAAAAGAAAGCCAAGTACTACGTTCATTAGAACTGTTATTCATGTTATCAATAATCACCTACTAATTCAAGTTATTTGCTCATTGAACAGACTGAGCTCTTGTCCTTTGAGAGGCACTGTGCTGGTACCTACTCATATGAATTTTGTTGTGAATTTTCTTTGATAGTGATAGTACATGTAAATTGCCTTGTATGGCACCAGCATATTAATAAATGATAACTATTGAAGGAGAGTGAGTAGATTGTATGTACACAGTATATTTATAATCAGTTGTATATGGCTTGGCATCTTAGCTATACACTAGTGTGACTTTGAGCAAATCACGTGTCTTCACGTACTTCCGTTTCCTTGTTTGTAGAGATGGTAGAGCAGATGCTACTTTGCAGACTGTTATCAACAAAGAAATTATATATAAAGAGTACAATAGATGGAACATAAAAGAATCTCTATAAATAGTGGCTCATTATTATAAAACTTGAGAACTAAACCACTAAAATCATTTTAAACTGCCACTAACTTTGCCTAGAAGTTCATTCATAGGTCCCAAAGATGAATTGTCTTCTTTGAAGAACTTGGCCGTCAGGTGCACTAAAGCAGCAAAGATTTCCTGATTGACCTTTCTTTAGGCATGTTCTTCCAGAGGTTTCTGCTCAAGATTGCTAAGAAGTGATGTTGATTGGATTCTCCTGAGAAAACAGTCTCTAAGAAACTGCCTCTGCTCCCTAATCTCTTTGGTGTGTTTCAAAACTTGAAAATGACTTCTCTCTGGTTTTTCCAAAACAGCCTGATGCAGTGCCAAATAGGAGTTGAGTGAATGTATATTGAAGGAAACCTGTAGGCTGAAGCTAGTGTTTCCTCAACTCATGCCTTGACAGCCATACTATCTGAGCAGGCCTTTTCAAAGGCTGGACATTGGAGAAAAGAGTTAGGTATTATAATGAGATTAGACCTATAGAAAACTTAGCCTGCTATGTTGCTGATGTGTACATAGTAATTAGGTTTGAGTTCTAAGCAGCTCTCACTAAGGACCATTAACTAGTATTAAGCCAAACTAATCTATCCCCTTTTTCTCCTATGTTAGTTCTCTGACATCTCAGTGAAGGAAAAAATCATTAGTATTGATGACTTCTTTGGTACTAGTACAGTTTAATCCTCAAACCTCCATGAACCCTCATATTCACATCGTCACCAACCAAGGCTTTCTTTGATTCCCACTGCCACCCACCCCAGAGGTTCAAGGTTCAAGGTTCAAGGTTCAAGCTCCTGGACTCATCCCAATGAGATTCTTGAATGTTACGTGCTTGACCCTGGCTTTTTGCCCCCTGCTGGAAAGAGTCCATCCCAGACATCCTGTTCTATAGACGGGCTTCAGGCAGGAAATACTCTGGTGTTTGAGGCTACAACTAGTCTGTTAGCATATCACTACCAGTGGAGGTAGGAGGCACATGCCTGGGAGCTAAGATTGCAGTCAAGGGTGGTGATGTGAGGAACTCTAGCATCCCTGATGTCTGGTACACTTGGGACCTAAAGGAAACAAAAAAAGGAAATAGGGTGTGTGTGTGGCAAGGACCAACCGAACAGAACAATGTATCTAGATAGTGTAGATTTCAGACCTGACCCTGTGGCTAAGAAAAACTTGTGACCTTGATAGTTTTGAGCTGTGACTTCTCTGGCCCTCAGTTTCCTTGTTGGCAAAATAAGTGTCACATTGCCCACACTCCAGGGCAATTGTGAGAGCTAAATGAGGTCATCATCAGGAAAGTTAGAAGCATTATCTAAATTCATATAAGCATTCCTAATGAGGTATATAGCAAGACAAAATTTTAGCTAATTCTGGATCAAATGGGGTACTGTTAAGGGATAAGCTCTGAGGTGATACTCTAAGTATCCAACTCTTTGGAAACCTCCAGGAGAGCAGAGCCATATCAGTTTTACCTATGTACTATTTGTGAAGGCAGCATTTGGGAAGTTTAAGGGAGATAATTTGAAGATCATCTAATTCTCATTTTATAAAATGAAAAAAAAATGAGAGTCCTTAATCCATTTAAATAATATTTCTCAAACTCCTACTCAAATACTTGAGCTGTTTTATGTACTAGGGAGGAAAAAATGAAAAAAGGGGATGGTCCCTGTCTTCAAGAAGCTCTAAGTCTTGCGGAGGAGACAGATAAGTGCATAAATAAATTTCAGTGCAGTGTAATGAGTGCTATAATTGGATGGACATACTTAAGATTCAATAAGATGATAAAAGAGGAATCAATAGGTCTTCTGCTTGGATGTGCTGGAAGAGGCTTCACAGAGAAGGTAGCCTTCCAGTGAATACTTGAAAGATGAGTAGGCATTTATCAGATGGAAAGTCTGGGAAGGGAAGAATACGTTCTAGGGAAAGACAACTGCCTGTGCAGAGATAGCAGAGATTTAGAGGCATGAAGTATGTTTTGTGTGTTCAGCAAATTGTGGGTTTTTCAGAATAGCTAGAACCTAAATTATGAGAAGGTAAATGATAAGAAGTTAGTCTAAGAAGGTAGGTCATAAAGAGCCTATTTGTGTATACATAATGGCAGTTGACAGGAATGGCAGTAGGGTAGGAAACTAGCGGTGCCAGGTACTTGTTGAATAGAAAATAATGGAGAGGAAGTGGGAGGCAGGAAAAGGACTGGAGAAAAGAGATGAAGCCTGAAGGTAAAGAAGGAGAAAGCATGGCTGTCAAAGGCATTTCACCATATGCTGATATGTAATAGTATCCCTTTTCCAGGGTTGTTAGAGGGTACAAACAAGATTATAGCTAGAAAAGAGCTTTGTAAAATGAAAAATGCTGTTCCTGTGAGAAAAATGATTATTACACTGCATCTTCAGAAAGGCAGTGAGCCTTTCTGAAGATCAAGAGCATGGGCTTTGGAATCAGACTGGCTTGGGAACTTGATATGGTTGTCACTAGCCTTATGATCTTGGACAAATTCTTTTTTTTTTTTTTTTTTTCGGCATTTTCCTTTTTTTTTTTAATTTATTTATTTTAGTTGGGGGCTAATTACTTTACAATATTGTAGTAGTTTTTGCCATACATTGACATGAATCAGCCATGGGTTCACATGTGCTCCCCCTCCCGAACCCTCCTCCCACCTCCCTCCCCATCCCATCCCTTTGGGTCATCCCAACGCACCATCCCTGAGCATCCGTCCCATGCATAGAACATGGAATGGTGTTCCGCTTCACATATGACAATATACACGTTTCAATGTTATTGTCCCAGAACGTCCCACCCTCACCTTCTCCCTCAGAGTCCACAGGACTGTTCTATGCATCTGTGTCTCTTATTCTGTCTCACATATAGGGTTACCATTACCATCTTTCAAATTCCATATACATGCATTAGTATACTGTATTGGTGCTTTTCTTTCTGGCTCACTTCACTCTGTACAATGGGCTCGAGTTTCATCCATTTCAATAGAACCGATTCAAATGTATTCTTTTTAAAGGCTGAGTAATATTCCATTGTGTATATGTACCACAGCTTCCTTATCCATTCGTCTGCCGATGGACATCTAGGTTGCTTCCATGTCCTGGCTATTGTAAACAGTGATGCGATGAACATTGGGGTACACGCATCTCTTTCAATTCTGGTTTCCTTGGTGTGTATGCCTAGCAGTGGGATTGCTGGGTCATATGGCAGTTCTATTCCCAGTTTTTTAAGGAATCTCCACACTGTTCTCCATAGTGGCTGTACTAGTTTGCATTCCCACCAACAGTGTAAGAGGGTTCCCTTTTCTCCACACCCTCTCCAGCATTTATTGCTTGTAGACTTTTGGATAGCAGCCATTCTGACTGGTGTGAAATGGTACCTCATTGTGGTTTTGATTTGCATTTCTCTAATAATGAGTGATGTTGAGCATCTTTTCATGTGTTTGTTAGCCATCTGTATGTCTTCTTTGGAGAAATGTCTGTTTAGTTCTTTGGCCCATTTTTTGACTGGGTCGTTTATTTTTTCTGGAATTCAGCTGCAGGAGTTGCTTGTATATTTTTGAGATTAATTGTTTGTCTGTTGCTTCGTTTGCTATTATTTTCTCCCATTCTGAAGGCTGTCTTTTCACCTTGCTCCTAGTTTCCTTTGTTGTGCAAAAGCTTTTAATTTTAATTAGGTCCCATTTGTTTATTTTTGCTTTTATTTCCAATATTCTGGGGGGTGGGTCATGGAGGATCCTGCTGTGATTTATGTCGGAGAGTGTTTTGCCTATGTTTTCCTCTAGGAGTTTTATAGTTTCTGGTCTTACGTTTAGATCTTTAATCCATTTTGAGTTTATTTTTGTGTATGGTGTTAGGAAGTGTTCTAGTTTTATTCTTTTACAAGTGGTTGACCAGTTTTCCCAGCACCACTTGTTAAAGAGATTGTCTTTTCTCCATTGTATACTCTTGCCTCCTTTGTCGAAGATAAGGTGCGCATAGGTGCGTGGGTTTATCTCTGGGCTTTCTATTTTGTTCCGTTGATCTATATTTCTATCTTTGTGCCAGTACCACACTGTCTTGATGACTGTGGCTTTGTAGTAGAGCTTGAAGTCAGGCAGGTTGATTCCTCCAGTTCCATTCTTCTTTCTCAAGATTGCTTTGGCTATTCGAGGTTTCTTATACTTCCATACAAATTGTGAAATGATTTGTTCTAGTTCTGTGAAAAATACCATTGGTAGCTTGATAGGGATTGCATTGAATCTATAGATTGCTTTGGGTAGTATACTCATTTTCACTATATTAATTCTTCCAATCCATGAACACGGTATATTTCTCCATCTGTTTGTATCCTCTTTGATTTCTTTCATCAGTGTTTTATAGTTTTCTATATATAAGTCTTTTGTTTCTTTAGGTAGAAATATTCCTAAGTATTTTATTCTTTTTGTTGCAGTGGTGAATGGTATTGTTTCCTTAATTTCTCTTTCTGTTTTCTCATTTTTGGTGTATAGGAATGCAAGCGATTTCTGTGTGTTAATTTTGTATCCTGCAACTTTACTATATTCATTGATTAGCTCTAGTAGTTTTCTGGTAGAATCTTTAGGGTTTTCTATGTAGAGGATCATGTCATCTGCAAACAGTGAGAGTTTGACTTCTTCTTTTCCTATCTGTATTCCTTTTATTTCTTTTTCCGCTCTGATTGCTGTGGCCAAAACTTCCAAAACTATGTTGAATAGTAGTGGTGAAAGTGCGCATCCTTGCCTTGTTCCTGACTTTAGGGGAAATGCTTTCAGTTTTTCACCATTGAGGATAATGTTTGCTGTGGGTTTGTCATATATAGCTTTTATTATGTTGAGGTATGTTCCTTCTATTCCTGCTTTCTGGAGAGTTTTTATCATAAATGGATGTTGAATTTTGTCAAAGGCTTTTTCTGCATCTATTGAGATAATCATATTGTTCTTATCTTTCAATTTGTTAATGTGGTGAATTACATTGATTGATTTGCGGATGTTAAAGAAACCTTGCATTCCTGGGATAAATCCCACTTGGTCATGATGTATGATCTTTTTAATATGATGTTGGATTCTGTTTGCTAGAATTTTATTAAGGATTTTTGCATCTATGTTCATCAGTGATATTGGCCTGTAGTTTTCTTTTTTTTGTGACATCTTTGTCTGGTTTTGGAATTAGGGTGATGGTGGCCTCATAGAATGAGTTTGGAAGTTTACCATCTTCTGCAATTCTCTGGAAGAGTTTGAGTAGGATAGGTGTTAGCTCTTCTCTAAATTTTTGGTAGAATTCTGCTGTGAAGCCATCTGGTCCCGGGCTTTTGTTTGCTGGAAGATTTCTGATTACAGTTTCGATTTCCGTGCTTGTGATGGGTTTGTTAAGATCATCTATTTCTTCCTGGTTCAGTTTTGGAAAGTTATACTTTTCTAAGAATTTGTCCATTTCTTCCAAGTTGTCCATTTTATTGGCATATAGCTGTTGGTAGTAGTCTCTTATGATCCTTTGTATTTCTGTGTAGTCTGTTGTGATCTCTCCATTTTCATTTCTAATTTTGTTGATCTGATTCTTCTCCCTTTGTTTCTTGATGAGTCTGGCTAATGGCTTGTCAATTTTGTTTATCTTCTCGAAAAACCAGCTTTTAGTTTTGTTGATTTTTGCTATGGTCTCTTTTGTTTCTTTTGCATTTATTTCTGCCCTAATTTTTAAGATTTCTTTCCTTCTACTAACCCTGGGGTTCTTCATTTCTTCCTTCTCTAGTTGCTTTAGGTGTAGAGTTAGTTTATTTATTTGAGTTTTTTCTTGTTTCTTGAGGTACGCCTGTATTGCTATGAACCTTCCCCTTAGCATTGCTTTTACAGTGTCCCATAGGTTTTGGGTTGTTGTGTTTTCATTTTCATTCGTTTCTATGCATATTTTGATTTCTTTTTTGATTTCTTCTGTGATTTGTTGGTTATTCAGAAGCGTGTTGTTTAGCCTCCATATGTTGGAATTTTTAATAGTTTTTTTTCCTGTAATTGAGGTCTAATCTTACTGCATTGTGGTCAGAGAAGATGGCTGGGATGATTTCAATTTTTTGGAATTTACCAAGGCTAGATTTATGGCCCAGGATGTGATCTATCCTGGAGAAAGTTCCGTGTGCACTTGAGAAAAAGGTGAAATTGCTTGTTTTGGGGTGGAAAGTCCTGAAAATATCAATTAAATCTAATTTGTCTATAGTATCATTTAAAGTTTGTGTTTCCTTGTTAATTTTCTGTTTAGTTGATCTATCCATATGTGTGAGTGGAGTATTAAAGTCTCCCACTATTATTGTGTTATTGTTAATTTCCCCTTTCATACTTGTTAGTATTTGCCTTATATATTGTGGTGCTCCTATGTTGGGTGCATATGTATTTATAATTGTTACATCTTCTTCTTGGATTGACCCTTTGATCATTATGTAGTGTTGGACAAATTCTTTAACTTTTCTGTGACTCACTTTTACTGATTCACAGACTGGGCACGATATACACACTTTATTGGATTGTTGTGAATATTAAATGAATTAAAATAAGTAATATACTTATAATAAAGTTAATTCATTGTAAGCAGTCAGTGTTAGATTATCATTCTCTTCCAATGGGCAGTGCACTCTTTGCCTCCATTACCATCTCTTTCGAGCAGCTTGATGAATTAGGGAGCACAAATAATTATACCCACCATATAGTTTGTTCTCCTCTTACTCCCCAGCACTGATGGTCCCTGGGTCTCCTCAGGGGCAGCCCGAGTACCAGAAATTCTCAGTCCAGCAGAGTCCCAGACTTCATTTAGACCATCATTACTCAGTCTGACCATTGCCTCTGTCCTATCTCCAGGCTTCCGCAACTTGCATGTGGACGACCAGATGGCAGTCATTCAGTACTCCTGGATGGGGCTTATGGTGTTTGCCATGGGCTGGAGGTCCTTCACCAATGTCAACTCCAGGATGCTCTACTTTGCTCCTGACCTGGTTTTCAATGAGTAAGTACTTATGGGCCCATAACTCACATAGACACAGACCTGGTTCATGGCGATGATGGTAATGGAAGTAATGGTGAGAGTTATTTCATTTGACCTTTACATGAAGCAGTAGAGGCCTAGCCAACCTATTCAGTCTAAAGTGGCTTTGCCCAGCTGAAAGGCCAATTGATAGGAGGGAGGCGGGGGGGAAGGCCATCACTTTTCCTGATCAAGACACAATCCTGGTAATTTGGCAGTGCTTCTGACCTGCTTTTAGCTTATCTCAGACCGTCATATCAGGATCCTTCTCCTTCACTCTGGGCAACATAAAGAGTGAACAGAAACACTGTAGATCTGAAGGCTGAAGCTCCTTTTGTCCCTTTGCTACCACCAAAAGCTACTGCCAGTCACCTTTTGTTGAGAAACTCCTATGTGCCAGGACTATACTAGATATTTTCCTAATTCTTTCTCATTGAGCCCACATTTTATCAAGTTATCATAACTTGATTTCACCTTTGAAATATTTTTTAATGGATGGGGGAAATTAGGCTCAACAAAATAGTGATTTATCCAACAATGTTAAATAGTTAGTGCATGTTGGCAACAAAATTCAAAGTATGACTGTGTAACTCCCAGCTTTTATACTGCCTCCTGGTGGTAAGTAAAGAAGAGGAGCAACTCCACCATTTTCTGGCATGTGACCTTGGCCCAGTCAGTTTCTTCTTCTTAAAAACAAGTTTAATTAATACTTGCCCTGCCCACCAGCTCTATTTATCCTTCATAAATTAAACCAAGAGCTCAAATTTTAGAAGTATACTTTTCTTAACTGAAACCTCTGTTGTATTATTTCCTACATCACTATCTGATTAACAGTTTCCTCAGCTGTTAATAAAACAAAACTTTCTTCAACGGCTTGTTATGACAGCTAAAATACGAGCTAATGGATGTGAAATGTCTGGCTCACAATGGGCAAGAAATAAAAAGAAGTTCCTTTCCAATATTCTCTTTTCCTAATAGTGATAATATTTTCTGTGTCTCTATTTGAGGTCCCTCATGGTATTGTGAATGTTGTTGTTCAGTTGCAGGAGTCGTGTGTGACTCCTTGTGACACCATGGACTGAAGCACACCAGACTCCCTTGTCTTTCATTTTCTCCTAGAGTTTACTCAAATTCATGTCCGTTGAATGCTATCTAACCATCTCATCTTCTGCCGCCTCCTTCTTCTTTGCCTTCAGTCTTTCCCAGCATCCAGATCTTTTCCAGTGAGTCAGGTCTTCACATCAGGTGGCCAAAGTATTAGAGCTTCAGCTTCAGCCCTTCCAATGAATATTCAGGGTTGATTTCCTTTAAGATTGATTGGTTTTATCTCCTTGCAGCCCAAGGGACTCTCAAGAGTCTTCTCCTGCACAATTCAAAAGCATCAATTCTTTGACCCTCAGCCTTCTTTATGGTCCAATTCTCACATCTGTACATGACTACTGGAAAAATATAGCTTTGACTAAACAGACCTTTGTTGGCAAAGTGATATCTCTGCTTTTAATACACTGTCTAGGTTTGTCATAGGTTTCCTTCCAAGGAACATCATCTTTTAATTTAATGGCTGCAGTTACCATCTGCAGTGATTTTGAAGCCCATGAAAATAAAGTCTGTCACACTGCTTCTACCTTTCCCCCTTCTACTTGCCATGAAGTGATGGGATCAGATGCCATGATCTTAGTTTTCTGAATGTTGAGTTCTAAGCCAGCTTTTTCACTCTCCTCTTTCACCTTCATCAAGAGGCTCTTTAGTTCCTCTTCACTTCCTGCCATTAGAGTGGCATCATCTGCATATCTTAGGTTGTTGATATTTCTCCCAGAAATCTTGATTCCAGTTTGTGATTCATCCAGACTGGCATTTTGAATGATGTACTCTGGATATAAGTTAAATAAGCATGGTGACTATATACAGCCTTGTCATATTCTTTTTCCAATTTTGAACCAGTCTGTAGTTCCATGTCTGGTTCTAACTGTTGCTTCTTGACTTGCATACAGGTTTCTCAGGATACAGGTAAGATAGTCTGGTATTCCCATTTCTTTAAGAATTGTCTGCAGTTTGTTGTGGTCCACATAGTCAAAGGCTTTAGCATAGTCAGTGAAGCAGTAGTAGATGTTTTCCTAGAATTACCTTGCTTTCTCTATGATCCACCAAATGTTGGCAATTTGATCTCCGGTTTCTCACCACAGAGAACCCCTTTGGTCAGGGAATGAATTGACCTTTCCTCTCCTCCAGCCCTCTAACCCAGAAGAACCTTAAAATAAAATCTACAGGCCAGTGGTTCCTCCCATTACAGCAATGCCATATGGGGGAAAATAAATGTCCCCAGCTGCCCTCTTCCAACTCAGCCAGCCCTGGTAGCCAGAAGCTAAGAATAACCATTGAGCTTTTGGCACAACATGCTTTATGGTTTCCAGATATCCAAAGAGGTACTTATGATGCCATCTTCTGGGTCAGGCCTTAAAAAGCCCTCTTCCTGTTCTGCTCTTGCTACTCTCCAGTGATTAAATCAACTATTGGGCACCTACCCCATCTAGAGCCCAAAGACCTTTGAACCTTTGTAAGGTGATAATTGGCTATTTTCTAAATCTTCATTTCCTCTTCCACCTCATATGTGACACCCTACCTCAGCTTTCTAGTCCACTTCCATGCACCTCATCAAAAGGTACTACAGGATTCCACACAGAGTCAGAGTCCTCCATGAAGCCCCAGGGCTCCTGAAATATCAGATCCCCTTCCTCTTATGGGAACCGACTATGTTAGAGTTCTTAAAATCCATAGAATCATCTAAACCAATGCTTCTCAATAGGGATTGACTTTTCCTGAGGAAATGTTTTTCATTGTGTAGTACATTCTTGCATGTTGGAATATGTTTAACATCCCTGGTACCTGCCTCAGTTCAGTTAGTTCAGTTCAGTCGCTCAGTCATGTCCGACTCTTTGCGACCCCATGGACTGCAGTATGCCGGCTTCCCTGTCCATCACCAACTCCCGGAGCTTACTCAAACTCATGTCCATTGAGTTGGTGATGCCATCGACCATCTCATCCTCTGTCGTCCCCTTCTCCTGCCTTCAATCGTTCCCAGCATCAGGGTCTTCCAAATAGGATCCTAGTCACTGTGACAGCTCAAACTGCCCGCACACACTAAGGTGGCAGTACCCCTCCAATTAAAAGCTATCCGTTACTGCTAACCTACTCAAGGTACTAATGGGGAAACTGATGCCCAAATAAAGAGACTGGGACTCTGGGCCAACTCATTTTCTGATCTTTCTGACACCAAACTTGTCATCAACCTCACTTTCTTCTTTTCTCCTCTGCTCTTTGTAGAGAACATAGTCTGTGAGAGTAATGGGCCTGAACATTAGCTGTGCAACCTTGGGTAAATTACTGAACTTCTCTGAACCTTATTCTCCTCATCTGTAGAACAGTGAATAGTATAACAATGACACCTTCCAACATATCACTTTTTGAGCAATTATTATATGCCAGGCATGTGCTCCATCATTTTTTCTAATATTCACCTACTCTCTTTTAATCCCACCTACCTCTGCTCACCTCCTGGATTCCATCCCTGCACCTTCTTTTCTACCATGTACTTTCTATCCCTTTCTTTCCATTAGTTTTCCCCCATTCTATTTGCCCTTTCTCCTCATGTCTTACTCCTTTCCCCTTTGAATTCCTTCCCTTGCCTTTCTTCCCTCCTTTCCCTACTGTCTCTGTTCCTGGGACCTTCAGCAGAGTTATAGCAATCCTTCATGCCAGGATCACAATTTCAGTGGTAAAAATACTGCAGTGTTTTCATCAACAAAGGCTTGGAAGCACAGTAGATACCAGAGCAAGGCCATACCCCAAAACTCAGCAGATCTTATTCAAAAATTCTCTAGGAAGAAAGAGCTTGGAGCAGCACTGTTCTGGTCAATGATTTGTGATACTACCCGAGGTGGCTCACATGGTAAAGAATCTGCCTGAAATTCAGGAGGCCTGGGTTCAATCCCTGGGTCGGGAAGATCCTCTGGAGAAGGAAATGGCTACCCACTCCAGTATTCTTGCCTGGAGAATCCCATGGACAGAGGAGCCTGATGGGCTACAGTCCATGGGGTCGCAAGAGTCAGACACCACTGACCAACTAACACTTTCACTGTCTAAACACTTCCTTTCTCTAGTTGGGCTCCAGCCTGCATTAAATGCTTCTGCGCTATCTGCTCCTTCTTTTCCCTCTTTCCCCAGGCCAGCCAAAATCTCTCTGAGATAGGATTCTGAGCTTCCACCCAGACAGTATCAGGCCTGCTCAGCCTGTCAATGAAGCTAGTGGTTTGGGGACCAAAATGTCAAACCATAAGCTACGGGTCCAATCTCAGTGGTCTTTTTCCTCACTACTTAAGTGAGTGTCAAATTCCCTTTCCTTTCTCTATAAGATATAAAATCAATTTCTCTCTCTCCTCCTCCCCGCCTCTCTCTCTCTCTCTCTCTCTCTCTCTCTCTCTCTCTCTCTCTTTCACACACACACACACACACACACACACACACACACACACACACACACACACACACACAATTTCTGACGTGCTGAAGACCAGGTAATGGTGTATCTGTGTATCTTTTTTTACAGGCTTGTTATAGTCAGTCATGGAACAGGGATGTTGCTCTCCCCGAGAAGCTGCCCAAGCCGTGGCTACTTCTCTATATAATTTATGGGTGATAATGTGATGATCTGTTCACAAGTCACTATAATAAAGGCAGCTCATACGTTTTTATAACTCCCAAACCGTGGTAAAGAACAGCTAGTATATGAAAGAGTAGGCTCCCCTTCAGCAGGGGATATTTAGATTGGATATTCAGAAATATTTTATGGCTGATTTGATAAGCATTGGAACTCTTTTAAAGGGACAATGGGGAATCTCCTTTTCTGGAAGTTTTTAAAGAAATAATTACATTTCTAGTATAATATGTGTGGCCACTTGGGAATCCTGGTGTCCTTATGTCAGGAGTTGATTTCTAAAGCCTGTTTCTTAGAAATTCTTCAAGTTTGAATATCTGGGAGGCTGGTTCTGACTCTGGCTGTAGCTGCAATATTAGAACTGTAGTCAGGGAGACCATGTGCCATCATTGTATTCATTTGGTTAGGCTTTTCTTTCCCTGTCTCAGGAAACAGGAGTGGTATGGGGACCTGGAAACTCCATGTGCTAACCCATATCCTGGCCAGAGAAGATGAGTAGTTATCAAGATATCATGATTTTGGGGAAAAAAAAGAACAACTTGTTCCTTGTCAGTGAAGCACCAGCAAGAGAAACATCAAGCTCTTCTTGGAGAAACTGGAAAGGGGAGGGCGCCCACAGACATTCTCTCTGGGTTTATTCTAAGCCTTCCCTTACCCCTCTCTTTTCTCTGTGTGTTTCCTTCCTAGGTACCGCATGCACAAGTCCCGGATGTACAGCCAGTGTGTCCGAATGAGGCACCTCTCCCAAGAATTTGGATGGCTCCAAATCACCCCCCAGGAATTCCTGTGCATGAAGGCACTGCTGCTCTTTAGCATTAGTAAGTGCCTGAAAGGGTAGAGAATGCCCCTAGGGTGCATAGGGGATCAGAGGAGAGCTGCTTTTTCATTAAAGGATTATCAGGAAGAAGCCAGCTCCTGAATATTTCCCTCCTTTCACCCTCCCTCCTCCACTCTCCCTTAGCATCTTTTTCCCTAACAAGGATGAATTTCATGGCTAGAGACCAATTTCTTTGCTGCAATTCAACCTCCATTAGATCCCCACCTACCCCCAATCTTTCTTTGGGACAAGGCCTTTTTGGCTAGTTTTAGCAGGCCTCTGAATTTTTCCATAGCTTCTACCATAGAAACAGGGAAGGGCTACCTTATATTTCTTGTAGGGTAGAAGGGCTTGCCTCCTGGAAGGAATTTCTTCTTCTGCCAAAAAGACAACGTCTATGTAAGCAACTCAGACAAGGCTTATTTGGCAGCCAAGGAGTATTTCTTTAATATCTCTTCTAAGCAGAGTGCTGTCTTAGCCCCTATGGGGGAGAAATGAGATAAAATTTGATATTCAAGGCCACATATTTTAATTGTCTAATTCAGAGCTGGACTGTGGATAACATAAAACCAAGAAATGTATAGATGCAAAGACTATAGAAAGGAAAGGCTCAGTAAATTTTATTTACTTGATGCCCTACAGACTAGGTCCAGCTAGCCTTTTCCCTAAGACCTTCCTGGCAGACTTCCTGAAGGCCCTAGGCATATAGACCTCAAGTGACAGGAAGCCAAGTCGATGGCTCCCTCCTTGTGGGGGTGGGAGTCAAGTTTGTGGTCAGAAAACCTGGTGCTTTGTCTAATGCTCCTTTGTGGGCATGCTTCACCCTCCCCATTTTGTCTTCATCCCACATCAGTTCCAGTGGATGGGCTGAAAAATCAAAAATTCTTTGATGAACTTCGAATGAACTACATCAAGGAACTTGATCGTATCATTGCATGCAAGAGAAAAAATCCCACATCCTGCTCAAGGCGCTTCTACCAGCTCACCAAGCTCCTGGACTCTGTGCAGCCTGTAAGCAAACAATGGAGGGTGCTTTGTCAGGAAGAGTAGCCTGATAGAGCCAAGCATGATAATATGCTCTTCTAGGGTCTGGCACCACCTGTTGGGAGGTGCTTCCATTCCCCTCTGGCTTTGAGTGTGGTCCAGGAAGAAAATCCAATGAAGAAGAAAGGAACACAGGTCACAGTGTCCCAGCTGGATGTTGTGAAAGAGGTGGAAGAGTTGAGAACAGAGCCACTGGGACTCAGAGAAGGGGCTTAGAGTAGATAAGTTCTTTAGGCAGACAAAACAGACCTGGATGTTTTCCCCCTCTTCCCTGAGTCATGTGCATGTGCGTTTGTGTGTGTGTGTGTGTGTGTGTGTGTGTGTGTGTGTGTGTGTGAGAGAGAGAGAGAGAGAGAGAGAGAGAGAGAGAGAGAGAGAGAGAGAGAGAGAGAGAGAGAGAGTGTGTGTGTGTGTATGTGTGTGTGCTGGGGAAAAGGAACACCCAGTCCTGAGTCAGAGAGCTTGCAGTGGTGTAAGAGATCTCTTGGGAGCTCTCAGTGACTCCCTGGAGACAATTTACTGCACATGTGTGTGTATACACTCACGCACACAAACACATACACACACTCACAGAGGCCCAAGGACATGAAAGGAAGGAGGAGGAAATCAAAGGCTGTGGGGGAGACCCTGACAAGAAGCCAACTCCTTGTCAACCCTGTTTTCTCCCTCTCTTATTGTCTCCCTGCAGATTGCACGAGAGCTGCATCAGTTCACTTTTGACCTGCTAATCAAGTCTCACATGGTGAGCGTGGACTTTCCAGAAATGATGGCAGAGATCATCTCTGTGCAAGTGCCCAAGATCCTTTCCGGGAAAGTCAAGCCTATCTATTTTCACACTCAGTGAAGCTTGGAAGCCCCCATTTTCTTATCCCACCTCACGTCCTTTTTCAGATATCTTCTGCCTGTTTTAACTCTGCACTACTTCTCTGCAGTGCCTTGGGGAATTTCCTCTATTTATGTACAGTCTGTCATCATGTTCTTGAATTCTATTTGCTGGGCTTTTTTTCTCTTTTCCTCCTTTCTTTTCTATGTCTCCCTATCTGACTCTCCCATGGCACTTTCAGACTGTACTCCCTGCTGTGGCTCTTATCTGTGTTTTGAATGCTGTTGTATTTCTTTAAATCTGTGATGATCCTCATGTGGCACAGTGTCAAGTTGTGCTTGTTTATAGCACTGTACTGTGTGCCAGCTACACAAACGTTTACTCACCTAATGCCACGTGAAGTTTAGAGAGCTAAGAGTATCTGGGAAAACAAAAGACAAACAAACAAACAAAAAACACACTAGGGTTTTTCCCTCTTAAAAAATATTAAAACAAACAGAAATTACCAAAGAGTCCAACAGTAACTAGAATAAGGTGAAAATTGCAAGCCCATGGGGAGTCACTGCTTTTTTTCCCCAAACCCTTTCTCCCTGGAAGACTTTATTTTCTGCCAATGGCTATTGCCATTAGAGGGCAGGGTGATCCCAGAACTGAGGTGAATGGGGGGCAGATTTAAGATAAGACAGATGGATCACCAGTACCTGCCCACAGCCTTGGCCCCTGAGAGCTAAGCTGTTCAACTGCAGCACAATTCATGGTACTGAAAAATGTGCTTCATGTTTGAAAACCTGTCTGTTGGGACTGCCTCCCCACACCAGTCCTTTTTCTCTCGCATCCTCTGCCTCCACCCTCAAATTGACTTTCAATATCTTTTCTAAGAGCTTTGAACTGAATGTTCTCTCTAGCCAAAACTTGGCCGCTTCCACTGAAGAATCAGACCAGCAAGAAGGAAAGGGAGATCTGACCTTTTGTAAGGATTCATTCTGATCCAGGTCTGCTTTCCCATTTGTGGCCCAGGGAGGAGCCTGGGGCTAGAGTCAGAGGAAAAGGAAGTGGTGGCTTGACTGTTCTCCTGCGTAGGACACTGAAGATTTGATCCTTCTTTGCCTACACCTTTAAGAGACCTCAATGTTTTCTCCCTGACTCCATGCAGCTGCAAGCATCATCCATCCTCCCTTCTGTGTTTTGTGGGCCTGAACTTCACCAGACTTCATTACAGCCACAGTGGTGAAACTTGTCCACTCCTTGGGCATGTTCAGACTCTCTACTAAGAACTCCCACACCCAAGAAGGCTAGCAAGTCAGCAGTCTTGATGTCTATCTCTAGATGCCAGTAGGCTCAAAGACTTCCTACTGTATGTCTCTCATCAACTGAACTCTCAGAACTCTGGAGACCTTAGACAAACTGGAAAGAAGGCATCAATGGGATTGGACAAGCTGGGCGTCTTGCCCTTGTCCCCCAGAGATGACACCTTTCCACCAAGTGAAGAATGCCCACTTCCTCCTTCAGAGCAGCTAAAGGGGCTACCCAGATCTGTGTTGAAGAGAAAACTCTGTTACCAAGGTGAGAAAAATGAAGACACTAGAACCAGAAATCCTGTAAATGCTCTCCTTTCCACCCAACATATCCACCTGCAGAAGTCAGGGGAAGAAGAGAGAAGAAATCAAGAGAATACTAACTAATAAAATAAAAGTTTTCAGAAGCAAAGTCTAAAGCCAGATGGGCACCATCTGGTGAGTTTATTCACCATCCGCCTCTGCTGGTGATTCTGGGCTCTGACATTGGCCATACTCAGTCAGCCACCTTTGTTGCTGAGTCTCGGCCAGAGGAAGCTGAAATATTGAAACTACCGAACCATGGCCTCCTTTAGAAAGGTCTGGTTGGTGTAGCTCTGATGGGATGCCACGTATGAACTTGGTGTGTTCCTGGGACACTGGTTTCATATAGTCCTTTGGCACTCCTTTGATCTGTTGACTTTGTCCCCCAGTCACGAGTACTGGGGAATGCCTAACTACTTTCTCAACTTGGCCACTGCCTCTTCACATAGCTCTTAAATTCATCTGCTAAACAACAAATTAGAGGCCAGTCACCAAGCTGCCCGTTTCAGCTAGTTCACTCTACTTGTTGTTGAGAAGATAGTTTCTGAGTGATATGATATGATCTACATGGGTTTCCTCCCCTGATTTCTGCTGATATTAATAGCTAAATGAACCTGCAAAACAGCTTCTTTAAATAACAAGGGAGAGGGGAACTTAAGATGTGTGTTATACCAATCCAAGTCTGCTGGACAAAACTAAAGCTGACAGGTTCTCTTTATAGGGTAAGATAGAACAATTCTGTTTTTCTTTGTTATGACACCATTTGACTTATATAGGCTTACAGGATCACTTTTAGCTGTTTTAAAGAGAAAAAACCCCACCACTCTATTCATTTAAACTAGGTTACTTTTTAATAGTTCCTTTACATCTGTTTTGAAATGATCCTCATCTTTTGTGGTACATGGATTTGAGTATATCATTCTAATACCTCTCCTTGTAAATACTAGATGCCCTCCTTTCCATTTCTCTGGCTCTCAAGGTTTTCATCTTTATAGATTTCCCAATCGTGACTCTTGTCTTTATGAGTATATGTTTTTCCCTTGTGAAAGCCAAAAATCAGTGAAATGGCAGTGTAATTAAAAACAGAAACAACTAGATTACTCTGAACTCCCAAATGGCAAGACTAAGGGAAAATGGCCTAAACAAGGATTTAGGTGTACTGTTTTTGCACTGGGGTTTCAGTGAGCAAAAGAGATTTTAGCTTAGCTTTGTCTCCCACAGATGAAAGGGTTTTTTTTTTTTTCTCTTTTGGCCATTGTTGTTCCAGCCAACGTAATTGACAGAAGTCTCATTTTGCATGTACTCTGCTCTACAAACAGAGTTGATATGGTTGGTACACTGTGCTCACCTTTGAAGGATCGGCCACCCACACCCATTCACCTGGTGAGCTTAAAGATGAGGATCACTCACCAGACAAGCCATGGAGACTATCCCCAAAAAGGTTTGCAGTGCTCAATGGGGATGGAGAGTGAGGAAGAGAAAAAGAAGGAGCACCAGGGAGAAAGTCCCATCTGTGCTGGGCAGCAGACAGCTGCCAGGTTCATAAATTCTGTGGTCAAGGAAAAGAGTCGTGTGGCAGTTTCAGCTCTTGCTCATTGGGCAGCTTGTCCAGGCCTGGCCTCTGAGTTGAAATGGGGGTTGGGTTCTTTGTTCCATCGCTTTTCTATGCCACAGACAGTATCTTTGTTCTTGGAGAGCTCATTATTTTTTTTAACAAGAAAGGAGTTTTTTGAAGGATTCTGTCATATATCTTTGAAAAAAGAATCAGTAATACATATATTTTTATATATGTTAACTGGCACTAAAAAAGGTGTGGGAGGGAAGAGTTTCACTCTGTCCTTTGGGTAGTTGCTGAGGTGATTTTCCAGGTTGAGAAATAATGCGCTGATGCTAGAATCCCTCTCTGTTCAACTCTACTTCTATATACATATATGCATATATAGCAAGAAATATTCTATTTGTACTTCAAGAGAAAATAGGTCCACCATCCACATGATATTGATACTACACAAATTATCTAATGTTAAGCATCAAGTAGCTTCTGAGTGTTTGCTTCATTAGGCACATGACAGACATGGCCTTGTCCTCTTTTCTTTCTTGATACTGGGCATGACTCAAAAGTACAAGCCACTCCCTCTACTCCCTCTCAGTCTTGTGCTAGGGTTGCACTTCATGAGACTCTCTTCAGACAGCTGAGTAACTATCCCTGCAAGGTTCCTACATGGCCCTGGGAAGACAAGAGGTTGAATATTAATTATTTTATGCCAGTTGCCCAGGTGAGAGGACACTGGGCCCAAGGTGGTGACCTTCATGCTCAACTATATGTAGGGGGTCATGAGAATCAGGAATGCTAAAACACAAGATCCAATCCCAAATTTAAAGTCAAAATAAGCCATTTATCATGTGCAATATCTTATAAAAGGAAGTTTCTACCCTTGCTGCCTTTTATAGGCGGGTCTGTTCTCACCACTAATCTCTTTGAAAATCTGTGAAAGCAGTTTAAAAAAATATAAAGAGGCCAAAAAAAAAGATAGTGCATCACATTATGTAACCAAAGATTACATTGTATTTGCTAATTTACCAAAATTTTTAAGGGCAGGGAGGAAGCAAACATTAGTGCATCTTTGGTAACCTATCCAAAACAGACTAAAGGACTTTGTTGGTGACTGACTTATAAGAGTTTTGTGGGGTTTTCCCCTCCACAATATACATGTTTAGAACAGTGGAAGCTAATTTTGAAAAATAATGGGATTATGGGTCCTTCAATAAGTGATTTTTATAAACAGAACTAGCTTTCCTTTTGTGTAGTAGTTGCTAAGCAAATTCTTTTTTTTTTAATTTATTTATTTTAGTTGGGGGCTAATTACTTTACAATATTGTAGTGGTTTTTGCCATACATTGACATGAATCAGCTGAACAAATTCTTAAAGCTCCATCATTGAATGGTTGGAAATGGAGCTGTCTTGGCCACTGTGTTTGCTAGTTCTGATGTTAGCTTATCTGAAGATGTGAAGCCCTTGCTGAGAAGGGAGCATTTAAAGGATTAGATTTTGCACTAGAGGGACAGCAGGCGGAAATCCTCATTTCTGCCCACTTTGAATGGCACAAAAAAGTTTTCTGCAGTTTAAGGCAGAAGGTTGAAATATATTGTAAATGAGTATTTGTATCCATGTTTCAAAGTTGAATTATATATATATAGATATAATGTGTTCTAATAGCTTTACCTCTCTCTGCACCTTTATATTTGGTTCCAGGTCATAACTGATACCATGTACTTGTAAGAGAGGCCACCGCTACATTTTAGAAGCTCTTTCAGAATGGAAAAGACACCTGGGTTGATCAGATAACCAAGAGATCTCTGTTCCTGTTGAGGCCTGACTCACAGGCCTTGCAAAGGAGCAGAGAAGGGAAAAGGGTAGGGTACATGATGTGTTGCACTTTACTAGCCCAAGACAGATGAATGTGTAAAGGGTGGCGAAGTCCCATTGAAATGGAACCAAAGGGAAGGCCCATACTTGGGGCCAAAGACCCATCCAAATGATTAGCCAGTGGCCCCCTGATGGGACTTGTGCAGCTGGAAGAAGAAAGGCTATTCTTTGTTCTTCATCATCCCGGTGAGAAAAGGGCAATTTCCTGCACTTGGGAACCTGGAGCAAGTGCTCCATTTCAAACAATTCACTCACCTGCGATTGAGGTGCTCTTGCTACTGGGTGTCTATGTGCTCTAATTCTGATTTTGGATATGTTCTGTAAAGATTTTGGCAGTGAAAATGTGTTTCTATTTGTTAAAAAATTATCAGTGTACTAGAAGTAGTATATCTGTAGATACAGGTCCATCTCTGCCCACAGGTAGGGATGTTTTTCTTCGATTAAGAGATTGACACTGGGGTCTGTTGCCCAGAGCCTCCTAATCCTTAACCTTTTCTAGGTGAAGGCAGAAAAATCCACAATTAGTCACTCCTCTAAAGACATTTCAGCTGTGGTAACAAACCATTCAGAATGTTCTCATTCCAAAAATAAGTGGTAAATATTTTAATTTAACAGGTAGAGTTTTAAAGGGAAAAATAGCCTTTGACTCATCTTTGATTTTCCCCATTAGATTTGGCCATAAAATAAATGATACACATTGATTGGTTTCCAACCCCAATTCAGTCAAGCAAGAGTGCTGGTTCCTTTCTTTATCCCACTTCTCTCTTGGCTTTTTATGGAATTAAATGAGAAGCAATGGTCTGAGTAGCCCTTGTGGTTCAAAACAGTTTGCACATGCATTACTTTAAAAGGCTGTCACATAACTACAGATTCCATTGGCCACCAATATTGGAACTCACACCCATTCCCAAAGGAAAGGAAATTCTGGAATGATACTGCTTCTCTACTGGTGCCCTCTTGGGCTAATGCTTCATATTTTGGAACTCTGTTCCCTGCACAGTAGATAAACCAAGCCAGCAGTCTCTCCAAGCTTTAGCCCTTGGTGTTGTCCTGCAGTGATGTGCCTGTGGGGTTGTTCTATCCCATAAGCCACTCAGGTGCTGAGAGTACCCACCATTTTCCCTAGACTGGAGTATTGATTAGGGAGTGCCTCAGACATGACATTCTTGGGCTGTCCTTGAGATTATTTTGGCAGCAGAAGAGAGAAGACTATGTAACCAGATGTAAGAATTTACTTCATGCTGAGGGAAAAATTTAAAAGAAAGTATCTTATAAGGTTTTTTTTTTTTTAAGAAACATTCGTTTTGCTTGAAACATCTTTCGATGGGGCTTCAGTTCTCACAACGAAACTTGGCCTCCACTGGGCAGCAGAACCAGCCCCAAGCGCTAGTGTTCTATTCTCTTTTTGTAATCTTGGAATCTTTTGTTGCTCTAAATACAATTAAAAATGGCAGAAACTTGTTTGTTGGAATACATGTGTGACTCTGGGTTTGTCTCTGTCTCTGCTTTCAGAAATGTCATCCATTGTGTAAAATACTGCCTTCCTGGCCTGCCAGCTAAAACTTGGCCACAGCCCCTGTTGTGGCTGCAGGCTCAAGTTATTGTTAACAAAGAGACCCAAGAAAAGCTGCTAATGTCCTCTTATCACCATTGTTAATTTGTTAAAACATAAAACAATCTAAAATTTCAGATGAATGTCATCAGAGTTCTTTTAATTAGCTCTTTTTATTGGCTGTCTTTATTGAAGTCAAGTTGGTATCATGCCCAGTGACTTTTTAATGCTACTTTTATTTTCATATATTTTTAAAAATCTTTGCACAGGGGTTATAAATTTGTCTTGCTTTGGCCTTTAGCATAATTTGACCTGGGACCACCAAAATATCAAAGGGTCTGTGCTAGCAAGCACAGATGGACACTGGCTGCCCATTACAACATCTCATCAAAAAACCTGAGTTTGTCAGGAGAAAGCTACACAAAACCCAGCTGTTCACCCTCATTCTCATCTTCGTGGGAGCATAAAATGAGTGGAGGCTTCACAGCCCAGTTCTTGCCAAGCTTCAGATTAAGCTGGGCATGTTCACATCTTCAGTGGTTTTCAGGGCCAATATCATCCTTGACCACCAATATAAAATCTGAGCCAGCCTTCTTTAGGGTTTACAAAAGTTCAAGCAAAGACCCCTCCCATCTCTTCTCAGTGTGAATACTTAACGAGATCCCAAATTGAACTCTAGGCTTGAGATATAGGCCATCAATGAAGTGTGACAGATGTGTTAAGGAATAATTGGAATAACCTCAGTGTCCTCACGTATAATAGGAGTTGTCACAATGCCTCTTTACTAGTCCAGCTTGGGGATTTAGTAAAAATATATATGCTCCAACTGGGGGGCTTATTGCTGTGGCTTTGATCCCTGCTAAAATGCCAGAACCCCTGAGAGGGATCTTACATTGAGCCATGTTTATCATTACCTCACAGTAGATGTATTTCTCAAACTTTTATGGAGAGCAATGCTTGATGGAGAGGAGAAGAAAACAAGAGCTTCTTAGGATGTGTATTTGTTTGTATGTGTCTAAGTAAAGGGAGAGAATATGAATGTTTGTGGGTTGTGTGTGGAAGTCAGTCTGCCTCCAGAAGAGTCCCATATGACCATTGCTTAGTTTCTCTTCTCTTGGATCTATGGAGAGTGACCTAAAAGCCACCCTACCTGGTTTCATTGACCACTCAGCTCATGATACAGTAGTTATCATCACAGATTTTCCAAAATTAGAACGGCACAGAGGTCAGGGGTAAAAGGACACCTAGTGGATTAAAAAGAGCCTGGAGGCAGGAGTCTTATATGTGACTTAATCATGATCGTATAGTGATTATATAGCTAGGATTCTGGTCTGCTGATTCACTATATGATACTGGGCAACCCTCTGCCCTTTTCTGTACCTTAGTTTTCTCATCTATAAAATGAATGTGCCTGAAGATATGAAATAGAACTAGAAGAAATGGAGAGCCCCTTCCAGTGTGGATACTACAGTTATTGCAAACTACAGCAACACTTTTAAAAATTGTAACATAAAGGGGAAAGCAAAGGGCCTTTTATTATCCCTAGAACACATAGTTTTGGAACTAGAATTCCGATGTTTGTACTCAATAAAAATTTACCAAACACCTGGGGCAGGAGGTCAAACCAAAAATTGAATCCTGTGTAATAGATGTTGTCAACCCCCTTGATGGATGGGGATACTACTCAAAAGTAAAATAATTTGTTTACCATTTAGATGATCTCATAAATAGCAGAGATAAGTAGGAGTTAAGCCACAGTCCATGCTTTCAGTGAGTTTACAGTCTATTAAATGCCTTAGACTATGCCAGTCTGGGACTTCAACCCATCACATATACCCCAAACCCTCCCACATCTATCCTCCAAACAAGATTGGACTAACCCCTGATTTGTAACTGTTGCTTTTTAGAGCTAGAAGGAATCTTAGATAGCATCTAGCCCAAATTTTACATTCTTCACATGAGGAAGTCCAGGCACAAAACTGTGGCAAAGGACTAGCTCTAGCGCACCCAGCTCACAGCCCCTTCATGTGCCTGCAGGCACATCCCCTTGCATACTGGTTCAGAGCCTTGGTTAAAGAGCCTCCACTTCTCATCTGTGGTTCCCATGTATACAGCCCAAGGATCTCTACTCCAACAGCAGTACCTACTTTACTGACTCTCAGAGGTTTTCTTCATACCGCTGCAGGAGAGAGTGAAAGGAGAGTATTACTGGGGGAGCTGGAATAGGAACTGTAGAAGCAGTGAGAAACATTCAAAAGACACTGAAGTATGAAAAGCTAGTTTTCTGAGTTAATAGGCAGATGCTGACAATTCAAACCCTCAGATTCTTTTGCCACCATTTTTCAGGCCACAACTTCCCCTCTTCCTTCAACTTCTTTCCCAAGGTGCTTCAAGCAAGGAGAAGACCATTTGCAGAACTTTGAGTACCAATCAGCAAAACTACCCCAAAAAACTGACTTAAGCCAGACTCTATGCAAATAGTCCCCCAATCCACATTGGGGAACTTCAAATCTAAGACCACAAAAGAGGTCAACAGAGCAAGAAGGTGCTGTGGGCGTCACATCATTTACCACCTGGGCAGTGATGCTTGTTCCCAAAGGAAACAAGTCCTGATGCTTAAACACAGTGCCAAGAGTATATAATTTCAAAGTTGGACTAATCTTATGAGAGAATCCCACCACTTCAAAAGACTCCTGGGACTCTTCACAAGGGACAACATACAGTTATATTTATATGATACATTTGTTCTTTCATTTATTCAACAATCATTTGTTTGTTTAACCACTATGTAATCGACACAGGAACAAAATAGACATGGTCTCTGTCCTCATGAAAATTCTCGTCTAATAGGACAGACAGACACAGACAATTGTAATGAATGCTATGGTAAGAGAAGATATGCTAAGGTATGCAATATTCTGTTGGGGTGCAGAAGAAGGATGCCTAGCCCAGTCTAGTGGGAGGGTCAGGGAAGACTTCTTAGAGAAGTCCAGGCTGTGATTCAAGTTCAATGAAGAAGGTGTTGAAGGGGAGAAAGGGGCATTCTTTCTCAGGCAAGAGACAGCAACCTTGCAAGGGAAAAGACGAATAGTCTAGCTTGAGTGAAAAGTTTGTAAAAGAGGGTGATTGTGAGAGAAGAGGATAGAGAAAGAGGCGAACGCAAAAGTCAGTGAGTGCCCATGTGTCACACTGAAGACTTGAGCCTTTACTTCAAGGTTAAAGGAGAGCTATAGAAATCCTTGACATCACTTCAGTTCCCAGACAAATGATTTCATCTGTTCCTCATAACATCCTGAATTCAGACGGACCAGAGATCAAGCCCATTTTGCAGATAGGAAAACTGACACTCAGAACAGTGATGTGATTGGCCCAAAGACTGTTCCTGAATAATTAACAGTTCTAAGTCTGAACTGGAAGCCCTGAATCTCCTGATTTCCAGTTTTAGGCTCCTCACATTAGAACAATCTATCAAAAACCTGGACCTGGCATAACTCTTGGAATATATTCAACAGTCTCTGTGGTGACAGCATGCACTGTTTACTATGGCACCTATATCTGCCATGGCCTTCCTGCATGCACATTAAGTCGCTTGAGCTGTGTCCGACTCCATGCAGCCCTATGGACTGTAGCCTGCCAGACTCCTCTGTCCATGGGATTCTCCAGGCAAGAATACTAGAGTGAGTTGCCATTTCCCCCTCCAGGTGATCTTTCCGACCCTGAGATCAAACCCACATCTTTTACATCTCCTGCATTGGAAGGCGGGTTCTTTACCACTAGCACCACCTAGGAAGCCACAGTCTTCCTGAGGTGACACTTACTGGCACGAGTTTCCAAGATGGCAGACAAGACATCCCAGAGAGGATTATCAGCAGTTTCATAAGGGGTAGTGGATGCTGTGGGAAGCCTCTCAATTTGGTGCTCTATGGATGTGGGGCCTCATTCATTCATCCAAATAGGAATGTCAGAGAAGATGCTGGAGAGGAATATATAATATTTCACCTTCCTACAGGTGATGATATCTGACTCAGGCCTTGAACAATGACACGAAAATTCACAGGAGGAAATGCAGCTGAGCAGGCAGGAAAGAATATATGGCTTCTGTTTTGGAACAAAGCAAATAGGAACTAGTAAGAAGTAATAGTTGGAAATGAATCTGAGCAAGGTTTCATTGTGAAAAGCCTCATGTCCTGCAAAGAAATGAAATTTCTTCTGTAGGTCAGTCATTCTTAGTTGAGACATGTGAAAGATAACAGCCACATGTGTGACGTTCTCTCAAGGGAGCCTCCAGGATTATATGCAATACCTGATACATAGCTATCATTTAGTCCCTTTCTCTCCCACTGAAGAAAGCAAATATAAATACAAGTGAGACTGACAATATTGAAAGGAAAATCTTGAACTTCCCATAGTATAACTAAGAAAAAATTTCTACCAGTTTCAATGCTTAAGATATTATCAACATGCTACTTGCCACACCTAATAAGTAAAGAGAGAACACCAATTGAGATAACTAAGGATTTTTGAACAAAGCTATAACATACTTAGTTTCAGGAGTTGAAACCTATGTTAAACCATATTGTGTAAGAATACAATAAAAGGCGACACAGAGACTGACTCAAGGGAATAGGGTAGTAGTAGTGGTAATAAATGTATTGAGTACACAGTATGTGAAAAGAAGTGCTAAAGCAAAGATCTTTATATTGTGTCTTACATAATTCTTACACTAACCCTATGAGTTGAGCACAATTACTCCCATAATATAAATGAAGAAACTGAGTCCCTGACCCAAATTATTTCTGGCTCAGACCCAAGGTTACTTCTAAGCAATAAAGCCTGAACTCTAAAGTACATTTGTTGTCAAAGCCTACAGTTTTGATCACTGTCATATAGTTTGCTTATTTTATTTTTTTGTGATTTTCTCAGTCTTTGCATAGAGGCCCAAAGGACTGAAAGCAGGCAGCATTACAGATAAGAATAAGGAAGGAACAAACGGGATTGTCTTCATAACTACCCATTTCAGGAGTGAAAGTGTTGTCTGGTATGAGCCCATGATTTCTTCAGAGCAGCCAAACTTCAAATGAGTACTTTTGGGAAAAAATTGTCTTCTCCAGCCCTACCACCTCCCAAGTGTCTTTCCAAGCCTTTTGCTTTCATTCCTGTCTCTCTGGTTAGAGATCGCTGGAGTACAGCAATTCACTGGGTGTCCACAAAGCCTATGAGCATATTTGTCTATAAAGGCATAAAGGCATTGGGTCAGAAATCAGAATACCAGCTTCTGCCATTAACCAGCAGGTGAACTTTAGCAGTCCTCTTCCTTTTCCTGGTCCTCAATCTCCCCATCTGTAAAGCAAGGGAGATAAAGACTAGGCTAATTTCTTCTCTTATATGCCTTCTTAGATTGTGTGAAAGTTTTGACTAAAACCAGAATTTTGTCAATCTGGAAATTTCTGGCTTTATCTCACTCCAGTGCCTATAATCTTATTCCTATATTTTAGAAATTCTACCATAGAAAAAGCTTACAGTTTTTGCTGTACTTGCAAATGTCCAGTCATCAGCATCTTTGGCAACACACTCAATATTACATTGCTTGTGTTCCACAACAGTCTCCACCCTACAGCATGCCACCTTACCTAAGACACCCGCCAGTCTCAGTGATAGTACATTTCTACTAATACTTCTTGGGTAATTCTGTACCTGGACAATTTTAATATGGACCAGAGACTCTGATAGATATATCTCCTATCCAGAATAAACATGGGCAGTTGTGACTGTTAAGGGAGTCTCTGAGGTGGAGGTGATATGGACTTTATTAATGGTTCAGGTCAGAAACCAGTGTATAGGCAATGCTATTGTTGGCTGTTCAGTTGCTAAGTCGTTTCCAACTCTTTTGAGACCCCACAGACTATAGCCTACCAGGCACATCTGTCCATGGGATTTCCCAGGCAAGAATACTGGAGTGGGTTTCCATTTTGTTCTCCCACAGATCTTCCCAACCCAGGGATCTAACCTGTGTCTCCTGCATTGGCAGGCAGATTCTTTACCACTGAGCCACCTGGGAGACCCTAGGCAATGCCATTATATAAGCACTAATGGACAAGAGACCAGACCAATATCTTCCCTTTGGGAATAGAGCAATATATTCTATCAGTCTTCATTTTTGTGGTTCCCTTCATGTGAAATGATAGCCTTCTTTTCTGCCTAAGTTAATCTTTCTTACCCATTAAGGACTCAGCTCAAAAGCCAAATCCAGTATGTTTTCCTGATTT
The DNA here is from genome assembly GCA_024291935.2 of Okapia johnstoni. Classification (NCBI taxonomy): domain Eukaryota; kingdom Metazoa; phylum Chordata; class Mammalia; order Artiodactyla; family Giraffidae; genus Okapia; species Okapia johnstoni. The sequence continues at coordinate 49,476,384 of CM044305.1, read as the reverse complement.
CCTCAGTGGCAAATTGGTTCTCTCTCCTTTAAACTTGAACCTCCTTCCCCCAAGCCCACACTATTGCTTTGGCTTGCATTTAGTTGTAACAGTAGCAACCCATTGTCCTTTAAATAGTGCTTTATACCTTATAGAATTTTGATATCAGCTATCTCATTGGAGACTCACATGAACCCTATAAGGAAAGTGCAGCAGGAATTATTAATATTCCAATTAAATATGTGACAGGAAGAAAGCATTGCTATTTTAGAAGCTGGCTAGAGACTGTTATTTCTAGCAGTGTGTTTTACTACATACCCTGAATGACCCTCCCAATGAAAACAATTAAAATATAAGTTAAAATATAAAAAAAATATTTTAAAATAATATTTAAAATTCAGTTTTTGGCTAGCATGATAATAGAAAAAATCCACGGTCAAAAATGAAGTTAAAGCAGGAACTCTGGAAGAAATTGAGTATCAAAGCCAAATTTGAATTTCAACATTGATGACTGTAAGAGGTGAGGAAAATGAGATAAAGGCTAGAGCTTGCCCAAGATGAGGAGTTTTATAGAAGACTTCCACAAAGGCTGGTATTATCAAAGGCTATATTCTCAATGTGAAGAATTAAATCTGCTTCACAGAAGGAGATAGCAAGTGAAGAAGTGAAGAAAAATTAAACCTGTTTCACAGAAGGAGAGCACAAGGAAACCTGCTTGGCTTGACCTTGGCACTGGGTGGAGGAGAAAGAAAAACCTCTTATGAGAATTTATAACCATAAGTGACCTTCATAAAGTTTTTAGTCCTAATTCAAGATACTAATGACATCTGAAAAGCCAAAAGATGAGATCCCAGATTGGAAGTTCTTACAGATGATTGGCACAAGTAAATCCTCTGTAGAAGAATGCAACTTTCATTTAAGCCTCAAAATTTTCTATGTATAAAATTCCAAAGAAAATGAACATTTCACAGTCAAAATTTACAAAATATACAAAGAAACAAGACACCCTGGGAAACAACTTTCAGAAACAAATTATCTGTAATATATAGCATAAAGAAAGTGGAAAATATGAGAAGCTAGGAGATAAGAAGGTAGTGCAGATAAACCTAATATATATCTAACTAGATCATATATATATGTATGTATATATATATAACTAGACTTCCAGAGCACAATCATGGAGCAGAAAAAAGGCAATATTCAAAGACAAAATAACTGAGAATTTGTCAACATTGTTGAAAGACATACATCTTTAAGACCTACAATCCTGACAAATCCAAAGCTAGAAAAATAAAAGAAATTCACACTAGACACATCACAGTGATGTTAACATAGAATGCTAAAGAGAAAGAATATTACAAAATCAGTCAGGAGGGGAAAACTTGAACAAAGCATTAAAAATAAATTATGTTAACGTATCAGTAATAATAATGGTAGCAGAAGAGAGTGGTAAATGACCTTTGATATACTGAGAGAATTCTCTACCCAGCAGAACTATCATTCAAGTTAAAATAAAAATGTTTTAAAATCAGCTCTTCCATAAAGGCAATTCTAAGTGACATACTTCAGATGTTTGGATAAAGATCTTATATAGAAGATCTGAGACCCTGGAGTTAATAGTGAGCAAAGGTATTCATAAACGTGGATAAACCTAAACATACATTGACTATAAGCAAAAAAATACTGTGATTTCTATCTAATATTGTGAGAAAATAGCAAGATAGAATTAAATAATTTGAAAGCTGCATATATATTGATAGGGAGTTATTACAGTTATAAAAGTTAAGTCCTTAATTTGCTAAGAAAGAAGATAAAGATACTCACTAACTTTATTTTTATCCAGTTATTTTATTTTTCCAATTTTATTGAGAGATAATTTACACACAGCATTCTGTAAGCATATGGTGTACAGTGTAATAACTTGAGTTTCATATATTGCAAAATGGTTAACACAGTAAGTTTAGTTAAGATCCATCATCTCATATAGATACTAAAAAATGCTTTTTCCTTTATGTGGTGAAAACTCTTAAGGTCTACTCCCTTAACAATTTTCTAATATACCAAACAGCAATCTTACTATAGTCATAGTATAGTCATACATCCCCAGTACTTATTTATCTTATAACTGAAAGTTTATATATTTTGAACACTTCCATCCAATTTCCCTGCCCCTCACCCCCTGCCTCTGGTAACCATAAATTTGATTTCTTTTTCTTTGAGTTTGGTTGGTTTTTGTTTTTTTTTTTTTTAATTGTCTTTTTTTGTTTCTTGTTTTGGTTTATTTATATTTCACATATAAGTGACATATATTTGTCTTTGTCTGACTGATTTAACTTAGCATAATGCCCTCAAGGTCCATTCATGTTGTCACAAAAGGCAGGATTTTCTGTAGCTGCATAATATTCCATTATCTATATATACCACAACTTTTTAATCCATTTATCTGTCAATAAACAGTTAAGTTTATCCACATCTTAGCTATTCTAAACAATGTCTCTATGAATGTGAGAGTGCAGATATCTCTTCAACCTAGTGTTTTTGGATATATCCCCACATGTAGAATTGCTGGACCATCTGATAATGCTACCTTTAATTTTTTGAGATATCCCCATACTATCTTTAATGTTTTGTATATGGGATTGTTTTCTTTATTTCTTTTCCGGTTTTGTTGTTAGTGTATATAAATTCTGATTTTTATATGCTAATTTTATATCCTGCAACTTTATTGAACCTGATCAGATACAGTGGATTTCTGGTGCAGTCTTTAGGGTTTTCTATATAGAAAATCATGTCATTTACAAATAGAGACAATTTTACTTCTTAATTTCCAATTCAGATGCCTTTTCTTTCTTTTTGTTGCCTGACTGCTCTGGTTAGGACTTCCAGTGCCATGTTGAAAAGTGGTGGTGACTGTAGGTACCTTTGTCTCATTCCTGATCTTAGAGGAAAAGTTTTCAACCTTTCACCACTGATTACAATATTAGCTGTGTGCTTGTCATATATAGCCTTTATTATGTTGAGGTATGTTTCTTCTATATCTAATTTGTTAAGAGCTTTTATCATGAGTGGATGCTGAATTTTGCTCCTTAACTTTAGACTTGATTAAGCCAAATATCTACATAATATTTTTGAAAATAGTAATCAGAAAGTTTGATGGTCACAGAATGGAAAATATACACTAGGCAAATACCAACCAGAGAAATCTTATTTATTTATATTATTGATAGACAAAATTATATGACAAAAGCATTATTACAAATAGATAAGTTTGTATTGATAAAAGGTCCAGTTTACCAGGAAGATGACATCATTTAAAATTTGTATGCCTCTCATAAAAAGGCCTCAAAATACATAAAGCAAAATGTGAAATGACTAAGTTAACAGTCTTAATATATAGTAGGTGATTTTAACATGTTTCAGTCATAAACTGACAGATTAAAGAGATTAAAATATAATAAGGATAATAATAAGGATAAGGTTTGAGCCACAAAATTAGACAAAAAGACTTTTTGTCATATGTAGAGCTTTAGACTCAACATTGGGGACTGTATATTCTTTTGAAGCACATGTAAAACATTTTTGAAAATAGTCCATGGGCTAAGCCAAGGGTCAGGAAACCATAGCCCTTTGGTGAAAATCAGTCTGCTATATGATTGCTTTTTTCCTTGTTTAATAGCTTTATTGAGATACAACTTACATACCACACATTTCTCTCATATAATTCAGTAGATTTAATAGATTCACTAAGCTGTGAGTCCATTGATACAATTAAGAAACAATTTCATTGCACCAAAGGAAGCCCCATACCTCTTAGCTATCACCCTCTGATTTCCCCATACCCTGTCCCTCCAGCCTAGGCAACCAATAATCTACTTTCTCTCTTTATAGATTCACCTACCCTGTACATTCTATATAAATGGAATCATAAAGTATTTGTCCTTTGTGACTGACTTCTTTCACTTAGCTTAATGTTTTCAAAGTTCATCCATATCGAAGAAGGTATCAATATGTCATCAGTTTTACTGTTAATAGGATTTCATTACATGGACAAACTGCAGTTTGTTTATCCATTCATCAGTTGATGGATAATTTGCCTGTGTATACTTTTTGGCAGCTATGATGAATGCTAACAACAGTTGTGTACAAGATTTTGTGTGGACATCTGTTTTCATTTCTCTTGAGTATATACCTATATGTGAAATTGCTAAATCACATGGCAACTCTTTGTTTAAAATTTTGAGGAACTGACAGCCTATTTTCCATAGTTGCTGCAACAGTTCACATTTCCACCAACAGTGTATAAGGGTTCCAAATTCTCCATATCCTCACCAGCACCCATTACCCTTTTTTTTTAATCATTGCCATTTTGGTGAGCATGGAGTAGTAGCTCATTGTGGTTTTGATTTGAATTTCCTTGATGGTTAATGGTATTCACCGTCTTTTCATGTGCTTGTTGTCCATTTGTACATATTCTTTTGAGAAACATTCATTCAGATCTGCCCATTTCAAACTGACATGTCTTTTTATTATTGAATTGTAACATCCTATATATATTCTAGATATAAGGCCCTTATCAAATATATGATTTGCAAAAATTTCCCCTCATCCTGTAGAATGTCTTTTCACTTTCTTGATTATGTCCCTGAAATGCAAAAGTTCATTGTGATAATGTCCACTTTATTACTTCTTTTGTTGCTTTTGCCTTTGGCATCAAATCTAAGGTATAATTACCCTAATTCACGGTCACAAAGATTTATGCTTATCATTTCTTTTAAGAATTGTACAGTTTGAACAGTTAAATTTAAGTCTTTGAGTTAATTTTTATACATAGTGTGAGGTGGAAGTCCAACTTCATTATTTTGTATGTGGATATCTGGGTGTCCCAGCACTGTTTCCTGAAAAGACTGTTTTTCTGCATTGAATTTACTTAGCACCCTTGTCAAAAATCAATTGAAAATATATTTAAAGGTTTATTTCTTGACTCTTAATTCTATCCCATAGCTCTATACGTCTGTCCTTAAGCAAATACTATATTCTCTTGATTACTGCCACCGTATTATATCACCATATGAATGAAAATCCTACAACATGCCTTCTGCCAAAATCCCCTTAATGACTCACTTTCCACCCATTTCTTATCTAGGGCTCAGGATAAGATATGCCCACATGGCAAATTAATTCAGTTGGTTCCAGGTCTTCATTCATTTTCATTATCCTTCCTTCTCTCTCATTTTATCTTTCATTCTGTCTTTGTCTCTTTTTCCTATCTGTCCCCTTCCCTCTCATTTGCCCCACCTATCTCCTTCCCTCTTTTTTCTCCCTTTTCCTTTATTTTTTCCTATCTATCTTTTTTTCTCTCTCTATTGTTTTCCCTTCTCTTGATATTTTTTTTTCTTTCTCATTTTACTGCTCTATTCTGCTCTCCCCGTTCAGTCTTACTCTCTCTCCAATCTCAATCTCTCTCTTCCCTTAGTCTTCAGCTGTGAGCTCTCCTAGGTCCTGTCTTTTAGAGTCTTGCCAATTCCTGTTAGGTGCCTGTGCAAAACCATCCAAAGAATGTAGTTAGCTTTGAATTGTACTAGGACCAATCTCTACATCAAAGAGGTCTCAAACATTGCTCCAAATATTTCAATTTAGCAAATATTTATAGAGAAACCACATATATCAGACATTATGCTCAGTTTCATTATGCATAATTTCATTGACTCTTCACATCAAATTTACGAAGAAATAAGGAGCTATTATCCCCACATTACAGATAAGGAATCTGAACTGAGAGTTGAAGTTCATTGAAGAAAAGAGGCATGACAAGAATTGCATATGAGAATGAAGATTTGTGTCTGGTTCCATAATCCAGGCTATTTTCACTGTGCTGGGCTCGGAATGATCGCTATCTATCCCCAAGAGCTAAAACCGAGAGTAGCAGTAGAACATAAGTGTAAAGAAAGGTTGGAAGGGAGAGGAATAGCCAGGTGTTGTATAAGCCCTAGCTCCCATCCTGCCCAATTTCCCAAACAAATTTTGCCAAATTCTTGACTTCATTCTCAGACTTCTTACACCACAAGTCCTTAGGCAGTCTTGATCAAAGGAGAAAGAGTCTTAGAATTTTTATTACCTTCAGTGAATGCAGCCTAGAAAGAAGTTACACTCCTCAAACTGAGACCTGACATTGGGTTACTATGTTATATCTACCATTTCCACTAGTCTTTTGCTACTAACTGAATTTGACACTTGGTGAGTGAGGAGTAAGACAGAAGCATCTGTGTAATCCTTAAGATTCAGTATTCTGCCCCCTTACCTCATGCTTGTCCAATGCATAATCTTGGCCTCTTGCCTGGTTATCTTGCTTCATGTATCTATAGGCCTGGGACTCTGAACACATGCTCATAGCTACCTCCCAATCCAGCTTTCCTCTTCTTAGGGTAGTTTTCATTCCTGTGCCTTCCATTCCTCCCATCTGTTAATTACCCACAGCCAGATCTTGCATCACTTATCATGCAAAATGTGTAGTAGCCTACAATACTTCCCTGCATTGTCTTGTCCTGACCAGGCTACCTGTATCTACTGGGCCCTAAAATTGCAGTCAAGATAGTCTTCCCCTAGGTTATCTTCCTCCCACCAGGCCCACATCACCAAGGTCTTGGGGACCCTGGGACTCTTGTAACTAAGTCATGAAGAAATCAGCCTTAAATGAAGGTCTGAGCCTGATCTCCTCCCCCATCGCATCATCTTGCTTCTACATCCACAATACAGACTGGAATTAATTAGGTAGTACACGTTTTTCAGGTACAGCATAACCTTTCCATGGGGAACTCTGACTGACAGATTCTAATTTATAAGCTTTATTCTGGTGCATAGGCAAACATTGCCATGCTCAGACTGTATCTTTTGAAGGTTATAGCATTTAGATCCTAAAGCTCTTAATTTTATTGGAAATAGGAGAAAAAATGTCATACAAATATTTCATTTTGAAGCATAATGATTTCAACACACACCTCTTAATGCAGTAACTGCCACCCACCCATTTGCATCATAATTTGATAGTCAGTTATAGAAGGGCCCAACTCCCCATTATGTCTTTTTTTGGTGTCTTAAAGCAACAGAAGTGGGCTTCCTCTACCCCATGGTAGTTTTCAGAATATTAACTTCCCTGTATACACATCGACTGGGGGTGAGGGTATTCCTTTTGACACAAGTTTAGCATTTCAGTATATTAAGTGTAAAGTGGAGTATCCTTCCAAATATAATGTAGCAATTGAAACTTATTCCTGGGTTAGAGTTCCCTAGCAGGCTAGCTGGCAGAAGCGCTTTGATCATTCCAGCCTAGATGAAGTAAATGTTGCCTGGAAGGAAAAGAAGAAAGAGAAACCAACAAGCAGAAGGGCACAGAGAGTTTGGAACTAAGAGAGCTGAAGGGAGAGAGCCTGGAATACTAAAGCAGCCCCTGGACAGAAAACTTCAGTGAGAAAGGCTGAAAAGTGAGATTAGGGGCAAAGACTATGCTGGTTAAAGCAGGAATGATATGAGATTGGAATAGGAAGTAGTGGAGCAGATGTCTGGGTAAAACACGATTCAAGAGAAAACGCTGGAACAAGCAAACTGGAAATGATAGAATAGAAATCAGAGTCGGAAGAGCTGCCTGAGGAGCATTTCTAGCCAAAATTCTGGTGGTGGCATCCAAACCTACAATGAGTAGCCATATTTCTTGGAAGATGATAGGGGAAGAGTGAACCACTCAACTAGAAGTTAGTTTTTAATAGTCAGAAGTTTGGCTTGAACTTCCTATCAGAGTGTATACACATGTGTCACTACAGTGGCAGAATTTGTCCTTGTCAGTGCAAGAGGCCCTGGATTTGCCCACCAAAACTTTGGCCAAAGGGTAGGTTGTAAATAATGACTTAAGAAGCCAACTGTTGAAGAAAAAAGGGTTGGAGATGCCTTTCCTACCTTTTAATTCCATATGGAGTCTTCTCTTTGGCTCCCCTTCTCTTCTTCTCCCCAAGAAGTCTTCATTATAGCCAGACATACCCATCTTCCCATCCCCGTTCCATCACCAGATGACAGTGGATGAGTCACTTTATAAGCCTTAGTTTCCCTTTCTGGAAACTAAAAATAACATCAAAATGTTATCATTGAGGTTTCTCAGCGTTAAGTGAATGTAATGCAACCCTCTCTCCTGCTGACCAGGAGAGGGCAGTACAGTAAATCCCAAGATTATAACACCTCTTATCCTTTGCTGCTGGGTGGTCTGGGCTTTGGGTCAAATTGTTCTTTTATTGGACAAGTGGAGCAAGGGTCTGGTAATCCCTGCCACATTGAAGATAGGATGGATATTAGGGTATCGGAAAAATTACCAGAGTTAAGGCCATCCTCAAGTGGAAGTGGAAAAGAGATGGCAGCTATAAGAATATCCAATTCAGCTGAGAGGTCACCTATTTCCCGCTCAGCATCTTTACCACTTCTACATTGAAACAGAAAGTGTCATTGATCTACATCAGGTGGGAGTTGTCTGGTTCTGAATCATCCAGTTTTTCAGACACCAGGCACAAATCCTTCTCCCGCCCTCTTCCCTGGCTCTACTCCACTCTTTGGAATAGCTATGGGAAAGATTCTTTCTGGGGCTCTACTAGGCCTCCAGATTTCCACTTTCTTTACAAACATTTGTGGCCATGTTAGCGAGGGTGCATGCATGCATGCTAAGTCACTTTAGTTGTGTCTGACTGTTTGCCACCCTATAGACTGTGGCCTGCCAGGCTCTTCTGTCTATGGGATTCTCAGACAAGAATACTGTAGTGGATTACCATGCCCTTAGCCTAGACTTTAGTAAATATGGGAGAGGGCACTAGAATTTGTAGAATGCTGAGCATATGCTGAACATAGCCAAATACATTATATTTGTTATCTCTTAATCTGTGCGAAGGTCTTTCAATTCAGTTTCACTTTCAGTTCAGTTTATATCACTTTCAGTTCAGTTCAGTCACTCAGTCGTGTCGGACTCTTTGCAAGTCCATGGACTGAAGCATGCCAGGCTTCCCTGTCTATCACCAACTCCTGGAGCTTGCTCCAACTCATGTCCACTGAGTCAGTGATGCCATCCAACCATATCATCCTCTGTCATAATCACTTTACAGATGACAAAACTATGGAAGATAGAAACGTGATAAACTTATGAAAAGTCACATAGTTAAGAAGCAACAGAGTCAAGATTTTGGCTTTCTGGCTCCAAATTCAATGCCTTGCCACTGTGAACACCTCTGGGAAAGCCTAACCTTCAGTTTCTGCTTCAGTCAGGCCTATATAGCAAAAAGTCCCCTTCTGGTTTCATATATTCATAGGCCATAACTTATGGTGGAGATGAGGAGACAATTACAGATAACTTTCACTCACACTAAGCATTCAATTAGTTTTCATGCTTCAGCTTAGATAATCAGGGAACAGGTACTGATGACTCCAGTTTTCACTGTTATTCCATAGATCTCTCAGCTTCTCAGTATGTGCTTGAATAAGCTGCCTTCTCTGACCTGGGTCAGATGCCACGGTCCAGACTCCACTCTGTCTTATCCCCATCCGGATGCCACTATCCCTGGTAAGACCAGCTGTCACTCTTATTCTTCATCTAGAGACCCCTGGTAGGCAGACAGGCAGAAGCACCCTGATTGTTCCAGTCTGGATGGAGTAAATGCTGCCTGGAAGGAAAGAAACCTTAGTCTTATATCCACAGATCCCAGAAATGAAGCCTAAAGTTCCAACTCCTGTGCCCTTCATTGTTTTCCATATATGAAGTTAGAGTTTCTAATAAGGTAGGCCACCAAAGTTGACTAATTTCTGCCATTTGACTCTGGCCTGGCCCAAACTAGCACCTTGGAAGAATGGTGAACCAGCCATGCCTGAGAGCTCAGTCACAGCTGCTCTGGGAGCCCACAGCTTGTGTCTGGCCCATTCCCTATCCCTGCAGTTTTATTAGCTTCTTTTTTTTTTATGTGCTTTTTAACTTCCTTAATGCAGCCAAAACCAACATCAAATAACTTCAAGGAACACAAGTTCATGATTTCTCAAACCCCTAGTGCTCAGCCCCCCAAGTCACTTAGACGCAGGGTGGGCAGAATGCACCACAGTTTTCCGCTTGCCTGTGTTTTCAGAGGGTGGAGAAGACTGCTGCTGTTCTGTGAGCTATTCTCAGACACTGCTGCCTCAGAACTCACTGTGAGAGACGGTTTCGGGTCACCATAACCCAAAGAGCAGAAGGAGGGGAAGGGAGGGGGGAGAAAACCCAGCCAGCAAGCAATCCTCAGATTCCAGCCTCCCTGAGGCCATGAGTGCTGGGCCTAATGGTCCTGGCCAGTGCCTGCTGGGAGGGACAGTTGGAGAAACCAACCCCCTGCCTGTTTGCCTCCTCGCCTTACTCACTGCTTTTCTTCCTTTCTCCTATTTCCTTCCAGGGCCAGCTAGGAACTAGCATTCTAGCAGGCCTCCCAGATGGGCTTCAAATCCCAGCCACACCAAGGCATTCACCAGTCCCTTCCCTTGAACTCTTAGTTAGTGAAGCCAAGAGCTGCAGACAGGTCTGGGAAGTTTCCCATTCCTGCAAGCTTGGCCCTAGGCCTGAAATCAGATGCGGAAGTCAAGCTGCCTGTGTTGAAGGAGTTCCTCAGCCTAAATAAATTCAGAAAACAAGTTCATATTATGGCTTTCCTGACCCCTGCTGCTAGGAGGTATATGCAGGACTCTTGGATTGACTGGACAGAGCTTTGGCCTTTTAGTAGATCCATGTGCTCTAGTCTTGAGTATGTATACTTGAAACACTCTTTGCCTTCCTTGGTCTCAGAATCTCCCCAAAACATAACAACTTCCTTTGATCATATTCTCTTGAAATAGAAACTTTCTAATTTTTTAAAAATAGATTAATATGTTGATATTTTGCTTGCTAAGACTTTGATGAAGAGATTTTTGAAATAGCAATGTAAAGCAAGACCATATGACAAAAGAAAGGCAATTTTAGAACTTTTGTTATATGCTTGCTCCCTTAGCAAACAAGGACTTAGGCCCTGCTTCTGTGCCCCACTACCCCATTAGAATCTGTCTAAATCTTTGCTGATCTCATCTGTAATGTGGACAGAAGGTCTCTAGATACCCTACTACCTTAACAGTCTATTATTAAGAATTAATAAAAAAGAAAATATTTAATAGTTTAATGTTTTCCTCTGTGCATAATTATGAATCAATATATTTATAAAAACTCCCTCTCTATCATCTATCTTTCTATTTATCTACTTACCTACCTACCTACTTATCTGTGTTAAGCATAGCATCTAGTATATGTGTTTCTCAAAAAAAAGCTGGGGCTCTCCTAATAGTTCAGTTGGTAAAGAATCCACCTGCAATGTAGGAGACTCCATTTTGATTCCTGGGTTGGGAAGATCCACTGGAGAAGGGATAGGCTGCCCACTCCAGTATTGGGCTTCCCTGGTGGCTCAGCTGGTAAAGAATCTGCCTGCAATGTGGGAGACCTAGGTCCGATCCCTGGGTTGGGAAGATCTCCTGGAGAAAGGAAAGGCTACCCACTCCAGTATTCTCGCCTGGAGAATTCCATGGACTGTATAGTCCATGGGATCACAAAGAGTTGGACACGACTGAGTGACTTTCAGTTTCTTACAACTAACTAGATGACAATTCTTATTTTATTGCAATCACTTTTTTGTGGGCCTTTCTTTTCATAAAATAAGCTGAAAATGTAGGTTAATCTAGTGACAGATCAGATAATATAGAAATTCTTATTCAGATCCCCTATTTCCACGCCCCCCCCCCAGCATTGAGAAGTCAGAGACAGGAAAAGAGAAACTTGAAGGAAGCTCCAGGCAGTCTTGTGGCCTCTAACACAGCAGGGAGATAGGCAAGAGAAGAAGCATTTAGGGCACCTTTCCATCTATTTCTCTTCATTATCAGGTTATATCAGAAGTTCCCAAGCTTTCTTGGTTACCAATGCCCTTAGCATCTCATTATTTTTTTTCGTTGTGTCTGTAAGCCAAAAGAAATATCCAGTAGTCCTATTTATTAGATAGTCAACTTCAAACAAGTCAAAAAGTATTCGTGCCCTAATAACTTAGTAGCTGCTTAGAAATGATACACATACATTAAAAGAAAAACATTAATATACATGTTAATATACAATAATATATAATTTTATTTCATTTTAAATAATCATATTTTGGGCAGTGTATAACTTCTCAGATCTTTGAATCAGATTGGATATGACTACTTCCATTTTGAGAGAGTCATTTCCTAGGCAGGTTGATAAGAAGTCCAGGGGTCCCAAGGGAGAGAGAGGTCCGTAATTCTCAAGGAAGAAGAAAGGACAAACATTTTTCCCTCTACATTCCTTAGGATTATATAACAGTAATGTATCCTGTTTGAGGACAGTCTCTGGAAAAAACATTCTGGCTAATCCTGTTATCTTAAAATGTAAATTATGGGAGTAGGTCTAGTGAGGTCTTTACAACCTCCAGACATTCATTTGATTCATTGTAATAACTAATTGGAGAGTATATAACTCCATTGCTAACACTAGCAAGGGTGTACTCTTTCTGCCCCCTTCTGATGTCTATGTCAGAAGCTTTCTCTATCTCTTTTATACTTTAATAAAACTCTATTGCACAAAAGCTCTAAGCAATCAAGCCTTGTCTCTGGCCCCAGATTGAATTCTTCTCCTCCGGAGGCCAAGAATCCCAGCATTTTTTCGTGGTTCAGCAACAACCTTTCAATTTCCTGTTCCATAAGGATTTTCACACAGTACTTGATTTTATCATGACAGCCATGAAAAGGAACGTTGCACAATAAAATGTTGAAACTTTTAACTACCTCAAGCTAGTAGCTTGCAGGATGTCTTAAAGATATCAAGTACTACCGTGTTTCCCTCAAAAATAAAAATATGTCACATACCCCTGTGAGTTCACTGTGGTACCCTGAAGAACCTTAATTCATAATTTAGGAACCCCATCATTATACATTCTTAGGCCTTCTTGCTTGTAACTGCCTTGTTTTCCCCTCCATTGGCCAAAATGTCTTTTCTTAGTTCTGTTTCCCCAGCATGTCCTTTGTTGTAGTTGCAATCCGAGATAAAATAAAAAGTATGTCTATACCATCCATAAAATTGCTGCTGAAGCTGTGTTCCATTTGCCCCTTCCACTGCATTGAGCTGGGAAGATTTTTTTTTAATTGCACATCTGACATGCCCATCAGGTTGGAAAATATTGTAAAACCTGATAACAAGTGATGGTGAGAATATAAAGGGAACTCTCATATACTGCTGGTGGAAATGCAAATTGATATAAACACTTTGTGAAGATGTTTTGAATTATTTATTAGAGATGGACATGTTGTTCAGTTGCTAAGTTGTAGCTGACTCTTTGTGACCCTATGGACGGTAACCCACCAGGTTCTTCTGTCCACGTGATTTTCCAGGCAAGAATACTGGAGACAGTTGCAACACCATCCTCCAGGGGATCATCATGACCCACATGTGGGATTTAACCCACATCTCCTGCATCGCAGGTGGATTCTTTACTGCTGAGCCATCAGGAAAGCCCAAGAGTAGAGATGACAGAGAATCAAATCAGTAAACTTGGGGATGAAACAATAGAACTCACATAATATGTATAACAGAGAGAAAATAGACAAAGAAAAATGAATATGTGGAGACCTGTGGGACAATACTGCGATTCATGGGGTCGCAAAGTGTCGGACACGACTGAGCGACTGAAGTGAACTGAACTGTGGGACAATAACAAAAGATCCAACATTTGTATCTTTGGGATCCAAGAAATGGAGGACAAAAGTGAGTGATACATGTTTAAGTACTGATAGGAAATAACTGCCAATCTAGTTTTCTATATCTAGTTAAATTATACTTCATTATGCAAGGAAAATAAAGACATTTAAAAATGAACAAAATTTGAGAGAATTTGTCATCAGCAGACCTAGATTAAAAGAATGGCTAAAAATTCTCTGCATATAAAGCAAATGATGACAAAAGAAAGCTTTGAACCGTGTAAAGGAAAGAACATTAGAATGGGTAAAACTAGGGATGACAATAGTAGACTGTTTTACTTCTCATGCATTTCTTAAATCAATATTCGTAAGCAAACCAAAAATTCTAAAATCTGATATAGTGCTCAATGTATGCAGAAGAAACACTTGACAAATTATGTTTTTAAAGTGTGGAAGGTAAAAGCATATAAAGAAAGTAAAGTTGCTGCACTTAAACTGAAATAATGAAATGGTAATAGCAGAAAACTGTGATAAGTTATGTAGGTATATTAATATCTAGAGTCACCACTAAGAAAATGATAAAGTGATGTAATTAAAAAAATACACAAATAAATCAAGATGGAATACTAAAAAATGTTCAAATAACCCACTTCAGTTCGGGACTCTCAAGAGTCTTATCCAACAGCACAGTTCAAAAGCATCAATTCTTTGGCGCTCAGCTTTCTTTATAGTTCAACTCTCACATCCATACCTGACTACTGGAAAAACCATAGACTTGACTAGACAGATCTTTGTTGGCAAAGTAATGTCTCTGCTTTTTAATATGCTATCTAGGTTGGTCATAACTTTCCTTCCAAGGAGTAAGGATCTTTAAATTTCATGGCTGCAATCACCATCTGCAGTGATTTTGGAGCTCAGAAAAATAAAGTCAGCCACTGTTTCCACTGTTTCCCCATCTATTTCCCATGAAGTGATGGGACCAGATGCCATGATCGTAGTTTTCTGAATGTTGAGCTTTAAGCCAACCTTTTCACTCTCCTCTTTCACTTTCATCAAGAGGCTCTTTAGTTCTTCACTTTCTGCCATAAGGGTGGTGTCATCTGCATATCTGAGGTTATTGATATTTCTCCCAGCAATCTTGATTCCAGCTTGTGCTTCCTCCAGCCCAGCGTTTCTCATGATGTACTCTGCATATAAGCTAAATAAGCAGGGTGACAATATACATCCTTGATGTACTCCTTTTCCTATTTGGAACCAGTCTGTTGTTCCACGTCCAGTTCTAACTGTTGCTTCCTGACCTGCATACAGATTTCTCAAGAGGCAGGTCAAGTGGTCTGTTATTCCCATCTATTTCAGAATTTTCCACAGTTTATTGTGATCCACAGAGTTAAAGGCTTTGGCACAGTCAATAGAGCAGAAATAGATGTTTTAGAAGAAATGGAGTAGCCATCATAGTCAACAAAATAGTCTGAAATGCAGTACTTGGATGCAATCTCAAAAATGACAGAATGATCTCTGTTCGTTTCCAAGGCAAACCATTCAATATCACAGTAATCCAAGTCTATGCCTCAACCAGTAATGCTGAAGAAGCTGAAGTTGAACAGTTCTATGAAGACCTACAAGACCTTCTAGAACTAACACCCAAAAGAGATGTCCTTTTCATTATAGGGGACTGGAATGCAAAAGTAGGAAGTCAAGAAACACCTGGAGTAACAGGCAAATTTGCCCTTGGAGTACAGAATGAAGCAGGGCAAAGGTTAATAGAGTTCTGCCAAGACAACGCACTGGTCGTAGAAAACACCCACTTCCAAAAACACAAGAGAAGGCTCTACACATGTGCATCACCAGATGGTTGACACTGAAATCAGATTGATTATATTCTTTGCAGCCAAAGATGGAGAAACTCTATACAGTCAGCAAAAACACGACTGGGAACAGACTGTGGCTCAGATCATGAACTCCTTATTGCCAAATTCATACTGAAATTGAAGAAAGTAGGGAAAACCACTAGACCATTCAGGTATGACATAAATCAAATCCCTTATGATTTTACAGTGGAAGTGACAAATAGATTTAAAGGACTAGACCTGATAGAGTGCCTGATGACCTATGGACAGAGGTTCGTGACATTGTACAGGAGACAGGGATCAAGACCATCCCCATGGAAAAGAAATGCAAAAAGGCAAAATGGCTGTCTGAGAAGGCCTTACAAATAGCTGGGAAAAGAAGAGAGGCAAAAAGCAAAGGAGAAAAGGAAAGATATTCCAAGTTGAATGCAGAGTTCTAACGAATAGCAAATAGAGATAAGAAAGCCTTCCTCAGTGATCAACAAAAAGAAATAGAGGAAAACAACAGAATGGGAAAGACTAGAGATCCCTTCAAGCAAATTAGAGATACCAAGGGAACATTTTATGCAAAGATGGGCTCGATAAAGGAGAGAAATGGTATGGACCTAACAGAAGCAGAAGATATTAAGAGGAGGTGGCAAGAATACACAGAAGAACTGTACAAAAAAGATCTTCACGACCCAGATAATCACGATGGTGTGATCACTCACCTAGAGCCAGACATCCTGGAATGTGCAGTCAAGTGGGCCTTAGAAAGCATCATTACGAACAAAGCTACTGAAAGTGATGGAATTCCAGTTGAGCTATTTCAAATCCTGAAAGATGATGCTGTGAAAGTGCTGCACTCAATATGCCAGCAAATATGGAAAACTCAGCAGTGGCCCCAGGACTGGAAAAGTTCAGTTTTCATTTTAACCTCAAAAAAAGGCAATGTCAAAGAATGCTCAAACTACCACACAACTGCACTCATCTAACATGCTAGTAAATTACTGCTTAAAATTCTCCAAGCCAGGCTTTAGCAATACGTGAACCGTGAAATTCCAGATGTTCAAGCTGGTTTTAGAAAAGGCAGATGAACCATAGATCAAATTGCCAACATCTGCTGGATCATTGAAATAACCCAGAATAATGTTTAAAAAGAGAGAGAGAGAATGGGAACAGAAAACAGAGCAATCAAACAGGAAAAATATGACAGACATATATCAATAATTATCTTAAATATAAATGGTCAAAATATAATTGAGACTAATATTCCAAGAGTGAAAAAATAACTTATCCAGTGAAATACTTTCTTTAGGAAACTCTTAATAGTGCTCGCTTCAGCAGCATATATACTAAAAATAGGAAACTCTCTTTAAATATAGTGACATCACTAGGTTGACAGTAAAAGCATGGAAAAGATATACCATATATACATTAATTTAAAAAGTAAGAATAGCTAATAATATACGATGAAGAACGTTTTGGCACAAAAAAATTACTAGAGGGACTCCCCTGGTGGTACAGTGGATAGGAATCTGCCTTCCAATACAGGGGACAGAGGTTCAATTCCTGGTTTGGAAAGATTCCATATGCTGTGGAGCAACTAAGTCTGTGGGCCACAACTACTGAAGCCACATGCTCTGGAGTGAGCGAGCGAGCTGCAACTTCTGAGCCTGCATGCTGAGACTACTGAAGGCCAAGTGCCTAGAGCCTGTGCTCTGCAACAAGAGAAGCCACTGCATTGAGAAGCCTATGCACTGCAACTAGAAAGCAGTCCTGACAGTTATATGCATTTCATTCTAAAAATGTTCATTGATTACACAAATCATTTTTATGCAGCTTTCTACATACATGCTATGTATCACAATGGAAAAATACTTGAATTATACATTGGATCAGTTTTATTCACTTGCTTAAACTTCTCCATTGTTTTCCTTTGTGTATAAGATGAAATCCAAACTCCTCAACAAAGCCTATGGGGCCTTCTTCACCTATCATTTTCCTCCTTATGTTATGTGCTCCTGACATTGTTTTTGTTGTTCAGCTGCTAACTCGTGTTCAACTCTTTGCAACCCCATGGAGTGCAGCACACCAGGCTTCCTTGTCCTTTCCTGTCTCCCTGGGATTCCTCAAATTCATCGCCATTGAATCGGTGATGTTATCTAACCATCTCATTCTCTGCCATCCCTTCTCCTTTGCCTTCCATTTTTCCCAGCATCAGGGTCTTTTCCAATGAGTCAGCTCTTTGAATCAGGTGACCAAAGTATGGGAGCTTCAGCATCAGTACTCCCAGTGAATATTCAGGACTGATTTCCTTTAGAATTGACTCGTTTGATCTCCTTCAGTCCAAGGGACTCTCAAGAGTCTTCTCCAGCACCACAATTTGAAAGCCTCAATTCTTGGGTGCTCAGGCTTCTTTATTGTTCAACTCTCACATCCATACATGGCTACTGGAAAAATCATAGCTTTGACTATACAGAACTTTGTCAGCAAAGTGATGTCTTTGCTTTTTAATACACTGTCTAGGTTTGTCATAGCTTTCCTTCCAAGGAGCAAGCATCTTTTAATTTCATGGCTGCAGTCACCATCTGTAGTGATTTTGGAGCCCAAGAAAATAAGATGTTACTGATTCTACTTTCTTTCATTCTATTTGCCATGTAGTGATGGGACCAGATGCCATGATCTTTACTTTCGAATGTTGAGTTTTAAAAGCCAGCTTTTTCACTCTCCTCTTTCACCCTCATCAGGAAGCTTTTTAGTTCCTCTTCACTTTCTGCCATTAAAGTGGTATCATCTACATATCTGAGGTTATTGCTATTTGTCCCAGCAATCTTGATTCCAGCTAGTGATTCATCCACCCAACATTTTGCATGATGTACTCTGCATAGAAGTTAAACAAACAGGCTGACAATACACAGCCTTGACACACTCCTTTCCCAATTTGGAACTAGTTAGTTGTTCCATGTTCAGTTCTAACTGTTGCTTCTTGGCCCACATACAGGTTTCTCAAGAGACAAGTAAGGTGATATGTTTTTGACACAGTAAAGTTTTTTTCAGGTCTTCCCACAACAGGATTTTTGCAAGAGCTTTTCCATCAGCTTGGAGAGTTAGTTTGAGCATTCTTCCTATCCTTCACTTACAGATTTAACTCAAACCTCAAAGACTTTATCAAATTCAGTGATATGCTTTTTCCCCCTTATTAATACTTTCATAATTTATAATAAAATATTTTAGATATTTTGAGTACTACCTGTGTCCTCCTTAACCCCTTGACCTCCAAATCATAAACTCTGTGACTATAAGAATCCTATTTACCTTGTTTCCTACAGTGACTAGAGCAGTGCCCGGCATCTAGGACATCCTCAGTATATGTTTGTGGAATCAATGGAACAAAATGTCATTATGTCACCTTGTGTTACTTTTGGAGGTAACATACTATGCTAGAAAAAATTTTTACAATGAGATTTATCAAATCTTGGTCAAATCTTGATTCTATCATTTACTAGCTATTGACCTAAGGCAGGATTATTTACCTCTCCATTCCTTAATTTCATCATCTTCAAAATAAAACTAATAATTCTTATCTCATAAGGTTTTCAAAAATTTTAAAAACATATTTTATGTCAAGATGCCTATCATAATGATGAAACATATGAAGCATGCAGTAATTTTTTTCCTGCATAAATTCCCTCTCCATTTAATCCAGGAGAAACTTTGTTACTCCTAAACAACTCATTTTCTTTTATCAAATATGGAAATTATATAGTCCACTATATGTCCCTTTTTCTCTAGCCTCTAGGAAGCTCAAGCACTAAACTTCTCAGTGCAAGTAAGATAAATGCTTCAGTTACACTATATAATCTCTAAGGACACTTTTAGGTCTCTCTCTTCTGGTTCTTTTCAGGACAGTACTCAGTATAAAAAAAGAACATTTGCTAAATGAGCCTTTGTAGACTTACTGAAACTTTCAACTACACCCTTTGCAAACATAAAGCTGATGGTTGCCTATTGGAAGGACTGATACTGAAGCATAAACTCCAATGCTTTGGCCACCTGATGAAAAGAACTGACTCATTGGAAAATACGTTGATGCTGGGAAAGATTGAAGGCAGAAGGAGAAGAGGGTGACAGAGGATGAAATGGTTGGATGGCATCACCAACTCAATAAACATGATCTTGGGCAAACTCTAGGAGATGGTGAGGGACAGAGAAGCCTGGCATGCTGTAGTCCATGGGGTTACAGAGTCAGACATGACTTTCAACAACATGATCGGATAGGCAGGGTTGCAAATATAGTTTTTCATTCCCATGTTTATCCATTTACAGATAATGTTTTTGAGACAGTGTTTAAGTTCTGTGGAAGAAAGTGGTATGATCAATTAGTGATTTTTACACAAGCAAAGAATTGGATGTTGTTGTTCAGTCATTCAGTTGTGTCTAACTCTTTGCCACCCCATGGACTGCAGAATGCCAGGCTTCCCTGTTCTTCACCATCTCCCGGAGCTTGCTCAAACTCATGCCCATTGAGTCAGTGATGCCATCCAATCAACTTATCCTCTGCTGTTCCCTCCTCCTCCTGCCTTCAATCTTTTCCAGCATCAAGGTCTTTTCCAATGAGTCAGTTCCTTGCATCAGGTGGCCAAATTATTGGAGCTTCAGCATCAGTCCTTCCTCTGAATATTCAGGGTTGATTTCCTTCAGGATTGACTGGTTTGATCTCCGTGCAGTCTAAGGTACTCTCAAGAGTCTTGTCCAACACCACAGTTCAAAAACATCAATTCTTCGGTGCTCAGCCTTCTTTGAGAGCCTTCCAACTCTCAAATCCATACATGACTACTGGAAAAACCACAGCTTTGATTATAAAGACTTTTGCAGGCAAAGTAGTGTCTACATTATAGAATGGGGTATGGTGACATATTTACTGCATGCCGATCATTTTAGATCTTGTCATATATCTTCCCAGTACCTGACCCAAAGCCTGAAATTCCATTGTTCATGTTTCATACTTTTGGGGGAGCCAAGGGAACAACCTGAGGCTTATTAGCAGGCCTCATAGCAAGAACTGATTGAGAGCCAGCTGAAACCTGATAATAATGGCACATATGATAAGACTGGCTAATGAAAGTTCATGGCATGGAAAAGAGATGAAGTTTCCTATCTACATACTATATTCATTGCTTCTCTGGACCTCCTGGGCTACCCAAAGTCTTTAGAAGCCACTACACAGAGGTAATTGCTGGAAACCACTCTTCAAAGGCTGGATGGCATCACCAATGGAATGAATAAGAATGTGGACAAACTTTGGGAGATGGTGAAGGACAGGGAGGCCTTGTGTGCTACAGACCATGGGGTTGCAAAGAGTCGGACATGACTAAGCAACTGAACAACAACGAGAATACAGAGGTGATAGAGCTGGAGTTGACTCTCACTTTGGTCCTTTAAATCATATCAGGTTCTAAGGCAAGTCATATGATGCCTGTGGGCCTCAAAGACCAAAAGACTGTAGAAAATAATATATTGACAACCTTGTTTCTACATACTGGCTAGGAAGACTTCCCTTCCTCTCTCTCTTACCCCTTTCCTCCTTCCTTCCTTTCTTCCCTCTTTTATCACCTCTTCTCTGCTGTCCCCAGTCATCTCCCTGACTTCTTTTATACGGTTTCCCTCCAAAATCCTTGGGCTTCCCAGATGGTGCTAGTGGTAAAGAACCCACATGCCAGTGCAGGAGATGTAAAAGACATGAGTTTGATCCCTAAGTCAGGAAGATCTCCTGGAGGAGGGCTTGGCAACCTACTCCAGTATTCTTGCCTAGAGAATCCCCATGGACAGGGTAGCTTGGCAGGCTACAGTCTATGGGGTTGCACAGAGCTGGACATGGCTGAGTGACTAACACTTCCAAAATCCTTAGTTTGTGTCTCCTCTAGAGCTATTAGGATATGTCTCTAGTTACCTTGACACCCTGGGTCCTTTTGAACAGTTTTGATTCAGGAACATTTATGATTTATAGATGCCATGTGATTACTTCCCTCTTGCCTGAGACTCAGGGCATGTTAGTATGGTCTTCTGCCCTCATTAAAGTTGGAGTTTTGTGAGGGAGAGATGGTGTCTTGCTCACACAGGGCCTGACATTGAGGAGGTAATTATTGAGTGACCATATTTGGACTGAATGAATGAATGAGCTGCAAGAAAATTTAATAGTCATCTAGCTGAAGCCTCTGGTCTGTATTTTATTACATATTGTGTTACAAATGTGGAACCTAGATTCAGGAAAGGGAAAGATTACACAGTGACTTAGGGGAAGAACTAAGGCTTAATCCTAATCCTTTAGATCTTCAGGCAAGGGTTTTTTTTTGCTAAAGAAAACGCAGATGTTATGAATTTAAGCCTCGGCTCTGCTGCACTCCTAGCTGTGGTAACTCAGTCCTACAGAGAATTTCAGTTTCACTCTGCAGCTATTCTCAGTGCACCCTCACTTCCTGTCTGTTGGGGCTGCCTGCCTATCTAGCACGCAACAGAGAAACTTGACCTGTGCTACTCCAGAAGGCAAAGCTAGGGCAAATGAGTGACAGTTAATCGAGAGGCAAATTTAGATTCAATTTAAAGAAGAATTTTCTAATAATTTAGGTATCAGTCTAGCAACAGCCTGGATAGACTGCCTTGTAATATGGGCATGGTCTCAATTAGTGGGATGGGGACAGAGGCTGGAAGGCCCTTTGCCAGGGGCATTGGAAAGGGGGTTCTTGATTCTTCCATCTCTGAGATTTGATTAATTTATAAGTTTTAAAAAAATCTTTAAAAATCTTCCAGTGGATTCCACTGCCTACATCGGTGTTTCTCAAAGTGTGGTTTATAGACCCTCTGCATAAGCATCATGTGAGGAATCATGTGGGAACCAAGTCCCATCCTATGCCTACTGAATCAGTATCATTGGGGAATGGTATGTAGGAATCTGAATGTT
Organism: Okapia johnstoni; assembly: GCA_024291935.2. Taxonomy (NCBI): domain Eukaryota; kingdom Metazoa; phylum Chordata; class Mammalia; order Artiodactyla; family Giraffidae; genus Okapia; species Okapia johnstoni. The sequence goes on along the minus strand of CM044305.1, from coordinate 49,453,854 downwards.
AACCAAATTCCTTGGCTATCTCCTACCCACTTTATGGGCTTATTTGCACTCCAGAACCTGTACCATTTTGCCATTCCAAACACTGACTTCTTTCCTTCCTATCTGTGTTTCCATAGCTCACCCAAACATTTACTTTTCCTCTCAGCTTTCTCCCAGATGCTTAGTCTTGTGACCTTTGGCAAATTACTTAATTTCTCTGAGATTAAGAAGCCTGGCATATAACACATGTTTCTTAGATCTCAATTCTTTTCTGCCTTTTACTTCCTTCTTTAGTGCTCTTTTCCATTCTGGACCCTTGGTTTTAGACTCCTTTTCATAATTTGTCATGACACTGATTCTCCACTCCCCTACCTGTTTTAGCACATGTGTGTACATACACACACACACACACACACACCAAAAATTAAAGAAAAAAGATAGAAAAAATCAAAATCAATTGAGAATCATTTGGTACTTATTATGCAGCAGACCCTCTGATAGGCACTGGAGCTACAGAGATAAATATATCATGGTCTCTGCCATAAAAGTGATCACTTTTCAGCACAGGGACATTCACAACCTGTTCATCCCACACCCGGAATGCTATTGGAGCTGAGAGAGAGGGATCACGTATTCTGAACTGCATGTGAAAAGGAAAGAGAAGCAGGGAAGGCAGTAAGTATCTACAGGTCAAAGTTTCAGGGAACCGAGTAGTGTGTGAAGAGTGGAGAGAGAATCTTCAGGTCAAATAGAAAATGTACAGCACAGTTGGGGAATATTGGAAGGATTAGTGGTTTGGAAAGTACCCTGAGTGTGAGGTACCTGAATGCTCTCCAGATGGAGATGGTAGGTAGATAGTTAGATGATATCTTTCTGAAGTTTAAGAGTAAAGTAGGGCTGAAGAACTGGATTAAGGACAGATCAACATGAAGGTAAGCCTTAGATCTATGGAATAGAAAATACCAGAGGGTTAAAGTGAGTGAGCAGGGAAAGGTCTAGTTTTCAGAGGGCTCTGTTTTGGAACTCTGATCAGCCCAGAGAAGCTTCTGGAACATTTCTTTTAAAGAAGAGTTCTTTAGGTCTCATCAGTGCTGCCCTAGCCTATGCTGTATTAGTTAGAAAAAAAACATCCTTTTTGGGCAGACCCATTACATGTTCTTCCCAAAGAACACAAAGCTGTCCATTTTGGGTGGATGCAGCACTATAAGTGAACAGTCACCTGATAAGACAGACAATCTCTCTCAACTAATCAATTTTGTTGTCTAATAAATAGTGAAACTCTCCAATGTGTTTTTGAGTACACCACCACCATGAAGGTAGATGTAGGTGAAAAATGTCATCAGGTACCCATCTGGCCTTCCCTGGGAGAGAACTGCCTAGACTCCCACACAAGGAGCAGGGCTTCAAGTCCTTTGCTTTTGCTGGAAAAATTTGAAGTTTTCCCCAGAAATTCATGGTTCTCATTCAAAGGCCACAGGCTTTGGGATTTGTGTTAATTCACCAGGGAGAAGTTTTCCTGAGGCAACTGTGGAATAATTCAATGAAAAATGTTGGGGATTTGGTATTGTTTTAATAACCACTCAATAGAAGTCTCGTGAATGATCTGCAACTCTTCTGTCACATTCATCTTTCTCCCTCAACCTTATGACTGAGTGAAAGGACTTTGTAGCATCCTTAAGAGCCCAACTACTCAAAGATGAATTCAGATTTCATGGATCTAAGCCTTATAAACATGCTGCCTGGCCAGGATCAAAATCACTGATCAAGCTGCTGCTTGGTCATACTCATAATCCCTGAATGACACCCTTGGGCTGGAGGCAAAATGTAGGTGACCCAGGCAGGAAACTTAATGCCAGAATTGGGCACCCAAAATAGTACCACAACAATTGTAAAAGGGAAACAAGTAGCACTTGTTTGAGGCTAGTGCTAAAACCTCAGTTGAAAGTCACGCTGGACTTACAGGTCAGATCAATGGATTCTAGCTGTTCTTAGAGAATAAGACTAGAATAAAGCAGCCCAACAGGAAAAGTTCATGGTTCTTTGTTGTCTACAGCTGCTCTATGAGCTGTGTGCCACATCTTCCCTGCCTAAACCAGAGAGCTGGCTTGAGGAACAGCTATGCATGTGGACCACATTTCTCTTCCCCACCCTTTTCTTAGCTAGGATGAGCACGTAACTAGACACTGGTTCTGCTGACAGGAGCTGTCAGCAGCAGAATGGGTTGCTGATAATAGGGTATGTCAAATAGGCTAGTGCTGATACTGGCATACAGAATCCAGTGGAGATTGATTAAATCTTGTCCATCCACTGGCCCATGTACTAGGACCCAAATGCTGGTGAGTACTTTGTGCCAACTCTGGTCTGTGGGGCTTGCTATGTGGGAATAAGCCCTGTCTTGCCACAATTCTCCTTGGCAGGAAGATGCTCCAGACTACAGGTCAAGAGCCTCAGGTTCTGACTGTGGCTCTGTCACACATTTAAAATATGGCCCTTAGCAAGTCGTTTCCTTATCTGTATCTCAGTTTCTCCATGAATAACATGACAGATTTGGACCCTTCTAGTTCCATTGTTTGGTGGCTTCCCAGAGACTCTGACTTGGCCTATTCTACTAGTGTCAGGCCTTTCCCTCTATTTCTCCCTCACTCCCTACTCCTGTCATCTTCACATTCTCTGGAGAAACCTCTGGCCTTAATTTGTGGCATTATCTATCCCAGGGAAAACTCTTGTATTTTAACAAGTCTTTATGAGGTAATACCTTAAACTAGTGCTTTTCAAACTGTGGGTCACAACAAACTAGTAATTATGATTATGAAATCAACAAAATGAGCAACAACTGGCCCTTCTTAAAAATGAAATAGAATAGATATAAAGTATTACAGTGATTGCACATACTAAAGATAATGAAACTTTTATATTTGGCCAAACAATATAAAACTGCCAATATTTAGCAATTTTGTCGTATAAAAGCTTCAATCTACATATACATGAAAATATATATGAAGATACATGCACATAGACACACAAGTGAAAGCATTCATTGGTTCACTGTATAAAATGAAATTTTACTGTGGGCCAAAATTAGAAATGTTTAAAGACACAACCTCAAACAGAGGAGATGCCTAGAGGTGAGCCATAGGTAAGTCACTGGGGAAACGATTTTGGGCATAGGTCTTTTGGGATTCAGCACTTCTCAAAGAATGACAACACCCTCCTCTCTTACCTGTAGAGTCTTCCAATTCTATTTATACACTAGTTCTGGTGTATTTTAGGTAGTCCTAACCTTCCTGACAAAACAATGGAATTTATTCAGGGGACCTTTTCTGCAAAATCATATCTTAGAAAGGAAAAATCAACTGGGCCTTCTGGGATTGGTGAAACGTGGCTTCCATCTTTGGTCCTCAGTATTTGCTGAGCCACTAGCCTCCATTCATCCTGGTGCTCCCTACAAGTGGGAATAACAAACAGGACACTCCAGCACTCTCAAGGGACAGGTAAAGTGGTCTGGTATTCCCATCTCCTTAAGAATTTTCCAGTTTGTTGTGATCCACAGTCACAGGCTTAAGTGTAGACAATGAAGCAGAAGTAGATGCTTTTTTCTGGAATTCCCTTGCTTTATGATCCAATTGATGTTGGTAATTTGTTGGTGATTTAATTCCACAAAGCTTTCTGTAGCTATCACTTAATTTGCCCATCTGAAAACAGTCACCTGTAAGTCAGACATACTTCCTTTTCTCTCAATAAAATGCAACTCAATTTTTCGTGTCTTTTTTTACTGAAAACACACATCCTTATTTTCCTTAAGAAACCACGAACTAACTTTTATATTAGCATTCTTAAGATTGGTGAGCATAAATATCAGTGATAATTTCTAAAATACATTTGCTTTCTTATAGAGAACATCTCAGGATGGCACCAAATATATTCATTAATAGTCCAAAATATCTTTAGTTTCTCTGTAAGAGGAAGCCAGTCATCAGTAGTTAATGTTTCAGTATCTTATTTTATTTGTAAGTGATATACCTATTCAATAATCTTCCACCCCTTAATTCAACACAACCCTAGAAATTCAATTTACCAAATTCTGTACAGAATGAAACATAGCTCCTCTTAATAGAGTTTATTTAAAAGCTCTTATCTCATTTGCATCTTCCTTCCTTAAAACTTTGTTCTATTGATTTACTTTCCTTGCTAACAAATTTGTAACAGATATAACAAGATTTTATTTAACTTATATTAAATCTAAGCACAATGGAATTATTATACTTAATATCATATTTAATGTTTGACTCAAGACATGTCTATATTAGTTAGATCAACAAACTTAAACATAAATACCAGCTTCTAATTTAATATTGAATACTTCCAAGTTCACCTGAAACTGAAATTCATTTAGCTTAATTTCTCTTGTATTTAGAAATGTTTGATTTGTAGGCACTTACTTTTCTTTTGTTTGGTGTTGTTGTTCAGTCCCTAAGTCATGTCTGACTCTTTTGCGACCTGCCAAACTCTTCTGTCTATGGGATTTCCCAGGCAAGAATACTGGAATGGGATGTCATTTTCTTCTACAGAGGATCTTCCCAACTCAGGGATCTAACATATGTCTCCTGAATCGGCAGGCAGATTCCTACCACTGAGCCACCAGGGGCGCCCATTTAATTTCTTTAGGCCAATTAAATTAGAGCTTATTTACAAATTAACCTCAGCAATGCTACCCAAAGAAAAAGACATACTGAGACATATATATATATATATATATATATATATATATATATATATATATATTTTACAGAGACACAGTGAGAGATGTAGCTTCATTTTCTAAACTTAGTCATGAATCAGATATGTCAATATAAAATTCACCAGTTTATAAAATTGAGTCACAAAGAGTCAGACATGACTGAGTGACTGAGCAGCATGAAGTCTATAAAATATATTTTTAAAGGCTTTATTCCCTCTTTTTCTTTGCTCTAGGAATTAGAGATGGTCTACATAAGTGACCCTGAGTCCTCTGGTCTCAAGGCACAGGGAGCAAAAATCAGGTTTTCCAAATTCAGATTTATTTCGTATATATATATATATATATATATATATATATATATATATATATATATATATATATATATATATTCAGATCAGTTCAGTCACTCAGTCGTGTCCGACTCTGATCCCATGCACTGTAGCATGCCAGGCTTCCCTAACCATCACCATCTTCTGGAGCTTGCTCAAACTCACGTCCATCAAGTCAGTGATGCCATACAACAATCTAATCCTCTGTTGTCCCCTTCTCCTCTTGTTTTAAATTTATCCCAGCATCAGGGTCTTTTCCAAAGAGTAAGTTCTTCCCATTAGGTGGCCAAAGTATTGGAGTTTCAGCTTCAACATCAGTCCTTCCAATGAATATGCAGGACTGATTTCCTTGAGAATTGACTGGTTTGATCTTCTTGCAGTCTAAGGGACTCCGAAGAGTCTTCTCCAACACCACAGTTCAAAAGCATCAATTCTTTTGCACTCGGCTTTCTTTATAGTCCAACTCTCACATCCGTAATGACTACTGGAAAAACCATACCTTTGACTAGATGGACCTTTTTGGGCAAAGTAATGTCTCTGCTTTTTAATATGATGTCTAGGTTGGTCACAGCTTTTCTTCCAAGGAGCAAGTGTCTTTTAATTTCATGGCTGCAGTCACCATTTGCAGTGATTTTGAAGCCTAAGAAAATGAAGTCGCTTACTGTTTCCATTGTTTCCCCATCTATTTACCAAGAAGTGATGGGACCAGATGCCATGATCTTGGTATTTTGAATATTGAGTTTTAAGCCAACTTTTTCACTCACCTATTTCACTTTTATCAAGAGACTCTTTAGTTCTTCACTTTCTGCCATAAGTGTGGTGTCATTTGCATATCTGAGATTATTGATATTTCTCCCGGCAAACTTGTACAGTTTGTGCTTCATCCAGTCCAGCATTTCGCATGATGTACTCTGCATATAAGTTAAATAAGCAGGATGACAATATACAGCCTTGATGCACTCCTTCCCCGATTTGGAAACAATCCATTTTTCCATGTCAGATTCTACCTGTTGCTTCTTGACTTACATGCAGGTTTCTTAGGAGGCACACAAGGTTGTCTGGTATTCCCAGCTCTTGAAGAATTTTCCAGATTTTTTTTTTTGTGATCCACACTATACTTTTGACTGCAAGGAGATCCAACCAGTGCATCCTAAAGGAGATCAGTCTTGGGTGTTCATTGGAAAGACTGATGTTGAAGCTGAAACTCCAATACTTTGGCCACCTCATGCAAAGTGTTGATTCATTGGAAAAGGCGTTGATGTTGGGAAAGATTGAGGGCAGGAGAAGAAGGGGAAGACAGAGTATGAGATGGTTGGATGGCATCACCGACACAAGGGACGTGGGTTTGGGTGGACTCCAGGAGTTGGTGATGGACAGGGAGGCCTCGTGTGCTGCAGTTCACAGGGTCGCAGAGTCGGACATGACTGAGGGACTGAACTGACTGAACTAACACTAGACTTTGGCATAGTCAATAAAGCAGAAGTAGATGTTTTTCTGGAATTCTCCTGCTTTTTCTATGATCCAACAGAAGTTTGCAATTTGATCTCTGGTTCCTCTGACTTTTCTAAATCCATCTTGAACATCTGATAGTTTTCAGTTCATGTACTGTTGAAGCCTGGCGTGGGGAATTTTGAGCATTATTTTGCTAGCGTGTGAGATGAGTGCAATTGTGCAATAGTTTGAACATTCTTTGGCATTGCCTTTCTTTGGGATTGGAATGAAAACTGACCTTTTCCAGTCCTGTGGCCACTGCTGAGTTTTCCAAATTTGCTGGCATATTGAGTGCAGCACTTTCACAGCATCATCATTTAGGATTTGAAATAGCTCAACTGGAATTCTATCACCTCCACTAGCTTTGTTCATAGTGATGCTTCCTAAGGCCCACTTGACTTCACACTCCAGGATGTCTGACTCTAGGTAAGTGATCACACCATCATGATTATCTGGGTCATAAAGGTATTTTTTTAAGTTCTTCTGTGTATTATTGCCACCTCTTCTTAACATCTTCTGCTTCTATTAGGTCCATACCATTACTGTCCTTTATTGTGCCTATCTTTTCTTGAAGTGTTCCCTTGATATCTCTAATTTTCTTGAAGTGATCTCTAGTCTTTTCCATTCTATTGTTTTCCTCTAATTCTTTGTATTGATCACTGAGGAAGGCTTTCTTATCTCTCCTTGCTATTCTTTGGAACTCTACATTGATATGGGTATATATTTCTTTTTCTCCTTTGTGTTTAACTTCCCTTCTTTTCTCAGCTATTTTTAAGGCCTCCTCAGACAACCATTATGCACACACACACACACACACACACACATATGTATATATATATATGTATGTATAAAGATATAAAATATATAATTTTTTCCAGGCTAAGTTTCTCTACTGGTTGCAATGAAACTGATTGGGGTTGGCTAACCTTGACTGGCATTGTGTACTTAATTGGCACAATTGAAGTTTCATAGTCTTTGTAGATACCCCTCCTTTTTTTTCTTTTATTAGTCCTGAAAATTTGGTAGCCAGTGTAACAAGTGTTAGTGTATAACTCAGAACAACCTAGATTATTTTTTTGACTAGAGTAGCCAAATTCTCATCTAAGTCTTCTAAAAGACAAAATTAAGCAAAGCATCATTTTGATGGTTAGAGAATGACTCAGGTGTCAAACCAGAATATTGCTTAGCTTTTTGTTTTGATAATCCTCCTTTGCTGGGGAAAGTGGAGCAGCAGAAGGTGGAAAGGTTGTAAGAAAAAAAATATAGCATCTGCCCAAGTAATTCAGGTAGAAGAGGATACCTTGAGCAAGAGACAGTCAATGATGGACTGCTAGCAGTCTTTTTGTTGTTGTTCTGATATAGTTTCAAAAGAAGCTTCTAGATAGCAATCAAAGTAGGCATTCTATTCAATCTGTTTGATCTTATGGCCACTTTTTCTAACTATGTGTGCATAAATATTAATTTTGGAATATCAAAAGAACCCCAATTTGTTCATTTTAGGTTGGGATCTCCTTTAGTATAGTTTCCCCAATTAAGGAAGTACTTTCAAGTATAAGTTTTGTACGTGTATAACTTTGGGTGAGATGTTAGTTAGAGTCTGGCTTTCTGATGCCTCTTGTAAACGTATCAGATGAGCCTCTTATCTAACCACTCAGCCCAGACCACTCAATCTCCTACAGTTGAGCAAATTCTGGTATGTTTCGAACATTCCTCTGGGTGGGTATTCCCTTGGTATCTTTCAACCCCCTCCCCCCAGACCCTGCAGTATCTTTCAACTGGAAGGGGGCAGGTAACCTGCTCCATTGTCAAGTAAAACTCAGGATCTTCAACCAATATGGGAGATCTGAGAACCAGGAGAGAGTTACCAAATCCTTTGGACTCTCCAAGGAGGTGGATGGGCACAAGAGGCTGTTGCTGGTACCAAGTCTTTCATTCCTCACATAGTTCAGGCAAAGGAGGAAGTCTACTCTGGATCCCTCGTGGTCACCATAAAACTGCTGACTTTAAAAAATGCACAACATGAGAGTTGCAAGTTAAGTTTTATTAGGGGCAAAATGAGGACTGCAGCCCAGGAGGCAGCACCTTAGATAGCTCTGAGAAACTACTCCAAAGAGGCAGGGGAAAGGGTCAATATATATGTGGTTTTGGTAAGGGAGGAATACATGCAACCAATCACACATTTTTCCAGAAGGTTTCTGCTGGTCTCATGAAGCTTCTGCTAGTCACAAGAAATAGTCGTCACCATGGAGGATTTTAGTGCTTTTCTGGATATGGGGAGATATAAGAATTGGGCTCATAAAATTGGCTCCTTAAGATATTTAACTATCTGAAGTCCTATCCTACCAGTTTTTCCCCAAGCACAGAGTACCTCATTTCTACTCTCCACTCTGAACTCCTTTCAGGGTGTATTGAAGGCCATCAGTTGTAGCAGCACATGACTTAATCCTTGTACAAATAGATAGGTAGATAGCAAATGCCCATGGCAAATGATAATTTGTCGTTGATAGATTTTAGAATTGTTAGACAAGAAATTTAAAATAATCACAATTAATATGTAAAAGACTAATGGTAAATGCAGACAGTATTCAAAAACAGGTAAGTACTGGAGATAGAGAAATGGAAATTCTAAGAAGGAATCGAAGGGAAATGCTAGGAATTAAAAGTACTGTAGCAGAAATTAAGAATCAGTAGAGTGGACACAGCCAAGAAAAGAATCAGTGAGCTTAAAAATATGTCAACAGAAACTTCCCAGTGTTAAAAAGAATACTACAGGCCCCAAAAGGCATCATTTATGATGAAGTGTATGATACCAAACCAGATTTAATAACCTAATTGCAGTTTTGACCTTCCCCAGAAATGTAATCTTAATCAGTCTGAAATTTTGTTGTCAGCACAAGTGGAGGTAACCTATCACAAGACCCCTCTTCATGTGCCATAGGAAGAAGAGACAAGCTGTGCAATAAAAACCCATACTGTTCCCTTACCCAAAGGATTTCCTGACCCAGAATACCCCTTCTTTTCTTTTACTAATGACTTACTTGCTGTATCCTTCTTTCCATAGTAGCCCTCCATTTTGTATCACTCTTCAAGGTGCCTTTCCAGTTGCTAGGGGGTATGCTGACCAATTCATGAATTCTTTAAAAAGCCAATTATATCTTCAAATTTACCTGATTGAGTTTTTTGTTTTTTAACCAATTGGTACCAGTGATGGAAAAAACACAGGGTGTGGCACCCTGTTGACACTTTTGAGTTCACTGTCTTTCTCACTGTTTCCCACAGCCATTGGTGAATTCCTCTTGGTTTGAGTTCTGCTTTCTTTGTGGTGAGCTCCCAATCTAATTGGTTTTCTACAGTTACCTATTTTGAGTGGAAAACCTCAGTCTCTTGATTTTTTCCCTTGTTTAGTTTGTATCTCCACATTTGCTTGAAATCTTTCCCCAGATTCTACTTTGAGAACTAGTAGTGGCAGCTGCAGTGCTCCATTTTCTTGGAATCAGTCTGCAGCTTCCATCCTTTGGGGCCTGCTGGTTTATTCCACCCTCCAATCCTCAGGTTCCACATAGGTAACAGTTGGTTGTTGCTGGCCTAATTTGGACTGGGCTCAACCTAAAAAACAGAATATGTCTGGGATTAGACTGGGTCCAATTTAGGCTATAGTATTGTTTAAATCCTGGCCCTTGGTTTTGTTCCTGGATTCCATATTGGGAACGCTTGATGCATAAGTTTGTGGTTCCCCTTATGTTTGGAGTCATTCCCCAGGTTCCATGTTGGAAATTGTTTGTGGAAGCTGCACTTCTCCATTTTCGTGGGATAAATATCTATTCTTTGAGGTCTGTTGATTCAATCTTTTCCCCAATTTCTAGATTTTTTGATTCCTGATGATTTATGTTAATGAGCACATAAGGTAAAGGGTAAATGGGAATCTCAGAAGTGAAAAAGCTGCAAAAATCGGTGGGCATGAGACAAGCATTTAAAATCTGACAGAATACTAGCCACCTCAAGAAGACTTCTGTGATTAGGTAACTTGGTCACAAAATAGGTTAGATTGACACTAAGCCACACACAAACCTCAAAAAAAATGTCTGTGCAATGAGGTACACTGTAATGCACCCCATAATTCCCAACCCTGTGGCATATCACTCTTAGGTATTAGTTTGGCCCTGAGAAACCCAAAGTCTGAGCACAAAGAAATGGGATCATTTGTATCCAAAGATTTGAGTGCACCACCTTTCAGCATGCCTTCTTATTTTATGTTTAACGATTATAGTCCGAGAAGCTGAAGTATCTAACGAGATGGCAAGATTTTACTATTAATAAAGATAATCTAGAATTACAATGGCCATTATGAGTAATGTTCCAAATAGGTAAGATAATTTTGAAAGTGTACCTAAAACTAGGGCTCACAAATCAAACAGACAAAATGGGACACTTATTTAAATGAGTATGCAGAAACCTCCAGAAGTTTTTAAAGTTCTAAAATAATCTCATTGAAAGATTAATTGCCAAAAGTACTGAAACTTTAAATACACAAAAAGTACCTGAAACAACACCTAGGCATCCCTCATTTCACTGTCCTAGGGGTCTATTATCAAAACACTGACACCGAGGTTAATGTCAATTGTAATCAACTCCAGTACTCTTGCCTGGAAAATTCCATGGATGGAGGAGCCTGGTGGGCTACGGTCCATGGGGTCGCAAAGAGTCAGCCACGATTGAGCAACTCCCCTTTCTTTCTTTCTATAGTTCGTTTTGGAGAGGGAAATGGCAACCCACGTTCTTGCCTGGAGAGTCCTGTGGATGGAGGGGCCTGGTGGGCTGCAGTCTATGGGGTTGCACAGAGTCGGACACGACTAAGCAACTAACACACACACACACACACACACACACACACACACACACACACACAATCAACTTGGATACTGTAAAAGAGAGTGTCCTCAAAAGCACTATGGAAATTCTTCAACAGCAACTTAAATGTGCTCATATGGGCCCATTCCAAAGTTGATGAAACTTGGAGGGAATTGTTTAAGGGAATATCCTAGCAGTTTATCAAAAGAATAAAAAAATCAGCCTTTTTATCACTCAGATCACAACATAGTCCTTCGGGGGAATTGGGAAAAACTGTCTTTGCCTTGCAAATCTCTCTAGAGTCAAAGATGTGTCTCTAGATTTAAAGTTCACCTGCACTTTTTGCCAAACCTCTCCTCTTCATCTCAAAATGCTTTTAAAAACCAAGGTATTGGAAACAGAATTGTCCTGCACTTAATATGTGCCTTTGTAATGTAGAATTTCTACCCCTATCTTCTCTAGGACCTAAGAACCATTCTTTGAAAACACAAACTTCAGGCAGAAGCTTCTTCTAAGAAAAGAAAAACAAAAAGAGACAGAGATTTGGAAATTGAAAAAATGAAAATTCTTAAGTGTTTTCTCTACAAACACTAAGATCTCTCTGTTGCATCTGTCTTTATGTTATGGGGAAACACTGACTGAAACTGCTCACCCTGGCTGGATACCACAGTAACCATTTTATGACAGGAGGTCTTAGTAAGGAACATGGAACTAACAAAGCACCACAAACTGGAAGAATTTGGGAAAGGTCAAGAGAAGCCACATGTCCTACCAACCTTCCAGAATCCTCCTTGCTGGAATCCATCTTGGCTGAGCAATGCCTGCACCACCAGGAAGGACCCTGAGTCAGAATGATTGGGCATATACAGCCCAGAAACTAATCCCATCACCATAGACCCAAGACTGCGAGCCTTGTGGCAGAACAGTCCTCCTGGATTCCCTTAATCTCTTGTGCTCCACCGAGGTGCCCCTTTTCAATAAAATCTCTTGTTTCATCAACACATGTGTCTCTTCTAACAATTCATTTCCTAGTGTTAATCAAGAGCCCCCTGTAAGGCCCTGGAAGGGGCTCCCCTTTCTGGAACACTTCTATGGGTTTGTATAGATAGATGATAGATAGATAGATAAGAACCCAAATGCTTTTAAAGTTCATATATTCTGGAATGATCTTCAGTAAATAAATGTTAGTTCAAGTTTGCTAATTTAATTGAAGCAGACATGTCTTTAAGGTTATCAACATTAAATAAAATGTAGATAAGCAACTTTTATTTTACCTAGGTTTATTAGTCAAATAAATTCCTTTTATCATAGTTGCAAAATTTGTCACTAAAAATTAATTAATTAAATACTAGTATGACATAATTAGTAGTTCATAATTACTCACATGGTTTTCACTAGAAATTAGGGACTCTAAGGGTTTAAATTCTAATATAGGTAACTGAATTAATATTGGAAATAACATGCACAAGGAAAATAGGATGTGTTTTTGGATTAAAGAAAGATACAAGAAATGAAAATGCATTTTTGTTAAGGAAAATGCGAGTAAATTTGCCTAAACTAGAACTTCCAGTTATTTCAGAATGAGAATCAGGAAAATAAAGGACAAGCTAAAAGCATATAGAAAGAAAGAGAGAGAATTTTAACTTGTGTAATAAAACTGGCTAATATTGAATTGCTATTGTAAGGGTTAAAAAAAATATGCTTGCCTTCTCATTTACAAAACAGAAACAGATTCACAGACACAGAAAACAAACTTAGATAGTTGCCAAAGGAGAAGCAGGGTGGAGGGATAAATTAGAAGTTTGGGATTAGCAGATACAAACTACTATATATAAAATAGACAAACAACCAGGTCTTAGTTTACAGCATAGGGAATTATATTGAATATCTTGTAATAACTTGCAATGAAAAGGAATGTGTGTGTATATATATATATATATACATACACGTAACTGAATCACCTTACTGTACAGCAGAATCTAACACAACATTGTAAATTAAAAAAAATAATAAATTGAGCTTTAATATCAGTGATGTACTTATGTAAAACAAGAAGTTAATGTCGTTTCATTTGCTAAAAGGATAAAGTTTCTTGGATTATTGACCTGCTCTTGATAATAAGAGATTGTGAAAAGTTTTCTTTACCTTTGAGGTAATCTACATAAAAGCAAAAATTCTTTTTTTAATCAAAATATTTTTTGCTTTGAGGTGTCTTAACTGGGTCTTTGACTACTTAAGTAAACCAAGTCTTCTTAATACTGAGAGACCTAAGTTTTTGCTAATAGATAATTAAGTAAAGTTTCATAGTAGTCTGTGACTCTATTTAGGTAAATATTTCAAAACTTTTAAATTTATTTTTGGCAAACTTTCCAAAATCAAATTGTAATTGAAGTATTTTGACTGCAGACTATGAAATTTTCCAGAGGATTCCTGGAAAATTTCAAAAGAATTGTTCTCTCTCCATATAAAAATGGAGCTATTAAACCAATAGGTGCTTCCAGGTAGAGCCAATGCAGGAGACATAAGAGATGTGGGTTCGATCCCTGGGTCAGGAAGATCCCCTGGAGGATGGCATGGCAACTCACTCCAGTATTCTTGCCTGGAGAATCCCATGGACATAGGAGCCTGGTGGGTTATAGTCCATAGGGTCGCAAAGAGTCGGACATGATTGAGGTGACTCAGCATGCAGCATGCACACGCATATTTGATATGTTAAATTACATGGGAAGCATTGTCAAATAATTGATGCTAAATTGATTATATTTGTGTAGACATGTTATTAATACAGATATTCCAGAAATTGTGTGAAATTCTTAGAAATCTGATATGCTCTGGTATAATGTTTTCAGTTGTAATTCTAGTTTATTATCTTTAATTGTTGTATGATTTCCTCTGAGACCCCAATCAGAAATGGTCAATGAGCAAATAATCTTCTTACTGTTTTTTTCTTCCCTTCTGACATTGCTGTCATCAAAATTGAGGCCCACACTAAAAGGATACACTAAAAGTATCAGAGAAATGCCCTTACTGGCTTTTATGTAAAATCAGCAGCAACAGAATCTCTAAAGAGTATAGCACATGTAGATGAAGTCCATTTTGCTTCTGGAAAAAATAAACCCTCATTGCCAGGCTTTTGCCATTCTGATGTCCTTGTAACATGGCAATAGTCTGCTTCTGAATCAAACAAATTAGGATGGGTAAACAATGGCTGTAAATTAAATTGAAAGTCAGGGCTATGAGAAACTCAAGATAATCATTTGGTTCTTCTTGGCTGCCTGGCAAATCTCAATTTTTGGTTTTTACATTACTTCACCCATCATAGTGCATTTAAGAAACATTATTTTTGTCCTCAGAAGCCTGAAGTTTAAAAACTGCAACTGGACTTCATTCAACTGCTACTTAGTATGGGTTATCAATACTACCATCCATGAAGATCTGTTTATCTCCCAATCATTTTGCCCTCATTTTATTTAGATCATTTCATTTAATTGTTTATGGGAATATTACTGTCCCTGCTTTACATGAGAAACCAGCCCTTCAGTGGCAGAGAAATTGTTAGAAGGTGTATTTTACACTTGGAATATACCTTCCACAATTTCCAGTGACTGAAGCACTCCTTTCACCTGGTAAATAATGTAAGTCTAAAAAAGTCTTTCAAATGTATTGGATTTCTCACTATCCTTATCACCCTTAATTATCAGGCAAGGTTGAGAGAACTAATGGAAAAACAGGAGTCAAGTAGGACAAATATTAATAACATGAGACTGAATGAAGTAATGAGGAAATTATAATTTTTATGAATTCATTTAAAATATAACTGGTTCTTTAATGTTTTTTTTTCCAGATTTAAATAAATCTTCTCTCTTAAGTTAGCAACTTTGCAAGGTACAACATTTTGAACAAAGATGAAACATTTACTTTTTCTTCCTTCCTGGTCCCTTCAGAATTAAGAAATTCTCAGTGAGTATTCTTTATTTTTGGCTGCACTAGGCAGCATGTGGGATCTTAGTTCCATGACCAGGGATCAAACTCACACCACCTGCACTGGAAGGGTAGAGTCTTAACCACTGGGCTGCCAGGGAAATCCCTCAGTGAGTATTCTTAACCTTGGGTTTCTCAGGTGGCACTTCTGGTAAAGAACCCACCTGCCAATGCAGGAAACATAAAATTCCTGTGCTGGGAAGATCCCCTGGAGAAGGGCATGGCAAACCCACTCCATTATTCTTGCATGGAGAATCCTTTGGACAGAGGAGCCTGGTAGGCTACAGTCTATGAGGTCGCAATGAGTCAGACACAACTGAAGTGACTTAGCACATAGCACACACATTCTTAACCTTATATAAATAATCAGGCTAAGTTCATTACAAAAAAATGGCTTTACTGTGATTATCTTTGGTAAAAAAAATGAGGAAAATTGCTTGAACTTTTATAGATATCAAATTCTAGGCCTGTTAACTGTCTTTGAGGTTTTGTTACATATCTGTACATTGGACTGGATCCTGAGTTCTTGTAGTTTCCTCTAGTATCTGGTTGCAACTTACCAAATTAGCATTTCCAATTTTCTCCTACTTTTCTGATTTGTAATCACTAGGAATAAAGGCCGTCTTCAAGCCCTTTTGTCAGGGACTTTACCAATTGATCCTAAACACTGACACTATCACAAAACTAGAAAATATTGGGCCTTGGGAACACATCTCATAACTAAGGAGGATTCCAACTGACATCTGGTCCTGTACAAACTCTAGACACTTCTAAATCATATTTAGGAGGAAAAGAAGTCGCTGACATTGAGGTAGACTGTTTCCACCCAAGAATGGATCAATACTTCACACTTTACCTAAACATAAAATATTTTCTTTCATTTCCTTATTCTGGTATTGGCCTGGAAAGATAACACCAACATTCATATCTCTCAGGCCATTGTTATGGGGGAAACTTCTGGAATTTAGAATAACTTTTCTTTTTCAGGTCAGGAGAAAATCTAACTAACCCCTGGCTTGAATAGGCAAAGGCAGTAATTCCTGTAAATAAATTCATTAGTAGTGCCAACTTAGTAGAAGTAGTTTTGAGGCAAGAGATAGATGGGCCCCAGGCTGAACAGTATCCTCTGTGGACAGATACTCCAAGATGAACAGGAAAGAGATCTGAGCCCTGCCCAGATAAAAAACAGCAACAACATATTTATCAATCTAGAGGTCAAGGAGACGTTCCCAACTATACATGCTCAGAAAAGTTCCTTGGAGGTCAAAAGGAGAGTGATGTCAATCTATCCATTGGCCTCTTCACTGGAATCCATCTTGGCTAAGAGATGGAGGATCCTGAGATATACCAAATACGGATTCAGAATCAGGCAAAGCAAGATGATTGGCCAAAGGAAATCCAGATGAAAGACCCACATAAGTGATTCAAACTACTACGAGGGTGCAACTCTTTAAGTCCACCCATGTGTCTATCCACACATACTCCTTTTCTTCCTAATAAACACTTTACTTGTTTACTACTTTCTGTCTTTGTAGGAATTCATTTCTGCAGAATTGAAGGGCCAGGATCTTGTCATTGACCATTGATCTAGTTGCTAGGATTTGGTTCTCTAACTGTCATCACCCGATCTCTATCTCTGGCCAGAAATCGAAGCCCGGTTTCAAGCTGCTGCAGGCTGAGGCTCCCAAGATCACATTGTGCCCTGACAGGATTTGTCTTTGTCTGTCATGGTTACCATTCTCCTTGGTCCTATGAATGCTTAGGTAGCTGACACATAAACTAGCAATGCTTCTTAGGTTATCTAACTGTTATCTAAATGTTCTAGAAAATAAAATGCCAGGAAGAATGTATAGTTCAGGAATAGTTTTCTTTAGCACAGCCATATTTTCCTGGTTAGGAGTAAATACACCCATTTTTTCACTGGTTTGTTTTTTCTGATATTGAACTACATCCAAAGATGACAAACAGATGGTTAAAAGCACATGAAAATGGGCTGAACATCATTAATTATCAGATAAATGCAATTCAAACCTATAACGAAGTATCACCTCACATCATTCAGAGTAGCCATCATCAAAAAGTCTACAAACAACAAGTGCTGGAGAGGATGTGGAGAAAAGGGAACCCCCCTACACTGTTGGTGGAAATGTAAACTGCTACAGCCACTATGGAGAACAGTATGGAGGTTCCTTAAACTAAAAATAGAACTACCATATGATTCAGCAATCTCATTCCTGGGCATATATCTGGAGAAAAATCATAATACAAAAAGATACATGCACCTCAATTTTCCTTGTAGCACTATTTACAATAGCCAGAACATGGAAACAAACTAAATGTCCATCAACAGAGGAATGGAGAGTGAAAATGTGAAGTGAAGAGAAGTGAAGTGAAAGTTGCTCAGTTGTGTCCAACTCTTTGTGACCCCATGGACTATACAGTCCGTGGAATTCTCCAGGCTAGAATAATGGAGTGGGTAGCCTTTCCCTTCTCTAGGGGATCTTCCCAACCCAGGGATCAAACCCAGGTCTCCCACATTGCAGGCCAATTCTTTACCAACTGAGCCACCAGGGAAGCCCAAGAACACTGGAGTGGTAGTCTGTCCTTTCTCCAGCAGACCTTCTCAACCCAGGAATTGAACTGGGGTCTCCTGCATTGCAAGAGGATTCTTTACCAACTGAGCTATCCCATATACATTAACAGGACATTTATTACTCAGCCATAGAAAAGGATGAAATAATACCTTTTGCAGCAACATGGATGGAACTAGAGATTATCAGACTAAGTGAGGTAAGTCAAAGAAGACAAATATCACATGATGTCACTTATATGTAGAATCTAAAAACAAGGATACAAATGAGCTTATTTACAAAGCAAATAGAGTTACAGATGTAGAAAATAAACATGATTACTGGGGTAAAGGGGGAAGAGGGATAAATTGGAAGACTGAGATTGACACATACATGCTACTATATATAAAATAGATAACTAATAAACACAGGGAACTGTATAGCATGTGGAACCCTATCTAATACCCTATAATGGCCTATATAGGGAAATAATCTAAAACAGAGTGGATATATGTATATGTATAAGGGATTCACAGCAGGACCTTCAGTATCTCAGTTGGTAGAGCAGAGTACTATAGTGAGATTCATTTTGCTGTACACCTGAAACTAACAAAACATTATAAGTTATGCTATTATACTATTATATATAATTATAAATTATACAACAATAAAAATTTTTTAAATAAATATTTTTTAAAAGGAGTTAAATGCAAGTGAGAATATATTCACAACCGTTCTTAAAATACTTCTAAAACAAGTTTAATCAATTTATCAATATTCTGCTACAATTTTTTTCTCAGTTTATGTGTATATCACATATATACATATTTATGATGTTTTATATATATGTGTGTTCAGTTCAGTTCAGTTCAGTTCAGTCGCTCAGTCGTGTCCAACTCTTTGCGACCCCATGAATCACAGCACACCAGGCCTCCCTGTCCATCACCAACTCACGGAGTTTACCCAAACTCGTCCATCAAGTCGGTGATGCCATCCAGCCATCTCATCCTCTGTCATCCCCTTCTCCTCCTGCCCCCAATCCTTCCCAGCTTCAGGGTCTTTTCCAATGAGTCAACTCTTCGCATGAGGTGGTCAAAGTATTGGAGTTTCAGCTTCAACATCAGTCCTTCCAATGAACACCCAGGACTGATCTCCTTTAGGATGGACTGGTTGGATCTCCTTGCAGTCCAAGGGACTCTCAAGAGTCTTCTCCAACACCACAGTTCAAAAGCATCGATTCTTCGGCACTCAGCTTTCTTTATAGTCCAACTCTCACATCCATACATGACTACTGGAAAAACCATAGCCTTGACTGCTGCTGCTGCTAAGTCGCTTCAGTCGTGTCCGACTCTGCGCGACCCAATAGACAGCAGCCCACCAGGCTCCCCTGTCCCTGGGATTCTCCAGGCAAGAACACTGGAGTGGGTTCCCATTTCCTTCTCCAGTGCATGAAAGGAAAAGTGAAACTGAATTCTTTCAGTCGTGTCCGACTCTTTGCGACCTCATGGATTGAAGCCTACCAGGCTCCTCCGTCCATGGGATTCTCCAGGCAAGAGTACTGGAGTGGGGTGTCATCGCCTTCTCCGACAGCCTTGACTAGACGGACCATTGTTGGCAAAGTAATGTCTCTGCTTTTTAATATGCTATCTAGGTTGGTCATAACTTTCCTTCCAAGGAGTAAGCATCTTTTAATTTCATGGCTGCAATCACCATCTGCAGTGATTTTGGAGCTCAGAAAAATAAAGTCAGCGACTGTTTCCACTGTTTCCCCATCTATTTGCCATGAAGTGATGGGACCAGATGCCATGATCTTAGTTTTCTGAATGTTCAGCTTTAAGCCAACTTTTTCACTCACCTCTCTCACTTTCATAAAGAGGCTTTTTAGTTCTTCTTCACTTTCTGCCATAAAGATGGTGTCATCTGCATATCTGAGGTTACTGATATTTCTCCCAGCAATCTTGATTCCAGCTTGTGCTTCTTCCAGCCCAGCGTTTCTTTGATGTGCTCTGCATGTAAGTTAAATAAGCAGGGTGACAATATACAGACTTGACGTAGTCCTTTTCCTATTTGGAACCAGTCTGTTGTTCCACGTCCACTTCTAACTGTTGCTTCCTGACCTGCATACAGGTTTCTCAAGAGACTGGTCAGGTGGTCTGGTATTCCCGTCTCTTTCAGAATTTCCCACATTTTATTGTGATCCACACAGTCAAAGGCTTTGGCATAGTCAATAAAGCAGAAATAGATGTTTTTCTGGAAGTCTCTTGCTTTTTCGATGATCCAGCAGATGTTGGCAATTTGATCTCTGGTTCCTCTGTCTTTTCTAAATCCAGCTTGAACATCTGGAAGTTCATGGTTCACGTATTGCTGAGGCCTGGCTTGGAGAATTTTGAACATTATTTTACTAGCATGTGAGATGAGTGCTATTGTGTGGTAGTTTGAGCATTCTTTGGCATTGCCTTTCTTTGGGATTGGGATGAAAAGTGACCTTTTCCAGTCCTGTGGCCACTGCTGATTTTTCCAAATTTGCTGGCATATTGAGTGCAGCACTTTCACAGCAACATCTTTCAGGATTTGAAATAGCTCAACTGGAATTCCATCACCTCCACTAGCTTTGTTCATCATGATGCTTTCTAAGGCCCACTTGACTTCACATTCTAGGATGTCTGGCTCTAGGTGAGTGATCACACCATCGTGATTATGTGGGTCATGAAGATCTTTTTTGTACAGTTCTTCTGTGCATTCTTGCCACCTCTTCTTAATATCTTCTGCTTCCGTTAGGTCCATAGCATTTCTGTCCTTTATCGAGCCCATCTTTGCATAAAATATCCCCTTGGTATCTCTAATTTTCTTGAAGAGATGTCTAGTCTTTCCCATTTTGCTGTTTTCCTCTATTTCTTTGCATTGATCACAGAGGAAGTCTTTCTCTTCTCTCCTTGATATTCTTTAGGACTCTGCATTCAAATGGTAATATATTTCCCTTTCTCCTTTTCTTGTCACTTCTCTTCTTTTCCCAGCTATTTGTAAGGCCTCCTCAGACAGCCATTTTGCTTTTTTGCATTTCTTTTCCATGGGGATGGTCTTGATCCCTGTCTCCTCTACAATGTCATGAACCTCCATCCATAGTTCATCAGGCACTCTATCAGATCTAGCCCCTTAAATCTATTTCTCACTTCCACTGTACAATCATAAGGGATTTGATTTAGGTGATACCTGAATGGTCTAGTGGTTTACCCTACTTTCATCAATGTGTGTATAAGTATTCTAATGTTGCACCTTTGAAAATTAACTCAATTGTATCCTTTTTGGCTTTTTTTTCTCTAATAAAAGGTCCAAACCAATATAACACGTTGCATTTATTTAATGAAGTATAGTTGATTTACAATATTTTACTTGTTTCTTGTGTACAGCATAGTGATTAAATATTTTTTGCAGATTATACTCCATTATGGCATATTATAAGATAATGGCTATAATTCTCTGTGCTAGAGAAGCCTGACATGCTGCAGTCCATGGGGTCACAAAGAGTCGGACACGACTGAACAACTGAACTGAACTGAACTGACCTGACCTCAACATAATAAAAGGCCATATATGACAAACTCACAGCAAACATTATCCTCAATGGTGAAAAACTGAAAGTATTTCCTCTAAATTCAGTAACAACACAAGGGTGCCCACTCTCACCACTATATTAAACATATTTTTGGAAGTCCTAGACACAGTAATCAGAGAAGAAAAAGAAATAAAGTAATCCAGATTGAAAAAAGAGAAGTAAAATTCTGTTTGCAGATAACATGATTCTCTAACTAGAAACCCTAAAGATGCCACCAAAAAATTACTAGAGCTAAATGATGAATACAGTAAAGTTGCAGGATATAAAATTAATACACAGAAATCCTTTGCATTCCTATACACTAACAAGCAAAAATCATAAGTGAAATTAAGGGGAAAAGTTCTATTCACTGTTGCAACGAAAAGAATAAAATATCCATTAATAAATTTACCTAAAGAGACAAAAGATCTGTATGCAGAAAACTATAAAACACTGATGAAAGAAATCAATGATGAAACAAGGAGATGGAGAAATATACCATGTTCTTAGATTGAAAGAATCAATATAGTGAGAATGACTATGACTATGCTACCCAAAGCATTATTCAATGCAATCCCTATCAAATTATAAGTGGTATTTTTCACAGAACTATCACACAAATTTCACAATTTGTATGAAAACACAGAAGACCCAAATAGCCAAATAGCCACATCAATCTTGAGAAAGAAAGAAGAATGGAACTGGAGGAACCAATCTTCCTGACTTCAGACAATACCACAAAGCTATTGCCATCAAGACAGTATGGTTCTGTCACAAAAACTAAAATATAGACCAGTGGAAGCAGGTAAAAATCCCACAGATAAACCCATGCACCTATGGACACCTTATCTTTGACAAAGGTGGCAAAAATATACAATGGAGAAAAAACAGTCCCTTCAACAAGTGGTGCTGGGAAAACTGGTCAAATACCCGTAAAGGGATGAAATTGGAACCCTCTAACACTATACACAAAAATAGAGTCAGTATGAATTAAAGACCTAAATGTAAGACCAGAAACTATGAAACTCTTAGAGGAAAACATAGGCAGAACACTTCTGACATAAACCACAAGAAGATCCTCTAAGACCTATCTCCTAGAGTAATGGAAATAAAAACAAAAATAAACAAATATAGCCTAATTAAACTTAAAAGCTTTTTTACAACAAAGGAAACTATAAGCAATGTGAAGACAACCCTCAGAATGGGAGAAATTGATAGCAAGTGAAACAACTAACAAAAGTTTAATCTCCAAAATATACAAGCTGCTCATGCAGCTCAATACCAGAAAAACAAAAAACCCAATCAAAAAGTGGGCAGAAGACCTACAGGGCAACAATGGAGAAACATACATAGAGAATAGACTAATGGACATGGGGAGAGGGGAGGAGAGGGTGAGATGTATGGAAAGAGAAACATGGAAACTTACATTACCATATGTAAAATAGATAGCTAACAGGAATTTTCTTTATGGCTCAGGAAACTCAAACAGGGGCTCTGTATCAACCTAGAGGAGAGGGAGGGGGTGGGAGATGGGAGGTAGGTTCAAAAGGGAGGGAATATATGTATACCTATGGCTGATTCATGTTGATGTTTGACAGAAAACAGAAAAATTCTGTAAAGAAATTATCCTTCAATAAAAAATTTAAAATAATTAATTACTTTTAAAAAGTGGGCAGAAGACCTAAACAGACACTTCTCCAAAGAAGAAATACCGATGGTTAACAAACATATTAAAAGATGTTCAACATTGCTCATTATTAGAGAAAGGCAAATCAAAATTACAACGAGGTATCATCTTACACCAGTCAGAATGGCCATCATCAAAATAACTACAAACAGTAATTCCTAGAGAGATTGTGGAGAAGAAGGAATCCTCTTACACTGTTGGTGGGAATGCAAATTGATGACCATCTGGCCCTGGGCCTTTGTTTTTTGGAAGATTTTTTATTACAGTTTCAATTTTTGTGATTGTGATTTGTTTATTCATATTTTCTGTTTCTTCCTTGTTCAATTTTGGAAGGTTTTGCAAATTGGAGAACAGTATGGAGATTCCTTACAAAACTAGGAATAAAACTGCCATATGAACCAACAACCCCACTACTGGGCATACACCCTTGTGGAAACCATAATTGAAAAAGACACATGCACCCCAATAGCACCAGCACTATTTACAATGGCTAGGACATGGAAACAACCTAGATGTCTATTGAAAGGTGAGTGGATAAGGAAGTTGTGGTACATATACACAATGGAACGTTACTCAGCTATAAAAAGGAACATATTTGAGTTAGTTTTAATGAGGTGGATGAGCCTAGAGTCTAATATACAGAGTGAAGTCGGAGACAGAAAAACAAATATTGTATACTACTGCATATATATGGAATCTAGAAAGATAGTATTGATGATCCTACATACAGGGCACCAAAGGAGACATGGACATAAAGAACAGACTTTTGGACACAGTGGGGGAAGGAGAGGGTGAGATGATTTGAGAGAATAGCATTGAAACATACACTTAACCATACGTAAAATAGACAGCATTTTGCAGTTCGATGCACGATGCAGGGAATGCAAAGCAGGTGCTCTGTGACAAACTAGAGGATGGAAAGGGGAGAGAGTGGAAGGGAGTTTCAAAAGGGTGGGGACATATGTATATCTAATATCAGTTTATGTTGATGTATGGCAAAATCCATCACAATATTGTAGTTATCCTCTAATTAAAATAAATAAATAAAAATTTTAAAAAGTGAAATGAATGACAACATTGTTATAAAGGAGGGTTTGGGAATACTCTAAGGTACTTATACTGCACATGAAAGTGGTATAATGCTATTTGAAAATCGATTAGCTGCAAATAGCTGTATTTAAACTAATTAGATTAGTTGTATTTAATTCTGGCTAGATTATTTGAAAGTCGGCTTAGATTAGTTGTTCAACATCTGAACCACTAATTTTTTAAAAAGCATAATTGATGTATTAAGAGAAAAGAGAAAATTAAATTATATAAAATGCTCAAAGTAAAATGCTCCATTACAACCAGAAAAAGCAGAAAAGAGGGGAAAAGGAAAAAGGGAAATAAAGAACAAGTGCAACAGAAAAGTTACAAATGTTATTGATAGTAATTCAACTGTACCGTTAATAACTGTAATTGTGAATGATCTAATACACCAATTAAAAGACAGAGATGATCTGAATGGATGAAAATAAGAAACCAACCTTATAAATAAAGACTCAATTTAAAAGAAAAGGGATGATTCATGTCAATGTATGTCAAAAAACTACTACAATATTGTAAAGTAATTAGCCCCCAACTAAAATAAATAAATTTATTTAAAAAAATAAAAAATAAAAAAAATAAAATAAAATGTCGATTCCTAAAAAAAAAATGAAAAGGGATGAAAAATATACATTGAATATAGTGAGAAAAACGCTTTTACATAGTTAGAGCTCAATGAATGGTAGTTATGGCTATTTTGTTGGAGTTTTTGTTATTGTTACCAAACTTGGAGCTCCTAGAGGGCCTGGACCTAATCTACTTCATCTGTGCTTTCCCAGTACCTGGCACAGATCAAGTGGGGAAGAAGAGAAGTCAAATCAATTCTCATAAAATGGGATTAATTGACCACTCTGTGCCATACCTTATTTAGGAAAGAGAAAGATGATTTAGACTCAGATTCTGTCCTTGAGTAGCTCACAATCAAATGGAAAAGAGGGACTTTCACTTTTTCAATAAATATTTATATGTAAGTCTACAGTTGATGTATGGCAAAAACCATCAAAATATTTAAAGTAATCCTCCAATTAAAATAAATAAATATATATATATATATTTTTAAAAAGAACAGTGCAATAAGTTTTCACATTTTGAGGCCTTTGAAATTGTGAGACATCTTGAGACTATTGGTGACTTAAGTGTGTTGTAATTTAATCTACAATATTTTTTTCTCTGTGTTATATAAAATGACAGTGTGGTTTCATTCAATGACATCTTAGATTTGATAAAATATGATAATAGATTATGTACAAGGTCTTCAACAACCTTAAACTATGGGTTTTATTTATGAGAAAATTGAAGTTTAGAGAGGTTAAGTAATTTGTTCAAGGTCACACAGCTGGCAAATAGCAAGACATTACGCCTCTAAAACTCCTTTCTCTTTTATTAGAACTCCTCAAGAACTGAGTAGGCATTCAATATCACTTTGAATGTTGGAATAAATGAGTATATAATAGTAAATGTCAGTTTTTAAATAAAGTGTTTTATGATATTTTGTTGCTGTTTCTTCATCTGTAAAATAGAGATAAGATAGCCATGACATTGAGTTGTGACTATTCAGTGAGATAACTCCAGATAGAGCTCTAAGCAGTGTCTGGTGCGTAGTGTGAGCTTATTGAACTATGAGATGGTAAAAAGGAAGTCTGAACTAATCAGCTAGAGAAGATTAGTAACCTTAATTGTTCCAGGTACTGTTTTATTAATGTAGCCTATCAGTGCCCTAGCTTTTGTGGCTAGTCCTATCTCAATATTAAGCCAAGCAACTTACTGCCAATTTTCAGAACTGCTGCTATTGAGTCTTGACTTTGCAGCTTGTGATTGTACCTGTACATTTATCCTCAACAAATCTCTCTTTTTGCTAAGGTCTTTATTGTCTCAGGCTCAGATGGTTGTACAGTCTCCTAACAAGTTTCCCTGCCGCCATTCTATACCTCCTCCATTCTACTGGCTTTGAGGTTTCCAGATTCTGAGAGAATGGCCAACTCTACCCCAGTTCCCTCAGGAATTTGAGATAAGTGGAAATAACAGTGGAAGTCATCAGAGGATGAGATGGCTGGATGGCATCACTGATGCAATGGACATGAACTTGGGCAAACTTCAGGAGGTGGTGAGTTACAGGGAGGCCATGGTGTGTGTCTATGGGGTCACAAAGAGTCGGACACCGTTGAGTAACTGAACAACAATAACAATAGTAGAAGGACTGAGATGAAAGATGATCACTACTCCACCCCAGGGAATTTTATGGAGAATGGTGAATTTTTTAAAACTGGTTTTCCTGTTTCCAGTTGAAACAAGAGGGAATGAGGCTGGGCACAACCAGTAAAAGAATGACATAGCCCTTAAGGATACAGCATAAACTCGTTAGAACCTACTAGATCCAAGATGGTGGAAGATTCAACTTCCAGAGGACCTTGAGCCTTATTATATGCTCATTGTAAAGCATTAGCATCTAAATAACATGCCCACCAGTGCCATGAAAGTTCTAAGGCCAACCATAAAAGGCTAAAAAGTGAGTGTGGACTCAATTCCTGGAAATCCACACCCCTTTCCCAAAATAATTGGAAAAATTCTTCCACTTATTAGCCTATGAAATTACCCAGACCATAAAAGTTAGCCACACTGCATTTCAGGGATTCTCCTTCTGAGGGAGAAGGCACTGGCAACCCACTCCAGTACTTTTGCCTGGAGAATCCCAGGGATGGAGGAGCCTAGTAGGCTGCGGTCCATGGGGTCGCTAAGAGTCGGACACGACTGAGCGACTTCATTTTCAATTTTCACTTTCATGCATTGGAGAAGGAAATGGCAACCCACTCCAGTGTTCTTGCCTGGAGAATCCCAGGGATGGGAGAGCCTGGTGGGCTGCGTCTATGGGGTCACACAGAGTCGGACACGACTGAAGGGACTTAGCAGCAGCAGCAGCACCTTCTGAGACAGCTCACACTATGTGCACTGTGTTCTTTCCTAAATAAATCCACTTCTTATCATTTTGTCTCATTGTTTCTTTCTGTGGTAAGGCATCAAGAATCTGAACTTCATTAAGTCTTGAGACCAGGTGTGTGATTTCAATTAAAGAAAAGTGGGATCAAGTCTAAATCTTGGATTTGGCTGGGTTGAAGTCCCAACACATGGGTTGAAGTCCCATCAGAAGTGCACAGTTTCACAGGTGCTCCCCTTCAATTTACCCTCTACAAGCCACCAGAGTGATCTTTGTAACAGAGATTCACATGTCAGTCCCTTTCTCAAAACACTTCAGAGACGTCCCTTACTCTATAGAATAAAGTCCAACTCCTGAACACAGCACTCAAGTTCCTCTGAGAACTGGTCAAACCCTCTAGGCATCTCCCATCTCATTAACAGTAAAAGCCAAAATCATTATGGTAGCCTATAAGACCCTACATGCTCTAACCCCTTGCCCTGCCTCATAACACTAACCTTTCTGACTTCGTGTTTAACTATCTACCCTACCTCATTCTGCTTCAAGCATACCAGTCTCCCTACTTTTTCCTTGAATATAACGTGTGTCCTCACATTGGAATATTTATACTTGTCACTCCCTTTGCCTGGAACTCTCTACCCCTGGATATTCATGTGGCTCACTTTTTTCAGATCTTTATTCAAATACTACCTTCTCAGTGCTTGCATTTTATTTAAAATTATATCTCCCATCCCCACACATCTCATCCTTTTTCTTTTCTTTATTTTCTACTATAGCACTTAATATAAAACTTTTTTTAAAAAAATTTATTATCTGTCTCCCTCTACTGGAATGTAAATTGCATGAAAGCAGTGATTCTTGTTTATTGTTTACTGTCATATCCCTGGCACTCCCTCAACCTTCCCATCTAGATATATTAATAGTTTTCCCCATCTCAGTGCAATGCCCTGTATTTATCCTTGGGGTAGCACTTATCACACCAAACTATTATTTTCTCTCTCCTTGTCTATCTCCTGCACTATGTTCAGAGCTCCTTGCAAGGTTTGCACTATGTCAGTGTCTATTGTCTAACTGAATTTTACAGGTGGGTTTTGTAGCTGATGTGCAGGACTTTGCACTTAAGTAAGACAAATGCATCCTGTTAGCTGTTTCCCAGAACTCCAGTCTACACACACCCTCCATGGACTGATGATGACCTCCTAGGTTATTGTCCTCTAGCTCCACTCTTTCATAGCTTCTTGGCATTTGTGATTTTGATTGGCATGTTTTCCAGTTCAACAAGGCAACTGGCAAAATTATTATATACTAAGGTAGGATTTGGGGGTAGGGGAATGCCTTGTGGCAAACTATCAAGTGTATCATCTGAAAAGACTATTCTATTCCTAAATGCTGTGTAAGTGCACTCATGCAGTCATTCCAGGCATACCTGCCACAACTAGGCATTAAATTGATCTTTTCTATTCTCCTGGCTTGTCCATAGGTAGGCAAAGAGTCTTGACTCATCCCCCATATACACACATCCCTCTGGGCTTCAATACTATTGTCCCAATAATTCAGGATTTTCAGAGGTCTGAGGAACTGCAATATTAAGACATGTAATTCATCATATATTGTCAGAGACTTATTGTGTCTTAAGACCTGTGAAGAGTAGCCTGAGAACTTTTGAGGGAAGGCACCTTATCTTATTCAACTCTGTATTCCTAAAATCTGGAAATTGGGAAAGAGCGTGGTGCAAAATAGACATGCATCAGATGATTAATAGTACATGAATGAGTGAACGAATAAACCAGTAAATTAAGCTGCTCACAGTCTAGAATATAAGAGGAGGAAAGAGAACTATTTGTTAGAATCATTAACCAAAAAATCTTCATATCTAGAAACCAAGGACCAAAAGTAGAAAACCATGTGAAGATTCTAGAGACCATATGCCTTCCCATTCTTTTAAAATTTTTTACCCACTTGCATTTTCCTGAAGAAATTATTAAGAAATGACTCAAGGTTCAAAAGGAAATCTACTGCTGAGAATATGGCAAAATGAGAACTCATATTCTGTCTGTATTTAGACAGAATATGAGTCTAAACACTTTCAGAGAAGCAGTCTTAGCTCAGCAGTTCCATCTCCAGGAACTGAACCCAAGGAGACAGGCTATTAGACTACAGGCTTCAGGATGGTAGGAAACAAGTCTGCTTTGTCCACCATGTTTCTCTAGAGCTTAGCATGATAAGTACTTGTAAGCATTCAAACTTTTTTTGAATTTCTTTTTCTTGGGGATGGTTTTGATTACCGCCTCCTGTACAATGTCATGAACCTCTGTCCATAGTTCTTCAGGCATTCTGTCAATCAGAAGTAATCCTTTGAACCTATTTAAATCCTCAAGAAAAAGAAATGCAAAAAGGCAAAATGACTGTTTGAGGAGCCCTTACAAATAGCTGAAAAAAGAGAAGTGAAAGGCAAAGGAGAAAAGGAAAGATATACCCATCTGAATGCAGAGTTCCAAAAAAGAACAAGGAGAGATATTACCTTCCTAAGAGATCAATGCAAAGAAATAGAGAAAAACAAAAGAAGGGAAAGACTAGAGATCTCTTCAAGAAAATTAGAGATAGCAAGGGAACATTTCATGCAACGATGGGCACAATAAAGGACAGAAATGGCATGGACCCAACAGAAGCAGGAGATATTAAGAAAAGGCAGCAAGATTACACAGAAGAACTATACCAAAAAGATCCTATTGACCCAGATAATCATGATTGTGTGATCGCTTACCTAGAGCCAGATATCTTGGAGTGTGAAGTCAAGTGGGCCTTAGGAAGCATAACTACAAACAAAGCTAGTGGAGGTGATGGAATTCCAGCTAAGCTATTTCAAAGCCTAAAAGATGATGCTGTGAAAGTGCTGCACTCAATATGCCAGCAACTATAGAAAACTAAGCAGTGATCACAGGAATGGAAAAGGTCAGTTTTCATTCCAGTCTCAAAGAAGAGCAGCACCAAAGAATATCCAAACTAGTGCACAATTGAACTCATTTCACATGCTACCAAAGTAATGCTCAAAATTCTCCAAGCCCTGCTTCAACAGTATGTGAACTGAGAACTTCTAGATGTGCAACCAGGATTTACAAAAAGAAGATTTGCTCCTGTTGAAACAAATCAATGATTTCTAGAAAAGTTGCAAGATATAAAATAAAAATACATAAATTAGTTGCAGTTCTATACATTGATAATGAAATATGTGAAAAAGAAATGGAGAAAATCACTGCATTCACAAGAGCATCAAAAACAATAAGTTCAGTTCAGTTCATTTCAGTCGCTCAGTCTTGTCCAACTCTTTGCGACCCCATGAACTGCAGGACGCCAGGCCTCCCTGTCCATCACCAACACCGGGAGTCTACCCAAACCCATGCCTATCGAGCCGATGATGCCATGCAACCATCTCATTCTCTGTCGTCCCCTTCTCCTCCTGCCCCCAATACTTCCCAGCATCAGAGTCTTTTCCAATGAGTCAACACTTCTCATGAGGTGGCCAAAGTATTGGAGTTTCAGCTTCAACATCAGTCCTTCCAATGAACAGCCAGGGCTGATCTCCTTTAGGATGGACTAGCTGGATCTTCTTGCAGTCCAAGGGACTCTCAAGAGTCTTCTCCAACACCACAGTTCAAAAGATCAATTCTTTGACCCTCAGCTTTCTTCAAAATCCAACTCTCACATCCATACATGACCACTGGAAAAAACATAGCCTTGACTAGATGGACCTTTGTTGGCAAAGTAATGTCTATGCTTTTAAATATGCTATCTAGCTTGGTCATAATCTTCATTCCAAGGAGTAAGCGTCTTTTAACTTCATGGCTGCAATCACCATCAGCAGTGATTTTGGAGCCCCCCCAAAAAAACGTCTGACACTGTTTCCACTGTTTCCCCATCTATTTCCCATGAAGTGATGGAACCAGATGCCATGATCTTAGTTTTCTGAACGTTGAGCTTTAAGCCAACCTTTTCACTCTCCTCTTTCACCTTCATCAAGAGGCTCTTTAGTTCTTCACTTTCTGCCATAAGGGTGGTGTCATATGCATATCTGAGGTTATTGATATTTCTCCCAGCAATCTTGATTCTAGCTTGTGCTTCTTCCAGCCCAGCGTTTCTTTGATGTGCTCTGCATGTAAGTTAAATAAGCAGGGTGACAATATACAGACTTGACGTAGTCCTTTTCCTATTTGGAACCAGTCTGTTGTTCCATGTCCAGTTCTAACTGTTGCTTCCTGACCTGCATACAGGTTTCCCAAGAGACAGGTCAGATGCCCTGATATTCCCATCTCTTTCAGAATTTTCCACAGTTTATTATGATCCACACAGTCAAATGCTTTGGCATAGTCAATAAAGCAGAAATAGATGTTTTTCTGGAACTCTCTCACTTTTTCGATGATCCAGAGGATGTTGGCAATTTGATCTCTGGTTCCTCTGCCTTTTCTAGAACTAGATTGAACATCTAGAAGTTCACAGTTCACGTATTGCTGAAGCCTGGCTTGGAGAATTTTGAGCATTATTTTACTAGCGTGTGAGATTAGTGCAATTGTGCGGTAGTTCGAGCATTCTTTGGCATTGCCTTTCTTTGGGATTGGGATGAAAAGTGATCTTTTCCCATCCTGTGGCCACTGCTGAGTTTTCCAGATTTGCTGGCATATTGAGTCCAGCATCATCTTCCAGGATTTGAAATAGCTCAACTGGAATTCCATCCCCTCCACTAGCTTTGTTCGTAGTGATGCTTTCTAAGGCCCACTTGACTTTACATTCCAGGATGTCTGGCTCTAGTTGAGTGATCATACCTTCGTGATTATCTGTTTCGTGAAGATCTTTTTTGTACAGTTCTTCTGTGTATTCTTGCCACCTCCTCTAAATATCTTCCGCTTCTTTTAGGTCCATACCATTTCTGTCCTTTTCAAGCCCATATTTGCATGAAATGTTCCCTTGGTATCTCTAATTTGCTTGAAGGGAACTCTAGTCTTTCCCATTCTGTTGTTTTCCTCTATTTTTTTGCATCGATCGCTGAGGAAGGCTTTCTTATATCTCCTTGCTATTCTTTGGAACTCTGCATTCAGATGGGAATATCTTTCCTTTTCTCCTTTGCTTTTTGCTTCTCTTCTTTTCCCAGCTATTTGTAAGCGCTCCTCAGACAGCCATTTTGCTTTTTTGCATTTCTTTTCCATGGAGATGGTCTTGATTCCTGTCTCCTGTACAATGTCATGAAGCTCTGTCCATAGTTCATCAGGCACTCTGTCTATCAGGTCTAGTCCCTTAAATCTATTTGTCACTTCCACTGTAAAATCATAAAGGATTTTATTTAGGTCATACCTGAATTGTCTAGTGGTTTTCCCTACTTTCTTCAATTTCAGTATGAATTTGGCTATAAGGAGTTCATGATCTGAGCCACAGTTCGCTCCCGGTCTTGTGTTTGCTGACTGTATAGAGTTTCTCCATCTTTGGCTGCAAAGAATATAATCAGTCTTATTTCAGTGTTGACCATCTGGTGCTTTCCATGTGTAGAGTCTTCTTTTGTATTGTTGGAAGAGGGTGTTTGCTATGACCAGTGTGTTCTCTTGGCAAAACTCTACTAGCCTTTGCCCTGCTTCATTCTGTTGTCCAAGGCCAAATTTGCCTGTTACTCCAGGTGTTTCCTGAATTCCTACTTTTGTATTCCAGTCCCCTATAATGAAAAGGACATCATTTTTGGGTGTTAGTTCTAAAAGGTCTTGTATGTCTTCATAGAACCGTTCAAGTTCAGCTTATTCAGCATTACTGGTCGGGGCATAGACTTGCATTACTGTGATATTGAATGGTTTGCCTTGGAAATGAACAGAGATCATTCTGTCGTTTTTGAGATTACATCCTAGTACTGCATTTTGGACTCTTTTGTTGACCATGATGGCTACTCCATTTCTTCTAAGGGATTCCTGCCCACAGTAGTAGATATAATGGTCATCTGAGTTAAATTCACCCATTCCAGTCCATCTTAGTTTGCTGATTCCTAGAATGTCGACGTTCACTCTTGCCATCTCCTGTTTAACCACTTCCAATTTGCCGTGATTCATGGACCTAACATTCCAGGTTAAAAACCATAAAATATGTGGGAATAAATTTAACCAAAGAGATGAAAGATCTGTATGACAAAAACCACAAGACTTTATTGAAAGAAATTAAATAAGAAACAAACAAATAGAAAGACATCTCAAGTTCATGGGTTAAAAAAATTAATATTGTTAGAGTATCCTGTATACTCATGGGCATGTCTGGGTCAGTTTCTTGTGGAGGTCACTGCTCCTAACTCCTGGGTCCTGGTGTGCACAAGGTTTTGTTTGTGTGCTCTACGAGTCTGTTTCCCCAGTCCTTGGTGGATGTCAACCATCCAGAATCCCAGGAAGACATGGTTAGCAGCTGGGACCCTGCTCACACTTTGGTGGAAGATGCCATCTCTGGGGCTGAGATTGTAGCAGCCCCTTGCCTTCTGTCTCTGACTGTGGCAAGCCTGCCTCTCTACCTGTAGATGGGGAGAGGCTGGTGCACAGCCTGCTAGCTCTCCTTTGGTATTCTCTCAATCCTTTGTTCTGTGAGGGGGACAGGCTCCAAGTTAGGTTGTTAGATTAGAGTCTTTTGTGGGAAAGTCCTCTTTCCAAAGTTGCAGTTAGGTGTGTATTCTGTGTGTGTGTGTGTGTGTGTGTGTGTGTGTGTGTGTGTTTTCTCCCATTTATGTTGTCTTCTGAGATTCCATAACTCCCACAGACCTTCCTGTTAGTGGGTTTCCTACTGTGTGGGAACTTCTCCTCCTTCACGACTCCCTGCCCAGGACAGGGCTCTGTCCCTAAATCTTTTGTCTCTCTTTTTGTCTTTTATATTTTGTCCTACCTCCTTTCGAAGAGAATGGGCTGCCTTTCTGGGTGCGTCATCTCCTCCACCAGTGTTCAGAAGTTGTTTTGTAGAAGTTGCCCAGACATGCCCATGAGTGTCCAGGAGTCTCTGATGGAGGCATGGGTCGGCGGTGGCCTGCTTCAGGATGAGAGATGCTAAGTCCAACAGTGTGTACATGGGACATTCAGAAGGAGGTTGCCATTAGCTTCATTGTATCCCCCATAGTTTGGAATCAGGTCAAGCAACAGAGAGGGAACACAGCCACAGGCATCAACAGAAAATTGGATTAAAGATTTACTGAGCATGGCACTGCCTATCAGAACAAGACCTAGTTTCCCCCTCAGTCAGTTTCTCCCATCAAGAAGCTTCCACAATTCTCTTATCCTTATCCATCAAAGGGCAGACAGAATGTAAACCACAATCACAGAAAACTAACCAAACTGATGACATGGACCTTAGCCTTGTCTAGCTCAATGAAAGTATGAGCCATGCCCTGTAGGGCCACCCAAGACAGATGGGTCTTGGTGGAGAGTTCTGACAAAATGAGGTCCACTGGAGAAGGCAATGGCAAACCAATTCAGTATTCTTGCCTTGAGAACTCTATGAACAGTATGAAAAGGTAAAAAGGCATGACACTGAAAGATGAACTTCCCAGGTCATTAGGTGCCCAATATGCTACTGGATAAGAGTGGAGAAATAACTCCAGAAACAATGAAGAGATGAAGCCAAAGCAAAACAACACCCAGTTGTGGATGTGACTGGTGATGGAAGTAAAATCCGAGGCTGTAAAGGGAAATATTGCATAGGAACCTGAAATGTTAGGTCCATGAATCAAGGCGAATTGGACGTGGTCAAACAGGAGATAGCAACAGTGAACATCAACATTTTAGGAATCAGTGAACTAAAATGTACTAGAGTGGGTGAATTCAACTCAGATGACCATTATAGTTGCCACCATGGGCAAGAATCCCTTCAAAGAAATGGATAGCCATCATAGTCAACAAAAGACTCCAAAATGCAGTACTTGGGTGCAGTCTCAAAGACGACAGAATGATCTCTGTTCGTTTCCAAGGCAAACCATTCAATATCACAGTAATCCAAGTCTATGCACCAACCAGTAATGCTAAAGAAGCCAAAGTTGAACGGTTCTAGGAAGACTTACAAGACCTTCAAGTACTAACACCCCCCAAATATGTCCTCTTCGTTATAAGGGACTGGAATGCAAAACTATGAAGTCAAGAGCTACCTGGAGTAACAGGCAAATTTGGCCTTGGAGTACAAAACGAAGCATGTCAAAGGCAAACAAAGTCTTGCCAAAAGAACACATCGGTCATAGCAAACACCCTCTTCTAACAACACAAGAGAAGACTCTACACATGGACATCACCAGATGGTCGATACCAAAATCAGATTATCTTCTTTGTAGCCAAAGATGGAGAAGCTCTGTACAGGCAGAAAAACAAGACCAGGAGCAGACTGTGGCTCAGATCCTGACCTCCTTATTGCCAAATGCAGACTTAAATTGAAGAAAGTAGGGAAAACCAATAGACCATTCAGGTATGACCTAAATCAAGTCCCTTATGGTTATACAGTGGAACCGACAAATAGATTCAAGGGATTAGATCTGATAGACAGAGTGCCTGAAGAACTAAGAACAGAGGTTCATGACATTGTACAGGAAGCAGTGATCAAGACCATCCCCAAGAAAAAAGAAATGCATAAAGGCAAAATGGTTGTCTGAAGAGGCCTTACCAATAGCTGAGAAAAGAAGAGAAGTTAAAGGCAAAGGAGAAAATGAAAGATATACCCATTTGAATGCAAAATTCCAAAGAATAACAAGAAGAAATAGGAAAGCCTTCCTCAGCAATCAATGCAGAGAAACAGAGGAAAACAACAGAATGGGAAAGACTAGATATCTCTTCAAGAAAATTAGAGATATCAAGGGAACATATCATGAAAAGATGAGCAAAATAAAGGGCAGAAATTCAAACTCAGCAGTGGCCATGGGACTGGAAAAGGTCAGTTTTCATTCCAATCCCAAAAAAAGGCAGTGTCAAATAATGTTCAAACTACCACACAGTTGCACACATATCACACGCTAACAAAGTAAACTCAAAATTCTCCAAGCCAGGTTTTCAACAATATGTGAACTGTGAACTTCCAGATGTTCAATGTGGATTTAGAAAAGGCAGAGGAACCAGAGATCAAAATGCCAACATCTGTTGAATCATCGAAAAAGCAAGAGAGTTCCAGAAGAACATCTATTTCTGCTTTATTGACTATGCCAAAGCCTTTGATTGTGTGGATCACAACAAACTGTGGAAAACTCTTAAAGAGATGGGAATATCAGACCATCTTATCTTCCTCCTGAAAAAAATGTGTATGACAGATCAAGAAGAAACAGTTAGAAATGAACACGAAACAACAGACTGGTTCCAAATTGGGGAAGGAGTACAGCAAGGCTGTACATTGCAACCCTGCTTATTAAACATATATGCAGAATACATCATGCCAAATGCTGGGCTGGATGAAGCACGAGATGGAATCAAGATTGCAAGGATAAGTATCAATAACCTCTGATATGCAGATGACACCACCCTTATGACATAAAGCACAGAAAAACTAAAGAGCCTCTTGATGAAAGTGAAATAGGAGATTGAAAAAGTTGGCTTAAAGCTCACCATTCAGAAAACTAAGATCATGCCATCTGGTCTCATCACTACTTGGCAAATACATGGGGAAACAATGGAGACAGTGAGAGATTTTATTTTTGAGGGGTCTCCAAAATCACTGCAGATGGTGGTGACTGGAGACATGAAATCAAAAGACGCTTGCTCCTTGGAAGAAAAGCTATGACCAACCTAGACAGCATATTTTTTTAATTAGTTTATTTATCTATTTTTTAACTTTACAATATTTTATTTGTTGTGCCATACATTGACATGAATTCACCATGGGTGTACATGTTTTCCTCTTCCAGAACCTCCCTCCCACCTCCCTCCTCATCCCGTCCGTCTGGGTCATCCCAGTGCACCAGCCCTGAGCACCCTGTATCATGCATCGAACCTGGACTGGTGATTCATTTCACATATGATAATTTACATGCTTCAATGCCATTCTCCCATATCATCCCACCCTCGCCCTCTCCTATAGTGTCCATAATACTGTTCTATTTATCTATGTCTCTTTTGATGTCTCGCATACAGGGTTATCTTTACCGATTTACTAAATTCCATATATATGTGTTAGTATACTGTATTGGTGTTTTTCCTTCTGGCTTACTTCACTCTGTATAATGGGCTCCAGTTTCATCCACCTCATTAGAACTGAATCGAATGTATTCTTTTTAATGGCTGAGTAATAGTCCATTGTGTATATGTACCACAGCTTCCTTATCCATTCGTCTGCTGATGGGCATCTAG
The DNA here is from genome assembly GCA_024291935.2 of Okapia johnstoni. Classification (NCBI taxonomy): domain Eukaryota; kingdom Metazoa; phylum Chordata; class Mammalia; order Artiodactyla; family Giraffidae; genus Okapia; species Okapia johnstoni. The sequence continues at coordinate 49,416,302 of CM044305.1, read as the reverse complement.
GTTGCTTCCATGTCCTGGCTATTATAAACAGTGCTGCAATGAAGATTGGGGTACACGTGTCTCTTTCAGTTCTGGTTTCCTCAGTGTGTATGCCCAGCAGTGAGATTACTGGGTCATATGGCAGTTCTGTTTCCAGTTTTTTGAGGAATCTCCACACTGTTCTCCATAGTGGCTGTACTAGTTTGCATTCCCACCAACAGTGTAAGAGGGTTCCCTTTTCTCCACACACTCTCCAGCATTTATTGCTTGTAGTATTTTGGATAACAGCCATTCTGACGGGTGTGAAATGGTACCTCATTGTGGTTTTGATTTGCATTTCTCTGATAATGAGTGATGTTGAGCATGTTTTCATGTGCTTGTTGGCCATCTGTATGTCTTCTTTGGAAAAATGTCTGTTTAGTTCTTTGGCCCACTTTTAATTTGGTCATTTATTTTTCTGGAATTCAGCTGCAGGAGTTGCTTGTATATTTTTGAGATTAATTGTTTGTCCGTTGCTTCATTTGCTATTATTTTCTCCCATTCTGAAGGCTGTCTTTTCACCTTTCTTATAGTTTCCTTTGTTGTGAAAAAGCTTTTAAGTTTAATTAGGTCCCATTTGTTTATTATTGCTTTTATTTCCAATATTCTAGGAGGTGGGTCATAGAGGATCCTGCTGTGGTTTATGTCGGAGAGTGTTTTGCCTATGTTTTCCTCTAGGCGTTTTATAGTTTCTGGTCTTACGTTTAGATCTTTAATCCATTTTGAGTTTATTTTTGTGTATGGTGTTAGACAGTTTTCTCCTTTCATTCTTTTACAAGTGGATGACCAGTTTTCCCTGCACCACTTGTTAAAGAGATTGTCTTTTCTCCATTGTATATTCTTGCCTCCTTTGTCAAACATAAGGTGTCCATAGGTGCATGGATTTATCTCTGGGCTTTTTATTTTGTTCCATTGATCTATATTATTCTTACAGTAGCCTCAATACTTCTCCATCTATACAGAACTGATGATAAAACATCTAGGTTAATGATGAAAAATTTCTCCACAGGGAGGGACAACCGGAGAGGTTCACAGAGTTACATAGAGAAGAGAAGAGGGAGGAGGGAGATAGATGTGACCAGGAGGAGATGAGGGGAATCAAAAGGGGAGAGAGCAAGCTAGCCAGTAATCACTTCCCTATGTGCTCTCCACTGTCTGGATCTCTCAGAGATGTTCTCGGAGTTACACAGGGAAGAGAAGAGATAGGAAGGAGACAGAGGTGGCCAGGAGGAGAAAAAGAGGAATCAAAAGGGGAGAAACAGATCTAGCCAGCAATCAGTTCTCTAAGTGTTCTCCACAGCACGGAATACACAAAGAGATTCCCAGAGTTGGGTTGAGAAGAAAAGGGGGAGTGGGGAGATGAAGGCAACCTGGTGGAGAAAAGGGAGAGTTAAAAGGGGGAGGGAGCAATCAAGCCAGTGATCACTCCCAAGTAAAAATGGGTACTGAAGATTGGGTTCTTGAAGATACAAAGTTGATAACAAATACTAAAAAGCAAAGATTAAAAATCTAGGGTAGAGGTTAGGTTCTCAAAAATACAATATTAAAAAAAGAGAAAAAAAAACCTGTGGAAAACTCTTATAGAGATGGGAATATCAGACCATCTTACCTTCCTCCTGAAAAAATGTGTATGCAGGTCAAGAAGCAACAGTTGGAAACTGACATGGAACAACAGACTGGTTCCAAATTGGGGAAGGAGTACAGCAAGGCTGTATATTGCCACCCTGCTTATTAAACATATACGCAGAATACATCATGACAAATGCTGGGATGGATGAAGCATGAGCTGGAATCAAGATTGCAAGGAGAAATACCAATAACCTCTGATAAGCAGATGACACCACCCTTATGACATAAAGCACAGGAAAACAAAAGAGCCTCTTGATGAAAGTGAAATAGGAGATTAAAAAAGTTGGCTTAAAAATCACCATTCAGAAAACTAAGATCATGCCATCTGGTCTCATCACTACTTGACAAATACATGGGGAAACAATGGAGACAGTGAGAGATTTTATTTTTGAGGGGTCTCCAAAATCACTGCAGATGGTGGTGACTGGAGACATGAAATCAAAAGATGCTTACTCCTTGGAAGAAAACATATGACCAACCTAGACAGCATATTAAAAAGCAGAGGTATCACTTTGCCGACAAAGATCTGTATAGTCAAAGTTTTAGTTTTTCCAGTAGAAGGAAATGGAAATCCACTGCAGTATTCTTGCTTGGAAAATCCCATGGATGGAGGAGCCTGTTAGGCTACAGTCCATGTGGTCGCAAAGAGTCGGACACGACTGAGGGACTTCACTCACTCACTCATGTATGAATGTGAGAGTTGGAGTATAAAGAAAGCTTAGCAGCGAACAATTGATATTTTTGAACTATGGTGTTGGAGAAGACTCTTGAGAGCCCCTTGGACGGCAACGAGATCACACCAGTCAATCCTAAAGGGAATCAGTCCTGAATATTCATTGGAAGGACTGATGCTGAAGATGAAACTCCTTTGGCCACCTGATACGAAGAACCAACTCATGGGAAAAGACCCTGATGCTGGGAAAGGCTGAAGGTGGGAGAAAAAGGGGATGACAGAGGATGAGAGGGTTGGATGGTATCACAGATGTTTTGGACTAGAGTTTGAATAGGGTCTGGGAGTTGGTGATGGACTGGGAGATCTTGTGTGCTGCAGCCAATGGGGTTGCAGAGTCAGACACGACTGAGCCACTGAGCCGAACTGAACTGATCTATACTAACCAAAGTTATCTGCAAGTTTAATGCAATTCTCTTCAAAATATCAATATAATTTTTCAGAGATAGAAAAAACAATTCTAAAATTTGTATGGATCCCCAAAACATCATGAAACAATTCTGAAGAAAAAGAACAAAGCCAGTGGTATCCCTCATCCTGATCTCAAACTATAGTACAATAGTATAATAATAAGAACAGTTGAGTACTGGCATGAAGATAAACACATAAACCTATGGAACAAAATAAAGATACCAGGACTAACACCCTACCTGTGTAGTCAACTAATATTCCATAAGGCAGCCAAGAACACAGAATGGGGAAAGAACAGTGACTTCAAAAAGCCTACTAGGGCTTTTATACAGAATGACTTAAGTCAGAAAGACAAAGACAATTATTGTACATTAACACTTGTGCATGGAATTTAGAAAGATGTTACTGATGAAGCCACCTGAGGGGAGCAATGGAGATATAGACATAGAGAACAGACTTGTGGACACAGTGGGGGAAGGATTCAGTTCAGTCGCTCAGACATGTCCGACTCTTTGTGACACCATGAACCGCAACACGCCAGACCTCCCTGTCCATCACTAACTCCCTGAGTCCACGCAAACCCATGTCCATCGAGTCGATGATGCCATCCAGCCATCTCATTTTCTGTCGTCCCCTTCTCCTCCTGCCCTCAATCTTTCCCAGCATCAGGGTCTTTTCCAATGAGTCAACTCTTCGCAACAGGTGGCCAAAGAATTGGAGTTTCAGCTTCAACATCACTCCTTCCAATGAACAACCAGGACTGATCTCCTTTAAGATGGACTGGTTGGATCTCCTTACAGTCCAAGGGACTCTCAAGAGTCTTCTCCAACACCACAGTTCAGAAGCATCAATTCTTAGGCACTCAGCTTTCTTTATACTCCAACTCTCATATTCATACATGACTACTGGAAAAACCATAGCATTGACTAGACAGACCTTTGTCTTTGCTTTTTAATATGCTATCTAGGTTAGTCATAACTTTCCTTCCAAGGAGTAAGCGTCTTTTAATTTCATGGCTGCAATCATCATCTGCAGTGATTTTGGAGCCCCCCAAAATAAAGCCTGACACTGTTTCCAATGTTTCCGCATCTATCTGCCATAAAGTGATAGGAGCAGTTGCCATGATCTTAGTTTTCTGAATGCTGAGCTTTAAGCCAACTTTTTCACTCTCCACTTTCACTTTCATCAAGAGGCTCTTAGTTCTTCTTCACTTTGTGCCATAAGGGTGGTATCATCTGCATATCTGATGTTATTGATATTTCTTCCAGCAATCTTGATTCCAGCTTGTGCTTCCTCCAGCCCAGCGTTTCTCATGATGTACTCTGCATAGAAGTTAAATAAGCAGGGTGACAATATACAGCCTTGACGTACTCCTTTTCCTGTTTGGAACTAGTCTGTTCTTCCATGTCCAGTTCTAACTGTTGTTTCCTGACCTGCAAACAGGTTTCTCAAGAGGCAGGTTAGGTGGTCTGGTATTCCCATCTCTTTCAGGATTTTCCACAATTTATTGTGATCCACACAGTCAAAGGCTTCGGCATAGTCAAGAAAGCAGAAATAGATGGTTTTCTGGAACTTTCTTGCTTTTTGATCATCCAACAGATGTTGGCAATTTGATCTCTGGTTCCTCTGCCTGTTCTAAAACCAGCTTGAACATCTGGAAGTTCACGTATTGCTGAAGCCTGGCTTGGAGAATTTTAAGCATTATTCTACAGCGTGTGAGATGAGTGCAATTGTGCGGTAGTTTGAGAATTCTTTGGCATTGCCCTTTTTTGGGATTGGAATGAAAACTGACCTTTTCCAGTCCTGTGGCCACTGCTGAGTTTTCCATCTTTCAGGATTTGAAATAGCTCAACTGGAATTCCATTACCTCCACTAGCTTTGTTTGTAGTGATGCTTCCTAAGGCCCACTTGATTTCACATTCCAGGAAGCCTGGCTCTAGGTGAGTGATCACACCATCGTGATTGTCTGGGTCGTGAAGATCTTTTTTGTACAATCTTCTGTGTATTCTTGCCACCTCTTCTTAATATCTTCTGCTTCTGTTAGGTCCATACCATTTCTGTCCTTTATTGACCCCATCTTTGCATGAAATGTTCCCTTGGTATCTTTAATTTGCTTGAAAAGATCTCTAGTCTTTCCTATTCTATTGTTTTCCTCTATTTCTTTGCATTGATCTCTGAGAAAGGCTTTCTTATCTCTCCTTGCTATTCTTTGGAACTCTGCATTCAAATGGGTATATCTTTCCTTTTCTCCTTTGCTTTTCGCTTCCCATCTTTTCACAGCTATTTGTAAGGCCTCCTCAGACAGCCATTTTGCTTTTTTCCGTTTCTTTTCCCATGGGGGTGGTCTTGATTCCTGTCTCCTGTACAATGTCACAAACCTCCATCCATAGTTCATCAGGCTTTCTGTCTATCAGATCTAGTCCTTTAAATCTATTTCTCACTTCTACTGTATAGTCATAAGGGATTTGATTTAGATCATACTTGAGTGGTTTAGTGGTTTTCCCTACTTTCTTCAATTTAAGTCTGAATTTGTCAATAAGGAGGTCACGATCTGAGCCACAGTCCGCTCCCGGTCTTGTTTTTGCTGACTATATAGAGCTTTTCCATCTTCGGCTGTAAAGAATATAATCAATCTGATTTTGGTGTTGACCATCTGGTGATGTCCATGTGTAGAGTCTTCTCTTGTATTGTTGGAAGAGGGTGGAAGGATAGGATGGGACAAATTGAAAGAATAGCATGGGAATATACATTACTGTATGTAAAATAGATAGTAAGTGGGAATTTCTGTGTGACACAAGGAGCTCAATTCGGTGCTCTGTGACAACCTAGGGGGATGAGATGGAGTGGGAGACGGGAGGGAGGTTCAGGAGGGAGGGTTCATGTTGATGTATGGCAGAAACAAACACAATTGTGTAAAGCAATTATCCTCCAATTTAAAAAAAAAAAGAAGAAAAAGAAGACCGGGAAGTATGGATAAACACATGCAGAACAATAAAACTGGCTTCTTATCTTTCACTGCTCACAAAAATTAACTCAAAATGGATCAAAAATTAAACATGAAACCTTATACCATAAAATTACCAGAAGAAAAATGAGGAAGAAATTCCTTCACATTGGTCTTGGCAATGATTTTCTGGATAATACAAAAACACAAACAACAAAAAGAAAAAAAGTCAGCAAATGTGACTACAAACTTAAAATATTCTTTGAATGTAAATTGGTAGAGCTACTATGCAGAACGGTATGGAGGTTCCTAAAAAACTAAAAACAGTGTTATTATGTACATGCTTGCTAAGTCGCTTCAGTCATGTCTCACTCTGTGACACCATGGACTATAGCCTACCAGGTTCTTCCTCCGTCCATGGGATTCTCCAGGCAAGAATACAGGAGTGGGTTAACATTTCCTTCTCCAGGGTATCTTCCCAATCCAGTGATTGAACCTGAGGTCCTGCAGTACAACTCCTGGGCATATATCTGGAAAACACTATAATTCAAAATGATACATGCATCCCGAAAAGGAATGAAGCACTTGGGGAACTTCCTCAGGGGTAGGCCTCATGCTGTCTTAAACACCCCTACTTAACTAATTTGTTCATAAGGTTTATTGGAACCTCTCTGAAAGACGCTTTCTCTTTGCAAATAAAAGTCACCATACAGAAAAGGAGGTAATCCTTCAAAAAATAGTTTCCACTGAGTCAGAGATCTCCATTATGTTCTTGTGCACTGGCTTTTGGAACGCAAGTAAAGGCCTTTCGTTTTGGGTGATATTCCTCTTGGTAGATTGGACCTAGGCTGGTCTTTGGAGCAAGATCAAGCCCTGAGCCTTTGGAGTGGGAGCACTGACTCCAAGACCCTGACAGCCAGAGAACTAACCCTAGGCAATATAAAACAGTGAAAACTCACACAAAGGAAACTACCCTGAATACAAGACCCAGCATCACACAACCATCAGTAGCACCCTGTGCAGGACACCTCATCTAACGAACAAACAAAACAAAAATACAAACCCAATCATCAGTAGACAGGGTCACCACCTCACTCAGCCTTGCCCGTCAGAGGAAAAACAAACAAACAAACAAAAGCTCAGCACTAATCTCACCCAAATGAAGCTTACACAAATCACTAGGCCAACCTTAGGAGGGCAGAAACCAAAACGAAGAAAGAATTAATCTTTGAAGCCTGGGAAAAGGAGACCTCAAACACAATAAATTAAACAAAAAAATGAAAAGGCAGAGAAATACTACACAAGTGAAGGAACAAACTAGAAACACAGAAGTCCAAATGAATGAAGAGGAAATAGGCAAACTACCTGGAAAAAAATTGAAAATAATGATAGTAAAGATGATAAAAACCTTGAAAACAAAATGGAAAAAATGCAAGAATCAATTAACAAAGACCTAGAAGAATTAAAGAATAAACATACAGAGACAAACAGCACAATTATTGAAATAAAAAATACTCTAGAAGGAATCAGTAGCAGAATATCTGAAGCAGAACAAATCAGTGAGCTGGAAGATAAAATGATGGAAATAACTTCTGAAGAGCAGAATAAAGTAAAAAGAATGAAAAGAACTGAAGATAGTCTCAGAGACCTCTGGGACAATATCAAATGCACCAACATTCGAATTATAGGGTTCCCAGAAGAAGAAGAAAAAACGAAAGGTTATGAGAAATTTTTTGAAGAGATTATAGTTGAAAAGTTCCCAAACATGGAAAAATAAATAGTCAATGAAGTCCAAGAGGCACAAAGAGTCCCATAAGGATAAACCCAAGGAGAAACACACCAAGATACATACTAATCACACTAACAAAGACTAAACACAAAGAAAGAATATTAAAAACAGCAAGGAAGAAGCAACAAGTAACATACAAGGGAAACTCCATATGCTTAACAGCTGATCTTTCAGCAGAAACTCGGCAGACCAGAAGGGAAAGACAGGATATATTTAAAGTATTGAAAGGGAAAAATCTACAATGAAGATTAAAGTACCCGGCAAGGATCTCATTCAAAATTGATGGAGAAATAAAAACTTTTCAGGCAAGCAAAAGTTAAGATAATTCAGTACCACCAAACCAGCTTTATGTCAAATGTTAAAGGGACTTATATAGTCAAGAAATACAAGAGAAGAAAAAAAGATCTACAAAATCAACCCCAATTAAGAAAATGGCAATAGGAACATATATATAAGTAATTACTTTAAATGAAAATGGATAGACACAGCCTAGCTGAATGGATACAAAAACAAGACCCATATATACACTGTCTACAAGAACCCTACTTCAGACCTAAAGACACATATAGATTGAAAGTGAGATGATGGAAAAATATATTCCATGCAAATGAGAAGCAGAAGTAAGCTGGAGTAGCAATCCTCATATAAGACAAAATATACCTTAAAATAAAGAAGATTACAAGAGATAAGGAAGGACATTACATAATGTTCCAAGAGGGAGACATAACAATTGTAAATATCTATGCATCCAACATAGGCACACCTCAATACATAAGACAAACACTAACAGATATAAAATGAGAAATTAGCAGTAACACAATAATAGTAATAGACTTGAACACCCCACTCACACCAATGAACAGATCATTCAAACAGAAAATTAATAAGGAAACAAGTCTTAAATGATATATTAGATGAGATGGATCTCACTGATATCTTCATGCAGAAGAATACACAATCTTCTCAAGGGCACAGGGAACATTCTCCAGGATAGACCACATCCTGTGTCACAAATCAAGCATCAGTAAATTTAAGAAAACTGAAATCATATCAAGCATCTTCTCTGACCACAACAATATAAGACTAGATGTCAATTACAAGAAAAAAACCTTAAGAAACACAAACACATGGAGATTAAACAACACTTTTCTAAATAACCAACAGGTTACTGAAGAAATAAAAAAGAAAATAAAAAAATTTCTAGACACAAATGACAATGAAAACACAACAACTCAAAATGTATGGGATGCAGCAAAAGCGATTCTAAGAGGGAAGTTTATAGCAATACAGTCCTACCTCAAGAAACAAGAAAATCATCGAATAGACAACCTAAATTTACACCTAAAACAACTGGATAAAGACGAAGAAGAAGAGCAACAACAACAAAAAAATTAGTAGAAGGAAAGAAATCATAAAGATCTGAGCAGAAATAAATGGAAAAGAAATGAAAGAAACAATAGTAAAGATTAATGAAACTAAAAGTTGTTTCTTTGAAAAGATAAACAAAACTGACAAGCCTTTAGACAAATCAAGAACAAAGCCGAGAAGAATCTAATCCACAAAATTCAAAATGAAAAAGGGGAGGTTACAAACAGACAGCACATAAATACAAAGGATTATAAGAGACTATTATCAACAAATATATGGCAATAATATAGATAACCTGGACGAAATGGACAGATTTTAGAAAAGTTCAATCTTCCAAGAGTGAACCAGGAAGAAATAGACATTATGAACAACCCAATTAGAAGCATTGAAAATGAAGCTATGATAAAAAATTTCCCAAAAAACAAAAGCCCAGGACCAGATGGCTTCACAGGAGAATTCCATCATCCATTTAGAAAAGAGCTAATGTCTATCCTTCTAAAACTCTTTCAAAAAATTGTAGAGGAAGGAACACTCCAAAACTTATTCTACAAGGCCACCATCACCCTTATACCAAAACCAGACAAAGACAACACACAAAAAAAGAAAACTACAAGCCAATGTCACTGATGAACATAGGTGAAAAAATCCTCAACAAAATTTTAGCAAACAGAATTCAGCAGTGCATCTAAAAGCTCATACACCATGATGAAGTTGGGTTTATTCCAGGGATGCAAGGATTCTTCAATATATGCAAATAAATCACCATATTAACAAATTGAAAGATAAAAACCATGTGATAATCTCAATAGATGCAGAAAAAGCCTTTGGAAAAATTCAGCACCCATTTATGATTAAAGCCTTTCCAAAAATGGACATAGAAGTAACTTACCTCAACATAGTAAAGACCATATATGATAAGCCTACACCAAACATTCTCAATGGTGAAAAACTTAAAACCTTTCCCCTGAGGTCAGGAACAAGACAAGAGTGTCCATTTTCACCAATATTATTCAACATAGTTCTGGAAGTCCTAGCTATAGCAATCAGAGAATAAAAAGAAATAAAAAGAATCCAGATCAGAAAAGAAGAAGTAAAGCTCTCACTGTTTGCAGATGACATGATACTGTACTTAGAAAACCCTAAAGATAGTTATCAGAAAATTACTAGAGCTAATCAGAGAATCTAGTAAAGTTGCAGGATACAGAGTCAATACACAGAAATCACTTGCATTTCAATATACTAACAATGAAAAATCAGAAAGAGACATTAAGGAATCAATACCATTCACCATTGCAACAAAAAATTTTAAATATCTAGGAAAAAAACTTACCTAAGGAGACAAAAGAACTGTACACAGAAAATTATAAGACACTAATGAAAGAAATCAGAGATGACATAAACAGATGGAGAGATATTCCATGTTCCTGGGTAGGAAGAATCAATATTGTGAAAATGACTATATTACCAAACACAATCTACAGTTCAATGTGACCCCTATCAAATTATCAATGGCATTTTTCACATAACTAGAACAAAAAATTTCACAATTCATATGGAAACGCAAAAGACCCCTAATATCTAAGGCTGTCTTGAGAAAGAAGAATGGAGCTGGAGGAATCAACCTTCCTGACTTCAGATTATACTACAAAGCTACGATCAGTATGGTACTGGCACAAAAACAGAAATATAGACCAATGGAACGAGATAGAAAGCCCAGAAATAAACCCATGCACCTATGGGTACTTTATTTTTGACAAAGGAGGCAAGAATATACAATGGGGCAAAGACAGCCTCTTCAATGAATGGTGCTGGGAAAACTGGACAGCTGCATGTAAAAGAATGAAACTAGAACATTTCCTAACACCATACACAAAGATCAACTGAAAATGGATTAAAGACCCAAATGTAAGACAAGAAACTATAAAAATCTTAGAGGAAAACATAGGCAGAACAGTCAATGACATAAATCAAAGCAAGATCCTCTATGACACACCTCCCAGAGTAATGGAAATAAAAACAAAAGTAAACAAGTGGGACCTGATTAAACTTAAAAGTTTTTGCAGAGCAAAGGAAACTATAAGCAAGGTGAAAAGACAATCCTCAGAATGGGAGAAAATAATAACAAATGAAACAACTGACAAAGGATTAATTTCCAAAATATACAAACAGCTCATACAACTCAATGCCAGAAAAACAAACAACCCAATCAAAATGTGGGAAAAGGACTTAAACAGATATTTCTCCAAAGAAGATATACAGGTGGCTAACAAACACATGAAAAGATGCTCAACATCATTCATTATTAGAGAAATGCAAATCAAAACTACAAAGAGATATTACCTCACACTGGTCAGAATGGCTGTCATCAAGAAGTCTACAAACAATAAATGCTGGAGAGGGTGTGAAGAAAAAGGAACCCACTTGCACTGTTGTTGGGAATGTAAATTGATACAGCCATTGTGGAAGATGATATGGAGATTCCTTAAAAACCTAGGAATAAAAACACCATGTGAGCCAGCAATTCCACCCGTAGGTATATACCCTGAGGAAACCAAAATTGAAAAACACACAAGTATCCCATTGTTCATTGCAGCACTACTTACAATAACTAGAACATGGAAGCAACCTAGATGTCCATTGACAGATGAATGGATAAAGAAGTTGTGGTACATATACAAAATGGAATATTACTCTGCCATAAAAAGGAACTCGTTTGAGTCAGTTCTGAAGAGGTGGATGAACCTAGAACCTATTGTACTGAGTCAAGTAAGTCAGAAAGAGAAAGATAAATATCATATTCTAACGCATATATACAAAATCTAGAAAAATGGTAGTGAAGAATTTATTTGCAGGGCAGCAATGGAGAAACAGACATAGAGAAGAGACTTATGGACATGGGGAGAAGGGAGGAGAGGGTGAGATGTACGGAAAGAGTAACATGAAAACTTACATGCCATATGTAAAATAGATAGCCAACAGGAATTTGCTGCATGGCTCAGAAAACTCAAACAGGGGCTCTGTATCAATCTAGAGGAGTAGGATGGGGCAAGAGATGGGAGGGAGATTCAAAAGGGTGAGGATATATGTATACCTATGGCTGATTCATGTTGAGGTTTGACAGAAAACAACACCACTGTGTAAAGCAATTATCCTTCAATAAAAAAATACATTAAAAAAATGGTACATGCATCCCAATGTTCATTGCAGCACTATTTACAATAACCAAGACATGGAAGCAACCTAAATGTCTGTCAATAGATGAATTGATAAAGAAGGTGTGGCAGAATACAGACAATGGAATGCTGTTGCTGTTGTTCAGTTGCTAAGTTGTCTCCAACTCTTTGCGACCCCATGAACTGCAGCATGCCAGGCTTCTCTTTCCTTCACTACTTCCCAGAGTTTGCTCAAACTCATGTTCATTGAGTCGGTGATGATACCCACCATTTCCATCCTCTGTCATTCCCTTCTTCTTCTGCCCTCAATCTTTCCCAGCATCAGAGTCTTTTCCAATGAGTTGGCCCTTTATATCAGGTGGCCAAAGTATTGGAGCTTCAGCTTCAGCACCAGTCTTTCCAATGAATATTTAAGGTTGATTTCCTTTCAGATTGACTGGTTTGATCTCCTTGCATACTTAATTACTACTACAGCCATGAAAGGAAATAAAATCATATCATTTGCAGCAACATGAATGGACCTAAAGATTATATTAAGTGAAGTGGGCCAGATAAAGAAAGACAAATATGCGGTTATACTCACATGTGGGATATAAAAAAAAAGACATAAATGAATTTATTTACAAAGCAGAAATGGAATCATAAACATAGAAAATAAACTTACATTGCCAAAGTGGAAAGTGGGTGGAGGGCGGCTCAGCAAGGATACTTTAGGGGGTTTGGGTTAAGATATACATACACAACAAGGACCTACTGTATAGCACAGGGAACTGTCCACAATATTTTGTAATAATCTATAAGGTTAAATAATCTGAAAAAGAATATATACATATATGTATGAAAATATATATTAGATATATATGAGAAGGACACTGCAACCCACCCCAGTATTCTTGCCTAGAGAATCCCTATCGACAGAGGAGCTTGGTAGGCTACAGTCCATGGGGTAGCAAAGAGTTGGACACAACTGAGCAAGGCACAGGATATATCAGTTCAGTTCAGTTCAGTCACTCAGTCGTGTCTGACTCTTTGCGACCCCATGAATCACAGCACGCCAGGCCTCCCTGTCCATCACCAACTCCCGGAGTTTACCCAAACTCATGTCCATCGAGTTGGTGATGCCATCCAGCCATCTCATCCTCTTTCGTCCCCTTCTCCTCTTGCCTTCAATCTTTCCCAGCATCAGGGTCTTTTCCAATGAGTCAGTTCTTCACAACAAGAGGACAAAGTATTGGAGTTTCAGCTCCAGCATCAGTTCTTCCAATGAATATTCAGGACTGATTTCCTTTAGGATTGACTGGTTTGATTTTCTTGCAGTCCAAGGGACTCTCAAGAGCTCTCCAATACAACAGTTCAAAAGCATCAATTATTCAGTAGTCAGCTTTTTTTATGGTCCAACTCTCACATCCATACACGACTAATGGAAAAACCATAGCTTTGGCTAGATGGACCTTTGTCGGCAAAGTAATGTCTCTGCTTTTTAATATGCTAAGGTGTATATTGAATGATTTCAGTGAGCCCAGACTCATGTGTCTCCTTTAGAAAAGCACTAAGTTCCTTAACTTGGGATATCTGGTTTTCTTTAGTTTGCAGTAATCTTTTGATGTTCAGACTGCCTACCCTTTGTTGCAAAACTTCTATAATACCTGGCTCTCCCCCTTGCCTCATTGGAGCAGTTCTCTCAGCGTTACTTGAGATGCTGCCTTCTCCCTCCCCCAGCTTAAGTTCTAAAAATTTCCATTGAATGAAACATGACTCTAAACTTTTAAGTTTTGAATATTTTTTGAATGCACAGCAACACAGTATGATGCAAAAAAATAAAAATAAAAACACCTAATGGGAGTTCAGGCTGCATTAATATAACTATAGTGTCGGATCAAGGTAGGTGACAATTCCTTTCCATTCTGCCCTGTTTAGCTTCCTACTGAAGGGCTGTATCCAGTTCTGTATATCATACATCTATAGGGTCATATTTGAGATGTGTTCAGAAGGAAGTGTACACTCAGAGGAGGGAGCTAAAAGACTTAGAGTTGTGACATTTTATGCTGGATAATAGAACACTTATGGGAAGTGGTCTTTGACTTCATACCTCTAAGGAGCTGGTAAAGGCAGAGAAAGAAGATGAGTTCAGGAAGCCCCAGAAGGCAGAGTTAAGATCCATGTGTAGAAGCCATAAGGAGACAGATTTCAGCTCAACGGGAGGAAGAACTTTCTGAATGGGCTACAGATGTAACAAGTTGTCATTATGTGAAGTGAGCTCCTTGTCATAGGAGATGTTCAGGAAAGGTCTAGACAATTGATTCCTTAGGATGCTGCAGAGGAGAACCACATTTCAGGTATGGGGCATAAACATAGTCTAGGTGGCTTCTTAGCCCTCCCTCAACTGTGTGCCTAGTTTTCTGGGCTCTATGAAGCTGAGAATTTCCCCTGTACAGGCTCAAACATAGCCTGTCTAGCAGTCCATAGAGGCTGAGATAACAACTTCTGTCTCAGAAGATTCTGTGGGATGATCCACAGCCTTTCCTCTGGGAGTTCAGAAGCTTATGTGCTGAATTATCTACTTACAATTTACTTTGCCATTTGGAATTACAAAAAGCATCTTCTACAAACTGTTTCTCAGGATGAGAATTGAGAACCAGAGGAAGACTGAGAGAAAAACTGTCAAATGTTATGATTAGGTCACCTAGTAAGGGCAGACTGAGAGGAGACACATAAGGTGGGCTGGGAGACAGGCAGATGACAATTAAGACAAGCACAACTTGCACTGAGGGTAAGGCAGATGAGGAGAGGAGTGGGGAGAGAACAGAAGAGGCCAGGCTGCTTAAATTGGACATCCATTGGACTGTCATTACAATGGCAAAGCTCTCAGTCTCATGTGCTTAACAGTTAACCTTTGAATTTCTGAGAGTTTCATAAGTACCAATTACTTCTGAATTCATTCTACCAAAGGATGCTCAATTGCAAATAAATCTGTCATGTATGCTTCTTGTGGATTATATCTTTGTTTTACATGAGAATAAAACAGAGCACTTTCAACTTCCACCCATGGAAAGATCCCACCATCCAGGGGAGGCAGATACAGGTCTAGACTGACATAACTTCCTGACTTCCCAGCTCCCAGACTGGCCCTTGTACATGGTCACCAACATTATGACCAGGAATGCCACAACCTCACCATGGCATAGGGTGGGGAGAATGAGCAGTATCTGTGAAGGCAGGCCAAGGAGATGGACAGGTATTCAGCTACACCATACACTTGCTACACAGCACAAGAAAAGCCCAAGAGAATTCTCAAAGTGAGAACTTCCTATAAACTGGGCACTCTCATTTTTTCTCTTATTTAATCCTAATTCATTCATTCAACAGCTTTCCATTGAGAAGACACAAAAATCAAACACTGTTCTAGGTGCTGGGCATACAGAACTGAATGAAGCAGCCAAAAGTCCCTATCCCCAGGCAGCTGACATTCCAATAGAAAATTGGGAAAATAATAAGCAAACAAATTATAAAGTATGCAAGAGAGTGAGAAATGCTATGAAAGAAATGTGAAGCTTGAAAAAAGGAATGAAGAATGCCCAGCGTGGTACTGACCTTATTTTACAGATAAAATAGCTGAACTTTGAGACATGACTTGCCTGTCACCATCCTGGCAAGTGTTGCATCTGATATTGAAACAAAGTTTGCAAGACTCTTTCCTTTTTGCCATACTGCCTCCAAGGGCACATAGCTAAGGAGTTGAGAGCTAGAGCACTGACCTGGTGGCAGGGTTTGGGGGTGCTCTGTATTAGGCATGAGATTAGGAAGAAGACTCTGGTGGAGCCTAACAAACCCACTAGTTTAACAGTTTTGCCTGCTGGCCAGGGCTTCAAAAAGAGATTTAAGCATCACCATAGACAGGCCAAAAGACATTCAGGTGAAGTCATGATAGAGAAAGCTTAGATTCATATATACTTGGGGCACAGTTCTAGTTCCTTTAGTTCTTGTGGTGACAGGTCTATCCCTCTTCCTTTCTCGATCATAGAACACCTTTTGTGTCATCAGGGAGTTAGATTTGATAAATTTTCTAAGATCTTTTCCCCTTCTGATACTTCATGGGCCACTAAGCTTAGTAATAGAAGACAGCCAGTTACCAAGAAAATTCTGTAAGATTCTTTACTTGGTATGGTTCCTCCATGGCCCAGAAGTGAGTAGCACTAACACCCAAAGTTTCTTGACACTTAGTTTTAGAGAAGGCTGAAAAAGGAAAGAGGTGAGGAGATTGTGTTCAAACACAGAGTTAAACTCCAAATGGGCATATGGGATAGAACTCAAGAATGCTAAGTCAGTCATAATATTGGAAGACGTAAGCAGATCCTGGAGTCAAAGAAAAATAGGAAGAAGAGGCCTCATCCGGGCAAACATAAGGCATTCAGGCAACTTCTTCAGCGGACTTCTGGATTTCCTGATCATGTTTTCCTCACATTCTCCCCTCCAGCCCATCCTACCACCTATAAATGCAGTCTGGGCTACACTTGCTTCCCAGCTCTAGCTTAGTACTGTCATCACCTTATATCCTTCTCTGTGCCCAGGAAACTACAGTTTGAAGAGAAAGGTTTAATAGATTATTACATAATGTAAAGAGTGTCTCCTTTTGTGTCAGAGGTATGAGTTCTAGTCCCAGTTCTGCTCCTAATTAACTTTGTGGCTTTGGGCAAGTTCTCCACCCCCTTTCTCAGGGACTCATTTGTAACTTTAAGGGTTTGGAATGTTTCTTAACTTTTTGTGGGATCACAGATTTATGAGAATCTGATGAAATATGTGAATGTAGATGACACAATTTTGAATAAAATTTTAGGTGACTCATGGATCCCCAGGCTAAGAATCCTTGCCTGATAGCTAAGGGCTTTTTCAGCTCTAATCTGTGGTTCTGTGATCTGGGCATGAGGCCAAGGTCTGCCTGCCCCTTCCGGAGGAAGAGGAGGAGGAATTCACCTTTCAAATATATCCCTTGTTTGGTGTTTCCAGCTGCTTTCGGCTTTAACTCATGACACTTTGGCACTATGGGGAGTTCCTACTTCTCCCACAAAGCCTGAAACTGAATTAAGTTCAGTTCCTCCGTCGTGTCTGACTCTTTGTGACACCATGGACTGCAGCGGGCCAGGCTTCTCTGTCCATCACCAACTCCCGGAGTTTGCTCAAATTCATGTCCATTGAGTCAGTGATGCTATCCAGCCAACTCACCCTCTGTTGTCTCCTTCTCCTCCTGCCTCCAATCTTCTCCAGCATCAGGGTCTTTTCTAAGGAATCAGTTCTTCGCACCAGCTGGCCAAAGTATTGGAGCTTCAGCTTCAGTATCAGTCCTTCCAAAGAAGATTCAGGACCGATTTCCTTTAGGATTGACTGGTTTGATCTCTTGGCAAGTTTCAAGTTTGATCTCCTTGAAACAGTAATAAAGACAAAAACAGGGTGCTACAGTGCCCTTCAAAACCCAATGCCTCTGAGCTCCCTTCTTATGACTTCTTAGGTCTCAGTCCAAAATTAAAGACAATAGTAGGAGGGCTTCTGGTCTAGACAATAAATGACTCTCCAGGAGAACTGGTTTGCACTTCTTGGTGGCAAGGTTTTTCCAGACTGTACTGTCCTCTGGTGGCTGTGAACTTGTATAGGTGCTTAGCTGAAGTCCACAAGCTTTAATAGCTATATAGGGACAGGAACAAGTTGGTAGCAAATCTAAGGGAAGTCCCACTAGGAGTTGAGATTTTGTCCATAGCTGCTGCTATAAGGCAAGATCAGAATTTGGGCTGTGGAGAATGAAGCCTGGATACAGCACCACAAGCACATACTGAAGTTAGCCTGAGTAACTACTGACTTTCAGCCTTGGAGGCATTATCATTGATTCTAGGGAGGCTGCTCTTTTGTAGCTCCTTGTTATCCTATCCCTGGGACCCTGAAGTAGAACTCCCTTCTTATGACACTGCCAATATATTAGGCATAAGTAAGGAAAGAGTGGTCACAATGGATAGCCAGGCCTCCAGAAACAATGAAGAGTAGGACTCCTTCCCCAAGATCAAACACAATCTCATGTCTTCTTTTGGGCTGATATTTATATAGCCAACTGTTTGTTGGGCATCACAAACCTAGATGTGTCACAGACTTTTTTTTTCTAAACTCACCATATCCCAACTTAACTCATCACTTCCCTTTCCTAACCTATTTGTATCAATTAGGAAGTTTTAAGGTACGAGTAAACAGAAATTAAGTAAATTGATAAAAATATGATAAAATGTATAAAAATTTGTTGTCTTTAACAGACATACTGGAGATGGTCACATATGTTGGTCAATTCATTGCCTCAATAATATCAAGAATCTAGGTCCTTCTCATCTGTTTGCTCTGTTATCATCAGGATGTCAACTACTCCTCTTATGGTCAAAAAATGGCCACAGTAGTAGCACACATTAAGTTTTCATGCAATCATGTCCAAAGATTGAAAGACAGGGCAATTGTTCCTTTTGACCCTTTTTAGAGAGAGAAGAATCTTACCTAAATCTCTGCAACAAATTTCTCTTCACTTGTCCTTATCAAAAATTGTACCACATGGTTTATTCATTACAAGTTAGGCTTAGGTTCAGCAGCAACACAGTGGAAAAACAAACAAATCAAAACAGATGACCTAAGTGTTATAAAATTTTATCCATAAGAACAGAGGCAAGCAGTACAAGGCTGAAATCATCAGAGACCCAGGATCCTTATGGCCTTCTATTTTGCCATCATTAGGGACTTCCTATATCTACATGATCCTAGATAGCTGGTGAAGATCCAGTCATCACATCCATATTCAGGAAGGAAGATGGAAGAAATAAATGTAAAGGTATATCCTCTCCATTTAAAAGTCTTCCCAGAAGCCCCGTATAATTCAATTTCATTGACCAGTGTCATCATTCCACCCAACTGCAAGAAAATCTGGCAGTAATGTACCAGGATAAAAATTGGCACTCTGTTGCTAAGAAAGAAATGGAAAATGGATACTTGGGGTTGACCAGTGCTCTGAAGAACAAACTATTTTTAAATCAATCACTGGCAAAGGAAATTAAATTTCCATTATTAGTTTATCCCAGTGGCCCCTATCCAGGGGTGATTTGACAATGTTTGGAAGCATTTTTAGTTATCACAACTTGAGGGAAGTATTGCTATTAGTACCTGGTGGGTAGAAGCCCAGGATGCTGCTAAACATCCTGCAATGCAAAGGACAGACCACTGCATCAGAGAATTATCTAGCCTAAAATATGAATGAGGCTGAAAATTGAGAAACTTGGCTTAGATTTATCAAGATCTACCATATACCTACTTCTAGCTCTTGGGCTGAAGAAGGACCCAGGCTTCTCTAGGTTTCCCTAAGTCAGTGAATGGTAAGTAACATATCCAGTTGCCCAGCCTAAAATTATGGATCTGTTTAAAACTCTATAGTAGCTTCTCATTGCTCTAAGGATAAAGACAAAACTCCTTAATATGACCTGAAGGAACCTGCATGGACTGGGCCCTATCAGCTTTATGACATACCAAATTGATGAAGGTGAAAGAGGAGAGCAAAAAAGCTGGCTTAAAATTCAACATTCAAAAAACTAAGATCATGGAATCCAGTCCCATCACTTCATGGCAAATAGATGAAGAAAGAATGGAAACAGTAACAGGCTTTATTTTCTTGGTCTTCAAAATCACTGTGGATGGTGACTGCAGCCATGAAATTAAAAGATGTTTGCTCCTTGGAAAAAAAAGCTATGACAAAACTAGACAGCATATTGTAAAGCAGAGACATCACTTGGCCAACAAAGGTCCATGTAGTCAAATCTATGGTTTTTCCAGTAATCGTGTATGGATGTAAGAATTGGACCATAAAGAAGGCTGAGGGCCAAAGAATTCATGTTTTCAAACTGTGGTGCTGGCAAAGACTCTTGAGAGTCCCTTGGACAGCAAGGAGATCAAATCAGTCAATTCTAAAGGAAATCAACCCTGAATCTTCACTGGAAGGACTGATGCTGAAGTTGAAACACCAATACTTTGGCCACCTTATGCAAAGAACTGACTCATTGGAAAAGACCTGATGCTGGGGCAGATTGAGGACAGGAGGAGAAGGGGGTGACAGAGAATGAGATGGTTGGATGGTGTCACTGAATAAATGGACATGAGTTTGAGCAAACTCCAAGAGATAGTGAAGGACAGGGAAATCTGGCATGCTGTAGTCCATGGGGTTGCAAAGACTCATACACAAATGAGGGACTGAACAACAACAACAACAACTCTCCCCATGTTCTCTGTGGTCCAACTGGCCTTTTGCTTCAGTTTCTCAAATGTCTTACAGTCTTTCCCATCTCTCCTCATTTGCATCATATAGATCCATCTTGCATAGGTTGATAGCATTACTGGTCTCAGTTTTTCACTCTTCCATATATCATGTCCATTGGCATTTAATATTGTAGTACCCTTCCACTCTCACTGAAGACCTGCATATCTTATTTACTTTAGCTGATGGAAAGTTAGCATAAGTGACAGTGCATCAATTCAAAAACTAGGCACTGAGAAATATTTTATGTCTTCTCATCCCTGTTATCAAATTAAGACTTAAACAGATGAAAGTAGGGAAAACCATTAAGCCATTCAGGTGGAAGTGACAACAGATTCAAGGGGTTATATCTGACAGAAAAAGTGTCTGAAGAACTATGGATGGAGATTCGTGACATTGACAGGAGGCAGTGATCAACATCATCTCAAAAAAAAAAAAAAAGAAGAAATGCAGAAAGGAAAAATGGTTGTCTGAGGAGGCCTTACAAATAGCTTAGAGAAGAAGAGAAATGAAAGGAAATGGAGAAAAGGAAAGCTATATCCATCTGAATGCAGAGTTCCAAAGAATAGCAAGGAGAGATAAGAAAGCCTTCCTCAGGGATCAATGCAAAGAAATAGACCAAAAGAATAGAATGGGAAAGACTAGTCTCCCTCCTCTAGTCAAACCTCCACACTGCTTCCATAATTGTCATTCAAACAAAACAAAACCCCCAATAATCATGTTACTATCCTGCTTAAAATTCTTTGATATGTCTCCATTGCCTTCAGGAAAAGATCCAAACCCGTAATCCTCACATTTCAGGCTTCCTTTCTATGCTACTTTTACCTTTAAGACCTCATCTGCTCTGTCCTCCCTGGCATCCTCCAATTACAATCCTCAAATTTTTCTGTGCAGCCTTCCCTGATTCCCTTCACTTCTTCTCAGATGGAAGATATCATGCCTCTCCTTTGTGCTTCCACGAGGAGCTGTTTAGCTCACATTCCTTCAGCCTTGGGTTATAATTGGTTCCTTAAGCAGTCACCTTCCACACTCCCTGGGAACTTCCTCGTGTTATTTTTTCTCCAGTCCCCTTCCTCACTCTCACAACCTCCCCATATCTAACACAGAACCTGGAACAGAATAACTAATGTGTGTTGCAAAGAAATAATTCTCTAATTTTAAGCCCTTAATGATAGACCTTTAAGGTATTATATTAGGGGCAGTTCAGCCAGTTCAGTTCAGTTGCTCAGTCATGTCCGACTCTTTGCAACTCCATGGACTGCAGCATGCCAGGCCTCCCTGTCCATCATCAACTCCCAGAGTTTACTCAAACTCATGTCCATCGAGTCAGTGAGGCCATCCAACCATCTCATCCTCTGTCGTCCCCTTCTCCTCCCGCCTTCAATCTTTCCCAGCATCAGGGTCTTTTCCTATGAGTCAGTTCTTTGCATCAGGTGGCCAAAAGATTGGAGTTTCAGCTTCAACATCAGTCCCTCCAATGAATATTCAGGACTGATCTCCTTTAGGATGGACTGGTTGGATCTCCTTGCAATCCAAGGGACTCTCAAGAGTCTTCTCCAACACCACAGTACAAAAGCATCAATTCTTCAGTGCTCAGCTTTCTTTATAGTCCAACACTCACACTATCATCCCTTCCCTGCCTTCAAATTTCCAACCATAATTGTCCACTAATGACCCAGAAGGATGGGATGGGGAGGGAGATGGGAGAGGGATTCAGGATGGGGAACACATGTAAACCCAGGGCTGATTCATGTCAATGTATGGCAAAAAACACTACAATATTGTAAAATAATTAGCCCCCAACTAAAATAAATAAATTTATTAAAAAAATAAAAATAATTAAAAAAAGAAAGTAATTGGGGTAATGAGCTTTCCTTTTGAAAGTTATATAACACCTGGGAGCAGGGAAGAGTCTTCATTAGTGTGTAGCCTAGGTCTCTCTTCTCATGTATCTAATTGAGATAAGTTAACAAGCACTTTGTTGTATAAAGGAATTTAGCAAGGATGTTGTATAGATTTTTATGGGATGCACATTCCAACTGTAAGGGATGCCATTCAGATAGTCCATGGTAAGGTAGGATGGAGTTGGGGCTAAGTATAGTGACTCTGAAACACAGGTAACAGAAGGGAGAGTAACCAGAGAGTACTGAGGAGGCCAAGAGAAGAGAAGAGAAGTGAAGAGAGATGAGACATGAGAGGAGTAATAAAAAAACAAAGGCTGGAGTCTATAGCAATTTTTCCATGTGCATCTGGCCTACAAGCCTTTATTCTGCAGCAATCTTAGTACATGAAGACCATGATCCCGCACAGAATTGCCTTTAGAGTAAACACACAATTTGTGGGTGGTCTGCCTACTAAGCCCCTGGTGCCAGATATCCTCAGCCTTTGCTTCCATCTCCAACTTTATGCTTCAAGAAGTTTCCAAATACTTCTTACTCTGTGTCTAAACTTCCCAGCTTACCACTGACTCCCTGTGTGACCTTGGGTGGATACTTTCTCCTCTTTAGGCTTCTGGGTCTCCATTTATAGTGTGAGTGGGGGTTGATAAAATGATTTAAAAGGATTTGGCTCAAGGATACTGTGAATCTATGATTCCATAATGGTAAGGCCTGTTTATAAATGTGAGTGTGTATGTATGTATATGAATCTGGACATATCTCTGCCCCTTGAATGTTATTTAAGTTAAAAAAATGGGGATATTTGATCCAAATGATCTCTTAAGGCCCTTCTAGGTTTTAAGTATCATAATCCCACAATTCTGCACAATTTCCCTTAAGTCAGATCCTAAGGCTTCTCCTATCTTTTTTTTTAACTTATTTATTATCCTTCTATCCATTTTCCCTGTAGCTCAAGGATGCTTACCCTCTTGCAACTTGCAGTAACATGAAGATTTCCAGGTCCTGCCCTATATCTGGGGAGCTACAGTCCCCTCTGGCCACACCACTGTCAGTTCCAAAGAACTATAAAAATGCCAGCTGCTTGGAGCAGTCTCCCACTGCTAATAGGTTTTTTTCCAGTTGTCTTGAGAAACTAAATTATTCTCCAAATAAACTCCACTTAGGTTTATAATAAATGTGATTTAAGTGAAAAAAATTATCACTCTCTTAGGCTGAGAAAACCGCTCCAATCTCTCCATGGAAGAAATGCCTTCATTAACCAGGGCCTCTCCCAGACTCTTCAAGGCAAGAACTTCACCCTGGGGGTTGCACTCAGAGAAATACAAAAGCTGTTGGACTGGAGTGAGCTCACAACTAGTCCCAGCCCTCCTGGGGGACACAGGCATTTAGGGCCCATTGAGCCCTCAATGGGATCATCCTAGACAGCTCCCTGCCTTCAAACTGAGCAGCCTTTCATCCAAGTCAGACAGTTGAGAGAGATCTCACCTATTTATAAGGATCTTTGGATATCTCATTACACTATTTATGCCACAATTTAAATATCTGTAAGGATTCTAAAAGATCATCAGATCTAACTGCCTTATTGAAGAGATAGGGAGACTGAGGCCTAGGGGGAAAAAGGACCTGCTTAAGGTCAAATAGTCAATCAGTAGCAAAGCTAGAATCTTCTCAACCTGTGGAAGAGCAACAATCACATAGTAGTTTGATTTTTGCAAAATTTCCCTACCACATTCTTTGCACCTTATCAACCAGTGCTCTAGTCTAAATCATCCTTGTCAGTTTTTGGTTTTGTATGAGTCCCCAGTTTTTGGATGCAAGGGAAACTATCAGATAGTGGGACCTACACCTTTCTACAGTCTGGCACAAAGCATTGACCAGCCACACCTGATTATGCTTGAGACCTTGGTTATCTAACAGCATAAGCATATTATGAGCCCCTGGTATTTTTTAATGACTGCTCTGGCTGAGTTCCCAGCCCGTTTACCCATAATCAAGGACAGCTGCCCCATCCTTCCCACAGACAGGAGCTGCTATAGCCCATGAAATTTCTGCTTCTCCCTAAGAAACACCTCTAAGAGTATGCCCCATAGAAGAAAATGGAATGGAATTTTTCAACTCTGGAAAACTTGGCGACTTAGCACTTTTCCATCCCGACTTCTGTTCTCCTCAGAACCCACCCTTACCACCAGTCCCCTATGCTGATAGTTAGCATAGTGCATTCTAGAACCGTTTTGTTGTTCAGTTGCTCAGTTGTGTCTGACTCTTTGCGACCCCATGAACTACAGCACCCCAGGCTTCCCTGTTCTTTACTATTTCCCAGAGTTTTCTCAAACTCATGTCCATAGAGTCAGTGATGCCATCCAACCATCTCATCCTCTGTCATCCCCTTCTCCTCTTGCCATTGATCTTTCCCAGCATCAGGGTCCTTTTCAATGAGTTGGCTCTGTGCATCAGGTGGCCAAAGTATTGGAGCTTCAGCTTCAGCATCAGTCCTTTCAATGAATATTCAGGGTTGATTCCCTTTAGGATTGACTGATTTGATCTCCTTGCTGTCCAAGGGACTAGCACCATATGTCATCATAAACAAAACAGGAGGCCTGGTAATACATTTTAGGACAGTGTGAAAGAGGGACTTATAAACTCTGTCACTGGAAAGTCTAAGACACACAGAGAATATGATTCCCATTGCTGCATTCTTTATTCATTCATTTATCAATAGTTCATTCATTCCTTAACAGTCACCAAGTTTCTATTGTGAGTCGGGATATGTGTGAGATGCTGGGAATAAAGAAAGAAAGCACAAATCATTATTTTCAAGGAGTTCGCAGATTAGTGGGAGTAGGTATGACAATGTTATAATACACAGTGATTTGTGTCAGATCAGGGTTAGGTACAAAGTGTTGAGTATATATGAATGTCTTATTTTGCTTAGGGAATTCAAGCAACATTTCATAAAGGATATAACTTTTCAGTAATTTTGTAAGGACAAAGGGGAGTTTGCTGACAAAGGAGGAAAAGAGTGCCCCAGAGGGACTACCATATCAAAAGCCCATGGCTGAATTTTTTTTCCCAAAAAGGTAACCCTTTATTACTTGTAGTACAAACCAATTTCCTTTGCCCTTTATTTTTTTTATTAAATTAGTTTATTTTCTATTTTTTAACTTTACAATATTGTATTTGTTTTGCCATACATTGACATGAATCCATCATGGGTGTACATGTTTTCCCCTTCTAGAACCCCCTTTCCACCTCCTTCCCCATCCCATCCCTCCGGGTCATCCCGGTGCTCCAGCCCCGAGCACCCTGTATCATGCATTGAACCTGAACTAGCGATTCATTTCACATATGATAATTTACATGCTTCAATGCCCCATGGCTGAATTTTAATAACCAACACTTATTGAGAACCTACAATGTTTCAGGTACTTTATGCATTAACTCATTTAATCCTCACAGTAACCCTATGAAGTAGGTAATATCGTAACCTTATTTACAGGTGGGTATCTGAGGCACAGAAATGTTAAATAACTTGCTCAAGGCTATTTTAACTGGGAAATAGGGGAAGCATTATTTGTATCCAAACAGTTGGACTTCAAAATTGGAGCTGTTAACCACTGTATGATATTGCTTCTTTCAGACAGTATTGGAAAGCAACTTGACTGGCATGTAAGATTGCAGGAGTAGAGACACAGAGGGTGAAAATGTCAAGAAGCAGGTTGCAAAGATTCTACTCAAAAGGTCATGTAGAGAAACAAAAAGAAGACATTAGAATGTGGGAGGCATTAGCATTAGTTATGACTCTCAGACATAAATTTGGGTCTATGTGGAATACTCCATTTATTCACCTCTATGTAAAACACTGCTGTCCCCTCCCAAGGAGACTTATGCAGGTGTCCAGAAAAATGGAAGAAGGACCTCTAATGTCCAGTTTCTTATGGCCACCTCTGACACCATTGTTATCTAAGACCAGCCAACCAGTCAATCCTAAAGGAAATCAGTCCTGAATATTCATTGAAAAGACTGATGCTAAAGCTGAAACACCAATACTTTGGCCACCTGATGCAAAAAACTGACTCATTGGAAAAGACTCTGATGCTGGGAAAGATTGAAGGTGGGTTCCTACTTTTTTTTTTTTTTTTGCGAATCATCAAAGCTCCTTAATCTTCTTGAAAGAAGATGACATATTCCCATGAACTTGTAGACAGACACATATATTTCTGTACCTCCACTTTGGCCTATTTCAATCACTTTACTCAGAGTACCTCACAGTATGTGTTTCACACATATAGAAGGGGATGACAGAGGATGAGATGGTTGGATGGCATCACCAACTCGATGGAGATGAGTGTTAGTAAGCTCCGGGAGTTGGTGATGGACAGGAAAGCCTGGCATGCTGCAGTCCATGGGGTTGCAAAGAGTCGGACATGACTGAGCAAATGAACTGAATGTTTATGAATGAGGCAAGTTGGAAATCACTTGTGGTTATAGGGCCCCAGGCAACTGCTGTCTTTGGCCTTGTTCTGGAAAGAGTTTTGCTAGGCTCAAGAGAGGTAGTATTTGAGATTTGGAAGGGAGCTAGGAGGGAAAAGAAGTCATTCCTGAGATATGGTGCCAATGAGGTACCACTGAGTTATCTCAGAAATGATTTGTCTTCTGGCCACAAAAATATGCTTTTGAAATTTGACTTCATTAATAAGATTTCTTTTTCCAACATTCTTTCTGTTTTTTATCTTTTAGCAGTTAATTTTTTTGTGTGTGAGATAGCAGTCACTTTCAGTTATGATGTAAAGAAGCAGAAAAGGTGTGTGGCAGACACTGCTTGTCCTTACCCAATATCCATTCTCCTCTTCTTCCTATCTAACAGAACTCTGGGCCCAGAAGGGATGGGGAAAACCTACATCTCTTAACCTGCCTTGGCTTGCAGATGGGTAGCCAGAAGACTTAGCTCTGGCCGATGACATGCAAGCAGAAGTCACTGTGTAGCAATTACATAAAAGAGTTTTTAAAAGAAGGTAGACTCAATGGACACATAACTTTTTCCTTTTCCTGTCCTTTCTTCCTATCAGGCAGATATGATGCCTGGTGCTACAGGGGCTATCTGTCTTATATATAGACTCCTATATATACCCTGAGGATGATACTACAGGAAAGAATAGTAGAGCATAAAGACACAGGGGCCTGTTGGCAACCACTAATCAAATTTCTGTCCCTATGAATTTGCTTTTTCTGGATATTTCATATAAATATAATCATGTAATATGTGGTCTTTTGTGTCTGGCTTCCTTCATTTAGCATAAGATTTTTAAGCTTCATCCATATTGTAGTTCATTCATACTTCATTCTTTCTAAAGATTGAATAATACTCAACTGTATAGATACATCACATTGTGTTTGTCCATTCATCAACTGATAGCATTTGGTTTATTTCAGATTTTTAGCTACTGTGAATAATGCTCCTGTGAACCTAGGAGAAGAATTGCAGGTCATATAGTGACTCTATATTTAGCATTGTAAGAAACTACTGGATTATGTAATGAGGGGCATTTTAAGTATGGGAAGTTTTAGGTTTATATTATAGATTTATTTGGTGAGTATAGCTACCAAGAATCTATTCTGTGTGTAAGAAGATGAAAATATTGGTTTGGTCAAAAAGTTTGTTCAGAATCCTAATGAACTTTTTGGCCAACACAACATATCAAATAAATACAGTTCAGGTAAGGTGAAAGGGAAGAGGTGCTTCATTTTTGCTGATGGAATCAGAGAGGGCTTCAGGGAGAAAGTGTCATTTGGTTAAGTCTTGAAAGATGAATAAGATTCCCTTAGGTAGATGAAAGGGAGTGGAATATGATGGACAGGGTTTTCCAAGTAACAGGAGCAGTATAGCAAAAGCAGCAATTTTGGAAAGGATGTGACAATGTCAACTGAAGCACAGGCTTCAGAAAATGATGAGTTGATTAATAAAGGAAGGCATGGCTAGATCATAGAAATCCTCAAATGCCATACAAAGGATTTGAGAGTTTACTTCACCTATGGCTGATACATGTTGATGTTTGATAGAAAACAGCAAAATTCTGTAAAGCAATTACCCTTCAATAAAAAATAAATTAAAAAAAAGCAATGAAAAGCCACTGTAGATTTTTGCTGATGCAAGTGACATTTTGAGTTGGGTGTTTTAGGAAACCCAGTACTGGTGCACTGTTTCTCTTTCCATAGGATTACTGTGACATTGACTAGAAAATGAAGCTAGAGAATGTTAGTGCTGTGAAACATATACTATGAAATACTCTGAGTAAGGTGATTGAAATAGGCCAAAGTGGAGGTACAGAAATATATGTGTCTACAAGTTCATAGGAATATGTCATCTCCTTTCAAGAAGATTAAGAAGCTTAGATCATTTGCAAAAAATAAAAATAAAAAAAGACACAAGGGGCTGAATATCCAGTGGATCCTGAACTCTAACACTTGATTTCTTGTTAAATATATATGCATGTATACGAACCTTACTTGTTTAAACCTCTGGGTTTGTTTGTATGTTTGTTTGCTTTTATTATTAATAGTTGTTGCCAAATGCAATCCAAATTGGTATAGTTTGCATACCTTCTTAAGCTAGAGTTTAAAGAATAGTGGGATAACAGAATCCTCTAAGGAAGAGATGAAAGATGTGATCCTGAGGGGAAAGTTGGAGGAAGGCCCTCCTTCCTTCCTGTAGGCCTTTCTTCCCAAGCTCCTCTTTATCCAAACCAGGGAATTTCTTCTGTTCTGATTAAACAAGGGAGGCTGTTCCCTTACAAGGGGTGGAAGTGAGAAAGAGCCTTCAAGAGAGAGCGAAACCCAGAAGGTAAAATATGGGCATCTGGTACAAGCTGTACCTTCCCTCCTACATCTCTGTCTTTTGGAACTCTTCTCTGGCAAAACTTAGGCTGTTCCCTGTTCTATTTCTTTTTAAATATGCAAATGTAATGATTTAATGACTACAAGCAAGACAAAGTGATAAAATTGTGCTTTTTTTATAGACTGGTGACAATGAGATGTTTAGCTATAATTTTCCCATACCAACTTGATACAATATTCATATTGAATAAACACCTTCACAAATGAATCATGAGTGATGAATACACACAGAGTTTGAAAAAATCAAATCATAAATTGAAAATTATTGGAATTATTCATATTTAAATTCAACATGTTTTTTGTATTTAAAACTTGATACCTGTAGAAGATCACAGTAAAGGATTATATTTTCAGACATCACAGATAGAGTATATACCATCATTTATAATCATTAAAGTACCACTTAAATTAGAAAATATTGCTATACCATATATCAAAATTAAAAAAAAAAAACTTCCCGGTTTGTTTAAAATATAAACATTTTGGAGCCTTTCAATATGGTGGATATCACCTCCAGGCCCCCCAAATACATCAAAAATTTATCTGCCTGTGGAACACACAGAACACATTCTGAATGCTGGCAGAGGATCTCAGACATCCAAAAAGGCAAGACAATCTCTTCGGAATGAGGTAGGGCAAAAGATAAAGATTTAAAAAGGGACAAAAGATTTTGGGACAGGGACCTGAGCCCTGGGGAGGGAGTTGTGAAGGAGGAAAAGTTTCCACACACTCAGAAACCCTCTCATGGGCAGTGTCAGAGGGAGTTTTGGAACCTAAGAGGGAAGTGCAGTGACAGGTGCTCTGAAGGCAAAACTAAGAGAATTCACCACAGAGATCATTGCCAAATAGCACTTCCCAGCAGAGAGGCGGTTCACATGCCCATGCTTGCAGTGAGTAGGGGCTGGGTGCTCAGGCTCAGGCTTCAGGGCTCGGACTTTAGGGAGAGTACCAGGGTTGAATTCCATGAAGACACTCTCAGAGAGCTAGTATGACACAGCTGAGGGAGCCCAGAGAAAAGCCTGGGCCTGCCAGAGAGGCAAAAGATTATTGCCTCGGGAATGCTCTCTCTGCATGCGCAGAACACAAGACCTTACATTTGCGAATGCTGAAAGGGGATGACCTGGCTGTGACTCCAGAGGTAGAAGATCTGGTGCAAGTGCCAGAGGTGGAAGACAGGTGGCTGCTATGGTCTCGGCCCCAGGGTCACAGGTGCCACCAAGCTGTGAATGGGCACAGGTTGCCCACATCTTCCTGGGAGCCTGAGCAGCTTGGCTTTGCCAAAGGACTCACAACCCAGGGCCAACTTCTGCTGGGGAGGTGCACAAATTTCTTCACACTGTGGCTACTTCCTGCACGTCTCAGGCATGGCTGGCACTCTGCACACAGCCCAGCTATGTCTGCCATACCCCTCTCTCTCCCTAGCCAAACTGAGCAAGTGAGCACTAATAAGCTTCTACCTTCACCATTCCCCCATGTCTGGGTAGAGAACAGACACTGGAGGATGACTTGCAAGCAGAGGCAGAGCCAGAACCAAAGTGGAGCACCAGGGGCTGTACGAGTAAAGGAGAGAAAGGGAAAGTGTTTCTACAGCCACAGGTACAGTAGATTAAATCTCTGTAACTAGCCTGAGACTATGGAATTTAGGGGTAACTGTAGAATTTGAGAGCAATTACAAGCTGGAGTAAAGCAAGCTCTGAGTGGGAGCTGATCCCTCACTGCCCAAAAGAGGTCCAGAGACCTTCATAGAACTATCGGAGCACTTGCTAAGTAGGCAGATTGGCTGGAACATATTGAATGGAGAGAAAACGAAGAATCACAAGAATATTCTTCTTACTACCATTCTCTCTATATTTTCCCCAGTATTTCCTCTTTTTTTAATCTTTTTCATATTGTTCTAATGTTGTTTTTATTATTCTTTTAATTTTTATTTTTTTATAACCTAGCATTTCCTTTTTAAAAACACCTTATTTTAAAATAAATCCATTTTATCTTTTCCCTAGTTTTACAGTACTGTTTAGTTTTACTGCATTTTTATCCTGTTTTTGATTTTGTATTTTTGCTAGTCTAATTTTTAGTACTCAGACTTCCCTGGTGGCTCAGACGGTAAAGCGTCTGCCTACAATGTGGGAGACCCAGGTTCAATCCCTGGGTCAGGAATATCTCATGGAGAAGGAACTGGCACCCCACTCCAGTATTCTTGCCTGGAAAATCCCATGGACGGATAAGCCTGGTGGGCTACAGTCCATGGGGTTGCAAAGAGTTGGACATGACTGAGCGACTTCACTTTTTCACTTCACTTAGGGGTTTGTTTATTGGCTAGATTACTCTCTTCTTGTTGACTCCTGTTTTTCCCCTTTTTCCCTCTTTTTTCTCTCCTCTCTTTATGTCTGAGTCTCCTTGGGTGTTCTTTGCTGTTGATTGTTGTTTTATCATTAGTCTTGGGATTTTGTCTTCTGTGCTATGTGACCTGTAAAGTATTGGTGCTACAGCAAGGCGTTGGGCCTGAAACCCACGGTGGGAGAGCTAAGTCCAAGCCATTGGACCACCAGAGAACTAATGACCCAATTGAACATTAATCAGTGAGAGCCCTTCCAAAGGCCTCCATCTCAACACTAAGACCAAGACCCATGCAAAATCCACTAAGCTTCAGTGTCTGATGCCTCATGCAAAACCTTTAGCAAAACAGGATCAGAACCCTTCTCATTAGCAGAAAGGCTGCCCAAAGCTATACACAACCCATAGACATACAAGACATATTACTGGACATGGTGCTACTCTTCAGATAAACAAGATCCAGCTCCATCCACCAGAACAAAGGCACAAGTTCCCCAACCAGGACACCCGCAGGGCATTGGTTGAACCCCACCCATGGGGAGCAGACACCACAATTAAACAGAACTACAATATTCAAGCCTGCAGAGAAGAGTCTCCAAACACAGTAAGTTAAACAAAATGAAAAGACAGAGAAACATGCAGCAGATGAAGGAATAGTAAAAACCCACATGACCAAACAAATGAAGAGGAAATAAGCAGTCTATCTAAAAAAGAATTCAGAGTAATGAGAGTAAAGATGATCCAAATTCTTGGAAATAAAATGGAGGCACAGATAAGTAAACTGGAGGAACTTATCAAGAAGATGCAAGAACTGTTAACAAGGATCTAGAAGAATTAAAGAATAGACAATCAGCAATGAACAACACTGAGATGAAACAATAACTGAGATGAAAAATACACCAGAGGAAATGAATAGCAGAATAACTGTGGCAGAAGACTGGATAAGTAAACTGGAAGATAGAATAGTGGAAATAACTGAAGAGAGCAGCGTAAAAAAAATGAATAAAAAGAAATAAGGAGAGTCCCAGAGACCTCTGGAACAACACCAAGTGCACCAAAATTTGAATTATAGGTGTCTCAGAAGAAGAAGACCAAAAGAAATTATATGAGAAAACATTTGAGGAGATTATAGTCAAAAACTGCCCTAACATGGGAAAGGAAATAGCCACCCAAGTCCAGGAAGCTCTGAGTCCTATACAGGATAAGTGCAAAGAGAAACATGCCAAGACACATTAATCAAACTAGCACAAATTAAACACACACAAAAATATTAAAAGTGTCAAGGAAAAATAACAAATGATATGCAAGGTGATCCCCATAAGTCTAACAACTGACATTTCAACAGAAACTCTCAGGCCAGAAGGGAGTGGCAGCATACACTTAAAGTGATGAAAGGGAAAAAAATTACAAGAAAAATTACTCTCTCCAGCAAGAATCTGTTTCAGATTCAAAGGAGAAATCAACAGTTTAACAGACAAGCAATAGTTAAGAGAATATAGCACCATGACCACCCTTATAGAAGAAAACAAAGAGGAACTAAAGAACCTCTTTAAAAAGGTGAAAGAGGAAAGCTTAAAATTCAACATTCAAAAAACAAAGATCACGGCATCTGGCCCCATCACTTCATGGTAAATAGATAGGGAAGCAATAGAAACAGTGACAGACTTTATTTTGGGGGGCTCCAAAATCACTGCAGCCATAAAATTAAAAGATGCTTGCTCCTTGGAAGAAAAGCTATGACCAACCTAGACAGCATATTGAAAAGCAGAGACATTACTTTGCCAACAAAGGTCCATCTAGTCAAAGTTATGATTTTTTCCATTAGTCATGTATGGATGAGAGAGTTGGACCATAAAGAAGACTAAGCACTGAAGAATTGATGCTTTTGAACTGTGGTGTTGGAGAAGACTCTTGAGAGTCCCTTTGACTGCAAGGAGATCCAACCAGTCCATCCTAAAGGAAATCAGTCCTGAATATTCATTGGAAAGATGATATGCTGAAGCTGAAACTCCAATACTTAGGCCACCTGGTGCAAAGAGCTGACTCATTAGAAAAGACCCTGATGCTCAGAAAGACTGAAGGCAGGAGGAGAAGGAGAGGACAAAGGATGAGATGGTTGGATAGCATCATTGACTTAATAGACATGAGTTTGAGCAAACCCCAGGAAATAGTGAAGGACAGGGAAAACTGGCGTGCTGTAGTCCAAGGGGTCTCAAAAAAGTGAGACATGACTGAACAATTGAACAACATCTTTTCTCTTAGTGCTTTCAAATCTTTTCCTGTTTCTTTGACTTTTGATATTTTAAATTATAATGTTTATTCAGTTTATCCCTATCAGGTTCAACCTATTTGTGGTCTTTTGGCCTCATGGATGTAGATGTCCATTTCTTTCCTCAGATTTGGCAACTTTTTGGTCATTACTGCTTTAAATATACTTTCTGTCCCTTTTACTTTTTCTTCTCTTTCTGGGATTCCCCTGATGAAGACATTGTGAAATAATGTCCCAAGAGTTCTATAGGTTTTCTTTTATTCTTTCTGCTCCTCTGACAGTAATTTCAAACACTCTGTCTTCTAGATCACTGATTCTCCTGCATCATCAAGTCTACTGTTGATTCGCTCTATTTAATTCTTCAGGTTAATCATTTTATTCTTTGGATGTAGCATTTATGAAATGGATTTTTATGGTTTATATTTTTGTTGTTGACCCTATTTTTTGTTCATACATTATTTTCCTAATTTTGTTTAGCTGTCTGTATGTACATTCTTATAGCTCACTAAACTTCAATAGGATTATTCTGAGTTCTTTATCTCACAGTTCATAGATCTTCATTTCTTTAGGATCAGTTATTGGATCTTAATTAGAGTCCCTTTGTGGTTCTATGTTTACCTGCTTTTTCATGATCCTTGATTCCTTACATTTGTATCTGTATATTACAGTAAGTGGTCTCCTCTTCCTGACTTTTCAAGTTTGCTTTGGCAGAGAACCCTTCACAACTCTTCACCTGAACAGTCAACTCAAGTTTTGGTCCTTGTAGTGTGACCTGATATCATCTGGCAGGTGGGGCTTGCTATCTGTATCCTTCTCTGGGAGAGCTTACTGCTCAAGCTCAAGGTCAGATGGAGTGCCTCTTGCTGAAAACATTTGAATAGGACCTCAGGCTTGCTTCCCTGTCCAAGTGAAACTATAGGATGGGCTCCATGATTTCCCATTTTCTCTGATAGGTTTTCTGGATGGTCAGGAGTACTATATTCAATAGTTTATGGAACTATGAATTAGTTCGTCTGCCCATGCAGGGCAGCAGAATGGGTACCAAGGCCAGCAAGTCTTGTTGTTTAGGGACTCAAGTCAAGTAGAACTATGTACTGAATTCCATGGCTATATGGGCCCACTTGCTTTGCTGTGTTGTTGGGGAGAGTCATTGGCTTGGATATCTGCTCAAGTGCCACCATAAACAGGGGTTAAGGGATGGATAGATTACTCAGCTTAGTATATACTGTTATTAGGTTTCCTGTTTGAGCAGGCTGAAGGGTGTATGTAGCAGTTGGTGAGGCTACAAATTGATTTTCCTTCCCGGGTGTAGCCATCACACAGGCCTAATGTTACTAAGGCTTTTGGTTGAGAACCAAATTAGGCAGAACTGTGACAAACTTCCCCAGACTGGTGGGCCATTGCTTGACTTTACAAATGGGCAGGCTGCCTGCTGGGCTCTCCATTCAAGTGCCAGTGTAATGAGGGTTGCAGGATGGACTACACAGATTCCTGGGCGTTCTGATTAGGTTTCCTGGTAAGGTAGGGTTCATGGCTATACATGGCCATGAAAAGGTAGGCCTATAGAACAGGCCCTGAGGCTGGCATGTTTCTTGTTTGGGAACCACATCACGCTATTCACTTGGATGCTATTAGACCTGGCAGACTTCTAGATGCTCTGACCGAGCTTTCTGGTCAGGTGGGACTGGGAGCTTCATTAAGCAGAAGGCAGGACTGTTAACCTCGCTGACCCATGGGGCAGCAGAACAGCTCCATATCTGAAAAGACATGTTGCCTGGGGATCCTGAATCAGGCAGACTTATGCCCTGTCGAGTTCTCTGGTAAGACTGGGCCACCATCTTGGCTCTAAAGATGAGTAATTCTGCAGGTTGGGATTTCCATTTGAGTGCTGCTGTCAGTAGGAACTCAGTCTGCCAAGACTCAAGCGCTTGTTTATGAAAGCCCTGTCTCCATCACTATCTGATCCCAGTAGTCAAGTCCCACAGATTCTCTGGCGATCTCATGAGGCAAGATCTGAGTGGATCTTCTGAGAAGTAACCCACAACATTGGAGCAGCTGAATGTCCACCTTGGGCTCTCTTTTTCCCACTGGAGATGCTGTAAGCTCATGGGGGCTCTCTCAGTGCAGTGCAATGAAAGCTAAAACTGAGTCAATTCAAAGAAACTTAATCTGCCAGGGTTATAAGTTTGATTAGAGTAGACTATATAGTCTAATGTCCTATGAATATGGATAGGGATACTGAGACCTAGAACTCAAGCATAAAATTTAGTAGTAATACCAAGCTTCATACTCTTAGTCCAGTTTTCTTCCTAATATTCCTGGTCCAGAGAACATGCATGGGGATTGTTCACTAAAGGAATGAATAAATTGGTTAATGTTATACCTAAACTGAAACAAGCGGTTCTGACAATGCTGTGGGAATGCAGATAAATAGAACAGACTTATTGGCATCAAACCAGAAGCTCTTGGAAGACAAGAGCAAGCTTTCCTGATCTCTTCCTACATACTTATTTTATTTGAATATAGCCCAATAAGAATTACCAGAAACCTAGACAAATGCCTAATAAGGACAATGAGTGATTCTGCTCTCAAAAAACTCTCTGTCTCTGTCTCTGCCTTTCTCTGTCTCTGTCTCTGTCTCTGTCTCTGTCTCTGTCTCTGTCTCTCTCTCTCTCTCTCTCTCTCACACACACACACACACACACAATTCCTCTTTTGCCATGAAGCAGGATATCCTGTAAGGAAGCTGGCATATTGTGGCATTAAAAAGAGCACTGGAGCTGGACTCGGAGAATTCTAGGTTAGGATTAAAGCCCTGCCACTTACAACCTGTATGACAAATTATGTAACTTCTCTGAGCTTGTTTCCTCATTTGTCCAATAAGAATTAAAAAACCTCTTCACAGTGTTGCTGGGAAGAGTAGATGAGATGATTTCATAAAAAGTTGATTAAATAATAGTTAGAAATGTATTGAGTCCCTGTAATAGAAATTAAACTAAAATGACTAAAATAAATAGGGACTTCATGTCACCAACAAAAATCTGGAAGTAGATCACCGAGGTGCGGGACAATGGTTTCACAAAGTCATTAAAGACCAGATTCTTGTGGTTTTTGGCTCTACCATCCCAAGCATATATCTTTCTTCTTTGTGCTCTCATGTTGACATCACATTCTAAGCATGAAAAGGAGAAGGACAAAAAGACATGCCAGCTGAGTCTATCCCTTTTCATCAGGAAATTTGTTTCCCAAAGCCCCAACCAGGGAACTTTTGCTTGTATTTCATTGGCCACAACTGAGTCATATGGCCAATACTAGCTGCAGTGAGTCTGGCAAAGAGAGAATTTTAAGTGAGTGCATTGTTGACCCTAGTTAAATCATGATTCTATAAGGAAGAAGGGAAGAATGGATAAATGGTAGGCAACTTGCAGAGTTTATTACAGTGGTGTATCTGAAATATTTTATACATAAGGACAGTCTGGGACATAAGAGATGTTCAATAAATGTGAGTCATTGATCTCTGAGGAAAGTTCAGATGATGGATGAAGACAAAGTCATTTCAGCCTGTTTGATTGGGGTATTCAAGAGTCAGATTTTCAGACTGGAGCTCACCACCAAGGTGTCTATTTACATTTTGTTTCTTAAAGAATTTGAAAGATATTGGGGAAATCCCTGAACAAAAATAAGGAAAGATTGTAAAACCTCACACATCAATATCTTGCTTACTGACCTCAAGCATTTCCTGAAGTTGTCATTCAGCTTATTCTTTTGAACTAAGGCATTGCATCTAGTTTAAAATACCAACTTGTCACCTTAGAGTGGATAATATGTTGGTCTTTTAAGCCCTTTGCAAATCATCACAACTAAAAATGTAAGACATAAGATATGCCCTGAAAGGATGATGATGTGGGTACTTGTGAAAATGTGAAGATGAGGTGTAAAAATCCCAAACCAGGGGAAAACTCAGGGTAACTCTGTGGAGACAATCCGATTTATACTTAGATGTTGGGCACAGGAACCCACAGAGAAATGTAAACCCCTAAAGAGCAATTTACTCTTTTCCTCTGGAATCAACCTGCTTAGTCATCATGACAAGTTTTTAAGCCATTTGTGGGACACAAAGGCCACCAACAAGTTTTTCAAGTTCTCATGTTTTACCCTGCTCTCTAATTCACTGACAAACCTTGGTCTCACTTTCTTTCCTATTACCATGGTTGAAATCCCTTTAAGGATAAAGAAGGAAGGCTAGAATAAGAGTCAGGAGATTCAATTTCCAACTTTGGTGCTCATTTTTTGATAACATGGGGAAGTTGTTTAGAATAAATATTGCAAAATTTTACTTTTCCCATCGATCAAGTGAGGATGAGAATCCCCATCTGGCTCAGGAGATGGTTGGTTGTGTACCATCCTTCAGATAAGTGAAGGAAAGAATAAATCCTGATGTTTAGTACAAATGTAATACACTATTTTCTGAGTTTGTTGTTCGGTCACTAAGTCATATCCGATTTTTTGCAACCCCATGGACAGCAGCACTCCAAACTTCCCTGTCCTTCACCATCTCCCAGAGTTTGCTCAAAGTCATGTCCATTGTGTCAGTGATGCCATCCAACAATCTCATCCTCTGTCATCCCCTTCTCCTCCTGCCTTCAATCTTTTGCAGCATCAGAGTCTTTTCCTGTGAGTCAGCTCTTTGCATCAGGTGGCCAAAGTATTGGAGTTTCAGCTTCAGCATCAGTCTTCCCAATGAGTATTCAGGGTTGATTTCCCTTAGGATTGACTGGTTTGATCTCCTTAAGGTTCAAGGGACTCTCAAGAGTCTTCTCTAGTACCACAGTTCAAAAGCACCAGTTCTTCAGCACTTAGCCTTCTTTATGATCCAGTTCTCACATTCATACATGACTACTGGAAAAACCATAGCTTTGACTATATGGACATTTGGAGGCAAAATAATGACTATGCATTTTACTATGCTGTCTAGGTTTGTAATTGCTCTTCTACCAAGGAGCAAGCGTCTTTTAATTTCATGGCTGCAGTCACCATCCACAGTGATTTTTGAGCCCAAGGAAATAAAGTCTGTCACTGTTTCCATTGATTCCCCATCTATCTGCTATGAAGTGATGGGACCAGATGCCATGATCTGAGTTTTTTGAATGTTGAGTTTTAAGCCAGCTTTTTCACTCTCTTCTTTCAGCTTAATCAGAATACTCTTTGTTTCCTCTTACCTTTCTGCCATAAGGGTGGTGTGGTGTTATCTGCATATCTGAGGTTATTGATATTTTTTCCCGACAATATTGATTCCAGCTTGTGATTCATCCAGCTCAGCATTTTGAATAATGTACTCTGCATATAAGTTAAGTAAGCAGGGTGAAAATATACAGCCTTGAAATACTCTTTTCCCAATTTTAAACCAGTCTGTTTTTCCACATCCTGTTCTAACCATTGCTTCTTGACCTGCATACAGGTTTCACAGGAGGCAGGTAAGGTGGTCAGGTATTCCCATCTATTTAAGAATTTCCCACAGTTTGTTGTAATCTACACAGTCAAAGTCTTTAGCATAGTCAATGAAGCAGAAGTAGATAGTTTTCTGGAATTCTCTGGTTTTTCATGTGATCCAATGGATGTTGGCAGTTTGATGTCTGGCTCTGCTACCTTTTCTAAATTCAGCTTGAACATCTGGAAGTTCTTGATTCACATACTGTTGAAGCTTAGCTTGGAGAATTTTGAGCATTACTTTGCTACTGTATGAGATGAGTTCAATTGTGCAGTAGTTTGAACATTCTGTGGCATTGCCTTTCTTTGGGACTGGAATGAAAACTGACCTTTTCTATTCCTGTGGCCACTGTTGAGTTTTCCAAATTTGCTGGCATATTGAGTGCCACACTTTAATAGCATCATCTCTTAGGATTTGAAATAGCTCAGCTGGAATTCCATCACCTCTGCTAGCTTTTTTCATAGTGATGCTTGCTAAGGCCCACTTGACTTCACACTCCAGGATATCTGGCTCTAGGAGAGTGATCACACCCTTGTGGTTATATGGGTCACTGAGATTTTTTTTTGTATAGTTCTTGTTTTTCTTGCCACCTCTTCTTAGTATATTCTTCTTCTGTTAGGTCCATACTGTTTCTGTCCTTTATTGTGCCCATCTTGGCATGAAATATTCACTTGATATCTCTAATTTTCTTGAGATCTCCAGTCTTTCCCATTCTTTTGTTTCCCTCTATTTCTTTGCCTTGATCACTTAAAGATGCTTCCTTATCTCTCCTTTCTCTTCTCTGGAACTCTGCATTGAGATGGGAATTTCTCTCCTTTTCTCCTTTGCCTTTCACTTCTCTTTTCTCAGCTATTCATAAGGCCTCCTCAAACAACCATTTTGCCTCTTTGCATTTCTATTTTCTTGGGGATGGTTTTGATCTCAGCCTCCTGTACAATGTTACAAACCTCCATTGTAAATCTCATATCTACCCACTTCTCCAGCTCCAATTGCCTCCACAGAATGTCTTCTTATCCTTCCAATTCTTATGCCTTTGTTGAAAAACTATGGCCTGAAATTGTATGCAGAAAGTGATTCTTAAAAAAAAAAAATTTCTGAATTTGATGATTCTCAATTGACAATCCAGACTACTGGGAGCTACTTTAGGTTGTGTCAGGAAAGTTCTTCAAGACAGACCCTTCACAATACAGTGTATTTTACACAGAGACACCCAACTGAAAAAGAGAGGGACTGAAATTCAGCCCACATTCTGCTAGCTTGGACTTGGGCCTTGAAACTGTGTCAGAAAAAAAGGAGAGCCTTTTCTTAATAATTCCCTGAAGTTATTCCTTTTTGGAGTTTATCATGTATGGGGTCAAGTCTTCATATAATTTTCAGAAAGATACTATATGTCTTAACTATGGTCTTTCTCTCTTAGAAAGTTACAATCAAGATATGAGATTTTACCTAAGTCATGATAGAATATGTCCACCTCGTTCTGGCTGTTGCAGGCACATTAAAATCAAAGAAAGGTACATATGTTAGTTTTTCCTGTGTTGATTAGCTGACTGGTTAATAGAAGTCTATGTTACTGACAAGATTAGTGATGGACTAGCTGGCTGGAATTAACTGAATTTCTGATTGGATGGCTTACAAACTGTTAGAATGAGTGGCAAACTGATGTGGTTGATAGTATGACTTGCTAACATTCTGGCTAATAGAATAATTTGCTGGACGATTTGTTATTGACCTATAAGACAAGCTTTCTGCCTGTCTTTCTCAGCTGCATGGAAGGCTGATTGTTTTGTTACTGTTTCCTGTTTTACATATGATTGGTAGGTTAATCTGATGGGCCATGTTTATATATACTGGTTTATTGACATACAAAGTTGATGACTATCTGATTGCCTGACTTTCTGACTAACTGACTGACTGGCTGGATATCATACTGGTTGACATACTATGTAGATTTCTTTCCAACTGATGGCTTTTCAGGGTGACAAGCTGAGTGACAGGATAATCCAACAGATGTGGAAATGGGTGACTGACTAGCTATTATTCTGACAGACTTGTCAACAAAGTGGTCAAGTGCACAGTCAAGGGTGAAGAAAGAAGAGTGATAAGACATACAATTCAAGATTTTACCCCATGCAGATGAAAGAGGAAGGCAAGTTTTGTTCTTGTTCAGTTGCTCAGTCGTGTCCAACTCTTTGTGACCCCATGGACTGCAGCACGCCAGACATCCCTGTCCTTCACCATCTCCCGGAGCTTGCTCAAACTCATGTCCATTGAGTCAGTGATGCCATCCAACCATCTCATCCTCTGTTGTCCGCTTCTTTTCCTGCCTTCAATCTTTCCCAGGATCAGGGTCTTTTCTAATGAATTGGCTCTGCACATCAGGTAGCCAAAGTATTAGAGCTTCAACTTCAGCATCAGTCCTTCCAATGAATATTCAGGATTGATTTCCTTTAGGATTGACTTGGTTGATCTCCTTGTTGTCCAAGGGACTCTCAAGAGTCTTCTCCAACACCACAGTTCAAAAGCATCAATTCTTTGGCACTCAGCCTTCTTTATGGTCCAACTCTCACATCCATACATGACTGCTGGAAAAACCATAGCTTTGACTAGACAGACTTTGGTGGCCAAGTAATGTCTCTGCTTTTTAATACGCTGTCTAATTTTGTCATAGATTTTTTTTTCAAGGAGCAAGTGTCTTTTAATTTCATGGCTGCAGTCACTGTCCATAGTGATTTTGCAGCCCAAGAAAATTAAGTCTGCCACTGTTTCCATTGTTTCCCCATCTATTTGCCATGAAATGATGAGACTGAATGCCATGATCTTCATTTTTTGAATGGTGAGCTTACAATAAGCAAAAAGAGAGGGCACTTGACAAAGGTTTTAACCGTTTTCTCCTGACAGCTCAAGGAGGAAAATGGTTCTAGACAAAATCAACCTATTATTAATGGGGAATGATATTAATTTTAGCTCTGAAGTGCTTGAGACATAAGGCTTATTTCTCAGCTTGATCATTAACAGAAAAAATAGCAGACGACACTTGGATAATAAAGGGGCAGTAAAGCACCTAGAATGGTTATAAAGGAGTTATTGCTGAGCCAGCAAGAAGAGTACTGAGATGGCACAATTCCTGGAGTCCATAGATTCAGCTCCAGGTACTTAGGCATAAGGAAGCCCAAAAAGAAAAGAGACTCAAGGGTTCTACTTGTTTTCCAGTAGACAGAAGAGGTGGAGGGATTATTGTCCTTTAGGTCTCTGAATAACTTAACCCTGAAGTCTCTTTTCCCCAATGTCCTTCAGTTTTATGTTAAGAAATATCAATTGATACTATACTTACCGGGCTTCCCTGGTAGATCATTGGTAAAGAATCCATATGTCAAGGCAGGAAATGCTGGATTGATCCCTGGGTCAGGAAGATCTCCTGGAGAAGGAAATGGAAACCCACTCCAGTATTTTTTCCTGGGAAATTCCATGGACAGAGGAGCCTGGAGGGCTACAGACCATAGAGTCACAAAATATTAGAACATGACTTAGTGACTGAACAACAACAACAACAACAACAACAACAACAACAATTATAATTACTACTGTGGTCCACACATTATTCTTTGTGCACTAGATGTCAATCTTGACACCAGCCACATCCACAGTTTCTTATAGATAACTGGCTACACCTTCAGATCTTGGTATAGGAAGACATGACTATGCTTACATGCATAGCAATAGCTATTAAAATATGAATGCAAAATTAATGATATGCAACCCTATCCATAGACTTGCCTATGACTTATGACATTGCCTACTACAAAAAGTTTGGGGAAATTCTCTATTCTTGAGAAGTTAGTTGAACTAAAAAATATTTAGAGAAGGAGGCAGTTAGTAGGAGGACTAGAATCTAAAAGATGGTGGTAAAGAGAGACAAGGACAACCTTCATGGGCCAATTTTAAGCCTAAATTCTATGAAAACAGAACCACATGTTTAGAGTCAAAGAAAAGGGTGATAAACTGGCTATAATTGAAATGTGAAATCACAGACTAATCATGGGTTAGCTGCGTTACAATCAGAGAAAACTACTAGAATGAGGAACCAGTTGCTGAAATCTGTGGAACTTCTTTTGACCCATTCTATAGTTCCCTTAGACTGAATACCAGGTGATTTGCTTATCCTGTGCTCCTAGGCACATGTCCCCAAAATAAATCTATCATACTGAAAGAAACAGTGAGTTTATTATAATCAAAAGAACTAAGTATGTATATAGAAATGCCTAACCTCTTGCTCTCCTCTCTGTCTCTGTTTCCTTAAAACTTAATCCTTTTTAATCAAAATGTTCCTTCTTCTACAACATTTCCATATCTGTAAGGACTCTTATACAAAATATATGAGGTCCCATATTCTTAGATATATAATGCTGTTACTCAAGTCCCAAGTCTCGTATTTCTAGCAGTTGTTAATATTTGTATATAATGTTCACATTCCTTTAAAAATTTTATCCCATAGCCCTGAGAGGTGGACAAGGTAATTGTTCTTACCCTTTTTTTTTTCTTTTTTTTTATTAGAGGTTAATTGCTTTACATATTGTGATAGTTCTTACCATACATCAGCATGAGTCAACATTAGATATATTCCCTCCATCTTGAACCTGCCTCCCACCTCCCTCCCCATCACACCCCCCTAGGTTGTCATAGAGCACAGGCTTGGGGTTCCCTGAATCATGCATCAAACTCCCACTGGTGATCCTTTGTACATATGGTAATGTATATATTTCAGTGTTATTCTTTCAAAGCATCCCACCCACTCCTTCTTCTACTGTGTCCAAAATTTTGTTCTTTATGTCTGTCTCCATTGGTGCCCTGCATGTAGGATTCTCAGCACTATCTTTCTAAAATCCATATGTATGCGTTGATATATGATATTGATCTTTCCCTTTCTGACTTACTTCACTCTGTATAATAGGCTTTAGATTCACCCACCTCTTTAGAACTACACAAATGTGTTCCTTTTTATAGCTGAGTATATTCCACTGTGTATATGTACTACAAATTCCATATCCATGCACCTGTCAATGGACATCAAGGTTGCTTCCATGTCCTAGCTATTATAAATAGTGCTGCAATGAACATTGGTGTATATGTGTCTTTTTCATTTCTGGTTTCTTCATAGGGTATATGGCCTGTAGTGATATTGCTGGGTCATATGGTAGCTTTACTCTGAACTTTTTAAGCAATCTCCATTCTGTGTTCCATAGTGGCTGTATCAAGTTACATTCACACCAACAGTGTAAAAGGCATCCCTTTTCTCCGCACCCTCTCCAGCATTTAATGTTTGTAGTCTTTGATGATGGCCATTCTGACTGATGTAAGATGATACTTCATTGTAGTTTTGATGTGCATTTCTCTAATGATGAGTGATGTTGAGCATTCTTTCATATGTTTATTAGCCATCTTGTATGTATGCTTTGGATAAATGTCTGTTTAGTTCTTCTGTCCACGTTTTGACTGGGTTGTTTATTTTTCTGGTATTGAGCTACATGAACTGCTTGTATATATTGGAGATTATTTTTTGTCAGTTGTTTCACTTGCTATTAAATTCTCCAACTCTGAGGGTTGTCTTTTCACCTTGTTTATAGTTTCCTTTGCTGTGCAAAATATTTTAAGTTTAATTATGCCTGATTTGT
Source organism: Okapia johnstoni (assembly GCA_024291935.2). Taxonomy (NCBI): domain Eukaryota; kingdom Metazoa; phylum Chordata; class Mammalia; order Artiodactyla; family Giraffidae; genus Okapia; species Okapia johnstoni. The sequence goes on along the minus strand of CM044305.1, from coordinate 49,371,371 downwards.
TTATTTTTGTTTTTATTATCATTATTCTAGGAGATGGGTCATAGAGGATCTTTGCTGTGGTTTGTGTCAGAGAGTGTTCTGCCTATGTTTTTCTCTAAGAGGTTTATAATTTCTGGTCTTACATTTAGGTCTTCAATCCATTTTGAGTTTATTTTCTTCTATAGTGTTTGAAGGTGTTCTAATCTCATTCTTTTACATGTAGCTAACCAGTTTTCTGAGGACCATTTGCTGAAGAGATTGTCTTTTCTCCACTGCAAATTTTTGCCTCCTTTTCCAAAGATAAGGTACCCATAGGTGGGTGGATTTATCTCCAGGTTATCTCTTTCCATTGGTATATATTTCTATTTTTATGCCTGTACCATACTGTCTTGATGACTGTAGCTTTGTAGAATTGTCTGACGTCAAGAAGCTTGCTTCCTCCAATTCCATTCTTCTTTATCAAGATTTCTTTGGCTATTCGGTGTCTTTTGTGTTTCTATACAAATTGTAACAAAGCACTGGTTCACAATTGGAAAAGGAGTAGGTCAAGGCTGTATATTGTCATCCTGCTTATGTAACTTATAGGCAGAGTTCATCATGCAAAATTAGAGGCTGAATGAAGCTCAAGCTGAAATCAAGGTTGGTGGGAGAAATATCAATAACCTCAGATATGCAATAACACCACCCTAATGGCAGAAAAATAAGAGGAACTAAAAAGCCTCTAGATGAGGGTGAAAGAGGAGAGTTAAAAAGCTGGCTTAAAACTCAAGATTCAAAAAATTAAGATCATAGTGTCCAGTCCCATCACTTCATGAAAAATAGAGGGAAAAAATGGAAATTGTAGATTTTATTTTCTTGTACTCCAAAATCACTGCAGACTATGACTGCAGCCATGAAATTAAAAGACGCTTACTGTTTGGAAGAAAAGCTATGACAAACCTAGAGGGCATATTAAAAAGCAGAGACATCACTTTGCTGATAGAGATCCACATAGTCAAAGCTACGGTTTTTCCAGTAGTCATGTATGAATGTGTGGGTTGACCGAGTGCTGAGTGCCGAAGAATCGATGCTTTCAAGCTGGTGCTGGAGAAGACTCTTGAGAATCCCTTGGCCAGCAAGGAAATCAAATCAGTCAATCCTAAAGGAAATCAACTGAGGATGATGTTTGCTGTGGGTTTGTCATATATAGATTTTATTATGTTGTGGTATACTTGTTCTGGATTTTGCCACTATGTGTGTGTCAGCAAATGACACCCACCACTACAAAGGCACCTATAGCTGGCCCCTCAAACCAAGTGTACATGTGCCACCAGTTCCAACCAAACCACCACCTGCCTTGGCCCCTAACCACTGCACCTGAAGTCACCACTGAGGACCACAATAGACTTTGCAGGCTCAACAGAACCTTTGCAGATCTCTCCAAGAACCACACAGTTGCCAATGTCCTGGAGCACAACCTGAGCTGATGAAGTATAATGTCCTCTGAATACAAAACTGCAGCATGCTCTGAACCACTAGACTTGGGGTCACAACAAGCTCTAGTGTACGCTCATCCACAGGTAAACGTATTTCCTTACTGAAGTTAAATGTATAAAGTCTGGAAGAGATGGAGGCTTCTTCTTTTTAAAAAAAATAATTTATTTATTTTAATTGGAGGGTAATTACTTTACAATATTGTAGTGGTTTTTGCCATACATTGGCATGAATCAGCCATGGGTGTACATGTGTCCCACAGCCTGAGCCCCCCTCCCACCTCCCTCCCCATCCCATCCCTCAGGGTCATCCCCGTGCACCAGCCCTGAGCACCCTGTCTCATGCATCAAACCTGGACTGGCAATCCATTTCACATATGGTAATATACATGTTTCAATGCTATTCTTTCAAATCATCCCACCCTCGCCTTCTCCCACAGAGTCCAAAAGTCTGTTCTTTATCTCTGTGTCTCTTTTGCTGTCTCGCATATAGGGTCATTGTTACCATCTTTCTAAATTCCATATATGTGCATTAATGTACTGTATTGGTGTTTTTCTTTCTGACTTACTTCACTCTGTATAATAAGCTCCAGTTTCATCCACCTCAATAAAACCGATTCAAATATGTTCTTTTTAATTGCTGAGTAATATTCCATTGTGCATATGTACCACAGCTTTCTTACCCATTAGTCTCTGACGAACATCTAGGTTGCTTCCATGTCCTGGCTATTGTAAACAGTGCTGCAATTATCATTGGGATACACAAGTCTCTTTCAGTTCTGGTTTCCTCGGTGTGTATGCCCAGCAGTGGGATTGCTGGATTGTATGGCAGTTTGGGTTCCAGTTTTCGGAGGAATCTCCACACTGTTCTCCATAGTGGCTGTACTAGTTTGCATTCCCACCAACAGTGTAAGAGGGTTCCCTTTTCTCCACACCCTCTCCAGCATTTACTGCTTGTAGTCTTTTGGATAGCAGCCATTCTGACGGGCGTGAAATGGTACCTCATTGTGGTTTTGATTTGCACTTCTCTGATAATGAATGATGTTGAGCATCTTTTCATGCATTTGTTTGTATAAATTCTTTGGAGAAATGTCTGTTTAGTACTTTGGCCCATTTTTTGATTGGGCCGTTTATTTTTCTAGAATTGAGCCGCAGGAGCTGCTTGTATATTTTTCAGATTAATTCTTTGTCAGTTGCTTCATTTGCTATTATTTTCTCCCATTCTGAAAGCTGTCTTTTCACCTTGCTTATAGTCTCCTTTGTTGTGCAAAAGCTTTTAAGTTTAATTAGGTCCCATTTGTTTATTTTATTCCTAAGTATTTTATTCTTTCCTTCGCAACAGTGAATGGGATTGATTCCTTAATTTCGCTTTCTGTTTTCTCATTGTTAGTGTATAGGAATGTAAGGGATCTCTGTTTGTTAATTTTATATCCTGCAACTTTACTAGATTCATTGATTAGCTCTAGTAATTTTCTGATGATGGTGTCTTTGGGGTTTTCTATGTAGAGGATCATGTCATCTGCAAACAGTGAGAGTTTTACTTCTTTTCCTTCTGGATTCCTTTTATTTCTTTTTCTTCTCTAATTGCTGTGATTAAAACTTCCAAAACTATGTTGAATAGTAGTGGTGAGAGTGGGCACCCTTGTCTTGTTCCTGACTTTAAGGGGTCAAAGTGATGAAAGGCATCAATGGTATATGTTGTGCTGGCATTTGTTATTCGAAGTAGTTTAATTTGAATATGGAAGGCGTCGACTTTTTTTAAGATAGCTGGGTTTTTTTGGCAGTTTTCTTCACAGAAATCCTTTGAAGCATTAGCATGATGTTCCAAACCAAACTAAGTTTTGAAGCAAAACAGATTAATAGGGTTCATTCCCTAAATGCTAGAATTGCTATTTTAATAAATAGTACACTGATTTTGAAACATGCAAGATTTTTAATATCTAATAATTCTGTGGCAATTAATTTATTAATAAAGTTCTTATGGAATACAAGAATAGGTAACAGATTAAGTGAATCAATGTAAATAGTACTAGACAGTTAAAAAGTAGAAAAAATGAGACACTAGTTAACATCTCTTCATGAATGGCAGTGATATGTAAGATACAATAAGCTGAAAAGGAGTAGTGAATTTGAGGGGAGAAGAGGATATGGAACTGATTCTTTGAAATAAGAGTTTGTAGGAGATAGTCAGAGTTGTATTCTTACTCACATTCTAATAAATGGAGACTTTGTTTTCAGATTTTTCAGGTTGGGATTCTACTAGTTTGAGCCTCAATAATGAGACTTGTCAAAGAGCCAGGCATTTGCAAGTTGATGAACAGTGTCCATTGATTTCACAATCAATGACCAAAAATCAGTTAGCATCCACAGAATTTGGACAGATGGCCTTAATAGATAAAGAAAAGGTGAATATTGGAGCAGTGTTTCTCTTAGGAAATTACACGCTCCATGACCTGTGCAAGTCTCAGCTGCCAGAACACAGAGAAAGCAAACAAGGTAATGAAGCCCAGAGCACTCATCCCTGGGCCACCTGGGCACTGACGTTTCCAAAATTAGGTTTTGTGGCAAAATCAGCCTTGTGCTAATTCCTTTTATGCAACCTACAGCCAAACAGCATTTCTTAGTAAGATGCTTGCATTCTTCCTCTGACCATAGTAAGGCAATAAATGACAAAGAGAGTTAGGAGAAAGGAACTCTCTTTTAGGCTAGTACTTAGCATATACCTGAGAGTGGGTGGCAGGATTATATTTAGAATTTGGGGTCTAGTTGGGAGACCTAGGTAGACAGCTAGAGATTGCCTTCTCAAAATGTGGCTTCCTAGCTATATTTTTATATAGCTCTGAATTCATAAGTACTAGCTATAAATTATATTTATATTATTTATTTATAATAATTATTTATATTATATATATGACTGCAAAAGTACCTCTGAAACCAAATACTAAAATATTTCTTGTGTTTTCTATGACTTTATATATTTTACAATTGGCTTTCCCAGTGATAATGGGAGTCACGGGGAATTTGCTACATAGTACCTCCTCAGTTGTATCCACCTAGTATATCAACTTGTTTTAATATTTGTAATGAATTAATATTTCAGAAGGGATGTTGGTTTTAAGGAGTGCTGTATCATTTAAAAGCAGTATGTAGAAAATCAATTCTTATTCTACTGGATGCCCAGTCTATTGAGTAACCACATCTAATACGTGTTGTCCATAAATACGAGTTAATTTAGTGCCTTTAATCAGTCATATGATTAGGGCTATAGTAAGAAATTATATAGTTTCTTTTTTCACTCCTATAGTTTTTTTTTCTTTTCTTTCTTCAACTGTAGAAGTTACCTTTGCGTTTACAAAAGATTCTCAGTTATCTCCTAGAATAGTGACTACAAGCTACAAACTCAAAGTGCTTTTTTTTTTTAATCTCTACAAGTGACTTGTTTGCTCTTGTTTCCCAATGAGCTTTGTAAGTCCAAGAAGCACAAATTCAAATAAAACACCTACACAAGTCCCTTCAACACTGGAAGATGTGAAATAAGAAAAACACCAAATAAATAGAAGCAACTTCAGACAGTTCATCTAGAGTAACCAGCAGAGTCTACTCCTTCAGGGTCCCAGGATTTGTACATGTATTCATTTAATAAAGATTTATTCTATACTCGACCCAGAAAGTTTTATATCTTAAATGTTTCTGGAAACACTCCCCCAGTTCAGGCCTGCATCACCTTTTTTGTTTCATTATTAATGCCTTCAGATTCCTCTCCCTCATTTATTTGTATGCCCTTCAAATTCATCCCTCTCATAGTGTTTAGAGTCACCTGTCTCAAAGCACATGTGACCATGAACCACTCTTCAAATCACATTAATATCTAGACATCTTAAAGCAACACATGATGCTTTCATAATCAGACTTCTGCCTGACTCTTCATCTCTCGCCCTTTCTGTCCTTTGCTCTGGAATTCTGAACTGATGATGATGCCCTCCTCCCCTGTCCCTGTACTTTCAACAAATATTTACCTAGTGGCTTCTTCTAATACACAAAAATGTACATGAGACTGCAAAAAACACAAAGAATCAGGGAAACATGACGCCAACGAAAGAATACAGTAAAATTTCAGTAACAAATATCCAAGAAATGGAGATTCATGAAGATACATGAACTAGTTGACAAATAATTCGAAATAACAATTCTGAAGACGTTCTAAAGATCTGGTAGACAGACTGAACAATTATGGGCAGAAGTTTGACCAAATCCACCCAGAAGAAAAAGAAATGCAAGAAGGCAAAATGGTTGTCTGAGGATGCCTTACAAATAGCTGAAAAAAGAAGAGAAGCAAAAGGCAAAGGAGAAAGCGAAAGATATACCCAAATGAATACAGAGTTGCAGAGAATAGGAAGGAGAGATAAGAAAGCCTTCTTAAGTGAACAATGCAAAGAAATAGAGAAAAACAATAGAATGGGAAAGACTACCGATCTCTTCAAGAAAACTGTAGATACCAAGGGAACATTTCATAAATAGATGAGCACAATAAAGGACATGAATGTCAAGGACCTAACAGAAGCAGAAGAGATTAAGAAGCGGTGGCAAGAATATACAGAAGAACTATACAAAAAGGTCTTATTGACCTGGATAACAATGGTGTGGTTTCTTACCTAGAGACAGACATCCTGGAGTGTGAAATCAAGTGGATCTTAGGAAGCATTACTACAAAGAAAGCTAATGGAGATGATGAATTCAAGTGAGCTATTTAAAATCGAAAAAGATTATGCTATTAAGAGGGCTACATCCAATACGCCAGCAAATTTGGAAAACTCAGCAGTGGCCACAGAACTAGGAAATGTCAGTTTTCATTCCAATCCCAAAGAAGGGCAATGCCAAAAATGTTCAAACTACCATACAATCATGCTCATTTCACATGCTAGCAAGGTAATGCTCAAAATCCCTCAAGTTGAACTTCAACAGTATTTGAACCACTTGAACCAAGAACTTCCAGATGTACAAACCTGGGTTTAGAAAAGGCAGAGGAACCAGAGGTCAAATTGCCAGCATTCTTTGGATCATATAAAAAGCAAGGAAATTTAAAAAAAAATCAACTTCTGCTTCATTGACTACACTAAAGCCTTTGTGTGAATCACAACAAATTGTGGAAAATTCTTAAAGAGATGGAAATACCAGACCAACCTTACTATCTCCTGAGAAACCTGTATGCAGGTCAAGAAACAACAGTTAAAACCAGACATGAAACAACGGGCTGGCTCACAATTGGGAAAGGAGCATGTCAAGGCGGTATATTGTCACTCTGCTTATTTAACTTATATGCATATTGCATCTTGCAAAATGTCAGGCTCGATGAATCACAAGCTGAAATCAAGATTGCTGGGAGAAATCCCAACAACCTCAGATATGCAGATGATACCACCCTAATATCAGAAAACAAAGAGAAACTAAGGAGCCTCTTGAGGATGGTGAAAAAGGAGTGTGGATAAGCTAGCTTAAAATTCAACATTCAACAAACTGAGATCATGGCATCCAGTACCATCATTTCATGGCAAATAAATGGGGAAAAAGTAGGAACAGTGACAAATTTTATTTTCTTGGGCTCCAAAGTCACTGGGGATGGTGACTACAGCCATGAAATTAAAAGGCACTTGCTCCTTGGACAAAAAGTTATGACAAACCTAAACAGCTGAGACTTCAATTTTCCAACAAACGTCTGTGTAGTCAAAGCTATAGTTTTTCCAGTAGTCATGTACTGATGGTAGTATTGGACCATAAAGAAAGCTGAGTGCCAAAGAATTGATACTTTTAAGCTTTGGTGTTAGAGAAGACCCTCAAGCGTCCCTTGGACAGCAAGGAGATGAAACCAGTCAATCATAAGGAAAATGACTGAATATTCTTTGGAAGGACTGATGCTGAAACTTCAATATTTTGGCCACCTGATGTTAAGAGCTGAATCATTGGAAAAGATTGTGATGCTGCAAAAGATTGAATGTGTATTTCCAGAGGACAAGCAGGTGGTTGCCAGAGGGTAGAGGTGGGTAGAAAAAAAAATAGGTTAGGGAGTTTAAGAGGTACAAAGTTTTCATTACAAAAAAATAGTTATTAAATGTACAATATGTGGGATATAGTTGATGATTATGTAATGTCTTTGGTGAAAAATGGTTACTAGAATTATCATAGTGATCATTTTGAAATATACAGAAATATTGGATCAGTATGTCATGTAACAAGAACTATCATTGTGTTGTAGGTCAATCATACTTCAAAGACAAACAAGCAAGCAAATAAGCAACCTCATAGAAACTGACATCAGACTTGTCCTTGCTAGAGGCAGGGGGAAGGAGAGAGGGAATTGGATGAAGGGATTTAAAAATGCAGACTTCCAGTTATAAGATAAATAAGTACAAGGGATAAAATGTACAGCACAATACAATTGACCCTGTTGTATGTATTTCATGAAAATTCTTAAGAGAGTACTCCTAAGAGTTATCATCACAAGGAAAACAATATTTCATTTTGTATTTATATGAGATGGTGGATATTCATTCAACTCATTGTAGTAAAAATTTCATGATGTATGAAATTCAAATAATCGTGCTATACAACTTAATCTTACATTACATACAATATTGTATGTAATTTATATCTTAATAAAAATGAAAGAAAAAGTGAAAATTAAAATTTTTAAATGTTAAGAGAAAAGAATGTGTATTCTGCTATTTTATGGATGAAACTTCCTGCAGATATCTATAATACTAAGTTTATCTGGTCTAGTGTGTCATTTAAAGTCATTCTTCCCCTAATGATTTTCTTTTTGAATTATCTATCCATTGACGTAAGTGAGATGTTAAAGTTTCCTACTATTATTGTATTAATGTCAATTTCTCCCTTAATGGCTGCTTGTATTTGTTTTATATATTTTGATGCTCCTATATTAGATGCATATATGTTTAGGAATGTTATATCTTCTTGCATTGATGCCTTTATTTTTATATAGTATTTTTATGCCTTTTATTATAGATTTTTTTAAACTTGTATGTGTCTAATATGACTATTGCTACTCTACCTTTCTTTTTATTTATGAAATATCTCTTATCAGCCTCTCGCAATGAGTCTCTTCTAGGCAGCATGTAGATAAACCTTAATTTTTTATTCAGTTGGGCATCCTATGTTGTTTGACTGGAGCATTTAGTCCACAAATATTTAAAGTGATTACTCAGGTATGTACTTATTGCACTTTTATTGTTTTCTGATTGTCTTTGTAGTTCCTCTTTGTTATTTTCTTTTTCTTTTAGTATATCCCTTTGTGGTCTGATGATTTTCTTTAGTGTTCCATGTGGGTTCCCTTCTCTTTATTTTTTGTGTATCTATTATAAGCTTTGATTTGTGGTTACCATGACATTTATAATGTTGACCTATAACTATGTCTGAAAGTGAAAATGAAAGTTGCTCAGTCGTGTCCAACTCTTTGCAACCCCATGGACTATACACTCCATGGAATTCTCTAGGCCAGAATACTGAAGTGGGTAGCCTTTCCCTTCTCCAGGAGATCTTCCCAACTCAGGGATCAGACCCAGGTCTCCCACATTGCAGGCAGATTCTTTACCAGCAGAGCCACAAGGGAATAAAACTATATAACTATGTCTACTTGTTTAAAAATGACAGTTAAGCTCAAAAACATTTTAAATGTCTACATTTTTTACTCTTCCCAAACATTTTATGTCTTTTGGTGTATTTTACATCTTCATGCCTATTTCATAATGGTTTACTGCACTTATAAATAATTTTATGATTTTTTTCTTTAACTTTCATATTATCTCAAGTGTTTGATCTCCTACCTTCTTTACATATTTGCCTTTACCAGTGGATTTTTCCCTTCTTATGTTTTTTTTATTTCTTGCTATAGCTTTCTCTTTTTAAAGAAGAATTAAAGGAGACCCTATAACATTTCTTTCAAGGTCAGTTTAGTGATAAAGAATTCCTTTAGTGCTTGCTTGTCTGAAAAATACATTCTCTATTTCAATTCCAATTGATAGAGTACTCTGGGTTGTGGGTGTTTTTCCTTTAAGCCTTTTAAATACCATGCCCCTCTGGTCTGCAAAGTTTCTGCTGGAAAATCAGCCAATAGCCTTATGTGGGTTCCTTTGTGTGTAACTCTTTGTTTTTATCTTACTGCCTTCAGACTTCTCTAACATTTGCCATTTTAATTATGATATGTTCTGGTGTTAGTCTCTTTGCACTCATCTTGATAGGGATTCTCCATGCTTCCTATACTTGAACATCTGTTTCTTTCTTCAGGTTCGGGAATTTTTCAGCCATAATTTTTTCAAATACATTTTTTACCTGTTCTCTCTCTATTTTCCTTCTGGGACCCCTATAGTGTGAATGTTAGTACACTTGATATTGCCCCAGAGGTCCCTTTCAGTATTCTTTTCTTTTAAAATTTATTTTTCTTTTTGCTCTTTTGAATGGGCCATTTCTATTTTATCTTCCAGATCATTTACACATTCTTCCGCTTCACTTACTGCTGCTGCTGCTAAGTCGCTTCAGTTGTGTCCGACTCTGTGTGACCCCATAGAATGGTAGCCCACCAGGCTCCCTCATCCCTGGGATTCTCCAGGCAAGAATACTGGAGTGGGTTGCCATTTCCTTCTCCAATGCAGGAAAGTGAAAAGTGAAAGTGAAGTCGCTCAGTTGTGTCCGACTCTTTGCGACCCCATGGACTGCAGCCCACCAGCTCCTCTGTCCATGCTTTACTTAATCTGCTATTAATTCCTTCTAGTGTATCTTTATTGTATTCCTCATCTCTGACTGGTTCTATTTTATATTTTTCTACTTCTTTGTTAAAGTTTTCTTTGTGTTCATCTTTTCCTCAGTTCAGTTAACTTTGTTATAAATACTGCTTTGAAATCTCTACCAGGGAAACTATTTATCTCTGTTTCACCAGAGATTTTTCAGGATTCTTTTCTTGTTGGAAACATACTTCTCTGTCTTTTCATTTTGATAACTTTTTCTGTCTCTATGAAATTATATGCCTCCCCCCAAGGTGCACTGACAGCCATCAGGTAGGCTAAGCTGGAAACAGAAGCTCTGCACCCAGAACCAGGTGCAAATTGAGGATTTTGCTAGGCTAAATGATGATCACCTTCCTATCTCTGGGGCCCTATGTACTGGAGCATAGGTTCTGACGGATTTGAACTTCTCCCTGTTGTGATGGAAGTCTTTGCTTTATTTGGAGGTATTCTTAACCACTGAATTTGGGGCTGCATTTTTGTATTTGTTTCACTTTTTCCTCAGTTTGCATGCCTTGGTTAGAGATAAGGTTGTAGCCATAAGGATTGGAGCTACACTACTAAACTCCTTCTGCTTCTTCCTTGATACATGCATGTGCCAGCTATGGTAATCTTGGCCAATGGCTTGAAGCATGGCCAGTGCCTGAGAATGGCTGGTGCCAGTTCTGCTCCTTCTCCAGTGTGCACACACATATAGATGCCAGCAATGGCTGCCTCTACCTGGGTAGAGATAGGACCAGGGCCTAAGCTGGCTCTTCTCTTTCACAACAGGGTGCATGCACATTGGCCATCATGCCCTCCCTCTTTGTTCTGGCAGTGCCAGAACAGGAGGTGCTATAGTCAGAGCCCAGTGTAGACTGGGGGGATAAGCTAGGTATTTCTGGAAGGCTAGCCAGAGCACCAGGCAGTTTTTAACATTCTATATTTATGCTGTGACTGGAAGCAAGCAAATCTGTGCATGCACTATTCAAGAGTGGAATCTCGGTTTCTTACAGTCCTCTGGTAAACCTCACTGGTTTTCAAACCAGCTAAGAGGGCTAATCTTTCTGCGGTTGAACCCCAGGGCTTGAGGGCCTAATGTGTGTCATAAACCCTTCACACTACCCCCGCCCCCAGGGATGATCATGAAGCCTAATGTATCCCCCTACTCTTCTGGGTCACCTGCTAGAGTTGTGGGTCCAAATTAGATAGTTTCTCTTCCCCTCCTGCAGACTCTATATGGTTCTTTTTTTTACAGCCTTGGATGTAGAAGAGCCATTCTACTAGTCTTCATGTCATTCTCAGTGAGACTTGTAGTTTTGAAGTGTATATGAGAGGAGACAAGCTCAGGATCTTCCTACTCTGCCAAATTGATTCTGCTCCAACTGCTGCCATTTTAATTTCAGTTAATAAGAAAGGTCCTAGCCAAAACAGTAAACTAAGAAAAAGAAATAAAAATTGAAAGCATTAAAAATTTTAAACTGCTGTTACTTACACAAGATTATTAATATAAAATAAAACAAAATGAAAGTGACAAAAAATAAATTATTAGAATTAAGTAGTAAAGTTGCTTAATGAAAAACGAATATGCAGAAGTCAACTGCATTTTGATACCCCCCAAACAAGCAAGTAAGTTTAAAATATAATTGAAAAAGATACCATTTTGGGGATCATCAAAAAATATATGGAGGACCTTATGCTTAGAGAAGTAAAACAGAGAAAGAAAAATACTGTATTTTTCACTTATATATGGAATCTAAAATTTAAAACAAATGAGTACATACAACAAAACAGAAACAAGCTCAGATCAGAAAACAAACTAGCAGTTATCAATGGGGAGAGGGATGGGAGGAGGGACAAGATAGGGGAAAGGGATTAATTGGTACAAACTACTAGATAAAAGGGCTTCCCTTGTGGCTCAGCTGGTAAAGAATCTGCCTGCAATGCAGGAAACCTGCATTTGACCCCTGGGTTGGGAAGATCCCCTGGAGAAGGGAAAGGCTACCCACTCCAGTATTCTGGCCCGGAGAATTCCATGGACTATATAGTCAAAGGGGTCACAAAGGATCGGACACGACTGAGCATGAACGAAATTTTCACTTTCACTAGAAAAAAAATAAATAAGATACAAAGATGTAATGTACAACACAGAGAATACAGACACTATTTTATAAAAACTTTAAGTGAACTATAATCTAAAAATATCAAGACACTATGTAGTACTTCTAAAACTAACATAGTATTGTAAATTAACTATATTTCAATTAGAGGAAAGAACAGAAAAGGGGGGCTTGTTTCTTCCTTTTAAGGATATGACACAGAATTTGCATGTTACTTCCATTTCCATTGCATTAATCACAATTTAGTTTTATTACTGTTTTGCTACTATGTAATAAGATTAAAATGGATATTGGAGAACTTGTTTCTTTTGACATTTAACCCTATTTACCATCCAAATATGTGGCCCTCCCCAATACATCAGACATGTTCAACCCTGTCTTCAAAAGAAACGCTTGCATCAAGTTCAGTGTCTCTGAGTAATGAGAAGTTAGCTTCATCATGTGTAGATGTGGCTTCCTGTGGTGGTGACAGTATACTAATGGACAAATTATTTGTACACACACAATATACAATGAAGGAAAAGGAACAATATGCCTGAAATAAAGCAGCAATGTGTAAAAGAAAATAATAGGAGATTACACAGAAGTTACTGATCTATAAAAATTGTCAGATTCTGCTGGGTAGGAATTGTCAAAACTCTCTTCCTTATTGGTGAAGTATTCTTAATGAGCTCATGTTTCTGCAGTATTGAAGGCATTCATTTCCTTGTCCATTGTCTTTGTTGGTCCTTAGTTTTTTTTTTCCCCCTTTGGAAGGTTCTCCTTTATCAATTATCCTCTAGTCAACATTCCTTCTCCACTTCCAAAATCTAATTTCTCTTCATGGAATTGACAGTTAAATCTGACAGCATCCTCCTCTTCCATAAATCTCAGAACTTGCAGTCTCAAGTGTGTATTGAAAGACCAGTCAGCATGACAGTTGGTTGTTGGGCTACTGCAGAGAAATAATTATAAGAGATGTGCCTAGAGTTTACGAACTTCTAGAATCCCTATTAGACTGTAGTAATGTTTAGATTGTAAAAGCCTGGAATTAACTAAATGTCTCTTGATAAGCAAATGACTAAATTATAGCTTATACATATTATGTATATGTGGTCATTAAATAGTATAATATTGGCTTATATGAACTAGAGTGGAAAATGAGTCATATGCTATTTACGTGAAAAGCATAAGTTTTAGAGATATATATTACACTTTTCTATTTAAAGTACTGATTTTAAGAAGCATGCATGCTAGTCCATTCATGTCTGAGTCTTTGGGACCCTATGGACCATAGCCCACCAGGTTCCTCTGTCCATGGGATTCTGCAGGCAAGAATACTGGAGTAAGTTGCCATGCCCTCCTCCAGGGGATCTTCCCAATCCAGGGATCAAACCCACATCTCCTGTGTTTCCTGCATTGCAGGGTTCTATACTGCTGAGTCACTGAAGTATGTGGAAGTGTTAGTCGGCCAGTTGTGTCCAACTCGTTGCAACTCCCTGGTTTGTGGCTCACCAGCTCCTGTCTCCTAGGGGTTCTCCAGGCAAGACTACTGGAGTGGCTTTCCATTGCCTTGTCCAGGGGATCTTCCAAACCCAGAAATCAAACCCAGGTCTCCCACATTGTAGGCAGATTCTTTACTGTCTGAGCCAATGGGGGCTCCCTTAAAATGAAGAGAAAAAGATAATATAGAAATATATTAAAATTGTTAACTCTGGTGAAGAAGTATGAATAAGACTAAAGTGATGGTAGTAAAGGGAATCTCTTCCATCTTAAGTATTCATATTATGGCAATAGTTTACTGTTAGAAAACTCATTTTTAACTCCTTACAATTCCTGCTACCCTAAAACATTTCCCCCATTTCAGAGTGTTTATGAAATACTATCTTATTGCCCAAAAAGGAGACCCCAAAGAATAACTAGTGATAAAAACTATTTTTTGGATTTTTATTTTCAAAATAGGCTTTTGCAAATCACAGAAGAAATCAAAAAAGAAATCAAAATATGCATAGAAACGAATGAAAATGAAAACACAACAACCCAAAACCTATGGGACACTGTAAAAGCAATGCTAAGGGGAAGGTTCATAGCAATACAGGCGTACCTCAAGAAACAAGAAAAAACTCAAATAAATAAACTAACTCTACACCTAAAGCAACTAGAGAAGGAAGAAATGAAGAAGAACCCAGGGTTAGTAGAAGGAAAGAAATCTTAAAAATTAGGGCAGAAATAAATGCAAAAGAAACAAAAGAGACCATAGCAAAAATCAACAAGACTAAAAGTTGGTTTTTAGAGAAGATAAACAAAATTGACAAGCCATTAGCCAGACTCATCAAGAAACAAAGGGAGAAGAATCAGATCAACAAAATTAGAAATGAAAATGGAGAGATCACAACAGACTACACAGAAATACAAAGGATCATAAGAGACTACTACCAACAGCTATATGCCAATAAAATGGACAACTTGGAAGAAATGGACAAATTCTTAGAAAAGTATAACTTTCCAAAATTGAACCAGGAAGAAATAGAAGATCTTAACAGACCCATCACAAGCACGGAAATCGAGAAACTGTAATCAGAAATCTTCCAGCAAACAAAAGCCCAGGACCAGACGGCTTCACAGCGGAATTCTACCAAAAATTTAGAGAAGAGCTAACACCTATCCTACTCAAACTCTTCCAGAGAATTGCAGAAGATGGTAAACTTCCAAACTCATTCTATGAGGCCACCATCACCCTAATTCCAAAACCAGACAAAGATGTCACAAAAAAAGAAAACTACAGGCCAATATCACTGATGAACATAGATGCAAAAATCCTTAATAAAATTCTAGCAAACAGAATCCAACATCATATTAAAAAGATCATACATCATGACCAAGTGGGCTTTATCCCAGGAATGCAAGGTTTCTTTAACATCCGCAAATCAATCAATGTAATTCACCACATTAACAAACTGAAAGATAAGAACAATATGATTATCTCAATAGATGCAGAAAAAGCCTTTGACAAAATTCAACATCCATTTATGATAAAAACTCTCCAGAAAGCAGGAATAGAAGGAACATACCTCAACATAATAAAAGCTATATATATGACAAACCCACAGCAAACATTATCCTCAATGGTGAAAAAAACTGAAAGCATTTCCCCTAAAGTCAGGAACAAGGCAAGGATGCCCACTTTCACCACTACTATTCAACATAGTTCTGGAAGTTTTGGCCACAGCAATCAGAGCGGAAAAAAAGAAATAAAAGGAATACAGATAGGAAAAGAAGAAGTAAAACTCTCTCACTGTTTGCAGATGACATGATCCTCTACATAGAAAACCCTAAAGATTCTACCAGAAAACTACTAGAGCTAATCAATGAATATAGTAATGTTGCAGGATACAAAATTAACACACAGAAATCCCTTGCATTCCTATACACCAATAATGAGAAAACAGAAAGAGAAATTAAGGAAACAATACCATTCACCATTGCAACAAAAAGAATAAAATACTTAGGAATATTTCTACCTAAAGAAACAAAAGACTTATATATAGAAAACTATAAAACACTGATGAAAGAAATCAAAGAGGACACAAACAGATGGAGAAATATACCGTGTTCATGGATTGGAAGAATTAATATAGTGAAAATGAGTATACTACCCAAAGCAATCTACAGATTCAATGCAATCCCTATCAAACTACCAATGATATTTTTCACAGAACTAGAACAAATCATTTCACAATTTGTATGGAAGTATAAGAAACCTCGAATAGCCAAAGCAATCTTGAGAAAGAAGAATGGAACTGGAGGAATCAACCTGCCTGACTTCAAGCTCTACTACAAAGCCACAGTCATCAAGACAGTGTGGTACTGGCACAAGGATAGAAATATAGATCAATGGAACAAAATAGAAAGCCCAGAGATAAACCCACGCACCTATGGGCACCTTATCTTCGACAAAGGAGGCAAGAGTATACAATGGAGAAAAGACAATCTCTTTAACAAGTGGTGTGGGAAAACTGGTCAACCACTTGTAAAAGAATGAAACTAGAACACTTCCTAACACCATACACAAAAATAAACTCAAAATGGATTAAAGATCTAAATGTAAGACCAGAAACTATAAAACTCCTAGAGGAAAACATAGGCAAAACACTCTCCGACATAAATCACAGCAGGATCCTCCATGACCCACCCCCCAGAATATTGGAAATAAAAGCAAAAATAAACAAATGGGACCTAATCAAAAATTAAAAGCTTTTGCACAACAAAGGAAACTATAAGCAAGGTGAAAAGACAGCCTTCAGAATGGGAGAAAAATAATAGCAAACGAAGCAACAGACAAACAATTAATCTCAAAAAAATATACAAGCAACTCCTGCAGCTGAATTCCAGAAAAATAAACGACCCAATCAAAAAAAATGGGCCAAAGAACTAAACAGACATTTCTCCAAAGAAGACATACAGATGGCTAACAAACACATGAAAAGATGCTCAACATCACTCATTATTAGAGAAATGCAAATCAAAACCACAATGAGGGTACCATTACACACCAGTCAGAATGGCCGCTATCCAAAAGTCTACAAGCAATAAATGCTGGAGAGGGTGTGGAGAAAAGGGAACCCTCTTACACTGTTGGTGGGAATGCAAACTAGTACAGCCACTATGGAGAACAGTGTGGAGATTCCTTAAAAAAAACTGGGAATAGAACTGCCATATGACCCAGCAATCCCACTGCTAGGCATATACACCGAGGAAACCAGAATTGAAAGAGATGCGTGGTACCCCAATGTTCATCGCAGCACTGTTTACAATAGCCAGGACATGGAAGCAACCTAGATGTCCATCGGCAGACGAATGGATAAGGAAGCTGTGGTACATATACACAATGGAATATTACTCAGCCATTAAAAAAAAATACATTTGAATCCGTTCTATTGAGATGGATGAAAACTGGAGCCCATTATACAGGGTGAAGTGAGCCAGACAGAAAAGCACCAATACAGTATACTAATGCATGTATATGGAATTTGAAAGATGGTAATGGTAACCCTATATGTGAGACAGAATAAGAGACACAGATGCATAGAACAGTCCTGTGGACTCTGAGGGAGAAGGTGAGGGTTGGACGTTCTGGGACAATAACATTGAAACATGTATATTGTGTCATATGTGAAGCAGAACACCATTCCATGTTCTATGCATGGGACGGATGCTCATAGATGGAGCGTTGGGATGACACTGAGGGATGGGAGGGGGGAGGGAGGTGGGAGGAGGGTTTTGGGAGGGGGAGCACATGTGAATCCATGGCTGATTCATGTCGATGTATGGCAAAAACTACTACAATATTGTAAAGTAATTAGCCCCCAACTAAAATAAAAAAAAAAAATTAAAAAAAAAATAGGCTTTTGAATACCAAGAATCAATGTCTATTAAATGGTCTGTAGATTAGGAAGAATGAATAAATACATAAGAGTCAGTTATTCTACTCTAGTGGTGGGAATTAACAATCTAGACATAGGGATTCAGAGAGGAAATAGGAGACACAGACCAGTGGGGGAGTCACTGAGAGGGCCCCGAAGAAACCTGGTCCCTCAAATTGATAGAGAAACACAAACCATCCAATGGGTTTATGCAGCTGAGAAACATGTATGTTTGTTCCACTTTCCACTGCTTTTTAAAAGGTGTATAAGAGACCATTGTTAGTGGCATGGAGTGCCTAGGCAATTGGGCATAAATTAAACTCACTGAATCCTTACTCACTGAATCCTGTTCTCAAGGGCCAAAGCTAAAAAATTTATCATGAGATATAGTAAAACCGAGGGAAGTTTCATAAGCATTGTGATCAGGCTGGGGTCCCTAGAGAATTTGCTCAGAACAATGAAAAGAGATTGGTTGAGGTCCCACAATTCTCAGTAGAAATCAGTAGGCTATAGATGTCAACCACCAGAGACTAGGTAGCTTATCCAACCTGGAATGTACCACCTTGTTAATCTCCTAGAACATAAAATCAAGCCAGGGAAGGTGGGAGGAAAATAACCTTGAATTACCTTGGACTTCACTGAAAAATAAAAAGCAATTCTGATTTAAGGGGATTTCAATCTAGATATTAATTTAAGTTTTCAGTTACACAAAATAAAGTCATCTTCAACAAACAAAGCTTGTGATCTATGAGAACTTTAACTTCTACATTATTCTAAATTGTTTGATTAAAATATAGATTTATAAACAAAAAAATAAGATTTACTAATAATAGATCTTAACAAAGAGAATATAAGAGAGTATTAAGAGAATATTTTAACAAAGAGAACATTCTTAACAAAAATAAGATAAAGCTATTTTAATTTTAAACCAATTAAAATAAAAGGATAAGGAAAGAACACATAATTTTTTAACCAAAAAAAACCCAGATATGTTATTAGAACTTATGAGTCTTTGCTGCTGTAGCTGATTCACTAAGTCGAGTGTGACTCTTTGTGACCCCATGGACTGTAACCCCCTGGACTGCCAGATCCCTCTGTCCTCCAATATCTCCTGAGCATTCTCAAATTCATGTCCATTGCATTGGTGATCTTATATAACCATGTCATCCTCTGTGGTCCCCTTTTCCTTCTGCCTTCAATCTTACCCAGCATCAGAGTCTTTTCCAATGAGTCAACCCTTCACATCAGTTGGCCAAAGTATTAGACATTCAGCATCAGTCTTTCCTATGAATATTCAAGGTTGATTTCCTTTAGGATTGACTGATTTGATCTCTTTGTGTCCAAGGGACTCTAAAGAATCTTCTCCAGCACCACAGTTCTAAAGCATCAATTCCTTGGCACTCAGCCTTCTTTATGGTCCAACTCTCACATCCGTGCATGACTACTGAAAAAATCATAGCTTTGATTATACAGACTTTGTCTGCAAAGTGATGTCTCTGCTTTTTAATACACTGTCTAGGTTTGTCATAGCATTTCTTCAAGGAGCAAGTGTCTTTTAATTTCATGGCTGCAGTCTCCATCTGCAGTGATTATGGAGCCCAAGAAAATAAAGTCCTTCACTGTTTCCAAATTTTTTTCCATCTATTTGCCATGAAATAATGGGACTGGATGCCTTGATCTTCATTTTTTGAATGTCGAGTTTTAAGCCAGCTTTTTCACTGTCCTCTTTCAGTTTCATCAAGAGGCTCTTCAGTTCCTCTTCATCTTCTGCCATAAGGGTGGTGTTATCTGCATATCTGAGGTTATTGGTATTTCTCCCAGCAATCTTGATTCTAGCTTGTGCTTCATCCATCCTGGCATTTCGCATGATGTACTCTGCATATAAGTTAAATAAACGGGGTAACAGTATGCAGCACTGACATACTCCTTTCCCAATTTTGAACCAGTCCATTGTTCCATGTCCGGTTCTAATTGTTGCTTCTTGACACACATGCAGGTTTCTCAGGAGACAGTTAAGGTGATCTGGTATTCTCATCGCTTTAAGAATTTCCCACAGTTTTTGTGATCCACACAGTCAAGTCTTTAGCATAATCAATGAAGCATAAGTAGATGTTTTTCTGGAATTCCTTTGCTTTCTCCATGATCCAATGAATGATGGCAATTTGATCTCCAGTTCCTCTGTCTTTTCTAAATCCAGCTTGTACATCTGGAATTTTCAATTCATGTACTGCTGAAGGCTAGCTTAGAGGATTTTGAGCATAATCTTGCTAGAATGTGAAATGAGCACAATTGTGCACTTGTTTGAACATTCTTTGGCATTGCCTTTCTTTGGGATTGGAATGAAAACACCTTTTCCAGTCCTGTGGCCACTGCTGAATTTTCCAAATTTGCTGGCATACTAAGTGTAGCACTTTAACAGCATCATCCTTTAGGATTTTTAGTAGCTCAGCTGGAATTCATCCCCTCCAAGTAATATAGCTTTGTTTGTAATAATGTCCATTTGACTTCATACACCAAGATGTAGGATTCTAGATGAGTGAGCAGCCACTGGGGTCATCCAGGTCATTAAGACATTTCTTGCATCATTTTTCTTTATATTCTTGAAACCTCTTCTTAATATCTCCTGCTTCTGCTAGGTTCTTACCATTTCTGTCCATTATTGTGCCCATCCTTGTATGAAATGTTCCTTTGATATCTCCAATTTTCTTGAAGTGATCTCTACTGTTTTCCGTTCTGTTGTTTTCTTCTATTTCTTTGTATTGTTTATTTAAGAAGGTTTTCTCATCTTCCCATCATATTCTGTGGAACTCTGCATTCAGTTGAGTCTGTTTTTGCCTTTCTCCCTTGCCTTTCACTTCTTTTCTTAGCTTTTTGTAAAGCCTCTTCAGACAACCACTTTTCCTCCTTGTATTACTTTTTCTTTGGGATGGTTTTGGTCATTGCCTCCTGTACAATGTTATAATTTTCTTCCCATAGTTTTTCATGCACTCTGTCTACCAGATCTAATCCCTTGAATTTATTGGTTACCTTCTCTGTCTAATCATAGGGGATTTGATTTTGGTCAAACTTGCTGGTTATTCCAGCTTTCTCTTCACTTCCTACTTATTCATTTTAGTCCTCTGTGACGAAAAGGACATCTTTTTTGGTGTTAGTTCTAAAAAGTCTTGTAGGTCCTCATAGAACTGATCAACTTCACCTTCTTTGGTATTAGTACTTGGAGCATAGATTTGGTTTACTGTGATGTTGCATGGTTTGCCTTGGAAAAAAACCTAGATCATTCAGTTGTTTTTCGAGACTCCACCCAAGTACTGTTTTGGGACTCTTTTATTGACTATGAGGGCTACTCTATTTCTTCTAAGAGATTCTCGCCCATAGTAGTAGATAAATTGTAATGTTTAACAAATAAATATTTTAACAAGCTAATATCTTCTTTTATACACTAGAAATAACCATTAGAAAATGTATCAAGAAATAATCTATTCATAATATCAGTGAACACTAGAAAATATGATGGCATAAACTTTATGTGATATGTGTAGGAACTACATGAACAAGGTACAAAATTGTGAATTACATAATGAAAAAAATAATAAATAAGGATAAATACCGTATTTCTGGATGAAAGATGACTATGAGTATTTCTTATCAGATATTAAAATATACTTAACATGACTGTATTATGATTGTATGGTACTAGTACAATCTCAAAGGAATAGAATAAAAACCCAAGGTAAGGTTAAAAAAATATATTGTAGAGGAGTATGTCATCATCATGACAATATAAGTCATTTCCAACTTCAGTTCTCCTCACATGAAGACTAACTAGCAACCATTTAGAGACAGGACATCATTGTGAAAATCCCAGAACATGAGGGTGAGGATGAAAAATTCTTCCTGGATCACAGAGACTGAGGAAAACCACATTAAAAGAGTAAGACAAAAAGCTACACTCTAACCACATTATCCCTTTTCTAGACCAGAACAGCAACACTGAGAGGACCACACACCGCCCCCGCCCCCCACACCTCCACAGAAGGCTACAATTTCTCTAGTCAGATGAAAGAACCTCAAGTTAACCTCTAGCTTTCAGAGCATTGTGGCATTGTTTCCCAGGAGGCCCACTTGTTTTTCACTTTACAGGGACCATGGGACCATGGGAGCATCTGTAGAACTTGAATAATGGAGATCCAACTGGGATAGAGAAACAATCAGCACTTGGAGTTTGGCAGATGACATTCCTCCTCAAAGGGGGAACAGAATAGAGATCCCAGCCACCAACCTTTCTATCTACAGAGACCCACTATTGAACCCATATAGCTAAGGAGTTCTGTGTACAGTTCTGCCTAATTCATGTGCAGAATTCTTCCTAGTTCTGCCTAATTCTGTGTACAGTTCTGCCTAATTAATCCAATAATCCATACAGGCCTTAGAAATCAGGCATGGGAAGCTAATTTGTAGGCTTGTTTATTGCTAAATACCACCTTTAGCCCTATCCAAACAAGAAGCCTACTCAGGCCACCTAGGAAACTTCATAGCCTATCCTATAGCCTCACTTACAATGATGCTCTAATAGGAATCACAGTCAGTGATTCTGCTCATCTGCAGAGACAAGCCAGTGTCCCTAACTGTCCAGGGAGCTTGGTGGCAGTTCTACCTGATCCAGATCACCAACTAATGAGTCATACTGTCTGAGAAGCCTGTTCTGTGGCCTTGTCTCAACAAAGAAGTGGATTAAAAGCTCCATCTACAGCTGAATATAGCCTACAATCCAGCCTTGCCAGGTAGCCTAGACAGAGGACCAGTGAGGCTGTGTGGCCCACTCTCCATCCCTACTTATGGCAATGCCCAAGCAGAGAGCCCGGCCAGCAGCTCTGTTCACCCTGCACAGTCAAATCAGTGACCTTTTACTGTCTGCGGAATGCAGCCAGAAGTTCTGCATGATTCAGATCCCTAACAGACTAGTTATACCAGCTGGGTAACTTGTTATATGATTGTATCAAAGCTGTGAAGAAAATTTGAAGTGGTACTTATGAATAAATATAACCTCTAGCCGCAACTAACAATGAAGTCAAACAAGAACATCTAGAAGGCTGTGTAGCCCATCTTACAGTAAAAAGGATCCTGAGCAGGGAGCCCAACTAGTGACACTGTCTATCTGCAGAACTAAATTGATTTATTTATCTGGCCAGGGAGTATGGAGTCTTGCTAAAATAGAGACAATAGCAAGCCACACTTACCCAGAGATGTTACCAGCTGAATTATCCATAATCCTAAGATTAACTGACTGATGAAGAAGAATCCCTGCCAAAGTGAACCTGTAATGTCTTGACGAAGAGATTGCTTACTCAAATGCACAGATATCAATGTAAGAAATGAAGTATCATCAAAAATCAGGTAAACATAATATCACCAAAGAAAAATGATAAAGTAACTGACCCTAAATAACTGGGTCCAATAACTGGGGTCCAATAACTGACCCTAAATAGAGATCCATGAAATATCTGACAAAGAATTCAGAACAAATCCTCTAAAAGGAGTTTAGTTAATGACAGGAACATAGACAAGTAAGCAAAATTAGAAAAATAAATAATGAAAAAAGAAATAGAAACCATCAGAAACAAACAAACAGAAATCCTACAGGTGTAGAATGTAACAGGTGAAATGAAGAATTAAAGAACTTCAACAGCAGACTCAACCAAGTAAAATAATGAATTAATGGATTAGAAGATATATCATCTGAAATTGTCCAGTGATAGGGAAAGATAAAACTTTAAAAATGAAAAAGAGTAAAAAAAAGCCTACAGCATTCATGAAACATGAGGGGAAAATAAAGCATTATAGAATCCCAGAGGGAGAAGAAAATCAGAGAGAAACAGAAAATTTATTTAAAGCAATAATGGCTAAAAATTTCCCACACATGTACAGACAAGTGAATATTCAGATTCATGAGACTAGAGAACCCCAAATAATTTTAATCTAAAAAATGGATATACTGAGAAACATAATTAAAATTTCCAAAGTAAAAGAACAAAAGAGAATATTGAAAGCAGCAAGAAAGAAATGGCTCAACACATATTAGGAACTTCCATAAAACTATAGGGAATCTCTCAACAGAAACTGCAGACAAAGAGAATAGGGAATGATATTTCAAAATATTAGACGAGAAAAAAGACTGTCAATGAATATTACTGTTCATTGAATAATACTACTACCTGGCAAAACTGTCCTTCAGACATGAAGGAAAGATAAAGATTCCCCCCCCCAACCCCCAAAGCTGGGGAAGTTCATCACCATTGGACCTAATTTATCAAGTAACACTAAAGGGAATTCTTCAAAGGAAAATAAAAGGATTATAGTGAATAATGCAAAAATATATAAGTATATATATAAAACTGTTCACTGATGATGGCAAATATACAACTTCAGATTGCCTAATATTTCAATGGTAGTTCATAATTCACTTACAACTCTTCATTTAAAGTTAAAAAAACAAACATACTAAGAATAACTCTAGTGACCATAATTTGATAGTAGATACAAAATATGAAAAAATATGTTAATAATGATTTTAATAACAAAAAAAGTGAAAAGGGAGAAGTTATAGTACAAAGTTTATGTGTGCAACTGATGTTATCAAGTTAACATAGGATGGTATCAATATATTTTATGTAAGTCTGATAGTAACCAAGATAGAAACATTTGTAGACGATATAAAAAATATTATGATAAAGGAATCAAAGAATACTGTTAGTAATTGTCATCAAATATCAAAAGAACATAGCAAGATGAGGAGTCAAGATGGTGGAATAGGAGGACATGGAGCTCACCTCTCCTAACAAGTACATCAAGAATACATCCACAAATGGAACAATTCTCACAGAGCACCTGCTGAACACTAGTGGAGGACCTTAGACATCTAAAAGTACAAGAAAAATCCCCACACAACTGGTCAGGATGAAAGAAAGAAAAAAATCAATGGGAAGAGAACAGTTCCCTTGAAGTGGGGGGCAGAGGTGAAGGAAAAGAAATGTTCCCACACTCAGAGAAGCCCCCTCACAGAAGGGGAATCAACTGAGAAAGGGAGGGACTTTGGAGGGAAATGCAGCAACCAGTCTGTGGAAGGCAGAATAGAGTAGGACCTATGCACTTGGTCTGTGCTGCCTTCCTGTGCACCCCAACCTGAGTTGTGAGTCTCCTGGTGCAGAGCAGGTTTGGGTGTTGAAAAGTGGACATTGGAGACTGAACTCATGGAGGGGACATCAGTTGCTGTGAGGAGACATTCTAAAAGGAAGGGAGTGGGGAACTCCATAACTAGAAAATTTTGCAGAGGAGAGCCAGGCCACCGTAGAAGCAAGATGCCATTGTTCAGTGACACACAAGGGGCAGGACCACCATTGCAAACTCCTTCCCCACCCACCAGCTTCTGCCTCCATGGACATCCATCTGAGCAAATTTTTACCACCTCAAGCCAAGGCATCATTTGGCCCTCATGGGCCCATATGCTACCCTTGCCAGGACCTCCTGGGAAGTCAGCCCTGGAGTGGTCCAACCTGAGACAGGTGTTTGCAAATGTTGGCAGGGGCTAGGTGCTAAATGTGGAAACAGGAGAGAGGACCTAGGGAGAGGCCTGCAGTTGACTGTAAAGAGATAGCCTGAAGAGATGAGAGTGAGGAGCTCCAGGACTGGGAATGCTCTTAGAGGAAGTGTGATCTGCCTCTGAGGTGAGGAACCATTGTTGAGTGGCATGCAAGGAGTGGGACTGCCATTATGGACTCTCTCCCTACAAGCCAGCCTCTGCCTCCACAGGCACTAGAAGGGACTCCCAGCAGAGCAATCACATCTCAGTCTGTTTGCAAACTCCTGCAGGCCTCTGCCACCTTGGGCATTAGAGAGGGTTCCCATCAGAATAAGCACGCACACCCCAGTTGTGGCTCTTTTGTCCCTTCCCTGCCTGAGTGATTATGTGATCTCCAGTCTGTTGCTGCTTCTTGTCCCTCCCATCTAAGTGAGAAACTGTGCCCCAGTCAGTTCTGACTTTGTCTCCTGTCACCTAGGGAGGAACAAATTCCTGAGGGTGGCTCACACAGAGAGGTGAGGCCAAAACCAAAGCTGAACTTCAGGAATTGTGTGACTAAGGAAGAGGAACTGAAATCTCTCCATACAGCTGCACAAGCTGCAGACTAAACTCCCATGATCAACTTGGGAAACCTACTGTTTGAAGAATATCTGAATAAACAATTAATCCCACAACTGAGACCAATTTAGCTTTACCAGATGTGGAATTTAGGGGTAAGTATACATGGCAGTTGGGCCAGGACAGAGTCTGAGCTTACCCCCACAATGCACAGAGGGGATCCAGAGATATACCTAGAAGTATTAGAGGGCATTGTGGAAAGGTGGAAGTCAGCTGTGTTTCACCATTAGGGGAAGGAGACTGACAGTGGAAGCCCCAACAACAAAAAAAATTGCTAATTTATTAATTTTATTTTTTTAAATTTATTTTTAGTTTAATTTTTCTTTTTCTAAATTTTAGCTTTTTGTTCTTTTTAGGCTTTTTCATGTTCTTGTTTTGTTATTTTAAACTTTTTTCTTCTCTTCGGGTTTTTTGTTTTTTCTTTTTCTTTTATTGTTTTGCCTTTATCTTTTTTTGATCATTCTTAAGTGTTTCCTTTCTGTTTTCTTTGCATTTCTTTTAAGTTTACTTTCTGGTTTTCTTTTCTTGTTAGTTTTGCTTTTATTGTTTGTCTTGTATTTTGAGTTCAATTTGGTTGGTTGTTTTCTTATTTTATATTTTCTTTGACTTTTTAATTTTTTTTTGTTTTTTTGGGGGGTGTTTTTTGTTTAGTTTCGATTGATTTTACTTTTACTATTTGTCTTGAGTATTGTTTGATTGTTTTTGTTATTTGTCTTGGGGGTTTTGATCATCTGTTTGTTTTCTTTACTTTTTTTTTTTTGCCATGATGCATGGCTTGCAGGGTCTTGGTTCCCTGGGAAAGGGTTGAGCTTTAGCCCCAAGAGTGGGAGCACCAAGTCCCAGGCCCAAGAATTATTAATAGACATGAGCTTTTCTGGAGATACTCAAGACTCAGCTCCACGCAACTGCCTGCAAGCTCCAGTGTTGGTTGCCTCAGGCCAAACAACCAAAAAGACAGGAATACAGCCCAACCCATCAGCAAACAGCTTGCAAAAAGTTATACTAAACTCATGGATACCCCAAAACACACACCCTGAGAAGACATGGCCCATCAGAGGAACAAGACTCAGCTCCACGTACCAGAGGCCAGGTACCAGCCTCAGGTACAGCAGGAGGCAAACATAAACCCCTGAACAAACTTAACTACAAGACAGCAGAAGCAAGAGGAGCTACAACCCTACAGCCTGTGGAAGAGAAACCACAAACATAGTAACTTAGACAAAATGAGATGACAGAGAAACTTATTGAAGATGAAGGAACAAGGTAAAAACACCCAAGACCAAATAAATAAAGAGGAAATAGGCAATCTACCTGAAAACTTCAGAATACTGATAGTAAAGGTGATCCAATATCTCAAAAATAAAATGAAAGAATTGAGAAGACATAAGAAATGTTTAACAAGGGCCGTCTATGGGGTCGCACAGAGTTGGACACGACTGAAGCAACTTAGCAGCAGCAGCAGCAGAATAACAAACAAGCAAAGAAACAGTGACAAGCAACACAATAAATGAATTTAAAATTGCACTAGGAGTAATCAATATCAGACTAAGTGAGGTAGAAGAAGTAAGCAGAAAAATAAAATGGTGGACATAATTGCCACAGAGCAGACTGAAAATAAAAGAAGGAAAACGAGGACAGTCCCAGAGACTTCTGGGACAACATTAAACCCACCAACATTGGAATTACAGGAGTTCAATAAGAAAAAGAGAAAGAAGAAGAGTCTGAGAAAATATTTGAAAAGATTATAGTTAAAACCTTCCTTACCATAGGAAAAGAAAGAGTCACACAAGTCCAGGAAGTATAAGAGTCATATACAGCATAAATCCAAGGAGAAACATGTCAAGGCACATGTTAATAAAACAACAAAAATTAAATACAAAGAAAAAATATTAAAAGCAGCAAGGAACAAGCAACAAACCTACAAAGAAATGGCCATGAGGTTATTAGCTGATTTTTCAGCAGAAACTTGCTTTCCAGAAGGGTGTGGCAGGATATATTGAAAATGATGAAAGGGACAAAACAACAGCAAAAATTACTCTAACCAGCAAGTCTCTCACTTAGATTTGATGGACAAATCAAAAGCTTTACAGGCAAGCAAAAGTTAAGACAGTTCAGCAACACCAAACCAGCATTGCAATAAATGATAAAGGAAGGAAAAACAAGAGAAATACAAAGACCTATAAAAATAAACCCAAAACATTTGAGGAAATGGTAATGTGAATAAACATCTCAATAATTACCTTAAATTTAAATGAATTAAATACTCTAACCTAAAGCCCCACAAAAGCAAGACAGACATATATGCTATCTATGAGAGACCCTCTTCCAACATAGGGACACATACAGACTGCAAGTGAAGTGATGGAAAAAGATACTACATGCAAATGGAAGTCAAAAGGAAACTGGAGGAACAATACTCACAGCAGACTAAATAGGTTTTAACATAAAGACTGTTACAAAAGACAAGGAAAGACACAACATAATAATCAAGGAACCAATCCAAAGAGAAGATATAACAATTGTAAATACTTTTGCACCCAACAAGGAGAACCTCAATAAATACAGGAAACACTAACAACCATACAAGGGGAAAGCAACAGTAACACAACCATAGTGGGGAACATTAACCCCTCACTTACACCAATGGACAGATCACTCAGACTGAAATATAATAAGGAAACAAAAGCCTTAAATGACACATTAGGCCAGATAAACTTAATTGATATTTATAAAACATTCCATCTGAAAGCAGAAGAATAAACCTTCTTCTTAACTGCACATGGAACAGGATATCTAGGATATCCTGTTAGACATCCAGAATAGACAGACCATATCCTGAGTCACAAATAAAGCCTTGGTAAATTTAAGAAAATTGAAATCACGTCAAGCATCTTTTCCAACTACCATGCTATGAGACAGAAATCAACTACATGAAAAAGAAAACTATAAAAAAACACAAACACATGGAGGCTAAAGAGTATGCTACAAAACAACCAATGGATTAATGAAGATATCGAAGAAGAAATTTAAATATATATATATAGGTTATGATAAAAACTCTCCAGAAAGTGGGCATAGAGGAAAACTACTTCAATATAATTAAGACCATATATGATAGACCAACAGTAGCAATCATTCACAGTGGTAAAAAAAAAACTGAAAGCATTCTCTCTAATGTCAGGAACAAGACAAGGATATCTGTTCTCACCACTGTTATTCAACATGTTGGGTTTGCCAAGAAGTTTGTTCAGGTTTTTCCATTACATCTTACAGAAAAAGCTGAACAGAGTTTTTGGCAAACGCAATAGATTTGGATGTCCTAACCATAGCAATCATAGAAGAAGAAAAAAAGGGAATTCAAATTGGAAAGGAAAAAGCAGAACTGTCACTGTTTGCAGATGACATGATACTATGCACAAAAAATCCTAAGGAAGCAACTAGAAGAATACTGGTGCTACTCTAAGAATCTGGTAAATTTGCAGGATACAAAATTAATGCACAAATGCCTCCTGCATTCCTATACACAAGCAATGAAAGAAGAGAAAGAGACATTAAGGAAACAATACCATCTACCACTGCAACAACAACAGCAAAACACTGAGGAATAATCCTACCTGAACACATAGAAGACTAGTACTCAGAAAACTATAAGATACTGATGAGAGGAGAAAGGAAGATGGTGGAGGAATAAGAGAGGGAGATCACTTTCTTCCCCAAAAATACATCAGAAATTCATCTGCATATGCAACAACTCTTACAGTACACCTTCAGAACACTAGTAGAAGACCCTAGACTTCCAAAAAGGCAAGTCAATCTCCTTAGAATGAGATAGGGCAAAAGATGAAGATAAAAAAAGAGAAAAAGTATTTCTGAACAGGGACCTGCACCCTGGGGAGGAAGTCATGAAGGAGAAAATTTCTGCAAACTCAGAAACCCCTTCACAAGTGAGGACATGAGGGAAGTTCAGAACCTCAGAGAGGAGCATAAAAGAAGGTTCCCAGCAGGCAAAATGAAGAGAATTCACCACAGAGTTTGTTTCTCAACAGCATTTCCACCTGAGAAGTGGCTCACATGCTTGTGCACATAGGAGAAGTTGGGGCACAGAGGGCCAAGGCTCCGGCTCAAGTATCAGACCCCAGGAAGAGGACCAGTGTTGACTGCCCTGAAAATACTCTGAGGAGGCTAGTACAACAGCTGAGGGAATCCAGGGGAAAGACTGGGTGTCACAGAGAAGCAGGATATCATTGTAATTGGGACACTTTAATTCCATGCATTTGCACAGTGGCTGTGTGCCCTGGTGGCCACCAAAACCAGCAAAACCGGTAGGAGTGCCATCAGTAGAATTAGAAGTGACTTGCAATTTACAACCCCATAACAGCAAACGTAAACCACTAGCCACTGTCAGAGCCAGCGAAAGTGCCTGAGGCAGCAGACAAAATGCCACCTCTATGATCCTGACCCCAGAGGTGGCAGCTGTCACCAGGCTGTGAGTATGCACAGGTTACTGCCACCACCTTCCTGGGAGCCCAAGTAGCTTGGATTTTCCTGGGGACCCATGACATCAGGCCAAATCCTCTGGAAGAGTGTACAACCCACCTCAGACTAACAACAACCGGCAAGTTCCTATCATTGGAGGCACTCATTGGTACATCTCAATTGCAGCTGCCTTACCACTCCCTCTCCCCAGCCTGAGTGAGCAAGGGAGCCCTAATAGGCCTCAAACTTTGGCCCCTCTTTCCTCAGGAGCAAACACTGGAGGACAGCCTACAAGAAGAGCTAGGCCCAAAACCAAACCAGAACACCACGGAATGTGTGACCAGAAGAAGAGAAATGAAATTAGTTACAGTAGTTGCAGGGGCAGTGTATTAAATATCCACAATCAGCTTGAGATTGTGGACTTTAGAGGGAAGTGTGGACTTTGAGAGTGAGTACAAGCTGGGGTAAGGCCAGATTTGAAACTAAGTTGACCCCACACTGCCAACAACAGATCCAGAGACTTTCCTAGAAATATTGGAGGATTTTGGTGTGAGTGTCTTTAGGTATTCTGGGCTGTTGAGTATGCTTTCACCAATAGTCTTGGGGTACTGTCTTCTGTGCTGTGTGGCCTATGACATCCTGGTACTACAGTATGCAGTTGGGTCTGAACTCCTGACGTGGGAGACTAGACTACAGGACTTTGAATCACCAAGGAATTCCCAACCCATGAAATATTAATTTGTGAGTGCTTTCCCCAAAGTCTCCACCTCAACAATAAGAAAAGGCCCCATCCAAAGGCCGGCAAGCTGCAGTGCTGAATGCTCCATGCAATCCTTCAGCAAAACAAGAGCACAAAACTTTACAGTAGCAGACATGCTGCCTAAAGCCATAACAAACCCATAGACACCTAGATACCCCAAAACTCACTAGTGGACACAGCACTACCCTTCAGAGAGACAAGATCCAGCTCCACCCACAAGAACATAGGCACAAGTACAGCCAATCAGGAAACCTTCACAAGGCACTGGTCCAGCACCACTCATGGAACGCAGACTCCACAAGTAAGAAGAACTATGACTTCCCAGTCTGCAGAAAAGGGTACCCAAAGGACAGCAAATTAAACAAAATGAAAAGACAGTAAAACATGCAGCCGATGAAAAAAAAATGGTAAAAACACACAACAAAACAAATGAAGAGGAAATAGCCAGTCTACCTGAAAAGAATTCAGAATAATGATGGTAAAGATGACCCAAAATTTTGAAAATAAAATGAAGACACAGATAAATAGATTGGAGTCACAGATTGAGATGATACAAAAAATGTTTAATAAGCACTTAGGAAAATGAAAGAATACACAGTCAGCAATGAACAACAAACACTGAGATTAAAAATACACCAGAAAGAACATATAGCATAGTAACTGAGGCATAAGAATGGGTAAGTGAGCTGGAATATATAATGCTGGAAATAACTCAAACAAAGCAGAATAAATAAAAATGAATAAAAAGAAATGAGGACATTCTCAGAGACCACTGGGATAACATTGAGTGTAACAACATTCGAATCATAGGTGTCCCGGAAGAAGACAACAGAAAAAGCATGAAAAATTATTTGAGGAGATTATAGTAGAAAACTTACCTAAAATGGGAAAGGAATTAATCACCCATGTCCAAGGTGTCCAGAGAGTCCCATAAAGGGTAAACCGAAGAAGAAACGTGCCAAGACACATCTTAATCAAACTAACAAGAATCAAACACAAAGAACAAATATTAAAAGCAGAAACAGAAAAGCAACAAATAATATACAAGGGAATCCCTATAAGAGTAACATGTGATCACTTAACAGAACCTCTCCAGGCAAGAAGGAAATAGCATGATATACTTAAAGTGATGAAAGGAAAAAACCTACAACCAAGATTACTCTACCAGCAAGGATTTCATTCCTTCAAAGGAGAAATCAAAAGCTTTACAGACAAGCAAAAATTAAGAGAATTCAGCACTTCCACCACTACTGTAAAGTTGTAATTCAGCTTTACTACAAATACTAAAGGAACTTC
Organism: Okapia johnstoni; assembly: GCA_024291935.2. Lineage (NCBI taxonomy): Eukaryota > Metazoa > Chordata > Mammalia > Artiodactyla > Giraffidae > Okapia > Okapia johnstoni. The sequence continues at coordinate 49,338,901 of CM044305.1, read as the reverse complement.
TTTATATAGGAAACACGAGAAAGAAAAGGCCTACAAAAACAAACCCAAAACAATAAATGGTAATGTAAATGGACTAAATGCTCTAACCAAAAGACAAAGATTGGCAGAATGAATACAAAAGTAAAGAACCCTACATATGCTTTCTTCAAGATACCCACCTCAGATGTAGGGATATAGACAGACTGAAAGTGAGGGGCTGGAAAACACATATTTCATGAAAACACAAATCAAAAGTAAGTGGGAGTAGCTATACTCATATCAGATAAAATAGTCCTTAAAATAAAGACCATTACAAGAGACAAGGAAGGACATTACATAAAGATCAAGGGATCAATCCACAAATATATAACAATTGTAAATATTTATGCACCAAACACAGGAGTACCTCAATACATAAGGCAAATGCTAACAACTATTAAAGGGGAAATCAACAGTAATACACTAACAGTTGGAGATTTAATACTCTACTCAAACCAATGGACAGATCATCAAGACAGAAAATTTAAAAAGAAACACAAACTTTAAATGATATTTGGATCATTTGGACCTGATTGATATTTACAGGGCATTTCATCCAAAAACAGTAGATTTCACATTTTTCTCAAGTGTACATAAAATTTTCTCCAGGATAGATTAGAACTTGGGTCACAATTTTAAAAACTGAAATCATTTCAGGCATCTTTTCTGACCACAACACTATAAGATTAGATATCAACTACAGGGGAAAAAAAAAACTGTAAAAACTACAAAGACATGGAGGCTAAACAATGCACTTCAGAATAACCAACAGATCACTGAAGAAATCAAAAATGGAATTAAAATATACCTAGAAACAATGACAATAAAAATACAACAAATCTAAACCTATGGGATGCAGGGGAAAAAAAACAGTGCTCAGATGGAAATTTATAGCAATGCAAGTCTACTTCAAGAGAAAGGAAAAGCATCAAATGAATAATTTCACATTACACCTAAAGCAACTAAGAAAAGAAGAACAAAACCCCCAAAAGTTAGTAGAAGGAAAGACATCAAAAAACTAGAGCAGAAATAAATGAAAAATATACAAAGAAGACAATAGCCAAGATCAATAAAACTGAAAGCTGATTCTTTGACAAGATAAACAAAATTCACAAATAATTAACCAGACTCATCAAGGAAAAAGAGAGAAGACTAAAATCAATAAAATTAGAAATTAAAAGGAGAAGTTATAACAGATAACACAGAAATACCAAGGATCATAACAGAATACTATGAGCAACTGTATTCCAATAAAAGGACAATCTGGAAGAAATGGAAAGATTTTTTAGAAAAGTATAACCTTCCAAAGCTGAACCAGGAAGAAATACAAAATATGAACACACCAATCAGAAGCACAAAAATCGAAACTATAATCAAAAGTTTTCCAACAAACAAAAACCCAGGCCTGATAGTATTACAGGCAAATTCTATGAAATGTTTAGAGAAGAGCTAACACTGAAATTCTCAAACTATTTCAGAAAATTGCAGAGAGGGAAAAACTCCTGAACACATCCTACTAGGCCACCATCAACCTGATACCAAAAACAGATAAAAATACCACACACAAAAAAGAAAACTACAGGCAAATATCATTGAAAAATATAGATGTAAAACTCTCAACAAATTTCTAGCAAATGGAATCTAACAACACATTAAAAGAATCATACATCATGATCAAGTGGGCTTTGTCCCAGGGATGCAAGGATTCTTCAATAAAAGCATATCAATCAATATGATACATCATATTAATCAATTAAAAGATTAAAAAAACACATGATTATCTCAATAGATGCAGAGAAAGCTTTTGACAAAATTCAACATCCATTTACGATAAAGAACTCTCTAGAAAATAGGCATAGAAAGATCTTACCTCAACATAATAAACACCATATATGACAAACCCACAACAAACAGTAATCTCAATGGTGAATGAGTGAAAGCATTTGCACTAAGATCAGGAACAAGATGAGGGTGCCCACTCTCACAACTATGTTACAACATAGTTTTGGAATTCCTTGTCACAGCAATCAAAGAACTAAAAGAAATAAAAGGAATCCAGATGGGAAAAGAAGCAAAACTTGCACCTTTTGCAGATGACATATATAGAAAGCCCTGAAGATGCCAGCAGAAAATTACTAGAGCTAATCTATGAATATAGTAAAGTTGCATGATATAATATTAATACACAAAAATCCCTTCATTCCTATATACTAACACTGAAACATGAGAAATAGAAATTAAAGAAATAATCCCATTCACCATTGCAACAAAAAGAACGAAATGCCTAGGAATAAACCTACCTAAAGAGAGAGATATTTATGCAGAACATTTTAAAACATTGATGAAAGAAATCAGAGATGACACAAACAGATGGATAGATAAACCATGTTCTTGGATTGCAAGAATCAATATTGTGAAAATGACTATAAAACCCAAGGCAATCTACAGATTCAATGTAATTCCTATCAAACTACCAATGATATTTTTCATAAAACAAGAACAAAAAATTTCACAATTTGTATGGAAATGCAAAAGACCCTGAATATCAAAAGCAACCTTGACAAAGAAAAATAGAGCTGGAGGAATTAACCGTCTTGACTTCAGACTATACTACAAAGCTACAGTCATCAAGAGAGTATGGTACTAGCAGAAAAGCAGAAATGTAGACCAATGGAACAAGATAGAAAGCTCAGTGATAAACCCACGAATCTATGGGCACCTAATCTTTGACAAAGGAGGCAAAAATATACAGTGGAAAAAAGACAGTCTCTTCAAGAAATGGTCCTCAGAAAACTAGTCAAAAACGTGTAAAAGAAAGAAATTTGAACATCTCCTATACCACACACAAAAATAAACTCAAAATGGATTAGAGATATGAATGTAAGATCAGAAGCTATAAAACTCTTAGAGGAAAATGTAGGCAGAACACTGTATGTCATAATTCACAACAAGATCCTCTATGACCCACCTCCTTGAGTAATGGAAATAAAAACAAAATTAAGCAAATGGGACCTAATTAAACTTAGAAGCTTTTACACAGTGAAGGAAACTATAAGCAAGGTGAAAAGACAATCCTCAGAATAGGAGAAATTAATAGCAAATGAAAAACTGGCAAAGAATTAATCTCCAAAATATACAAGCAGCTCATGCAGCTCAATACCAGAAAAACAAACAAACCAATAAAAAAAGTGGGCAAAAGACTAAACAGACATTTACTCAAAGAAGACATAGCAAAGATGGATAAACCAGATGGCTAATAAACACATGAAAAGATGCTCAACATCGCTCATTGTTAGAGAAATGAAAATCAAAACTACAATGAGCTATCACCTTAAAATGACCAGAAAGGCCATCATCAAAACAACCTACAAACAATAAATGGTGGAGAGTGTGGTGAAAATGGAACCCTCTTGCCCTGTCAGTGAGAATGTAAATTGATACAGCCACTATGGAGAACAGTATAGAAATTCCTTAAAATCTAGGAATAAAACTACCATGCTGTGCTGTGCTTAGTTGCTCAGTCATGTCTGACTCCTTGCAACCCCATGGACTGCAGCCTGCCAGCCTCCTCTGTCCATGGAGATTATTCAGGCAAGAATACTATAGTGGGTTGCCATGCCTTCCTCCAGGGGCTTATCCCAGACCAGGGGACGAACCCAGTTCTCCCACATTGCAGGCAGATTCTTTACTGTCTGAGCCACAAGTGAAGCCCAAGCATAGAGTTCCTCCTGACCCAAGAATCGAACTGGGGTCTTCTGAATTGCAGGTGGATTCTTTACCAGCTGAGCTACCTGGGAAGCCCAAAACTACCATATGACATTGCAATCCCACTTCTGAGCATATACCCTGAGAAAACCACTATTGAAAGAGACACATGTACCTCTGTCATTCCAGCGTTACTTACAATAGCCAGGACATGGAAGCAACCTAGATGTCCATTGACAGATGAATGGATAAAGAAGTTGTGATACATACATACAATGGAATATTACTCAGGCATAAGAAGGAACATATTCAATTCACCTTAATGAGGTAGACAGAGCCTATTATACTGAGTGAGAGAGATGAGATGCTTGTGTTCAGTTGTGTCTGACTCTTTGGGACGCTATGGACTAGCCCACCAGGCTCCTCTATCCATGCAATTTTCCAGGCAAGAATACTGGAGGGGGTTCCATTTCCTTCTTCAGAGGATCTTCTGGATACAGGGATCAAATCCAGGTGTCCTGCATCTCCTGCATTGGCAGGCCAATTCTTTACCTGTAGCACCACCTGGGAAGCCCTATACAGGGTGAAGTAAGTAAGAAAGAGAAAAACAAATGTCGTATATTAACATATATATATATATATATATATATGAAATCTAAAAAGATGACACTGGTAAGCCTATTTGCAGGGAAGCAATGGAGATGCGGACATAAAGAACAGACTTGTGGACACAGTGGGTGAAGGAGAGGGAGGGATGAATTGAAAGAATAACACTGAAACATGTACATTACTATATGTAGAAGAGATAGCCAGTGGGAATTTGCTGTATAATTCAAAGAGCTCAAACCCAGTGGTCTCTGACAACATAAAGGAGTGGGCTAGGGTGGAAGGTGGTATGAGGTTCAAGAGGGATGGGACATATGTATACCTATGACTGATTCATGTTGATGTATGGCAGAAACTAACAGAATATTGTAAAGCCATTATCCTCCAATTAAAAATAAATTTCAGAAAAGATCCTGATGAAAATGTCAAAGAAATCACAAACAGATGGAGAGATATGCCATATTCTTAGTTTTGAAGAATCAGTATTGTAAAAATGACTATACTGCACAAAGCAAGCTACAGATTCAATGCAATCCCAATCAAATTACCAAAGGCATTTTTCACAGAATTACAACAATTTTACACTTCATATGGAAACACAAAAGACACTGAGTAGCCAAAACAATCTTGAGAAAGAAGATTCCTGGAGGAATCAGGCCCCTTGACCTCAGACTATACAAAAGCTACAGTCATCAACAACAACAAAAAAAGTGGGATACTTACAGAAAAATAGATACAGATCGATGGAACCAAAGTCTAGAAATAAAGCCATGCCCACCTAATCTATGACAAAGAATACACAATGTGGAAAAGGCAGTCTCATCAGTAAGTAGTCCTGGGAAAGCTGGATAACCACATGTCAAAGAATTAAATTAGAGCACTCCCTAACACCATGTGGTGCATGTGCTCATTAGTGTCTGATTCTTTGTGATCCCATGGATTCTAGTCCACAAGATTCCTCTCTGTATGGAATTTTCCTGGCAAGAATACTGGAGTGGGTTGCCATTTCCTACTCCAGGGGATCTTCCCACAGCTGGGATCAAACCTGCATCCTGTCTCCTGCATTGGCAGGTGAATTCTTTACCACTGAACTACCTGGAAAGCCCACCCCTAACAACATACCCACAAAAAAACTCAAAATGGATTAAGAACCTAAATGCAGAGGCAGATACTATAAAACTCTTACAGGGAAATATAGATAGAACCCTCCGACATAAATCTCAGCAAGGTATTTTTTCTGTCTACCTCCTAGAATAATTAATATAAAAGCAAAAATAAACAAATTGGACCTAACTAACCTTAAAACCTTTTTGTATCACGATGAAACCCTAAACAGGATGAAAAGACAACACTCACAATGAGAGAAAATATTTGCAAATCAAACAACTGACAATAAATTGATCTCCCAAATAAACAAACAGCTCATGCAGCTCAATATCAAAAATATGAACAACCAGTCAAAAAAATGGGTGGAAGACCTAAATATACATTTTTCCATAGAAGACATATAGATGGCCAAAAAACATATTAAAAGATGTTCAACATTATTAATTATTAGAGAAATGTAAATCAAAATTAAAATGAGTTTTCAACTCACAGAAAACTGAGTGGTTGGTACCAAAATTATATAAACAGTAAATGCTGCAGAGGGTATGGAGAAAAGGGAACACTCGTACACTGTTGGTGGGAATGTAAATTGTTGCAACCACTATGGAGAACAGAACAGAATGGAGGTTCCTTAAAAAAAATAACAATTAAAAATAGAGATACCATATGACCCAATAATCCCATTGCTAGACATATAATCAGAAAAAAAAATCATCGTTCAAAAGGATGCATGCACTCTGATGTCCATTGCAGCACTACTTCCAGTAGCCAGCACAAGGAACTTCCCCCAAATGCCCATTGACAGACGAATGGATAAAGAAGATGTGGTATATAAATAAATAAATAAATGTATATATATATATATATATATATATATATATATATATATATATATATGTTAGTCACAGAAAAGAATAAAATAGTGTCATTTCTAGAGATGTGGATGGACTTAGAGACTGTCATACAGAGTGAAGTAAGAAAGAGAAAAATAAGTATAATACTAAACATCATATAATACCACCTGAAAGTAGAGTCACAGATGTAGAGATCAAACTTCTGATTACCAAGGGAGAAGGAGTGATGGGATGAATTGGGAGATTGCGTCTGGCATATATTCACTCATGCATGCATGCTAAGTAGCTTCAGTCATGTCTGACTCTGCAACCATATGGACTGTAGCCCTCCAGGCAACTCTATCCATGGGATCCTCCAAGCAACAGTAATGGAGTAGGTTACCATGCACTCCTCCAGGGGATCTTCCCGACACAGGGATCTAACTCACATCTATTCTGTCTCCTGCATTTGGCAGGTAGGTTATTTACACTAGCGCTACCTAGAAAGTCCATATATTCACTACTAGGTATAAAATAGATAATTTAATGAGAACCTAATGTACAGCACAGGGAACTCTGTTCAGCGTTCTGTGGTGGCCTAAATGGGAAGGAAATCTAAAAAGGAGTGGATATATGATTCATGTTGCTGTACAGCAAGAAACTAGCACAGTATTATAAAGCAAATATACTCCAATAAAATTTAATTTAAAAGAAGTTGGTGTACATTAGTTACCAAATCTTTCAGGAAATTATTATTTAACCAGCTGGAAATCAATATAACTTGCTCTATTTGCTATACATCTCTCCATTAATCAACTAGGATACTATAAATGATTTTTTGGTCTAAGACATTGAGAGGTACATTCACTGTGTTGACCTTCCAGCCCAATCATGCTTTAAAATAAAGAAATTATTAATAAATCCTATTTATACTTCACCATTCATATTTTCTTTGGCACCTATCTTTCATCAACTCTTGACTTTTCCTCCTGACCTGTGGCTTACCTAACATCAGCCATTGGTCCTATCTAGAAGCTTGCTTCCTTCTTTTTTTAACTCTAACTATACAATGCAGTTTTTGCCTTCCTAAATACATTTTCAGTTCAGTTGAGTCACTCAGTCATGTCCAACTGTTTGTGACCCCAGGGACTGCAGCATGCCAGGCTTCCCTGTCCATCACCAACTCCTGGAGCTTACTCAAACTCATGTCCATCGAATCAATGATGCCATCCAGCCATCTTATCCTTTGTCATCCCCTTCTCCTCCTGCCTTCAATCTTTCCCAGCATCAGGGTCTTTTCCAATGAGTCAATTCTTCGCATCAGGTGGCCAAAGTATTGGAGTTTCAGCTTCAGCATCAGTCCTTCCAATGAATATTCAGGATTGATTTCCTTTAAGATGGACTGGTTGGATCTCCTTGCAGCCCAAGGGTCTCTCAAGAGCCTTCTCTAAACCCACAGTTGAAAAGCATCAATTCTTTGGTGCTCAGCTTTCTTTATCGGAGAAGACAATGGCAACCCACTCCAGTACTCTTGCCTGGAAAATCCCATGGATGGAGGAGCCTGGTAGGCTGCAGTCCATGGGGTCGCTAGGAGTGGGACACGACTGAGCGACTTCACTTTTAATTTTCACTTTCATGCATTGGAGAAAGAAATGGCAACCCACTCCAGTATTCTTTCCTGGAGAATCCCAGGGACAGCGGAGCCTGGTGGGCTGCTGTCTATGGCATCGCACAGAGTCGGACACGACTGAAGAAACTTAGCAGCAGCAGCAGCAGCTTCCTTTATAGTCCAACTCTCACATCCATACATGACTACTGGAAAAACCATAGCTTTGACTAGACGGACCTTTGTTGGCAAAGTAATGACTCTATTTTTTAATATGCTGTCTAGGTTGATCACAGCTTTTCTTCCAAGGAACAAGCATCTTTTAATTTTGTGGCAGCAGTCACCATCTGCAGTAATTTTGGAGCCCCACAAAAATAGTCTCTCACTGTTTCCATTGTTTCCCCATATATTTGCCATGAGGTGGTGGAACCAGATTACATGATCCTAGTTTTTTGAAAAAGTTGTGATCACTTGAGTCATACTTTAAGTACACAGTGAACTGTTTCTATTTCATCAGTAAAGGTATTGATCATTAGAAAAACAAGGTAGCAAGGTAGGAAAGAAGGAGTAAAGGATATACAAAGAGTCAGAAAGCAATAAAGAAAATGGAAATAGTAAGTCTGTCTATTAATAATTAGTTTAAATTAAAGGGATTATTATAGTAAAAGACGTGGGATTGCTGAATTGATTTTTAAAAAGCCCAATAGCCAATGATATACTGCCTACAAAAGACATTTTGGTTTTAAGAATACATATAGACTGCATTATTTCTTGCCTAGTAACAGGAAAAAAGAAAAAAGAGGCTGCAGAACACCTTCACAGAAGGAAATTTAGACCTTGCCATTTAAGGGGAGAAAGTGGGAGGAGTGAGTTTTTTTCCAGTGTCTTGAATTATTGCCTTTGGCAAGAATAATCCATGGTGGTGTAACTTGGGTGGCATATTAAAATCTCCTTCAAGACAAGGATGCAGGCCAAAGATAAAGCCTAGCATACAAAGGACTCATATGAAACCAGCTAAAGTTAGATCAAAGAAGAGTCCATGTCAGTACTTAATATGCTTTCCATGACTTGATTATGTAATACCTGTCGGATATCATTTCAGAGTTCAGCAACACAATTTGCCCTTTAAACTCCAGAGTGTCAACATGCAAAACACAATTTTGGTATTACACAGAGGATAACCACAACCCATAATCATACAATCTTTTGAAAAAAATGGTTTATTTAAAATATTTAAAATTTTTACAGTATCTAGGACAAATGGGCACTATAAAATAATCCTCCCAAAAATATTTAGGTACGTTTAATAGTTTTTTCTGCTAAATGGATGAGGGACTCTGTGGAAAATACAGTCTTGCTCATGCCCAGCAATACCAAAATGAAACAGACTGTCCACTAGGATGTAAAGGACCCTCTGTAAGACTCAGGTTTTATTCATTGCAATCATTTAAGTGGGATTCTATTGCAGAGGGTTTCCTTAAATTGTTACCTAACTAGATAATGGAAAGTGCAAGGATAAAATGTCTTCTCCACATTTATATGAAGACAAAAATGTGCTTTAGACTTCTCAGCTGTATTTGTAGTCACACAGGACGTGTTCTATTAATAATCCCACTGTGATGTCTGGACAAGTTCAACTTGATTGGACTGAGAATTACCTATGCTTAGAGAACTGGAATACTAGGGGAAATGGTTCCCTTAAAGGAGATGAAAGTACCACTAATGGATCTCATGTCCTGATAAATAAGAATCAGCCTTGGAAAGAGGGTGAGAGCTCCCACATAGGGATATTTACAAGAATTTTCTCTATACCACCAACTCAACTACTCCTCCAGTTTCCTTTTCCCTTTCACCATTCCAGGAAATAATGACCCAGATTCTTTTCAATAGTACAAAACTTTTTCTGCTTGCAGTCTCTGATCCTTACTCCATTAGCTCATGGATGAAACTCCCAACCCTTTCAGCATCCCGTGAGTTTAGCTTTTCCAGACTGGGAAATTTAGGTACTCTCAGAGATATATGAAGTCTTCTAAGTGGGACACAGGAATGGATGATTGTAAGGGATCAATTCATAAATCCTAAACTTCCATATTTACTCTTATCTATATTTTCGTGTGAAAATGCACTTGGGGTCAATCCCTCAAGCTGAATTCCCACACCCTCTTTTTATTTCACACCGCCTTTGTTCTGTTTACAAAAGAAAGGCACACTTCTCACTCAGTCCAGAATCCTGTCCACGGAGGTCTTTCCATGAGTAATACCCTCCTGTGTAGCAAACAAGAAGACATTTCCAAATATTTGGTCCTACAGTCCCCCCTTATGGCAGAAATAACTTTCTATTCATCTCATTGAGATATGTATTTCAATAAATCAGTACTTTTTAGGTTTAATAATTTTCAAATTTTTGTAATGTAGTCCACTTTGATCAATGTGTATTACTGATAAAAATTTATTCTGGATTGAAATCTAATTATAATTAACAATTAAGCCTTAAGGTCATGGGTGATTTTAAAAAAGAAGAAAATGGATGAAATAGTAGGAGAATTTAACAATCCACACACATCAATGGAAAGATCATGCAGACAGAAAATCAATAAGGCAACAGAGGTCTAACTTACACAATAGACCAGTTGGACTTAACTGATACCTACAGGACACTATATCTGAAAAAAAAAAAAAAAAAACAGAATGTACAATGTTTTCAAGAGCACATGGGGTGTTCTCTAGGAGAGACCACAAATTAGGTCATAAAAAAGCCTTAACAAATTTAAGAGGATAGAAATTATCTCAAACATCTTTTTTGAAAACAATGGTACGAAACTGGAAATCAGCCACAGAAAGAAAAATGGGAAAAGAGTGAATGTTGGGCTTCCCTTGTAGCTCAGTCGGTAAAGAATCTGCCTTCAGTGCAGGAGACGTGGGTTTGATCCCTGGGTTGGGGAGATCCCCTGGAGAAGGAAATGGCAACCCACTCCAGCAGCCTTGCCTGGAAAATCTCATGGACAGAGGAGCCTGGTGGGCTGCAGTCAATGGGGTCGCAAAGAGTCGGGTACGACTGAGCGACTATCATCATACCATAGAGACTAAACAACATGCTATTAGAAAAAAATGGCTAAATGATGAAATCAAAGAAGAAATCAGAAAATATCTCAATGCAATTGAAAATATAAACATAGCTTTATAAAACCTATGGGATATAGCAGAAGTAGTTCTAAGATTAAAGTTTATAGTAATACAGACCTTCTTCAAGAGACAAGAAAAATTTATCAAATAAACAACCTAACTTACTACTTAAAGGGATCAGGAAAAGAACATATGAAACCCAAGGTCAGCAGAAGGAAGGAAACAATAAAGATCAGAGAGGAAATAAATAAAATAGGGATAAAATAGAAAAGATCAATATAAAAAAGAGCTGAGTTCTTAAGATAAAATTGACAATCCTCTAGCTAGGCTCATCAAGAAGAAAAGTGAGGAGACTAAAATCAGTAAAATAAGGAATGAAAGAGAAGAAATAACAACTGATATCACAGATTATAAAAAAATTATTAGCAAATATTATAAACATTTATATGCCGACAAATTGGACAACCTAGAAGAAATGGACACATTTCTAAAAATGTAAAACTTGCCAAGGCAGAGTAAAAAGGGAACATAATTGCAACAGACCAATAGAGTCTGTAATTTTAAATTTCCCTCCAAACAAAAATCCACAACCAGATAGTTTCACTGGGGAAATTCAATGAAACATGCAAAAAAGAACCTACACTTATCCTGTTCAAAGTATTCGAAAAAACTGAAGAGATGAGAACACTCTCAAATACATTCTATGAAGCCACCATCAACCTGGCACCAAAACCAAAGATACCACAAAAAAAAAAGAAAATTACAGAACAATATCTTTGATGAATATAGATGTAAAAATCCTGAAAATATTAGCAAGCTGAATTCAACAATACATAAAAAGGATGATCAAGTGGGATTCACTCCGGGATCATAAGGATGGTTCAATGTATGCAAATCAACTAATGCAATAAGGAACATGAACAGGAGGAAAGATAAAAACCATATGATCATTTCATTAGATGCAGGAAATGCATTTGACACAACTCAACATCCATTTATTTCAAAAACTCTCACCAAAACGGGTATAGAGGAAATATATATGTACATAATAAAGGCCACATGTGACAAATCCACAGCCAACATTAGTGAAAAGATGAAAGCCTTTCATTCACATTCTAAGTGGTGAAAAGAAATTTAGCCTTTCTGCTAAATTCAGGAACAAGATAAGGATGCCCAGTCTCACCACTTCTATTTAACATAATATTGGAAGTCCTAGCCACAGTAGTCAAAAAAGAAAAAGAAATAAAATATATCCGAATTGGAAGGGTAGAATTAAAATGGTCACTATTTGCCAATGACATATACACTAATGTAGAGAAACCTAAGTCTCCATACAAAATTATTAGAACTAATAAATGAATTCAACAAGGTAAGAGGATATAAAATTATCATACAGAAATCTGTTGCATTTCTTCATAGTAAAATGAAATATTGGAAAAGAAAGAATAAAACCTTATTTAAGTCTTGTCACCAAAAAAAAAAAAAAAAAAAAATACACCTAAGAATCAGCTTAACCTAGGAGATAAAAGACCTATCCACTCAAACCTACAAACATGGATAAAGGAAATTCAAGATCGTTCAAACAAATGAAAAGATAGACCATGTTCTTGGGTTGGAATAATTAATATTGTTATAATGGCCATCTATCTAAATTAACCTACAGATTCAATGCAATCTCTATCAATTTCTCAAGACATTTTTTTCACAAAACTAAAAGAGATAATCCTAAAATTTACATGGAACCACAAAAGACACAGAAATGCCTAAGCAATTCTGAGGAAAAAGAACAAAGCAAGAGGCATACCCCTCTTGGATGTCACAAAATACTACGAAGCTACAGTAATCAAAACAGCGTGGTATTGGGATAAAAAACCTACATGTAGGTCAATGGAACACAATAGAGATTCCAGAATCAAATCCACATGCCCATGGCCAATTAATCTATGACAAAGGAGGCAAGAATATACAATGGAGGAAAGACAGTCTCTTTAACAAGTGGTGTTGGGAAACCTCGACAGCTACATGTAAATCACTGAAGGTAGAACACTCCTCACACTATATATGAAAATAATCTCAAAATGTTTTAAAAACCTAAATATAAGACATGACACCATAAAACTTCTAAAAGAGAACGTAAGCAAAATATTTTCTGACATAAATTGTAGAAATATTTTTTAGACAAGCCTCCCAAAAGGAAAGAAATAAAAGCAAAAATGAACAAATATGACCTAATCAAACTTACAAGCTTTTTTGCACAGCAAAGAAAATCAATAGAATAAAAAGACAATCTATGAAACTGACAATAATAGTATCCAAAATATATAAATGGCTTATACAACTCAATATTAAAAAAAAATTCAATCCAATCAAAAAATGGGCAGAAGATCTACATAAACATTTTTCTGAAGAGGACATACAGATGGCTAGCAGGCACATGAAAACATGCTCCGCATTGCTAATTATTAGAGAAATTGAACACAAAACTACAATAAGGTGTCACCTCACACATGTCAGAATGGCTATCATCAAAAAAAATCTACAAATAATAAATGCTGAAGATGTGTAAAGGGAGTCCTTGTATGCTGTAGCTGGGAATGTAAATTGGTGCAACTATTTTTGAAAAAGCAGTGGAGCTTCCTTAATACTAAAAATAGAGCTACTATATGATTGAGCAATCCCATTTCTAGGTATATATTTGGAAAGAAAATAAAATCTCTAAACAAAAAACACTTCATTGCTTTTAGCAGCACAAGTTACAATAGCTAAGACAAGGAAATAATCGAAGTGCATCAACAGATGATTGGCTGAAGAAGATGTTATATATATATATATATATATATATATACATATATATATATATATATATATATATAATGAAATATTACTTAACCGTAAGAAAGAGTGAAATATTGCCATTTGTATCATTATGGATTGACCTAGACAGCATCATACTTAATTAAGTAAATCAGAGAAAGAGAAATATATGATATTATGATATGTAGAATCTAAAAAATAATACAAACTAATATTAAAGTGTGTTTTATGGCTCAAGTCAAATTACAGTATTATGCTGTTCATTATGTATTTTATTTTCCATCCTTTAAATTAGTTTATTTATCTATTTTTTAACTTTACAATATTGTATTTTTTTGCCATACATTGACATGAATCCACCATGGGTGTACATGATTTCCTCTTCTGGAAAGATCAATACTTTAAAAACTTTAACTTTGTTTGCTGTGTTCACATCATAGTGTACAAGCATCATTTTTAGTTTGGCTTTGAGAATTACTCTGGTGTTAAGTTTATAGAAAAATGTATAAAAGAAACTGAAGTTTTGGTTTTATTTTTATAATTGTAAAGTTAAAGTTTGATTAAAATGGTCAAAAAAATAAAAAAATAATACAAATTAAAATATAAATCCTATGCTTCCCTGATAGCTTAGAGGGTAAAGAATCTGCTCGCAGTGAGGGAGACCTGGGTTAGATCCCTGGATTGGGAAGATCCCCTGGAGGAGGGCATGGCAACCTACTTCAGTATTCTTGCCTGGAGAATACCCATGGACATAGGAGCCTGGCAGGCTACAGTTCATGAGGTCACAAAGAGTCAGACATGACTGAGTGACTAAGCACAGCACGGTACATGCTATAATATGATAAAGACAATTTTATTTTTTTTATTTTTTTAGCTTTTTATAAGGACTAAATTTCAGATGAATATTGTTTATGAATATTGATGCAAAAAATTCCAAAATAAAATTTTAGTGAGCAGATTTCAACAGCAAGTTAAGAGAACATCATGATCAAGAACAGTTTATAAATAAACAAGAAGTTGATTCAATAATAAAAAATCTATTAATATAAACTATTATATTAATACGTTAATAGTTCTGAAAAAACCTTTGAAAACATTCAACATTTGCTGCCAGGAACTAGGATGAGAGGGAATGCGGAAAAAGTGCTCAGTGACTGTAGGGCTTCATTTTCTAGTGATGAAAATGTTTTGTTTCTAAATTATGTGAATGTTCTCAATGAAATGTTTTCACTTTAAATTGTTATTTTTAAGTTATGTGACCAGGTGGTGCAGTGGTAAAGAATCCACTTGCCAATGCAGGCTACAAAGGAGACACGGGTTCATTCCCTGAGTCAGGAAGATCTCCCAGAGGAGGAAATGGCAACCCGCTTTAGTATTCTTGCCTGGAGAATCCCCGTGGACAGAGGAGCCTGGTGAGCTACAGCACATTGGGTCGCAAACAGTCGGACACGACTGAGTGACTAAGCACTAATGCATATGCAAAACAAAAATACAATTACAGACATAGGAAAAAATACTTATGATTATCAAGAAGAAAGGGAAAGAGAGGGACAAACGGGGAGTACGGAACTAAGAGATACAAGCTACTATGCATTAAATAGATAAGCAGCAAGGTTTTATTTTATATCACAGAAAATTATATTATCTTGTAATAACCTATAATGGAAAAAAACCTGAAAAATATATATATATATATATATATATATATATATATATATATATATATATAAATATATAAATATTTGAATCACTTTTCTGTACACCATAAATAATAAAATATTGTAAATCAACTATATTTCAATTAAAAAAGAATTATCTCAATATATAAATGCAGTATATCACAAACCCACAGTTAATATCATACTTAAGGTGAAAAACTGAAAACCTTTATTTTTAAAATTTCAGGAATAAGGACATTGGTGCCCTCTCTCACCATTCTATTCAACTCAGTCCTGGATGTCTTAGCCAGAGCAACTAAACAAGGAAAAGAAATAAAAGGCATCTGAATCAAAAATGAAGAAATAAAATTGTCTTTGTTTGAAGATGACACTATGTTATATAGAAAATTCTAAATACTCTACCAAAAAAATTTAGATATACTCAATAAATTTCAGTAAAGTTGAAGTATATAAAATCAATGTAAAAAAAAAATCAGCCATTTTTCTTTACCTTAACATGAAATATCAGAAAGAAATTTAAAAAAAAAACAATACCATTTATAATAGCATCAAAAACAATAAAAAATACTTATTCAACATCCATTAGATCATTGAAAAAGCAAAAGAGTTCCAGAAAAACATCTACTTATGCTTTATTGACTATGCCAAAGCCTTTGGCTGTGTGTATCACAACAAACTGTGGAAAATTCTGAAAGAGAGGGGAATACCAGACCACCTGACTTGCCTCCTGAGAAATCTGTATGTAGGTCAAGAAGCAACAGTTAGAACTGGACATGAAACAACAGACTGGTTACAAATTGGGAAAGGAGTATGTAGGAGTATGTAAAGGCTGTATATTGTCACCCAGTTTATTTAAATTATATTCAGAGTTCATCATGAGAAATGCTGGGCTGGATGAAGCACAAGCTGGAATCAAGATTGCTGGGAGAAATATCAATAACCTCAGATATGCAGATGTCACCACCCTTATGGCAGAAAGTGAAGAAAAACTAAAGAGCCACTTGTGGAAAGTGAAAGAGGAGAGTGAAAAAGTTGGCTTAACACTCAACATTCAGAAATCTAAGATCATGGGCATCTGATCCCATCACTTCATGACAAATAGATGAGGAAACAGTGAGAGACTTTATTTGAGGGGGCTCCAAAATCACTGCATATGGTGAGTGCAGCCATGAAATTAAAAGAAAAAGACACTTGCTCCTTGGAAAAAAAGCTATGACCAACCTAGACAGCATATTAAAAAACAGAGACATTATGTTGCCAACAAAGGTCTGTCTACTCAAAGCTATGGTTTTTCCAGTAGTCATGTATGGATGTGAAAGCTGGACCATAAAGAAGGCTAAGCACTGAAAAATTGATGCTTTTGAACAGTGGTGTTGGGAAGACTCTTTGAGTCCCTTGGACTGCAAGGAGATCCAACCAGTCCATCCTAAAGGAAACCAGTCCTGAATATTCATTGGAAGGACTGATGCTGAAGCTGAAACTCCAATAATTTTGCCACCTGATGCGAAGAACTGACTCATTGGAAAAACCCTGATGCTGGGAAAGATTGAAGGTGGGAGGAGAAGGGGTCGACAGAGGATGAGATGATTGGATGGTATGACCAACTCAATGGACAAGAGTTTGAGTAAGCTCCAGGAGTTGGTGATGGACAGGGAAGCCTGGCATGTTACAGGCTATGGGGTCTCAAAGAGTTGGACAAGACTGAGCAACTGAACTGAACTGAGGAATGAATTTAACTATGGAGGTAAAAGATCTCTGCACTGAATACTACAAGACATTTATGAAAGAAATTGAATAAGACACAACTGAAGAAAAATACATCTTATGTTCATGGCTTGGAGAATTAATATTGTTAAAATATCTACGTTACTCAAAGTCATCTACAGATTCAATGGAATCCCTATCAAGATATCAGTGACATTTTTATAAAAATAGAAAAATCCAACCATACAATTTGTATGAAACCACAAAAGATCCTGAATAGCTAAATCAATTCTGAAAAAGAAGAGCAAAGCAGGAAGCATCACACTTCTTAATTTTAAACTATATTACAAAGCTAGAACAGTTTTAAAAACATAGTATTGGCATAAACACAGAAAAATGGAAGAGAACCAAGAGCTTAGAAATAAACCTATGCATATTTGTTCAACTAATATTTGATAAGGAATCCAAGAACATTTAATGCTAAAGATAGTTTCTTCCAAATGGTTTAGAGAAATTTGGATATTTAAATGTGAATAAATGAAACTAGGCCACTATTTACACTACTCACAAAAATAATCCCAAAATTGATTAAGGATTTATACGTACAACCGTAAGTTATAAAATTCCTAGAAAAAATAGGGGACAATCTCGTTGATATTGACCTTGACAATGATTTTTTTTTTTGCATATGACACCTAAAGCACAGGCAATAAAAGCAAAAATAAATAATCACGGCTACATCAAAGTGAAAAGCTCGTGCACAGCCAAATAAATAACCAGCAGGATGAAGAGGCAACCTATGGAATGGAGGAAGATATTTGCGGTTCAAATATGTGATAAGAGGTTAATATATAAAATTTACACATAACTCATGTTATAGAAAAATCATCAACATCGTCATCATCATCATCATCATTACCATCTATTCAATCATGGCCTCAGCCTGAATAGTCATTTTTTCTAAGAAGGTATTCAAATTGCTAAGAAATACATGAAAAGGTGCTCCACATCACTAACCATCAGGGAAATAAAAATGAAACTACAATGCGATACAACCTCACACCTGTTAGAAAGGCTATAATCAAAAAGACAAGAGATAACAAGTGTTGCTGAGGATATAGAAAAACAGAGAACCCTAGGGTACTATTGGTGGGAAAAAAATATATAGGTTTCTATAAAACTAACATATAGTTATCAAATGACACAGTAATTCTACTTCTGGGTATATATTTGAAGGAAATAAAATTACTACCTTGATGAGATATTTGTACCCCCATGTTTATTGCCACATTACTTTCAGTAGCCAAGATGGAAGCAACTTGTATCCATTGTTAGAGGAGTGGATAAAGAAAATGTGATGTACACATAAGGAATGAAATATTATTCAACCACAAAAGAAAGAAAATCTTGCCATTTGTGATAACAGGAAAAATCTTGAAGGCATTATGCTAAAAGTGAACTGTCAGACAAAAAAGACAAATTTTCCATGATCTCTCTTGTACAGGGAGCTAAAACATCTAAACTCATAGAAACAGAGAATAAATTGATGGTAGGGGGAGTTGGGGATAGGAGTGAGTAAAATTGTTGAAGGAAGCAAAAAGGTACAAAATACATTTATAATACCTAGTTACAGAGATATATTCAGCATAGTGGCTACAGTCAATACTGTATTATATAGTTGGAATTTTCTAAGAGAATAGATATTAAAAGTTCTCATCACAAAAAATCAACTATGTGAGATAATAAATGTTAACCAAAGTTATTGTGGTTATCATTTTGCAATATATTCATTTACCAAATCATTATGTGTGGTCTTCTTTACAGACTGGGGCCTGGTGGACAGGAGTCGATGAAAAGAAAGAGAGAAAGACAGAAAGAGAGAGCAGTATCTCTTGAGTTACGTGGAAAACCAATAAAGCCCATGCACAGGACTTGTACCACTCACAAAGGCACAGGGCGTCCTCTCAAGGAGGTCTTGAAAGCCCGGGTGAGAAAGTGAGCTTGGCAGGCTTCCACGCTCTGAAGAGGATGAAGACAGAAAGAAGGACGCAGGGGACCCAGGTCTCTAGTGGAACAAGGGTATTTTATTAGCAGAAATGCAGGCTTATATATCTTTAGTAAAATGATTACTCAGCCATTACAAAGGATGAAATTCCATCAATTGCAACAAAATGGATAGTCTAATACATACAAGGTCGCTGACGCTGAAAAGAGTCACTGAAGGGAGTTACTGAAAGGAATCCAAGCAGGTACCCTTTCCCATGATCTCAGTCCTGAGAACTGCGTGCAGCTCTACTCCCTCCGGAATAGGAACTGATAAGGAACAGAGAATCCTTGACAAACGGCACACAAAGGAAGGAAAGTGCTACATACTGGATTCCTTAAAGTTAAACGTTCCCTGATAATTCCCCCCTTTTTTATTTTTTCATAATTGGGGGTGACTGTAGATACTTTAGTGAAAAAGGTCCTGACCAAATGAGTTTGTTTAGTTTGATCAATCTTAGTTGAAAGGCATCGGTATACTAGGACTATTATTAGCATTACAATTCCAGATCCAATACTATGTATAATGCTTTGAAACCATCTTCGAGGGTCCAGCCCAGATAATTGATCAGCTAGCTGTTCGGCTAAGGTTTCCAGATTGTTGGAAGAAGGTAAACTCTTAGAGAAGGCTGATTGTACATTTAAGGAAGCATTATCATGTAAGTCTTGTAAATGAAATTTGATTTGTTCCCAATTGCAGGCACTATAGTTGAACCAAACAGGGGTAATACAAAATTGAATAGAATTCTAATCACATTTTAGCAAAGCCTGTTTTTGTAAATCTATTAATTGATCTCCAACCCATTGGATAGCTATTTTTATTTTCTGTATTTCATCTAGAACTTTCTCATTTATCTGAGCCTGAGTGGTCCATATAGTATGAGCATCTTTAGTCCAATTTTAGAGAAAATTGTGTGTTTGAATTGAGGTTTGTTAAGCAATGCTGGCAACAAAAGCAGTAGTGCAAATGGCTATTAATCCCCAATTGCCAAGAGTTAGCTCTCCAATGAATCGTTTAGATCATTGGAGTAATTTAGTAAGTAACCAGGAGGCAAGTCCTGTCATGGGACCCTCTTTTCAGGGTCGTTGGAGATCTATTGGCAACCATAGACTATATCAATATCAAAGAATCAAAAGGGATTCATTTTTTAATACAGAGGAATTAAGACAAGTATACAATTTGCAATCTATACAAGTCACAGAACATAAAGTCTTATTAAACTGCAAGTTCCCTATAGCTATAACAAAAATAAGGGGAACACAAGCTTGTATGAAATATAAATTATTATAATGAAAGGAATAATGACTAGAACCATGACTAGTCTCTGTGAAATATCCAGTCCAAGTTACAAGTTCTTTGGTGTTCATGGCAAATTTCCGAATGTCCCATTGTTCAGGTCCAATCCGCTTATTGAGGACGATTCGAGGGCAAGGAGGTGCCATTACATCGTCAAGCCAGCCTAGAATTCCTTTGTCATGGTAGTGTTTCATCGTAGTATTTGTAGTTTTCCATGTTACTTTATCACATACAGTACTGTTAACTTCATCTGAACAGTCAGATAACCATATACCATGGGGACCCCAATCGACAGTGGTGCAATTGGCCACAAACATTAATTTTTCTGATTTGGCTTGACATCTGTCTCAACAAACAGGAGTATATTTAAAGTTCTTATAAGTAAATCCTTTGCATAATGTTTCTTGTCCTTTTTCTCGAGTTTCAGTAGTGTTGATATGGTTCTCATAAAAAGAAAGGGCAGTAAATAATCCAAGCAATGTCTGAAAGTCCTTTTTTGGAGGCAGGACAAAAGCCCAAGTTTGTTGGCTAACGTTTATGCATAATTTTGCTGGGCCCATGCATAAAGGAAGGATTTCATAACCTAGAGAAATATTAATTAATCTCCCTTCTTCCTCAGGGTGTGAGGGCCCCTCCAGGCTCCAAGGAGGAGGCATATGTATTGAGTCATTGGTACATGCGATTGGTCCTCTTTCTGTCCATTCTACAACCTGCAGTAAAGGAGGGTTGGTATATAAGCCCAGTAATTCATTAATTCAGCTTAAGCAGGGGAAGCAAAAGTAAGCAAAGCAAGCATAGTGATAAAAATATTTTCTGGATTCCGAGGCATTCCCTGTTGAGAAACCAGATTTTCAGCTTGATTAGTTGGGGTTTTTATCTGTCCCCAAGTAGGGAGATCATGAGGTAGATGACGTTGAGTGCGGTGTTTTTTGGAAATCTCTAAAGCCACCATGGCTTGTACTGGAACCTCCTCTTCCCGGGAATTTCATCTTTTCCTCTCTATCTTGAATGCCGGTGGTTCCCCAGGGGCGGATCTTCCAAAGAAGGAGCCAACTGACTTCGTTGGATCCACCTGGAGAAATATAAGCATATCCTTTTCCCTGTAAGATTAATTTCCCAGATTTCCATTGTTTGGCTAGCCCGTTTTGATACCAAATGGGCAGAGGAATAGAGGCATCCTGTGATCCCTCAAAATGTTTTTCTGCTCTTGTTAAGATATCTCCTTGAGGTAAGTTTAAAAAATTTAAAACAAATAAAGCTGTGTTAACAATAGTTATAGGTTTAGAGAATTGCTTATGTTGGAATTTAGTAAAGTCTGTTCTGGATAAGGAAGATAGGCATGTTCCTATGTATTCTCCCTTTTTAATTTTTTTTATTTGTAGCTTCAGTGTGTGATGTGTTTGTATATGGATAATATAAATGGGGGAAATGCAGTTCCTAATAAGAGATTGTAGTTCAAGAAAAAGTTGTTGTTGAATAATAGGTTGATTGGAGTGTATAGTGGAGGTTTCTATATTTTTAAATATAAAAATTGAATATAAGGAATCAGAGACTATATTAATGGGATAAGGATGTAAGTAAATAATTTGAATGAGAGCATATAATTTGTTTTGTTGAGCAGAATGAAATTTAGTATAAAAAATTTTATATTCTGTGAGAGACCAGAATGAGGCTTTGGTGGTTTTGGTCCAATCTATATAGAAAACATCAGCTTGAGGTATAGGTTATGAGCTAACGATGTGAGAGATAACAAATTCGGTATTTTTGAAGAAATTTCAGAGTTTGTTAGAAGGATAATGAAATGAAAATTTCCCAAGCTATTTGGAAATCAGTAGAAGTTTTCAATGTGTTCTCGAATTGAGATTTATTAATAGGTATAACAATTTTGAGGATTGGAGCCAATTAATGTCTTAGTTCTATTTTTTCCATTGATAAAGATTAGAGTGATTAAATCAAGATAGGGTGTAAGTGATTTTGTCCCTCTAAAATGGGTGTAGATCCATTCTATTGGGTGTTCTAGTTGGGCAAGAAGTCCTATGGGGGAATGAAGAGCTGCTGCTGCTAAGTTGCTTCAGTCGTGTCCGACTCTGTGCGACCCCATAGACGGCAGCCCACCAGGCTCCGCTGTCCCTGGGATTCTCCAGGCAAGAATACTGGAGTGGATTGCCATTTCCTTCTCCAGTGCATGAAAGTGAAAAGTGAAAGTGAAGTCGCTCAGTCGTGTCCAACTCTTAGCGACCCCATGGACTGTAGCCTACCGGGCTCCTCCGTCCATGGGATTTTCCAGGCAAGAGTACTGGAGTGGGGTGCCATTGCCTTCTCCAAGAAGGGAGTATAAATAATTCTAGAGGTAAATCAAGTCTAATATGTGTAAGAAATTGCTGTTGCAATTTATTTTGTATTAAATAGAGTTCTTCTTGTGCCTCTTGTGAAAATGAATGAGGGCTATTTAAATCTGAATCTCCTTTTAAAGTAGTAAATAAATTAATCAGTTGATAATTAGGAATGCCTAAGGAAGATCTAATCCAATTTACATCTCCTAAAAGTTTTTGAAAATCATTCAAGGTTGACAATTTATCAGTATGAATCTGTGTTAGTCGGGGAGTAACACATTGTCTATTAATAATAAATCCTAAGTAATGGTAAGGTGTAGAGGTTTGAAATTTTTCAGGGGCAATAATTAATCCAGAGTCTTTCAAGCATTGTTGGGCTATATTAAACATATGTTGAGTTTCCAAAACAGATGGAGCTGAAAACAATATATCATCTATATAATGAATAACAAGAAAGTTAGGGAATTTTTTTCTTATAGGTTCAAGGGCTTTGGTTACATAATATTGATACATGGTGGGAGAATTCATCATTTTCTGAGGTAGTAAAGTCTATTGGTACCATTTATGAGGCCTGATGTGATTAAGATAAGGAAGAGAGAAAACAAATTTCTCTCAGTCTAGAGGGTGTAAAGGTATATTAAAAAAGCAATTCTGTAAATTTATAATAATAATATGTCAGTTTTGAGGAATAGTGGTAGGTGATGGAATTTTTGGTTGCAATGCATCCATAGGTTTCATAGATGTATTAACTTTTTTAAGGTCTGTTAAGAGACGCCATTTGCCAGATTTCTTTTTTATAACAAAAATGGTAGAGTTTCAAGGGGAATAAGATTTCTCAATATGTTTTTATTCTAAACGTGTATCTAGAAGATCTTTAGCAGCCTGCAATTTCTCTTTTGTAAGGGGTAATTGCTCTGTTCAAATAGGTTCGTCATTTTTCCAAGTTATTTTAATAATTGTTCTGTTTGTTAAATGAGCAGCGGCCCCTAAGAAAAATGTGGAATGTATATTTGAATTTGCCATTGCATAAGTAAATCTATTTCTATTAGATTAAGGGGTGCATCTATTATATAAGGTTGTAATATAGCAGGCTGGTCTTTTGGTCTCTCATAAGGATAAATTTGAATACTTTGATAAACTTCTTGCATTTTGGTTTGAGAAACTCCTGTAAATTGGCAAGAAATTTTGTGTATAGGCCAATATTTAGGCCAAAAGTGTTTGGAAATAATAGTGATGTCAGATTCAGTTTTGAGGAGACCAGAAAACTGTTTACCATTAATTTTGATATTTATATTTGTTTGGACATATTCAGATACCAATGATGTCCATAAAGATTGTTTTTGATCTGTATTACTTGATCCATCTGTCTGTATATCATGAGAGAAGTTAATAGCAGTATAAGGTAAAAGAAGTAATTGGGCTATTTTATCCCCTTTTTTAAATTGCCATAGTATCTGAGATGACATTATAATTTGAACTTCTCCTTTATAATCTGAATCAATTATTCCAGGGTAAACAGTAATTCTTTTAGAAGTCAAGCTAGATTGGCCACGTAAAAGGCCAAAAGTTTCTAGAGGTAGGGGTCCAAAAAGTCCAGTAGGTATTCTAGAAGGGATTGTTTGAGGGAAAAGATGGAGTTTGTTGCTGGTTTTTGTTGAAGGGGACCTGAGGAGTCCCCTGTTTGAAGTTTTTTCTCAATATCATATTTAGATTGACAATCTTTGGCCCAATGTATTCCCTTATGGCAGTGAGGGCAGATTTTTGGAAACTTTTTATTAGTTTTAATTTTTTCTGCATGTTTCTTAGTGCAATCTTTTTTTTTTACATCGGTCTTATCCCCATATGCAAAACATCCTTCATCTTCCTTTTTTAAAGTAGCAGTCATTGTTTCAGTTAACATTTGCATTTTTTATATCTTAGACCCTAGATTGTGGCAAGCCTTCAAATAATCAATAACAGTCCTGGTCTTACGTATTGGAGTGACAGCCCTTTGACATTTTTTATTTGCATTTTCATATTTAAGTAGTTTTTCTAGTTGTACTCTGGTTTCTTCTCCAACCACATTACAGGAAATAGCAGTTTCTAGTCTAGCTAGAAAATCAGCATAGGCTTCATTAAGTCCTTGTAATATCTTAGTGTAATTACCTTTAGGTTCTCCTTGAGGAGTAATTCGATCCCAGGCTTCAGGGGCAATTTCTTTCAATTGTTCATGCAATAAAGGAGGGCATTATATTTGAGCTTCTATTGCCTCAAATTGTCCTGTACCAGTTAACATTTCAAAAGTGATTTGGTTCCGGGGAGTGCCAGCTCAAGCATTAAAATTGGCATGATCCCGAGCCATATCTTGAAACCACATAGACCACTGAAGATATTCTCCTGGTTTAAAGAGAGTTAATTCTGGGAACAAAGATAGGTTTCAGTCATTAAAAGCTTTGTGTGCAAAATTTTATTTAAAGTGACAGAACAGAGAAAGCTTCTGTCATAGACATCAAAAAGGAGGTAGAAAGAGTATTTGTCCCATTAGTTTAAGTGGGACCTTATATATTTTTCAACTAGGTGTTGAGAATAGGTAAAAATAATACCTCAGTGTTGTAAGAGTTCTATTAGGCCCTTTCCCAAGACATACATCCAGAGATAACTTTGGCACAAGATTAGCCAAGGAGAACAGGTTCTGGATAATGTCTTTGGGCAAGATATATTGTTGCTGTGCAATCAGGGGTACAAGTCTTGAGATATAAGTTCTCAGGCAAGATTTGTTACAATTATAATCATCAACATAGAGCCTAAGAAAAGCATTTCCATGAGTAAGACATTGTGCTGTGTAATCATTAGTCTGGACCTAAAGAAAGGTCAGTTTTCCGGCAAGATACATTGTTGTACAGGGCTTAAGGAAAGCATGAGTGAGAATGTTTACTTCCTCTTTATAGGGCCCTGGACTGTCTACTTAAGCTTTAACTCTTTCATTTCTTCCTGCTTTTAAGAGAATATGGTTGTCAGGGAAAGGGGTGGAGAAATCATTCTGTAACTTTTCCCTGTTGGAAAGGGGTGTAGACCCTAAATTGCTGAGGCAATATATTTTCTTTATCCTCATATTGAGGATCTCTGATCCAGGAGCCCCAAGTAATAGTTGGAAGGGCCTGTGGCAATCATAGGAGCTTGAATAATCTTTTGTAACTTAAATGCTTCAAACCTGTTAGATATAAAATTCATTATATAGTTACAGATATAAAAAGAAAACAGCAAGAATAAGATGAATACAATTATTACAGTCAAGATAGTTTTCCACCATTTGGAGATGAGCCTCTATTTTCTGACGTGAAACCCAAAGTCTTTGAACTTTAAATAAATGATGAAGTAAAGTATAAAGATGGTGGGGCTTTCCGGCCGTTTGTCCCATAACCCCACACTTACCTGACCTCAGTAGGTCCCAGTCAATCCGTCCTGAATACCGTGAATTCCAGGTCCCTGTTCGGGCGCCACTTGTGTTCTTCTTTACAGACAGGGGTCTGGTGGACCGGAGTTGACGAAAAGAAGTAGAGGAAGAGAGAGAGAGAGAGAGAGAGAGAGAGAGAGAGAGAGAGAGAGCGAGCAGTATCTCTCGGGTTACGTGGAAAACCAATAAAGCCCACGCACAGGACTTGTACCACTCACAAAGGCACAGGGCGTCCTCTCAAGGAGGTCTTGAAAGCCCGGGTGAGAAAGTGAGCTTGGCACTCCGAAGAGAATGAAGACAGAAAGAAGGACGCAGGGGACCCAAGTCTCTAGTGGAACAAGGGTATTTTATTAGCAGAAATGCAGGCTTATATATGTTTAGTAAAATGATTACTCAGCCACTACAAAGAATTAAATTCCATCAATTGCAACAAAATGGATAGTCTAATACATGCAAGGTCGCTGATGCTGAAAAGAGTCACTGAAGGGAGTTACTGAAAGGAATCCAAGCAGGTACTCTTTCCCATGATCTCAGTCCTGAGAACTGCATGCAGCTCTACTCCTTCCCGGAATAGGAACTGATAAGGAGCAGAGAATCCTTGAGAAACGGCACACAAAGGAAGGAAAGTGCAACATACTGGATTCCTTAAAGTTAAACGTCCCCTGACAATTATGCTGTATACCTTAAACAATAAAACTAAGACAAAAGAATATAGTGTGATTTAGTGTAGAATTAAGGCAGCTTCCATATCAATAGAAAATGTATAGATTACTGAATAAATTATACTAAGACAATTTATTCATTATTTGTGTTTGTCACAGTGGACTTGTGACAGAGTTCTGGTCATTGAGATGCAAGTAGAAGACTTTAGATTGGGCTTCTAGAAATGCTCTTTAAGTCAGAATGATTCATATTGTATATTTCTTTCACTCGCTGCCCTTTCTTTTTTTTTTTCTTATGTTTAAATGTATATGATAAAGGAAATAGAGTAGCCATCTTACTGTCTTGAGAAGATATAGCTAACCACAGGCAAATCATATGGTACCTTTGTTAGAAAGTGAAGAAGGTATTACCTCCACACACAGGGTCAATTTCAGGTTTCACTTACCCCTTCACTGGGCATCACTGGACAGTGAAGATTGTCACAACCAAATGTGACAGTCCAGGCTGAGTGGAAGAACAGAAACAGATTCAGTTTCTCAGAACATCAAAGTGTCACCAACAATGGACTTATCATTATATGAGAAAAATGAGACCCATAATAAACAGAAAACCACCATTTTTATTATTCATGGGTAAATAAATTGTTTAACTTATATATCTATGAACAGGGCTCTTCGGTGAGGGCCATCATTGACAGGGCAAGAAGAAATCTGTATCTTTTTCTGGGCACTTGGAAAAAATGAATTTTCCTTTGGTATGTAAAGTGCTTATTTGAAAATTGGGAAGAAATTGTTGGGTTTGGTTGCAAAAAGATGTAAAATAAATTATTTCTTAGAAGTTTACTTCCCTCTAAGATGCCAAGAAAGAAAAAAAAAAGTGTTGCTGAAATCATGAGCTCTTATAATGGCCTAACAGATATTTGAGTGTGGGCATATAAACCGAGAGTTTGCATAAGCTGGCATTTTTGTGTTCCTTTATCCTATCAGTCATGTTCTGACCCTGGACTGGACACACACAAGCCAGAAAATACATAGTGGAAGAACTTTCTTATTGTCTGCATAGTGCACTTCCTCCCTGGTCTCCCAACATCTGTCTCCTAGATGGAAGCCCACAGTCCTAGTACTGACTTCATCATGGAGTCCTGGGAGAATATCCAGTATTCAAGAATACTTTCTTACAGGTGTCCCAAAGTTAGTGGGATGAGTAAGGGTTACACTAAGGCTTGAGACTGGTCTAAAAGTCAGTATCTCAAACAAGTAAAAATCAAAACCAAATGTATTCTCAAAGCATTTACCCAAAGTGGCTCATCCCAATCAACAAATATACAAACCACATACTGCCACTAATAATCCACCATCAATCCACACTCTTACGATATTCTGTACTAATCAGAGTACTCCCTCCCAGCAAGCCCAGATAGAGTTAGATAATACTTCCCAACATGGTGTTCCAAGCAGTCACAACTAACTGATTTTCCAGTACATTAAATACTATCTATGTGTCACTCTGGGACTGGATAGAAAGGGAGAATCTGAACACCATGAAGCAATGAGATGGTAAATGAGGATCAAGACAAAAGCAGAAAGATTAATAATTGAGTGCATAAATGTAACCTTCAGAAGGTTTGTGGAAGGTAACTGAGGATTAGGCAAAGGAAGGAGAAAACTGCTAGGGTTGCTGATTCAGTCTAGACAGGGGCATTTAAACAGTGCTGTCTTATAGGACACTTCAGGAGACAAAGCCTGTAGGGAATGCAAGTCAAGGTCAAGTCAGAGAATTTTGATGTTGGGACTATGGAGAAGAGAAAGGAAGTAAGAAAATAGGACACTAGGTTTCTAGACTATGTCTGGTCAAGTTTTCTAGGAGTTTAAGCATCCTATCCCTGCCTCTCGGTTGCATTTGCTGGACTATGGCCTATGATGTAAATATTCTTATTTCCTCAAAACCTCTCTGAACTGGATCCTGTACTCTTGGCCCCTTGCTATAAGGCTGTTTTATAAACTTTGTTCCTTCAGATTCTTTGAGGCCTATTTATGTTGATTTTTATTCTGTCAAGCTCTGAGCTGATGGGTTGCCATTTTTCCTTCCAGGGGATCTTCCCAACGCAGAGACTGAACCATCATCTCTCCTAAATTCTCCTGCATTGGCAGGAGGATTCTTTAACCACTGAGCTACCTAAGAAACCCTATAGTACCACTGAGCACACACAAAAAAAGAACATCCACAAGAATTTGCTGACAGTTTTGACCAATATGGGCTTCCCTGCTGGCTCACAACAGTAAAGAATCCTCCTGCAAAGCAGAACTCAGGTTCAATCCCTGGTCAGAAAGATCCCCTGGAGAAGGGAATGGCTATCCAATCCAGTATTCTTGCTTGGAGAATTCCATGGACAGAGGAGCCTGGAGGCTACAGTCCATGGATCGCAAAGAGTTGGACACAAGCCGCCGAAAGACTGACACTTATCACCTTGATCATCATTTTCTCACCCAAACTGCACATAACTTTATAGCCAAAAATACGTTCCTATGTTGCTGTAAGACAAACAAAACAAACATCGTGGCCTAAAATGATGTAAATTTATTACTTGCCAGTTTTCTGGAGGTCAACTTTTGAAAGGGTCTCATGGACTCAAAAATAGAGATGTAATCAGGGCAGTAGGTTCGGGGGAGAATCTGTTTCCTTGCCTTTTCCAGCCTCTAGATGGTGCCTGCATTCCTTGGTTTGGGGCCCCAGCCAGCAACTGTATATCACTCAAAATTCTCCAAGCCAGGCTTCAACAGTACATGAACCGTAAACTTCCAGATGTTCAAGATGGATTTAGATAAGGCAGAGGAACCCAGAGATCAAATTGCCAACATCCGCTAGATCATTGAAAAGCAAGAGAAGTTCCATAAAAACATCTACTTTGCTTTATCGACTATGCCAAAGCCTTTGACTGTGTGGATCACAGCAAACTGTGGAAAATCTTAAAGAAATGGGAATACCAGACCACTCTGACCTGCCTCCTGAGAAATCTGTATGCAGGTCAAGAAGCAACAGTTAGAACTGGATATGGAACAACAGAACTTGTATCAAAAAAGGAAAAGGATTAACACCCCAGGCTTTACACTGTCCACCGCAGCATATTTAGATTTATATTTAACTTATATGCAAATATATCATGCAAAATGCCTGGCTGGATGAAGCACAAAGCTGGAATCAAAGATTGCCGTGTGTAGAAATATCAATAATCTCTGATACGCAGATGACACCACCCTTATGGCAGAAAGTGAAGAAGAACTAAAGAGCCTCTTGATGAAAGTGAAAGAGGAGAGTGAAAAAGTTGGCTTAAAGCTCAACATTCAGAAAACTAAGATCATGGCATCCAGTCCCATCACTTCATGGCAAATAGATGGGAAAACAGTGGAAACAGTGGCTGACTTAATTTTTTGTGGGTTCCAAAATCCACTTCAGATGTGAATGCAGGCCATGAAATTAAAATTCACTTTCTACTTAGAAGAAAAGCTATGGACCAACCTAACAACATATAAAAAAAGCAGAGTACATTACTTTGCAACAAACGCAGTCGAGGCAAAGCATGGTTTTTCCAGTAGTTATGTATGGATGTGAGAGTTGAATAAAGAAAGCTGAGCACCAAAGAATTGATGCTTTTGAACTGTGGTGTTGAGAAGACTCTTGAGAGTCCCTTGGACTGCAAGGAGATCAAACCAGTCCATCCTAAAGGAAATCAGTCCTGAATATTCATTGGAAGGACTGATGTTGAAGCTGAAACTCCAATACTTTGGCCACCTGATGTGAAGAACTGACTCATTTGAAAAGACCCTGATGCTGGGAAAGATTGAAGGCAGGAGAAGGGGATGACAGAGGATGAGATGGCCTGGTTCTGCATCACTGGCGACCTCAATGGACAAGAGTTGAGAGACTCTGGAAGTTGGAGAAGGACAGAGGGCCTGGCATGCTGCAGTTCCTATGGGGTCACAAAGAATTGGACATGACTGAGCCAACTGAACTATATTCGCTCACATTATACCAACTGTCTGTCTTCACAGCTCCTTTAACTTGTTCCTGCTTGCCTTTTCACCCTTAAGAACTGTTAATGATCACCTTGATCCCATGCAGACAACCCAGGGTCATCATTTCAATTCTCCTAATGCAAAATCAATATCTGACAAAATCTCTTTTTGCCATGTGGGTGACATATTCATAGAGTTCTGTGGGACGTAATGTGAGACATCATCAGACCTACTATTCTGTCTGCCACAAATCTATTTAAGAATAATTACCTATTTCTTGTCATTTACTTTTAAAAAAATTGAAGCAAATTGATTTATAATATTATATTAGTGTCAATATACAAAATAGTGATTAATATGTTTTATAGATTTATACCCTATTTAATTCTTCCATTCTGAATCATCTGAATTTCTGGTCGTAGGTAAAATTTTTGTCTATAAGAAACATCCATAGAGGAATTAGGACAATTTTATACACCATTTTTCCCAATATACTTTAAGGCTAATTTGTCCTCAGTAAGCAAAGAGTATGCTTTTATCTCAATGTCCTAATAGTTTGTATCTTTAACGATACCAACGTCTATTAAGGGGCTTAGAAGAAATTCAAAATTTAGTCTGTGCTGGGCCTTACACAGAGAAAATATTGCCTCCATTATTTAATCTTTTTGGTTTTCTAAATTGGGTATAAAAGAACTAACATATATAATATATAAAATGTGATCTTGGGGATTCTGCCCTCTTCTGTAAAAAGGGGATAAGAGTATGACTCATCAGTCTCACATTGGCAAATACCTTGAAAAAACCAAAACTGAAAAAGACACATGTACCCCACAATTTATTGCAGCACTATTTACAATAGCTAGGACATGGAAGCAACCTAGATGTCCATCAACAGATGAATGGATAAAGAAGTTGTGGTACATATATACAATGGAATATTACTCAGCCATAAAAAGGAATAATTTGAGTCAGTTCTAGTGAGGTGGATGAACCTAGAGTCCTTTATACAGAGTGAAGTAAGTCAGAAAGAGAAAAAACAAATATTATAATAACACATACGGGAATCTAGAAAAATGGTACTGATGAACCTATTTGCAGGGCAGGAATAGAGATGCAGACACTGAGAAACAGACTTGTGGACACAGTGGGGAAGGAGAGGTGGGACAAATTGAGAGAGTAGCCTTAAACATATACATTACCATATGTAAAATGAGATAGCTAGTGGGAAGATGTTGTAATAAACACCAGGAACACAACCCAGTTCCCCCTGACAACAACCTAGAGGGGTGGGATGGATGATGGGGTGCAAGGGAAAGCTCATGAGGAGGAACGCGCGTAAGTTACTATGGCTGATTCACCATGTTGTATGTCAGAAACCAATACAACATTGTAAAGCAATTAATCCCTCCAATTAAAAAAAAAAAAAGAGGAGTACATAATGCTCCTCTTGTCTTTCTCCATTCTTAATCCATGGCAAGACTAAATATGCAAAAATGATGTAGAGTATGTTTAATCATTTTAAACTAGCTCAGAAATGTCATCCTAGCTAGCTCTCCTTTAATACCTGGACTGCAGTGCTATTGTATCCGTCAAATCTCATGAAATATGCAATGAGGGGATGGATTTCTGAATTGTTGCTTTTGGGGTACTTTTGCCAGGTGCTATATTGAGAGTAGCTAATAATAAGCAGTATCCGTGTCCTCCCCACAGTGGGATTAAAGGTCGGAGAAAGCAGGTCCAAGGCATGGAATCTATTGTGAAAAGTCCCTGTAGGTCTGCCAAGTTCTAGAGCTTGCAAGACAAAAGAGTACTTAGGTTCTAAGGGCCCTCCTAGAAAAATGAGTCACAGTTGCGCGTCGAGCAGTGCTTTCTCATAGGACAGCTGACAGCTGCAGGAACAAGGGCTCTACCTGTAGAATTTCTCACTTCAGAGCAGAAACCACAGAAACATACCATCTTTATTATGGAATGTGTTAGTTGCTCAGTCGTGTCTGACTCTTTGTGACTCCATGGACTGTAGCCCGCCAGGCTCTTCTGTCCATGGAATTCTCCAGGCAAGAATACTGGAGTGGGACACACACACACACAGCTCCCCAGAGATTTTATCACCAACCTAAGGGGGATCGAACCTGGGTCTCCAGCATTGCAGGCAGACTCTTTACTGTCTGAGCCACCAGGGAAGCCCCTAGCATATAGGGAAAGAGAGGGCAGGGAGACGGGAGAGAGAGAAGGGGATAAGAGGGAAGAAGAATATAAAGAACTTAAGACTCTCATTACGATTTCCTTGGTTCATAACATCATAATGGATATAGAGATCTTTAACATATTATTTTTCTTTTTGAAAGTGAAAGATCGCTCCAGTTGTGTCCATCTCTTTGCGACCCCAAGGACTATATAGTCCCTGGAAATTCTCCAGACCAAATACTGAGTTGGTACTATTCCTTACTCTAATGGGATCTTCCAACCAGGTTGGAACCCAGGTCTCTCACATCGCAGGCATATTCTTACAAGCTTAGCCACCAGGGAAGCTGTTTTTGTTTTAAAATAAGGGAAATAAAAGCTACCACTTATTGGGGAGCTACCAGTTACAGATATTGAATGAGGCACTTTATGCTACATAAATATCATCACTTTATTATCTCATAGCAACCAATATATATTATTCTTGATATCTTCATGTGTAAAAGGTGAAGAAATATGCTTTCAAGAGATTTATGAACGTTCCCAGGAATCATACAGTTAGTCATTTATAGAGCAGAATTTGAACTTAGTTTTTTCTGACACAAAAAATCATTGTAAAAGTCTCACATTATAATAAACAGTGTTATTCTCCAAGGCATAATCACAATATAAGTCCTGGAAACATACACTTTTTATGAAGCCTGTAGTTTTTCTAATTGCATTGCAGTATACAGGTACTTAATTCTTCTCATTAAAGATTAAGTACCATTTGATAAATACCTTAAAGGAGAGAGGCAAGTGAGTGAACTGTTAGCCTTGAATGACCTGCAGGGGGCATCAGAGGCCCACTGATCATTAGTGTTACTCATCAATGTCTTCACCCTATGGATTTGTTGCCTGCCAGGCACCCTGACCTGGATTCTCTGCAAGAATACTGGAGTGGAGTTGCATTCCCTTCTCCAGGGGATCTTCCTAGCCAGGGATCAAACTGTGGTCTCCTGCACTGCAGGCAGATTCTTACCATGTGAGCCACCAGGGAAGCCTATTGAACTTTAAGACTCAGCATCATTCAGAAATGAAGCCCAAAGGGCACTGTGACCAGGAGTGTTGCTGCTTTGAGTGGAGAATGAGGGCAGAAATAAAAGTGCAGTGAGACCTTAACAGAATGGAAGGAGATATATTTCACTTTGCTCCCTGCTGTTACCCACCACATTTCACTTCCTCTTCTTTTTGTACTTTTTGTTTTGTTTTCATGCTCTTTCAACTTCTTCCTAATCCTGTTCCACCATAATTGCATTTTACTCTTTCCCTACCCTATTCCCCCCTGTAACCTTAAGATTATTTCTCTCTCTCTCTGTTCCTTCTTTTTTCGGCTGTGCCACATTCCCTTGTCAAGATCTTAGTTCCCCAGCCAGGGATTGAATCCACCCTATCCGTGAAGTACAAAATTCCAACCACTCAGGGAATTCCTTCACTTCTTTTTAAGAACTACAGATTGTCCTTAAAATTTGCCCTCATACAGGGCACAAAAGAGACACATTTTTAAAAACAGACTTTTGAACTCAATGGGAGAAGATGAGGTGGAGATTTGAGAGAATACCATTGAACATGTATGGTACTAAATGTAAAAATAGAGACCGTGCAAGTTTCATGCATGAAGCAGGGCACCCAAAGCCAGTGCTCTGGACAACCCAGAGGGATGGAGTGGGGAGGGGGGTTCAGGATGGAGGGACACATGTGTACCTATGGCTGATTCATGTCAATGTATGGCAAAAACCATCACAATATTGTAAAGTAATTATCCTCCAATTAAAATAAATTTAATTAAGAAAAATAAAAATGTCTTGGGCTTCCCTGGTGGTCCAGTGGTGAAGAATCTGCCTTGCAATGCAGGGGACACAGGTTTGATCCTTGGTCATGAGAAAGATCCCACATGCTGAGAGGCAACTAACCTTTTACCACTTCTCCCTGAACAAACTCTCAGGAGCAGGTGAGCTGCAACTACTGAAGCCCACGTGCCCTAGAGCCCATGCTCTGCAACAAGAGAAGCCATGACAATGAGAAAAGCCTCCACAATCACAACTAGAGAGTAGCCCCTACTCACTCAACTAGAGAAAGTCCATGCAGCAATGAAAGACCCAGTGCAGCCAAAAATAAATAAATAAATGTTTAAGAGATATATGTACAAAAATTGTCTCTATACATTGTAAGTTAAATGTAAATACAATGGCAAGCATCGATATTCTAAAATAAAATAAATATTAATACCAAGAGAGAAGAGTACTAAGTGCTAAGGAGGTGCTTGTTGGTTTTTGTTTTGGTTATCAGGTGGTTGGGATGGGGCGAGTGGGGGGTGGTGAGGGACACTGAATTAAAATCAAAATGGAGAATTCCCTGGCAGTCCAGTGGTTAGGACTCAGTGCTTTCACTGTGGGGGGCCCCAGGTTTCAATCCCTGTTCAGGAACTAAGATCCTGCAAGCTGTGTGAGCTAAGTTGTTTCAGTTATTTCCGAATTCTTCAATGAACCTCTGGCGTATCTGGCAGGCTCCCCAGTTGACAGGACTGTGTTCCTTTCAAGAGGCTTCATGGGAACAATGTGTTTGTTTGTCCTTTCACAACTTCTAGAGGCTACTTTGCATTCCTTGGGCTCATGGCCCCTTTCTCCCAACTTCAAAGCCAGCAGTGTTGCATCTGTCTGTACCTTATCTTTTAATAATCACATCTTCCTTGACTCTCACACTTCTCTGCCTCCCTCTTCCACTTTTAAAGATTTTTGTGACTACATTGGGCACACTTAATAATTTCCTAAGCATTTAAAGTCAGCTAAGTAACCTAGTAACCTTACATTCCACCTGGCAATCTTAATTCTCCTTGGTTATGTTATCTAACATATTGATAGATTCTGGGGATTAGATGTGGACATCTTGTTAATGGGGGCAATATTCTGTCTGCATACATCAATTACCAATATAGTTGACATACTTAACACATCTATCAACTAATTAAAAGAATTCGTTATTTACATAATCCTGTCAGATTTTATGAATTCTCATTAAATTGTGGCTCAGTTAGTAGGGTTTCTTCCATCACTTATGGACCAACATCCACCTTTCATAACAAATACTTTTACTCCCTTTACTTTCACCAACGAAACAAAATTCATTAGATAATATAACATCTAGGGGCTTCCCAGGTGGCACTAGTGGTAAAGACTTGCCTACCAATGCAGGAGACACAAGAGATGCGGGTTTGATCCCTGGGTCAGAAAGATCCCCTGGAGGAGGGCATAGCAACCCACTCCAGTATTCTTGCCTGGAGATCCCATGGACAGAGGAGCCTGGTCAGCTACAGTCCATGGGGTCACAAAGAGTTGACACGACTGAAATACTTAGCATGCATGCATGCATAACATCTTATATGCATAACCTAAAAAAAAGAATCTGATATTCCAAATAGTCATATCGAAGAGATATAAAAGGACACACTAATTTATAATAAGGACACTAAAAAAACAAAAAATTGATAAAAAAAAAACCCTGCTGAATCAATCCAATAGGTAATTGCTCAGAAGTAGCTCCTTGGAGAATCACCACGATGGAGCTGGGTAATCCTCCTAAGTACACATAGGATCCCCTGTGATTCTGATAGCTACTGATACTGGCTGACACAGGTAGGCTGATTGCCTCAAATTGTTGTTGGTCATCTAATTTTGCAAAATGAGAACTATTCTTCGGAAGGGTCTGAACACTATTTTCTTAGGGAAGGTTCTGAGGCAACAAGAAGTTTGAACTTCACTTGGTTTACATGATAGTTGTGTCCTGGAAATTTAGTAATATTTAAGCTGTGCAAAAAAAATATTTTGCATTTATATGTAAAATGGAATTAAGGCTTCATTTTCAGATAATACAAAGTTTTTTTTTCTTTTTTTTTACCTACATGAAGACGGGAATACATAAAGCTGTGTATGAATGTGAGGCAGTTCACCATTTGTGCAGACCCAGTTAATTGTAGAACATCTAGTATCATAACCTCAACCCTAAAACTAACCCACTGAGTGTTGGCAGTGCTTTCCAATCATTGGACAAACCAAGCCAAAACCCCTAACAAAAACAGAAACATCATCACTTTTGAATTTCCAGACTAGTGGTGACGTCCCATCCTTGATGATAAACACCAATGGTTCAGCATTTTGAGTTACCATGTTTTCATATGAGAGATGATAGCATTAAAGTTGATATTGGTTGAGTTCTAATTATGTGACCATCCACTGTTCAATATAATTTTTTTAATCTATTTAGAACTTGTTTAAATCCTCACAACAACCCTATGATGTAGAGTCTACTATTACTCCCAATTTAATAATAGGGAACTAAAAACTTATC
Organism: Okapia johnstoni; assembly: GCA_024291935.2. Classification (NCBI taxonomy): domain Eukaryota; kingdom Metazoa; phylum Chordata; class Mammalia; order Artiodactyla; family Giraffidae; genus Okapia; species Okapia johnstoni. Next base: position 49,301,360 of record CM044305.1, on the reverse strand, counting down.
AGTTTAAAAGAGCAATGCATGCAGAAAACCTAGCTAGGGAATTCCTATCGTGGGCCTAGAGTTTTTAGGACCCCATGCTTTCACTGCATGAGGCCCTGGTAAAATCCCTGGTCGGAGACTAAGATCCCATAAGCCTCGTGGCATGACCACAAAGGCAAAAAAAAAAAAAAAAAGAAAGGAAGAAGAAAAAAGAAAAGGAAACCTAGCTAGTAATTAAAAAATTCGAATCAAATCTGGCAGTCTGGTGCTAGATCCCTTCGTGAGTAACCATTGCACCCCCACTGCTTTATGGCAGAGGGCTGCTCAGTCCTTTAATCACTTTCCCCCCATCTAATAGTGATCCTATTAAAATAATATCAGCAGTCCTAAACTAATGTGACTAAGCCTGCGCTGCAGTAATTGATCAAAATATTTGACTCCCTTTTCTAACTGGCTCGCATCCATTTCTCTCTCTCTCTCTCACACACACACACACATACCCCCAGTACACCCACTTTTTCAAATCCTATGTTCACTGAAGAAATGATGATATCAAAGCTGCTGCAGATACTGTGATGATGATAGAAAAGGATTGGAGAAATGAATCAGGGGCCTTTCATTGAAAGAGATGTGTGTGTGTGTGTGTGTGTGTGTGTATTGTAATTTCCACCACGGATGTAGTAACTTGGTGACAGTTGCCTTGGTAACTATTTACTGTTATAAGTAATTAAAAAAAAAATGGACCTTGGCTTCTGGTAAAATTCCACACAGAATTTTCCACCCCCTTTACCAGTCCTCAGTTCTCACGTAACTGTCATGGTAAAACAAAAATCCAGTAGTGCTCCATGCTTTACCTTTCTCTTATTCCTGCCACTAGTGTTGGCAGCTTCTCATAGCACTCTGTATGCCAAAATTTTGCCAAGTTTCAGACATTTGAATGCATAGCATGCCAATTTGCTTCAACAGTAGCTTTTTGACTGACTAGATTTATAGATATTTGTTGGCAAAACAGTAAACACACAAAACTGTAACACTCTTTCAACTAAAGGAAGAAAGACTTAAAATAAAATTTTGTATCTGGAGTGGTCAACATCCTACCCACATGGGATTTGAATGTAGTAATACTCCTAGTCTGAAGTGGCTCAGTGGAATTCCAGGACTTAGGTGCAAGGAGCAGTAAGCCTCATGCTGAGGAGGGGCATGACTTGCCCCGTGACAGATCCCCAAGGTGGGACTTGCTTTGGGATCTTGGGTAAGTTAAACTCAGACTCTTTGAGACTAGTTTTCTCATCTGGGGACTGAAATAGTACTAGTCCTTAAATCAGTGATATTGTAGGATGAAATAGATAATGGATGTAACAATAGCCAAGGCCTTTTAGGTACCATACAAATATAACATGGGACAACTAAAATAATATTCATTATTGCTCCAAGGTCACCAACCTTTCAAGAGGTCAAGTGCAAATGTTCCAGGTTGTCTTCTATGGTCAGAGATTGTGAATTTACCTCTTGTTCATGCCATGCTGTCCTTTGAAAAACATTTTAGTAATTTGCCAACATTAAAAATCAGGATATATTGTACAAACACTCCTGAATTTCTGGCTTCTTGTGGAAAATGTGGGAATTCTAAAAATCTCCTGCCTTTCCTACACAGCACAATAAATGCATAGACTGATTTGTTGATGTACCCTAGGGACTCTGGCCTTGTCATCTAACCAGCTCCAAGGCATTTGAGTCTAGCCACGACTGGAATGCAGAACATCTAACCATCACCCGTACCTAGAAACAGTAACATCATTGTGTTCCAGCCTCTTCCAGTGTTATAGGAGCTGGGAAGCAAAGCCCAGTAAAAAGCAAAGTTACTAGAAGTCCCATCACCCAAGAACTCCTGTAACTGAACTGGATCATCACATAATCCACTAGTTTTAGCATTTTAGGCCATTCTTCAAGAAACATTTCAAGCTAGTGGAATAGACATGCCTGTTACATTGGGTATTTAGCTGAAAATTCAAAAGGAAGACTTTCCTAAAATCAGGAGAATGGCTCTGGTCAAATAGCATTTTCATGTGGCCTGCCTTTTCCCTTTCTAATATCACCTTAGACAAAACCTAATTTCGAAATATTCCAGGATGCCTCATTGATCTTGGTGGGAAGGGAGAATGGAATATAAGAAATTCTCAAAATACCCTTAAAGCATAATGATAGCAACATTCTTAATGTGTTAATAATTTGCCACTTTGCCAAAGAGTGGGAAATTGGAGAGAAGTGGCAGTCAAGCAAGGAGCCAATTGGGGGGACATATGATTGGCCCCAGTCACTGTCCTCATGAGTACCCTTCGCACTGGCCCTGCAAGTAAAATAAGTAAATATGCCACTAAGTAGAAACAAATCTTTATGCTATTGATAAATGAAACTGCAGGCAGGTACACATGCTCCCTCCCACACAGTCCCCCAGAACCGTTAATCATTAGAATCCATTCTTTGTAGGAATTCTGGAAGAAAAGTGGGAATGTTGAAGGCAGCTTGCACCCCTCTCACTAAGTGTATTGTTAGTTAACAAATGGGATTGGGTCCCATTCCGTATAGAGCTGGCCATGCAAGCATTAGAGTGGATTCAACAGCAACGAAACTTTATGGTTTGTTTTTTATGAAATTCGTTTTGACCCCTCTGCTGTGCCCTGCTCCCTGCCCTTTGAACTTGATCCAGGTGCTTGGTTGGGACTATGATCCTAATTAACAGGATTTTAAAAAGAAACTGAGCTTGACTGTTGCACTGTTAATGTATTATGTGTGTGCTCAGCTGTGTCTGACTCTTTGTGACCCCATGGACTGTAGCCTGCCAAGCTCCTCTGTCCAGATTTTCCCAGGCAAGAATACTGGAGTGGGTTGCCATTTTTCTTTTCCAGGGAATCTTCCCAATCCAGGGATCAAAATCCACATCTCCTTACATCTCTTGCATTGCCCGTTAGGGCTCACGATATCTGGGAGGCCCCTTTGGCTGAAATACTTTTAGAAAAACTGACATGAGCAAAAGAAGACAAATTGATAAAATTTGAAAGACAAACTTTTTTATACAGTGTCCTCCCTCAGTTCATAGGCTTCCCAGGTGGCACAGTGGTAAAGAATCTGCCTGCCAATGCAGAAGATGCAGGAGACGCGGGTTCAATCCCTGAGTTGGGAAGATCCCCTGGAGGAGGGAAATAGCAACCCACTCCAGTATTCTTGCCTGGGAATCCCCATGGACAGAGAATCCCTCCCCAGGCTACCGTCCCAAGAAGAGCAAAGAGCTGGAACACAACTGAATGACTGAGCCCATAGCACAAACTCCCAGTTTTAGCAGATAAACTGACTTTCCAAACAAAAGCATATTCAGGGGTCAGACTGAGCTTAGATGGAAATAAATTATGCTCAACTGAATGACAAAGTTCAAAAAACTAAGATTTGAAACATGTGGCAGGGTGTCCAGGAAGCACCCGTGTCAGTTTAGTGTCCTTGATCCTCAGAACCATCATTACAAGGTAGGAGCTATTACTATCCCTATTTTGAGTAATTGAAACTGAGGGACAGAGAATAAAGTAACTTACCGATCCCAGAGGCAGTCAGCGCAGAGGTGGGTAATGAGCTTGGACAGTCCAGTCTGTAGGGTGTGCACTGTGATGATGAGATAATTTCCTGACATCACAGGTTGCTGAGCCTCTCCATGACAGGTTCTCACAGTAATAGGATAGTGCCCCTGCCTTTCTGTGGATAGCCATTTTGCATTATGAACCCAGCATAAAGCATTAAGCCCCATAGTTACTGACTTCAATGTTACCTTTAACGACCTGACTAGGTCCTAAAAAACCTGCTGAGTACAACAATTGACAAAATGCTTAAATTATTATCAATGCCTAAAAATAAGTGATTGCCATTTAGATCCTCATTTGCATTTGAATTTATGTCCAACCAGAATCTCTTAGTTGTGAGCATTAAATGAATGTGGTCATTGTCTCCCTTTTTAATCTTCTCAAATAATGGCTCTGACCCAAGCTATTAGCCCTTTCTGAGTCCAGCAATATCAAGCAGCGAGTGGGGTGTCCGGCAAATGAGACGTTACTTCAGCGTGCATTATGGTGTCATGGGTGGTCCCTGATGGCTCTCTGTTGGTAGGATAAGTTCTGGTGGTTTGTGTTTCCATTCATGGCGGTGGAGTTGGTCCCGATCCGTCCCCAGCAGAAGTTCCCCTTGTGAGATAGAGAGAGCTATGAGTTTGTAAGATGCCTGGTCAAAATGGGTGAGTCCTTGCTGTGGAACGTAACACCGAGCATAAGGAGGGAGCATAAGGAGAATTTAGGTTGATTGGCAGCAAACAGAAACTTTCTCCATGCATCTGTGAGTGGAATATGTCCCATCCTACCAGCTGGGACCCTCTACTCTACTAACTCTACCACTTCCTCAGTTTTTTTGCTTGTTTATCATTTAACTACTGACAAATTAGAAATCCACCCTATTTTAGTCTTCAAAGCCTTGATATAATCTGACTTTAGTTGGCATAAAAACCAACAAATTAACACAACCAGATGACACTGAGGATCTTCCTCTCTCCTCATTAACCTTTGGTCATCAGATTGTAGTGTTTTGTTGACGTGGGTCCCTTGGATCAGACTTCCAGAGTATGAGATCCTTGCTCTGTAACTTACCTGTTGAATAACCGTTAATCTCATCTCCGATGTCTCAGATTCTGCATCTGTAAAACAGGAATAAAAATAAGTGAAGCTGTGAGGATTAGGGCACCTCATAGTAAAACCTCAGTAACTATCATTATCTCTATTTTCCCATCTTCCTTAGGTGGTTCAGTGTTATGTGTGGCTAATTTCACAGGAGTAGACATACGATTTGTTAAACAAAGTTAAAAGAATTATTATCTATTTATTTTTGGTAAACCAAAAAAAATGTGTTGTTTTGGTCTCCTTCTTTTCTTTTTTGCTTCTGCTTCATGCTATGGTGGACAGCTCTCTTGTACCAAATGGCCTCTTTCCTGTGATTATTATTTCATAATCTATAACTAGTCAAATCAGATACCCAAAAAAAAAAAAAATGGCAGTATTATTCAGTCTAACCCACCCCCAAAGTGGAGAGCATATATTTGACTGTTGCCATGGTGATGTAGAAATAAATTTGTATAAAACATTTGGCCCTGGGGGCAGGTGCATGAGTCATTCTTTTGAGGCTGGGTGGGGATAGGGCAACTGCTTTCAAATAAAACCACGCCCGCCAGACCCATAGTTGAAATGAGAGACCCCACTCTTTTCCTGCAGTAAATCAGAGACATCTCATTCTGGGGAATTTGTTGTACATTGTGGTTCATTTGTTTCGTGAGAATGTTTTTTCTCTATTTTCTTCCTCAGGTAGGACGGAACTATTGAATACTCTTTTGCTCTTCCTACTGCATATTTCTTAGGACAGCAAACTTAGTTTTGATAAAAAATATGGTCCTGTTTGTCCCATTAGTGTCCCTGACAAAACTAAACCTATAATTGTGAGCTGCTTCTCTCATTTCCGTGCCTCTCCACACATACTCATTGTCCATAAGTGGTGGCATGCTGAAATATTTATTCAGCATTTTCTTTCCTTCCCATAGGAGTAAAGCACACAGGAGGAGAGTTTCAGACAGAAGTGTTGCAACAACGTACAGGCGATTGTGATTTCAGATGGAAAATCAGTACCAATACGCTGTCTGGAATTTACTAGCTGGCTGAAGTCAGTAAATCAGCATCCCGAAATCTGAGAAGCAGAGTGACATGCTATCCCCTGATAAAAATGTTGTCCCAATGGTCTCAAGTGCCATGGGTTTGTTTAAAATTAATACATTGGCTTAGTGTCCTTGACCATCATACATAGTTGGGCAGGAGCAGAATTTACACATGCCCTCTTGTCTTACTCAGCCTGTCGTCAATGCCCAAGGTACCAATGCTAGGCCAGAAGCCGAGATATAAATGACTGAAACACAGCTTGTAACCCTTCTAAAGTTTTCTAAACTAGGTAAGAAAAATACAGGGAAAAAAAAAAGCAGGGAAAAATTATCTAGCAATAATATGAGGTGGCAAGGTAATATAAATTGAATAGTAATCAGCAATGGTTTGGCACATGTTGGGAAGAGAGAAGATCACCCTGGACTGTGTGAAGGCAGTGTGGGATCTGAATGAGACTTGATGGGTGGGTAAAGACAGTGAGAGGCAATAAAGAAAGGGAAAGAAGAGCAACATGCAAGAGGTCGGGATCCCCAGCAACAGGAACTTGGTCTAGGAAGGGGTGTTAGCATAACGCGCTTGTGCTCATACAGTGAAGAATCTACCAGTCAATGTGGGTGACCTGGGTTTCAATCCCTGGGTCTGGAAGGATCCCCTGGAGAAGGAAATGGCAACCCACTCCAGTATTCTTGCCTGAAAATCCATGGACAGAGGAACCTGGCAGGCTACAGTCCATGGGGTCACAAAGAGTCAGACATGACTGAGCAAACTAATACTAAAGGAGGGTCAAAAACTTAGGGACAAGACAAGGCATTGGTGTGGATGCTGTTAGCCAATGATGCGTGGGTGTGGGTGGAGGGTGGTCAAGCCAAGAGCCTAAAAGACTACAGATCAAACAAAAACCAGGAGAGCCGTGTAGAATTCCTAAGAGAGGCTATTTAAAAATGTGTGAGTTATGCCCTTCGGCCAAAGAAGATATGACAGAATTTGCTCCACTCAAATCCAGCAATAAGGTACAAAAGTTTACAACATAATTCTATTCTGCTTCAAAAGATTCTGATGAATTCGGCATAAAATATAGTGACTTGAGAGTCCAAATGGAAGGTCTCAATAACGGATAGCAAAAAAATTAAAAGTAGAATAAACTAAATCTACAAAGTCAGTTTTAAACTATTTAGGCATTTAATTAATTTTGTGAAGGCACATCTTAAAAATGATGTTGAATTGGGCCAACTTGATTAATAAGTTATGAATATCAAGATGTAATACTAGAAAGTACAGGGACTTTAAAAGTTATCTTTGAGTAAACCAAAAGTTAATCTTGAAAAATTCAAAGTTGACATAGGACACCTATTCAGGATAAATCTGTGTGAAGATAAAGCACGTTTGGATGAGTTTCACCGCCCCCTTAGGTGAGTGTTTTGACCGACAAGCTGCTAATAATCATTGTTCTTTGTACAACCACCACTTTGGTGAACACCAATAACCTGACTTGGCGTTGGCCAAGTTTCAGAAGCAACCTTCTGTGGAGGAGGAGGAGGGCTGGCTTGCAGCCCACCCAGTGTGGCAAGGACCCTCTGTATGCTATAAGAGGTTCAGGCAGCCAGGTGGTGAGCATCAGGAAGGGGCCGTCAACCCTTTTGGACTGGGTTTGAAGGAAGGAAGTTTAGTTCCAGGATACCGGAGAGGCACAAGAATAGGCCGTGATAGCATAGGATCCCCGGCATGAAATGGAGTCCAGGCGTGTCAAACCAGTCAAGGTTGGCAAGAAAGTCTTCTCTAACAAGGTTAAATGAGCACAGGGAAAGAGAAGAAACTTTTAGAGAAGAACAAGGTGGAAATCCCAATTAAGCATTATGCTTTTGCAAAACCCTATGTAACCAGGATAACACTGGTACTAACAGGTCTCTTTCTTAACATTGACATTTAATATCATTAATCTGGCGCTTTTAAGTAGAATTCAGTGTGCACTGTGAGATTGGGGGCAGAAATCCGAGCCTGATGTGAAGCACGTTAGAACAGGAGTGCTTTTTAAAAATAATATACTGTTTTATGGCCCTGCTGGTGACCAATTGGAATCAAATCCCCTGGGTGGGGAACCTGGCATCACCCTGTTTTTTCTAAAAGCTCCCTCATGATTTTATGCACAATCCAGGGCTGAATTCTTTGAACCAACCAGAGTGATGGAAACCATAATCCCAACTGTAAGCCAAAGACTAGTTCAGAGTCCCAGTCTGAAATAAGCTCCCAGGTATTCCCCCAAGAAATCAATTTTAACTGGGCATCTGTTTTACTTCAACTAAATAGGAATTGTCCCCTCACTAGTTACGAACATTCTGTGATCACACTGAGGAGAAATTGCCTTCTTTATAGCTCAGATACTAATCAGTCCACAACCCTGGCGGCTCACATCATCTGGAGGAATTTCACACGAGAAAGAAGATGCTAGCACTCCACTGCAGAGCAGGCCAGGGCTGGGTCAGCAGACAAAATGATGAAAGAGCAAATAATAGCAACCACAAAAAGCCGCCTCACTTCCCTTGGCCCTGCTGAAATCCTTGTTTCTAAAGTGAACTTAAACAGTCAAAGAACAATTAAGATCTCAGGTGGTGGCTTACGTCATTTGTATTCACTTTCCCATCTTGCTGTAACCAGTTTTACCACGAAACTTCAGCAAGTTTAAACAACACAGATCATTATCTTATGGTTCTTCCTAGAAGTCTGACCTGTTTTCACACGGAGCTAAAATCCTGGTGTCCACAGCTGCGTTCCTTTCTAGAGGCACTAAGGGGCACTTGTTTCCTTCCTCATTGGATTGTTGACAGAATTTAGTTCCATTGCTTGTTTGTAGGACTGTGATCCTGAATCCTTGCTGACTGTCAGCTGAGGGCTGTTATCCAGAGACCTCTCCTTCAAAAGCCAGGGGATTGTAGGCTGAGTCCTCCCTTACCCTTCCAGTCTCGCCTTCTTCCCCTTTCTTCATTTCTAACACAGCCAAGAAAATTTCTACTTCTAAGGACTACTGTGATAGAAGGGAGCCCTCACCCAAATAATCCGGATAATTTCCCTAATTTAAGATCCTTAACCATCATCAACACATCTTCAAGGAGGTCTCTTTTTCTGTTTGAAGTGACATATTCATAGGTTGCAAGCGCGGGATGAAGACATGGGGTGGAGGACATGTTATGAATACGGCATTATTCTGCCCACGACACTCTGGCACTCCAGTGAAGATTTTTTAAAAAGATAAGAAACCGAGTGGAGTTTGTGGTACAGTGTAGTTCTAAAGGTTTATTTCAGAATCACTGCCATACTGATCCTGGAGGGTATGAAAATGTCTAATTATCTAAATGATTTCCCAGAGTAGGGTAAAAGGGGAATCCCAGATCTGAGAGTGAAAGGTCGTTGTCTTTCTTTGATGCCTGAAATGAAGCTCCAGTACTTTGGGCCACCGATGCAAAGTAGCTGACTTAATTGGCAAAGACCCTGATGCTGGGAAAGACTGAAGGGCAAAGGGAGAAGGGGGTGGGTGGCAAGGATGAGATGGTTAGATAGCATCACTGATTCAATGGACATGAATTTGAGCAAACTCCAGGAGAGTGAAGACAGAGGAGCCTGGCATGCTGCAGTTCATGGGGTCACAAAGAGTAGGAACGACTTAGTGACTGAAAGAGCAACGAACAAAATACAAAATAGCATGTCTATCTATTAGTACATTCTTGAGAGCAAGCCAATAAGGCTGAAAAACTCCCTTCTGGGCAGAGCTTTTTTTCATCCCTGTCCCATGGAATTACATGCTTTTTCTAGAATCCGTTTGTAAGAAGGAGGTCTGATGACCCTGCTGGTTATGCTTAGTTTGCCGCCAGTTTATCTTCTTAAGGCACTAACATCATAAAGAAATTGAATTTGGGGCACTGACAAAGTGAATGACAGAAGCTTCAAAAAGAGGTGAAAATAATTTCTATTTTTCAGAATCCTCCATGTACTATAAAAACTGAATTCCAGGTCACAAGGCTCTGAAACTCTTAATATACAATGCAAAGATGTATTTGTTCAATAAAGCGAATTATTTGGGTCCCACTGTACGAGACATCAACCAAACCAAAGATCTCTGGGAGGCGAAGCAGGGTGTTTGTTCTAATCAAAACAGGCATGGAGCCAATTTCCATGTTCTTAGTGAAAGGGCTGCCTTGTTGACTTTGGAGCGTGTACAACTCGCACAATTGTTAATGCAGAGAGGAATCTGTCCCGAGTCTCCTTGAGTTATTTCCCTTAATTATATTGTAATTAATTAATTATTCAAAGAATGGTTTCTACTTTATAGCAAGAGAGGACAAAAGATACTGTATTTTGACTTTTTCTTGCGTTTTCTTGGAACTTTTTTTTTTTTTTTTTCTGGCACACGCTGGCAGGGAAAGGAAACAGGTTTGATTTTTGAAAGAGGATGGAAATTATTGCATTCCAGGCTTTCCACTCTGGTGTTGATACTGGATAAGGCGGAATTTGGGAAAACGTCCGCTGGAAAAACAGTAATTTTTTCCTGATCTTCCATTAAAAAAATGTGCATGACTGTTTTCGGCATTTACTTTAACAGTGTCCTTTGATTTAAGTATTTCAGTTCTGCATATGAAAGTGTGCCACAGTGGAAGAGCACGAGATGAGAGAGACCAGTTCACCTAGATCAAACCCTGCCCTGCCACATCCAGGGTTTATATCTTATATTGTAGGTCCTTAGCCCTTTCTTAAAAGTTTTATTTCCCACAATGGGGGAAATGCGATAGGGTGTGGAAAGTGATATCCACCTGTAATCAGCCAGGTTCCTTAGTTTATAACAACAGAAAAATCTCATATTTAATTGCACAGTTAGCCCATAGGGATTTATTAAAATGGTGATTGGATACTCCGTGAATCTAGAGAAATGAAAATCCATAGAACAGGGGAGGCCAGCTAGCGCCAGGACTTCAGGTGAAGTATTTACAGAACTTGGTCCAACGAGACCAGCAGTACCATACACTGACTCTGCTGAACACAGAATTTTAGGTGGCACCTCTCAGGCTGCTGCCTCCTGCCCAGGCACCGATTCAGTGGATTCTCTGCAGTCTCTAACTATGTACAACTAACTTTCCAAATTAATGTTTGGGCAAGGCATTTCTGCTTGGAGAACTAGAGGTCCATCTGCTACTCTTAGGCAGTAAAGGAAATCTGAGAATCCAGTAGTAATGTTTCAGTTGTCAGCAGTATAGGTGGGCCTCTGCCCGATTCAGCCAAACTCCCCAAGAGTGGAGAATTTTCCAAATACAGTGTAATAGAGGATCCAGAAGCCACATGACCAACAAAAAAAAAAAAGACGCCCACAAAAAGCCCACAAACAACCTCCCCCCCAACAACAACACAAAACAATCAAAAAATCTCAAAAAAACCGAAATCCACCAAAATAACCCCTACTTACTGAGGTCCATCCTTCAGTGACCTACAGTGCCTACCCTCCTAGGTTCCCTACATTGATATATTCCAAAAGAAAAAATTTCTCTATTCACTGAGTGCAGCTATAATTAGTAATAATTTTAAAATGCTCTCACTTCTTCCCCAAGGGAAGTCCTCATCTGCAAAGTCTCATGCAAAGTCTCACAGCTCGTCTTTCACATTCAAGATCTTCTAGTTGTGTCCATTCCTTCTCAGGTCTGGCAAGATCCCAACTCAATGTTCCTTAATGTTATAGCTGAGATTAAAGCTAATCATCACAGTGCATGATCCTTAAGTAAGAGAGAAAGAGAAAATAATTTAAATAGTGGTATTTTTACATATGGTTTTTCCAGTGGTCATGTATGGATGTGAGAGTTGGACAGTGAAGAAAGCTGAGCGCCGCAGAATTGATGCTTTTGAACTGTGGTGTTGGAGAAGACTCTTGAGAGTCCCTTGGACTGCAAGGAGATCCAATCAATCCATCCTAAAAGAGATCAATCCTGGGTGTTCATTGGAAGGACTGATGTTGAAGCTGAAACTCCAATACTTTGGCCACCTCATGTGAAGAGTTGACTCATTGGAAAAGACCCTGATGCTGGGAAGGATTGGGGGCAGGAGGAGAAGGGGACGACAGAGGATGAGATGGTTGGATGGCATCACCGACTCGATGGACATGGGTTTGGGTAGACTCCGGGAGTTGGTGATGGACAGGGAGGCCTGGCGTGCTGCAATTCATGGGGTCGCAAAGAGTTGGACACGACTGAGCGACTGAACTGAACTGAACTGAACTGATATATATAGTATAGAATTATATAATAAATTTATATATATATACACACACACACACATATCATTGCAAAAAGAAGGTGTGAATAAATGCTAAATTCCACATGCTGCATCAGGTCACAAGCCAAAGTAAATATTTGACTTCATCATTCCCCTATTCCATATCCTTTTATCTTGGCAACTGAGGTTCTTTTTTTTTTTTTTTTAATTTTTGGCTATGTAGGGGCATGGTATGTGGAATCTTAGTTCCCTGACCAGAGATCGAATCCATGCCCCATGCAGTCCAAGTGTGGAGTTTTAACTGCTGGACTGCCAGGGAAGTCCCTCCTGATGTTACTTTCAGACAGGGTTGGTGTTGACCCAGACCTCCACTCCTGGATCCAAGCCCTCGCAGTCCTATCATGTATCTTCTTCATTCTGGTCGTTGGAGAACATGGCAGTACCTAGAGTTATCCCCAAGGAAACTCCTGAATCCATCGGAGTCCCCTTTCCACCTCATTATGTAGCAGCATCCCAATTTCCTCCTAATATTCAGGTCAACCATCCCTAAACACTGAATAACCGGCACAAAGCCTGTTTCACTCAGTGGCATCAGAGTCTGAGACCTTGTAGTTGGCTTTTCAGCACATGTTGTGCTCTTTTCTGATCAAAAGGCCCGGACATGTGGGTTTGATTATGCTTCTCCTTGCACGTTGCCTCACTCAAATGAACAGAATCATCAGGAGAGGCTGCAACAAGTCTGACTGGACAAAGAGGGAGGGCAGCCTTTTGGTTGATGAGGAAGGATTCATTGAATTAGTTTTATGATGCTCCTGAGATGATCCAAAATTGATACCAAATTTTCCCAATTCCAGAATAGAATACCTTGGGAGATATTGGGGTTCAGTTTCAGACCAACCACAATAAAGCATATATCACAATAAATTGATTCACACACACTTTTTATGGCTTCTCAGTACAATAAAAAAGTTATATTTTAACATTATAAGTATGTAATAGATTATGTCTAAAAAGAAACTATATATATCTTAATTAAAAATGCTTCATTGCTAAAAAATTTTAACTATCCTCTGATAATGCATGATGCCACAAACCTTCAATTTGTAAAATATATATATATATATATATATATATATAATATCTGTGAAGTGTTAAAAAGCAACAGTGCAATAGAATGAGTTATGCCTGTACTTAGGGTTAAATTCTTATGCACAGTACCCTGAATATCACACAAAAATGGTCATGCCAAGGTCCATGAATTAAACAGTTAATTTGGTGATCCCCAGAGATCAAACTTTGTGTGTTATTTGACTTATCGCAGTGTTTTGTGGCACCAATAGATATGAGGTTTATATTTATTTTTGAAGAACAATTTTAAATGTGGTAAAAAAACATGAGAGCTTTAATTTTCAAGTTATAATAGTTTTTGGATTTCAGTGATGCTTGCGTGGGTAAAAATGTAAGAATTTTGTTTTTGCTTATTACTGTCTTCATCCTGACCAGTGCAAATGAGAAGAAACACTCTTTTATGCAGCCCTGGAATGGATTTACCCCATACTGGTTTTCGTAGTGTGGTCGATGATTGTTTTGGCTGTCATACATCCCTTAATGGTTCTTTTATTCAATGTGACCACAGGTAAGGAATTAATTAGCAGAGATTCTTTCATTGTTCCTGTTTCTTCTCTCTGGGTCACTAGCTTCTGATTCAAGTCTGGATCACTCTATCTGATAGGTGGTACATGTGTGCGTGGCTAAGTCACTTTGTCGTGTCTGACTCCTTGTGACCCTATGGACTGTAGCTGCCAGACTCCTCTGTCCATGGAATTCTCCAGACAGAATACTGGAGTGGGTTGCCATTTTCCCTTCTCCAGGGGATCTTCCTGACCCAGGGATGAAAACCCAGGTCTCTTGCATTGCAGGCAGATTCTTTACCACCTGAGTCACTAGAACCTGTGAATACCAGATGGCCGACTATAATCATCTTTTCCATAAAAATGTTCATTAATAAAACTACCTCACCTAATTTCCTATCTGGTTCTATTATTTTAAAAAATTTAAAAATTAAACAAACTTTTAATCCATCTTCATCCACATAAAGCTGTTGAGACCTGGACATAGTCTACCTTGTTTTATATCTTACTATCTTTTTTATCTCCCTAACAACCTCACGACGAATTCCAGTAAATCCCAGACATGTTTTGAGGCTGCCCAGCACCTGAACTTGCAAACGATTGTGAGAATTCTCTATCTTAGTAAGTCATTGCTGGAGGCAGCTTGACTTCCTCTAAAGAATGGAAAGCCAGGTACTCACTTTCTAAACTCCTTACGAGCTAGGAAGTTAGCAGGAGACCGGTGTCCATCAATACAGGAGATGTAAGAGACACAGGTTTGATCCCTGGGTCAAGGAGATCCCCTGGAGGAGCATGGCAACCCACTCCAGTATTTTCCTTCTGGAGAATTCCATGGACAGAGGAGTCTGGCGGGCTACAGTCCATAGGGTCACAGAGAGTCAGACACGACCAAAGTGACTTGCCACGCACACATGTACCACCTATCAGAAGAGTGATCCAGACTTGAAATCAGAAGCTAGTGACCCTGAGCAAACAGGAACAATGATTAATCTCTGCTAATTAAATCCTTACCTGTTGGTCACATTGAATAAAGAACCAATGAAGGGATGATATGACAGCCAAAACAAACATCGACCAAACGCACATAAATGGGGTAAATCCATTTCCAAGGCCTGCCTAAAAGAGTGGTTTCTTCTCATTCACTGGACAGATGAAGACAGTAATAAGCTCAAATTCTTACATTTTACCCACGCATCATACACAGAAATCCAAAAACTATATAACTTGGAAAAATAAAGCTCTCATGTTTTTTACCACCATTTAAAAATGTTTTCAAAAATAAATATAAAACTCATATCTCTTGGTGCCACAACACAGGAGAATAGTCAAAAAACACACAAAGTTTTGATTCTGTGGGTCCCAAATTACATTTTAATTCAAGGCCTTGCAGAGACCTTTTGTGTGATATTCAGGGTACTAGTGCCATAATGGAAATTAACCCGAAGTACAGGCATACCTCATTCTATTGCACTTTGCTTTATTACACCTGTCCACCCAGATATTATATATATAATATAAATATATATATATTTTACAAATTTGAAGGTTTGTGGCAACCTTCATTATCAAGGATAGTTAGAATTTTTTTAGCAATGAAAGCATTTTTAATTAAGATATATATAGTCTTTTTAGACATAATGCTATTACATACAATATAATTTAAATAATAAACTTTTATATGGTACGAGAAGCCAAAAAGTGTGTGTGACTCAATTTATTGTGATATCTGCTTTATTGTGGTGGTCTGAAACTGAACCCACAATATCTCCAAGGTATACTAACTGGAATTGGGAAATAAGGTATCTATTTGGTCCATCTCAGAGCACTCAAAAACCTCATCACTGAATCCTCCTCATCAACCAACGGCCCTCCCTCTTTGTCCAGTCAGACTTTGTTAGCAGCCTCTCCTGATGATTCCTTGTCATTTGAGTTGTGGCACTTTGTGCAAGGAGAACATAATCAAACCCACACTGGTCCCGGGCCTATGATACAGAAAAGAGCACAAGACATGTGATGAAAGCCAAGTGTATTTCTACAAGGTCAGACTCTGAAATGCCACTGGAGTGAAACCAGGCTTTGTGCCTGTTATTCAGTATCTTAGGATGGTTGACCCTGAATATTAAGAGGAAATAGGGATGCGCTACATAATGAGGCTGTAAAGGGACTGCTGGATCCAGGAGATCCTTGGGGATAACTCCTAGTACTGCCATGATCTCCAACGACCAGAATGAGAAGATACAGATAGGACTGCCGAGGGCTTGGATCCCTAGATGAGGTCTGGGTCACACCACCCCTGTCCAGAAGAACATCAGGGGAACTTCCCCTGTCAGTCCCAGCATTTAAAACTCCACACTTGGGATTTTTTGTGTGTTTTTTTTTTTTTCCTGCATGGGGCAATGGAATCGTTCACTGGTCAGGAACTAAGAATTCCACATACCCTGTAGCCAAAAATTTAAAAAAAAAAAAAAAGAACATCATATTGCCAAGATAAAAGGATAATGGAAAAGGGGAATGATGAATCAAATATTTACTTTGGCCTTGTGACCTGAAATGCACATGTGGAATATAGCATTATTCACACCTTCTTTCATGCAATGATATGTGTGTTTTGTGTAGTATATCTGATATATATATATATTATAGATATATAAATATCAGTTTTTCAATTCAGTTCAGTTCAGTTGCTCAGTCGTGTCCAACTCTTTGCGACCCCATGAATCGCAGCACGCCAGGCCTCCCTGTCCATCACCAACTCCCGGAGTCTCACCCAAACCCATGTCCATCGAGTCGGTGATGCCATCCAACCATCTCATCCTCTGTCGTCCCCTTCTCCTCCCGCCCCCAATCCTACCCAGCATTAGGGTCTTTTCCAATGAGTCAACCCTTCGCATGAGGTGGCCAAAGTATTGGAGTTTCAGCTTCAACATCAGTCCTTCCAATGAACACCCAGGATTGATCTCTTTAGGATGGATTGATTGGATCTCCTTGCAGTCCAAGGGACTCTCAAGAGTCTTCTCCAACACCACAGTTCAAAAGCATCAATTCTGCGGCGCTCAGCTTTCTTCACTGTCCAACTCTCACATCCATACATGACCACTGGAAAAACCATATGTAAATACTCTTTTAAATTAATTTTTCTCTTTCTCTCTTACTTAGGATATGCAGTTTAAGAAAAAAAAGATGATTAGCTTTACAACTCAGCCTATAAATTAAGGTAACATTGATGTATTGATCTGCCAGACCTGAAGAGAATGGGACAACACCTAGAGAATCTGAATGTTAAGACGAGCAAGAACTTTTGCATGAGACTTTGCAGATGAGGACTACCCTTGGGAAGAAGTGAGAGCATATTTATTAAACAAATAATAGCTGCAACTCAGCTGAAAAGAGAAATTTTTTCTGTTGGAATGATAAAGTGAGGGAAAAGGAGGTAGGTCACTGTAGGTCACTGAAGGGAATGGACTCCAGGAAGGTGATATTTGGGGATTTCGTTTTTTTTGAATTTTTATTGTTTTGTTGATTGTTTGTTGGGGGGAGGTTGTTTTTTGGGGCTTTTGTGGGGTCTTTTTTTTTTTTTGGTCCATGTGCTTCTGTACCTCCTCCTGTAAATTGGAATTCTCCACTCTGAGTTGGCTGAATGGGCATAGCCACCTCCTACTGCTGACACTGAAACATTACATACCTTGATTTCTCAATTCCTTTGAGCAGCTAACAAGAGTAGCAGATGACCTAATTCTCCAAGCAAGACATTGCCTCCCCAAACATAATTTGGAAGTTAGTGACACAAGATAGAGACTGCAGAAATCCACTGAATCAGTGCCAGGCATGAGGCAGCAGTCCTGAAGTGCCACCTAACATTCAGTGTCAGCAGCGTCAGTGCTTGGACACGCTGGTCTCCGTAGGACCAGTTCTGTAAACATACTTCCCCTGAAGTCCTGTCCGCTTCCTGGCCTCCCTGTTCCTATGGATTTTCATTTCTCTAATTTCAGAGTTATATCGCCAATACCATTTTAATAAATCCCTATGTGCTTAACTGATCCATTAAATATGTAGTTTTGGTTTCTGTTGTAAAAAACTAAGATCACTGGGCTGAAACAGGTGGATAATATCGTCATTTCCCCCATGTGAAATCAAAACTTTAGAGAAGCTAAGTACCCAACAAAATAAAAATAACACCAGGAGTGGGCAGGGCTGGTTTGAATCTAGGTGAACTGGTCTCGTCTCATCTGTGTGCACTTCCACGGTGGCACACTTAATATGCAGAACTGAAATACTTCAAATCAAAAGAGCACTGTTAAGTTAATGCAGAAAATGTCATGCAAATATTTAATGAAGATCCGAAAAAATACTGGTTTTCCCCAGCGACGTTTATTCCAATTCCGCCTATCAGTATCATCCACCAGAGTGGAAAGCCCACTGAATGCAATAATTTCCACTCCTCTTCAAAACAAACCTGTTCCTTTCCCCGAGCAGAGTGTTCCAGGATAAAAAAAAAAAAGTTCCAAGAAAGCCCAAGAAAAGAGTCAAAATACAGTATCTTTTTTTCTCTTGCTATAAAGTAAGAAACCAGCTTTGAATAATTAATTAATTACAATATAATTAAGGGACATAACTCCAAGGAGAACTCGATTCCTCTCTGCCATTAAACAATTGGTGTAGTTGGACACGCTCCAAGTCAACAAGCCCAGAGCCCTTCACAAGAACATGGAATTGGCCTCCATGCCTGTTTTGAATAGAACAACACCCTGCTTCATTCCTCCCAGAGATCGCTTTGGATAGGTTTGTCTCGTACAGTGGGAGCACCCAATAAATGCTTATTGAACACATACATCTTTGCCATATGTAATTTTAAGAGTACAAGCCTTGTCGACCTGGAGATTCAGTTTTTAAGTACATGGAGGATCTGGAAAAATAGAAATTATTTTCACCTCTTTTTGAATCTTCTATCATTCACTTTAGTCAGAGCCCCAAAATCCATTTCTTTATGTTGTTAGTGCTTAAGAAATCAACTGGATGCAAACTAAGCATAACCACAGTGTCAGAGCCTTCCTTCTAAAACGGATTACTAGAAAAGCAGAGAATTCCATGGGACCGGGATGATAAAGCTCTGCCCAGAAAGGAGGTTTTTCAGCCTCTATTGCATTGCTCTCAAAGAATGTACCTAATAGAATTAGAACATCTAAATTTCTTATTTTGTTGTTGCTCATCAGTCACTATTCCGTATCCTACTCTTTGAGACCCTATGAACTGCAGGCAGAGGCCAGGCTCCTCTGTCCTTCACTCTCTCCGGAGTTTGTTCAAATTCATGTCCAATGAATCATTGATGCAATCTAACCATCTCATCCTCTCCACCCACCCCTTCACCTTTCGCCTTCATCTTTCCCACTTCATGGTCTTTTCCAATTAGTCCACTCTTTGCAATCAGGTGTCCAAAAGTACTGGATCTTCAGTTTCAGAATCAAAAGAAAGACAACGACCTTTCACTCTCAGAGTCTGGGATCCCTTCTACCTAATGCTGGGAATCATTTAGATCAATAGACCATTTTCATACCCCCTCCAGGATCAGTATGCAGTGATTCTGAAAATAATCCTTAGAGAACCAACCCTTCCCACAAACACCCCACCTGTTCTTATCTTTTTAAAAATCTTCACACTGGAGGGCAGAGTGTGGGCAGATAATGCCGTAATCCTCACATGCCCCTCCACCCCATGTCTTCATCCCAGCGCTTGCAACCTATGAATATGTCACTCACACAGAAAAATGAGACCTTGAAGATTTGATTATGGTTAAGGCTCTTAAAATAGGGAAATTATCCTAGGATAAACTGGGTGGCTCCATTCTAACACAGTAGTCCTTAGAAGTAAGAAATTTTCTGGTGCTGATGTTTAGAAAGAAAAAGTGAAAGGAAGGCGAGACCTGGAAGGTTAAGGGAGACTCACGCCAACCAACACCTAGCTTTGAACGGAGATCTCTGAACAGCCTTCAGCTGACCAGTCAGCAAGGATTCAGGTATCCCAGTCCTACAACAGGCAAGGAACTAAATTCTGTCAACAATCCAAATGAGGAAGGGAAACAAGTGCCCCTTATTGCCATCTAGAAAGGAACGCAGCCTGTGGACACCAGGATTTTAGCCCGATGAAACTGGTCAGACTTCTAGAGAACCATAAGATAATGCATCTGTTGGTAGTTTAAACTGCTGATTTTTGTGGTAAGAAACTGTTTACAGCAACGATGAAAGTGAGATACAAGACGTAAGCCACACCTGAGATCATAATAGTTCTTGCCTGTTTAAGTTCACTTTAGAAACAAGGATTCAGGCAGGCCCAGGGAAGTGAGGCGTCTTTTGTTGTTGCATTATTTGCTTCTTTCCCTCAATTTGTCTGCCTGACCAGCCCTCCTGCCGTCTTCATTGAGTTCAGCATCTTCCTTTCCTGTGAGAAATTCCTCCAGAATGAGTGGACCCCAGGTTTGTGGACTGGATTAGTATCTGAGCTAATAAAGAAGGCAATTTCCCTCCAGTGAATCACAGAATGTTGTAACATTTAGGGACAATCCTATTTAGTGAAGTAACAGATGCCCAGTTAAAAATGATTTCCTTGTGGGAATTACCTTGTGAGCTATTTCAGACTGGGACTCTGAAACTAGTCTTTTGGCTTTCCAGTTGGGATTATGGTTTACCATCACTCTGGTGGTTCCAAAGAATCAGCCCTGGATGTGCATAAAATCATGAGGGAGCTTTTAGAAAAAAACAGGGATGCCAGGTTCCCACTCCAGTATTCCTGATTCAAATGTCAGCAGCAGGCCTAAAACAGTATTATTTTTTAAAAGCTCTCCAGTTCTAACGGTGCTTCACATCAGGCCCGATATTTGCCCATCTCATGCACACTGAATTCCGACTTAAAAGGCCAGATTAGATGATAAATAATGGTCCAAAGTAAGAAATGAGACCAGTACCGAGTGTTATTCCTGGTTACATAGGGTTTTGCAAAGCAAAATGCTTTAATTGGATTTCCACATTTTCTTCTCTAAAATTTCACTCTTTCCTCTGTTCTCATTTAATCTTGTTAGAAAGACTTTCTGCCACTAGAATGTTTGACAGCTTGACTCATATCCTGCCTGGATCCCTATGCTATTCACTGTATCTTGGCTCTCCGTGTCCTCCTGGAACTAAAGCTTCCGCTCCTCAACTCAGTCCGCAAGGGTTGACAGCCCTCTCCTGATGCTCACCACCTGGCAGCCTGAACCACCTATAGCCAACAGAGGACCTTTCCACACTGTGCTTGGCCTGCAGCCAGCCCTCCTCCTCCTCCAGAATGCTGGCACTGAAACTTGGCCCGCACGCCAAGTTGCAGGTTATTTGGGTGTTCACCAAAGTGGTGGTTGTACACAGACAAAGATTATTATCAATTCTTTGATTTTTAAGATTAACATTTGGTTTAATCAAAGATAAATTTTAAAGCCCAGTAATTCTAGTATAAATCTTGATTTTCTAATATTAATCAACAAAATTCAACCATCAATTTTTTAGAGATGTGCCTTCACAAATTAATTAAATGCCCTTAAAAAGTTTTTAAAACTGACTTTGTAGATTTCGTAATATACTACTATTAATTTTTTTTTCTATTAATGAGACCGTTCCATTTTGGCTCTCAAGTCACTTATAATAATAATGCCAATTCATCAATCTTTTGAACATAATAGAAATTATTTTTGTAACTTTTGTACTCTATTGCTTGATTTGAGTTGAGCAAATTCTGTCAACTCTTCTTTGCCAAGGCCATAACTCACACATTTTTAAATAGCCTCCTTTGGATTCTACTCGCTCTCCTGTTTATGTTTTGACTCTGTATCTTTGGCTCTTGGCTGACCACCCCACCACCACCACCACCATCATAGCAAACAGCATCTCCACCAATGCCTTGTCTAGTCCTCAGTTTTTGGACTCCAGGGTCTTCCTTTAAGTAAATTAGTTTGCTCAGTCATAGTCCTAACTCTTAGTGACCGCCGAAGCAACTGTAGCCTGCCACTTCCTCTGTCCATGGGAATTTTCCAGGCAAGAATACTGGATTGGGTTGCCATTTTCGCTTCTCCAGGGGATCTTCCCGACCAAGGGATTGAACCCAGGTCTCCCTCATTGCAGGCAGATTCTTCACTGTCTGAGCCACCCAGTCGTATGCTAACACCCCTTCCTAGACCAAGTTCCTAGTGCTGGGACCCGACCTATGGAAGTTTGCTCTCCTATCCTTTCTTTAATGCCCTCTCCTGTTTCTTTACCCACCCATCAAGGCTCATCTCAGATCCCACCTGCTTCACCACAGTCAGTGATTTCTTCTCTCTTCCACACATGTGCCCACCATTGCTGATACATTCAATTATATTACCTTGCACCTCAGTATTATTGCTTAGTAATTATTCCTGCTTTTTTTTCCCTGTATTTTCTTACGCTATATTTGAAACTCTTATTATAAGAAAAATGGGTTAACAGCTGTTGTTTCAGAGCTATTTTATATCTCGGCTTCTGGCCCTAGCATGGTACCTTGGGCATTGACGACAGCTGAGTAAGACCAAGAGGGCATGTGTAAATTCTGCTCCTGCCCAATAGCTTGGATGGTAATGATAACTAAGCAGAATTAATTATAAACAACCCTTGGCACTTGAGACCCATGACACATGCCCCCCCCCCCCCCCCCCCTATTATCAGGGATAGCATGTCACTCTGCTTCTCAGATTCTGGATGCAGATTATTACTGGACTTCAGTCCAGCTAGTTAGATTCCAGACAAGCCGTATCTGGTACTGATTTTCCATCCTGAAATCACAATGACTGTAGTTGTTAGCAAACACTCATTTCTGAAAAATCTACCTCGATGTGTGCTTTTACTCCTACTGGGAAGAAAATGCTGAATTAACATATTTCAGCATGACCACACTTATGGACATGAGTAATGTGTGGAGAGGCAGGAAATGAGAGAAGCCAGCTCACATTCTAGTTTAGTTTTGTCAGGACCTACATTGGAAAAACAGACTCCATATTTTTTTTATCAAAACATAAGTTTGCTATCCTATAATTATGCAGAAGAGCTAAAAGAGTATCAATAGTACCGTCTACCCAAGAAGAAATAGAAGAAGAACATCACACGACAAAAGAACCACATGTACAACCAAATCCCCAGACCTGAGATGTCTCTGATTTACTGCATGAAAGAGGGATCCCCTCTCATTTCAACTATTGGTCGGCTGTCGTGGTTTTAATTGAAAAGCATTCCCTCCATCCCCACCCAGCCCCAAGAAGACTCATCACCTTCCCCCCAGGCCAAAATGTTTACAAAATATTCCTACATCACCATGGAAACAGTCAAAAATCTGCTCGCACTTTGGGTGGTGTTAGACTGAATACACTGCCATCATTTTTTATTTGGTATCGTTTTTGACTATTTATAGATTTGAAATATAGATCACAGGAAGAGGCCCATTTGGTACAAGAGAGCTGTCACCATAGCAGAGCAAGAAGCAAAAATAAAAGAAGGAGACCCATAACAACCCAATTTTTGTTACCAAAGAAAAATAGATAATAACTTTTTAGTTTAACTTGTTTAACAAAACGTATGTCTCTCCTGTGACATTAGCCACACATAACACCTGAACCACCCTAATGAAGATGGGAAATAGATATAATGATAGTAACAGAGGTTTTACGTATGAGGTGCCC
The DNA here is from genome assembly GCA_024291935.2 of Okapia johnstoni. NCBI lineage: Eukaryota > Metazoa > Chordata > Mammalia > Artiodactyla > Giraffidae > Okapia > Okapia johnstoni. The sequence goes on along the minus strand of CM044305.1, from coordinate 49,278,063 downwards.
TAATCCTCACAGGCATCACTTATTTATATTCCTGTTTTACAGATGCAGAATCTGAGACACACGAGATTAAGGTTATACAACAGGTAAGTTACAGAGCAAGAATCAAACTCGGAAGTCTGATCCAAGGACCCACGCGTCACAACCACTACATCTGATTACCACAGGTTTATGAGGGAGGGAAGATGCCTCAACGTGTCATCTGGTGAGTTGAATTTGTTGGTTTCTTTGCCAACTAAAGTCAGATTCTATCAAGCTTTGACAGACTAAAAAAGGAGTGTATTTTCTAATTTGTCAATAACTGATAAATCGATGCAAAAACTGAGGAAGTGGTAAGTAGAGACCCAGCTGGTAGGAATGGACATATTCCACTTCACAGATGCATGGATAAAGGTCTTTTGCTGCCAATCAACCTTAAAATCCCGCCTTATCTCCTCCTATGCTCGTGTTTACGTTCCACATCCAAGTGACTCCACCCAATATGAAACCAGGCATCTTTACAAACCCCAGCCCACATCACAAGGGACTCTGCTGGGACGAATCGGCACAACTGCCACCGCAATACAGGAACACAAACCACAGGAACTTACCTACCACAGAGAGCATTCAGGACCACCCAGTACAAACCTAATGCCCCTGAAGTAACTTCCTCATTTTTGCCGTGACACCCCGACTCGCTGCTTGAAGATTGCTTGACCTCAAGAAAGGGCTACTAGCTTTTGGGTCACGAGAGCCATATTTGAGAAGATAAAAAGGGAGACAATGACCACATTCCTATTAATGCTCAACAAATAGATCTGGTTTGAACCAAAATCAAATGCCAACTGAGATTAAATGGAATCACTTTTTAGGCATTGAAATAAATTTAAGCATTTTGTACATTGTTGACTAGCAGTTTTCTTAGACCTAATTCAGTCCGTTATAAGGTAACAAGCAGTAACAATGGCTTAATTGCTTTATGCCTGGGTCATAATGCAGAAATGGCTATGCCACAGAAGCAGGCACTAACCATATTTACTGTGAGACCTGGTCCTGGAGAGGTCCAGCAACCCAGTGATGTCTAGTAAATCATCTCATCATCACAGTGCACACCCTACAGCAGTGACTGTCCAAGCTCATTACCACCTCTGGCAGCTGACTGCCTCTGGGACTCGGTAAGTTTACTTTATCTCTGTCCCCTCAGATTCATTACTCAAATAGGGATAGTAAATAGCTCCTACCTTTTTAAGATGGATCTGAGGATCAAGGACACTAACGACACCGGTTGCTTCCTGGACACCCTTCCACATGTTTCAATCTAAGAATTTAAGAACTTTGTCCATTCAGTTGACTTACTTATTTCCATCTAAGCTCAGTCTTGCCCCCTGAAATGATGGCTTTGTTTTGAAAGTCATTTTATCTGCTAACTGGGAGTGTGTGCACCATGGGCACAGTCATTCAGTTGGAGGTCCAGCTCTTTGCTCTTCTATGGACGGTAGACGCCCAATCCCAGAGAGGCTTCTCTGTCCGTGGGATTCTCCAGGCAAGAATACTGGAGTGGGTTGCTATTCCCTCCTCAGGGATCTTCCCAACTCCAGGGATAAAACACCTCGTTCTCCTTGGTCATCTCCTGCACTGGCAGCAGAGTTCTTTACCATTGTGCCACCTGGGAAGCCTATGAACTGGGAGGACACGGTAAAAAAGTGGTCCCTTTCAAATTTATCAATTTTGTCTCTCTTTCTCAAGCTCAGATTTTTTCTAAAGTATTACAGCCAAAGGGGCCTCCCCAGAATACGGAGCCCTAACAGGCAATGCAAGAGCTGTAGAGATGTGGATTTGATCCCTGGGTTGGGAATATCCCCTGGAAAAGGAAAATGGCAACCCACTCCAGTATTCTCTCTGGAAAATCCCCTGGGACAGAGGCATCTTGGCAGGCTACAGTTCGTGGGTCACAAAGAGTCAGACCCACAGCTGAGCACACACATACATACATTAACAGGCAAAGTCAACACAGTTACTTATTTAAATCCAGTAATTCTGATCATAGTCCCCAACCAAGCACCTGGATCAAGTTCAAAGGCAGTGGAGCAGGCAGAGCAGAGGGGTCAATCGAATTTCATAAAATCAAAACCAAAAGTTTTCTTTTGCTGCTGAACCACTAATGCAAGCAAGGCCGCTCTACGGAATTGGGACCCAATCCCCATTGAGTTTAACTCACATTAGCACTTCAGTGAGAAAGGGGTGCAAGCTGCAATCAACATTCCACATTTCTTCAGAATTCCTACAAAGAATGGAATCCTAATGGATAACGGTCTGGGGACAGTGTGGAGGGCAACGGGTACCTCCTGCAGTTTCATTTAAATAGCAAAAAAGATTTGTTTACTTAGTGTCATATTAGCTTTATTACTTGCATGCCACGATGCAGGTACTCATGTATGAACAGTGAGGGGCCAATGTCCCCCCAAATGCTCCTTGCTTACTGCCATTTCTCCACAATCCCACTCTATGCAAAGTGGCAAATTATAACACTTAAGAATGTGCAATCATTTATCTTAAGGGTATTTTGAGAATTCTTAAATCCCATTCTCCCCAGTCCCACCAAGATCAATTAGGCATCCAGGAATATTTCGAAATTAGGTTTTTGGTCTAGATGTATTAGGAAAGGAAAAGGCATGCCACAGAAAGCTATTTGACCAGAGCCATTCTCCTGATATGTAAAGACTTCCTTTTTGAATTTCAGCTAATACCCCAATGTAACAGGCATGTCCCTCATCCACTTAGCTTGAGAATGTTTACTTAAGAATAGGCCTAAAACTGCTAAACTATGAGATTTAGTATGCTCCAAGTTCAGTTACAGGGAGTTCTGGGTGATGGGGGATCTTCTAGTAACTTTGCTTTACAGGGCTTTTTGCTTCCCAGCTCCTCTACAGCAGGAAGGGCTGGAGCACACAATGACTGTTACTGGTATCTAGGTACGGGGCTGGTTAAATGTTCTGCATACCAGGAAGTGCTAACTCAAATGCCTTGAGCTGTAGATGACAAGACAGAGTCCCCCTAGGGTACATCCCCAACTCAGTTATGCTTTATTGCAGCTGTGTAGGAAAGGCAGGAGATTTTAGACATTCCCACATTTTCAGCAAGAAGCCAGAGAAGTTCATGAGTGTTGACAATATCACCTGAATTTTAAAAGTGGCAAATTAATAAAATGTTTTTCCAAGGACAGCATGGATGACCAAAGAGAAATTCACATCTCTGACCATCAGAAGACACCCTGGAACATTTGCACTTTACCTTTAAAGGTTTTGGTGACCTTGGAGCACTCATGATATTATTATAGTGATCCCATGTAAATATTTGCTTAGTACCTAAAGGCATTTGGCTATTGTACATCCATATCTCATTCATCCTCACAATATCACTGATTTAAGGGACTAGTACTATTTCCGTCCCCAGATGAGAAAACCTAGTCTCAAAGAGTCTGAGTAACTTACCCAAGATCGCCAAAGCAAGTCCACCTTGGGGATCTGCACGGGGCAGTCATGCCCTCCACAATGATGGCTTACTGCACCTGCACTAAAACCAGGTAATTCCACTGAGCCCACTCTCAGACTAGAGTATTACTACCAATTCAAAATCCCATGTGGGTAGATGTTTGAACAACTCCAGAAACAAAATTTTAATTATTCTTCTCCATTTATTGAAAGAGTGGTTACATTTTTGCAGTGTTTACAGTTTTTGCCAAAAATATCTAAAACTATTCAGTCAAAAAGCTATGTAAGCAATTGCATGCTATGCTTCAAATGTCTGAACTTGCAAAATTTGCATACAAGTGCATGAGAAGCTGCCAAACAGCAATGGAGGAATAATATTAAAGGTAAACACATGGAGTACTACTGGATTTTATGATTTTCCATGACAGTAGTGAGAACTAGAGCTGGTAAAGGTGGTGGAAAAATCTGGTGGAATTTTTACCAGAGCCAGTTGACCATTATTTTTTAAATACTTATAACATATATAGTTACCAAATCAACTTTAACCAAGTTACTACATCCGTTGAAAATACAATACACACACACACACCCACACACCATCTTCCAATGAAATGCGCCTGGATACCATCTTCTCCCAATCCATACAATCATCACTTCACAGATCTGCAGCAGCATTGATATCATCATTTCTTCCAGTGGAACCAGAGGGAAAGAAAAAGTGGTGTGACTGTGTAAGTGGTGTGTGAGGAGAGAGTAGAGAGAAATGGGCGAGACAGGTTAGAAAGGGAGTCAAATATTTTGATCAATTACTGCAGCAGCAGCGCTTATTCACATTAGTTAAGGACAGTCTGATAAATTTTAAAGTAGGATCACTATTAGTGGGGGAAAGTTAAATAAAGACGTGAGCAGCCACTGCCATAAGAGCAGTGGGTGCAATGGTTACTCACGAAGGGATCTTAGCACCAGACTGCCAGATTTGGATTCCAATTTCTTTACTTACTAGCTAGGTTTCCTTTTCTTTTTCTTTTCATCCTTTCTTTTTTTTTTTTTTTTTGCCTTTGGGGTCATGCCACAGGCTATTGGATCTTAGTTCACCGACCAGGGATTATACCAGGCCCACAAGCAGTGAAAGCATGGGTCAAACCTCTAGAGCACGAGGAATTCCCAAGCTAGGGTTTCTGAATGCATTGCCTTTTTAACTTGATAATTTTTTAGTTCCCTATCAATAAATTGGGAGTAATAGTAGACTCTACATCATAGTATTTTTGTTGTAGGATGTAAACATAGTTTAAATAGATAAAATTTAGAACAGGGATGGCACAAATTAGAACTCAACATATCAACTTTTAATCTATCAATTCTCTCCCAGAAAAACACTGGTAACTCAAAAATGCTGACCATTGGTGTTTCTCATCAAGTAACGTCACCACTAGTCTGGGAAATTTCAAAGTGAGATTGTTCTTTTTGTTAGGTTATTGGCCTTGGTTGTCACAATGATTGGCAAGCACTGCCAACACTCAGTGGGTAGATTTAGGGTTGGATGGTTAGATACTAGATGTTCTACAATTAAGGGTTCGCACAATGGTGAACTGCCTCCATCCCTACACATCTATATGTAGTCCTCCAGTCTTCATGTAGTAAAAAAAGTAAAAAACTTGTGATTATCTAAAATGAAGCCTAATTCCATTTTACATATAAATCCAAAATATTTTTTTCCACATGCTTAAATATTACTATATTTTCCAGGAACACAAATATCATGTAAAACAAGTGAAGTTAAACTTCTTGTTTGCTCAGAACCCTTCCCTAAGAATAGTTGTTTCAGAACCCTTCCGAAGAATAGTTCAAACATTTTGAAAAAAAAATTAGATGACCAACAACAATTTGAGGCATCAGCATACCTGTGTCAGCCAGTATCTGTAGCTATCATAATCACAGGGCTCCTATTGTACTTAGGAGATTCCAGCTCCATCGTGATTCTTTCCAAGGGATCTACATCTGAGTCAATTACCTATTGGAATTGATAGCAGGGTTTTTTTTTCATTTTTTTTGTTTTGTATAGTGTATTAAAGAATAACTTCCCTTTTATATCTCTCTAATATGACTATTTGAATATCACAGATTCTTTTTTTAGGTTATGCATGATAAGATGTTTTATGCATGCATGCATGCTAATGTCTTTCAGTCGTGTCCAACTCTTTGGTGAACCCTATGGACTGTAGCCTGACCGGCTCCTCTGTCCATGGGATTCTCCAGGCAAGAATACTGGAGTGGGTTGCCATGCCCTCCTCCAGGGGATCTTTCTGACCCAGGGATCAAACCCATCTCTCTGTGTCTCCTGCATTGGCAGGCAAGTTCTTTACCACTAGTCGCCACCTGGGAAGCCCCTAGATGTTTATTATCTAGTGAATTTTAGTTTTCGGGAAAGTAAAGGGAGTTAAAAGTTTTTTAGTTATGAAAGGGGATGTTGATCCATAAGTGATGACAGAACCATACTTCACTAGAGCCCACACTTTAAAGAGAATTCATAAACTGTACATGATAAGTAAATAACGAATACTTTTAATTTAGTTTGATAGATGTAAGAATGTCAACTTTATGGTAATTGATTACAGACAGAATAATGCCCCCTACCAGATGTCCACATTCCTAATTCCCGCAGAATCTATAATATGTTGAGATATCATAAACCAAGGAGAATTATGATTTGCCAGGTGAATTAAGGTTACTAAGGTTACTTAGGCTGACTTTAAGCTAGGAAATTATTCAAGTGGTGGCGCCATGTAGTCACAAAAATCTTTAAAAGTGAAGAGGGAGGCAAAGGAGTGGGAGTCAAGAAGGATGAGATTATATTAAAGAAAGGTACAACAGATGCAAACACTGCTGCATTGAAGATGGAGAAAGGGTCCATGAGCCAAGGAAATGCAGTAAGCCTCTAGAAGTTGAAGAGGACAACAAACACATTTTTCCCCAGAAGCCTCTATGAAAGGAAACACAGTCCTGTCAACTGAGGAGCCTGCCAGACTACAGCCCAGAGGGTCATGAAGAATCGGAAATAAATGAAAACAACATAGCTCACACAGCTTGCAGGATCTTAGTTCCCTGACTAGGGATTGAACCTGGGCCCCCCAGCAGTGAAAGCACTGAGTCCTAACCACTGAACTGCTGGGGAATTCTCCATTTGATATTAATTCAGTGTCCCTCACATCCCATGCACACCCCCCACTGCCCCACCCCAGCCACCTGAACCAAACCAACAACCAACAAGCACCTCTAGCACTAGGTTACTCATCTCTCTTGGTAGTAATTATTTATTTTAGAATATCGATGCTGCCATAGTATTACATTTAACTTTACATGTATAGAGACAATTTTTGTACATATATCTCTTAAACATTTATTTATTTATCTTTGGCTGCACTGGTCCTTCATGTACGTGCATGGACTTTCCTCTAGTTGCCAGTGAGTAAGGCTAACTCTCGATTTGGAGATGTGAGATTCTCATGGCAAGCTTCTCTTGCTGCAGAGCATGGGCTCTAGGGCACGTGGCTATCAGTAGTTGACAGCTCACCTGCTCCTGAGTATGGTACAGAGAGTGGTACACAGTTTAAGTTGCCTCTCAGCATGTGGGAATCTTACTGGACCAATGATAAAACTGTGTCCCCCGCATTGGCAAGCATTTTATCTTTCACCACTGGACCACCGGGGAACCCAAGACAATTTATTTTTTTTAATCAATTATTTTAATTGGAGGATAATTATTACAATATTGTTGTGATGTTTTGCCATACATCGACATGAATCAGCCACAGGTATACATCATTTTGGTTTGTCCCTACCATCCAGAACCCCCCTCCCCACTCCATCCCTCTGAGGTTGTCCCAGAGCACTAGCTTTGGTGCCTGCTTCATGCAATTAGAACTTGCACTGGCTCAACATTTTTACAATTCGTACCAACAAGTATTCAATGGTATTTCTCTCAAAATCACCCACCCTCATCTTCTCCCATTGAGTTCAAAAGTCGTTTTTTTACAACTGTGTCTCCTTTGCTGCCCTGTATGAGGGCAAATTGTTAAGACAAATCTGAAGTTCTTAAAAAGAAGAGAAGGAATTCCCTGGAGTGTTGGAACTTGGTACTTTCACTGCATGGTGGATTCATCCATGGCTGGGGAACAAGATTCTTGCCAGTGGTGTGTCACAGCCCAAAAAAGAAAGGAAAAAGAGAGAGAGAGAAAAATCTAAAGGTAAGGGGGGAAAGGTAGGGGAGAAGAGTAAAATGCAATTATGGTGAAACAGATTAAGGAATGAAATTGAAAGAGCATGAAACAAAACAAAAAGGTACAAAAGAAGAGGAATAGAAATGTGGTGGGAAAGACAGCAGGGAGCAAAGGAAAATATCTCTTTCCTTCCATCGTAAGGTTCACTGCTTTTATTTCTGCCCCTCATCTCCACACACAGAGCAACACTCCTGGTCACAGTGCCCTTTGCTTTCTTTCAGAATGAAATGCTGAGTCCGTTAAAGTTCAATAGCGCTTCCCTGGTGGCTCACATGTATAAGAAAGCTGCCTGCAGTGCAGGAGACCACATTTGAAGTCCCTGGGTCAGGAAGATCCCCCTGGAGAAGAGGGAATGGCAACCACTCTATAATCTATATCCCAGAGAATCCCAATTGTCAGAGTGCCTGGCACCACAATCCATAGGGTGTAAGACAGGACTGAGTAAGCACTAATGCTCATGGGCCTCTGATGCCCCCTGCAGGGTCCACAAGGCTAACTGTTCACTCACTTCTCTCTTCTTAAGGTAATTTATCAAATGGTACATAATCTATACTGAGAGAGAAAGTACCTTATCCTGCAATGCAATAGAACAACTACAGGCTTCAAAAGTGTATTGTTTTTCAGGACAGATATTGAAATAATGCCTTGGATTACCCAAGTTATTAATGGAGACTTTACAATGATTTAATGTTGTCAGAACATAAGTTCAAATTCCTGCTCTATAACTGACTAACTGTATGATCCTGGGAAAGTTCATAAATCTCTTGAAGCTATTTCTTCACCTTTATAAGCATGAAGAAATCAAGACATACATTATTGGTTTGCTAATAAGATAATTAAGTGAGATATTATGTAACATAAAGTGCCTCATTCAAATCTAAGTACCTGTGTAGCTCCCCAATAATTGGTAGCTTTTATTACCTTATTTTAAAAACAAAAACAATCTTCCCTGGTGGCTCACTGGTAAAGAATCTGCCTGCATGTGGAGAGGAACCTGGGTTCCATCCCTGGGTTGGAAGAATCCCCTGGAGAAGGGAATAGCTACCCACTCCAGTATTCTTGCCTGGAGAATTCCGATGGACTTATATAGTCCATGGGGTCGCAAAGAGTTGGACACGACTGAGCGACTTTCACTTTCAAAAAAAAAATAAGATGTTAAGATCTCTATATTCCATATGATGTTAGAAACCAAGGAAACGTAAATGAGTAGTCTTAAGTTCTTTATTCTTCTTCCCTCTATGCCCCTATCTCCTCTTCTCCGTCTCCCCTGCCCCCTCTTTCCCTCTATTCTAGGGGTCTTCCTTCGGGCTGAGACAGTAAAAGTCCTGCCTGCAAAGCTGAGACCCCAGGTTCGATCCACCTAGGTTGGAAAAATCCCTGGAGGAGGATATGCAACCCACTCCAGTATTCATGCCTGAGAATTCCAAGTACAGAAGAAGCCTGGAGGGCTACAGTGCATGGGGTCACAAGAGTCCAGACACGATGAGCGACTAACACATTCCATAAATAAAGATGGATATGGTTTACCTGGTGGTTTCTGCTCTGAAGTGAGAAATTCTACAGGTCGAGCCCTTGCATTCCTGGCAGCTTGGTCTAGCTGTCCTATGAGAAAGCAACTATATTTCACTGTGACTCATTTTTTCTAGTAGGCCCTTAGAACTCTAAGTACTTATGTCTTGGCATCTCTAGAAACTTGGATCCCTACAGACATTTTCACACAATAGATTCCTAAGCCTTGGAACCTGCTTTTCTCCACCTTAATCCCACTGTTGGAGACACGGATACTGCTAAATTAGCTTACTCTCAATATAGCCTCTTGGCAAAGAGTACCCCAAAAGCAACAATTACAGAAATCCATCCCCTCCTGCTATTTCATGAGATTTGACGGATAGCACATCACTCAGCATTCAGTTTCAAGGAGAGCTAGCTAGGATTTACATTTCTGAGCTAGTTAAACTGCTAAACAACATCACCATCCTTTGCATATTAAGTCTTGCCATGGATATAAGAATTTGTAGAAGACAAGAGGAGCATCTTTACCCACTTTATTTTTTTTTAATTGGAGGATAATTGCTTTACAATGTTGTATTGGTTTCTGCCATACAACAACGTGAATCAGCCATAAGTATACATATGTTCCTCCCTCCCTGAATTCCCTTTCACCCCACAACTCCATCCCCACCCCTCTAGGTTGACAGGTGGAACTGGGGTTGAGTTCTGGTGGTTATACAGCAACTTCCCACTAGCTATCTATTTTACATATGGAATGTATATGTTTTCAATGCTACTCTCTCAATTTGTCCCACCCTCTCCTTCCCCCACTGTGTCCACAAGTCCTGTTTCTATGTCTGCATCTCTATTCCTGCCCTGCAAATAGGTTCATCAGTACCATTTTTCTAGATTCCATATGTGTTAATATACAATATTTATTTTTCTCTTTCTGACTTACTTCACTCTGTATAACAGGCTCTAGGTTCATCTACCTCACTAGAACTGACTCAAATTCATCCTTTTTATGGCTGAGTAATATTCCATTGTTATATATGTACCACAACTTCTTTATCCATTCATCTGTTGATGGACATCTAGGTTGCTTCCATGTCCTGGCTATTGTAAATAATGCTGCAATGAACATTGGGGTACATGTGTCTTTTTCAGTTATGGTTTTTTCAAGGTATATGCCCAATATGAGACTCTGAGTCATACTCTTACATCCCCCTTTTTACAGAAGAGGGCAGAATCCTCCAAGATCTCATTTTATATATTAATATATGTTAGTTCTTATATACCCAATTTAGAAACCAAAAAGATTAAATAAATGGAGCAAATCTTTCTCTTGTGTAAGGCCCAGCAGACAAATTTTTTGGAAGTTCTTCTAAGCCCCTAAATAAAGACAGTGGACATCAGTTAAAGAGACAAACTGATTATTTATGAGAATAAGCATAGCCGCTTAGCTTACTGAGGAAAATTAGCCTACAAGTATATCTGTAAATAATGGTGTATAAAAAGTCCAAATTCCTCAAAGGAGTTTCCTAATCACACAAATTTTACCTGACTTACCAGAAATTCAGAAATTCAGAATGGAAGATTTAAAAGGGTATAATCAATAAACATATAAATCACTATTTGTATACTTGACACTAATATGAATATTAGTAAAGTCAATTATCTTTAATTGTTTATGAAAAGGTAAATGAAGAAATAGGTAATTATCTAAATATAGTTGTGGCAGACAGAATAGAAGCCTGATAGATTCTACAACTAGTCCCCAGAACCTAAGAATATGTCACCCACATGGCAACAGAGATTTTTGTCAGAAGTGATTGCATTAGGGAACATTGAAATGAGACCCAAGGGTTTGTCTGCATGGGCTCAAGGTAACAAAACAGTATCTTAAGGGTTGAACATATGCAAGCAGAACACGATATTAAAGAGCTGTAGAAGACAGCCAGGTTGGAAAAATTTAAATTGAGCGAATCAGTTCAGTTTCTCATCAGTCCAAATTCTTGTACCCCATGGACTGCAGCATGCCAGGCTCCCTGTCCTTCACCAACTCCCAGAGTCTTACTCAAACTCATGTCCATTGAGTCATGATGCCATCCAACCATCTCATCCTCTGTCATCCCCTTCTCCTACTTCAACTTTCCCATATAAATTTTAGGATTATTTATTCCACTTCAGTGAAAAATGTTATGGGTATTTTGATAGTGATTGCATTACATATGTAGATTGTTTTGTTTAGTGTGGAAATTAAAGCAATATTCATTCTTGCAATCCATGAATACGGAACATTAATTCTCTGTATCATTTTCAGTTTCATCAATATCTTATCATTTTCAAAATACAGGGCTTTTTTCCTTTGTGTTTATTCTTTTGGGTAGGATTTTAAATGGGCTTTTTTTTTCATATTTTGTCTTGTATAGTTCATTATTAATGTATGGGAAAGCAACAGATTTCTGTATATTAATCTTCTGTCTTGAATTTTACTGAATTCATTGATTAGTCATAATAGTTTTTTGGTAGAGACTTTGAGATTTTCTATAAATAGTGTCATGTCATCTGCCAATAGTGACACAGTTTTACTTCTTCCTTTCCAAGTTGGATGCCTTACATTTCTTTCTTTTATTAAAAAATCAATTTATTTATTTTAATTTGAGGCTAATTACTTTACAATGTTGTAGTAGTGGTTTTTGACATACATTGATGTGAATCAGCAATGGGTGTACATGTGTCCACATTCTGAACCCCCTTCCCACCTCCCTCCCCACCCTATCCCTCAGGGTCATCCCAGTGCACTGGCCCTGAGCGCCCTGCCTTACATTTCTTTTTCTTGTCTGATTGTGTAATTTTTAAAAGCTTCAAGTACCATGTTAAATAGATATGATGAGAGTGGACATCTTTCTCTTGTTCATGATTTTAGAGAAAAAGCTTTCAGCTTGTCACCATTGAATATAATGTTAGCTATGGGTTTGTCAAGTATGACCTGTATTATAATGAAGTATGTTCCCTCTGTATCAACTTTATTGCGTGTTATTCCATGGATGGATGTTGAATTTTGTCAAATGCCTTTTTCTACCTCCGTTGAGGTGATAAAGTGATTTTTATTATTCTTTTGTTGATGTGGTGTAGCACATGGGTTGATTTGTGGATATTGAACCATCCTTGATTCTTGAAATACATCCCACTTGACCATAATACTTTGCATATATTGGGAGGTTAGTTTGCTAATATTTTGTTGAGGAATTTTTCACCTATGTTCATTAGGAGTACTGCTACGTAAATTCCTTGGGGTAATGTCTTTGTCTGGTTTTGGTATCAGGGTAATGGTGGCATCATAGCATAAATTTGGGAGTGTTCCCCCTGGAGAAGGGAAAGGCTACCCTCTCCAGTATTCTGGCCTAGAGAATCCCATGGACTGTATAGTCCTTGGGGTCACAAAGAGTTAGACATGAATGAATGACTTTCACTTTCACTGCTTTAATTTTTTTGGAATAGCTTGATAAGAATAAGTATTCATCTTTATATCTTTGGAAGAATTCCTCTCTGAAGTGGCTCAGTTCTGGATGTTTCTTTGCTGGAGTTTTTTTTTTTCCCCTAATTCAATTTCAGTAACACTGATTGGTCTCTTCATATTGCTTATTTTTCCTGATTCAGTCTTTGAAGATTATATGTTTCTAGAAATGTATCTAATTCTTTTCAGTTGTCTAATTGTTGACATATACCTGGTTTTAGTATTTGCTCATGAATTTTTATATCTATGTGATATTGGTTGTAATTGCTCTCAATTGCATCTACTTCTGCTTCATTGACTACACTAAAGACTTTGTGTGGATCGTAACAAACTGTGGAAAATTCCTAAAGAGATATGAATACAAGGCAACCTTACCTGCTTCCTAAGAAACCTGTATGCAGGTCAAGAAGCAACAGTTAGAACTTGACATGGAACAATGGACTGGTTCAAAATTGACAAAGCAGTTTGTCAACACTGTATATTATCAACCTGCTTATTTAAATTCTATGCAGAGTACATCATGTGAAAATGCTGGACTGGATGAATCACAAGCTAGAATCAGGATTGTAAGGAGAAATATGAATAACCTATGATATTCAGATTACACCACCCTAATGGCAGAAAGTGAAGAGGAAATAAAGAACCTCTTGATGAGGGTGAAAGAGGAGAGTGAAAAAGCTGGCTTAAAACTCAACAGTCAAAAAACAAAGATCATGGCATCCAGTTCCATCACTTCAAGGCACATATGTGGGGAAAAATGCAAACAGTGACAAACTTTATTTTCTTGGGCTCCAAAATCACTGAAGACAGTGACTGCAGGCATGAAATTAAAAGACATTTGCTCCTTGGAACAAGAGCTATGACAAACAGAAAGTGTATTAAAAAACAGAGACATCACTTTGTGAACAAAGGCCCATATAGTCAAAGCTATGGTTTTTTCAGTAGTCATGTACAGATGTGAGAGTTGAACCATAAAGAAGGCTGAGCAATGAAGAATTGATGCATTCAAATTTTGGTGTTGGAGAAGACACTTGAGGGTCCCTTGGACAGCAGGGATATCAAACCAGTCAATTCTAAAGGAAATAAACCCTGAATACCCATTAGAAGGACTGATGCTGAAACTGAAGCTCCAATACTTTGGCCAGCTGATGTGAAGAACTGACTCATTGGAAAAGCCCCTGATGTAAGGGAAATGAGGGCAGGAAGAGTAGAGCACAACAGAGAATGAGATGGTTAGATAGCATCATCGACTTAATGGACATGAGTTTGAGCAAACTTCAGGAGATAGTGAAGGACAGGAAGCCTGGTGTGATGTGGTCCATGGTTTTTTCTTTCACTGATAGTTTCTTTGATATTTTGGGGGGGGGCCTCTGTTTTATTTATTTCCTCACTGATCTTTATTTTTTCCTTCCTTATGCTGACTTTGGGCCACATTTATTCTTATTTTTCTAAATTCTTTGCATGGTAAGTTTCATTATTTGAGATTTTTCTTATTTCTTGAGTAGACCTGGATTACTGTCAACTTCCCTCTTTACACTGCTTTTGCTGCATCTGATAGACTTTGGAAAGTTGTGTTTTGATTTCAATTTGTTTCAAAGGATTAGTTGATTTCCTATTTCATTTGTTCATTAACTGATTGGTCTTTTAGTAACCAACTGATTTGGTCTTTTATGTTTAGTCTCCAAGTATTTGTGTTTTCCCATTTCTCTTTCTGTAATTGAATTCTTGTTTCTGCTTGATAAAATTGCTATCCTCTGAAACATTTTAAGACTTGTTTTGTGGCCTAACATTGAATCTACAGTGGAGAAATTCCTTGTGCACTTGAAAAGAACCTATACTCTCCTGTTTTTGCATGGAATGTCATGTACATATCTATTAAACCCAATAGTGTATTATTTCATTTAGGACCTTTGCTGCCTTATTGATTTTCTCTCTGCATTTATCTGTCAATTGATATCTGTGCGGTGTTAAAATTCCCTACCATTGATGTATTATTTTCAATTTCCCCTTTTATGTCTGTTATTATTTGCTTTATACATTAAGGTACTCCTATAATTAGGAGCATATATTAATGAGTATAATATTATCTTCTTGTATTGATCTTGTATTCATCATTTTATAATGCTTGTCTTTAACTTTTGTTGTGGAATTTATTTTAAAGTCTACTTAGTCTGAGTATTGCTTTCCTTGCTTTCTTGTCATTTCCATTTGCATGAAATATTTTTTTTCCATCCCCTCACTATCAGTCCTTGTGTATCTTTACATCTGAAGTGAGTCTCTTGTAAGCAGCATATAGATAGTTCTGATTTTCATATGCAATCAGCCATCTTATTCATTTTGATATGAGCATTTATTCATTGATATTTAAAGATGAGTTTTAGCCAATTCTGCGTAATTAAGATTTATACAATTTTCACACAACGGTGGGATACAAATTATATTCACTTTCCCATAGGCTATAAACTAGGAGACACTGGAACATTTCTAGGGACAAAGAATAAGGTGCAAAAGAATTCACCATCTAAAGATGTTGAAATCATAGAGTCTGTTCTCTTATCACTGTGTAATTATGTTAGAAGTCAATATCAAAAGATATTTTTTAAAAAATCCCACAAATTTTTCAAGTGACTTCCCAGGTGGCACTAGTGGTAAAGTACCCCAATGCCAATGCAGGATACATGAGATGTAGGTTCACTCACTGGATTGAGAAAATCCTCTAGAGGAAGGCATGGCAACCCACTCCAATATTCTTTCCTGGAGAATCCCATACAGAAGAGCTTGGAGGGCTAGAGTCCATAGGGTCACAAAGAGTCGAACAAGAATGAAATGACTTAGCATGCCTGCATGCACATATTTTCAAGTGCAATGTGACATTTACCAAGAGAGATGTTTGACTTAGCTACTGAAAGCCTCAATAAAGTTAGAAGACTGAAAAAACACCGAGAGTAATTGAAACAAAGAAAGCATTTAAATGAGAAAGTATATTCAAATTAGAAATTAATATCACAGATAATTTTAAAACTCATGCATTTGGAAATTAAATGCCCACTTTTAAATGATAGGTGTATCTAAGAAGTCATAAAAAGGAAAATTAGAAAGTGTTTGCAATAGAATAGAAATGTAAAGAGTATTTATCAAAATTTGTTGCATGCAGCTCAAGTTGCACAATGCAACTAAATGCAACGTGGAGTCTTGAATAAGGTATGAAAAAACAAATAATGGACATGCATAAAATTTTGTGAAATTTGAACAAAATCTGTACTTTAGTTAAAATTACTGTGTGACATGTTGATTTCTTTTTTAAAAAACATAATATTTCTTTATATTCTCAGAACTGGAATAGAGGTTTCAAGTCTCATTCAAATTTTTTAAATCATTAGATAATAAACTTTCTAGACTGTTAGCAGAAATACTAGATGCCAAAATACCTGGAATTATATCAAAGTTTTGAGTGAATATAAATTAGAAATCTAGCATTTTGTTCATACTAAGTCAAGAAAATGGAATCAAAATATAATTTTTAGCTAGGTAAAAATTCATAAGTTTTGTAAAATACATATATTATATTAGGCATACTGTAAACATATGGGCTTCCCTGGTAGCTCAGCATCTGCCAGCATTGCAGGAGACCCCGGTTCAGTCCTGGGATGGGAAGATCCCCTGGAGAAGGGATAGGATACCCACCCCAGTATTCTTTGGGCTTCCCTGGTGGCTCAGATGGTAAAGAATCCACCTGCAATGTGGGAGACCTCGTTTTTGATCCCTGTGTTGGGAAGGTTCCCGAGATTCTTGCTTTGTCGAGTTTTCTTGCTTCCCTTTCATCACTTTAAATGTATGATGACATTCTCTTCTGGCTTGTAGAGTATCTGTTGAAAAATCAGCTGATAACCTTATGGGAGTTCCCTTTTATGTTATTTGTCGTTTTTTCCTTGTTGATTTCAATACTTTATCTTTGTTTTTAATTTTGTCGCTTTGATTACCATGTGTCTCTATGTGTTATTTCTTGGGTTTATCCTTCCTAGGACTCTCTGCACTTCTTGGACTTGGTTGACTATTTCTTTTCAGCTATTATTTCTTCAAATATTTCCATGTCCTTTCTCTCTCTCTTGTCTTTCTGGGACCTCTATAATGCAAATGTTGGTGCATTTAGTGTTGTCCCAGAGGTCTCTTAGGCTGTCTTCATTTCTTCATTCTTTTTTTTTTTATTCTGTTATGTGGCAGTGATTTCCACCATTCTGTCCTCAAGGTCACTTACCCATTCTTCTACCTCAGTTATTCTGCACTGATTCCTAGTGTATTGTTCATCTCTCTTTGTTTGTTATTTAGTTCCACTTGGTTTTGCTAAACATTTCATACATCACCTCCATTCTGTTTCTGAAATCCTGGATCATCTTCACTATCATTATGCTGAATTCTTTTTCTGGAAGGTTGCCTATCTCCATTTCATTTAGCAGCTTTCCTGGAGGTTTATCTTGTCCCATCATCTGGGATATAGTCCTCTGCTTTTTTCATTCTGATTAACTTTCTTTAAAGTGGTTTCCATTGTAGGTGCTTCAGGATTGTGATTCTTCTTATTTCTTCTGTCTTCCCTCTGGTGGATGAAGCTAAAAGACTTCTGTAAGCTTCCTGTTGGGAGGTACTGGTGGTGGCAAAATCTGAATCCTGCTCTGGTGGTCAGGGCTGTACTTAGTAAAACTTTAATCTTATTATCTACTGATGGACGAGTTTGTGCTCTCTCCCTGTTAGTTGTTTAGCCTGAGGCAACCCAACTACGGGGTCTAGGGGCTCCATAGTAAGGTTAATGTCAACCTTTAAGAGGACTTGTGCCAAGAGCCTCCTTCCAGTACTCCTGCTCCCAGTGCCCCCATTCTTTCAGCAAGCCACTTCTGACCCACACTTCCATTATAGACCCTCAAAACTAGCAGGTAGGTCTGGTTCAGTCTCCTGTGGGGTCACTGCTCCCTTCCCCCGGGTCTCGGTGTGCACAAGATTTTGGTTTTGCCCTCCAAAAGTGGAGTCTTTATTTTCCCCAGGGTCCCATGGAACTCCTGTAATCAAATCTTGCTGTCAGAGTCAGATTCCCTAGGGTTTCCCAGTCCCTTTGCCAGATCCCCAGGCTAGGAAGCCTGATGTGTGGTTCAGAACCTTCACAACAGTAGGAGAACTTCTTAGGTATTATTATTCTCCAGTTTGTGAATCGCCCCCCTAGTGGGTATAGGAATTGATTTTATCATGATTGTGCCCCTCCTACCATCTTATTGTAGTTTCTCCTTTGTCTTTGGATGTGAGACATCTTTTTTGGTTGACTCCTGCATCTTCCTATTGATTATCATTCGAAACTTATTTCTGATTTCAGTTTTCTCACAAGAGGAGGTGATCACGTGTCCTAAAGGTGATTTTTGGTAGGTATGTGCTTATTGCCATTTTATTGTTTATTTTATGGTTGCTTTTGTAGTTTTCTTCTTCTTTTGGCTTCATCCACTGTTTTATACATTGTCTTATGAATAAAGCTACTTGTTTTAAACTGACAGTTAAACTCAAAAATATTATCGGAGCTCTACATTTTTACTTACCTCCATGTCTTTTGTTGTTGTTGATATAATATTTTACATCTTCATATTTTTTTCTACCTCTTTATTGTAGATGGTTAGTTTTATAATTTTTGTCTTTTAATCTTCATACTAGCTTTTATAAATTGATTGTTCCGTAGTCTTTATTATATATTTGCCTTTACTAGTGGGATGTCTTATGAATTCTTGCTTCTTGTTGTAAATTTTTCTTTTCCACTTAGAGAAGAGTTTTACACTTTTCATTGGGTCAGTTTAATAGTGATAAATTCTTAGCTTTTTCTTGTCTAAGAAGTTCCTTATATCTCCTTTAATTCTGAATGTTAGACTTGCTGCACAGAGTATCCTAGTTTGTAGGTTTTTCCCTTTTAGCACTTTAAATATGTCATGCCACTCCTTTATGGCCTGCAAAGTTTCTGCAGAAAAATATTCTGATTGCCTTTTGGGGATTCCCTTGGGTGTGAATCTTTGTTTTTTTCTGCCTTTAGAAATCTCTCTTTGCCTTGAACTTTTGTCCTTTTAGTTATAACATGTCTTGATGTAGGTCTCTTTGGGTCTATCTTTTTGTGATCTCTGCAATTCTTGTACCAGGGTATCTATTTCCTTTGGGTTTCAGAAGTTTTCAGCCATCATTTCATCAAGTAAACTTTCAGCCATTGTCTCTGGCACCCAATAATGCTTGATATTGTCCCCAAAGTCATATAAAATATCATTTCATTTATTTATTTACTGGTTGTTCTTATTGGGTGATTTCCAATATTTTTTTCCAGATTACTTATGTTTCTCTTGTTTCATATAGTCTGCATTTTATTTATTCTGTGTGCTTTTTATTTTGGTTATTGTATTCTTCAGCTTTACAGGTGCTTATTTTAGTATTTTTTTAATTCCTTGTTAAACTTCTCCCCATGTTCATCTATTCTTTTCCCTATTTCAGTTAGCATACTTATTGCTATTTTTTTGAATCATTTATCTGGTAAATTACCTCTGTTTCATTAATATTTTAGGATTTTTCCCTTGTTTTTTGATTTGGGACAAATTTCTGTCCTCTCTTTTTGCTTAACTTTCTGTGTCTCTGTTAAGTTAGTTTAAATAGTTACCTATCCTGTTCTTAATATGGGATCCTTGTGTGGAAGTATCCTTATGCAGTCTACCAGTGTTCCATGGCTTTGTTGGGAGTGTTGGATCTGAAGTTAGAATGGGTCACTTCTTGCCCCAATGGTGACTGACAGCTATCACCTTGGTGGGTGGTAGGGCTGGAGATAGAATGGTTATATCGAGATCCAGGTGTAAACCAGAGTTTCTTTACTAACCTATCATGGACAGAACTAGGTCTTAAGGTGCTGAAGCCCTGAGGATCACATCTGGTCAGGTTTATTCCCTCAATATGTGTTCTCTCTCTCCACCCAGACATAGCACTTTCTCACCAGAGGGGAACAGCACTGGTCCAAACAGGGGCCAGAGTGCGTGCTCAGCATGGGATGTGACCTGGTCTGTAGCAATCCCAGAACACCAGTGAACTCCAGACTGCTCCCTATATGATGCCACCAAGAATGCCAGCAATGATCATTATTGCTCAGTTTGGCTGTTGTGCCAAGTCCAAACTGCTCCATCTCTAACAATTGCATATTCTCTTCAGTAGTGGCAGGCTTCTCCCTTTTATGAAGCTGTGCCAGAGCCAATAGGGCCAGAGTGGGTCCTCAGCATTGGCCTACACACATGCTTGGGTGTCCTGGCCCATTAGTCAGAGTTCCAAACCTCTCCTAACCTGCTGCCAAGTGAGTGCCAGTAATGGACACCCTTGCCTTATTTGGATGCTGTGCCAAGTTTCACTTGGCTCTGTCCTCCCAAACCAACTCCATGTGGACCTTTTCTTATAGCCATGGTTATGTAAAAATCTTTCTGACAGTCTCCAGTTTGTATTCAGTGAGAATTGTTTCCAAGTGTAAATGTATTTTTGATGTGTTCATGGGGAGAGGTGAGCTCAGCATCCTCCTACTGTGCTATCTTGATCTCCTCCTATATATATTGTTTTAGAACACTGATTTTTAAATGAGTTAAGAGAAAAAAGTAGTAAAATATAGGAGTAAATATAAACAATTCATTTTATATATAAACATATTATATATAATGTATTACTTGGTCTGTTATACACAGAAATTAATGTATGGGTAATATATTTGCCAATAACAGCACAGAATAATTGGATATAAACAAAGTTGCAATGGGCTTAGAAAATGACATAATAGGCAATTTAATGACATAAATATGTAACAATAATTATAACCATATATTATAGCATTCATAGTGTCAATAGAAGTAATATGTATAACAAAATATAACAAAGAAGAAAAGTGAATATAGGTATACAAGCATAACATTTCAGTATATAATACTGGAATTTAATAAAGATCTGAAACTGGTTCTTATAAGAGATATGGTGAACACAAAAGCAACCACTAAAAAATAATTCAAAAATATTAAGAAAAAAATCATTAATGAAATTAGATGCTACATTAGAAAATATTCACTCAACACAAATAAGTTGGTGAAGGAAGAGGAGAATAATAATAAAGATATGAGAGATATGGAAAACAAAAAGATGGAAGAGGTAAATCCAACTATATTTTAACAATTTTAAATGTGAATGGTACAAATAATTTAAACAAAAGATTAAAAACATGATCCAACTATACGTTGTTTATAGAAAACCAAATTTTGATTAGAAAAGCACAAATTGAAACTAAAATGGCTAAATTATATATTATGCAAACAACAGGAAAACTGGGGTGGTTATAGTATTATCAGACAAAGCAACATTAAAACAAATCTTTGCAGGAGATGTTCCTTAAAGAAAAAAAATCAGTCACAAAAGACCACATACTATGTGATTTCATTCACAGGAATTTCACAATAGTGAAATCTATAGAAACAGAGGGCTTCCCAGGTGGCTCAGTGATAAAACATCTGTCTACCAATGCAAGAGACATAGGTTCAATCTCTGGGTCAGGAAGATCCCCTGGAGAAGCAAATGGCAATCCACCCCAATATTCTTGCCTGGGAAATCCCATGGACAGAGGATCCTGGTGGATTACAGTCTATGGGATCACAAAGATTAAATAATGACTTAGCATCTGAGCATATAGCATGCATAGAGACAGAAAATAGACTAGAGTTGGACTTCCCTGGCAGTCCAGTGGTTACATCTCTGCACTTCCAATGCAATGGGCACAGGTTAAATCCCTGGTTAGAAACTAAGATATTGCATGCCACCATGTCATGCAGCATGGCCAAAAAATTTTTTTAAACCTAGATTGAAGTAAGAACCCTAGGTGGTTCAGAAAGCAGCTTAGTGTGTGCTTGGATCTAAGTTGGGTAAGGCAAATAGGAAAATGAATAGGAGGAAACAGTTTAAAAAATATTTTATTCTTTTCTTTATTGATGAAAATATTCTAAAGTTGAATGATAATGATTATACATGTCTGTGAATATAAGAAAACTCATTGAACTGCATACTTTATGAGTGAGTTGGATGATACGTGAATTCTGTCAAAGAAACTATTTTAAAAACAACTGAACAGCAAAGAAAAATATCCAATTAGAAAATAGGGAATATAGAGAAATTTTACTAAAGATACACAGATGGCAAATGAACAGATGAAAGATGTTCAATATAATTTTCAATCAGGGAAATGCAGACGAAACCACAATGCCATATCACCATATATGTACCAGAATGACTAAAATTAAAAAATATTTACAATACCAAATGATGACAAAGATGTGCCAGTAACTCACACAATTTTGATTGAACTGCAAGATATTACAGCCACTATGGAAAATAGTTTGACAGTTTCTTGAAAACTAAAGTGTGGCCATCACTTGACCCAGCAATTGAACGCCTAAGCATTTATTTCAAAAAAAATAAAAATAAAGAAAGAAAACTAATGTTCCCAAAGAAGCCTATAAATTAATGACCATAGCATCTTTATTTGTAATAGCGTAAAACTGGAATCAGCCTGGATGTGTCTCAATTGGTGAATGATAAAAGAATAAAGATTAAAGTCGTACTACTCAGCAATAAAATAGAACAAATTATTGACACATGAAGCCACTTGAATGAATATCCAAGTAATTATGCTGAATGGGGGGGGGAAACGGCCAATAAGAAAATGTTACACAGTGTATTACTTCACTTAAACGATATTTTTTTTTTAATAAATTTATTTATTTTAGTTGGGGGCTAATTACTTTACAATATTGTAGTAGTTTTTGCCATACATTGACATGAATCAGCCATGGGTTCACATGTGCTCCCCCTCCCGAACCCTCCTCCCACCTCCCTCCCCATCCCATCCCTCTGGGTCATCCCAGTGCTCCAGCCCTGAGCATCCGTCCCATGCATAGAACATGGAATGGTGTTCTGCTTCAAATAAGACAATATACATGTTTCAATGTTATTGTCCCAGAACGTCCCACCCTCACCTTCTCCCTCAGAGTCCACAGGACTGTTCTATGCATCTGTGTCTCTTATTCTGTCTCGCATATAGGGTTACCGTTACCATCTTTCAAATTTCATATATATGCATTAGTATACTGTATTGGTGCTTTTCTTTCT
This sequence comes from Okapia johnstoni, assembly GCA_024291935.2. Taxonomy (NCBI): domain Eukaryota; kingdom Metazoa; phylum Chordata; class Mammalia; order Artiodactyla; family Giraffidae; genus Okapia; species Okapia johnstoni. The sequence goes on along the minus strand of CM044305.1, from coordinate 49,255,126 downwards.
GGCTCACTTCACTCTGTATAATGGGCTCCAGTTTCATCCATCTCAATAGAACCGATTCAAGTGTATTTTTTTAATGGCTGAGTAATATTCCATTGTGTATATGTACCACAGCTTCCTTATCCATTCGTCTGCTGATGGACATCTAGGTTGCTTCCATGTCCTGGCTATTGTAAACAGTGCTGCGATGAACATTGGGGTACACGCGTCTCTTTCAATTCTGGTTTCCTCGGTGTGTATGCCCAGCAGTGGGATTGCTGGGTCATATGGCAGTTCTATTCCCAGTTTTTTAAGGAATCTCCACACTGTTCTCCATAGTGGCTGTACTAGTTTGCATTCCCACCAACAGTGTAAGAGGGTTCCCTTTTCTCCACACCCTCTCCAGCATTTATTGCTTGTAGACTTTTGGATAGCGGCCATTCTGACTGGTGTGTAATAGTACCTCATTGTGGTTTTGATTTGCATTTCTCTAATAATGAGTGATGTTGAGCATCTTTTCTTGTGTTTGTTAGGTTTGAAATAGAGGAAGGAGGCAGGAGGATAGTAGGTCTGGTTATAGAAGAGCAACGTGATAAATCCTTGGAATGGATCACTAACTTGGCTCTGGCAAGAAACAGGGATGTTAAGACTATCCGTAATTTGACTGTGATGTGTCTACAGGAATCTATGCCATTGATACAATATTATAGAACTAAATATACACACCTAGGGGCTTCCTTGGTGGCTCAATGGTAAAGAATCCTCTGGCATTGCAAGAGACCTAGGTTCCATCACTGGGTTGGAAAGATCCACTGGAGGAGGGCATGGAAACCCAGTCCACTACTCTTGCCTGGAGAATTCCATGGACAGAGGACCTGGATGACTACAGTCCAAAGGATCACACAGAGCCAGAGACGGCTGAAGCAACAAAGCAGCAGCAGCATGCACACCTAGTTGTTGTTTTTCAGTTGCTGAGTCATGTCCGACACTTTGCAACTCCATGGACTGCAGCACGCCAGGCTTTCCTGTCCTTCAGTATCTCTCAGAGCTTGCTCAAATTCATGTCCATCCAGTCAGCAATGCCATTCAACCATCTCGTCCTGTCTTCCCCTTCTCCTCCTGCCTTCAATTTTTCCCATCATCACGGTCTTTTCTAATGAGTCAGCTCTTTTCATCAGGTGGCCAAAGTATTGGAGATTCAGCATCAGTCACAAATGAATATTCAGGACTGATTTCCTTTAGGATTGACTGGTTGGATCTCCTTGCAGTCCAAGGGACTCAAAAGTCTTCTCCAACACCACAGTTCAAATGCATCAATTCTTTGGCGCTCAACTTTCTTTATAGTCAACACTCACATCTATACATGACTACTGGAAAAACCATAGCTTTGACTAGACAGGCCTTTGTTGGTAAAGTAATGTCTCTGCTATTTAATATGCTGTCAAGGTTGGTCATAGCTTTTCTTCCAAGGAGCAAGTGTCTTTTAATTTCATGGCTGCAGTCACCATCTGCAGTGATTTTGGAGCCCAAGAAAATATAGTCTGTCACTGTTTCCATTATTTCCCTATCTATTTGCCATGAAGTGATGGAACTGGATGCCATAATTTCCATTTTTTGAATGCCGAGTTTTAAGCTAGTTTTTCCACTCTCCCCTTTCACCTTCATCACCTAGACACACACACAAACAATTAAAAATCTGAAGAAATCTGAATCTAGACAGACTGCACAAGGGATCTTTCTGTGTTACTTCTTGCAATTGTATGTAAATCTACAACTATCTAAATTAAAGTTTCAATTAAAAAGAATCCTAAGAAATTTTCTGGTGGGCCACTACAGTCTATCTCACCTATGATTCCAACTAAAATCTCTGGACAAAAATGGAAATGGCAACTATCTGAAAACTTTAAATAGTTAATAACAGTGAGTAGATTCATGAAGGAATCAAAACCAGAATGATCCCTATGGGAGTGAGTTTACTGGGTTTTATCGCCATTTTCCTTTCTTGGCTTTGTCATTAAGGCAGGTCTAGAGCAGAACTACACAGCAGGCAGGGACAGCAAAAACTCTGAAAGAAACATGTCTTGCTGGCAGTAGGATTGGGAAAGAAGGTCATCTTGAGACAGAGAGTGTTGAAATAAGCCTTGTTTTTATTCTTTTTCCCCTTCTTATTCTCTCCCGGCCCTGCATCAAGAGTAGCCTCAGTCATAGAGTTGTACTGTAGCAGCTGTGGTACAGTTACCTAAAGCTACAAGAGAAAATTCATCTTTTTTGTTGAAGAAAAGGGAAAAGGGGATTCTGTGGTTCAGAGAATGTCTATACAATTTTATCTTTTTCTCCCACTTTTTTTTCCTTTGAGAATGGCCTCAGATATATGTAACTGCATGGTACCATGAGTGAATAAAACCGTGAAAGACAATTCATCTTTATAACTAGAGTATAACTTGATTGTAAATCCAAGGAATCTGTACATCAGCCTCATTCTCACTTAAGGTAATCCGGATGAGGGGGATAAAAGAACCTAGATAGTGCAAAACTGAGCAGCTATTCATGGGCAAGAGAGAATTTGTGAAAGTTCAGCCTGCCTGAAGGGGGAATTCCCACACACCCATCAGAATGGGTTAGAGACAACTTTGGATACAGAAGAGAGGGAAGCACACACCAAGGCAGCCCCCCTCACCAGGATGACACTTCAAGAGTCTGGGCATTTGACCCCAGCACCATCAACTTTTTTAGCAGAGAAGGTGGAAAGTGGTGAATTTTTCCATGAAAGAGGTGAAAAGTGAAATTGGTAAGTGAATGTCCAGATACCCAGATGTGCAGGTTGTAACTGAAGCAACCCCTTTCTCTCCAAAAGCATTTGAGTTGCTAAGGAGGGCCCTCCACGTCTGGGGTAAGTGAGGCAGCAGGTAAGAATATCAAAGAGCATTAAATGAATGTGTTCCCTGATGTTTACTTCAGGACTTCAGAAGGAACTGTGCTCAGAATACCCTAGGAATACCTCTACTCAAGGATGCCTCCACCAGGCCTATGGGTACCCTGAAAACCTCATGAGCTAAATCCACAATTCACCCGACTCTGCTGCCAGGCCCTTGTGATGCTCCTGAGTGCACTTATGAATGTAAGCTCTGGTAGGCACAGAATGAACTCAGAAAAAAGCAAAGTCCATGGGCAAGGGAGAAACCACAAACATGAGCTGTAATGCCACCTTCTGGAAGACAAAAGAAATATTGCTAATAGCCAGCCTGTTAAATTGCACAAAACAAACAAGGTATCAAAAACTTAATTAAGGAGCTATCTGTTACTTCAAATGCTAAATCCAAAGCACATACCTACAAACACTAAAATCATAAAGGAAAAATTATATCAAAGAAAATGATAATTATCCAGCAACTGAACTCAAAGGCACAGAATATTGTGATCTAACTGATAAAGAATTCCAAAATAGCTATTATGAAGAAACTCAGTGAAGTACAAAAAACCTCATAACACGATTCAATGAACTCAGGTATAAAATTGATAAACTGAAGGAATTCTTTATGAAAGAGATTGCAATTATAAAAAAGAACCAAACAGAAATCTGAAACTGAAGGATTTGATGAAGCGAAGAATGCAAGAAAGCAAATCAGTACTAGGACAAACCAGATGGAAGAAAGAATAAGTGACTTGGAGGATAGAAATACAGCAATAACTCAGTGAGATGAGGAAAAAGAAGTAGGACACTTTAAAAGTGAAAAAACTATGAGAGTTATCAGAGTCTGTAAAAGAGGCAAAAATTAGAAAAACTGGTGTCCTAAAAGGAGATGAGAAGGGGAAGGAGGTGTACATTTTAAAGACATATATACACTATCATAGACTTCCCTGGTGGCTCAGATGGTAAAAGCGTCTGCCTACAATGTGGGAGACCCAGGTTTGATCCCTGGGCTGGGAAGATCCCCTGGAGAAGAAATGGCAGCCCACTCCATTATTCTTGCCAGGAAAATCCCAGAGGAGCCTGGCAGGCTACAGTCCATGGGGTCGCAAAGAGTCAGACACGACTGAGCGACTTCACTTCACTTCATATACTATCATGTGTAAAATAGATAACTAGTGGGAAGCTGCTATACATTAGGTTTGTGCAAAGGTAATTTCAGTTTTTGCATTATTGAAATTTGCCACTTGATTTTGGAATATATTCTTGAATAAATGTGATTATGTTATATACCATTTTAAAGCACATGTCTTGCTTTATTATTTTGCTAATGACTTCTTACTTGCTGTGTATTTTATATTTGTTTTATTATTATTTAAATAATGTTAGACGAAAAACAAATTTGAGTGATATTCTTATTTGAATCCAAAATGGGTTGTAAAGCAGTGAAGAGAACTCACAACATCAACAGTGCATTTGACCTGGGAACTGCTAACAAAATTACAGTGCAGTGGTGATTCAAGAAGTTTTGCAAAGTTTTGAAAATGAAGAGCGTAGTGGCTGACCATCGGAAGTTGACAACAACCAATGAGAGCCACCATCAAAGCTGATCCTCTTACAACAACACAAGAAGTAGCTGGAGAACTCAGCATCAACTATTCTATGGTTATTTGGCATTTGAAGCAAATTGAAAAAGTGAAAAAGGTCAATAAGTGGATGTCGCATGAACTGGGTGAAAATTAAAAAAACAAAAAACAAAAAACTTGTTTTGAAGTGCTGTCTTCTTTTATTCTATGAAACAATGAGCGATTTCTTGATTGTATTGTGATGTGCAACAAAAAGTGGATATTATATGATAACTAGTGATGACCAGCTCAATGGTTGGACCAAGAAGAAGGTCCAAAGCACTTCCTAAAGCCAAATGTGCACCCAGAAAAAGGTCATGGTCATTGTTTGTTGGTCTGCTGCTGGTCTGATCCACTACAGCTTTCTGAATCATGGCAAAACCATTACATCTGAGAAGTATGCTCAGCAAATCAATGAGATGAACCCAAAACTGCAACATCGGTAGCCAGTATTGGTCAATAGAAAGAGCCCAATTCTTCTCCATGACAATGCCTGCCCAACTACACGTTGCACAACCAATGCCTCAAAAGTTGAACAATCTGGGCTATGAAGTTTTACTTCATCCACTATATTCACCTGACCTCTCTACAATCGACTATCACTTCTTGAAGCACCTCTACAACTTTTTGCAGGGGATAAGCACTTCCACAACTAGCAGGATGCATAAAATGCTTTACAAGAGTCCGTTGAATACCGAAGCATGGATTGTTCATGCTACATACAAACTTATTTCTCATTGGCAAAAATGTGTTGATTGTAATGGTCCCTATTTTGATTAATAAAGATGTGTTTGAGCCTAGTTATAATGATTTGAAATTCAACATCTGAAACCACAATTACTTTTGCACCACCTAATAACAGAGGGAGCCCATCCTTGTGCTCTGTGATGACCTAGAGGGGTGGGTTGGGGGGGGAGAGAGGGATCAAGAGGGAGGGGATATATATACATATATATATATATATATATGAAATTATGACTGATTTATATTTTTGTACTGTAGAAACAAACACAACACTGTAAAGCAAGTATCCTCTAATTAAAAAATAAAACAATAAAATAAACAAAAAAAAAGGAAAGAAATTAACTGAGAAATTCACAGACCTGGGAAAGAACTTTTACATACAATCCATGAAGCTACTACAACACTCATTATCTCAATGCCAGAAGATCTTCTCTAAGTCACATTATGCTTGTTTTTAATCCATTTTATTGAAGCATATTTGATTTATAATTTTGTGTTAGTTTCTGACATACAGCAAAGTGATTCAGTTATACATATATGTAATGAATTGCATTTGTTAATCTCACACTTTCAATTCATCCATCTCATTCTCCCCTTCCCCTTGGCAACCGCTAGCCTGTACTTTACGTCTGTGAGTCTGTTTCTGTTTAAGTTCATTTGTGTCATGTTTTAGATTCCACATAAAAGTGATATCATGTGATATGTCTTTCTCTTTCTGAATTATCTCACTTAGTATGAAACTCTCTAGGTCCATCCATGTTACTGCAAATGGCAGGTTTTTGTTACTTTTTGTAACCGAGTAGTATTCCATTTCATACATATGTACCACATCTTCTTTAGCCATTTATCTGTTGATGGACATTTATGTTGCTTCCATGTCTTGGATATTGTGAAGAGTGCTGCTATGAAGATAGATTTGAATGTATCCTTTTGAATTATAGTTTTGTTCAGATATATACCCAAGAGTCAGATTACTGGATCATATGGCAATTCTATTTTTAGCTCTTTGAGGAGCATCCATAATCTTTTCCATAGTGGTTGCACCAATTTATATCACCACCAACAGTGAAGAAGGTTTTCCTTTTCTCCACACCCTTTCCAGTATTTGTTAATTGTAGACATCTTTTAAAATACTAAACATGTTGTCCAGTTTGAGGTGTACCTCAAGCTTTCAATACTTGAAATTTTGGTTTGCATTAATCTAATAAGTAGCAATGCTTAATATCTTTTCATGTGTTTATTGGCCATTTGTTGTCTTCTTTAGAGATATGTCTATTGAGGACTTCTGCTCATTTTTTATTAGGTTGTATTTGTTGTTCTATTATTGAATTATATGAGCTCTTTGGATATTTTGGAAATAAAGCCCTTACTGGTTGTATCATTTCAAAGTATTTTCTCCCAGTTCATATGTGTTCCAATGAACATTATAATGTAAATGTCAGAAATCTATAAAAAGAGATATTAAAAGCACCCAGGGGAAAAAAAGAAGGTAACCTACAAAAGAATCCTCATTAGGATAGCAGTATATTTCTAAGGACAAATTTCAAGCCAGGAGAGAATTGTAGCTGTTCAGTTGCTCAGTTGTGTCTGATTCTTTCTGACCCCATGGACTGCAGCATGCCAGGCTTCCCTGTCCTTCACCATCTCCCAGAGCTTGCTCAAACTCATGTCCATTGAGTCAGTGATGCCACCCAACCATCTCATACTCTGTCCTCCCCCACTCCTCCTGCCTTCAATCTTTCCCTGCATCAGGGTATTTGCTAAGGAATTTAGAAATTTAGGGTATTTGGCTCTTCACATCAGGTGGCCAAAGTATTGGAGCTTCAGCTGCAGTATCAGTTCTCCCAATGAATATTCAGGACTGATTTCTTTTAGGATTGACTGATTGGATCTCCTTGCAGTCCAAGGGACTCTCAAGAGTCTTCTTGAACACCACAGTTCAAATGCATCAATTCTTCAGATCTCAGCCTTCTTTATGGTCCAACTCTCACATCCATACATGACTAAAGGAAAAACCATAGCTTTGACTAGACAGACCTTTGTTGGCAAAGTAATGTCTCTGTTTTTTAATATGCTGTCTAGGTTAGTCATAGCTTTTCTTCCTAGGAGCAAGCATCTTTTAATTTCATGGCTGCAATCACCATGTGCAGTGAATTTTGAGCCCAAGAAAATAAAGTTATGTCACTGTTTCTATTGTTTCCCCATCTATGTGCCATATGTGATGGGACCAGTTGCCATGAACTTCATTTTCTGAATGTTGAGTTTAAGCCAGCTCTTTCACTCTCCTCTTTCTCCTTCATCAAGAGGCTCTTTAGTTCCTCTTTGCTTTCTGCCATAAGGGTGGTGTCATCTGCATATCTGAGATTATTGGTATTTCTCCCAGCATCTTGATTCCAATTTGTACTTCATCCAGCATAGCACTTCCCATGATGTACCCTGCATATAAGTTAAATAAGCAGGGTGACAATATACAGCCTTGACGTACTCCTTTCCCAATTTTGAACCAGTCCATGGCTCCATGTCCAGTTGTAGCTGTTGTTTCTTCACCTGGATACAGGTTTCTCAGGAGGCAGATAAGGTGGTATTCTGGTATTCTCACTTCATTAAGAATTTTCCAAGGCTATTGTGATCCACATAGTGAAAGGCTTTAGTGCAGTCAATGAAGCAGAAGTACATGGTTTTCTGGAATTATCTTGCTTTTCTATGCTCCAAAGGAGACTGGCAATTTGATCTTTGATTCCTCTGCATTTTCTACATCCAGCTTGAGCATCAGAAGTTCTTGGTTCACATACTATTCAAGCCTAGATTAGAGAATTTTGAGCATTACTTTGCTAGCATGTGAAATGAGTGCAATTGTGTGGTAGTTTGAACATACTTTGGCATTGCTTTTCTTTGAGATTAGAATGAAAACTGATCATTTTTAGTCCTGGGTCAACTGCTGAGTTTTGTAAATTTGCTGGCATATTGAGGGCAGCAATTTAACAGCATCATCTTTTGGGATTTCAAATAGCTCAGCAGGAATTCCATCACCTCCACTAGCTTTGTTCATAGTGATGCTTCCTCAGGCCAACTTGACTCTGCACTCCCGGATGTCTGGCTCTAGGTGAGTGATCACAGCCTTGTGGTTATCTGGGTCATTAAGATCTTTTTTTTGTATAGTTCTTCTGTTTATTCTTGGCATTTTTTCTTAATACCTTATGCTTCTGTTAGGTACATACCATTTTAGTCCTTTATTGGACCCTATGTTTGCATGAAATTTTCCCCTGGTATCTCTAATTTTCCTGAAGAGACTTCTAGTCTTTGCCATTCTATTGCTTTCCTTTATTTCTTTGCAGTTATCACTTAGGAAAGCTTTCTTATCTCTCTTTGTTATTCTTTGGAGCTGTTCATTTAGATGGGTATATCATTACTTTTCTCATTTGCCTCTAACTTCTCTTATTTTCTCAGCTGTTTGTAAGGCCTCCTCAGGCAATTCTTTTGTCTTGTTGCATTTCTTAGTCTTGGGGATGGTTTAGATCACTGCCTCCAGTACAATGTTATGAGCCTCCATCCATAGTTCTTCAGGAATTCTGTCTATCAGATCTAATCGCTTGAATCTATTTAACACTTACACTGTAAAATCATAAGGGCTTTGATTTACATCATACCTGGATGGCCTAGTTGTTTTCCCTACTTTCTTCAATTTAAGTCTGTATTTTGCTCTAAGGAGTTCGTGATCTGAGACATAGTCAGTTCCCAGTCTTGTTTTGCTAACTGTATAGAGATTCTCCATTTTTAACTGCAAAGAATATAATCAATTTGATTTTGGTATTGGCCATCTGGTTATGTCCATCTGTAGAGTCATCTCTTGTGTTGTTGGAGGAGGGTGCTGATATGGCCAGTGCACTGTCGTCTCAAAACTCTGTTGGCCTTTTCCCTGTTTCATTTTATACTCCAAGGCCAAACTTGCCTGTTACTCCAGGTATCTCTTGACTTCCTACTTTTACATTCCAGTCTCCTATGATGAAAAAGACATCTTTTATCAGTATTAGTTCTATAAGGTCTTGTAGGTCTTCATAGAACCATTCAACTTCATCTTTTCCAGCAGTACTGATTGGGGCGTAGACTTGGATTGCTGTGATGTTGTATGATTTGCCTTGAAAACAAACTGAGATATTTCTGTCGCTTTTGAGATTGCACTGACGTACTGCATTTCAGGCACTTTCGTTGACCATGGGGCTACTCCATTTTCTCTTAGGGTCTTGCCCACAGTAGTAGATATAATGGTCATCTGAATTAAATTCGCCCATTTCTGTCCATTTTAGTTCACTGATTCCTAAAACATTGATTTTCACTCTTGCCATCTCCTGTTTGACCCCTTCCAATTTACCGTGATTCATGGACTTAACATTCCAGATTCCTACGCAATATTCTTCTTTACAGCATTGGACTTTACTTTCACCACAAGACAACATCCACAATGGGGTGTTGTTTTCACTTTGGCTCAGGATCTTCATTCCTTCTGGAGCTATTTCTCTGCTCTTCTCCAGTAGTATATTGGGGTCCTACTGATCTGTGGGGTTCACCTTTCAGTGTCATATGGTTTTGCTTTTTCATACTGTTCATGGGGTTCTCAAGGCAAGAATACTGACGTGGCTTGCCATTGCCTTCTCCATTGGACCACATTTTGTCAGAACTCTGCACCATGACCCGTCCTTCTTGGGTGACCCTACACAACCTGGCTCATAGTTTCATTGAGTTAGACAAGTTTGTGATCCATGTGATCAGTTTGTTTAGTTTTCTGTGATTTTGGTCTTCATTCTGTCTGCATTCTGATGGATGAGGATAGGAGGCTCATGGACACTTCCTGATGGGAGGGACTGGCTGTCGGGAAAACTGGTTCTTGTTCTGGTGGGCAGGGCCATGCTCACTAAGTCTTCAATCCAATTTTATGCTGATGGGTGGGGCTGTGAGAGTGGAATGCTATAACTTGAGTGTTGAGAGGCCAAAAAATTACCAACCAAGACTATTTTATCCAGAAAAGTTATCCTTCATATATGAAAGAGAAATAAAAGTTTTCCCAGACAAACAAAAGCTGAGAGAGCTCACCACAAAAATACTTACCTTGCAAAAAATATTGAAAGTTCTTCAAGCTGAAATGAAAACATGTTAATCAATGACATGAAAAGACTCTAATAAGTTGAAAAATAAACAATCAGAATTAGAAAACTGTCACTGTATTAGGATGATGTGGATTATGGATTATGATAATGTTAATCACTTAACTGTTTTATGAAGATGGAAAGAAAATAGTAGTAAGAATAATCATAGCTACTATAGTTTTTAACAAATACACAGAATAAAAAGTGGTAAATTGTGATATCAAAAATATAAAAGGGAAAATCATAAAAGGGGAGAAGTAAAAAAGGTAGACAATATATAGGCAATAAATTTATGTTGCTCTCAACATGAAATGTGCTATTTTATCTACAAGAAGTTTTATTTAAGCCATATGAAAATCACAAAGTAAAAATCTAGAGTTGAGTCACAAAACATATAAAAAGGGAAGGCAGAACACACTGTGATGGAAAACCACCTATTTACACATGTAAGCAGAAACAGGGAAAAAGAAATGATGCAGATATAAAATCAAAAGAAGGCAAAAAATAAGATGGCAATAGTAAGACCTTAGATATCAATAATTATTCTAAATGTAAATGAATTAAATCCACCAATCAAAAGTCATGCTGTGGCAGACCAGATACAAAAAAAAGAGAGAGAGAGAAAAAAATAAGACTCAACCATATGCTACCAATAAAAAATTCATTTAAGCTCTAAAGATACTCATAGGATTTACATAAAAGGAAAGAAGAATATATTCTAAACAAGTGGAAACCAAAAGGAAGGAGGTTAGCCATAGTTATATCAGACAAAATAGACTTTAAAGCAAATACAGCACTGAGACATAAAGGTAATTACATAATGATAAAAGGATCAATATATCAAGAAGATATAACAAACATAAATACATAAGCACCCAATATCAAGGGTTTCCCTGGTGGCTGAGATGGTAAAGAATCAGCCTGCAATGCAGGATAACTGGGTTCAATCTCTGGGTTGGAAAGATCCCTTGAAGAAGGGAATGGCTAACCACTCCAGTATTTTTGCTTGGAAAATCCCATGGACACAGAGGAGCCTGGCAAGCTACAGTCCATGGGATCGCAAAGAGTCAGACATGACTTAGCAATGAAGCATGCATGCATCAAGGCATATAAATATATTAAGCAAATACTAACAGATCTTAAGAGAGAAATAAAAAGTAATACAATAAGAGGGGACATAAATATCCTACTTTCTTCCATAAATTATTCAGACTGGAAATCAATAGTGAAATGTTAAAAATGAACCATACTTTAGAACAACTGAACTTATCACAAATATATAGAATATTCCATTCAACAATGGCAGAATACACCTTCTTCTCAAGTGCACATAGAACATTTTCCAAAACAGGACAGATGATATAAAACAGAAAAATAACTTTTCTAAAAAAAGTGAAATCATACCAACCTTCTTTTCTGAATATAATAGTACAAAACTGGAAATCAACAGAAGGAAAGCTGGAAAATCTACAAATATATGCAAAGTAACCACACTTGTGAGCCACTGATGGGTCAAAGGGGAAAAAAAAGAAATAAAAAACTTATGTCAAAACTAATGAAAGTGAGGTCTGCCCTCCTAACAAGTTCCTAGATAATGCAGATGCTGTTGGTCTGGGGACTTCATATTGAGAAACAGTGATTCAGTGCATGAAAATGTGAAAGCTCAGCAAGATGGCATCACTAGCCTGAGTCTCACAGCCAGTGAGTGATGAGACAGAAAAGGTAGAGAAGGTTGTTACAGAGACCTCCAGAATTATTAATCAAGGACACATTCAATGTTGAGAGATCAAGCCCTGAGTCTTTAGAGTAGGAGCACTGACTCCAAGACCCTAGACTACCAGAGAACTAACCCTAGGGAGTATAAAATAGTGAGAACTCACACAAAGGAAACCACTTGAATACAAGATCCAGCATCACCCAGTCATCAGTAGCACCCTGTGCAGGACCCCTCATCCAAACAACAAACAAAACAAAAATGCAAACCCAGTCATCAACAGACAGGAGCACCACCTCATTCAGCCTTGCCCGTCAGAGGAAAAATAAAACTCAGCATAAATCTCACCCTATATGAAGCTTAAATAAATCACTGCACCAAACTTAGAAGGACAGAAACCAAAAGAAAGAAAGAATTTAACCTTGAAGACTGCGAAAAAGAGATCTCAAACACAGTAAGTTTTTTGAAAAAATAATGAAAAGGCAGAGAAATGCTGCACAAACGAAGGAACAAACGAGAAACACAGAAGTCCAAATAAATGAAGAGGAAAAAGGAAAACTACCTGGAAAAGTATTCAGAATAATGACAATAAAGATGATCAAAAACCTTGAAAACAGAATGAAGAAAATGCAAGAATCAATAACAAAGACCTAGAAGAATTAAAGAATAAACATACAGAGACAGACTGTACGATTACTGAAATTAAAAATACTCTAGAAGGAATCAATAGCAGAATATCTGAAGCAGAAGAACGAATCAGTGAGTTGAAAGGTAAAATGGTGGAAATAACTTCTGAAGAGCAGAATAAAGAAAAAAGAATGAAAATAACTGAGAATAGTCTCAGAGACCTCTGGGACAATATCAAACACACAAACATTTGAATTACTGGGGTCTCAGAAAAAGAGAAAAAGAAAGGATATGAGAAAATTTTTGAAGAGATTATAGTTGAAAATTTCCCCAACATGGAAAAGGAAATAGCCAGTCAAGTCCAAGAGGCGCAAACAGTCCCATATGGAATAAACCCAAGGAGAAACACACCAAGACATATACTAATCAAACTAACAAAGATTAAACACAAGGAAAGAATATTAAAAGCAGCACGGGAAAAGCAACAAGTAACATACGAGGGAAATCCCGTACATTTAACAGTTGATCTTTCAGCAGAAGCTCTGCAAGCCAGAAGGGAAAGGCAGGATATATTTAAAGTACTGAAAGGGGAAATCTACAACCAAGATTACTCTACCTGGCAAAAGTCTCTTTCAAATGTGATGGAGAAATCAAAAGATTTTCAGACAAGCAAAAGTTAAGAGAATTCAGTACCACCAAACAAACTTTAGAACAAATGGTAAAGGGACTTATATAGTAAAGAAATACAAGAGAAGAAAAAGATCTACAAAATCAAATCCAAAACAATTAAGAAAATGGCAACTGGAACATACATATCAACAATTACTTTAAGTGAAAATGGATTAAATGCTCCAACCAAAATACACAGATTGGCTGAATGGATACAAAAGCAAGACCCATATATATGCTGCCTATAAGAAACCCACTTCAGACCTCAAGACACATATGGACCAAAAGTGAGAGGATGGAAAAATATATTCCATGCAAATGGGAAGCAAAATAAAGCTGGAGTAGCAATCTTCATATCAGACAAAATAGACTTTAAAATAAAGAATATTACGAGAGATAAGGAAGGACACTACATAATGATCAAGGGGTCAATTCAAGAAGACATAACAATTGTAAATATCTATGCACCCGACATAGGAGCACCTCAATACATAAGGCAAACACTAACAGACATGGAAGAAGAAACTGACAGTAATTCAATAATAATAGGAGACTTTAACACCCTATTCCCACCAATGAACAGATCATCAAAACAAAAAATTAATAAGGAAAGAAAAGTCTTAAATGATACATTAGACGTGATGAATCTCATTGATATTTTCAGGACATTCTATCCAAATGCAGAAGAATACACCTTCTTCTCAAGTGCACATGGAACATTCTCCAGGATAGACCACATCTTGGGTCAAAAATCAAACCTCAGTAAATTTAAGGCAATTTAAATTGTATCAAGCATCTTTTCCGACCACTACGGTATGAATCTAGATATTAATTACAAGAAAAAAAACTGTAAGAAACACATGGAGATTGAACAACATGTTTCTAAATAACCAACAGGTTACTGAAGAAATAAAAATGGAAATCAAAAAAATTATAGAAACAAATGACAATGAAAACATGGCAACTGAAAACCTGTGGATGCAACAAAAGCAGTTCTAAGAGGGAAGTTTACAGGATACAATCCTACCTCAAGAAACAGGACAAACATTTCATAGACAACCTAACTTTAAACCTAAAACACCTGGGGGGAAAAGAAAACAACAAAAAAATCCCAAAATTAGAAGAAGGAAAGAAATCATCAGAGCAGAAATAAAAAAGGCATGAAAGGAACAATAGTAAAGATTAATAAAATTAAAAGCTGGTTGTTTGAGGAGATTAAACAAAGTTGACAAACCTTTAGCCAGACTCATAAAGAAAAAAGAGAGAAGAATCAAACCAACAAAATTAGAAACGAAAAAGGAGAGGTTACAACAGGCAATGCAGAAATACAAAGGATTATGAGACTATTATGAACAACTATATGGCAATAAAATGGATAACCTGGAAGAAATGGACAGATTCTTAGAAAAGTTCAATATTCCAAGACTGAACCAGAAACAAATAAAAATTATGAACAACACAATTACTAGCACTGAAATTGAATCTGTGATCAAAAATCCCCCCAAAAAACAAAAGCCCAGGACCAGATGGCTTTACAGGAGAATTCCATCAAACATTTAGTGAAGAGCTAATGCCTATCCTTCTAAAACTCTTTTAAAAAATTGTGGAGAAAGGAGCACTTTCAAACTCATTCTACGAGGCCACCATCGCCCTGATACCAAAACCAAAGACAATACACAAAAAGAAAGCTACAGGCCAATATTACTGATGAACATAGATGCAAAATTCCTCAACAAAATTTTAGCAAACAGAATTCAACAACACATTAAAAAGCTCACAAACCATGATGAAGTTGGGTTTATTCCAGGGATTCAAGGATTCTTCAATATACACAAATCAATCAATGAGATACACCATATTAACAAATTGAAAGAAAAAAACCATATGATAATCTCAGTAGATGCAGAAAAAGCCTTTGAAAAAATTCAGCACCCATTTATGATTAAAAATCTTCAAAAAATGGGCATAGCAGGAACCTACCTCAAAATAGTAAAGGCCATATATTGTCTGCCTACAGCAAACATTATTCTCAATGGTGAGAACCTGAAAGCATTCCCCCTAAGATCAGGAACAAGACAAGAGTGTCCACTTTCACCACTAATATTCAACATAGTTCTGGAAGTTTTAGCTACAGCAATCCGAGAAGAAAAAGAAAAGGCATCTAGATCAGCAAATAAGCAGTAGAGCTCTCACTGTTTGCAAATGACATGATACTGTATGCAGAAAACCTTAAAGATAGTATCAGAAAATTAGAGCTAATCAGTGAATTTATCAAAGTTACAGGATACAAAATCAATACACAGAAATCACTTGCATTTCTATATACTAACAATGAAATACAAGAAAGAGAAATTAAGGAATCAATCCCATTCATCATTGCAACAAAAAAGAATAAAATATCTAGGAATAAACTTACCTTAAAGACAAAAGAACTGTACACAGAAAATTATAAGACACTGATGAAAGAAATAAAAAATGACATAAACAAGTGGAGAGCTATTCCATGTTCCTGGGTAGGAAGAATCAATATTGTGAAAATGACTATACTACCAAATGCAATCTACAGATTCAATGCCATCCCTATCAAACTATCAATGGTAATTTTCACAGAACTAGAACAAAAACTTTCACAATTCATATGGAAACACAGAAGACCCATTGCAAGCCATGATGGAAACATAATTAACCTAAAAATATAAAATAATTATATACAATTTGAGAGATTAGGTAGAGCGATGTGGATACATGCACAAGTTATCATCTGCCCAGGCAGTCTATGTCTTTTGGTTCATGCATTTGATCCATTTACATTTAAGGTAATTATCGATATTCATGATCCTATTACCATTTTCTTAATTGTTTTGGGTTTATTTTCTGTATGTCTTTTCCTTCTCTTGTGTTTCCTGCCTAGAGAATTTCTTTAGCATTTGTTGTAAAGCTGACTTGGTGGTGCTGAATTTTCTTAACTTTTGCTTGTCTGGAAAGCTTTTGATTTCTCCATGAAATCTGAATGAGAGTCTTGCTGGGTAGAGTATTCTTGGTTGCAGGTTCTTCTTTTTCGTCACTTCAAATATATCATGCCATTCCCTTCTGGCTTGCAGAGTTTCTGTTGAGAAATCAGCTGATAATCTTATGGGAGTTCCCTTGAATATTATTTGTTGTTTTCCCATTGTTACTTTTAATATTTATCTTTGTCTTTAATTTTTGTCAATTTGATTGCTATGTGTCTCAGTGTGTTCCTCCTTGGGTATATCTTGCCTGGGATTTTGTTGCCTATTTCTTTTTCCATGTTAGGGAAGTTTTCAGCTATTATCTCTTTAAATATTTTCTCAGGTCCTATCTATCTCTCTTCTCCTTCTGGGACCCATATAATGTGAATGTTGGTGCATTTAATGTTGTGCCAGAGGTCTCTTAGGTTGTTCTTGTTCCTTTCCTATATTCTGTTCTGCAGCAGTGATTTCCACTATTTTGTCCTCCAAGTCATTTATCTGGTCTTCTGCCTCAGTTATTCTGCTATTGATTCCTTCTAGTGTATTGTTCATATCTGGTTCTTTTTTTGTTTTTTGGTTTTTTTTTTAGCTCTTCTAGGCCTTTGGTAAACATTTTTTGCATATTCTCTCTTGTTTTTCTGAGATCCTGGATCATCTTCACTATCACTATTCTGAATTCTTTTTCTGGGAATTAGCCTATCTCTACTTCATTTAGCTGTTTTCTGGGGTTTCATGTTGTCCCTTCTTCTGGGACATAACTTTCTGCTTTTTTATCCTGATTAACTTTCTTTAATGTGGTTTTTGTTCTAGCTGCTGTGGGATTGTGGTTCTTCTTACTTCTGCCTGCTATCTGGTGTAAAAGGCTAAGAGGTTTGTATAAGCTTGTGGGAGTGACTGGTGGTGGCAAAAATTGGATCTTGCCCTAGTGGGGAGGGCTGTGCTCAGTAAAGTTTTAATTCAATTGTCTGCTGATGGGTGGGGTTGGCTCCCTCTCTGTTAGTTGTCTAGCCTGAGGCAACCCAGCCCTGAGATCTATGGGCTCTATGGTAGGATTAGTGGTAACCTCCAAGAGGACTTATGCCAAGGGACCCCTTCCAGGACTACTCCTGCCAGTGCCCCCATCCTCATGCTGAGCCACTGCTGACCAATGCCACCCCAGGAGACCCTCCAACACTAGCAGGTAGGCCTGGTTCAGTCTCTTGTGGGATCACTGCTCCTTTCCCCTGGGTCTTGGTGCACACAAGAGTTTCTTTGTGTCCTCCAAGGTTGAGTCTGTTTCCCCCAGTCCTGTGGAAGTCCTGTAATCAAATCACGATGGCCTTCAAAGTCAGGTTCCCTGGGAATTCCCAGTCCCTTTGTTGGATCCCCAGGCTTGAAACCCTGACATGGTCCTCAGAATCTTCACAAGAGTGGGAGAACTTCTTTGGTATATTGCTATCCAGTTTGTAGGCCACCCACCCAACAGGTACAGTATTTTATTTTATCATGATTGAGTCCCTACCACCATCTCATTGTAGCTTCCTGGTTTTGGACGTGTGGTATCGTTTTTTGGTGGGTTTTTCAAAAGCTATTTGCAATTTTGGTGTTCTTGCAGGAGGATATGAGCACAATTTTTTCTACTCTGCCATCTTGAACCCAAAGTCTTAAGTAAATATTTTAAGAAATTAACATTGAATATTTTTTATGCACCAAGCTTTCTGCTTGGAACATAATGTGTGTTATCCAAATAGCTATCCTCTTGTAGCTAGGATTGGTGATTGCTTCTATACTAAAAATTCCCTCCTTTTCTTTGTTGTTCTGTCTCTAATGGGCTGAGTGTTAAGTACTGATTTGTCTAAGTTTAAAATGGTGTTTAATTGTCCTTGTCAGAGAGTGTTTTAAAGATGGGCTTGTAACCCAATTTTGAACATGAAAAGTCTTATCAGAAGCATAACAGAAAGTATAACACCTTTTATTTTGCTGAATCAGGTTTATCTATAGCTGGATTACCCAGTGATATATGAGACTAGATAATTCTTTGTTGTGTGAAGCTTTCCTTTGTGTTAGAGGACAGTTAGCAACATTCATGGTTTCTAACTTCAAGATGACTGTAGCAACCCTTCTGATTTGTGACAATTCAATAATGTGTCCAAACATTTTCAAATGTCCTTTGGGAGGCAGTTACCACTAGGTGAGAGCCAATCTGCTATGTGTCATTAGCTCTAAATATGATGCCTGAAAGTGTGGCATCAAGTTGATTACTGAATGGAGCTGACCTCGAGAAGAGCTGACATCCTGAGAATATGATAGCAGAAAGGTGGAAAGAACCTGGGATCTTGTATTTGTAGAGCCACTGAATTACCAACCCTTGAATTGCCTTACTTAGGACTTCTTCCTAAGAAAAATTGTAGAGTTGGTACTATTTGCATCAGTTGAGTTGAGATTTTATGGTTCCTTGCAGATATTCCTTTCTCCTTCCTCTTTGAGCTCCTTCTCTCCAATAGAATCTTATTGAACAAAGGAATTGTTACATAATACAAAACTTGACTAAAAATTTAGAGGAGATGAAGGGATGAATTTATATCACACACTTCTCAGCAAAGAAATTCAAAAGTTACCAACAATGACAATATTTAATATCTCAGATTCATCTTTTCTCTACTTAGTCATACATTGTTCCCATATCTCCCTCATTTTTTCCTTTATGAACATTGTGTTCAGTGCTCACATGCTCCTTCCTTATGAAATATGCAAAGAAATTCTGCTCTACCTTAAACTTGGAAACTATCCTCATCTCAAAACTGAGAAAAAAATACTCTTGAGTTTAAATAGATCCATCATCCTCAGATGGATAGATTATTTCTTTTCACGTCAGCATACAATCAGGGGCCTCAGATAGTGAGTAGAACCGTTTGTAAGGAGAGTGTTGAAAGGAAAAGCAAATTCTCATGGGTATAGGAGCTAATAGGCAGGCTTCTACTCGGTCTCAAAACCCTCGTCTTCTGTTACTTTCTCCACGTGGTTTAGTGGACCAAATGTTACAGTATGTTCACAATCATGCTTCGACCCCATGGACTGCAGCAGGCTAAGATTCTCTGTCCAAAAACCCAACTCCCGGAGCTTGCTCAAACTCATGGCAACTGAGTCGGTGATGCCATACAACAATTTTGTCCTGTAGTCACCTTTTCCTCCTGCCTTCAATCTTTCCCAGCATCGGGATATTTTCCAGTGATTCAGTTCTTCAAACCAGGAGGTCAAAGTATTGGAGCTTCAGCTTCAGCATCAGTCCCTCCAATGAATAATCAGGACTGATTTCCTTTAGGACTGGCTGGTTTGATCTCCTTGCAGTTCAAGGGACTCTCAAAAGTCTTCTCTAACACCACAGTCCAAAAGCAGCAATTCTTCACTGCTCATCTTTCTTTATGGTGCAACTCTCACATCCATACATGACTACTGGAAAAACCAGAGCTATGACTATACAGACCTTTGTGGGCAAAGTAATGTCTCTGCTTTTCAATCTGCTGTCTAGATAGGTCATAGCATTTCTTCCAAGGAGCAAGCGTGTTTCAGTTTTCTGGCTGCATTCACCATCTGCAGTGATTTTAGAGCCCAAGAAAATAAAGTCTGACACTGTTTCCACTGTTTCCCATCTATTTCCCATGAAGTGATGGGACCAGATGTCATGATCTTAGTTTTCTCAATGTTGAGCTTTAAGCCAACTTTTTCACTCTCCTCTCTCACTTTCACCAAGAGGCTTTTTAGTTCTTCTTCACTTTTTGCCATAAGGGTGGTGTCATCTGCATATATGAGGTTATTGATCTTTCTCCTGGCAATCTTGTTTCCAGCTTGTGCTTCATCCAACCTGGCATTTTGCATGATGTACTCTGCATATGAGTTAAATAAGCATGGTGACAATATACTGCCTTGATGTACTTCTTTTCCAGCTTGGAACTAGTCCGTTGTTCCATGTCCAGTTCTAACTGTGGTTTCTTGACTTGCATACAGATTTCTCAGGAAGCAGGTAAGGTGGTCTTGAATTCCCTTTTCTTTAAGAATTTTCCAGTTTGTTAAGATCCACACAGTCAAAGACTTTGGCATAGTCAATAAAGCAGAAGTAGATGTTATTCTGGAATTCTCTTCCTTTTTTCTATGAGCCAATGGTTGTTTTCAATTTGATCTATGGTTTCTCTGCCTTTTCTAAATCCAGCCTGAACATATGGATGTTCTCAGTTCATGTACTGTTGAAGCCTGGCTTGGAGAATTTTTAACATTACTCTGCTAGCTTGTGAAGTGAGTGCAATCATGCGGTAGTTTGAAGATTCTTTGGGACTGCATTTCTTTGGGATTGGAATGAAAACTGACCTTTTTCAGTCTTGTGGCTCCTGCTGAGTTTTCCAAGTTTGCTGGCATATTGAGTGCAGCACTTTCACAGCATCATCTTGTAGGATTTGAAATAGCTCAGCTGGAATTCCATCACCTCCATTAACTTTATTCATAGTGATGCTTCCTAAGGCTCATTTGACCTCACACTCCAGGATGTCTGGCTCTACATGAGTGATCACACCATCATGGTTATCTAGGTCATTAAGATCTTTTTTGTATAGTTCTTCTGTGTATTCTTACCACCTCTTCTTTTTAACTTCTGCTTCTGTTAGCTCCATATTGTTTCTGTCTTGTATTGTGCCCATATTTGCATGAAATATTCCCTTGGTATCTCTAATTTTTTTGAAGAGATCTCTAGTCTTTACCATTCTGTTGTTTTCCTCTATTTCTTTGTGTTGGTCGCTGAAGAAGGCTTTATTATCTCTCCTTGCTATTCTTTGAAACTCTGCATTCAAGTGGATATATATTTCCTTTTCTCTTTTGCCTTTTGCTTCTCTTCTTTTCTCAGCTATTTGTAAGGCCTCCTCAAACAACCATTTTGCCTTTTTGCATTTCTTTTTCTTGGGGATGGTTTTGATCACTGTTTCCTGTACAATATTTCAAACTTCCATCCATAGTTCTTCATGAACTCTATCATATTTAATCTCTTGAATCTATTTGTTACTTTCACTGTATAATCACAAGGGAATTTATTTAGTTCACACCTGAATGGTCTAGTGGTTTTCCCTACTTTCTTTAATTTAAGGTTGAATTTTGCAATAGGGAGCTGATGATATGAGCCACAGAGAGCTCCCTGTCTTGTTTTTGCTGACTGTATAGAGCTTCTCTTTGGCTGCAAAGAATACAGTCTATCTGATTTCAGTATTGACCATCTGGTGATGTCCATGTGTAGGGTTGTCTCTTGTGTTGTTGGAAGAGGTTGTTTGCTCTGATGAGTGTGTTCTCTTGAAAAAACTCTGTTAGCCTTTACTCTGCTTCATTTTGTACTCCAAGGCCAAACTGGTCTGTTACTCAGGTATCTCTTGACTTCTACTTTTGCATTCCAGTCTCCTATGATGAAAAGGACATCTTTTTTTGGTGTTAGCTCTACAGGATTTTGTAGGTATTCACAGAACCATTCAACTTCAGCTTCTTTGGCATTAGTGGTTGGGGCATAGACTTTGATTACTGTGATATTGAATGGTTTGCCTTGGTAACGAACAGAGATCATCCTGTCATTTCTGACATTGTACCAAAGTACTGCATTTCAGACTCTTTTGTTGACTATGAGGGCTACTCCATTTCTTCAAAAGGATTCTTAACCACAGTAGTATATGTAATGGTCATCTGTATTAAATTCACCCATTCCTATCCATTTTAGTTCACTGATTCCTAAAATGTCATCTTCACTCTTGTTCACTCTTGCCATCTCCTGTTTGACCACTTCCAATTTATCTTGATTCATGGACCTAACATTCCAGGTTCCTATGCAGTATTGTTCTTACAGCATCGGACTTTGTTTCCATCACCATTCAAATCCACAATTGGGTATTGTTTTTGCTTTGGCTCGGCCTGTTCATTCTTTCCTGAGCTATTTCTCTGCTCTTCTCCAATAGCATATTGGCACCTACACACCTGGGGAGTTCATCTTTCAGTGTCATATCTTTTTGCCTTTTCATGATGTTCATGGGGTTCTCAAGGCAAGAATCCTGATGTGGTTTGCCATTCCCTTCTCCAATGGACCTCATTTTTTTTTCAGAACCCTCCACCATGACCCGTCTGTCTTTGGTGGCCTTAAATGGCATGGCTTGAGTTAGACAAGGCTGTGTTTCACGTGATCAGTTTGGTTAGTTTTCTGTGATTATGGTTTTCATTCTCTCTGCTCTCTGATGGGTAAGGATAAGAGCCTTGTGGAAGCTTCCTGATGGGAGGGACTGGCTGTGGGGGAATCTGGGTCTTGCTCTGATGGCTGGGGCCATGCTCAGTAAAGCTTTAATCCAATTTTCTGTTGATGGGTTGAGCTATAAGCCAAGATATTGTTCTGTAATGTGAAAAATGATAGGAGAGAGCAAGAATTAGAAGGAATGGTCAACATAAGTCCTTTCCAATGAACACCCCCAGGACTGATCTCCTTTAGATGCCATGGTCTTAGTTTTCTGAATGTTGAGCTTTAAGCCAACTTTTTTTTTAATATGCACTCTCCCAAGGAGTCTTTCACTTTCATCAGGAGGAGCTTTTTAGTTTCCTCTTCACTTTCTGCCATCAGGGTGGTGTCATCTGTTTATCTGAGATTATTGATATTTCTCCTGGCAATCTTGATTCCAGCTTGTTCTTCTTCAAACCCAGAGTTTCTTGTGATGTACTCTGCATATTAGTTAAATAAGCAGGGTAACAATATACAGCCTTAATGTACTCCTTTTCCTATTTGGAACCAGTCTGTTGTTCCATGTCCAGTTCTAACTGTGGCTACCTGACCTGCATACAGATTTCTCAAGAGACAGGTCAGATGGTCTGGTATTCCTATCTCTTTAAGAATTATCCACAGTTTATTGTGATCCACACAGTCAAAGGCTTTGGCATAGTCGATAAATCAGAAATAGATGTTTTTCTGGAACTCTCTTGCTTTTTCGATGATCCAGCGGATGTTGGCAATTTGATCTCTGGTTCCTCTGCTTTTTCTAAAACCAACTTGAACATCTGGAAGTTCACGGTTGACATATTGCTGAAGCCTAGGTTGGAGAATTTTGAGCATTACTTTACTAGCGTGTGGGATGAGTGCAACTGTGTGGTTGTTTCAGCATTTTTTGGCATTTTCTTTCTTTGGGATTGGAATGAAAACTGACCTTTTCCCGTCTTGTGGCCACTGCTAAGTTTTCCAAGTTTGTTGGCGTATTGAGTGCAGCACTTTCACAGCATCATCTTTCAGGATTTGAAATAGCTCAACTGGAATTCCATCACCTCCACTAGCTTTGTTCATAGTGATGCTTTCTAAGGGCCACTTGACTTCACATTCCAGGATATCTGGCTCTAGGTGAGTGATCACACCATCGTGATTATCTGGGTCGTGAAAATTACTCATCCATTAAAAAGAATACATTTGAATCAGTTCTAATGAGGTGGATGAAACTGGATCCTATTATACAGAGTGAAGTAAGCCAGAAAGAAAAACATCAATACAGTATACTAATGCATATATATGGAATTTAGAAAGATAGTAATGATAACCCTATATGAGAGACAGCAAAGGAGACACAGATGTGTAGAACTGTCATTTAGACTCATTTGGAGAGGATGAAGGTGGGATGATTTGGGAGAATGGCATTGAAACATGTATATTATCATATGTGAAATTGATCGCCAGTTCAGGTTCGACGCATGGACAGGGTGCTCGGGGCTGTTGCATTGGGATGACTCAGAGGGATGGGATGGAGATGGAGGTGGGAGGGGTTTCAGGATGGGAACACATGTGCACCCGTGGCTGATTAATGTTAATGTATTGCAAAAACCACTACAATATTGTAAAGTATTTAGCCTCCAATTAAAATGAATTAATTTAAAAAAAATAAATAGATTTTAAAAAGAAAAGAAAAAAGACCCTGATGCTGGGAAAGATTGAAGTCAGGAGAAGGGGACGACAGAGGATGAGATGGTTGGATGGCATCACTGACTCAATGGACATGAGTTTGAGTAAACTCCAGGAGTTGTTGATGGACAGGGAGGCCTGTCGTGCTGCAGTCCATGGGGTCACAAAGAGTCAGACGCGACTGAGCGACTGAACTGAACTGAACTCTGTATCTATTATTTTCTTCCTTCTGTTTACATTGGGCTCAGTTTTACTACTTCTTCTAGTTCCTTAGGGCATAGAAGATGATTGTTTATTTCAGATAGCTTTTTGTTTGTTTATGTAGGCACCTATTGCTATGAACTTCCATCTAAAATTGCTTTTGCTCCATCCCATAATTTTTATTATCTTGTGTTTCCATTTTAGTTAGTCTCAAGATACTTTATTATCATACTAATTTATTACAAATTATTTATACTAATATAAATATTATATTATTTACACTAATATAAGTTATTATACTAATTTCTTCCTTGATCCATCAGTTCTTCCAGAGAGTGTTGTTTAATTTTGATGCAGTCATAAGTTTTCTAACTTTCCTCCATTATGGATTTCTAGTTTCACACTATTGTGTTTAGGGTAGATACTTGATATTATTTCAAACTTTTTCCGTTTGCTAAGGCTTATTTTATGGCCTCACATATGGTCTAGCCTAGAAACTTTGTTGTGAGTGCTTGATAAGACTGTGTATTTGGAAAAGGAAAGGAAAGTGAAGTCGCTCAGTCATGTCCAACTCTTTGCAACTCCACGGACTGTAGACTACCAGGCTCCTCTGTCCATGGGATTTTCCAGACAAGAGTACTAGAGTGGGTTGTCATTTCCTTCTCCAGAGGTTCTTCCTGAGCCAGGGATCGAACCCATGTCTCCTGCATTGTAGGCAGACGTTTTACCATCTGAGCCACCAGGGAAGCCATGTGTATTTGGGGTGGGGTGTTATCTTGTTCCTTCACCCGGGACATAATCCTCTGCATTTTCATTTTGTCTAGCTTTCCATGGTAGTCGTTTTCATTCTGTAGGCTGCAGGGTTGTACTCCTTTCTCCTGGATACTGGTGTGCACAAGACTTTGTATGTGTCCTCCAAGAGTGGAGTTTCTGTTCCCCCAGTCCTGTAATCAAATTTCACTGGCCTTCAAAATCGGATTCTCTGGGGATTCCTACTTCCATTGCCAGTCTCAGTCTGGGAAGCCTAAGGGGGGGGGGGGCTCAGAACCTTTACTCTAGTGGGAGAACTTCTGTGGCATAATTGTTCTCCAGTTTGTGGGTCACCCACCAGACAGGTATGGGACTTGATTTTGTCATCATTGCCCTCCTCCTACAATCTCATTGCAGTTTCTCCTTTGTCTTTGGATGTGGAGTATCTTGTTTTGGTGGGTTCCAGTGTCTTCCTGTTGATGATTATTCAGCATTTAGTTGTGATTTCAGTGCTCTCACAAGAAGAGGTGAGCACACATTCTTCTACTCTGCTGTCTTGAACCAATTGTCAAGACTGTGTATTATGCTGCTGTCAGATTGAATGCTCTGTATAAATACTTGTTAGATCTTTTTGGTCTATAGAGTTGTCCAAACCCATTGTTTCCTTATCAATTCTTTGTGTGAGTGATCTATCCATTGTTGAGGGTACTAAAATCTGTCAACTATTATTGCGTTGCTGTTTTTTTCCCCTTTTAGTTCTGTTAATTTTTGCTTTTTATGTCTATGCCCTCCTATGCTGAGCTCATAAGTATTTACAATTATTATCTCTTTTTGATAGATTAACCCCTCTATCATTATATAATGACCTTCTTCATCTCATTTTATCATTTTTAGTTTAAACTTTATTTTTCTTGGTATAAGTATAGCTACCCCACCTTTTTTTGTTGTTACCATTTGCTTAAAATATCTTTTTCCATCCCTTCACTCTCAGTATATATGTGTCTTATAAGTTAATTGAATCTTTTATAGGCAGCATATCACTGAATCATTTTTTAATTTCATTCAGCCATTCTGTCTTTTTATTGGAAATGTTAATTCATTGATGTTTACAGTAATTATTTTATAAGTAAGGATTTATTATTTTCATTTTGTTAATGATTTTCTGGATGTTTTGTAGACTCATTTTTCCTTGTTTTATCCTGCCCTTATTTTGTGTGTGTTTTAATATCTTTTGGGTTTCCCTTACGGCTACCATGAGGCTTACACAATATATCTTCAAATATAACAACTTACATATTTTATTGTACATCTAACAACAGATTGTTGTAGTTGTGCTTATTATTACTTTTGTTATTTAACTTTTAAACTAGACCTGTAAGTAAATTATGCACCACAATTACCAAATTACAGGATCTAACTTTGACTATATACTTACCATTGGTGGTGATGGTGGTTTACTGGTCAAGTCATGTCCAACTCTTGTGACTCCATGGACTGTAGCATGCCAACCTCCTATGTTCACGGGATTTCCCATGCAATAATACTGGAGTGAGTTGGTCTTTCTTTCTCCAGAGGATCTTCCTGACCCAAGAATCAAAATCACATCTCCTGCATTGCAGGCAGATTCTTTACCACTGAGCCACTAGAGAAGTGCATACTTACCATTATCAGTGAGTTTTACACTACTTTTATGTTTTTATTATGTTAGTAATAGACTTCTACCTCCACTCAGAGAACTCACTTTAGAATTTCTTGTAAGGCATGCATGGTGATAATGAACTCCCCTAGCTTTTTGTTTCTTCAGGAAATTCTTTATCTCTCCATTTGCCAGATACATCAGGCATAGAATTCTCAGTTGATTTTTTTTTCTTTCAACATTTTGAATATATCATTTTATTATTTCCTGGCATGAAAGGTTTCCCTTGAGAAATATGCCCAATTTTTTCTAGTAGTGCTTTTGTATATAGTTTCTCTCTTTTCTCCTGCTGCTTTCAACTTGTTTCCTTTGTCCTTGACTTCTGAAAATTGAATTGTATGATGTGTCTTTGTGTATTTCTGTTCAGGGTCAATGTATTTTGGGTACTTTGCACGTTATGAACCCATATATTTATTTCTCTGCCCAAGTTTGGGAAGTTTTCAACCATTTCTGCTTTAAATACACTTTCTGTCCCTTTCTATTTTTATGGAATTCCTATAAAATGTGGACATTGTTTCTTCTGATTGCCTCTCATAAATACTATATTTATTATTTTTTTTCATTATCTTGTCTTTCTATTTATTCTTTTTTTTAATAAATTTATTTATTTTAGTTGGGGGCTAATTACTTTACAATATTGTAGTAGTTTTTGCCATACATTGACATGAATCAGCCATGGGTTCACATGTGCTCCCCCTCCCGAACCCCCTCCTCCCACCTCCTCTCCCATCCCATCCCTCTGGGTCATCCCAACCGCTCCATCCCTGAGCATCCCGTCCGCGCATCCATGCATAGAACATGGAATGGTGTTCCGCTTCACATATGACAATATACATGTTTCAATGTTATTGTCCCCAGAACGTCCCACCCTCACCTTCTCCCTCAGAGTCCACAGGACTGTTCTATGCATCTGTGTCTCTTATTCTGTCTCACATATAGGGTTCCCATTACCATCTTTCAAATTCCATATACATGCATTAGTATACTGTATTGGTGCTTTTCTTTCTGGCTCTCTTCACTCTGTATAATGGGCTCCAGTTTCATCCATCTCAATAGAACCGATTCAAATGTATTTTTTTAACGGCTGAGTAATATTCCGTTGTGTATATGTACCACAGCTTCTTATAAATACCATATTTATAAGACTATCTTAATTCTCTCTGCATAGTCAAGTGTGCTTCTGAAGCTTTCTGTTGTATTATTTAGTGCAGTCATTATATGTTTTATGTGCTACAGTTTCTCTTTGGTGTGTGTGTGCCTGTGTGTGTCTATGTGTGTCTGTATGATGGTTTCTATTTCTTCATAGATCTTCTTGCTTTATTCATGCATTGTTTTCTTAATTCCATCTAGTTGTCTGTGTGTTCTTGTAGTTCATTTAACTTCTTTAGGAGATATATTCTAAATTCTTTGTCTGACAGC
The DNA here is from genome assembly GCA_024291935.2 of Okapia johnstoni. NCBI lineage: Eukaryota > Metazoa > Chordata > Mammalia > Artiodactyla > Giraffidae > Okapia > Okapia johnstoni. The sequence goes on along the minus strand of CM044305.1, from coordinate 49,226,742 downwards.
TCATAGATATCCATTTATTTAGGGTCAGCTATTGGAGTTTTGTTAGTTTGATTTAATGTGTCAAGATTATTTGATTTTTTGTGATCACTGATTCCTTAGATTGGCTCATTTGAGTAAGTGGTCTCCTTTTCCAGACTTTACAGGTTCACTCTGGCAGAGATAGTTCTTCACCAGCTCAGTTTGGTTTGCTGGATGTGTTTGCTGGCAATGCTCTTGGGCAAGTAGGACTTGCCAGCAGGGTTTATCTTGGAGCAAGGCCACTGCCTGAGCACTGAGTTCGGGGGGGAGTGCTTCAGCCAAGAACAATTGGATAGAATTGTTGGCTTGATTTCTTTGTAAACAAAGCTATAGAATGAGCTCTGCGGTTGCATGGAGTCTCTGGTTAAGATTACCTCGTTGTCAGGACTATACTATACTTAGTAATAGGTGAGGTTATGAATAAGCTTCCCTCCCCTGGCAGGGCAGTGCCTTGGGCCCAAGGGCCTGCACAGCTTATTGTTTGGAGGTCCAAATCAGAAAGACTATACACTGAATTCCCTGACCAGATAAGATCAACTGTTTTGCTCTGCAGATAGGCAAAGCCATGGGTTGTGCTATCTATTTAAGTGTAAGCACAGCCATTGGATGAACCATGAAGCTACTCATGTGCTTTGGTTAGGTCCCCTGCTTGGATAGACTAAAGGTTGTATTTAGCAATAGTCAGGGATATGAATAAGTCTCCCTGCCTAGGCAAAACAGGAAATTTGGCTCAAAGTCAAACAACATTTTTTGTTTGTTTGTGATCTTAAAACAAGACTACTCATGCTCCAGTTCCATGGCTGAACAAGGTTACTGATTTTGGTCTGCTGATGATCAGCTCTGCTCAAGTACTGCTGTGCTAGCCAGATTTTCAGGTGTTCCAAGCAGGCTTTCTGGTTGAGTGGCACCAGGAGCTACACTCAGCAGTGGACTGGACTACCCTGCATGGATGGGGGAATTTCAAGCTAAGGGACCAGCGAGGCTCTTCATGGGAAGAGCCAAACCAGGCAGACCTTCACCCCAGCAAGTTCCATGATCAGACGGTGCTGCTGTCTTGGCTCTGCATATGAGCAAAGCTGCTGGTTGAGACTACTACTTGATTGCTGCAGGTGTAAAATGGGTCTGCAAGGATCTAAACTGCTGGTTGTTGCAAGCCCCTCCACCTTTCTCTGTCATAATCATATTCCTAGTGGTCAAGTCATTCAGATTCCCCTACAGTCCTCATGGGGTGAGATAAGACTAAGGGTTACCAAGAAGCAACTTACAATCCTGGGTAAGCTGGATGTCCATTCTGAGGTCTATTTTCTCACTGGAGGAATTATCGGCTCAGAGGAGACCTCTCAGTGTGTTGCTGCACTGGACTGGGGGAGAGGTAATGTTGTCAAAATGTACCCATTCCTCTTATCCTTTTAATGTAATCTGTCTCTGTCTCTGTGGTACAGTGGGAGTGCTTCATCTTCAGCCCATGTTCTAGTATTTTCTCAATGATGTCTTGTCCATGAATAGTTGTTAGCTATTCTTCCTTTGAGGGTCAACAAAGTTGTAAAAGACCTATGTTTTCATCTTGGTGGTGTCATTCTTGTTCATTGAATTTGATGAAAAAAGTATTACCTCCCAGATTTGATTGCTGACCCTTCTCATAATGTACCCTATGCTGCTTTTTCTGCAGCTTTTCTCCAAATGACAGCTTTAGAACCACCATAGGCAAGCTAGCTCTCCTTGGGGAACACCAGACCAATGTTTGGGTCTTTCTATGCAAAGTCATCTTGATTACAAGGTGAGAAAGAGCAGATCCATCAGCTACAATCAACAAGTAGAATCTAGTTTCACTGAGGAACATCAGATTCTTAACACAGGGAAGGAAATGCACATCAGGCAAACTGATATTCACTGAAAGATCTGGTTCCAGGCACATAATCAGACTTTTGTGAAATGAATCCTTTGGGCCTCCCAAAGGAAGTGTAGCATGATACGGATGCCCAGTCAGTGGAGGCCATCAACCCAGCCCCCAGGTGAGGGAATCATGTCTCCTATGGGTAGGGTTAGTCTGTGGCCAGGGCAGCTGCAGGACCAGAAGGTGATACTTGCCTCAGAAAGGGGACTGCCTGGGAATCAGAGCTGATAACCTGAAGGTCTAGAACAGCAACCTGCCTGAATCTACCTGGGCTAAAGTCTGAATGTCTTGGGAAATAACACAAATCAATTTCAATTTTGAGGTAAAGAATCAGAGTTGGAGTCAGATTCCATATATACTATGAGTCAGCTGGTCCAGGCAATGGTTACATGTGAACTACAAACTATGTTCTCCATCAACACTATACACTCTCTACTTTGCAGTTGTTTCACCTTAGCTCAGTGCAGATGCTCAGTCAAGTCCAACTCTTTGTGACCCCATGAACTGCAGCATGCCAAGCTTCCCTGTTCATCACCTACTCCCAGGTCTTGCTCAAACTCATGTCCACCGAGTCAGTGATGCCATCCAACCATCTCATCCTCTGCCATCCCTTTCTCCTCCCACCTTCAATCTTTCCCAGCAATCAGGGTCTTTTCAAATGAATCAGTTCTTCGCATCAAGTGGCCAAAGTACTGGAGCTTCAACTTCAGCATCAGTCCTTCCAATGAATATTCAGGACTGATTTCCTTTAAGATTCACTGGTTTAATCTCCTTGCAGTCCAAGAGACTCGCAAGAGTCTTCTCCAACACCATAGTTCAAAAGCATCAATTTTTCAGTGCTCAGCTTTCTTTATGGTCCAAATTCCACATCCATAGATGACTACTGGAAAAACCATAGCTTTGACTATATGTACCTTTGTCGGCAAAGTAATGTCTCTGCTTTTTAATATGCTGTCTAGGTTGGTGATAGCTTTTCTTCCAAGGAGCAAGCATCTTTTAATTTCACGGCTGCAGTCACCATCTGCAGTGATTTTGGAGAACAAGGAAATAAAGTCTGTCACTCTTTCCATTGTTTCCCCATCTATTTGCCATGAAGTGATGGGACCGGATGCCATGATCTTCGTTTTCTAAATGTTGAGTTTTAAGCCAACTTTTTCACTCTCCTCTTTCACTTTCATCAAGAGGCTCTTTAGTTCCTCCTTGCTTTCTGCCATAAGGGTGGTGTCATCTGCATATCTGAGGTTGTTGATATTTCTCTCAGCAATCTTGATTCCAGCTTGTGCTTCATCCAGCCAGGCATTTTGCATGATGTACTCTGCATAGAAGTTAAATAAACAGGGTGACAATATACAGCCTTGACGTACTCCTTTCTCAATTTGGAACCATGTTCTCAATTTGGAACCATGTTCCATGGACTTTGTTCCATGTCTGGTTCTAACTGTTGCTTCTTGACCTGTATACAGATTTCTCAGGAGAAATCTTTCAAACATTCCAACTCACTTGTAGCTAAGTTAACGGGAAAAGGATTTGGTCACACTTCAACTGACCTAAAGAGATGGGTGAAATCAAATGTGGACAAAGTTTTCTAAGTTTAGCATCTTAAAAAATTTAGTGAACTTGGGCAGAGAAGGAAGTGAAAATCCAGAAGAGGTAAAGTTTGGCACAACTATTAAAGTATGTTCCATTCTATCCAGTGGTTGCTCTCCAATTAGTTGTTGGGAGTTGACTGTATAGCTCTCTCTTTGAATCCTATGATCCTCGGACACCCTGTGTGTCCTTTTGTTATGTGTGTGTGTGTGTGTGTGTGTGTGTGTGTGTGTGTGTGTGTGTGGGAAGGGGGGGTGTGTTGAACTGATAGAACCACCTCAATGTCAAGTCTTGGTCTCTCAAAGAATTGTGGGATCTCAATTATCAAACTTGGGAGGATCTGTCTGCCGAAGTTAGACAGCTTAATGGCTTTCAATCATGGCTATTAACATCAGAATTTTCAATGAGGGAGGTGAACCTTTGAAAAAATATCAGTCCTTTCAGCTTTATCCCTAGAAATTCATATTTAACTAGTCATGACTGGGGCCTTAGGCATCAGCATTTTTAAAAATTCATAAATAATTCTGATGTGCAGTCAAGGTTGAGAAGCACTGATATAGTCCAATTTTTTCATTGCATGTCAGCAAACTGAGGCTCACAAAGGTGAAAAAAAATGTCAAAGATGTCATAACAAGTGAGTGAAATACATTCAAGTATAAGTCTTCTTATTCCTAATCCTGTACTCTTTCTAGTGTTCCACATTGCTTCTTCATGTAGAAAGCGAGTACAGGTCTGAGTTCCCTCAAAGCATTATACTTATCTGGTTCTATATGGCATGATGCCTACTACTACCACTTCACTTAAACTTCTTAACATGCACCTCATGTAACCTTACACTCAAAGAATGAATGGTAAAGTATGGAAGAGTGGCTTCTTATGTGAAGTGAAATATCCTTGTGCCTGACCACTCCCAACTCCAAGGAGCCCTTAACACCAGCAAATGGGAAAGGTTTTTTTTTTTTATGAGATAAGTCTGGACATTTTTATTTTTTTAAATATTACTTATTTATTAATTGAAGATAATTGCCTTACAGAATTTTGTTGTTCTCTGTCAAACTTAAACATGAATCAGCCATAGGTATACATATATCCCCTCCCTTTTGAACCTCCCTTCCATCTCCCTCCCCATTCCACCCCTCTAAGTTGATACAGAGCCCATGTTTGGATTTCCTGAGACACACAGCAAATTCCCATTGGCTATCTATTTTACATATGGTAATATAAGTTTCCATGTTACTATCTCCATACATTTCACCCTCTTGTCCCCTCTCCCCATGTCCATAAGTCTATTCTCTACATCTGTTTCTCCATTGTTGCTCTGCAGATAAATTCTTCAGTACCATTTTATTTGCTTTTTATGAAGATTTCCCTCAGTAATTAAATATGGTTGCAAAGTCTATTTGAAGATCTGATTTAATTAACTAATCCCACATTATTGTTACACTTAGATGCTTTCTAATTGCTTTGCTATTACAAAGAGGGCTTCAATAAATTTCAAACTATAAAAATATGAGTAATAATATTTTTAATCTTAAAGCTCTTCATCACTTTGTTGTGTCCAACTTTTTGTGACCCTTTGGACTGTAGCATGCCAGGCTCCTGTGGCCATAGGATTTCCCAGGCAAGAATGCTGGAGTGAGTTGCTATTTCCTTCTCCAGGTGATCTTCCTGGACCAGGGATTGAACCTGTGTCTCCTACATTGCAGGTGGATTCTTTACCTGCTGAGCCATCAGGGATGTCAGCTGTCAAGTCAGTAGGTAAAAATGGCAAATTCTTCACATCCTGCCCAATACTGAGCTATCAGTCTTTTTAACTCTTTACCAATCTGACAAAGGGGAAAATGGCAACATTTTAATTGCACTTATTTTATTACTATTATTTTCCAGGTCTTTAATGGCAATTTCTATTTCTTGTGGTTTCCCTATTCATGCCTTTTGCCCTTTATGATAGGAAAATTTCTAAAATGAAAAATTTCAAGATTCTCAGTACTTAGTGAGCATGTCCTTCACTAGAGTGTGGGTGGGACTTATGAATATGATGGGATAGTTGCTATTAGGTTACACTATATTACAAATGTGATGAGATAGTCAATGTCACAATTATTTATAAGCCCTTGAAAATAGCATACTGGAAAAGGATTCTTTGCAGAAGTAAACTGTCATGTTATCAGAGGGTCACATGGCTTAGGCCTGAGGGTGGCATCTAGGAGTAGAGAAAAATCCTTCCCTCTCCAGTTGACAACAAGAATATGGATACTCAGTTCTACAACCACAAGGAATAAATTCTGTCAGTATTCTCCATGAGCTTGGAAGAAGTTCTTGAGCTCCAGTGGAAGTGGTATTCTGAGACCTCAAAAGCTAAATTATAAGAAGCCTTTCAACTTTCATCTGGTTCTTTTGCAATGTTCTCTAAGATCCAGGCTCTAAGCTGTGAGAAATCCAAAACACATAGTTAGACAAAATGTAGGCATCCCCGAAGACAACCTCATCTGTAGCATCAACTGCCAGTCATACAAGTGAGGCATCTTGGACACTCCAGCTCCACTGAGCTCCTAGCTGATTGACACCTAAGTAATCCCAGATAATTACAAGACATAATAAGAATAATCGTTGTCTTAAGCCACTATATTTGTTTATTTGTTATGTAACAGAAGAACAGGAACAGAAATTGTCATTTGAAATAGATTTTAACCAATGCAGACAAATACTCATTGCATTTTTTATATAGTAAGAGATAACTAGAATGTATATGAATACATTTAAACATTTTAGTAACCATAGAGAATAAATACAATTATTATCCCTATTTTACAAATAGTGAAAGGAAATAAGTAATTTGTCTAAGATCACAGGGCTAATAAATGATTAAGCCATAATTCAAATTCAGATATTTTCACTACAGAGTCCATATTTCTAACCAATATGCAATAATGCTGCTTATTAACACAAGTGAAAAAATCTAAATAAAACTTTGGCAAATTAAGTCCAGCAGCAAATTAGGAAAATAATAAAGCATACATAAGTGAAATTTGTCTCAGAAATGCAAGGACAGAAAATCAGGAAGTATATCTTTAACAGATTAAAGGACAAAATATCACATGGTCATCTCAACAGATGTGGAAAAAGTAGTTGGTAAAATCTCACATCCATTATTTCACAGAAAAAAACCTTGGCAAGCTAACATATAACAGAACTCCCGTAAGTTGAAAATATGTCCTTCAAGAAACTTGCAGGACAAATGAAGCATAAAGTTGAAATAAAATCATTTTCATCAAAACCAGAAAAATATCCAGGTAAACCTACAACAAAGAATAAAAATGTTTTCAAAGAGGAACAACTATCATATTAAGAAAATTGTTGTTCAGTTGCTAAGTTATGTTCAATTTATTGCAACCCCATGGACTGCAGCACACCATGCTTCCCTGTCCCTCACTGTCTCTTGGAGTTTAATCAAACTCATGTGCATTGAGTCAGTGATGACATCCAACCATCTCATCCCTGTCACCCCCTCCTCCTCCTGCCCTCAATTCTTCCCAGCATCAGAGTGTTTTCCAGTGAGTCAGCACTTTTCATCAGTTGGCCAAAGTATTGGAGTTTCAGCTTCAGCATCAGTCCTTCCAATGAATATTCAGAGTGATTTCCTTTAGGATTGACTAGTATGATCTCCTTGCAGTCCAAGGGACTCTCAAGAGTCTTCTCCAGCACCACAATTTTGAAGCATCAATTTTTCAGCACTCAGCCTTCTTTATGGTCCAACTCTAACATCCATACATGACTACTGGAAAAACCATACCTTTGACTATAGGGACATTTGTTGGCAAAGTGATATCTCTGCTTTTTAATATACTGTCTATTTTTGTCATAGCATTTCTTCAAAGGAGCAAGGATCTTTTAATTTTATATTACATATATCAAGAAAATATGTAGCCACAAAATATAAAAAATAATAGCTTTCCTACAAATTATTTATTGTCAATTAAAAATGTAAGAGTTCTATAACTTATAATCACAATAAAACATAAAAATAAAAACTTAGAAATAAGCATAAGAAGAAATACTCATGGTCATTGTAGAGAAAAACATGAAATTTCACTGATCATCTAAAGATGACCTAAATAGAGAGCTAGATCATGTTCATGAATGGTAAACTACTATATGGGAAAAGAATCTTTAAAAAGTGCAATATGTACATGTATAACTGATTCATTTTGCTGTACAGAAGGAATACAGCACTGTAAACCAATTATATACCAATAAATTTTTTAAGAAAATGAATGGTAAACTAGGTATTGTAAAGTTATTCTATATTTAAATTATATAATATTTGTTAGTTGTTTCAAACTATTTCATGCATAGACTACTTGCTCCAAAAATTTTGAAACTTGGTAACTGTACAAATTTTGTAAATGTTTAATGAACACTGGAAAGTAAGATTTAGTCTGTTTTATAGTGTAAAAAGTTCAATATAGTTATTAATAATTACATGTTTCAAAAGTCTTGTAGCCTTAATAATATTTGGCTACTTGACCTTTCAAAAACTGTATTATATTAAAATCACACTACAGGTGTATTTCTGGAAGTTTGCACCTCTACAGAAATTTCATTTTATGTATTCAAGTACCTTATTAGCACATAAATATCCCTTATAGTTATCTGTTAATTGGAAAATTAATTTAAAATGCCTTCACACTATATGGCAAAATACAATACAATAGCTAACAAAAGAACTGAGCCATTTTAATCCACTTCTTAGAGTAATGAAAATAAAAATAAACAAGTGAGACTTAACTAAATTTAAACAAAAAGCAAAGGAAACCATTTACACAGCAAAAGAAACCATAGACAAAAAGAAAAGACAACCCACAGAATGGGAGAAAATATTTGCAAACAAAGCTAATGACAAGGGATTATGCTTCAATATATACAAACAGTTCATGCAGCTCAATATTAAAAAGAAAATCCAATCAAAAAATAGGCAGATCTAGATATTTCTCCAAAGAAGACGTATAGATGGTCAGTAGGCATATGAAAAGATGCTCAATATCACTAATTGTCAAAGAAATGCAAATCAAAACTACAATGAGGTATTATCTCACACTGGTCAGAATGGCCACCATAAAAAAATCTACAAACAATACATACTGGAGAAGATGCGGAAAAAAGGGAACTGTCCTATACTGTTGGTGGGAGTGAAAATTAGTAGAGCCATTATGGAAAACAAACAGTATGAAGGTTCCTTAAAAACCAAAATGGAGCTAATATATGATTCAGCAATCCCACCCTTAGGCATGTATCAGGATAAAAGCCATAATTCAAAAAGATGCATGTATCCAAATGCTCATTGCAGCACTATTCACAATAGCCAGGACACGGAAGCCACCTAAATGCCCATTGACAGAGGAATGGATAAAGATGTGGTACATATATACAATGGAATACTACTCAGCCACAAGAAAGAAGGAAATAATACCATTTTTAGCAACATGGATGAATCTAGAGATTGTTATACTGAGTGAAATGTCAGACAGAGAAAGACAAATATCATATGATATTGCTTATATGTGGAATCTAAATAATAGTACAAATGAACCTATTTACAAAACAGAAACAGAAGCACAGATGTAAAAAACAAACTTATGGTTACCAAAGGGGAGAGAGGGGGATGGGATAAATTGGGAGGTTGGGAAGAATATATACACACTACTATATATGAAATAAATAACTAATAGGAAACTATTGTATAGCATGAGGAACTCTACTCAGTACTCTGTCATGATCTATATTGGAGCAGAATCTTAAAAAGGGTGGATATATGTATATGCATAACTGACTCACTTTGCTGTACAGCAGAAACTAACAAAATATTGTAAACAACTATAATAATAATGTGCATCTTCAGTCGTGTCTGACTCTCTGTGACCCCATGAACTGTAGCCTGCCAGGCTCCTCTATCCATGGGAATTTCCAGCAAGAATACGGGAGTGGGTTGCCATTTCCTTTTACAGGGGATCTTCTAAACCCAAGGATTGAACCCGTGTCTCTTGTGTCTCCTGCATTGACAGACAGATTCTTTACCAAGTGCCCCACCTGGGAAACAACTACACCCCAATAAAAATTAATTTAAAAACATAAAATTAAATTTAAAAAAGAACAAGTCAGCACTATATGGAAAGGGTTTCAACACATTAAGTTAAAGTTACAAGGTGTAGAAAAGTGCAAAATTAATATTTGTGAAGAAAAAATATTGTGTGTATGAATACATAGATCTCTGAAAAGATACACAGAATTGGGTAACAGTTGCATTAAGAAAGGGGAACTGGGTGACTGGGATCAGAGGAAGAAAGTCAGAATTACTTTTCATTTTATATCATTTTATGTCATGCAATTTTGCTTTACTCTGTTCATCTACTTTTCAAAAAGTGAAATAAATTAAAATTTTAAAATTATATCCAATAGTAAATAAAACAGAATATTTTAAGTAGTAAAGAAGTCACCAAAGGAAATGAATCACCAATTTACAGAAGAGAAACTTGTATGTATAATGAACATATGAGAAAATACTCAACCTCATTAGTAGTCAAGAATATGCAAATTAAACAATTAAAACAATAAGTTTTACTTCTCACCCATTAGACTGACAAATATTATGAAGGCTATCATTTTACATCTTGGCAAGAAGGTGAGTAAATAGAAACCTTCTTACACTGCTGGTGGAGATGAGAGTTGCTCTAATCACTTAAGAAATCTATTTGACTGTAAATAGAAAAATTGAAAGCTCACATACCTTAGTATCCAGCAAATATATTTCTTTAATCTCTAGTTAAACTCTTGTACATATAGGGAGGGACACATGTAGAAGGATGTTTATTGCAGTAACATTCGCATTAGAAAACAGGTGGGGAAAACCTAAACATTCACTCTATAGCTGTGGTATATGTACTATATCCACCTATATATGTGTACATATATATATATATGATGTATATGTGCATGATATATATGTACTCTTGAGAAACCTGTATGAATGTCAAAAAGCAACAGTTAGAACCAGACATGGAACAACGTGGGCTGGTTTCAAATTGGGAAAGGAATACGTCAGGGCTGTATATTGTCACCCTGTTTATTTAACTTCTACGCAGAGGATATGTGAAATGCCAGGCTGGATGAAGCATAAACTGGAATCAAGATTGCTGGGAGAAATATCAATAACCTCAGACATGCAGATTATACCACCCTTATGGCAGAAAGCGAAGAACTAAAGAGCCTCTTGATGAAAGTGAAAGAGGAGCATGAAATGGCTTAAAACTCAACATTCAGAAAACAAAGCTCATGGCATTCGGTCCCATCACTTCATGGCAAATAGATGGGAAAACAATGGAAACAGTGAGAAACTCTATTTTCTTTTTCTCCAAAATCACTGGAGATGGTGACTGCAGCCACGAAATTAAAAGACACTTGCTCCTTAGAAGAAAAGCTATGACCAACCTAGAAAACATATTAAAAAGCAAAGACATTACTTTGCCAACAAACGTCCATCTAGCTATGGTTTTTCCAGTAGTCATGTATGGATGTGAGATTTGGGCCACAAAGAAGGCTGAGCATCGAAGAATTGATGCTTTTGAAATGTGGTGTTGGAGAAGACTCTTGAGAGTCCCTTGGACTGCAAGGAGATCAAACCAGTCAATCCTAAAGGAAATCAGTCTTGAATATACATTGGAAGGACTGATGCTGAAGCTGAAGTTCCAATACTTTGGCCATTTGATGCAAAGAGCCAACTTATTAGAAAAGACCCTGATGCTGGGAAAGATTGAAGGCAGGAGGAGAAGGGGGCGACAGAGGACAAGATGGTTGGATGGCATCACCGACTCGATGGACATGAGTTTGAACAAGTTCTGGGAGATGGTGAAGGACAGGGAAGCCTGGCGTGCTGCAGTCCATGGGGTCACAAAGAGTCAGACACTACTGAACGAGTGAACAACAACATATGTACATGATAGACTATATAGAAAAAGTAATGTATTATATGTTTGTAAAAACACATAACCAGTCAACATAGAAACATGTAAATATCAATTGATCCCTATAATATAATATCAAATAATACATTTTTAAAGCACACACAAAACATTACCATATATTGTTCATGTATATAGGAATATGTAAAAAAGAGGAAAGCAACCATTAAATTAATGATCACAACTGCTTAGAGGGGAAAAAAGGAGTGACATTGGAATGAGGATAGGATAAAAGGGAGATTTAGCTTTACCTATAATAATGTACTTAGATAAAAAATACTTGAAACAAATATGATAAAATGGAAAATAGCAGCATTATTTAAATATTAATTGCCAATTCTGCATGATTAATAGAGATGTTTGTTCTATTTTTCCTGCAATTTCTGTTCTTAAAAATTTTCTCATAAAGTAAATATATCCAAAAATCACAAAATATGTATTTTTGAACCAACAGAATAATTAAACTGAGGTCGATCTAACAGTCTATTCTTTTTTTTTCTTTCTCCCTCTCTTTTTCAAGTACTAACAGAAAATCTAATTCTTCAGAGTACACGATACCCAGAAAATAAAGAGAACAGCAACAGATGATGATCCAAAAGATCAGTAGATTTCAAAAGATCCTGCAGTTAGCAATGGAGAGGTTACTGGACATATGGAGTACAGTGATGGAGAGACCTTAAATAGAATTTATTGACAGATTCAGGCAACATCTTGAATGTCTGTCCATGGGCAGTGGAGAAACACAGGTTAGAGCAAGTGTGAGGTTGGGGAACATATTATGAACTGGACTAGGATCTGAAGAACTGAGTTCTCAACATCTGTTACACTTTCCAAGCTACAGTGAACACATTTCACATTTCAGAACTTCAAGTTAAACACTAAAAATAAAATAAATGTCTGCTCACATCTGCCAACAATTAGAAGAGATACTGGCTCTGACTCTAGCTGTGTCTCTTATGGGAAGAGATGTTGGCTAGGGCCCTAAAACTCTGATTCTTGACCAGCTGCAGACCATCATACTACCTCCTCAAAGAACATAATTCTTAGGTGACAAGATGACACTCTAGGCAAACATAGAGTTTTTATTCCATGTCAGGGGTCTAGACCCAAACCCCAAGGTTGTTTCCTATCACTATGATCAGGGTGAATCAGGTTGGGCTGTCAGGGACCAGATACAGGGATAAGCAGCTTGTTCTATGCCCTTCTTCCTCAAAAAGCCTTCCAAATTTTACAGAGATCATGGTTTTCTGGATCTAATTGCCATAATTGCTAGTGGCGCCCCTGAACAGTGAGCCCAAAGAAAAAGCCTCTGTTTAATTCTTGACTTCATGAATCCAGTGACTTCATTTTTATATCTTAAATGAGTCTGTTTTGCTGTTGTCTCTTTGGTTAAAAAAAGAGATAGACAGAGAGAGGAGAATAGGAGAAAGTTTGGACTCCCCCAAGGGGTTAGAGAATGCCACTATTGCTCTTCACATAATGTAGAGGTATTATAAGACAGGAAACTTGGGAATCTGCTTCATTTGGGTATTTGAATGTCCGTTAGGATTATATTTTACTTTATTTTTTAGCATAAATAGAACCAACATTTCAAAAACATCTATTTTGTGTCAAGAACTTTAGACATACAGCATGATGGAATGAGCTGAGAGTATTCCAGGAAGGATGAGGCAAAGAACATAACACCGTAGCAGCAGTAGCCATCTACTTCCCAGAAAAAGACCAGTATTGAACAATCCAAGACAGTGAACTTCCATTATATACCATAGGCATTGGGATCTAAAGGGATCTAGTGAGGGTAAAATGCTAAATGAAAGAGGGTATAAAGAGGATATTATTGGTCATTGATCATTCTCAGAATAAACCAAAATTTAGTTTAATTTACACCAGAAAGAGAACTGGATTCAGTCAACTAAAGAAGAGGGCTAAAAGAAGCTGAATCAGGATTTTGGCCTGCCAGTTGACTAATAGAACATGACTCACCCAAGTATATGAGGCTTATGTGAGGACTCAAGAAATTGAGTAACATAGATCTGATCAGCCACTGTGTAATAACAGAGCTCAGACACAAAATAAACATACGTCCATAGTTATCAATTAGGAAATGTTACAGACAAAAATATAATGATTACAATGTCAACCAGAACTACAAAATATCTAGCAATAAACATAACAAGAAATGTGTAAGACATATATGAAATTAAAACCAATAAAGCATTGCTTAACAATATAAAAATCACAAATAAGTAGAGAGACATGTCCATTTCAAAGACAGAAAGAAAATATTAAAGAGATGATGATTCTCTCAAAATTGCTCTGTAAATTTAAAGAGATCTCAATAAAATCTAATATGTCTTATTTAAGTGGAAATTAATAACCTCCTTTTAAAATTTGTTCTGAAGAAGAAATGCATCTATATATGTAAAATATTTTTGAAAATAAAAGTAACATAGAAACATATTTCCCCATCAGATATCAAAACATGTTATGAATCTTTAATTATTGAAAAAGTAAATCAGCACAAGAATAGACAAATCAATAGAACAAAATGGAGTCTAGGAACAGACAATAGATTTATAGCCATAAACATAGATAAAGATGTGAATTGATATGTGACAAAGATGGTATTTTACATTAGTGTTGAAAGAATGGTTGAATTTACTAAATAGATTGGGAACAATTGGTCATATTATTAGAAGAAAGAAAGAAATCCCTATCTGATACTAGTTACAAAAGTAAATAATTTCACCTTAATTAAACAGTTAAATATGGAACACAATTATTAATAGCAAATATTTGTAAATTCGGAGTATGAAATTCTTATATAAGATTAAAAATCCAAATTTTAAGGGAAGAGATTTTTAAATTTGACATCAAAATGCAAAAACTTTCTAAAACAAAAAGCAAACGTAAAATAAAACTAATAGATTTAGAAAATGATTTTCATGGAACTAATATCTGGAATATAAAAAGATCACTTACAAACCAAGACATAAAAGAGAAACAACTCAATTTGAAATGGAGAAATAAGAAAAGCAATTCACATAATAGAGAATCCAAAAGGCTAAAGATTTGAGATTAAATTTGAGATTAATTGATTTACATTTACATTTGAGATTAAATGATGCTCAAAGATCACTTATAATATTGGTGATTCTAATCTAATTAAAATGAGATTTGTTCACCCATAAAACTGACAAGAATTTTAAATGATGATAATATAAAATACTGATGAAGGTGTAGGGAAAAATATTATCATACATTGTCGATGAAAATATAAATTCATACAGAACTTTGTGGAAGGCAGGTAGTGTTCACTGAAATAAAAAATTGTATGTACCATTCAATGAAGTAATGCCACTTGTGAAAGACTGAAAGATAAATATTTGTACATAAAGAAGCATGTATAAGAAGCATTTTCAAAAATGTTTGATGTGAGGTTGTAGCTCAAGATGGCAGAGTAGAAGGGTGTGTATTCATGTCCTCCTGCAACAATGCCAAAATTGCAACTAGCTATTGAACAACCATCAACAGGAGGACACTGGAACCCACCGAAAACAGATACCTCATGTTCAAAGACAAAGAAACTGCAGCAAGATGGTAGGAGGGGTGCAATCATGATAAAAATCAAATCTTATACCATTCTGGTGGGTGAGTCACAAACTGGAGAATAATACTACTAAAGAGGCTCTCCCACTGTTGTGAAGGTTCTGAACCCCATGTCGATCTTCCCAGCCTGAGGATCTGACAAAGGGACTGGGAATACGCAGGGAATCTGACCCAATGGAACTTGATTACAGGACTTCCACAGGACTGTGGGAAACAGAGACTCCAGTATTGGAGGGACTGGAGGGACAAACAAAATATTGCACACACTAAGACCCAGAGGAAAGGAGTAGTGACCCCACAGGAGACTGAACCAAAACTACCTGCTGATGTCAGAGTGTCTCCTGTGGAGGTACAGGTCACCAGGACCTCACTGAGGTAGAAATTACTAGGCAGTCAGTGTAGAATTCTGAAATCTGGGTATTGTTTGCAGCAAATATCCTACTCCATTGTCCTGAATTCCTGGAATGTATCTTTAGTCTGATAAACTATCAGCACTCAGACCCAGGGAAGAGCAGTACTTAAATTCTGTTCCATATGCTTGAGGGAAAAATAATTGGAGATCATTAATCTTAAGCCCACTCATCTGGTCCATGGTAAAATGGCCAGAGAGCATGAAAAAGGGTGGCAACTTAATCCAAGAATCAAGAGAAGCCATGAAGATGTTAAGTATCTTGACCTTAAATTGGTTAGAAATAATGTGATTTAAGGAAGGATATAAAAAGTGCTTTAAGTGCCACCTTGAGGGCACTCTTTAGAACTTCTCAGAGTCTATGTGTAGAGCTTTGTACTTGCTTCATCTTTAATAAATCCTGTTTGCATGTTCGTGGATTCCATTCTTCAGCTCCATGGACAAGAATTCGGATTCCTGTCTCATCTTTTGGGAGCTCATCCAGGATTCCTCAATGCCTACTCAAGGTAAGCACAGACACTCACTCTCAATACTGTCATTCGCCTCTCATTACTTAATCTAACTGCACGGTCTCTTGAGCCACTCTTTGTTTCACAAGCCGGCATGAGTTCCAAAGGCAGACAGAGTTAGTAGACACTGGCCTCAGGTCTCGGTATTGGCCAGCCAACTGACTTGGAGGTGCTGAGCAAAACCTCTGCTAGGCTGCTGCCTCAGTGAGAACTGCAGGACAGCTACCATTTCACTTTCCTAACATTTAGAGGTCATGAGATTTTTCACATAAGGTAGGATCATTTTGGAGTGTATGTAAATGCTACAAACCTTGTTCACTGCATAGCTTGATTTAGGAGAACTCCACTTCAGGCATACCCAATGTTCAAGAGCATAGAAAGTCCACCAACCTAGACTCTCACTCTACCTATCTCTAGGTGGAAGGGAAGATAGAGACAGGAAGAGGACAAAGGCCCAGGGCACCTGGATAAATGTGGTCAAGCTTGGGTGCACACCAAAGTTGAGGGAAGCATACGTTATTGGTGCTTCTTTGCTCCCACTCCTCAAGTAAGGAACACCCACTATGAGAGGAACCAGAGAAAAGACAAAGAGTGCTGGATGCTGGTCTTCTCTCTTTCAGATGGAAGCAACGTCTTTGAGTCCCCCACCTGGCTCAAAGCGGATGCCTTTGGCATGTATACTGAAGAACTGGAAGAAGTTTGACCCTCAGACCTTGTTAAAGACGTGTATGATCTTTTTCTGCACTGAGGCATGACCTCAATATGATGGTGAAAAATGGCCCCCTGAAGGCTCACTTAACTATAATACCATCCTCCAAATAGACTTCCTTTGTAGAGGAGAAGGAAAATGTTCCGAAGTCCCATATATACAGGTTTTCTTTGTCTTGAGAGAAAACACCCTCTTATGCAGTTGTGGGCTTGTTCCTTCTATGTTGCCTATATAACTTACCCCAAACCCTTGGGTTAAAACTCTCCCCCTTATCCAGGGCTGCCCAATCCTAGCCAAGAGGAACCGCCACAATCTCTGGCAATGCCTCTGGCACCAGCAGCAGCTCCTACCCCAGTGGCTCCTAACCAACTCTGGTGATCTCTAGGCTATATCCTTCCCTCCTTCCATTACAGGAAGTTACTAATGGGGACTTGGGACCCTTGCAAATCCATGTCCCTTTCCCTCTCCAAAATTTAAGGCAAATTAAATTAGGCTTAGGAAGCTTTATTGAAGATCCTGACAATTATATGTGTTTTCCAGAGTCTAGCTAATCTTTTGAAATGGCATGGAAAGATGTTATGCTAATCCTGACTAGTACCCTTACTGACAACAAAAGAAGCAGAGTAATTAAAAATGCCCAGAAATGGGGAAATGAATGGTATTCTACTAACATGCAGGGGAAAGCTGACAGTGAATCAGCCTGGTTACGTACAGGACTCCAGGCAGTGCTTATAGCTGATCCTAATTAGGCACACAATGAAGACAGTATTGACTGGAAGAGAGTTCACTTCACCACTTGCATTAAGGCTTTTAAAAATTGTGAGCTAAGTCCTTAAACTACTCCAAACTATCTGGATTGACTCAGGAAAAGGAGGAAAATCACACAGCGTTTCTGGAAAGCCTCAGAGAGGCATTGAGAAACCACACTTATTTGAACCCTGATTCCCCAGTACAGTTCACTTCAGTTCAGTCACTCAGTCATGTCTGACTCTTTGTGACTGCGTGTACTGCAGTACACCAGGCTTCCCTGTCCATAAGCAATTCCTGGAGCTTGCTCAAACTCATGTCCATCGAGTCAGTGATGCCATCCAACCATCTCATCCTCGGTCATCCCCTTCTTCTCCTACCCTCAATCTTTCCCAGGATCAGGGTGTTTTCCAGTAAGTCAGTTCTTCACATCAAATGGCCAAAGTATTGTAACTTCAGCATCAGTCCTCCCAATGATTACTCAGGACTGATTTCCTTTAGGATTGACTGGTTTGCTCTCCTAGCAGTCCAAGGGACTCGCAAGAGTCTTCTCAAACACCACCATTAAAAAGCATCAATTTTTAAATACCCAATCTTCTTTATGGTCCAATTCTCACATCCATACATGACTACTGGGAAAAACCATAGCTTTGACTATATGGACCTTTGTGGGCAAAGTAATATCTCTGCTTTTTAATATGCTGTCGAGGTTGGTCATAGCTTTACTTCCAAGGAGCAAGTGTTTTTTTGATTTCATGGTTGCAGTCACCATCTGCAGTGATTGTGGAGCCCAAAAAAATAAAGCCTGTCACTGTTACAATTGTTTTCCCATCTATTTGCCATGAAGTGCTGGGACTGGATGCCATGATCTTCATTTTTTGAATGTTGAGTTTTAAGCCAACTTTTCACTCTCCTCTTTCATCAAGAGACTATTTAGTTCTCCTTCACTTTGTGCTATAAAGGTGGTGTTATCTGCATATCTGAGGTTATTGACATTTCTCCTGGCAATCTTGATTCCAGCTTGTGCTTCATCCAGCCCAGTGTTTCACATGATGTATTCTTCATACAATATATAGCATTGATGTATTCCTTTTCCAATTTGGAACCAGTCCATTGTTCCATCTCTGGTTCTAACTCTTGCTTCTTGACCTGCATACAGATTTCTCAGGAGGCAGATAAGGCAGTCTGGCATCCCCATCTCCTTAAGAATTTTCCACAGTTTGTTGTGATCCATACAGTCAAGGCTTTGACATAGTCAATAAAGCAGAATTAGATGTTTTTCTGGAACTCTGTTGCATTTTCTATGATCCAATGGATGTTGGCAATTTGATCTCTGGTTCCTCTGCCTTTTCTAAATACAGCTTGAACATCTGGAAGTTCTTGGTTCACATACTGTTGAAGCCTGGATTGGAGAATTTTGAGCATTACTTTGCTAGTGTGTGAGATTCCCCATGGGGCCAACTTATTCTTAAAGACTAATTTATTACTCAATTGGCTCCAATAATTTGGAGGAATCTCCAAAAATTGGCCTTTGGCCCCAGTGTGGATTTAGAGTGCCTCCTAAGACCTGCCACATCAGTATTCTTTAATAGAGATCAAGAGGAACATAGGGAAAAAGAGAGGAGAGAAAACAGAAAGGCCAAAGCTCTCTTTATGGCCCTACAGGGAGTTAACTTTAAGGCTCCAAAGGCGGGAGGGAAAAAGCCAAACCCTAGAACCCGTTTCCTTTGTGGCAAGGATGAACACTTTAAGGCACAATGCCCCCAAGGCAAGCAGAGGCCACCACCGTGGCCTTGCCCCACTTGCAAAGGAAATCACTGGAAGAGTAACTGTACCCAGGGATGTAGATTTCAGGGCTCAGAAACTCAGATCCAGGATCAAGACTGGTGGAGCCCAGGGCTTCCTACTTTGGCTCCTGTCCTCATCACCACATCGGCGCTTTGGGTGACTCTAACTGTAAGAGGCCATCCTGTTAACTTCCTACTCAATACAGGAGCCACTTTTTCAGCCCTCCTTTCTAATCTGGGTCCTCCGTCTATTAAGTCAGCTACTATAGGTGGCATTTCTGGAAAGCTGACTACAAAATTCTTTACACAGCAGTTGAGTTGTAATTGGGATCTCATTCTTTTTTTCTTATGCCTTTCTGATAATGTCAGAAAGCCCAACTCTCATCCTAGGAAGAGATATTCTATGTAAAATTCACACGTCCATTCATATGGAAGTGGAATCTACAGAACACTTATGCTTATCCCTGACAGAAGTAGAAATTAACCCTGAAGTCTGGGCAACCAGAGGAAAGATAGGGAAGAGCCATCACAGCTCAACCAGTACAGATAACTCTTAAAAATCCTAATAACTTTCCTCACCGGAAACAATACCCTCTAAAGCCAGAGGGAAAACAGGGACTCATTCCCTAGATTAAAAATCTCAAAGGGCAGAGGCTCTTGATCAAATGTAACAGCCCGTGTAATACACTTATTCTGGGAGTCCAAAAGCCTAATGGGGAATGGTGTCTAATTCAGCACCTCTGCCCCATTAATGAAACAGTAATTCTGTTACATCCTGTCATGCCTAACCCCTATACTCTACTCTCCCAAATCCCAGAAACAGCCACTTATTTTTACCATTTTAGATTAGAAGAATGTCTTTTTTTTCTGCATGCCATCAAAGTTCACAATTTTTGTTTCCTTTTGAGGATCCAACTGATTCTTCTACTCAATTAACTTGGGCAGTATTGTCTCAAGGGTTTAGAGATAGCCCTCATTTATTCAGGCAGGCTTCAGCCAAAGACCTAGCTGCCTTTTGGGCAACTGAATCTATCAAACTCATTCAATATGTAGATGATATTCTCCTTTGTTCTGACACAGAGAAAAAAAGTAACCAAGCTACCGGTGACCTTCTTAACTATCTAGCTCAATGTGGCTACAAGATGTCAAAATCCAAAGCTCAAATGTGCCAACAAGAAGTCAGATATTTAGGATTCAAACTCTCCCATGAGCAAAGAAATAATGGAATCCATTTTACAACATCCTCTCCCTAATACTTTTAGACAACTCCATGGTTTCCTTGACATAACTGGCTACTGCTGGATTTGGATTCCCAGATATGGAGAGCTGGCTGAACCTTTACATAAGTTACTAAAAGAGACTCAACAATCAGAACAAAAGATATTACAATGGGAAACTGGAGAAATACATGCATTTAAGACTTTAAAACAGACTTTTCTTCAGGCTTCTGCTCTCAGCCTGCCTGGAGGAGACCAATTTAATCTTTTTGTAACAGATCAGGAATAGCATTGGAAGTTCTCTGTTCATTTCAGTTCAGTCGCTCAGTTGTGTCCGACTCTGCGAACCCATGAACCGCAACACGCCAGGCCTCCCTGTCCACCACCAACTCCCGGAGCACACCCAAATCCATGTCCATTGAGTCAGTGATGCCATCCAATGATCTCATCCTGTGTACTCCTCTTCTTCTACTGCCCTCAATCTTTCCAAACATCAGGGTCTTTTCCAAAGAGTCAGTGCTTCACATCAGGTGGCCAAATTATTGGAGTTTCAACTTCAACATCAGTCCTTCCATTGAACACCCAGGACTGACCTCCTTTAGGGTGGACTGGTTGGATCTCCTTGCAGTCCAAGGGACTCTCAAGAGTCTTCTCCAACACCACAGTTCAAAAGCATCAATTCTTCAGTGCTCAGCTTTCTTTATAGTCCAACTCTCACACCCAAAAATGACCACTGGAAAAACCATAGCCTTGACTAGATGGACCTTTATTGGCAAAGTAATGTCTCTGCTTTTTAATATGCTGTCTAGGTTGGTCATAACTTTCCTTCCAAGGAGTAAGTGTCTTTTAATTTCATGGCTGCAATCACCATCAGCAGTGATTCTGGAGCCCAGAAAAATAAAGTCAGCCACTCTTTCCCCATCTATTTGCCATGAAGTGATGGGACCAGATGCCATGATCTTAGTTTTCTGAATGTTGAGCTTTAAGCCAACTTTTTCACTCTCCTCTTTCACTTTCATCAAGAGGCTTTTTAGTTCTTCTTCACTTTCTGCCATAAGGGTGGTGTCATCTGCATATCTGAGGTTATTGATATTTCTCCCAGCAATCTTGATTCCAGCTTGTGTTTCTTCCAGCCCAGCATTTCTCATGATGTAATCTGCATATAAGTTAAATAAACAGGGAGACAATATACAGCCTTGACGTACTCCTTTTCCTATTTGGAACCAGTCTGTTGTTCCATGTCCAGTTCTAACTGTTGCTTCCTGACCTGCATACAGGTTTCTTAAGAGACAGGTCAGGTGGTCTGGTATTCCCATCTCTTTCAGAATTTTCCACAGTTTATTGTGATCCACACAGTCAAAGGCTTTGGCATAGTCAATAAAGCAGAAATAGATGTTTTTCTGGAACTCTCTTGGCATTACTTTACTAGTGTGTGACCTGGGTGCATTCTTTGGCAGTTTGGGCATTCTTTGGCAGTGCCTTTCTTTGGGATTGGAATGAAAACTGACCTTTTCCAGTCCTGTGGCCACTGATGAGTTTTCCATATTTACTGGCATATTGAGTGCAGAACTTTCACAGTGTCATCTTTCAGGATTTGAAATAGCTCAACTGGAGCTCCATTACCTCCACTAGCTTTGTTCGTAGTGATGCTTCCTAAGGCCCACTTGACTTTACATTCCAGGATGTCTGGCCCCAGGTGAGTGATCACACCATCATGATTGGGAATTCTAACTCAGCCCAAAGGAAGCTCGCATCAATCTATTTCTTATTTAAGAAAAGAGCTCAATTCTGTAGCCCAAGGATGGCCATGTTTTCTATGAATAGTGGCCTCAGTAGCTCTATTAATTCCTCAAGCTACTAAGTTAATTATAGGCCAAGATATGATTTTAAACTCTAATGGAAGGCTATGGTTATTTGACAATCGGCTCCTCAGATACCAATCTCTGCTCTTAGAAGGAGCCATAATTCTGCTAAAATCTTGCTCAGCCTTAAACCCAGCAACATTCCTTCCTGAGTCATTAGATAAGAAGGCAGAACATGATTGCCATCAAGTCCTAGCTTTAAATTACTCAGCCAGGGAGGACTTAAAAGATAAGCCTTTAGAAAATCCTGAGGACACTATATTTACAGATGACAGCTCCTTCATGGAAAAAGGAGAACATAAGGCAGAGTTTGCAGTGGTCACATTATGTAAAATTTTAGAAAGTAATCCCTGACCCCCTGGAACTCGTGCTCAATTAGCTGAATTGATTGCTTTAAGCAGAGCCTTAGAGCTCGGGACTGACAAGAAAGTGAACACCTATACTGACTCTAAGTATGCTTACTTAATCCCTCATGCTCACGCTGCTATCTGGAAGGAAAGAAACTTCAAAATCTCAAATGTCAGCCCCATTAAATACTACCAAGAAATTATGCACCTCTTAGATTCACTTAAGCTACCCAAAGAAGTGGCAGTAATACACTGCTCGGGCCATCAAAGGGATAATTCTGACATAATGGAGGGAAATAAGAGAGCCGACTGACAAGCGAAAAAGGCAGCCACCCACTATTTTAATACCCAGGCTCCCCTCCTCTGTGATAAGATCCCCACTGACATAAAACCCAAGTATTCTCCTGAGGAACTTCAACACTCTTTTTCTCGTGGAGATTCTCTACTCCCCTCTGGATGACTTCAAACAGAAGACGAAAAACTTGTGTTGCCCTCTAGCACCCAATGGAAAATTCTTAAAACTCTACATCAAACTTTCCATTTGGGAATTGAAAATACTTACCAATTTCCTAAGAGTCTTTTCAAGGGAAAAAGATTAATAAGTTTTTATTAATCTGGTTTTTATATGCCAGATTGTTAAAGAGTGAAAAGTCTGTCAAAAGAATAATCCCCATAACAACCACTCAGTTCTCCCAGGCTTACAGTGTACAGGAAGATATCCTGTAGAGGACTGGCAGATAGACTTCACTCATATGCCAAAAGCCAAGGGACATCAAAAACTACTGGTTTGGGTTGACACCTTTACCAGGTGGATAGAGCCGTGAAATTAAAAGATGCTTGCTCCTTGGAAGAAAAGCTATGACCAAACTAGACAACATATTAAAATGCCCGCAAAGGTCCATACAGCCAAAACTATGGTTTTTCCAGTAGTCATGTATGGATGTGTGAGTTGGACCATAAAGAAAGCTGATGCAGAAGAATTGATCCTTTTGAACTGTGGTGCTGGAGAAGACTCTTGAGAGTCCCTTGGACTGCAAGGAGATCAAGCCAGTCAACCCTAAAGGAAATCAGTCCTGAATATTCATCGGAAGGACTTATACTGAAGCTGACTCTCAAATACTTTGGTCATCTGATGCAAAGAGCTGACTCATTGGAGAAGAGCCTGATGCTGGGAAAGATTGAAAGCAAAAGGAGAAGAGAGCAGCAGCAGATGAGATGGTTAGATATCATCACCGACTCAATGAACATGAATCTGAGCAAACTCCAGGAGATACTGAAGGACACAGGAGCCCAGCATGCTGAGTCCATGGGGTCACAAAAAGTCGGACATGACTTAGCTATTGAACAAATAACAACAGAACCTACTTAAGGAGATAAAAGATCTGTACTCAGAAAACTGTAAGACACTGATGAAAGAAATCAAAGATGACACAAACAGATGGAGAGATATACCATATTCTTGGATAGGAAGAATCAATATGGTAAAAATTACTACCTGAACCAGTCTACAGATTCAATGCAATCACTGTCAAATTACCAATGGCGTTTTTCACAGATTTAGGACAAAAATTTTTACAATTTGTGCATGTGTTCTAAGTCACTTAATTTGTATCCGATTCTTTGCAACCCTATGGACTTTAGCCCACCAGGCTCCTCTGTCCATGTCCAAGAATACTGGAGTGGGTTGCCATGCCCTCCTCCAGAAAATCTTCCTGACCCAGGGATTAAATCTCTGTCTCTTATGTTTCCTGAGAAGCAGGTGGGTTTTTTTGCTTGTCTGTTTGGTTTTACCACTCTCACCCCCTGGGAAGCCACCAAGAAGCAATCTACAAATTCAATGCAATTCCTATCAAATTACTGATGGCAGTTTTCACAGATTAGACCAAAAAAAATTACAATTTGTATGGAAACACAAAAGACCATGAATAACCAAAGAAATCTTAAGAGACATGGAAGTGAAGGAATCAGACTCTCTACTTCAGAGTAAGCTACAAATGTAGTCATCAAGACAGTATTGTACTGGCACATAAACAGAAACATAGGTCAACGGAACAGGATAGAAAGCCCAGGGATAAACCCACAAACCTATGGTCACCTAATTTACGTCAAAATAGGCACTAATATACAGTGGAGAAAAGACAGTTTCTTCAGTAAGTAGTACTGGGAAAACTGGACAGCTGTATGTAAAAGAATGAAATTAGAACACTCTATAACACCATACACAAAAATAAATTCAAAATGGATTAAAGACCTATATTTAAGGTCAGACACTATAAACTCAGAGGAAAACGCAGGCAAAGTACTCTTTGACATAAATCAGAAGAATGTTTTTTGACAGGCCTCCCAGATTAATGAAAATAAAATCAAATATACATAAGCAGGACCTAATTAAATTTAAAATCTTTTGCACACCAAAGAAACCCATAAACATAACAAATAGACAACCCTCAGAATGGGATAAAATATTTGCAAATAAGGCATCTGATGAGAGATTAATCTCCAAAATATACAACAGCTCATGTAGCTCAAATCAAAAAAATAAGCAACCCAATCAAAAATTGGGTGGAAGACCTAAATAGACATATCTCCTAAGAAGATATATAGATGGCCAACAAATACATGAAAAGATGCTCAGCATCACTCATTATTTTTTTAATTTATTTATTTTAGTTGGGGGCTTATTACTTTACAATATTGTAGTGGTTTTTGCCATACATTGACATGAAGGAAATGCAAATAAAAGCTACAGAGAGATGTCACCTCACAACGATCAGAGTGGCCATCATCAAATAATCTACAAACAATAAATGCTGGAGAGTGTATGGAGAAAAGGGAACCCTCTTGTAATGTTGGTGGGAATATAAATTGAAACAGCCACTATGGAGAGCAGTATAGAGTAAAAAAAAAAACAAAACTAAAAATAGAACTACCATATAACCCAGCAATCCCACTACCAAGAAAACCATAATTTTAAATGATACATGCACCCTAATGTTCATAGCAGCACTATTTATAATAGCCAGGACAAGGAAGCAACCTTAAATGTCCATCAACAGAGGGATAGGTAAAGATATGGTACATATATAATGGAATATTGCTCAGATGTAAAAAGAGACAAAATTGGGTCATATGTAGAGACGTGGATGGACATAAAGTCTGTCGTACATTGTGAAATAAATCAAAAAGAGAAAAACAAATATCATATATTAATTCATATATATGGACTCTAGAAAAATGGTACAGATGAACCTATGTGCAGGGCAAGAATAGAGACACTGGCATAAATAGACATGTGGACATGGTGGAGGAAGAGGGTGGGATGAATTGGGATATTGGGACTGACATATGTGCACTGCCATGTGTAAAGAGACAGCTAGTGCAAATGCTGTATAGTACAAGAAGCCCATCTCAGTGCTCTGTATTGACATAGATGGGTGGAACGGGGATGAGGTGGGAGGGAAGTTCAAGAGGGAGAGGATATATGTACACATATAGCTGATTAATTTTGTTGTACAGCAGAAAGTAACACAACTTGTAAAGCAATTATATCCCATATTTTAAAAAGTTATTCTGCTATTTGCATTGCCATAGAAATTTTAGAATCATCTTGCCAATTATTTTAAAAATGTGCTAAAATTCTTATTTAAATTATGTTGAATCTGTAAAACAGTTTAGCAAGACTTGACATTAATAATTTTGAGGCCTTCAATTCATAAATATAATGTATCTCCACATTTATTTAGTCCTTCATTTATTAACCTCAGCAACATTGCACAGTTTTACAAAGTGTTTAATCCTAAGTGTACTGTGATTTTAGTGCTATTTTAACTGTTTTTAATAATTCATTTTCAAAATGTTTAACATGATTATATAAAAATGTGAGATTTACTCATTCCTTTCTAAAGTTTATGCCTTTTTGTCCACTTCACCATTATAATGAGTAGGATCGCCAGTACAATCTTGAATAGAAGTGGTGAGGGTGGGAATTGTTTTATTTTTCTGATATTAAGAGGGAAGTCCTCCACTGTAGTTTTACTCACAGTTTCCTCATATTGCGGAAGTTATATCTATTTCTATTTTCCTGAGGGATTTTAATCATGAATTGCTTTTCACTTGCATAGTCGTGTCTGACTCTTTGTGACCCCAAGGAAGCACGCCAGGCTTCCTTGTCATTCATTATCTTCTGGTGTTTGCTGAAACTTATGTCCATTGAGTTGATGATACCATCCAATCATCTCATCCTCTGTTGCCCCCTTCTCTTTCTGCCCTCAATTTTTCCCCACATCAGGGTATTTACTAATGAGTCGGCTCTTTGCATCAGGAGGCCAAAGTAAGTTTCAGCTTCAGACGGATTTTAATCATGAAAGAGCCCTGAATTTCGTCAAATAGCATTTCTGCACCTATTAAAATGATATTTGTTTGTTTCTCATTATTCTGCAAATATGGTGAATTACACTGAATTTTCAAATGCAAAACAAACCTTGCATTTCTGGGATAAGCCCCACTTGGTCACGGTGTATTGCCTTTATGTATATTGTTTGACTTGACTTGCTAATATTTTATTGAGGATGTTTGGATCTATATTCATGAATTTGACTGATCTGTAATCTTATTTTCCCCACTCCTTTTTTTCTACCCCTCCTCCTTCTCCTCCTTTTTTTTTATATTTATTTATTTTAAATGAAACAAAGATAAATATCTTTAATGACAAAATGTACAATTCACAAAGAATTTAGACATAAAACATTAGACACCTAACAACAAAGAAAGATATATAAAGCAAAAATCAGAAGATATATAAGGGAAAATAAAAAACATATAATCATAGTGAGACATATTAATATTTCTCTAAATATTTTATCAAGTGCAGAAAAAATAAGAAGAGGAGTATATTAAATGTTATCATATTAATAATTTTAAAATAATAGATTTATATTTAACTTTATAAATCTTATATCCTACACAACTATATTTAAAATTTTGTATCTCATATATTGTTATTAGATGTCCATAGGACATTTAGAAAAACTGGCAAAAAGATAAAGTTAATTAAATTTAAAAAAGTAGAATTCTTTTTTCTGTGTGATTCAGTTATAAATAAACATATATTATTTTTGAAATTATTTTCTACTATAGGTTATTACAAGATATTGACTATAATTCCTGTGCTATATAATAAAACTTTGTTGGTTGTTGTACATCTATCTTTTTAAATTAGAAATCTAGCATTTTATTTACATTAACCCAAACAAATAGAATCAAAATGTCATAAATTTCAGTTAGGCAAAAATTCATAAGTTTTGGAGAGGACAAGATGGCAAAGGAGTAGGTGGACATGGAGTACATCTCTCTCCATGGGTGCATCAGGAATACACCTTCAGACACAGAAGTGCATGCAGAACACCAGCTGAGAGCAAACAGGAGTACCTGACCAGTGGAAAAGAATATATAGAACCACACAGAACTCCGTAGGACAAAGGAACTAGGGGGAAAAAACAGGAGTGTTAGTAGGACTGGACCTGCCCTCAGCTGGTGGGGGAACTTAAGCAGGGGTCCAATCCCCACATTGGGGCAATTGTCTGAGTCAGAGGAGAAACATTTAAAGCTAAGAGTGAAACAGCTGATTTGTGGCAGCCTAAATGAAATGAGAATCAGTCTTTGAGCAGTCATACATACCCTGGACAGGGACGCAGGTCCCCTGGAAGGCACAGCAGCTGGGAGCTGGAGTTTAGGAATTGTGGAGCAATCCCAGGGTGAGGGTTGCTGTTGACTGTGGAGAGACGGATTGAGGGGATGTGAGGGAGGAAATTGTGGTGGGAAATGCCTGTGGAGGGAAGCCAGGCAGCCGTGGAAATAAGGCGATACTGCTGAGTCATGCATAGGGGTGGAGCCATCATCATAGTCTCTCTCTCCCTACAGGCCAGCATCGGCAGCTGAACAATAGAGAGGCTGGCCCATCAAACGCCTGACGCAGTGAACTACAGAGTAGGACCCCACCCAAGGTGCCCTTTTAAGTGTCTGATGTGCCAATCTACAGAGTAGGACCCCAGCCAGGGGGGCCCCTCTATGTGCCCCATGCACCAAATTACAGAGAAGTGTCAGGATACATTTAAGAGGAGGTTTCCTGTGTGCTGTTTTCAGTCTTGCATGAATTCTATGTTCCTTAACAGCACCTGAATACAGGTGCCAGAGAGCTGGCAAGCCGGCTTTCGAGAATAATAGAAATTCATGTATCTCATTCGTATGGAAATTCCATATGGTGAACAGCAGCCATTTACAAGTCTCCTCCTTTCTGATATGTAAAATTACTTTTACAACCCCCTCTCTAGAGAATAATTCTAGCCTCCAGCTTTCTAGATGACTTGTTAGATTTTTTATCCCTATCTCTGCTAAAAAGGGCTATCTTGTAAGAGAGTATATATATGCCCACAATATATTGAATAAACGCCTTCGTTCCACCAGTGCACTGGTCCCCGTGTCTTTCCTCATTCTCTCTCTCTCTCTCTCTCTCTCTCTCTCTCTCTCTCTCTCTCTCTCTCTCGCTCTCGCTCTCGCTCTTGCTCTCTCCCTCTCTCCCTTTCAGGCTGCTTCCAGGGAACACAGGTGTCCACCGTGTCTACTTATTTGCCTGGGCTTTCAAGACCTCTTCGAGAAGGCGTCCTGAGCCTACTTAGATGGTGCTAGCTCTTTGTCCTAGAGTTATATTGGCATACTGTGTAAACCAGGGAATATCAGACTCTTTTCTTCCTTCTTTTACTTTCTTATCGGTCGACTTTGTATCCCCAAGTTCCTGTCCATTAAAGGACCACAACAGAGAAGGACCCCAGGCAAGGGAGCCCTAAGTACGTGAATGGAGGGAGCTACAGAGAAAGACTGGCCAAAGAGGCCCTCTGATCACCAGCTACAATAAGCTTGAAAAAAGACTCTGATAGGGCCATAACACCTGCCATGGAGGCAGTCTGTGTCCCTGCACACTTGGCGCCACCAGGGTCCCAGCAAGCCAAACAGCTGTGCCACCTTCATGCTCAACTCTCACTGGGGCAGCGCTGCCACAGGCAAAAAAAGTCTTGTGTCTATGAGCATAGGGTCGTTTTAGTAGTGTCTAACTCTTTGCAACCCTGTAGACTGTGGCCTGCCAGCCTTCTCTGTCAGTGAGGGGGGTTCTCGAGGCAAGAATACTGGAGCATATTGGCCAATACTGGTTGCCCTACCCTTTTAAAGCACTATATTTCCTGTTTCCCTAGCTGCCATTCCCTCCCCCCCTCCCCGAGTACCTGGTGCTGCCAGAACCCCTGCAACTGAAGCAGCTGCACCACCTCAACACCTAGCCCTCACAGGGGCAAACTCAAGTCCTCCAGAGCAGCCTCAGGAGCAAACCCCAGTGGACGACCCACATGCAGAGGTCATGGGTCCTTCCAAAACCACAATTGGAAACCCAGAGGCAGTGTGGCTAAGGAAGAAGACCCAAAACCTTCTCGCCAGCTGTACAAAGTGAAGATTAAATCCACACGATCAACTAGGCAGACTCTGCCCTTATGGAATATATAAAAGGTCATTGAGAGCTCCCACAAAAGAAAATACACTAGTTCTGATAGCTGTGGACATTGGAGGCAAGAACACACAGGAGTAGGACCAGATTAGAGTCTGAGCTTCCCACATAGCAGGTCCAGAAGTCAGCAAAATGTTGGAGGACATCCTAGGGAGGTGAGGTGGACTGTGACTCCAAGGGAGGGAAAGGACTCTGATAGCAGCGACTCAAGAAAAGCATTTATTACTCTTATGTTTTAACTTGTTTTGTAGATTCTTTTGAATATTTTTCTTTTTTTTTCCTTTTCCCTCACTCTGTTGTAGTTGTTGATTTTATTGGCACTATGAAATCCAGTTAAGTTTTTTAGCTTTTTTTTCTCAGTCACATTTTTTGTTGTCGTTATAAACCTCCGCCTCTACGGTGGGCTTTTGCAGTTCTGTGGAGTTTTCCTTTGTGTTATTTTTTCTTTCTTTTTTTTTAAATTTTTAAACCTATTATTATTTTTCTACATTTATCCATTTGTTTGCTTTTCCTACTGTTCTTTTCCCCTTTCGGTTAATCTATAATGTATATAAATCTTTAATTACCTCTATTTAACTTTGCATAGCTAGTATCTCTTTCTTTTCTTTCTTTCCTTTCCTATTAACATATTTGTTAAGTTTATTTTCTTTGCTTTCTTCCCCACTTGGCACCTTGCCTTAGTTTTGTTTTCCAGTTTGTGCTTTAGTGAGTTTTGTTCTGGTAGACATAATTTTTGGTTTCCTTTGTTGACCAGTTCAATCTATGGTACCTTATTTTCGTTGGACAATTTTGATTTTGCTTATGGGTGTATATGTATATGTATATATTCAGTCACACTTTTTATTGTCATTATAAACTTCTGCCTCTATGTTGGGGTTTTGCAGTTCTGTGGAGTTCCCTCCCCTCTTTTTTATCCTTCCTCCATTTTTTTCTTCTTTTCTCTTTTTTATGATTTTAATTTTTAATTTTTTTAATCCTATATATTTTTCTACATTTATTCCTTTGTTCAGCTTTCCTACTGTTATTTTCACCTTTCAGTTAATCTTAATGTATATAAGTCTTCTTCATCTACCTCGATTTAACTTTGCATATCTATTCTTCCTTTCTTTCTTTTCCTCTCAACATATTTATTAGTTTTGTTTTCATTGCTTTATTCCCCACTTGGCACCTTGATTAATTTTTGTTTTCCAGTTTGTGCCTTAGTTAGTTTTGTTCTTAACTCATAAATATAATTTTTTTATTTCCTTTGTTCATCAGGTCAATCTTTATTTTTGTTGGACTGTTTTGACTTTGCTCATGGGTATATATGTATATGTGTATATTCCATTATTTTAATTATTATTTGCTTGGTTTTGTAACCAGTATTTGTCTGGGGTTAATCTTTGGTTTCTTGTTTTTTGGATATTTGTTTTAATCTCACTTAATGTCATAACAAACCACTTGTGGAAACTTTGTTCCTGACTAGAGATCAGGGCCTGAGCCTTTGGAGTGGGAGCACTGACTCCAAGTCCCTAGACTAGCAGGGAACTAACCCTAGGGAGTAACAAGTACTGAGAACTCACACAAAGGAAACCATTTGAATTCAAGACCCAGCATCACCCAACCACCAGTATCCCCCTGTGCAGGACGCCTCATCTAAACAACAAACAAAACAAAAATACAAACCCAGTCATCAGCAGACAGGAGCACCACCTCACTCAGCCTTGCCCGTCAGAGGAGAAACAAACAAACAAACAAAAACTCAGCACAAATCTCACCCTACATGAAGCTCACACAAACCACTGGACCAACCTTATGAAGGCAGAAACCAAAAGGAAGAGAGAAGTCAACCTTCTTCAAAGAAAGAATTCAACTTTCCTTGAAGCCTAGGAAAAGCAGACCTCAAACACAATAAGTTGAAAAAAATAATGAAAAGGCAGAGAAATACTACACAAATGAAGGAATAAACTAGAAACAAAGAAGTCCAAATAAATGAAGAGGAAACAGGAAAACTACCTGAAAAAGGATTCAGAATAATGATAGTAAAGATGATAAAAACCTCAAAAACAAAATGGAGAAGATGCAAGAATCAATTAACAGCGACCTAGAAGAATTAAAGAATAAACATACAGAGATAAACAGCACAATTACTGAAATTAAAAATACTCTAGAAGGAATCAATAGCAGAATATCTGAAGCAGAAGAATGAAACTGTGATCTGAAAGATAAAATGGTGGAAATAACTTCTGAAGAGCAGAATAAAGTAAAAAGAATTAAAAGAACTGAGGATAGTCTCAGAGATCTCTGGGACAATATCACATGCACCAATATTTGAATTATAGGGGTCTCAGGAGAAGATGGAGAAGGCAATGGCACCCCACTCCAGTACTCTTGCCTGGAAAATCCGATGGACGGAGGAGCCTTGTAGGCTGCAGTCCATGGAGTCACTAGGAGTCGGACACAACTGAGCGACTTCACTTTCACTTTTCTCTTTCATGCATTGGAGAAGGAAATGGCAACCCACTCAAGTATTCTTGCGTGGAGAATCCCAGGGACTTGGAGTTCCAATCCCTGGAGCTTGGTGGGCTGCCATCTATGGGGTCGCACAGAGTAAGACACGACTGAAGTGACTTAGCAGCAGCAGAATAAGAAGAAGAAGAGAAAAAGAAAGGGTATGAGAAAATTTTTGAAGAGATAAAAGATGAAAATTTCCCAAACATGGAAAAGGAAGCAGTCAATGAAGTCCAAGAGGAACAAAGAGTTCCATACAGGATAAACCCAAGGAGAAACATGTCAAGACACATACTAATAAAACTAACAAAGACTAAACACAAAGAATATTAAAAGCAGCAAGGGAGAAGCAAGAAGTAACATACAGTGGAAACTCTATAGGCTTCACAGCTTATCTTTCAGCAGAAACTCTGCAGGCCAGAAGGGAATGGCATGATATAGTTAAAATACTGAAAGGGAAAAATCTACAATGAAGATTACTGTACCCAGCAAGTACAAAATTTATGGAGAAATAAAAAGCTTTTCAGACAAGCAAAAGTTGAGAATTCAATACCACCAAACCAGTTTTACATCAAATGTTAAAGGGACTTATATAGTCAAGAAATATGCGAGAAGAAAAAAGATCTACAAAGTCAACTGCAAACAATTAAGGAAATGGCAATAGGAACATATATATCAATAATTACTTTAAATGTAAGTGGATTAAATGCTCCAACCAAAAGAAAAGGCTGGCTGAATGGATACAAAAACAAGAGCCACATATATGCTGTCTACAAAAATCCCATTTCAGACCTAAAGGCACTTATAGACTGAAAGTAAGAGGATGGAAAAATAGATTCCATGCAAATGGGAGGCAAAAGAAAGCTGGAGTCACAATCCTCATATCAGACAAAATAGACTTTAAAATAAAGAAGGTTACAAGAGTTAAGGAAAGACACTACATAATGATCAAGGGATCAATCCAAGAGGAAGACATAAAAATTGTAAATATCTATGCACCCAACATAAGAGGATCTCACTACATAAGACAACACAAACAGACATAAAAGGAGAAATTGACAGTAACACAATAATAGTATGGGACTTTAACACCTCACTCACACCAATGGACAGATCATAAAAACAGAAAATTAATAGTGAAACACAAGTCTTAAATGATACATTAGATGAGAGGGATCTCATTGATATCTTCAGAACATTGCATCCAAATGCAGAAGAATACACCTTCTTTTCAAGTACACAAGGAACATTCTCCAGGATAGACCACATCTTGGGTCACAAATCAAGCCTCAGTAAATTTAAGAAAATTGAAATCATATTAGGTGTCTTCTCTGACCACAATGCTTTGAGAGTAGATATCAATTACAAGAAAAAAAATTGTAAGAAACACAAACAACATGGCGATTAAACAATACGTTTCTAAATAGCCAACAGGTTACTGAAGAAATCAAAAGGGAAATCAAAAAATTTCTAGAAACAAATGACTATGAAAACATGACATCTCAAAACCTATGGGATGCAGCAAAAGCAGTTCTAAGAGTGAAGTTTATAGCAGTACAATCCTACCTCTAGAAACAAGAAAAACATCAAATAGACAACCTAACTTTACACCTAAAACAATTGGAAAAAGAAGAACAAAAAAAAAAAACAAAATTAGTAGAAGGAAAGAAATCATAAAGATGCAAGCAGAAATAAATGAAAAAGAAATTAAAGAAACAATAGTAAAGATTAATAGAACTAAAAGCTGGTTCTTTGAGAAGATAAAATTGACAAACATTTGGCCAAACTCATCAAGAAAAGAAAGAGAGAAGAATCAAATAAAAAAAATTAGAAAGGAAAAAGGAAAGGTTACAACAGGCAATGCAGAAATACAAAGGATTATAAGAGGCTATTATGAACAACTATATGGCAATAAAATGAATAACCTGGAAGAAATGGACAGATTCTTAGAAAAGTTCAATCTTCCAAGAATGAACCAGGAAGAAATAGAAATTATGAACAACCCAATTACAAGCAGTGAAATTGAAGCTATGATCAAAAATCTCCCCCAAAATCAAAAGCCCAGGACCAGATGGCTTCACAGGAGAACTCTATCAAACATTTAGAGAAGAGCTAATGCCTGTCCTTCTAAAACTCTTTCAAAAAATTGTAGGGGAAGGGACACTTCCAAACGCATTCTACGAGGCTACCATCACCCTGATACCAAAACCAGACAAAGACAACACACAAAAAAGAAAACTACAGGCCAATATCACTGATGAACATAGATGCAAAAATCCTCAACAAAATTCCCACAAACAGAATTCAGCAACACATCAAAAAGCTCATACACCATGATCAAGTTGGTTTTATTCCAGGAATTCCGGGATTCTTAAATACATACAAATTAATCAATGGGATACACCTTATTAACAAATTGAAAGATAAAAATCATACGATAATATCAATAGATTCAGAAAAAGCCTTTGACAAATTTCAGCACCCATTTATGATTATAACTCTTCAAAAATGGGCATAGAAAGAATCTACCTCAACATATTAAAGGCCATATATGACCAGCCTACAGCAAACTTTATTCTCAATGGTGAAAAACTGAAAACATTCTCCTTAAGATCAGGAACAAGACAATGGTGTTCACTTTCACCACTATTATTCAACATAGTCTGGAAGTCCTAGCTATAGCAATCAGAGAAGAAAAGGAAATAAAAGGTATTCAGGTCAGAAAAAAAGAAGTAAAGCTCTCACTGTTTGTAGATGACATTATACTGTACGTAGAAAACCCTAAAGATACTATCAGAAAATTACTAGAGCTAATCAGTGAATTCAGCAAAGTTGTAGGATACAAAATCAATACACAGAAATCACCTGCATTTCTATATACTAACAATGAAAAATCAGAAAGAGCAGTTAAGGAATCAATCCCATTCACCATTGCAACAAAAGGAATTAAATATCTAGGAATAAACTTACCTATGTAGAAAAAAGAATTGTACACAGAAAATTATAAGACACTAATGAAATAAATCAAAGATGACATAAACAGGTGGAGAGATATTCCATGCTCCTGGGTAGGAAGAATCAATATTGTGAAAATGACTATACAGCCAAATGCAATCTACAGATTCAATGTGATCCCTATCAAAATACAAAAGGCATTTTTCACAGAACTAGGACAAAAAATTTCACAATTCATATGGAAACACAAAAGATCCAGAATAGCCAAAGCAGTCTTGAGAAAGAAGAATGGAGCTTGAGGAATCAACCTTCCTGACTTCAGATTATACTACAAAGCTACGGTCATCAAGACAGTATACTACAAGCACAAAAACAGAAATATAGACTGACTAAACAAGATAGAAACCCCAGAAATAAACCCATGGACCTATGGGTACCTTATTTTTGACAAAGGAGGCAAGAATATGCAATGGGGCAAAGACAGCCTCTTCATTAAGTGGTTCTGTGAAAACTGGACGGCTACATATAAAAGAATGAAACTAGAATACTTCCTAACACCATGCTGCTAAGTCATTTCAGTCGTGTCCGACTCTGTGCGACCCCATAGACGGCAGCCCACCAGGCTCCGCTGTCCCTGGGATTCTCCAGGCAAGAATACTGGAGTGGGTTGCCATTTCCTTCTCCAGTGCATGAAAGGGAAAAGTGAAAGTGAAGTCGCTCAGTCGTGTCCGACTCTCAGCGACCCCATGGACTGCAGCCCACCAGGCTCCTCCGTCCATGGGATTTTCCAGGCAAGAGTACTGGAGTGGGCTGCCATTGCCTTCTCCTAACACCATACACAAAGATAAATTCAAAATGGATTAAAGACCTACATGTAAGGCCAGAAACTCTAAAACTCTTAGAGGAAAACATAGGCAAAACACTTAAAGATATAAATCAAAGCAAGATCCTCTATGACCCACCTCCTAGAGTACTGGAAATAAAAACAAAAGTAAACAAGTGGGACCTGACTAACTTTAAAGCTTTTGCACAGCAAAGGAAGCTATAAGCAAGGTGAAAAGACAACCCTCAGAATGGGAGAAAATAATAGCAAATGAAATAGAGAAAGGATTAATTTCCTAGATATACAAGTAGTTCATACAACTCAATACCAGAAAAACAAACAACCCAATCAAAAAGTGGGAAAAAAACCTAAACAGACATTTCTCCAAAGAAGATACACATGTGGCTAACAAATACATGAAAATATGCTCAAAATTGCTCATTATTAAAGAAATGCAAATCAAAACTACAATGAGATATCACCTCACACAGGTCAGATTGGACCTCATCAAAAACTCTACAAATAATAAACGCTGGAGAGCATATGGAGAAAAGAGAATGCTTTAGCACCACTGGTGGGAATGTAAATTGATATAGCCAGTATGGAAGACCGTATGAAGATTCATTTAAAGACTAGGAATAAAAGCACCATATGGCCCAGCTATCCTACTGCTAGGCATATACCCTGAGGAAACCAAAATTTAAAAAGACACATGTATCCCATTGTTCATTGCAGCACCATTTACAATAGCTAGAACATGGAAGCAACCTAGATGTCCATCAACAGATGAATGGATAAAGAAGTTGTGATACATATACACAATGGAATATTACTCAGCCATAAAAAAGAAACACATTTGAGTCAGTTCTGATGAGGTGAATGAACCTAGAACCTATTATACAGAGTAAAGTGTGTCAGAAAGAGAAAGATAAATATCATATTCTAACACATATATTCAGAATCTAGAAGAATGGTACTGAAGAAGTTATTTAAAGGGTAGCTGTGGAGAAACAGACATAGAGAATACACTTATGCACATGGGGAGAAAGGAGAAGAGGGTGAGATGTACGGAAGGAGTAACATGGAAACTTACATTACCATATGTAAAATAGATAGCCAAAGAAAATTTGTTGTATGGCTCAGGAAAATCAAACAGGGCTCTGTATCACCCTAGAGGGGTGGGATGGGAGGGAGGTTCAAAAGGGAGGGCATATATGTATACCTATGGCTGATTCAAAATTCTCCAAGCCAGGCTTCAGCAATACATGAACCATGAAATTCCAGATGTTCAAGCTGGTTTTAGGAAAGGCAGAGGAGCCAGAGATCAAATTGCCAACATCTGCTGGATCTTTGAAAAAGCAAGAGAGTTCCAGAAAAACATCTGTTTCTGCTTTATTGACTATGCCAAAGCCTTTGACTGTGTGGATCACAATAAACTGTGGAAAATTCTGAAAGAGATGGGGATACCAGACCACCTGACCTGCCTCTTGAGAAACCTGTGTGCAGGTCAGGAAGCAACGGTTAGAACTGGACATGGAAAAACAGACTGGTTCCAAATAGGAAAAGGAGTACGTCAAGGTTGTCTCTTGTCACTCTGCTTATTTAACGTATATGCAGAGTACATCATGAGAAATGCTGGGCTGGATGAAGCACCAGCTGAAAACAAGACTGCCGGGAAAAAGATCAATAACCTCAGATATGCAGATGACACCACCCTTATGGCAGAAAGTGAAGAAGAACTAAAAAGCCTCTTGATGAAAGTGAGAGAGGAGAGTGAAAAAGCTGGCTTAAAGCTCACATTGAGAAAACTTAGATCATGACATTTGGTCCCATCACTTCATGGGAAATAGATGGGGAAACAGTGGAAACAGATTCAGACTTTATTTTTGGGGGCTCCAGAATCACTGCAGATGGTGATTGCAGCAATGAATTTAATAGGGCTTTCCTCTTCCAAGAGACGCTTACCCTTGGAAGGAAAGTTATGACCAAACTACATAGCATATTAAAAAGTGGAGACATTACTTTGCCACCAAAGGTCCATCTAGTCAAGGCTATGGTTTTTCCAGTGGTCATGTATGGATGTGAGAGTTGGAAGGTGAAGAAAGCTGAGCGCTGAAGAATTGATGCTTTTGAACTGTGGTGTTGGAGAAGACTCTTGAGAGTCCCTTGGACTGCAAGGAGATCCAACCAGTCCATCCTAAAGGAGATCAGTCCTGGGTGTTCATTGGAAGGACTGATGTTGAAGCTGAAACTCCAATACTTTGGCCACCTGATGTGAAGAGCTGACTCATTCGAAAAGACCCTGATGCTGGGAAAGACTGGGGGCAGGAGGAGAAAGGGACGACAGAGGGTGACATGGTTGGATGGCATCACCGACTCAATGGACATGGTTTTGGATGGACTTTGGGAGTTGGTGATGGACAGGGAGGCCCGGCATGCTGCCATTCATGGGGTCGCAAAGAGTCGGACACGACTGAGCAACTGAACTGAACTGAACTGAACTGATTCTTTTAATGTTTGATAGAATTCAACAGTAAAAATTTATGAATGGCCTTGCAATTTTTCTTTATGAAAGAGCTATTAATGATTACTGCAATTTCTTTAATAGACATAAAACTATTCAGATTTTCTGTTTAATGTTGAGTCAATTTTGGTAAATTTATAAACAATAAATTTCTTCATTTCATTTAAATTGGTGAAATTTTGGAATAGAATTTTCCGTATTATTGTATACTAGTGTTTGTAAGAAATGTAGTGGTAATGCAGCTTTCACTTCTGATTTGTTTTTCTTGTTTAGTCTTGCTAGGGTATTATGAATTTGTTGAATTTTTTTGTTGAAATTTTACAAAATATTTATTGATTTATTTGGCTGTGCTGTATCTAAGTCATGGCCTGCAGGATCTTCAACCTTCATTGCAGCATGTGGGATCTTTAGTTGCAGCATGTGGAATCTTTAGTTGTGGAATGTGAACACTTAGTTGTGACATGTGGGAACTAGTTCTCTGACCAGTGTTCAAGCCTGGCCTCCCTGAATTGGGAGCTTGGAGTCTTAGCCACTGGACCACCAAGGAAGTCCCTATTTATTGAACTTTTTAAAGAAACTAACCTGTGGCCTTCTTAATTTGTTCTGTCATTTGCCTTTTTTGTATTTCATTTATTTCTGCCTCTATCTTTATTTTTTATGTCTTTCTCTTAGTTTAGGGATACTTTGTTTCTTTTTCCTAGATTCTCAAAATTAAGCTTTAGCTCATTAATTTAAAACATTTCTTATTTTCCAGTTTAAGCATATAAAGTTATAAACAGCCATACAAGCACTGCTTTTAGCTGGATCCCACACATTTTGATATGTTGTGTTTTCATTGTTCTATTCAAACTATGTTCTAATTTCCTTTGTGATTTCTTCTTTATTTAGAAGTTTGCTGATTAATTTCTAATTACTTATAGTTTTTATAGCTATCTTGCAACATTTGTAGTTTAACACTATTATGGTCATAGAACATTCTCAATATGATTTCATTCTCTATATGATTTAAATTTCTCAATTTATTGCAACTTGTTTTATGAACCAGTCTCTTGGGGAACTTGTTTTTTGGTCTCTCGCTGAATGTACAACGAGCACTTGAAAAGAGTATGCAGTCAGAAGATTTTGCAGTCTTTTCTATAAATGTAAGTGTCAAGGTGTTTGATTGTATTGTTTAGATCCTCTATATCTTTACTGACTTTTTGTTTTCTTTTTCTATAAATTTCTGAGAGAAAGGTGTTAAAACCTCTTACTACAATGGTTCAATTGCCTATTTGTTCCATTACCTCTGCTAGTTTTTGCTTTATGTACTTTGAGGCTTTTTCATTAATCATATTCATGTTTATGATTTTTATTTCTGATGAATATATCATTTTGCATTTATGAAATAGCAATTTTGTGGGGTAATATTTCTTATTATGGAGTGTATTTTATCAGATATTCATATAGCTATTTCAGACTTCATATGATTGTTTGCCAGGCATAGCCATTTGAATCCATTTTCTTTCAACCTCTCTGAGTCTTTACATTTATAGTGTGCTTCTTGTAGATAACATATAGTTTGGTTTGCTTTTTAATGCATTTTGATAATCCCTACCTTTCAGTTAGAGCACTTAGTCTATTAACATATAATGCAATTAATTGAAATGGTTGGATTTAAGAATATTATTTTATTCTTTTTTCCACATTTGTCTCTTCTAGCTTTTGTCCTACTATTTCCTTTTCACGTCTTTTTTTGGATTTGCTAATTTTTTTCATTGTAAACATCTTTTAGATATTCATTTTATTTCATCTATTGGCTTTTTAGCTAATCTTATTTGCATTTTTAAGTGGTTATCCTACAGATTGTAGTATACATACCTAACTTTTCACCATGTGTTTGGACTTAATAGTTTTCCACTTCATAGAAAATATAAAACTGGCAACATACACATTTATCATTACAGCAATCCTCAATTTTTTATACAATATTTAATACATATAACTATGTATACTAATCTACATACATTACAAACTTAAGTCAATCTTACTCACACACATATACAGTAAGTCATGTTTTAAAGAAAAAAAAATACTTTATATTCACCCAGATATTTATATTTTTGATGCTTTTCATTTAGTCCCAAAGATCTGGGTTTCCCTCTAGCATGATTTTTCTACAACCTAAAGAATCCTATTTAGTTTTTGTATAGTCTAGGCCTAGTGGCAATGAGTTATTTCAGAATTCCTTTATCTGAGAATATTTTAATTTTACCTCCATTCTTGAAGGTTGTTTTTACTAGATGTAGAACTCTAAACTGACAGTTTTTCTTTCAGCACTTTAATGATACTTCTCCACTCTCCTCTGGACTTCATGAATTCTGATGAAAGTATATTATGATTTGAATTGTTTCATATATTTAAATTGTTCCATATATAATTATCCCATATATAAGGTGTCATTTTGCACTGGCTATTTGCTAGATTTCATTTTATCTTTCACTTCTAGAAGATTGCCTCTTATATATTCAAATGTAGTTTCTTCACATTTATCTTCTTTGGGTTCTGATGTAGTGAATGAATCTGTAACTTGATTCCCTTTGCCAAATTGTGTGAGTTGTCAGCCATTTGTTCTTCTCATAGGGGCTTCCCAAGTAGCTCAGCTGATAAAGAATCCGCCTGCATCGCGAGAGACCTGGGTTCGATTTCTGGGTTGGGAAGATCCCCTGGAGAAGAGCATGGCAACCCACTCCAGTATTCTGGCTTGGAGAATCCCCATGGACAGAGGAGCCTGGCAGACTACATTCCATGGGGTTGCAAAGAGTCAGACACAACTGAGCAACTAAGCACACATGGGGTTGGTAATGCAGGAAAGCTTGACAGTGGCTACTAGGCTTCAAATAACTTTTCTGTTCCATATTCTCTTCCTTCTCTTTGTAGTCCTCCCATTATCCATATGTTAAGAATTTTGTATTGTTCCACAGGCCACTGAGAATCAGTTCATTTTTAATATTTGTTTCATTTTTTTCTTATTTTTCAGATTGGATCATTCATATTGATATTTCTGCAGTTCACTCAATCCTTCCATCATCTCCATTTGCTATTAAGACTCCACAGTAATTTTTATTTCAGAATTTGTGTTGTTTTTCCATTGAAATTATCATTTAGTTATTTCTTACATTATTTGTCTCTGATAATACCACCTACGTTTCCATTTATTATGTTTTCTTTTAACTCACCAAGCACAGTTTTAACAATTCCTCTGAAGTCTTTGTCTGATAGTTCTAACATATAAGTAATCTTGGAATTGCCACATTTATTTTTGAGATTGGCTCATACTTTTCTGGCTGTTTATATATATGTAGAATAATTTTGGCTTGTTTCTTGGACATGGTAAATGTTGGCACTAGTGGTAAAGAACCCACCTGCCAAACAGGAGACATAAATGATGTGGGTTTGATCCTTGGGTTGGGAAGATCCCCTGGAGGAGGGCACGACAATCCACTCCAGTATTCTTGCCTAGAGAATCCCACGGACAGAGGAGCCTGGTGGGCTTATATGCCTCTTGAGTGTAGATTTTTTACGTCACCAATTAACTTGGCCAAACTCAAATTATTACTAATAGTTATCAAAAGATTGCTCAAATTTGGTTAGTGGCAAATTTCAAACTGTCATGCTTGCTGTGGGAGGCAATGCAGATCTTGGTTAAGACTGATTCCAAACTGCTACATACATACATGGTTCTGCTACTGATTTGGCAGACTTCTTGCACAAAATGTGGATTCTCCTCTGGATTTTTCTTTTTGGGTTCTCTCTCAGTCTTTGAAATCCCTAGTTACCCTGAGCTCCTTCCCTTAGTCCTTCTAGCCAGAACAAAAGCAGGCCTTCATCAGAATTTTCTCTGTCCTGTGCTATGCCACAATCGTGACTTACCTCAGTTTAAAGCAGTAAAAATGGGAAACCTACCCCATTTGGCCACTTTCTCCAAGTCTAGATTCCTCTATCAAATATAAGTACTTTCATTTGTTCTCCAGAGACTTTGGGTAGTTGTTTTATTGCATTTGGCCAAGATTTATTGTTGTCACTTCAGAAAGGTTGCTTTATTAGAAACTTATTCCTCTACACAGGAAGCAGTACTGTGTAAATTTAAAACAAATATTTATGGTTATAAACAAAGGCTATGTCCAAGGTAATATAGTTATAACATGGTATAGCCCAAAAACAATTCTTATTTTCTACTGTATGATGATTTTCAAACAATACTCACAAAAACGATACATCATTGATAGTAAAATGAGTTTCTCAGTGAGTTTTCATGATGCTTCTAGTATGATATAATTTCTCAGATGCCCTCTCAGATGCTTCTGGGACATGCCTCCAGCAGAGCACAGTATGGTAGTCAAGCCATGGCTGAACTGACCCTAAGCTACTTTACATTTGAATAGCTCATTCCATTCTGAGAGATCTTATTTAAAACTTACAGATTAATAAGCACCATTACAACAGTTTTCCTGAGGATGAATCGGACCCCAAGAAACTGATTTACACTCACTGAGCCACCAAAGACTAATTTATAAATCAGATTCTATTTATTAATTTTCAGTGAGTAATATCACTCCTGAGCAAGCTGAGTATTCATGTCAGCTTATTCTCTTCTCAGTGGGAAAACACACTTGGGAAAACAATCAAGATCAAAGTCCCACAGTAAATGCAGTCAGAGTATACAGCATGAATGCTTTGAGGGAGAACATCAAATCCTGGTAGCTGTGAGCTTCTG
Source organism: Okapia johnstoni (assembly GCA_024291935.2). Lineage (NCBI taxonomy): Eukaryota > Metazoa > Chordata > Mammalia > Artiodactyla > Giraffidae > Okapia > Okapia johnstoni. Next base: position 49,182,938 of record CM044305.1, on the reverse strand, counting down.
CCCTCCCCCAGCCACTTCTAGCTGAAGTCATGAATTCTTTCTGCCTACTCACCTAATTCTGGAACTGGGGTGGAAAATTCAATAAGCAGTTTGGAGTGTGGGATTACTCTTCTTTCCTGCTTTGGTTTTGACAGTTTTTAATCCAGTTACTTGTTGAATCTGAGATTCTGCTCTGATCCACGTAAAAGTGATTTTCTCTCCAAATGTGATAGGAATTTCAACTGACTAGTTCTATCATCCAAGGCCTTGGTTTCATTGCTAATCTATAGAAATTTCTATTGCCCCCACAGAATCAAAAATGTGAGAGACTTAAAGCACATGTCATCATTTTAAGGAGAATCTGCAGATTAGCTGTTGAGAAATACTGCTTGAAATGCCCATCAAGCTTGACTCTTTCAGCTTTGCAGCTTCCTGTTTCAAAAAACATATACCAGTTTACTTTGAGGATCAGTTGCTCTCCCTATCTTTTAGAAAGCCAGATGGGGACTAGCAAAGAGGCCTTAGATTTGCATACTAGGGAAAAAAATAGAGCTCTCCTGGCTCTATGAGGTCTAGCCTATCTCAACAGGACTAGAGCTCCACAGTAAGATTTGGTCATCAAGTCTTCCTTTTTTCACACTGCTCCCTCTGCAGTTTACTTCTGGACCTCATAGACTGATTGAGGACAGGATTTTAGAGTCTTGTGTCTGGACTCTCTCCTTCTTTTGTCCTCTCTCCTTTCCTCTGCTCTCTTGTCTCTCACTCATGTTCTCTCTCTCACACAACAGAAACATGTTAAGTAGAAAAAACAACTCCTGTCTTGAATAGAAATTTCTGCCTTTCTGGGACCATCCAAAGGATTAGAACAAATGCTAAGATTCTTTCTCTCCCTTCCTACTTAGTGCCTTATCTTCCATATCTTTCCTTACCCCTAAAAGTCGGTCCTCTAGTGGCAGACATCTGCTTTCTGGGGCTCAGAGAGGAAACTGGCTAAACTATTTGGTTAAGCTAAGCTTTATGTTAATGAGAAATAGTAAGCTGGTAGAGGAGTAAATGAATAGATTTTACTATATAACTTTCTAGATCTATGATCTTAGCTAATTAAGTCACTTAATTTCTCTGGAACTTACCTTCCTTAAATGATAAATAGAGAAGAGGGATTTATTAATAGCAACAAGTTCTGATTAAATGGTTTTCTAATTGTGATCTATAGTTGTTTGGGCCCATCACACTTCACTTCAACCAGAGCAATTCTGTTGTTGTCTGTAGTATAAGGAGGCTCCAACTAAAGCTTCATTGGAAAAAAAAGGGATTAACTAGTAAAAAACATTTTTAACAACTTAATTAAAGATTTTTGAGGGCCAATCTAATCCTAACATGTTTCTATTAGGTAGCAGAAGCTCTCTATAACCACCTCTCTATGAGCACACCTGTGGTTGGCTTATCCAAAGGATAAATATACTAGGTAAGGATTTCAGTCTGCAAGTCCCAATCAAGCAACATCATGAAAGCTTGGTAAGGGACACATAATAGGGACAGCTTATAGTCATTAAATAATCATCCCAAATGCATAACCTGCTGCTCCCCTTGTGTTATGTATCCCATAGACACTGAGCTCCTCATAAGTTGTCTGCATAAGCCTGCCTCACAATGGATAGACATTTATGAGTGCCTGCTATGTATGAGGCTCATAGGTGGGCATTACAAAGAGGGCATTACAAAAGGTTTTTCAACTATACGTTGCCTACAAGAGGCTCACTTTTTTTTTTTCAGTTCATAGATAAATTTAATTCTCATAACAAAAGATTGATGTAGCATATCCTTACTTTACAGGTAGAAAACTAAGGCAAGAGAGGTAAAGTTTTCCTGAAATCATAATTATTCCTTCATCATTTATTCAACACATAGATTCACACAATTGGTAATTGGTGGATCTGGAACTCAAACCCTTTTCTGCCTTACTCAGCAACCCCTTATCATTGCGTGCTAAATTGCTTCAGTCGTGTCTGACTCTTTGTGACCCTATGGACTGTAGCCCACCACGCACGCTCCTCTGTCCATGGGATTCTCCAGGCAAGAATACTGGAGTGGACTGTCATACCCTCCTCCAGGGAACCTTCCTAACACAGAGATCGAACCCACATCTCTTATGTTTCCTGCATTGGCAGGCAGATTCTTTACCACTAGTGCCACCTGAGAAGCCCCCTATCATTAGTCTTCTGGTTTCCACTTGGCTAAGAGATATCCAATCAATCCCTTTCTCTATTTCCATAGCCACTGTCTTAATTCAGATTCATAATTTATCTTCTGGACTATTGCAATTGCCTATTGCATATGCCAGACAAGAGTTCTTGGCTTCTAGTCTCTTGCCTCTTCAATCCGTTCTTCACTTAGTTGCAATAGCTGTTCTGTAACACAAATCTGACTGTACTGTTTCCTTTCTTAAACATTTTCAAAACTCCTACTGTCTTTAGAATGAAGTCCAAACTCAACATGAAACATGGGGTACTTCATTATACCACCCAGTTGCTTTAGGCCAAAGCCTTATAGTCATCCTTGCTTTCTCTCTTTCCTTTATTCTTTGTCTATTAGCAACTTCTGTCTACATGGACCTCTAAAACACATCTTGAATCTGTACAATTTACTCTACATTTTCACCACATTTATAGCTATCACACTTGTCTGATCCACCATAATCTCTGTCATTTAGAGAATCTCTGTTACAATAACCTTCTAACTGCTTCACTCTTGCTTCCCTACAGCCTACTCTCCAAATGACAGCCATGTGTGCATGCATGCTCAGTTGCTTCAGTCATGTTCGACTATTTCTGACCTTATTGACTGTAGCCCATCAAGCTCCTCTGTCCATGGGATTCTCTAGGCAAGAGTACTTGAATAAGTTGCCATGCCCTCCTCCAGGGAATCTTCCTGACCCAAGGGTTGAACCTTATCTCCTGCATTGGCAGGCAGAATCTTTACCCACTAAGCGACCTGGGAAGCCCACATGCCAGCAATAATAGTCCTTTAAAAATCCAAGTTAAACCATGGTGTTCATCTGCTCAGTGTCTCCAGTGGGATACTATCTCATTCAAAGAAAATGACATATAAGACTCTAAATAATATGTTCCTACCCCTGCTAAACCTTCACCTCTGTTTTCTGTTCTTCAAATATATCAAGTTCATTCCCATCTTAGGGTATTCCTGAAGCAATTTCCTCTGTCCCAAATGCTCTTCTTTCCTAATGTCTCATGCCTAGTTTCTTCTCATCGTTTAGATCTCAGCTTAAATGCTGTCTCCTTAGAGGGGCCTTCCTGGACCACTCAAATTAAGATCCACCCAGTGAGTCTATCATACCACCTTATTTTATTTTTTGCACAGCACTTATAACTATCTGGTTTTTTCTTGTTTGTTGATTGCTTGTCTTCTTATACTAGACAGTAAGCTCCATAACATTAGGGACTTTGCCTAATGGACTATTTGCCTATGGACTTTGCCTATGGACTCACTAATGCCTAGTGAGTAGTCTTGCTCACTACTCTATTCCTAGTGCTCACAATAGTGTGTGGAACACAATAAATATTCTATAAATACTTGTAGGGTGGATAAATTATCCTTTTCTACATCTCCAATTTATTCTCTTATCACTCCCTTTCCCATCCTGCTATCAATTTTGTTAAAATCCCAGAAATGTCCATGTTCTTTTTTGTCTTTGCCTCCTCTTTCTGGGATTCCCTTAGACAAAATTACCTTCCTGATAAGTTCCTAGTTATCATTCAAGACTCACTTCAAATATTACTTCCCCTAAGAAGCCTTTTTCTGATCCCTCCAGGAAGAATACCGACTTTGCCTCTTTGTTGCTAGGGTGCTTGGTCCATATAGTCATTATACTCTCCCCTGAAGCCATTTGTCAGTTTGTCTGTCCCCTGAAGCCTTTCTGAGCACTTTTCATAATGATTGACATTTAATGAATGTTTACTAAATGAATAAATGATATCAAAGCTAAAGCCTTCCAAACTACCAGACCACCCCCTTAGCCCTCTTGAACTGCTGGAGAGACAGCATGGATATAGCATTGTGAATCTGAAAGATTTGGCTGTTGGAGTTTGTAGTCTTTTCTGTTTCTTGCTAATTTCATGGCATTGAATGAGTTGTTCACCTTTATAAGACTCATGGTCTTCATTTATAAAGTGAGCTAACAAAATGACAGTCTAGGTTTGCCTGAGGCTGAAGGGTTTCTTGGACATAGGAATTTTAGCAGTAAAAGCAGATAAACCCTAGGCACATCAGAAGAGTTAGTTATCCTAGCTAACAACCACCTTGTGTTGCAATAAAACTTAAAAATAACATATGTAACTCCCTTAGTACCTCTTAGACTATTTTCCGGTCTGATAATCTCTTCCCCTCCCCTTACTGATCTAACTGCAAAACTTGGCTGTCCACTGGATTTCTCAGCACTTGCGTTTTTTATCTGACACCCTCAGACCCAATAAAAGAAATATAGCATTTTATTAAAGACTGGTCTAGAATAACACAGACTTATGTTTGACAACTAACAATGCCTACAAACTCTGTTCTTAGAAACATATAATCTCTCTGAACACTGGTATGCTTAAGCATTGAATAGTGACAAGAGTACATATGTAGAGGAAAAGTTTCTTCCACCCTTGCCTTACCCTTCTGCTCCCTCTCTTCCTCTAAGAGGAGGTACTATTAATATCAATGAAAGAAGCCTATGACATTGATTGTCATATTCACTAGTGGGAGTTGTTGCTATACATATAAAGGTCATATACATCTCTATGTAGTCTCTTCAAAACTAGCCTCAAGTGTGCATATATCTTTGTTGTCATCATTGTGATTATCTCTCTGTTATTGTGGTCCCTGTTCTATTCAAGCCCTCCTCTCGAAATACATGCAAAACACACACTTTCATCTCCCTTGCAACTGAATGAGCCAGAGCACTCAGGATAAGCCCTTGGCAGATGCATTTACTCCCTCTTAACTTTCTGATTTCATGCAAATGGTCAGAAGAATAAAGTCCCAAAATTCTTATTTTGAGTCCCAAACGGTCTCAAATAGGCTCCTAATTGTCCCAGGATTCCAAAAGATATATGCAAAAGGTCCTGGGTTTAAGATCCCAGCCTCCTGGAGTGTCTGCTTTCCAGAATAATAAGCTCAGGGTACTCCTCACTCATTTGAGATACTCACTCATAGTTTGTGTTGGATGGGTTCCCAGGTAGTGCAGTGGTAAAGAATCCATCTGCCAATACAGGAGACAAAAGAGATGCAGGTTCAACCCCTGGGTTTAGACGATCCCCTGGAGTAAGAAATGGCAACCTGTTCCAGTATTCTTGCCTAGAAAATTGCATGGACAGAGGAGCCTAGCAGGCTACAGTCCATGGGGATCACAAAGAATTGGACACGACTGAGCATCTAAGCACACACACAGTCTAAGTTGGGTTTACAAATAGCCACCTTTTGGAGGTATAGAAAGCAGCACTGGGTTAACTTCGCAACTGACTTTACTATCCCTGCGTAAATGCAGACTTTTCCAGATTTCTAACATCTGGGCCCACTGATCTTTCCTACCCAGTTTCCCAAGTTCCCCCCTGAGACTGGGATCTTTTCACACAATGGTGGTCACCAGGCTCCTACATAGTCCCCAAATAGTAACCTCCAGCTAGACCTGGAGTTCCCGGGATATCTCCCAAAGCCAGTCATGGGTGCCTACATTAGTCTCTTTCTTTTTTCTCATTGGGCTCTGTCTGTGCTTCCCTGGTGGCTCAGCAGCAAAAAATCTGCCTGCATTTCAGGAGCCGCAGGAGCCATGGGTTTGATCCCTGGGTAGGGAAGATCCCCTGGAGGAGGGCATGACAACCCACTCCAGTATTCTTACCTGGAGAACCCCATGGACAGAGGAACCTGGCGGGCAACAGTCCATAGATTCGCAGAGTCGGACACAACTGAAGAGACTTGGCATGCACATGGCTTGTGTCTTCTGCTTTTACACTTACAATGCATTTCTGCCTGTTCAACTTAACTTTTCAATCTGTCCCCTAAATTAGTCCAACTTAGTGACTATTATACTTTAGAAATTAATTGGGTCAAATAATCCAGTTGCTATGTCTCAGTCAATCAATAAAAACATTAGTGGACATTGTTCCTGCCTCCTTTGTGCATAATTTCATCATACTAGCCGTGATTTCCCAGTTCCAAACTTTGTATCTCATGTATACTTTCAGTTTGAGAACACTCCTGGCTTTCTGGACTTTGGTTTTCCCACACAAATTTTTATTCTGCCTTTGCCTTTGTCTTGGCATTCCTGTTACCTCAAAAGAAAACACAAATTAATTGGGAAATCCGGACAGCCCAGAATTTAGCATATATTCTACTTTGGTCTTAGCAGGGGACAGGACACAGAAAGACAACCATCTTCTCCTTGGCTCTAGATTTTATTTTTCTACTAATGCAGCTTAGGTTGGCATTGGCCCTTTTGACAAACTTTCCCACAGAACACTCAATGAGCTTATAAGTTAAAGAAACTACAACTATAGTCAAAGAAAGCTCAAAGTCTCACACATCTGCTACTACTAAACCAGGTCTCTTACACATCCTGGACCTTGAACAATTGATTATCTGAATTTAAATGTTGTTATTTACATTTATATAAAGTGTAATTTAGTTGAATCTCATTGCTTTGCTTTATTAACAAGGTTGGAAGATTAAAATTTCTAGTCCACTCCTTCAAAGCCCTAACTATAGTTCAAATGTGACTATTGGAGTCTCATTCACTCAGCACTGGCAACATCTGACATACTCAAAGGTTTATTACTCTGGCCCCTGAAACTCAAGCTTTTGAAAACCTTGAGACAAAATTAGATATGAATTTACTACCCACAAAACGTCATGATGGACTTCCCAGGTGGTGCTAGTGGTAAAGAACCTGCCTGCAAATGCAGGAAACATAAGAGACACAGATTCAATCCCTGGGTTGGGAAGATCCCCTGGAGAAGGAAATGGCAACCCACTCCAGTATTCTTGCATGGAGAATTCCATGGACAGAGGAGTCTGGCAGGCTACAGTTCATGGGGTCACAAAGAGTCGGACATGACTGAAGCAACTTAGCACACACAAAGGTCATGATGCCATCCTGATGGTGGTGGACATCTTATCCTAATTATTCTTTTTAGCTCCTGCATTAGACTCCCATTTGCTTGTGCCAGCACCATTCTCTTCTTCTAAGAATTTATTTAATTCTCAATACATATCCTAGTGTTTGTGATTTCTCTTCACTTACACTCATCCTCACCACTTCTTGTTCCACGTGTCCAGAGCTCACCATGTGGAAACTGACAGCTAGCTGCATGGAAATGACTATCTGCTACACCTCCTACAGACATAATCTTGAACTCATCTACTTTTCTACTGAATAATTTACCTAGGGTAATTGGCTATTCTCCTTTAACCAAAATTCCTTCTCAAGGCAACCATGGAGACTCAATATTTAGGGTTGTATAAAGTTTTCAAAGGGCTTCCCAAGTGGCTCAGTGTTAAGTAAAGAATCTGCCTGCCAAACAGGAGATGTGGGTTCAATCCCTGAATCGGGAAGATCTCCTGTTGCTGAGGCTGAAGCTCCAATACTTAAGCCATGTGATGCGAAGAGCTGACTTGTTGGAAAAGACCCTAATGCTGGGAAAGATTGAAAGCAAAAAGACAAAGGAGGGCAGAGGATAAGATGGTTAGATAGCATCACTGACTCAATGGACATGATTTTGAGCAAACTCCAGGAGATAGTGGAGAACAGAAGAGCTTGGTGTGCTACAGTCCATGAGGTCACAGTCAGGCATGACTTAGTGACTGAACAACAGCAACAAAGCTTTCAGAAGAAACATGTAGTTCTCAGATCTAGATATCCAACTAATTCATCCCATCTTCCATCACTTTCTCCTTTGCCTAACCCAACAAGGGCTTGGTTTTTACTCCATATTGCCACACACAGCCCCATAAACATAATATCAGATGCTGGACCATGTTGTGGAAGGACTTAACTTCCGTGAGCATCATGGTCTGCACCAAATCTCCAGTTCCATGGATATGAGTAGGAGAGTGAAGTTGCCAATTTGCGACTCAGTAACTCCCAGAAAAATGTTAAAACTTCCTACTAAGCAAATTTAGTGACACCCCAAATATGATCTCCAGAAAAATGGAGTGAGAGTGAAGGGTAGGATGGGAATATGTCTTTCTTCTCTGAGCCCTTTAATCTGAGCCAATCTACCTACACATCATATATCCCTACAATGTCATAAGTCAAAGAATCACCCCAATTTGGTTCTAGGGAATTACTCAATTCCTAGTAGTGCCTCATTTCCACTGCTTTTTACTTTGTTCCATATTTTGATGACCCTAGCACCTGCTCTGGCCCTTTTCACCAGTGGCAATCAATTTCTGCAAGGTAAGAAACCATACTTCTTGTCAGACTAGTTTCCTTTTACTTTTCAGATGAATTGTGTTATAAGGGTTTAACTTTAGATAAGTATGCCTGGGGCCTGGCCCACTTATAAAGTGACCAGTGATCTGTAAAACTGACTAGACTTCTGAATCTTTCCTACCTCACATTCTCTGGTACAGTGTAGTAGTGTCTGTATACCCTTAGAGTCAGAAAGAGCTGAGTTAAGAATCTGGCTATGCCATTAACAAGTTGTATGCCTATGAGCAAGTGATTTAACTACTCTGAGCCTCAGTTTACTCATACATAAAATATAAATATAATGGAAAAGCAAAGTTGAACAAGTATCACTGATATGTATTTCAGTATTCCTTCCTGTAACCACTTGATAGCACCTCTATGCCTAATAGCTTCGACTGGGTCCAGAAACTCTTGTTCTACCCCCAGGAGGCTGGTTTTTAACAGATTCTGACTCAACGCACCTCACCAACCTACTCTCCACCAATCAGGTTTGTGAATGCTGAGTTCTAAAGACAATAGCCCCGAAGGTGAAAAACTGGAAGCAGCAACAAATTTTATTTTCTTGAGCTCCAAAATCTCTGTGGATGGTGACTGCAGCCATGAAAAGATGCTTGCTCCTGGAAGGAAAGCTATAACAAACCTAGACAGCATTTTAGAAAGCAGAGATATCACTTTGCCGACAAATGTCCATATAGTCAAAGCTGTGATTTGGCAAAAGGCAAGGGAGAAAAAGAAAGATATACTCATCCGAACACAGAGTTACAAAGTATAGCAAGGAGAGATAAGAAAACTTACCTAAGTGAACAATGCAAAGAAATAGGGGAAAACAATAGAATGGGGAATCTAGAGATCTCTTCAAGAAATTAGATCTCTTCAAGTCTTGAGATCTCTTCAAGAAAATTAGAGATTCGCAAGGAACATTTCACTTAAAGACGGGCATAATAAATGACAGATCCATACGGACCTAACAGAAGCAGAAGATATTAAGAAGAGGTGGCAAGAATACATAGAAGAAGTTTTTTAAAAAGATCCTAATGACCCAGATAATCGCAATGGTGTGATCACTCACCTAGAGCCAGACATTTCAGAATGTAAAGTCAAGTGGATCTTAGGAAGCATCACTAATAACTAAGCTAATGGAGGTGATGGAATTCCAGTTGAGCTATTCCAAAACCTAAATGATGATGCTGTTAAAGTGCTGCACTCTATATGCCAGAAAATTTGGAAAACTCAGCAGTGGCCACAGGACTGGAAAGGTCAATTTTCATTCAAATTCCAAAGAAAGGCAATCCCCCAAAATGTTCAAACTGTCACACAATTGCACTCATCTTGCACCTTAGCAAAGTATGATCAAAATTCTCCAAGCAAAGCTCCAAAAGTATGTGAACTGAGATCGTACAGGTGTTCAAGCTGGATTTACTATAGGCAGCGGAACAAGAAGTCAAATGCTAACATCTGTTGGATCATAGAAAAAATAAGAGAATTCCAGAAAAACATCTACTTCTGCTTCATTGACTATGCCAAAGCCTTTGACTGTGTGGATCACAATCAACTGGAAAATTCTAAAGAAATGGGAATACCAGACACCTTACCTGCCTCCTGTGAAACTTGTATGCAGGTCAGGAAGCAACAGTTAGAGCTGGACAAGGAATGACAGACTGGTTCTAAATTGTTCCCAATTTTAAGTACATCAAGGCTGTATATTGCCACCTTGCTTAATTAAAGTATATGCAGAGTACATCATGCTAAGTGCCAGGATGGATAAAGCATAGGCTGGAATCAAGATTGCTTACAGAAATATCAATAAACTCAGATTTGCAGATGACATCACCTTTATGGCAAAAGTGAAGGGGAGCTAAAGAGCCACTTGATGAAGGTGAAAGAGGAGAGTGAAAAAGCTGGCTGAAAACTCAACATTCAAAAAATGAAGATCATGGCATCTGGTCTCATCACTTCACAGAAAATAGATGGGGAAACAATGGGAACAGTGACAGACTTTATTTTCTTGGGCTCCAAAATCACTGCAGATGGTGACTGCAGCCATGACATTAAAAGACCCTTGCTCCTTGGAAGAAAAGCTGTGAGAAACCTCAGTTCAGTTCAGTTCAGTCGCTCAGTCCTGTCCGACTCTTTGCGACCCCATGAACTGCAACACGCCAGGCCTCTCTGTCCATCACCAACTCCCGGAGTCTACCCAAACCCAGGTCCATCGAGTCGGTGATGCCATATGAGAAACCTAGAACAACTCATTAAAAAGCAAAGACATTAATTTGCCAACAAAGGTCTATATAGTTAAAGCTATGGTTTTTCCGGTAGTTATGTATGGATATGAGAGTTGAACCATAAAGAAGGCTGAGCACCAAAGCATTGATGCTTTTGAATTATGATGTTGGAGAAGACTCTTGAGAGTCCCTTGGACTGCAAGGAGATCAAACCAGTCAATCCTAAAAGAAATCAGTCCTGAATATTCATTGAAAGGACTGATGCTGTAGCTGAAACTCCAATACTTTGGCCACCTGATGTAAAGAGCCAACTCATTAAAAAAGACCTTGATACTGGGAAAAACTGAGGACAGGAGGAGAAGAGGATGACAGAGAATGAGATGGTTGGATGGCATCAACATTTCAATGAACATGAGTTTGAGTAAGCTCTGGGAGATGGTGAAGGACAAGGGTTCCTGGCATGCTGCAGTCCATGGGGTCACAAAGAGTCAGACGTGACTGAGCGACTGAACAGCAATGTGATTTTTCCAGTAGTCATGTATGGACGTGAGAGTTGGGCCATAAAAAGCCTGAGTGCCAAGGAATTGATGCTTTCGAATTGTGGTGCTGGAGAAGACTCCTGAGAGTCCCTCGGACAGCAAGGAGATCAAACCAGTCAATGCTAAAGAAAATCAATCCTGAATATTCATTTGAAAGACTGATGCGTAAGCTCCAGTACTTTGGCTACCTGACACAAAGACCTGACTCATTCAAAAAGACCCTACTGCTAGGAATGATTGAAAGCAAAAGTAGAAGTATCAGAGGATGAGATGATTAGATTGCATCTTTGATGCAATAGGCATGAATTTGAGCAAACTCGGGGAGATAGTGGAGGATAGAGGAAACTGGCGTGTTGCAGCCAGGTCACAAAGATTCAGGCACGACTTAGTAATGGAACAACAGCAAAAACAACACATATAGGGACCAGAAGTTTGCCTCCTCACTCTCCCAAAAAGACCAGTGAGATCACTCACATCTCACATAAGGTGTGAGAAATTGTTGTAAGGTGGCTAATTCTATCATCTAGTTGACAATCTTCCTTCTAGTCTGTATGTATTTGGAGGTCTAAATCCTGAGACTTGAGCGCATGAGACGACTTGTGGCACTCTAGGAAGACAGTCGAGGCTTTAGAGTAAGAAAGTCCTGAATCAAAATCCTGACTATATCACTTACTAGCTATAGGATATTAGGAAAGTTTAATTCTTTGAGCCTTAATTTCCTCTAAAAGAATCAAACGACTGAGCACATGATATAATCTCAATAAATACTGGTTCTCTTTCATCCATTATCCTTTTTTTCATGGAGAAAGAGGTTGACATTAACCTAAATTTTGGAAGATGAAAGTGATGGGGTGGTGAACTAGCCCTCAGAGATACTTTTTTAAAAGGTCTCGAATGCAGAGAGGCACCCATGAGTATTGCAAAGGAGTCAAGGAGAGTAAAGCAGAGCTCCCAGTTAAAATAAGGTAATTAGATTCTTGAAGCTGTGGCCCTCTTTACATTTCCCTTCTGGTTTCCTTGCAGTGTTCTTTCTTTCCTCACCTCATAGTGTTTTCCCATTCTGAGCCTCCATTTCCTAACCACACACACACACACACACACACACACACACACACTTGAGATGAATAACTAAAATTCTACAACCACAAAGGGGTTCTCTAAGGGAGAGCAGCAAAAGAGGGGAAAGCTCACTTCAATCCGAACTCTGTGAAGAGTGGGGTCCTTAGGAACAGAATAGTAGGGGCAGTTTAGAGGAGAGAAAAGCAAGCCGAGTCCTTAGGGCCTGTGGGAAGGAAGTGAAAGGGAACTTGTGGCTGAGAGCAGTCAATGTGATTCAGAATACTTTGTACCCTCCCTACCTACATCCTGTGGCCATAGAGAAACAGACCAAAAGATTTTCCTTTTGTTGGCCTAAAAATATGGCTTAAGAACATCTGTGTATATTCATGATGCAAAACCACTCCACAACACATCACATCCTTTTGGTTTTCAGAATAATTAGCACATATCCTTTTCACACCTGTCCTCTTGATAAACTCAATCAATTCCAATACATGCTTCAATTCAATTTAGAAAGTTTTAATTCCCAGTGTCTCTCAGGTAAAATGACAGCTATAGAAGGTAGTACTGTTTAGTGAAAAGAAGAAGATTGGCTTTTGAATAATAGGATTTCAGCTCAAATCTAAATTCTGTCACTTACTAGCTGTGTGATCTTGGGCCAGACATTAAGCCTTCATTTCTAGGTTTATACAATTAGAATTATAGAACATTCCTTGGGGTTGTTGTGGGAGCCAAATGAAATGGGGCTTATAAACATTTGGCAAATAATGACTGAAAGAATAAATACATATTATTTACCTCTCTGTCATAGACAAGAGTTGGGGAACTTCTAGATACAGGCTTTTCTAGTTTATGATTCAGCCAGTTGAGCCTTGTGCTTAAGGAAGAGCATCTGTAGCCACCACACCTGAGTGTCAATTCCAATCCTGCTGCTTATTGGTTTTTTCCAACTCTAAAACTGAGATAATAATTATGATTATAATACTAGTAGCTATCCAATAAGAGGCTTAAATGAATTAATATGTGTACATACTTATGATAACAAATACATAGTAAGTGCTCAATAATTACTTTTCTCATTCTCCATATGTACTTTTGAAGTTTATAATGGAATATAAACTCTGTAAGTATAGAAAAATTTGATCTGCTTTATTCACTGTTGTTTCCCAGCACCGGAACAGTTCTTGGAACACAGTAGGTGTTTAGTATGTGTTTGCTGAATGAATAAATTAATCATGTTTATCTTCTTTCCTCACCCACACAAGTCTGGTGACTGAGCATTAGTATTTGACAAGACCAGTAATCTGACAGTCAAGAGCAACAGAAGACAGCTTAGTCTCTAGCCTTTCTCCCACATCTAGCCCAGCCTACACAGAGTTGTCAACATCCCTGCAACTAGATCCTCTTGTTGATATGGCAGCTTCCCTGTAGTCTTGGTATCAGGATACTTCAAAAGGAAAATTATGGCGCTTCCTTTTCTCTCGATATTGGTATCTAGAATGAATTGGCAAGCTAGGGCTCTGTTCTAGACATGTCAACTGTGATATCTGTCACATATGCACAGTGTTTTCTAAGGGAAGATGCCCTTCCAAAGCTGTATTAGGGCCATCCTTAGGTAGCCATGCATTGGGTCACATGATATGCCCCCTTCCCCAACTTAGCCATCACTAACTGAACCAAGGTGGCCACCTAACTAAGCGAAGAAAACCTATACATAGGTTACCCAATTACAGACGTAATCTGACATCAAACGTTGACATAAGCCAATTAAGTTCTCTCACAGGAATTTGAATTAGCATGTTCCAAGAAAAGAAATCAGTTAACAGCAGGCATTAAAGCTGAAAGATCATGATGAAGAAAGACTGGAAGAAACATGAAGGGTCATTACAGGCTAGCTGAACTAGTTACTCAGTTGTGTCCAGCTCTTTGTGACTCCATGGGCTATAGCCCACCAGGCTCCTCTGTCCATAGTATTTTCTTGGCAAGAATACTGGAGTGGGTTTCCATTTCCTTCTCCAGGAGATCGTTCTGACCCAAGGATTGAATTTGGGTCTCCTGTATTGCAGTCAGCTTCTTTAGTGTCTGAGCCACCAGGGAAGCCCATTATAAGGTAACTGCAAGCCAAAGTTAAGAGAGAGTAGAGTATATTAGGGAGCAAAAGTTAGCAGTGAAGAAAAGATACAGAGAAAAGAACGGAGCAGATACTGGGTCATGTTCATAGCTGCATATAACAGATGATAGAATCTAGTACCTCTATCTAGAATGACCAGAAAAGCTGGATAAAACAAAATATTCTATTTGAATGTAACAGAGAACTATTGGGACAACAGGAACTAGAGAAGATAATAAAACAGAGATAATATTACCTTAAAGAGGTGAGCAAAATTTTGTAGCCACTTCTACCTCGGTAGAATTTGCCTGTTATAGGTGTGGGTAGGGACCTGGTAATCCAGTATTGTCAGTAGTGTGGGCTGCTGCTGTGGGCCATAGAACCAGCAGAGCTTTTGGTGGAGGTGGAGACACCTCAAATGTATGGCTTGTATACCTTCATATAATTGGTAGATACTAGGAATACTTGGAGTAGGAGACAAATCCTATGAGATCCTGAAAATTAGAGCACGTAAGTTATGACAGTAACATTAATCAAAAATTAGTTAAAGATCCACTAGAAGACTGGCCATACAAATTACACCAGGACTAAATTGAAAGCCTTGAATGTCCTACAGCAAACCAGATAAATATTGAGCCTTACCAGGAGAAATGCAACCCAGAGGTAACTTAGCACAGTTCTTGATTGGAATAAGGTCATCACCCACAATGCTATCTACCTAATGTCTACCTTATAGAGTGAAGACTGAAGCTTTTCTGAAGGAAGATAATCCTAATTTGACTTAGCAAAATTGTTACACCATATCTGACATTCACTGAAAAAGAATTGTATTGAGCTAAAACAAAGACCACCTGATGAAAAGTGGAGAGAATAGGCATTAAAGATATGCCCAAAGATGGTCTAAGTATTAAGGTTAATTGACAAGAAGCCTAAAATGATTACAATCATTATGTTCAAAACAAGTAATAGGTAAATAAAATAGATAAAAGAGAGAGAATTTCTTCAGATATTTGAAATTCACAAAAGAGTCATAAGAAAATTTTAAAACTGCAAAATATAATACCTAAATTTAAGAATGAATTTGATGAGTTTAACTAAGGGTCCTTTGAACATGATGTCAAAGATAGATATCCATATGTAAAAGACGACTTCATTACAAGATACAGTTTTCTCTTGCTACTCTTAAGATTATATTCTTGGTTCTTGCTTTCAGCATTTTTACTATGGTGTGTCTATTGTGGGTATCTTTATGTTTATCCTACTTGGAGTTGTTGAGCTTTCTAAATGTGTAGGGAATCTCAGTAAAGTTAGCAGCTGATTTCTCAGCAGAAACAACAGAAGCCAAAATGCAGTGGCATAACACAGTCAAAGTAGAAAAGGGAAAATAAAAACCTGGTCAATCAAGAAATCTACCCAGGCAAAACTACCCTCTGAAACTGAAGGCAATATAAAGGTACTCCTAGATAAACAAAAAGCTGATAATTTTTTGCTAATAATCTGCTTTTCAAAAATTACTGAATCAAGTTCTTTAGGCTAAAAATGAGTGATCCCAGAGAGCAATTGAAATTCACAAACAAAAAATGAAAAGCACTGGTAAAAGAAACTTTGTAATTATAAAAGGTAATATAAATTCACATAATTTCCCCTCTTTTCTTTACTGATTTAAGAAACACCTGTGTAAAATAATATGTATATAATGTATCTGGGGGCCTATAACATAAAAAAATGTAACATATTTGCCAATTGCAGCACAAATAGAGTTGGGTGTGAATAAAAAGGTACATTTTGCTAATTAAATGAGCCTATATGACAATTCAAACACAAGAATAAGTGAAGGGAACCAAAAATAGTAAATAAGAGTATTAATATAAGACAGATAAAAATATATTCTTGTTCTTTGTTCTTCTTTCAATTTCTTAAAATACATAAAATTATATAAAGTAATAATTGTTGCAATGTATTATTTAATTTGAAACATTTGTACATGTAATATGTATAATAATAATACCATAAAAGAAGGAGAATGGAGAATATATGTGTGTGTGTGTGTGTTTATGTATTTCTATATCACACTGGAATGGAGATACTAATAACATAAATCTGAAGCTGATTCTGATCAGTATGTACATGGTAAGCTCTAGTGCAACCACTAGGGAAATAATTCAAAAATATAAACATCATTAAAGAAATCAAAATGATACATTAGGAAATATTCACTTAATTCAAAAGAAAGCAGTAAAGGAGGAAAAGAGGAAGAAAAAGGATATGTGACATAGAAACAACAAGTAAAATGACAGATGTAAATCCAGGTATATTAATAATATCATTAAATGGGAGTGGATTAAATAATCCATTCAAAACACTAAAATTATTAGAATGGAATAAGAAAAGATCCAATTTATGCTGTTTACAAAAAAACACTAGAGGTTTAAAAATGAAATATAGTGAAGGTCAAAGACTAGAGAAAGAAATATCACACAAATGGCAACCACAAGCAAACTGATGTGACTACAGTAATATCAGAAAAAATAGACTTTACAACAAACAAACAAACAAAAAACAGTTACAGACATAAAGGGTGACATCTTCTAATGATAAAATGTTAATCCAGTCAGAATATATAGCAATTATAAATATGTATGTATCTAACAGTAGAACACAAAAATACATGTAGCAAAAACTGATAGAAATGAAGTGAAAATATACAATTCAACAGCAATAGTTGGAGATTTCAATACTTCACTTTCAATAATGGATAGAACAACTAGGCAGAAGATCAACAAGGAAATATAAGACTTGAGTAATACTATAATCCAACTACATCAGATATCGATAGAACACTCCAGCTAACAACAGACTGCATATTCTTAGCAAGTGGACATGGATCAGTCTCCATGATAGACCATATGCTAGGCCATAAACTATACCTTAATAAACTTAAAAGAATAGAAATAATACAAAGGACATTCTCTAATCATAATGGTGTGAAATTAGAAATCAATAACAAAAAGAAATATGGGAAAGTCAGAAATATGTGAAAATTAAACAACATCTTCCTAAATATCCAATGAGTCAAAGAAGAAACCAAAAGCGAAATTAGAAAATATTTTCAGATAAATAAAAGTGAAGATACAACATACTCAAACTTATAGGATACAGCTAAAGCAGTGCTTTGAGGGAAATGTATAGCTGTAGATGCCTATTTTAAGAAATAAAGTTTATTTCAAATCAAGAACCTCATTTTCCACCATAAGACACTGGAAAAATAATGGTAAAAGTTAAGCCTAAGGCAAGGAGATGGACAAAATAATACAGATTAAAGAAGAAATTAATGAAATAGAACATGCAAAAATATAGAGAAAATTAATGAAATAAAACTGTTTCTTTGAAAAAAATAAAAAAATTTGACAAACCTTTAGTTAAATTGATAAAGAAAATAGTGAGAAGACTCAAATTACTGGAACCAGAAACTAAAGAGATGAGGTTACTAATGGCCTTACAGAATTAAAGGTAGGAATGTTATGAAAAAAATGTGTGTCAACAAATTAGAAAATAAATGAAATGGATAAATTCCTAAAAAGACACAAACTAGCAACATTCATTCAAGAAGAAATGAAAATTATGAATAGATCTATAACAAGTAAAGAGACTGAACTGGTAATCAAAAATTACCTACAAAGGAAAGCCTGGGCCTAGATAGCTTCATCATTCAGTTCTATCAAAAGTTTTAAAATAATATATATAAATTTCCAGAAAATAGACATGGCAGAAAAACTTTCCAGTTTCTACAAGCCCAATATTACCTGATATCAAAGCAAAGACATCACAAGATAAGAAAACTAAGATCAATATATCCTTCAAACATAAATGCAAAAATACTAATAATCCCAATTGAGAAACATTAAAAAACCTATACAAAATGACCAAATGGGATTTATCTCAGGAATTCAAGGTTGTTTCAACATCCCCCCAAAATCAATTAATGTAATATACATATATATATATATATAATATATATATATATATACACCATATCAATAGAATAATAAACAACACATTATCACCTCCATACATGCAGATAAAACATTTGACAAAATCTGTCAGGTTGTTATGGTAGAAACATTCAATATACTAGGAATATAAAGAAACATCCTTGCCTGGAAAAAAAGGATCTATGAAAATTCCACAACCTCTCACTTTTTTCTCTCTCCCATTCTCTCCATCTCTTCTTTATCCCCAACTTTTCTCTCCATTTATTCCTTTCCCTCACCCTATAAAAAGCCAAGTGCCTTCCATTCTTTTATACACAAAAGTCATACCACTCCTCTGCTCAGAAACATGAATGGCTTCCAAACTCAATGAGAAAAGTCAAAGTCATTTAAATGTCCATAAAAACTCTTTGACCTCATCTCTTACTATTTTATCCCTCACTGTGCTCCAATCACATTGGCATGCTTTCTCTTCCTTAAATTTTAAATAGAAATTAAAAACTACTAAATATTCCATTCTTGACTACCTTGTTTAACATAATACACCAACCTTATCATTTTCTCTTCCCTTTACCCAGCATTATTTTTCTCCCTATCCCCACAACTAGAATTAAGGCTCCAAGGAAATAGAACTTTGGGGTTTGTTTGTTTGTTTTTACCTCTGTACACCAGCGCATTGAATAATACTTGGCACTGATCAAGACAAAAACTGCCTCTGATGTCCACAACTGATCTTGTATTTATGATTCAAACTCAGTGTTATTACACGCTGGTCAGACAGTCACAGCCAGGCTGTTTTCTTCTCCTGTTGGACAGAAAAAATCTTATAGAATACCTCCCAGGCAATATTACTGTGAAACCAAGTCAAAGTGAAGCAAAACAAGGTTTCTTCATAATTTTGTCTAAGCAGACACAAAAGCCAGTTCATTGGAAAAGACTCTGATACTGATATTGAGGGCAGGAGAAGGGGGTGAAGGAGGATGAGATGGTTAGATAGCATTACCAACTAAATGGACATGAGTTTGAGCAAACTCCAGGAAATAATGGAGGACAGGGAAGTCTGGTGTGCTGTAGTCCATGGGGTTGCAAAGAGTTGAAGATGACTTGTAGACTAAACAGCAACAACAGAGACAAAATCTAGGTGACTGTGTCACCTATAACATATCCAATCTTAAAATTCCACCCCACCCCACCCCGGCCCATATTTTCAACAGCTCCTAAAGCAAACCTCCACTCTCTTAGATCCTCTCTAAAATCACAACAAAAGCCCAAATCTTATAACAGTTTCTTTCTAACTAACATCTTTTTACTGAGATACCCAATGGTTCTACATGGTGTGTGTTCTCTCTTGCTTCAATGAGTAATAAACGCAACTTGTTTGATTACAAGATGCCCCTGGTGGTCTTTGGTTGACACAATGATTTCCCAGAAAAACTTTCCCTTGGACTGAGATTTTAGTATATAACACTGTGCAGAGATCCGTTGTGTCTCTATCTGACAAAATACATGCTATTTACTGAGCAATAAATCCCATGAAAAACATTCACTTATTCTTGTATGTCTTGATTGTTGCCTGTTGATCAGAGGAAAAGTCTATAGGGAAAGGAGGAGCATTTGTCCAATAAGTCTGTCCTCACACTAAACTTACGAGCTGCGAAATTCAGAAAAAAAAACTTTTTTAGAAAAAATTTTTCTTAGGACAAACTTTGTCCTAGGTCACCATAACAAAACCTAATAAGGATTTTTTCAGTCTTATTTTTGTGTTCTTGAGAATTTCTGATATTTAGTCCAGTCTGCCCAGAATTAGGAGGTTTTGTCCACCTCTTGATTAATGACTACTGGTCATTGACCAAGCTCTGGATACATAGGTCATAGAAATGCCCTTTTATGGACATGGTGTAGTTTTGTGGGGTATTTTCCATCTAAAATCGCTTCCTTCAGGTCAAACACCTGCTTCCTTTGCTTTCTAACTAGAATATTAATACACATGTCTTTCAAACTGGCATAACATCACCAAGGAAAATTTGAAATCACAGTGGTAACTTTGGGGGAACTTTGATATGGACAGATCATTTTTAAAAATGCCTTAAAACAAAAGGAGATAAAAAAAAACTTTGTCAAATAATCTACTTTCTTTACTTGGTATGAAGATGTTTCTAAATATAATTCAGACTTAAAAATTGCTTACCTAAAATATTATTTAGCTAAAGCTGTTGCAAAATAGGGGAAGCTTTCTCCTAAACAGTATTTAGGATTAGTTTCTGATGCTGACATTTCTAATGTTCTTTATTTTTTGTTTATTATTTAAAGCTTGAAATTGCAGATACAATATGTAAAAAAATAAAAGCTTGACTGTAAAGTCATTCTGTTACATGAACGCCAACAACTGGGTAAATATTTTAAAGAAAATTTACATATCAGGAAGGAAAATGTCCATAAGAAAAGTGTTTGACTAAAAGATAGATCATTTTGCTTAACAGGAGAAATATCTCATTTGTTTCCATTCACTGGGGATTCTTAAGTGCAGCTTTTTTAATTATATAACTTGACAAAATTCTCAAGAATCCAAATTATTTAAAAATTGCATGATATTCTATTATGTGTACATGTAAAAATATATTTTTTCTACTTTTAAACTTTAATTTGTCTAAATCTGGCTCCTGTTCATTTTTCCTGCGCCATTTTCTCTCTTCTTTCACTCTGAGACTTTAAGATTAATTGAAAAATTATTTCACTGTTAAGTACACACTCTCAGAATACATAGTTCAGATAAGTACTCAAACGTGTCAAAAATTATTAACAAAATGATTATACTTTTTTGTGGTCACTAAAAATATATTTTTATATAATAACCACTTTAACTCTAGTTATGAAATAATATGAAAAATTTTGCATTTCAAGATAAAAGATAAGCTTTCACATGATTCAATTATTAACAAATAGTTTACCAAAAATAAAATGTTACTATATTTTGATTTGTTCAGAACCAAGGGTAAATTTCTCATAATTTAAACTTCCAAATAGTCTGAAACTACCTTTACGAGTTAAATAATATATCACTGTTTCCATAACTTTTCTAATTTAAAAATTATATTTAATCAAAAATAATCACAATGAATGTCTTTTTAAGGGTTTGGTTTTTAAATGCTACAATTTAGAAAGATTTAATGTGCTAACTAAATTGTAATTTCTAGATTAATTAACCTTACTAAGTTAATAAATTGTAAGGATTTGATTTAGGGCATACCTGAATGATCTACTAGAGTTCCCTATGTTCTTTAAGTCTGAATTTTGCAATGAGTTCATGATCTGAGCCACAGTCAGCTCCTGGTCTTGTTTTTGCTGACTGTATAGAGCGTCTCCATCTTTGACTGAAAAGAATATAATCAATCTGATTACGGTATTGACCACCTGGTGATGTCCATGTGTAGAGTCGTCTCTTGTGTTGTAGAAAGCAGGTGTTTGCTATGACCAGTGCATTCTCTTGGCAAAACTCTGTTAGCCTTTTACCTGCTTCATTCAAATAGATTCAAAGGATTATATCTGATAGAGAGAGTGCCTGAAGAACTACAGATGGAGGTTCATGACATTGTTCAGGAGGCAGTGATCAAAACCATACCCAAGAAAAAGAAATGCAAAAAGACAAAATGGTTGTTTGAGGAGGCCTTACAGATAGCTGAGAAAAGAAGAAAAGTGAAAGGCAAAGGAGAAAAGGAAAGATATATCCATGTGAATGCAGCATCAAGAGAAGAGCAAGGAGAGATAAGAAAGACTTCCTATGTGAACAATGCAAAGAAATAGAGGAAAATAATAGAATGAGAGAGAAGAGATCTCTTCAATAAAATTAGAGATTCCAAAGGAACATTTTATACAAAGATGGGCACAATAAAGGACAGAAATGGTATGGACCTAACAGAAGCATACAAAATTAAGAGTTGGCAAGAATACACAGAACTGTACAAAAAAGATCTTCATGATCTAGATAATCATGATAGAGCCAGACATTCTGGAATGCGAAGTCAAGTGGGCCTTAGGAAACACCACTATGAACAAAGCTAGTGGAGATGATGGAATTTCAGCTGAGCTATTTCAAATCCTAAATGATGATACTGTTAAGGTGCTGCACTCAACATGCCAGCAAATTTGGAAAACTCAGCAGTAACCACAGGACTGGAAAAAGTCAGTTTTCAATTTAATCCCAAAGGAAGGCAATGTCAAAGAATGTTCACACTACTGCACAATTGTGCTCATCTCACACGCTAGCAAAGTAATGCTCAAAATTCTCCAAGCTAAGCTTCAACAGTACGTGAACCCAGAACTTGCAGATATTCAAGCTGGTTTTAGAAAAGGCAGAGGAACCAGAGATCACATTGCCAACATCCATGGGATCAAAGAAGAAGCAAGAGAATTCCAGAAAAACATATCAATTCAGTTCAGTTCAGTCGCTCAGTCATGTCTGACTCTTTGCGACCCCATGAATCACAGCACGTCAGGCCTCCCTGTCCATCACCAACTCTCGGAGTTTACCCAAACCCATGTCCATCAAGTCAGTGATGCCATCCAACCATCTCATCCTCTGTCGTCCCCTTCTCCTGCCCCCAATCCTTTCCAGCATTAGGGTCTTTTCCAATGAGTCAACTCTTCACATGAGGTGACTTCTGCTTTATTGACTATGCCAAAGCCTTTGACTGTGTGGATCACAGCAAACTGTGGAAAATTCTTAAAGATATGGGAATACAAAACCACCTTATCTGCCTCCTGGGAAATCAGTATGCAAGTCAAGAAGCAACAGTTAGAACCGGGCATGGAACAACAGATTGGCTCCAAATTGGGAAAGGAGTACATCAAGTCTGTGTATTGTCACCGTGCTTATTTAACTCATATGCAGAGTACATCATTTAAAATGCTGGACTGGATGAAACACAAGCTACAATCTGTTTTGCCAGGAGGGGGACAGTAACAAGATGACAGAGGAATAGGACAAGGAGACCACTTTCTCCTCCACAATTTCACCAAAAGATCATTTGAGTGTTGAGCAACTTCAACAAAACAACTTCTGAACCCTGGTGGAGGACACCAGTCACCCAGAAAGGCAACCCAATCTCTTCAAAAGGATGTAGGACAAAATATAAAAGACAAAAGCAGGGACAAAAGATTTAGGGATGCAGACCCATCCTGGGGATGGAGTTGTGAAGGAGGAGAAGTTTCTACACAGTAGGAAACCCTCTCACAGGCATATCTGTGGGGAGGTTTGGAATCTCAGAGGGCCACATAGCTGGGAGAAATAAATAAATAAATAAACACAGAATAAGCCCTTGACTGCAACTGCCAGTGAAGAAGTGGCCCAGATGCTCCCGTCTGCCACCTGTGATTGCGGGCTAGGCAGGGAAATGTGGGCTGCATCATCGGTCCTTAAGGCAAGGACTGGGCCTGAGTGCCCTGAGGACAATCTGAGGGAGCTAATGTGAGATAGCAACCCAAACCATGGGATCACCAGAGAGACAAAAAAAAGAGAGAGAGAGAGACTTTTCCTGCAAAAGGCTCTAATGCCTCGCTGTGACCCCTGGCATGCTCACAGAACAATGGACTGAGCAAATAGCAAAGGAGAGCAAGCTTGCTCCCATATAGGGAGCTCTATTGCTGGAGGCAGAGATGTAGGCATGTTACAGCCAGGGCCAGAAGGCAAGGGACTGCTGCAGTCTCGGCCCCAGAGATTGCATCTTCCACCGAACTGTGAGCATGTTCCCATTTGTTACCCTCATCTTCCTGGCTTCCTGGACAGTTGACATCTGCCAGGTGTGTCACAGCCTGAGATCAGCTCCCCAGAGGAGACACATGGCACACCTGGGACTGTACTCTCATGGCACACCTGGGAAATCCAGTGGCCGGGACTGGGGAGATGAATAAGACACACAGCCCACCTGGGACAGTGCACTTGCCAGGCACCTGGTCACCTGAGCGGCTTGGACATGGGAAGAGCACAAAATGCACAGCCCATATGAGTCTGTGCCCCTGCAGAGCACCTAAGAACCTGAGTGCCCTAGTCCTGGGAACTCCATGAAACACAGGGCCCACTTGGGACAGTGCCCCTGCAGAGCACCCTGGAGCCTGAGCAGTGTAGACCTGGGAAGTACATGCCACCTTGTGTTGTTGCAAACCCAGTGTGGTCCATCCACTGTGAGCACTCCTCACACATGCCAGTAATATTTGTTTGCAGTGTCCCTCCCTCCCAACAACACAACTGAACAAGTGAGCCTAAATAAGTGGCCATCTTCACCCCCTTGTGTCAGGGCAGAAAGTAGACACTGAAGAGATCTGTAAACAGAGGAAGACAAAATAAACAAAGAAGGGGGAAACTGAACCTTTTGACAAGTGAAACAGATTAAAACCCTGCATTTAATACTGGAGACTGTGCATTTGAGGGGCACTTATAGACCTTGAGAACAAGTACAAACCAGAACAAGGGACTTTCTGACACTGACGTCTTAATTGAGCCTTTGATCATTATGTAGTTCCATCTTTGTCTCTTTTCACCACTTTGTTTTAAAGTCTATTTTATCTCAAATAGTATTGCTATTCCTGCTTTCTTTTGTTCTCTAATTTCATGAATATATTTTTCACCCTTCAACTTTCAGTCTGTATGAGTCCCTCGTTTCGAGGGGGTCTCTTGTAGACAACATATATAGGGGTCCATGTTTTTGTATCCATTCAGCCAGTCTTGTCTTTTGGTTGGGGCCATCAACCCATTTACATTAGGTAATTAATTTGATAAAGTATGATCCTGGCGTGCAATTTACTTAATTGTTTTAGGTTTCTGAGATTATACACACTTTCTGTGTTTCCTGTCTAGAGAAGATCCTTTAGCATTTGTTGGAGAGCTGAGGTTTGGTGGTGCTGAATTCACGGAGCTTTTGCTTGTCTGTAAAGCTTTTGATTTCTCCTTCGTATTTGAATGAGATTCTTGCAGGAATACCAGTAATCTGGGCTATAGAGATTATTTTCTCATCACTTTAAGTATGTCCTTCATTCCCTTCTGCCTGAAGAGTTGCTATTGAAAGATCAGACTTGTTATTCCTTAAGGGAATCCCTTATGTGTTTATTTGTGTTTTTTCCCTTGCGGCTTTATATTTTAATCTTTGTGTTGATATTTGCCAATTTGATTATTATGTGTCCTTGGGTTATCATCTGGTTTATCCTGTTGGGACTCTCTTCTGGTTTCTTACGATTGATGATTATTTCCTCCCCAACTTTAGGGAAGTTTTCAACTATTATCTCCTCAAGTATTTTCCTCAGGTCCTTTCTTTTTGTCTTCTCTTCTGGGACTCCTATCTTTGTCATTTTGTTGTGTTTTAACATTGTCCCCAGATGTCTCTGAGGTTGTCCTCATTTCATTTAATTCTTTTTTCTTTATTCCTCTCTGTTTCATTTATATTCTATCATTCTATTCTTCTACCTCACTTACCCTATCTTCTGTCTCTGTTATTCTCTTGTTGGTTTCCCTCCAGATGTTTTTGATCTCATTTTATTGCATTATTCATTATATAATAACTCTTTTTTATTTCTCTAAAATCCTATCGTAATCCTTTCATTACATCTTCCTGCGAGCCTTGTCTTCCAGGTTGTATATCAGTAAACTCCACTTTTGTTTTCCAGAAATTGGATCAATTTTCACTAAATTAGTCGGAATTGTTTATCAATCGTAATTTCCCTATCTCTTTTCTCTTTTGTTTGATTTGAGGGCATTTATTTCTGTTTCCTTACCTGCTGTGGTATTTCTCTCCCTTTTCATCTTGTTTATATTGCATGTGTTTTGGTGCTGTCCTGAGTTTTCTGGCAGTTTGTGGATTCCTCTTTATTGTGGAGGTTCCTCACTGTGGTGGGGTTTAGCCCGGGTGGCTTGTTAAGGTTTCCTGGTTGGGGATGCTTGTGTCGTTGTTGTGGGTGGATCTTGATTTCCTTTCTCTCTGAGTACAATGAAGTGTCCATAAGAGTTTTAGAGATGTCAGTGGGTTTGGTGTGACTTGAGAACTGGTAATGTTGAAGTTCAGGGCTATGTTCTCGTGTTGCTAGAGATTTTGCGTGGTGTATCTTACTCTGGGACAGTGTTGGCCTTGGGTGGTGGTTGTTTCAGTGGTAAGGTGTGAGACGTTGATGAGCTCCTCTCTTTTAATGCTTCCTGGCTTCAGAGTTCGCTGGTGTTCCTCAAGATTTGGACTTAAGTCTCCTGTCTCTGATTTCAGTCTTTTTCTTACACAGCCTCAAGACTTCTCCGTCTATACAGCACTGAATGACAAAATATCTAGGTTTAATGATGAAAGGTATCTCCACAGCGATGACACCCTGAAGAGGTTCACAGAGTTACATGGAGAAGAGAAGAGGGAGGAGGAAGATAAGAGGTGGCCAGAGGAGAAGAGGGGAATAAAAAGGGGAGAGAGCAAGCTAGCCAGTAATCACTTCCCTATGTGCTTCTCCACCATCTGGATCTCCTCAGAGATTTTCATGGAGTACACAGGGAAGAGAAGAAGGAAGGAAGTGAGACAGAAGGGCCCAGAGGAGATTAAGGGGGACGCAAAAGAGGAGAGACGATCCAGCCATAATCAGTTCTCTAATGTTCTCCACAGCCCGAACACACAAAAGAGATACACAGAGTTGGGTAGAGAAGAAAAGGGGAGTGGGAAGATGGAGGCGACTTGGTGGAGAAAAGGAGAGCTAAAAGGTTGGAGAGAGCAATCAAGCCAGTGATTCTCGTTCCCAAGTAAAAATGGGTGCTGAAGTTTGGGTTTCTTGAAGATACAAAACTTGTATAACAATACAAAAAGCGAAGATTAAAAATCTAGAGGTAGAAGGTTTAGGTTCTCAAAAATACCAAATTATAAAAGGAGAAAGAAAAAGAAGAAAAAAAAGAAGGCAAAAAGAAAAAAATGAAAAAAACAGAAAAAAAAACCGCACCAAAGTCACAAAAGTTAATATATATTAATATATATTATATATATTATTAATATATATATGAAGTTAACTTTAGAAATAATGTCCTTAAAGAGAAAAAATAAAAAAAATGAAAACATAAAAATAGAATTTTTTTTGCAAGGTTATAGTAAGTTATAAAAATGAAAATTGAGGAGTAATAGGGGACTTAAAATAAAAATAAAAGAATAAAATAAAATAAAAATAAAAAAAATTAACAAAAATATAATAAAAGTTTAAAATTTAAAGAATGAATACCTAGTAAAAAATATATCTCAGACTTTCTCTGAGCTGTTGTGGACTGTGTGTGTCAGTTCAATTTTATGTAGTTCCTTGGTCCAGTTTGTACTTCTCAAGGTCCTCTAGGCCCTTCCTATGTTAGTCGGTGCTAATTACAGGGTTTGTGTTAATTTGGTGGCCTCTCACTTCAAAGTCGATTCCTTCTGTTTCATTTAGCTTCTTCTATTGCTGGTCTCTTCAGTGTCAATTTCCGCCCTGACACCAGGGGGGCGGTGGTGGCCACTTTTTTTTTTTTAGTCTCACTTGTTCAGTCCGTGCTGTGGGAAGGAAGGAACACTGCAAACAAATCTCACATGTAGGTGTCTCACATTTTTTCGACCACTATGTTTTGCCCCACGTCATGGCTGTTAGCTTTCCCAGTTCTACACTGTTCAGCTCTAGGTTTTGCACTGGCCGGGAACTGTCTGAAGCAGCCGCTGGGGTAGCCAGTATTTGCCCAGGTCTAAGCCGCTCAGGTTCCTAGTTTTCCCGGTTACTTCACAGGTACAGACTTGGTTTGAGTCTGAGATTTTGACCCTCCCAGGTCCCAGCAGCAACCGATGACCAGGTTTTTGGCGTAGTTTGGTCGAGGTTGTGCCTTCTTCCTCCCCCATCTCACCGCTCGTTTTCTGGTGTACAAATGGGTGCAGCCTTCCCAGGTGTTGCCGTGCTCTCCCCTGGGGAGCTGATCTCTGGCTGCTAACCCTACTTGGCAGGTTCCGACCCCCAGATTCCAAGCAGTCCTGGTTAGCAGCGAGGTTGACCCTCCAGAGTTCCAAGCAGTCCTGGTTAGCAGCAAGGTCTGTTTGCAGTTTGGTATAGAATGCCTCACTGGGGCCGGAGCCCCCGCCCTTCTGGCTCTCTCTGCCCTCCCCTTCCTGTCTCCTGCTGGGGATGGGCCGTCTGCGGCTGGTTTACCCTGCTCAGTCCTTTTGTTCTGTGACGGCCTGGCAGTGTCCTTATGTTAAGGACTTTTTCGCGGGAAAGCTACCCCAGGTCTAGGTTGCTGTTCAATCTAGTTCCCTCAGATTGCCGCGGGCATTCAGGCTCATCCCTTCCCAAAAGCGATGCAGCCCACTCTCCCTGCCCTAGTCTCCACTTTGGCGTAGATGGGTAAGTGCATGTCTGGGCTGCGTGCCCACAGCCACTGGGAATTGTCTGCTTAGGTACGTAAACCACGGGGTTTAATTATTTATTTATTTTTTACCTCTCGTTATTTTTGCCCTTTGCAATTCCAAGGCTCACCACCACCCGCCGGAGAGGAGTGTTTCCTGTGTTTGGAAACTTCTCCTCTTTTTTAAATTCCTACCCAGACGGATCCGGCCCTACCTCTTTGTCTCTCTTTTTATCTTTTATATTTTTGTCCTACCTCCTTTCGAAGGCTATGATCTGCCTTCTGTGTCTGATGTCCTCTGCCGGCATTCACAAGTTGTTTTGTGGAATTTGCTCGGCATCTAAATGTTCTTTCGGTGAATTTGTGGGAGAGAAAGTCGTCTCCCCGTCCTATCCCTCCGCCATCTTAGGACTGCCCCCCAGAGCAGTATTTTCTTAAACTGTAAGAATTTTGTCTTTTTCAGTGATACTTTACTTATTTATTTTTTACCTTAAATTGACCCACTTTTTAAAAGTATTGATAACTAAAAAAGGAGCTTTATGCTGTTGCTATAATTGATTTTAGTTATCAGTTCTGAAAATACACATTTAAAATAAAACATCTAATTAAAGATCTTGTTGATGTTAAAAACAGCTGCATTTGTCCGCATACTTACTGCATGTAGAAGCAGTTCTAAGTGCTGCTGCTGCTGCTTCTGCTAAGTCGCTTCAGTTGTGTCCAACTCTTGGAACCCCATGGACTGTAGCCTACCAGGCTCCTCCATCCATGGGATTTTCCAGGCAAGAGTACTGGAGTGGGGTGCCATTGCCTTCTCCGTTCTAAGGTGCTGCAAAACATAATTTTGTTTCACTCTGAGCACTAACTGCTTATAAATACTGTTCTAAGTGCTTTACAGTGTTTAATTCATTTAATACTTGTGACAGTGTTATGCTATAGGGATTGTCTTCCATGTTTCACAGATGGGGAAGCCATAGCCGAAAGGGTTCAGGCAAAATGCTCAGAGTTGCACATATAGTGAGTAGCAGAGCTGGACTATGAGCTCCAGGTCTGTATTCTGAATCACTACTCCACTGGTGCTCACTCTTGGTTGACTATGAAAATCACCTGTGTAGTTTTTTTTTTAACACTCACATTTAATACTTATTTTTTTAAAATACTCACCCCACCCAACCATTAATCAGAATCTCTGGGGTAGGTACTTCAAGCATTGTGGCTTGGAAAGCTCCTGGACAATTCTCATATATGCTAGTCAATGTGAACATCTGCCCTATGCAATAAGACCTCCCACCATGGCATAAACACCCCTAACTACAGCATTCTGGAAACATGAGCTTAGGGCATTTGAGGCATAGAAAAGCAGGCAAAGTGAATAGCTCATTAGCAGGTTGAAATAAAAGAATGTGGCCTCCTTAGATTCACAGAGGTCCAGGTTTCTGTGTCTGGTGGAAGCAGCAACTCGCACTGGGAATTGTACTCGGAAGAGGGTCACACAGTCCGTCAATGATGAGCTTGGATCACTGTTCCCAATTACATCTGTCTGATACTTTTCACCAAATATAATTTGCTGGCAGATTATTAACTTCCATATGCAGAAATAGTGTTGGGGCCAGAGAGGGGGAAGGAATGCCTAGCAACAAATTAACAGGCTTAGCAACGAATTTCCACACTTTAGTTACAGCAGATGTGGGAGTCTGTCTGCAAAATTGCCACTGTTGGAGCTGAGAAGACAAGTCATAAACTAGTCATGCAGCAGCAGCTGGTAGCAAGTAAGGGGAAAGTACCTTGCCACTAATTCACTGCTTGCATATTTTTCACTCAGTTTCCCCAACTCTAAAATAAGAATAGGTTGCAGGGATCAAATGAAAAATGTCTGCTTTTTTTTAGCAAATATGAACTTGGATTAAGAGTTATTTCGTTTTGTATTTATCATTTATAGGGCACTTACCATGCGTATTCATTTCCTATTGCTACTGGACAAATTACCCCACACTTGATGGCTTAACACAAAAAAACATTAATTTCCTTAATGTTATGGAAAGCAAAAGTCCGAAATGGGTCTCACTAGTTAAAATTATGGTGTTAGTGATAATGTATTCCTTTTTGGAGACTTTAGGAGAGAATGCATTTCCTGCTTTTTCCAGCTTCCAGACAGTGCTGACATTCTTTAGCTTCAGGCTACAGTCCATCTTCAAAGCCAGCACTGGCTGGTCAAGTCTTTTTCACATCATATCACATCACTCTGACACCTACTCTTCTGCCTCATGCTTCCAAATTTAAGAATAATCCAGGACAATCTCCCTATTTTAAAGTGTCTGATAAGTGTTGATTGAAAAAAAAGGACATAACATGAGAGCTGTGAGTTTCAGTTTTATTTGGGAACTTATTGGGGACTATAGCAGAGGAGATAGCCTTGAGAAACTGCTCCAAAGAGGTAAGAAGGGAGATCAACATATATGTGATTTTGGTGAGAGGAGTACGTGCAACCAAGCACACAATTTGGTAGAAGTTTGCTGATACTCATGAAGAATAGATGTCTTAATTAATGGTTTTAGTGTGCTTTTATAAGCATGGGAAGATTCAAGAGATTGGGTTCACGGAAAAAAAGTGTTTCTGAAAAATAATTCTACCAATAAGACGGTTTATCTTTTAGTTTCCCAGCATACTGAGTGCCTAATTCCTGATCTCCACCCTGAACTGTTTTCAGGGTATGTTAAAGGTCAGTGATTGTAGTGGCTAGTGACATAATTACTGTAGAATAGAATGTGAGCCAAACATTTTTAGTTTGACAATCAGTTCAGTTGCTCAGTTGTGTCCGACTCTTTGCGATCCATGAATCGCAGTACGCCAGGCCTCCCTGTCCATCACCAACTCCTGGAGTTTACCCAAACCCATGTCCATCGAGTCGGTGATCCCATCCGGCCATCTCATCCTCTGTCGTCCCCTTCTCCTCCTTCCCCCAATCCTTCCCAGCATCAGGGTCTTTTCCAATGAGTCAAATCTTTGCATGAGGTGGCCAAAGTATTGGAGAGTTTTTTTTTTTTTTATTTTTTTTTTTTTTTTTTTTTTTTTTTTTTTTTTTTCCAGCTTCAACATCAGTCCTTCCAATGAACACCCAGGACTGATCTCCTTTAGGATGGACTGGTTGGATCTCCTTGCAGTCCAAGGGACTCTCAAGAGTCTTCTCCAACACCACAGCTCAAAAGCATCAATTCTTCGGTGCTCAGCTTTCTTCACCGTCCAACTCTCACATCCATACATGACCACTGGAAAAACCATAGCCTTGACTAGATGGACCTTTGTTGGCAAAGTAATGTCTCTGCTTTTAAAATAAGCTATGCTTAGATGTCAGTAACCTTTCTTCTATGAGTAAGAGTCTTTAAATTCATTGCTGCAATCACTATAGCATGTGAAGTATGAGTTTTGGAGCCCAGAAAAAATAAAGTCTGACACTGTTTCCAACTTTTTCCCCATCTATCCCCATGAAAAGTGATGGACCAGAAGCCCATGATCTTATTTTCTGAACATGAGCTTTAAGCCAACTTTTTCACTCTGCTCTTTCACTTTCATCAAGAGGCTCTTTAGTTATTCTTCACTTTCTGCCATAAGGTTGGTGTCATCTGCATATCTGAGGTTATTGATATTTCTCCCTGCAATCTTGATTCCAGCTTGTGCTTTCTCCAGCCCAGTGTTTCTCATGATGTGCTCTGCAGATAGGTTAAATAAGCAGGGTGACAATATACAGCCTCGACGTACTGCTTTTCCTATTGGAACCAGACTGTTGTTCCATGTCCGGTTCTAACTGTTGCTTCCTGACCTGCATACAGGTTTCTCAAGAGACAAGTCAGATGGTCTGGTATTCCATCTCTTTAAGAATTTTCCACAGTTTATTGTGATCCACACAGTCAAAGGCTTTGACATCGTCAATAAAGCAGAAGTAGACGTTTTTCTGGAACTCTCTTGCTTTTTCGATGATCCATAGGACATTGGCAATTTGATCTCTGGTTCCTCTGCCTTTTCTAAAACAGCTTGAACATCTCGGAAGGTCATGGTTCATGTATTGCTGAAGCCTGGCTTGGAGAATTTTGAGCATTACTTTGCTAGCATGTGAGATGAGTGCAATTGTGCGGTAGTTTGAGCATTCTTTGGCATTGCCTTTCTTTGGGATTGGAATGAAAACTGACCTTTTCCAGTCCTGTGGCCACTGCTGAGTTTTCCAAATTTGCTGGCATATCGAGTGCAGCACTTTCACAGCATCATCTTTGAGGATTTGAAATAGCTCAACTGGAATTCCATCACCTCCACTAGCTTTTGTTCATAGTGATGCTTCTAAGCTACTTGACTTCACATTCCAGAAGTCTGCAAAAGTAGTACAGACACTATGGAGAACAGTGTGGAGATTCCTTTGAAAACTGGAAATAGAATTGCCATACGATCCAGCAATCCCACTGCTTGGCATACACACCAAGGAAACCAGAATTGAAAGAGACACGTACCCAAAAGTTCAGTGCAGCACTGTTTACAATAGCTAGGACATGGAAGCCACATAGATGTTCATAGACAGACAAATGGGTAATTAATAGTGGTACATATACACAATGGAATATTGCTTAGCTACAAAAAATAATGCATTTCAGTCAGTTCTAATGAGGTGGATGAAACTGGAGTCTATTTTACATAGTGAAGTGAGTCAGAAAGAGAAACACCAATACAGTATATTATATTAACACATGTATTTGGAATTTAGAAGGATAGTAACAATGATCCTATATGCCAGACAGAAAAGGAGACAAAGATGTAAACAACAGAGTTTTGGACTATGTGGGAGAAGACAAGGGTGGGATGATTTGAGATAATAGCATTGAGACATGTGTTTGAATATATGTAATATATATGACCAGTGCAAGTTTGATGCATGAAGCAGGACACTCAGGGAGAAGGCGATGGGACCCCACTCCAGAACTCTTGCCTGGAAAGTCCCATGGATGGAGGAGCCTGGTAGGCTGCAGTCCATGGGGTTGCTAAGAGTCGGACACGACTGAGCGGCTTCACTTTCACTTTTCACTTTCATGCATTGGAGAAGGAAATGGCAACCCACTCCAGTGTTCTTGCCTGGAGAATCCCAGGGAAGGGGGAGCCTCGTGGGCTGCCATCTGTGGGGTCGCACAGAGTCGGACACGACTGAAGTGACTTAGCAGCAGCAGCAGGGCACTCAAAGCTGGTGCTGTGGACAACCCAGAGGGGTGAAGTGAAGAGGGAGGTGGGAAGGGTGTTCAAGATGGGGGGGACACATGTGCACCCATGGCTGATTCATCTCAATATATGGCAAAAGCTACCACAATATTGTAAAGTAGTTAGCCTCCAATTAAAATAAATCAATTAATTTAAAAAAAGATTGACAGAAGTATCAATAACTTCAGATGTGCAGATGACACCACCCTTATGGCAGAAAGTGAAAAGGAACTAAAGAGCCTCTTGATGAAATTGAAAGAGGAGAATGAAAATCATGGCTTAAAAGTCAACATTCAAAAAATGAAGATCATGGCATTGGGTCCCATCACTTCATGGCAAATCAATGGAGAAACAATAGAAACAGTGACAGACTTTATTTTCCTGGGCTCCAAAATCACTGCATATGGTGACTGCAACCATGAAATTAAAAGACACTTGCTCCTTGGAAGAAAAGCTATGACCAACCTAGACAGCATATTATAAAGCAGAGACATTACTTCGCTGACAAAAGGTCGGTCTAGTCAAAGCTATGGTTTTTCCAGTAGTTGTGTATGAATGTGAGTGTTGGACCATAAAGAAGTCTGAGCACCAAAGAATTGATGCTTTTCAACTGTGGTGCTGGGGAAGACTCTTGCGAGTCCCTTGGACTGCAAGGAGTTCAAACCAGTAATTCTAAAGGAAATCAGTCCTGAATATTCTTTGGAAGGACTGATGCTGAAGCTGAAGCTCCAATACTTTGGCCACCTGATGCGAAGTACTGACTCATTAGAACAGACCTTGAAGCTTGGACAGATTGAAGGCAGGAGGAGAAAGGGTTGACAGAGGATGAAATTGTTAGATGGCATCACCGACTTGATGGACATGAGTCTGAGCAGCCTCCAGGTGTTGGTGATGGACAGGGATGCCTGGCATGCTGCAGTCCACGCAGTTGCAAAGAGTCAGATATGACTGAGTGACTGAACTGAACTGAACTGAAGTTCACAAATAAATAGTCTCTGAATGGTTGAACAGTTTCTAAAAAGAAAAATAATTACAAAATATTGGTTACTAAGCTTAAATTTTATTTTTCTCATTTCTTATGCCAGGAGATTAACAAAATATGCAAATAGTTTTGATTAATAATGTGTCAATGTCTGTTTTTGACCTTCAAATTGTTTAAATAAGATAAATGAAGCTGAAAAAAATAACTGAATGGCTTTTACCTTTCTCTCCTTAGGAAGTTTTGTGTCTTGAACAAAAAGAGCAAATTGTTTACCTTAATTAAAGATATTAATGAATGTAGTAGACAATTGTGCTAGGTACAGTAATTGCAAAGTCAGAGGTATGTGAACAGAACAATAAATTTGATTTAATGTTTGTTTATTTTAAAAGTTATTAAAGTTCATTCAGGAGCAGCCAAGATAGTGTAGGAGTATGTGGACATGGAGTACTTCTCTTTCCATGGATGCATAAGGAATTCATCTACAGATGCAACAGCTCTCACAGAACACTGATTGAATTCTAGCAGGAGTCCCTGACCACTGGAAAGGATTATATGGAGACACACATAACTAGGTAAAGCAAAAGAAAGAGGGGAGAAGCGGGGAGGAGAACTAGCAGAACTGGACCTGCCCCTGGGTGGCTGCTGCTGCTAAGTTGCTTCAGTCGTGTCCGACTCTGTGCGACCCCATAGACGGCAGCCCACCAGGCTCCGCCGTCCCCGGGATTCTCCAGGCAAAGAAACACTGGAAGTGGGGTTGCCATTGCCTTCTCCAGTGCATGAAAGGGAAAAGTGAAAGTAGAAGTCGCACAGTTGTGTCCGACTCTCTAGCGACCCCATGGACTAGCCTACCAGGCTCCTCCGTCCATGGGATTTTCTAGGCAAGAGTACTGGAGTGGTGTGCCATTGCTTTCTCTGGCCCCTGGGTGGGGACAGAGCCAAAAAAGAGGAGAGATCTCACAACTGGGAAAATCGGTTGGGACACAGGGGGAGAATTTGAGTCTGTCAGATGGTATGACAATCTGAAAAGAGTGAGAACCACACTGACAACCCATGCCGTGGCCCTACATACCTCAGACAGGGGCCCACCTCCACTGGTGTGGACGGAGCTAGGAGCTGGAGCATGGAGGTTAGAGAGTAACCCTGGGGTGATGACTATTGTTGACTGTCAGGAGATGGCCTGAGGGAAAGGGAGGGACAAAATCTGCAGCAGGGAATGGGTTTGAAGGAAAACTGGATTGGCAACGAAGCAGGACACTACTGCTGATTCACACACAATGAGTACCACTTTAGCTTCTCTCTCCCTACACACCTGCTGCTGGCAGCTAAACAGTAGTAAGGACCTCAGCAAGGATGCCCCTTGGACTGCCTGATGTGCCTAGCAATAGAGAAGCACCAGGCAGGGCAGCCTTTTCATTGCCAGCTGCCAGAGGCTAGAAAAGACTCCTAATAGAGCCATATCTCCTGCACCCAAGGCCACTGGCTTCCCTGCATATTTGGTACTGCCAGGGTCCCCACAATCCAAGTAGCCATGCCACCTCCATGCCATGTCCTCACTGGAACATACCCAAGTCCTACAGGGCAGCCTTGAGGTCAGGCTCCTGCGGATGGTCCATATGCAGAGGAGGGGATAAAATCACAACTGAGCTCCAAGGGCAGAGCAACTAAGGAAGAGGAACAAAAACCTTTCCATCAGCTGAAAATGTTGCAGATTAAATCCACAAAATCAAATAGGTAGAATCTGTATCTATGGAATGGGCTTCCCCAGTGGCTTAGCAGTAAAGTATCCACCTGCAATGCAGGAGATGCAGTAGACTCAGTTTCGATCCCTGGGTCGGGAATCCCTTGAAGAAGGGAATGGCAACCCATTCCAGTATTTTTGCCTGGAGAATCCTATGGACAGAGGAGCCTGGTGGGCTACAGTCCATGGGGTCACAAAGAGTCAGACACGAAAGAAGCGACTTAGCACCCACGCATGGATCCAAGGAATATATTAAAGGACAATGAGTGTTCCCACAAAAGAAAATGTTCTACCTCTAGCAGCTGTGGACATTGGAAGCAAGTACACACAAGAATAAGGTCAGACTAGAGTCTGAGCTTTCTCCTGACAACAGGTTCAGAGACAAGCCCTCCCCTGCATTGGAGAGCCTACTAGCGAGGCTGAGGTTGCGCTGTGTGGTTCAGCAGAGGGCAAAGATGCTGACAGCTGCGATCCTAAATAAAATTTATTGTGATTTTATATTTTGATTGGTTCTGTTGTTGGTTCAGTTTTTGTTTGTTTGTTTGCTTGTTTTGGTTTTGTTTTTCTCTACTGTTGTGATTGTTGTTTTTATTATTATTATTATTACTTTAATTTAGACTTTTGGGATTTTTAAAAATAATGCATTTTAACTCTTTTAAATATTTCTAATTCTACTTTGGCTTTCTGCTGTTGTGGTTTTGTTTGTTTTTTATTCAGTTGTTTAGTTTTTTGGTTCTTTTACTTTGCTTTTTTAATATATATAGATAATTTTTATATACTTCTATTTAAATTTGATTTTCTATTTTTTCACCATTTTTGTTTCTTTTGTGTTTCTGTGCTTTATTTCTCAGTTGGCACTCTGCTTTGGTTTTGTTTTCTGTTTCAGTTGATTTTGTTTTTAATTAGTTGATTGCATTTTTGGTTTCTTTTGTGCACCAGGTCACTCTCTTGTACTTTGCTTTCTTTGCTCTGTTTTGGTTTCTTGTGTATGTGCATGTGTGTGTATGTGTGTGTTCCTTTGATTTTGTTTCTGTTTGTCTGATTTTGCTTTTATCATTTGTCTGTTTTTCATTTTTTGCTTTAGTGGTTTTTTTGGTTTTGTTTTTTTAAATCCATTTTATTGCCATGACACATGGCTTGTGAGGGCTTTGTTCCCTGAAGAGGAGATGGATCTAAGCCTCTGGGGTGGGAGCATAGAGTCCAAGGCACTAGTCTGTGACAGAATCCCTGTCCCCAGGGAGTATTAATCAGTAAAAACCCCCATGAAGGCCTCTACCTGAACCCAAGACCTGGCACCACCTAACAACATACAGGACCCCAGCACTGGAGACTTCAACCAAACAACAAACAAGACAGGAACACAAGCACAGCCATCAACAGACAGGCAGCCCACAGACACCCCAAAATACATCACCTCACACAGCTCTGTCCATCAGAAGGAAAAAAACTCACCTCCTCCCACCAGAACACAGGCAAAAGTCCCTTCCACCATGAAGCCTACACAAGCCATTGAACCAACTTCATTCACTGAGGACAGAGACCAGACGCAAGTAGAACTATGACCCTATAGGCTGAGGAAAGGAGAACTCAAACACAGTAAGTTATACAAAATGAAAAGATAGAGGAACATCATGCAGATAAATGGATAATATTAAAACCCATAAGACCAAATAAACAAAGAGGAAATAGGAAATTACCTGAAAAAGAACTTGGAGTAATGATAGTAAAGATCATCCAAAATCTCAAAAATAGAATGGAGATAATGCAACAATCATTTAATACAT
Organism: Okapia johnstoni; assembly: GCA_024291935.2. NCBI lineage: Eukaryota > Metazoa > Chordata > Mammalia > Artiodactyla > Giraffidae > Okapia > Okapia johnstoni. The sequence goes on along the minus strand of CM044305.1, from coordinate 49,144,483 downwards.
TTAGCTAGCACCTAGAATAAATGAATAAACAAACAGTGACAAACTACACAATTACAAAAATTAAAAATACTCTAGAAGTAATCAATAGCAGAATAACTGAAGCTGAAGAACACGTATGTATGGAATTTAGAAAGATGGTATTGACAATCCTACATGCGGGGCAGTAAAGGAGACACAAATATAAAGAACAAACTTTTGGACTCAGTGAGAGAAGGCAAGGGTGGGATGATTTGAGAGAAGAGCTTTGAAACATGTACATTACCATATGTAAAATAGATGACCAGTGCAAGTTCGATGCATGAAGCAGGGCACTCAAAGCCAGTGCTCTGAGACAACCCAGAGGGATAGGGTGGGGAGGGAGGTAGGAGGAGGGTTCAAGAATGGGGGAACACATGTATACCTGTGGCTGATTCATGTTGATGTGTGGCAAAACCATCATAACATTGTAAAGTAATTATCCTCCAATTAAAATAAATAAATTAAAAAGAATGGATAAGTGATATGGGAGATAGAATAGTGGAAATCACTGCTGAAGAGTAGAATAAAGAAAAAATAATGAAAAGAATTGAGGACAGTCTCAGAGACATCTAAGACAATGTCAAATGCACCAACATTCAAGTGTTTTAGGAGTCCAGAAGAAGAAGAGAAAGAGAAAGGTTCTGAGAAAATATTTGAAGAGATTATAATTGAAAACTTCCATAATATGAGAAAGGAAATAGTCATCAACTCCAGAAAGTGCAGAGTCCCATACAGGATAAACTCAAGGCAAAACAAGCTAAGATACATATTAATCAAATGAACAAAAATTAAACACAAAGAAGAATATTTAAAGCAGGAAGGGAAAAGTAACACGTAACATAGAAGTGAATTTGCATAACATTAACAGCTGATCTTTCAGCAGAAACTCTGCAGGCCCTTCTGCAGAGGGACAGGATATATGTAAAGTAATGAAGGGGAAAAGCCTACAACCAAGATTACTCTGCATCTAGGATCTTATTGAAAATCGATGGAGAAATCAAAAGCTCTACAGACAAGTAAAAGTTAAGAGATCTATAATGTTCTATAATTTTTCAAAAATCTTTAAACTATGGTTTACAACTTTCTCTGCTCTTTTATTTTTTAGTTTATCTTTTAATTGGCAGAAAATTGCTTTACAATGTTGTATTGGTTTCTACCATGCAACAATGCAAGCTAACCATAATTATACATATCACCTCCCCCTATCCAATTCCTCTAGGTCATCACAGAGCATCAGTGCAAAAACCAAACTGGTCATCATTGGAATATCCTGAAAAGATGTTGAGACACCAAATAAAACCATTTCTAACAGGAAAAAGTTAGACATTTTATATGGAATAAAATTATTCGAACAAATGAATAAATGAACATCAGTATGGTGATGGCAGCAATGTTTCATTGAGAAGGAGAGACATACTGCAGAAAACTTGAGAGAGCTCTGGTATTCATTCTTTTTATTCAACATAACAAGTTAGCATCAACCATGGGGCAATAGTGTATATAATGGTGAGAAATAGAAACCCATTCATACTTTCCTAGAACTTACAATCTAGTTAAAGAAACAGTGTAAATGATTAAGGTGGTCATGAAATGTCACTCTGGTAGTAACTAGAAATTATTTTGCTCCATTTCTTATAAGAAACAACTCTTAAAACAAACTACAAACAAAATATGCACGCAGACAAAAAATAATAATCAGTTAGTACTGGAAAAGGTCAGTTTTCATTCCAATCCCAAAGAAAAGGCAATGCCAAAGAATGCTGAAACTATCACACAATTGCACTCATCTCACACGCTAGTAAAGTAATGCTCAAAATTCTCCAAGCCAGGCTTCAGCAATACGTGAACCGTGAACTTCCAGATGTTCAAGCTGGTTTTAGAAAAGGCAGAGGAACCAGAGATCAAATTGCCAATATCCGCTGGATCATCGAAAAAGCAAAGAGAGTTCCACAAAAACATCTATTTCTGCTTTATTGACTATGCCAAAGCCTTTGACTGTGTGGATCACAATAAACTGTGGAAAGTTCTGAAAGAGATGGGAATACCAGACCATCTGACCTGTCTCTTGAGAAACCTGTATGAAGGTCAGGAAGCAACAGTAAGAACTGGACATGGAAAAACAAACTGGTTCCAAATAGGAAAAGGATTACGTCAAGGCTGTATATTGTCACCCCGCTTATTTAACTTCTATGCAGAGTACATCATGAGAAACGCTGGGCTGGAAGAAACACAAGCTGGAATTAAGATTGCCGGGAGAAATATCAATAATCTCAGATATGCAGATGACACCACCCTTATGGCAGAAAGTGAAGAAGACCTAAAGAGCCTCTTGATGAAAGAGAAAGAGGAGAGTGAAAAAGTTGGCTTAAAGCTCAACATTCAGAAAACTAAGATCACGACATCTGGTCCCTTCACTTCATGGCAAATGGATGGGGAAATAGTGGAAACAGTGTCAGACTTTATTTTTGGGGGGCTCCAAAATCACTGCAGATGGTGATTGCAGCCATGAAATTAAAAGACGCTTACTCCTTGGAAGGAAGGTATGGCCAACCTAGATAGCATATTTAAAAGCAGAGACATTACTTTGCCACCAAAGGTCCATCTAGTCAAGGCTATGATTTTTCCAGTGGTCATGTATGGATGTAAGAGTTGGACGGTGAAGAAAGTTGAGCACCGAAGAATTGATGCTTTTGAACTGTGGTGTTGGAGAAGACTCTTGAGAGTCCCTTGGACTGCAAGGAGATCCATCCAGTCCTTCCTAAAGGAGATCAGTCCTGGGTGTTCATTGTAAGGACTGATGTTGAAGCTGAAACTCCACTACTTTGGCCACCTCATGCGAAGAGTTGTCTCATTGGAAAAGACCCTAATGCTGGGAAGGATTGCAGGCAAGAGGAGAAGGGGACGACAGAGGATGAGATGGTTGGATGGCATCACCGATTCGATGGACATGGGTTTGGGTAAACTCCGGGAGTTGGTGATGGACAGGGAGGCCTGGTGTGCTGCTATTCATGGGGTCACAAAGAGTCAGACACGACTGAGTGACTGAACTGAACTGAACTGATACATCCAAAAATTCTCCACTTTTTTGCTGCCAATGGGATACAAAAAATTACTGCCTCCAATCCCACTTTTACATGTCCTTTAATACCTTAGTTTCCGGTTGGCAAAACAGTCAGCTGAATGCTTTCTGGTCCAGGTGTTCAAGATATAGGTCAAAAAAATCACGAATCTACAATACATGTACATTCAAAGTCCTTAACTACTAAATCCCTAGATATCTGTACTATTGAACTGAATATTTTTTTAAATGTGAACTATATCTCAAGAGGATATCACAAAACGCTCAAGACACAGGTGCTGGTACAGAAATTGAGCTAACCCCTATTGGGGAAGAAAGAGTTGAAGCTTCCATTCTTACTGACTATAAGATAACTCATGGACAATAAATTTATCCACATGAATCTAATCTGTGCTTTAATGTGAGTAATATATATGGATGAGTGAGAATTAACACAATTTTAATAAGTATTTAGACATTTTAATGTTAAAAAAAAAAGAGTTAAGAGAATTTAGCACCACCAAAGCAGCTTTACAACAAATGCTACAAGGACTACTCTAGGTGGGAAATACATGAAAATAAAAATAACCACAAAAATAAACCCAAAACTATTGAGGGAATGCCAGCAGGAACACACACAAATACACACGCACACGTGCACATGTGCACACACACACACACACACACACACACACACACACACACATATATATAATTACTTTAAGTGTAAATGGATTAAATGCTCCAAACAAAAGACATAGACTGTCTGAATGGGCACAAAAGTAAGACTCCTATATATGCCATCTACAAGAGACCCACTGTAGACCTAGGGACATACACAGGCTGAAAGTGAGAGGATGGAAAAAATATTCAATGGAAATGGAAAGCCAAAGAAAGCCAGAGTAGCAATTCTCATGTCAGACAAAATAGACTTTCAGATAAAGAATATTACAAGACACAAGGAGGGACAACACACAATACATAATGATCAAGGGTTCAATCCAAGAAGATATGACAAATAAATATATATGCACCCAACATAGGAACACCTTAATATGTAAGGCAAATATTAGCAACCATAAAGGGAGAAATCAACAGTAATACAATAATAGTGGAGGAATTTAATACTCCACTTTCATCAATGGACAGATCATCTGGACAGAAAATTAATACGGAAACACAGGCCTTAAATGACATTTTAGACCTGTTGGACTTAATTGATATTTATAGAGCATTCCATCTCAAAGCAGCAGATTACACATGGTTCTCAAGTGCACACAGAACATTATCCAGGATTGACCACATGCTGGTCCACAAGGCGAGCCTTGGTAAATTAAGATCAAAATTATATCAAAGATTAAAAAATGATAAACCTTTAGCCAGACTCACCAAGAAAGAAAACTCAAATTGATAAAATTAAAAATGAAAAAGAAGCTACAACTGACTCCACAGAAATACCAAGGATCACAAGAAGCTACTATGAACAACTGTATGCCAATAAAATGAACAACCTGGAAGATATGAACAAATTCTTAAAAAAGTAAAGTCTCCCTAGACAGAACCAAGAAGAAACAGAGTACTGAAATTGAATCTGTGATTAAAACCTCCAACAAACAAAAGTCAAGGACCTGACAGTTTCAAAGGTGAATTTTAGCAAACATTTAGAGAATAGTTAACATCTATACTTCTGAAATGATTCCAAAAAATTGGAGAGGAAGGAAATCTTCCAAACTTTTTTCATAAGGTCACCATCATCCTGATAACAAAAGCAAATAAAGATATCACAAAAAAAGAAAATTACAGGCTAATATCACTGATGAACATAGATGCAAAAATTCTCAACAAAATGCTAGTAATCTCTATCAAACAGCACATTAAAAAGATCATACACTATGATCAAGTGGGAGTCATCCCAGGGATGCAAGTATTTTTCAACATCCACAAATTAATCAGTGAGAAACACCACATCAACAAATTGAAGAACAAAAACCATATTATGTCAATAGATGCAGAAAAAGCTTTTGACAAAATTCAGTACCCATTTATGATAAAAACTCTCTATAAAGTGGGAACAGAGGGTACATATCTCAACATAACAAGGGCCGTATGTAACAAACCTATAGCTAGCATCATACTCAATGGTGAAAAGCTGAAAGCATTCCCTCTATGATCAGGAACAACACAAGTATGTCCATTCTCACCACTTTTACTCAACATAGTTTTAGAAGTCCTAAATACAGCAATCAGAGAAGAAAAAGAAGTAAAGAGAATTCAAACTGGAAAAGAAAAAACTAAACTGTCACTGTTTGCAGATTACATGATACTATACATAGAGAACCCTAAAGATGCCACAAGAAAACTACTAGAGTGAATCAATGAATTTGGTAAAGTTGCACATTACAAAATTAATGTACAGAAACCTGTTGCATTTCTATACAATAATAACAAAAGATCAGAAAAATAAATTCAAGAAATTCACTATGGAGAACAGTATGAAGATGCCTTTAAAAATTAAAAGTAGAGTTACCATAAAAATGAAAGCAGCTCAGTCATGTCTGACTATTTGCAACCCTATGGACCTATACCGTTCACGGAATTCTCCAGGCCAGAATACTGGAGTGGGTAGCCATTCCCTTCTCCAGGGGATCTGCCTGATCCAGGAATTGAACTGGGGTCTCCTGCATAGCAGGCAGATTCTTTACCAACTGAGCTATCAGGGAAGCCCAGAGCTACCATACGGCCCTGCAATCCCACACCTGGGCATATATCCAGAGAAAAACATGATCCAAAAGTATTGCATGCACCCAAATATTAATTACAGCACTGTTTACAATAGACAAGACATGGAAGCAACCTAAATGCCCATCAACAGAGGAATGGATAAAGAAGATGTGTTATACATATACAGTGGAATATTACTCAACCATTAAAAAGAATGCAATAATGCCATCTGCAGCAACATGGATGTGTTCAACCCTTGTGACGCTGTGGACTGCAGCCCTCCAGGGTCCTCTGTCCATGGGATTTTCCAGGCAATAATACTAGTGTGGATTGCCATTTCTTTCTCCAGGGGATCTTCCTGACCCAGGAATCAAACCCGAGTCTCCTGCATTGCAGGCAGATTCTTTACTGACTGAGTTATGAAGGAAGCCCAAAAGGGTGTGTTGCCTCCTCATCGAGAAATAGAACCCCGGTTTCCCACGTGACAAGCAGGGATACTCACCACTATACTAACAAGGACCGCATACTCTGAGAAAAACATAATTCAAAAAGACACATATACCACAGTGTTTATTGCATAAAGTATTTACAATAGCCCGGACATGGAAGCAACCTAGATGTCCATCAACAGATGAATGCATAAAGAAACTATGGTACATATATACAATGGAATATCACTCAGCCATACAAAAAAACAAATGTGAGTCAACTGAACTGATGTGGGTGAACCTGGAGCCTGTTTTACAGGATGAAGTAAAGCATAATGAGAAAAACAAATGCCATGCGTAAACACATATATATGTTATCTAGAAAAATGGTACCGATTAATCTATTTACAGGGCAGAAATAGAGATGCAGAATGATCTCTGTTCGTTTCCAAGGCAAACCTTTCAATACCAAAGTAATACAAGTCTATGTGCCAAACACTAATGCTGAAGAAGATGAAGTTTAACAGTTCTATGAAGACCTACAAGACTGTCTAGGGCTAAAACCAAAAGAAAAAGTCCTTTTCATGATAGGGGACTGGAATGCAAAAGTAGGAAGTCAAGAGATACCTGGATAACAGGTATGTGGGACCTTGGAGTACAAAATGAAGCAGGGCAAAGGCTAACAGAGACTTGCCAAGAGAATACACTGGCCATAGCAAACACTGCCTTTCAACAACACAAGAGATGACTCTACACATGAACCTCACAAGATGGTCAATACAGAAATCAGATTGATTATATTCTTTGCAGCCAAAGATGGAGAAGCTCTATACAGGCAGCAAAAACAAGACCGAGAGCAGACTGTGGCTCAGATCATGAACTGCTTATTGCCAAATTCAGACTTAAATTGAAGAAAGTAGGGAAAACCACTAGTCCATTCAGGTATGACCTAAGTCAAATCCCTTATGAGTATATAGTGGCAGTGACAAATAGATTTAAGGGACTAGATCTGATAGACAGATTGCCTGATGAACTATGGACAGAGGTTCGGGACATTGTACAGGAGACAGGGATCAAGACCATCCCCATGGAAAAGAAATGCAAAAAAGCAAAATGGCTGTCTGAGGAGGAATAGCTGTGAAAAGAAGAGAAGCGAAAAGCAAAGGAGAAAAGGAAAGATATTCCCATCTGAATGCAGAGTTCCAAAGAATAGTAAGGAGAGATAAGAAAGCCTTCCTCAGCCATCAATGCAAAGAAATAGAGGAAAACAACAGAATGGGAAAGACTAGAGATCTCTTCAAGAAAATTAGAGATAGCAAGGGAACATTTTATGCAAAGATGGGCTCGATAAAGGACAGAAATGGTATGGACCTAACAGAAGCAGAAGATTTTAAGAAGAGGTGGCAAGAATACACAGAAGAACTGTACAAAAAAGATCTTCACAACCCAGATAATCACGATGGTGTGATCACTCACCTAGAGCCAGACTTGCTGAAATGTGAAGTCAAGTGGGCCTTAGAAAGCATCACTACGAACAAAGCTAGTGGAGGTGATGGAATTCCAATTGAGCTATTTCAAATTCTGAAAGATGATGCTGTGAAAGTGCTGCACTCGATATGCCAGCAAATATGGAAAACTCAGCAGTGGCCATAGGACTGGAAAAGGTCAGTTTTCATTCCAATCCAAAAGAAAGGCAATGCCAAAGAATGCTCAATTGCACTCATCTCACACACTAGTAAAATAATGCTCAAAATTCTCCAAGCCAGGCTTCAGCAATACGTGAACCGTGAACTTCCAGATGTTCAACCTGGTTTTAGAAAAGGCAGAGGAACCAGAGATCAAATTGCCATTATCCGCTGGATCATCGAAAAAGCAAGACAGTTCCAGAAAAACATCTATTTTTCTGCTTTATTGACTATGCCAAAGCCTTTGACTGTGTGGATCACAATAAAACTGTGGGAAAATTCTGAAAGAGATGGGAATACCAGACCATCTGACCTGTCTCTTAAGAAACCTGTATGAAGGCCAGGAAGCAACAGTTAGAACTGGACATGGAACAACAGACTGGTTCCAAATAGGAAAAGGAGTATGTCAAGGCTGTATATTGTCACCTTGCTTATATAACATATGCAGAGTACATCATATGAAATGCTGGGCTGGATGAAGAACAAGCTGGAATCAAGATTTCAGGGAGAAATATCAATAACCTCAGACATTCAGATGACACCACCCTTATGGCAGAAAGCTAAGAGAAACTTAAGCGTCTCTTAATGAAAATGAAAGAGGAGAGTGAAAAAGCTGGCTGAAAACTCAACATTCAAAAAATGAAGATCATGGCATCTGGTCCCATCAGTTCATTGCAAATAGATGGGGAAACAATGGAAACAGTGACAGATTTTTTGGGGGGGGGGGGCCTCAAAATCACTGCAGATGGTGACTGCAGCCATGAAATTAAAAGATGATTTACTCCCTGGAAGAAAATATAAGACAAATCTAGACAGCATATTGAAAAGTAGGGACATTACTTTACCAACAAAGTTCTGTATAGTCAAAGCTATGATTTTTCCAGTAGTCATGTATGGATGTCATAGTTGGACCATAAAGAAAGCTAAGTGCTGAGGAATTGATGCTTTTGAACTGTGGTTTTGCAGAAGACTCTGGAATGCAAGGTGATCAAACCAGTCAATCCTATAGGAAATCAGTCCTGAATATTCACTGGAAGGATGGATGCTGAAGCTGAAGCTCCAATACTTTGGCCATCTGATGCTAAGAACTGACTCATTGGAAAAGACCCTCATGCTGGGAAAGATTGAAGGCAGGAGGAGAAGGGGGTGACAGAGGATGAGATGTTTGGATGGCATCACCAACTCGATGGACCTGAGTTTGAGCAAGCTCTAGGAGTTGATGATGGACAGAGATACCTGGCATGCTGCAGTCCATGGGGTCACAAAGAGTTGGATGCAGCTGATAGACTGAACTGAACTGAACTGAATAATTGGCACTCTCAGGATTGCCAACTGATGACATCAAGCAATTTAAAGTGGAATTTAGTAAAAATGTCTCATGTCATTATTCACGATTGCAGAGATAACCTGGAAAAAATATTAAACCATCATTGGTGGGGTAATTTTAGAGGTATTGCCGAGGATGACCCAAAACATGCCCTACTTGCCAACAAATCAATCCTGGCAAACTGGGAAGGTAGGACGTGGGCAGAAACCAAAAACTCAAAAGCCCTTTAAGCACCTCCAAGTGGATTTCATACAAATGCTTTATGTTACAGGCTATGATATTTTCCAGTTATTTTTTGTTTATTCTTAGAGTGGATTAAAGCTTTCCTTACTAGAGAGCTACAACACTGTAAACAGCCCCCCAACCCCAATGATTCCTTTATCCAACCCACGGAATTCCTATTTATCTATCAACATTGATTCTCATTTTACCAGTATATTATCAGGGAAATATGCAAAATTTTAACTTGTATCCAAATAGTCAAGGGCCTTTTTTTCCACAGTCATTAGGGAGAAAAGAAAACTAACAGAATTCTAAAACTAAAATTAAAGACGTTCTCAGAAATTCTTGAACTTTTCATATCCTAAAGTATTGCTATTACCTTTAATGCATAGGAGATCAACTCTCTCTGGGATCTCAAGTTTATCTCCTTATAAAAAGCAATAGGCCACCCCAAGAATTTTATATTGCAAGCAGATATGATTAATTACCTCAAGAGACTCATGTGACACCGACAAGTATGAGCTCCATTTCTAAAACATGCACAAAAATAAATCGTTATATGATCTTCAAACCTGAGATTTAATCTTTTGGAAAAAACACTGCCCTTTAGGCTTGATGAAAAGGACCTTATCAGATACTGCTAACAATTGACACAGAAATAAAACTTGAAGTTATAGATCCTTACATGCATATTTCCCAGCTCAAAATAGCTACATTCCTCCTTCCTGACTACTGAATATCTATTCTAACTAAAATCTCAACAGGATTCTTACAAATCCCCTGGAACCTATCACTTCTGATAGGGACAGCTTCCCTCTGTTCCCTGGTTCAAGACAGTGGAACAGTTTAGTTTTCTGATTCTTCAACACTGTTTCCTGTCCCTTTACTCTACTACTAATCTGGCCTATTAATCCACTTTGAGGGATTGATTAACTAAACCACTAAGAGATCTCCAAATCTCCCTTATCATTATCCTATTATTTCTGACCCTTATGGTCTTCTACCATTGAAGAGGAATCAAAATTCTCTTATATATTTTCCCAAGATTATAGCTACTAATCACCTCTCACCTGAATTCTATAACAAACATTTAATATCTGTTCCTTTAAATCTTTAAAAAGACAACTTCCTTTTAAAAAGTCCCTTTAGTACTTAACTTTCTCTAACAACACTAATCCAAACCTTCAGTCTTATAAAAATTAAACTTTGACGTCATGTCAGCAAAATGTGGAGGTCATTATAATCCTATCAGCAAGGCCTAGTCAATCAGAAATAGGCTTATATATTAGGGGGATATCTTGGCTATGATTTTGTTCTCTTCAGAGGCACTTCAGTTTGCTTTAAAGAAATGATTCGATTCCACTCAAAGTATCTGTGCATTTCAAGGAACAAAAATTCATCACCCCTATGGTAATAAATTATATTTATGCTCTCAATACAAACTGTGCTCTACTAGGATACTATTTCTTATATGGATAGTAGGCTTATACCTGTCTATGGCACTCTAACATAACTCTTGTTAAAGATTTCCAGATATTTCAGAATATCAGCCCTCCTACTCATACTGTTCATACTGGGGTTATCGAGCCAAGAATACTGCAGTGGTTTGTCATTCCATTCTCCAGTGGATGATGTTTTGTCAGAACTCTCCACCATGACCCATCTGTCTTGTGTGGCTCTGCATGACATGCCTCATAGCTTCATTGCATTACACAAGACTGTGGTCCATGTGTTAATTTTCTTTAGCTTTCTGTGATAGTGTTTTTCATTCTGGAGGCTGTGGGAAAAAGCAAGGGAATTCCAGAAAAACATCTACTTCTACTTTATTGACTGTGCTAAAGCCTTTCACTGTGTGGATTGCAATAAATTGTGGAAGATTCTTAAAGAGATGGGAACACAAGACTACCTTACCTGTCTGCTGAGAAACCTGTATGTGGGTCAATAAGCAAGAGTTAGAACCCGACATAGAACAATGGACTGGTTCAAAATTGGGAAAGAAGTACATTAAGGCTGTATATCATCACCCTGGTTATTTAACCTATATGCAGAGTACGTTATGTGAAATGCCAGTCTGGATGAATCGCAAGCTGGAATCAAGATTGCCAGGAGAGATATCAACAAACCCAGATATGTAGATTATACCATTCTAATGGCAGAAAGCAAAAAAAAAAAAAAAAAAAAAAACCTAAAACTGAAAAGCCTCTTGATGAGGGTGAAAGAGAAGAATGAAGAAGCTGGCTTAAAACTCAACATTCAAAAAACTAAGATAATGGAATCAGGTCCCATCACTTAATGATAAAATAGATGGGGAAAAGGAGGAAATAGTGCCAGATTTTATTTTCCTGGGCTCCAAAATTACTGCAGACAGTGATTGAAACCATGAAATTAAAAGATGCTTGCTCCTTGGAAGAAAAGCTATGACAAACCTAGACAGAAAATTTAAAAATAGAGACATCACTTTACTTTGACTAAAGTTCCATATAGTCAAAGCTATGGTTTTTCCAGTAGTCATATATGGATGTGAGAGTTGGACCATAAAAAAGGCTGAGTACCAAAGTGTTGATGCTTTTTAAATGTGGTGCTGGAGAAGACTCTTGAGAGTCCCTTGGAATGCAAGGAAATCGAACCAGTCAATCCTTAAAGAATCAACCCTGAATATTCATTGAAAGGACTGATGCTGAAGTTGAAACTCCAATACTTTGGCCACCTCATGTGTAGAGCCGACTCATTGGAAAAGACCCTGAGGCTGGAAAAGATTGAGGGCAGGAGGAGAAGGGGGTGACAGAGGATGAGATGCTTGGATGGCATCATCAACTCAATGTACATGAGTTTGAGCAAATTCTGGGATATAGTAAAGGACAGAGGAGCCAGGTGTGCTTCAGTCCAAGGGGCTCCAATGAGTCAGACATGACTTAGCGACAGAACAACAACTGATGTACTTGGGTGGTGAGTGAGAGAAAGAAGCCACTAAAATTATGCCCAGTTATCTTTGACATGAATAATTGTATTAATAGATGGAGATACTATTTATTAATAGGAGGAAGAACATATTTAGACTGAGATAGGAAATAAATCAAGTGCTTGGTTTTAAACATGTTTATTTTGAGATGCCAGAGTCTTTCAGATGGAGATGTTAAATGGGTAGTTGGATTAGTAAATCTGGAGCTCAGAATATATGTATGGGCTGAAGAGAGAGATTTCAAATTTTTTTGACAAAAAGATGCCTTTTAAAGCCATGAGCATGTATGAATCTCCAGGGAAGAACATGTATAGAAGAGACAGAAAGGGCTTAAGACTGATTTCTAAGGAAAGTCCAGTAATAACCAAAAGACGAGATGAAGAACAAATAGCCAAGAGGCAGAAGGAGAACTAAGATATTGTCCTGGGAAGAATTTCAATGAGTAAAGACTGGACACTGGCGTCAAATGTAACAGAAAGGAAAAATAGAATCAGCACTGAAAAGTGTTATTGGTTTTAATATCACTGAGGTACTTGGTGACCTTGGCAAGAGCAACTTTTGTTAAGTGATAGGAAGGGAAGCCAGATTGTAGTGGTTTGAGGTGTGAGAGAAGGTAAGGAATTTGAGACTTTGAGAATAATCAATTCTCTCAAAAGCCTTCCCTTGTGGCTCAGACGGTAAAAGCGTCTGCCTACAATGTGGGAGACACGGGTTGGATCTCTGGGTTGGGGAGATCTCCTGGAGAAGGAAATGGCAACCCACTCCAGAATTCTTGCCTAGTAAAATACCATGGACGGAGGAGCCTGGTAGGCTACAGTCCATGGGGTCGCAAAGAGGTGGACAAGACTGAACGACTTCACTTTCTTTCAAAAGCCTTGGTTGGCTATGTACAGAAGAACAATAGAGCAGGAACTAGAAGTGGCTAGAGAGAGAAGAGGATGAGAAGGAAATATTGGTTGAGGGAGAATTTTTTTTTAAGATAGAAGATATTTGAGTATGTTTATAGGACTTCAGAGAAGTGGTCAGTTTAGAGGGAGCTACTGAAAAATATAACAGAAGGAACACAGTCACACTGATTAAATATTTTAATTTTTTTGCATTAGTACCTGCCACCCCATTCATACTGAGATTGCCTTAGTTGAAGTTTTTATAATTTCTCACTTGTATTATCTGCAACCATCTTCTAACTTGTCTTTTTGTTTCCAATAATCCATTCTTTCAAAACACCTCTCTATAAGGAGTTCCCAGAGAATAGAACTGTGGTCTCATGAAGGTCCCTGAGATTATTTTAGGGTGTCCCTTCTTCCCTGGTGGTTAAGTTGATGAAGAATCTGCCTGAAATGCAGGAGACCCAGGTTCAATCTCTGGGTTGAGAAGATTCCCTGGAGAAGGGAGTGGCAACCCACTCCAGTATTCTTGCCTAGAGAATTCCATGGACAGAGGAGCCTGGCAGGCTACTGTCCATGGGGTCAAAAAGAGTAGGACACGACTGAGCGATTAACACTTTCACTTTGAGGTCAAAACTATTTTCATAATGATACTTAGTTTTAGAGATAGTAAAGTTTTTAGTATTTTGTATTAAAGTCATTTACCTTTTTCATTGTGTGGTTATTTGCATGGCTGGTACCTTAGCATGCATAAAAATTTCATAAAATTAAATGGTCACTAGATTCTTCATAACCACTAACTCACAGAAAAATTAAAATAGGGCATTTTCACTTTTAAAATGTCCTTGATTAAGCAGCAAAAATATTCATTTTATTAAATCTCAATCCTAGAGTATGTAACTTTCTAATATTCTATGTGACAAAAGGGAAATTAATCATAAAACATCTCTGCTATACAACAAAGTATGATGGTTGTCTCAGGGAAAGCACTTGTGAGTAGTGGGCTGAACTAGATGCTTTTTTCAAAGAACATCATTTTTAATTGACAGAGCAACTGAGAGATAAACTATGCTTATTCAGACTTGGGTATTTGGCAGATATTTTCTTTAAAATGAATGATGTGAACCTGTCACTTTAAGGAAAACAAGTGACAATATTTGTTGTCAATGATGACATTTAAGTTTTCAAGTGAAAATTGGAATTTTAGAAAATTTTTATCTTCCACTATGAGCTTGAGAGTTTCCCACAACACTTTTGATAAGATCAATGGTATTATTAACACAGTCTTTTAAAATTAGTGTATGATGAAATGTATATGCAGGATTTGTGTTACTAAGTGGACTAAAAGTTTTCCAAATGACCAAGACATGGCGCTACAAAATCATTCCTGAGTAAATGATTCATTCAAAGTACAATATAGATCAATGGATTGTAATATCATAGAATATGCAAAGTTCATTAAGATAGTTTTTGGATCCACATTGTAACTAAAGTTTAAAAAACTATACTTGTGGAGTTTTGGTGTAGTATTTTGACAGTCTACAGTCCATAGGGTAGCAAAGAGTTGGACACGACTGAGCATGCATGCACAAAGATTATCCACATGCCTGAGTGAGGCCAGATTTTCTTTATTTCCTTCAAATAAAATGACATCATAATAGAATGAATGCAGAAACAGCCACTAGAATCTGGCTGTCTTCTACTAAACCATAGAGAAAGAGTTTTAGGAAAAATCTGAAATGATACCATTCTTCTCACTATGTTTTATTTTTGGAAAATATATGAAGCTTTTGCACAGCAAAGGAAACCATAAACAAAACAAAAAGACAACCCTCAGAATGGGAGAAAATATTTGCAAATGAAGCAACTGACAAGGGATTAATCTTTAAAATATAAAAATAACTCATGCAGCTCAATATGAAAAAAAAAAAACAACAAATAACCCAATCAAAAATGGGCAGAAGATTTAAATAGACATTTCTCCAAAGAAGACATACAGATGACGAAAAAGCACATGAAAAGATGCTCAACATCATTAATTATTAGAAAAATGTAAGTCAAAACTATAATGAGGTATCATCTCACACCTGGCAGAGTGGCTATCATCAAAAAATCTACCAACTATAAATGTTTGAGGGGGTGGAGAAAAGGAAATCTTCCTATTAATATATTGTTGGTAGGAATGCAGAGAATAGTATGGAGGTTTCTTAAAAAGCTAACAATACAGCAGCCATATGAGCCAGCAATCCCACTCCTGGGCATAAACCAGAGAAAACCATAATGCAAAAAGATACATACTCTGGTGGATTCATGTTAATGTATGGCAAAACAAATACAATATTGTAAAGTTAAGAAATAGATAAATAAACTAATTTAAAGAAAAAATTTTTTAAAAAGATACATACTCTGAAATTTATCAGAAATGTATACTTATCTAATAGTCCTTTCTATGAATCTTCTTTTTAATCATTATGGCTTACAACAATTTAGTAAATTATATTTTTAAGTAGATTTAAAAAAAAAAGATACATACACCTCAGTGTTCATTGAATCACTATTTACAATAGCCAAGACATGGAAGCAACCTAAATGTGCATTAAACAGGGGAATGGATAAAGAAGATGTGGTACATATATACAGTGGAATATTACTCAGCCATTTAAAATAATGAAATAATACCATTTACAGCAACATGGATGGACTTAGAGAGTGTCATACTGACTGAAGTCAAACAAAAACAAATATCATATGATATCACTTACATGCAGAATCTAAAAAAATGGTATGAATCAACTTATTTATAAAACAGAAGTAGAGTTACAGATGTAGAAAACAAATTTATAGTTACCAGGAGGTAAGAGAAGGAGGGATAAATTGGGATGTTGGGATTGACAGATACACACTACTATACATAAAATACTAATAAGAACCTGCTGTATAGCACAGGGAACTCTCTACTCAATACTCAGTAATGGCTTATGTGGGAAAAGAATCTGTAAAAGAGTGGATATATGTATCTGCATAACAGAGTCACTTTGCTGTACACCTGAAACTAACACAACATTGTAAATCAACTATATATTTTTAAATAAAAATGTTAATATACATTGGTTTAATATTGCTTTTATTGGAGTATAAATGTATTATTATTTTTTCAATGAAGCAACGAAAATTTTTAAATTTCCCAGTTTTAATTTGCAATATGGTAAACATTAATAGATATCAACCACAACATCAAAGCCTCTTTGAAGTCCTCAGTAATTTTTAAGAGTATAAGTGTGATACTGAGATCAAAACATTTGAGAACAATTCCCCTATACTACCCATGTCATCTACCTGGTTGTTAAGTTTTAATGGCCTTCAAGAATTCAAAGCCCTTTATAGACAGGCCTAAAGCTTCCTTTTATGTCTCATTTCATGTCACTCCCCTCCATGCACTGCTTTTCACACAGCAGCTGCACCTGTATCAGGTAACTTGCTAGTCCTTCCATTTGCCATTCTCATTCTTACCTCTATGCCTAGGACCTCTAGTCAATTCAAACATCATATTTCTCTGGGTCCCCCTTCCCTACGTGGCAGATTTATTGATCTCTTCTTACTTTCTCCAATGTACTCTATGAGGTTTATTTCATAACTGTCTTTTTCCTCATTTTTGCAAATAACAAAACTGAAATCCATAGAAAAGAAGGAGACATCTAAGTTCCAAAGCAAGTGAGTGGCAGAGCTAGAGCCTAAATTCTCACCATTCTTTTCATACTTCCCTTCATGGAAGCTAATACAGAGAGCAGAAAATATTGAAGGCTCTGGAGAGAAGGAGAATTAAGTTGAGCTTTAAAAAAATTCTGGGTTGGAACATTCTTAAAGGAAGTAACACTTGACTTTGGCCTGGTCTAAGAGCAATCAATCTTTAACCATGTTGACAAAGATGAAAAGCAACTCATGGGACATATTCTTATCCTTTTTAGCTTCTTCAGTTCCATCCACACCATCCAGTCATTATCCTTAAATGAAACGTCTGAGGGGCCTGCGGACACTCAGGAGGCCATCTGAAAAGTACTGCTCCCATCTGAAGAAGACTAATTGAACTGATGTTCTGTTACCACTGCCTGTTACACACACTGCCGTTATTTGGCTCTCTAGGCCTGGAAAAAAACACTAGGAGAGGCCTGCATGTGTGCATGCTCAGTAGCTTCAGTCATGTCCAACTTTTTGAGACTCTATGGACTGTAGCCTGCTAGACTCCTCTGTAGGATTCTCCAGGCAAGAATACTGGAGTGGGTTGCCATGCCCTTCTCCAGGAGGTGAAGCCTAAAGCAATATTTGGAATTTGGTGAAAAATGTAATTGTCTGTTTCAGAGAACTTTGCTTTTCCCATAATTTTTCAAATGGCATATATTGGGAATATTCTCTTTGGATAAAATTTGTTTTAAAAGCTTTTGTTAACTGTCAAGAGATAGTTTCTGTGAGGCCTCCAAATGAAGCTAACTCTAAAGAGTGCTGCTTGTTCTATAGCACCTGCCTAGTTAGGAAAGGTTGCCCCAGGGACAGGGGTCTAAAGGATGTTAATGAAAATTAATTTGGTGTCTGGATGTCTTGAAGACACTGTCCTATGGTAAAGCTTCTAGGGTGGAATTGATTCGGTCAGTTTAACCCATTTAATTGGGGTACATTTGAGCCATACCTTGTGCAAAGAGCTTGAAATCCAGAGTTGAATAAAACTAAGCTCATACCCCTGAAAAGTTTATATTCTCTTCAGGAAATCAGACAAAAATACATAGTATGCATAGTATAATGCATAGTATTATAAATGCTAAAATCAGTATGATTGGAGAAGGAGTGACTATAATGAAATGGAAAAGGCTTTTTTTCAATACTGAAATGGAAGTGAAAGTGGCTCAGTCATGTGCAACTCTTTGTGACCCCACAGACTATACAGTCCATGGAATTCTCCAGGCCAGAATACTGGAGTGGGTAATCTTTCCCTTCTCCAGGGGATCTTCCCAACCCAGGGATCAAACCCAGGTCTTCCGTATTGCAGGTGGATTCTTTACCAGCTGAGCAACAAGGGAAGCCCAAGAATACTGGAGCGGGTAGCCTATCCCTTCTCCAGGGGATCTTCCTGACCCAGGAATCGAACCGGGGTCTCTTGCATTGCAGGCAGATTCTTTACCAACTGAGCTATCAGGGAAAGACTAATGAAATGAAGCCCATTATATTTTTATAATGAAATGGAGAAGGAGTGGCTATAATGAAATGAAGAAGGTGAGCAGGACCTTAAGATGAACAGATATTCATTGGTTCACAAAATATCATTACAATTTTAGGGAACCAAATATGAAAGGCATGGATGTAGGAAAGCTGAGCTTACTTAATAGTTATTCTTTGGCTGTCATCTGCCACCTCTAAATCCATTCTCTGTCATTATCTTTCCTCCTCTGTGTTCCAAGAAGCTAATCTTGTGATTGTATTAACTTGTCTGATGGCTTCTGGCTGGGTTTGACTAACGAGAGACACTGACAGGTCAAGAGCGGGAGGAGAAGAGGTCTTGCTATTTCTTCCTCACTACTTTACTGATCTAGTTCTCATTTCTGACACTGACTGGAATTTTCCCCGATTATAGTTCCTACTAGGAGCTTCTTCACATCTCCAGCTCTCTCTAGTTGCTGGTAACACTTTCCCATTTATTTACTCCTCCAGTTCAAACGTGTAATGGCTTCCTGTCATTCCTAGACCTTGAATGCGTCACCATGTCTTGTTGATACCACTAACCCTGCCTGCAGTTTTGAAAGTTATCAATTTAATTCCTGCAGGACCATTGAAAATGTAACTGAGAACATTCACAGGTCCAGTTTTCACAGAATTTAAAGTGTGTTACTGGGGAGAACAGGAAAAAGATGAGGCAGAGTCTACATGGCAGAGTCTTGTATGACTCTTTTCATGAAAGACTTTGTGAGTAGGTCATGAAGAGCCTTTATGAACCAAATTTGTTCTCAGTTGGGAACTCCTGAAGTTTGTTGATTTGTTACACAGATGAGGCCAGAATTAAGAGCTACAATTTACTGAATATTTTATGTGTGCCAGACATTTTATCTTCATTAGCTCATTGAGTCTTCACAACTCTTAAAGGTGAGCATTTATTGATCTCAATTTTACAAGTGAAAAAACTAAGTCTCAGAAAAGAGAAATAACTTGTCTACTGGATTGCTAATGAGTAGAAGAGGAGGATTTGAACTTGTGCCTGCTTAAGTCTAGCATTTTGGTGCTTCACTAGACCCAGTTGTATGATAAATTAGTCTATATGACCTTTAGAGTGTCTTTCAGCCCTATAACTTCATACTCTATGGGACAAGAAAGGTATCTCCACCTAAGTTCATTGGCCCATCCATTAACTAAAGGTGCTGGTGGTACCTTGTGGGGTACATGCAGGAGTGTGAATGAGACTTCTTGGTTGGGCACAATGCCTTCATTTCCTGCAAATGTCCCTCTGCTGCCATGTCTTCCCCATGTATGTGCAGAAACAGAACCATATAGCTAAATAATTCTGACAGAATTCTGTATTTAGAAATGCCAGTTATATCAGCTCTTCTGGTGGAAATATAGCACTCCAGCAGAAGTGAATGCCACCTATAATGCCTACCAGTGTTTGCTTAGTTTAACTCTGGCACAGTCTAAGTTGATGTGGCTATTGAGTTTGGATATTAAATCAGTTTGGTATCAAGTCTTAGGAAAATGAAAAGAAAAATCAACTTGGAATACCTACTCTGGGCTGAACACTTTCCATTTATTCCTTACTACAACCCTGAGAGGCATGTGCCATCATCCTCATGTTACAGGTGAGGAAACTAAGGCTTAGGAGAAATGATTTGCCAGAGTGTAAAGTAGCTAACAAGTGTCAGAATAAGCATTGGAATTCAGATGCTTATTGACTTCTAAAGCCTATATTTTTCCTACTGTATCACATGAGCAGTACAATATACTGGTTAAAACCTCAGAATTGAAAACTTGGTTTTGAATCCTGGTTCCTCCACTTCTTAGCTATATGACCATGAGCAAGTCATGTATAACCTTTCTGTGTCTCAATAGCATCTACCTCATAGTATTGTTGTAGGATTAAATGCATTAATATTTGTAAACCACTGAGAAGAATGTCTGACACAAAGTCAATGGCATATATTTTTAAAATATAGGGCCATTTCTATTCCTTTAAAATCTTTTGATTCTTCCATTATTGGGCCTGGAGAAGAAAAGAAAGGAACTAGATCAGGAGGCAGATTCTCCCAGAAGGAAATCAGCTTTTCTCCTAAACCTGGAGAAAGACTAAGGCTAATGGCTGAACTAGAGAGACCTAATCTGCAAAGCTTGGGAGAAAGTATATGGTTTCTCTGTCTTGTGAATTTCTGTGCCCACCCTCCCTTGTTCCCTCACTGCAGCTTGATGTTGCTTAGCTAGCTCTCTCTGGCCTCCATTTTACCTTCATATCTGGAAATGGCTGCTGAGATGATAGCAAGAATGGAGATACTCATCTGGAGGATTGGAACTTTGACTATAGATTATGAAAGCAGGGCTTGAGAATCATAACACTATCTGGCTCAAAACAAACAAACAAACAAACAAACCCAGAAACTTACATATGTTTCAGATTCCTTCACACTAGAGTCAAATTAGCAAGGGAAGAAAGTTCCATGGTCATACCTTCTTGACCCAGAAATGATAAAGATATACATCCTGCATAGATGTGTATATGTCTACGGATACCTTAGGGTTTCCTGGAAATCTGGGGTGGGAAGGAAGGAAAGTATGATCTCCACTTACCACTGACAACCCTTCTGTGAGTGGGGTAAAGCTGATGATCACTAGGGAGACTCTCACTGCCCTGTACAGGTATGATTTCCATCATTATGGTCTGGGTATTTGTTATTACCCTTTGCTCAGTCAAGGATCTTGCACTCCTGAATATGATTTGTGGAGCTTCTTTATTCTCTAAGGCTGCCACCAACCTAATGCTTCTGACTGACTGAATGCACACTTAAATGCCCAATAGTTACATTGCAAAGGGAGAAAAGTATTATTTCTTGTGTTAGACACACCTGGGGGCAAATCCTAGGACCACCAATTAATATCTGTGTGATCTAAGGTAAGTTATTTAACCTTAGAGCTTCAGTTTTCTCACATCTAAAATTAAGATAATACTATCTTTCCCATGACTGTTGTGAGGAATATATAAAAAAGTGTAAAAGTTTTAGCAGAGGACCTTTCCCTCCCCCATTGCCCAGTTCTTTTTCTCAGCTCCCAATCAGCATCCTAAAACTTTCAGGGCTTTGAAAATGTAAGTTAATTCTATAAATTCAGAGCCCATCCTTCCCACTAACTAAGCTCCATAATCCCTTCTCATTTAGAATTGCTTAGGCTATAACCTGTAGAATGACTGTCTAGGCCTTACATGGATCTGAGGCACACTCATTAAAGCTTCAGTTAGCCCCATGGTTATTTCATCTCCTTGGGGCTATTGAATGCAGTTGATATGGCCACATCTAGTGGTGCTTTTCACATCTTAATCAGAGATTTAGGTATTTGTTACAATTTTCTGGCAGATGGTTATAAAGTATCTTGAGCAAGGGATGCTTTGTCTAATTCACACAAAGTCTCCATATAAGCTATAAGTGGTCCTTCACCTTTCCTATCACAACTTGCTTCAGGTACTGCTCACAACCTTATTTACTCTTTCCTTGCTCCACCTCCAGCATCACAGCAAAAGCAATGAAAAGTTCTTTCTTGAAAACTGGTTCAACACTAGGTACTGAAGTCTTCTGTGTTAGAGAACGTTTTAGTAATGAAAATATGCTTTGTATAGGCTTAGGAGTCCATTTCTATCTAGGCTTTTACCTTTTGCTCTCTATGAAACTTTGAGCAAGTAACAATCTTTCTGTATTTCAAGTCTTTATAGCTAAAATGGAACTAAAATGAGGTGGTTAAAAGGCTCAAATGAGGCAATGTATAGAAAATGTATGCATGGGGAACACATGTAAACCTATGGCTAATTCATGTCAATGTATGGCAAAAACTACTACAATATTGTAAAGTAATTAGCCCCCAACTAAAATAAATAAAGTTATTAAAAAAAATAAAAAAATAAACAACAAAAAAAGAAAGAAAATGTATGCAAAGTGCCTGTCCAATTGTAGTATGTTTTTTAACCCATTACCATCCTCTTTTGCCAGATCTACCGTGAAGGCTCAAGGATTCAGGCCTCTCCCAGCTATGCTTGACACACAATAAGTGTTGAACAAGTTTATTTCCTTCCCTTGTTCCCAGGGGACACTCACTTCCATTATGGGGCTTGTTTCAATTCCCATGCCCTGAATTCTAGAAGGACATATTATGCAAAGGTTCTGGATCAGATTCTTATAAACTGTTCACTTGTGGTCAGGACTAAGTCCGTTTTCCGCTTTGTCACAGTGCAACCAGTTTGGCTACTTAGCTGCCTATGTTTCTTTCCCAGAGCTCTTCAAATTCATTGAAAGAATCTTTACATCCATATCCAAAGGTATTTTGTGATGTCTTATTCACTTCAGGGAAACTAATGTGATTTCTTGCTGGATATGAATGTACCCTGGACAGCCAAGAGGTAAGACTAATTTCTAATTAAGTGTGAAATCAGCCAGCAGCAGGATAGTGCTTATCTTGTATATCTCCTTCAAGACCCACCCACTTGCTCACTGAAGACGTGAGGAAACACAATAAGAACTATTGTAATGACAATAAGAGTGAAAAATGTAGAGGAACAGAGAGTAAGGAGTGTGGGAAAAACAGCTCCTCCACAGAAGAGTATAAGTGGTCTTCATGAGGGTGAAGGTACCTAAGCCACATAACCAGGAGTTTAAAGGCCATAGGAGGAAGGAGTATCTATTCCTCAAGTCATAGGACTGCTTCAGGAACGCTTCATAGACATGACTGTTGGAAACTGTACAGGGCAGAGTAGTGGGACTGGATTATTGACATGAAACTCCTGCATGAGAGAATAAGTATTTTGGGGAAACTGAACCATGCATGAGGGCAGGTTCCACAGGGTGATGGGGATCGGGGTGGCTAGTTAGAGGGCCAATGAACATGAATATTTCCAGACAATCATTTCACTATGCTGAAGAATTCAAGAATCAAGTGATAGTTAATATTTGGGAAGATTTTGAATGGCAGAGTATGTTCCACTAGCCCTGAATAGGTATAGAGAAAAATCCATTCTTATATAGCCACTAAGGCAGCCACTGCTATTGTTGTTGCTGCTGCTGCTACTACTACCACCACTGGTTAATATTAACTGAGCATTATTTAAGGGCCAACCATGGTTATTTTGGTAAAGTAACTTGCCAATGGTGATTGAGGCATGGATATGGATAATGGTGTTTGAGTTCCTTTCAGGGGGGTTAGAGGCCAGGGCTAGCAAAGGAGACATGGAGAATAGAGGATCTCAACTTCTACTGAGTCCCTCTAGATCTCAAGCTCAGAAAGGAGACAGAATTCTGAGTATTAAGGGATGGTAGCAGGGGTGAAGAAGAGGTGAGTGACAGGACTGAGGTTGTCCATACCCTACCTATCTCATATCATGATAGCTCTGGAAATTATAGTATAGTGACACCTGCCAGCATCATGGTACCTAGATGGAAAAAACTGAGGAAGTAGAAATAAGGAATAAATCCAGGGCTGACAATATGAGTGGAAACTTAGTTCCCACAGTCTTGTCAAATTCTGGGAAATGTAAGGTATAGTGAAAGTCATTGGGTAGCCCTGTTCTCCAGAATCAGGAAAATTCTTTGTTGCAGCCTTAATTTCAGGCACTTTTGGGGGGCAAGCTCAGGGCCTGGGTCTTCAAGAAATGGGCTTCATAGAGTTTCAGAGGAAATGATACAACTTGAATGCACACCACAACAGGGAGGCCCACCTGTCTCATGGGGAATCACTGGAAATATTACCCTGCAGAGGGTATTCCTGGGGCTGACCCATGGAATTAATTAATTTATTTTAATTGGAGAATAATTAATTAATTTATTTATTTTTTAGAAGAATTAATTTATTTTAATTGGAGAATAATTACTTTACAATGTTGTGATGGTTTTTGCCATACATTGACATGAATCAGCCATGGGTGCACATGTGTACCCCCATCCTGAAGCCCGCTCCCACCTCTCTCCCCACTCCATCCCTCTGGGTTGTCCCAGAGCACTGGTTTTGAGTGCCCTGCTTCATGCATGGAACTTTCAACTGTTCACCTATTTTACACATGGTAATATACATGTTTCAATGCTATTCTCTCAAATCATCCTACCATTGCTTTCTCCCACAGGGTCCAAAAGTCTATTCTTTATATCCGTGTCTCTTTTGCTGCCTTGCATGTAGTAACAGTCCTTCGTTTTTTTAAAAAACATTGGTATTTTTGCTGCACTAGGTATTCGTTGCTGCAAAGGTTTTTCCCTAGTTGCAGTGAGCAGGGACAACTCTCGAGTTGTGGTACACAGGCCTCTCATTGTGGTGGCCTCTCTTGCTGTGAAGCACAGGCTATAGTGAGTGCAGCCTTTAGTAGCTGTGGTGCATGGGCTCAGTAGTTGAGGCTCCCAGGCTCTAGAGCACAGGCTCAGTAGTTGTGGTGCACAGGCTTAGTTGATCTGTGGCATGTAGGATCTTCCCAGATCAGGGACTGAACCCATGTCTAGTGCATTTGCAAGTGGATTCTTTACGAACGAGCTATCAGGGAAGTCCCTGGACCAACCCATCTAGACCCCACCTACCTGGACTGACACGCTCCTTTTCTTCCAGCCTCTGAGAAAATGTTGGGCACCTTCATTTTGCACTCCATTGGTTCCATGTGTGCGTGCGTGCTCATTTGCTTCAATCGTGTCCAACTCTGTGTGACCCTATGGGCTGTAGCCTGCCAGGCTCCTCTGTTCACAGGATTCTCTAGGCAAGAATACTGGAGTGCGTTGCCATGCCTCCTCCAGGGATCTTCCTGGCCCAGGGATTGAACCCGCATCTACTGCATTGCAGGAAGATTCTTTACTGCTGAGCCATTGGGAAAGCCCCCAACTGACCCCATAAAACACAGCAAGTCTCTGATTCCTTCAGGATACTCAACTGTGCTGACTTGGGTTATCAGAATGCCAGGGCTCTGAGGGCAAGCTTAGAGCATCAAAGGTGCAGGGGACATTAATTTGACTTTTATGTCTCCTCTAGGAGAATTTTCCCAGTCTTGTAGAAGACACAGGGAATTAGTTAAGAGAATGGTCTCAGTTTGTGGGCTTCCCAGGTGGTGCTAGTGGTAAAGAAACCACTTGCCAATGCAGGATACATAAGGGACGTGGGTTTGATCCCTGGATTGGGAAGATTCCCTTGAGGAGGGCATGGAAACCCGCTCCAGTATTCTTGCCTGGAGAATCCCATGGACAGAGAGTCCTGACAGGCTACAGTCCATAGGGTTGCATAGAGTCGGACATGAGTGAAACAACTTAGCACGCATGCACAAAGTCTGAATTTGAATCCTGAATTCACCCTTTTCTGGCTGAGGGAATGTGAGCAAATTATGTAGCTATTCTGTGCCTCAGTTTTCTCACCAGTAAAATGAGGCTAATGCCAGTACTTACCTCATAGGAATATTATCTGGACAAATTCAGTAAACTCATGCAAAGCACTAAGGCGCACATTTGGCATATAGCAGATGATGGCACACAGTAATGAATCTTCCTGCAATGCAGGAGACCTGCATTGGGTTAGGAAGATCCCTTGGAGAAGCGAATGACTGCCCACTCCAGTATTCTTGCCTGGAAAATTCCATGGACAAAGGAGCCTGATGGGCTACTAAGTTTGTCGTCTTTTGTTACAGCAGCAATAGAAAATTAATACAGTGGTTTTGTGCCTCACTTTGTACATGTCAAATGAAGGCTTAATACCTTGTCTTACCTACTTTATGGGTATGAGAACAAAATGATGGACATAAGTGTGGTCTGCAGAGTTACAAGTTATAAAGCTGTTAGGATATTCTCTGGTAGGGAAAAAATTGATCTGTTTTGAAACAACTGGATTAAAGCAATTAAAAGCTTAGAGCTCCTGACATTTCCCAGGAGAAGTGCTGAGGATTTGGAGGGCTGCTTCTCTCCTAGAGAAGTATTACAGCATAGGTGAAATCAGAAAACCTAGGTACAAGTCTATTTCCTATCTGTGTGACCTTGGGCAAGTTATGTTATCTCTCTGAGCCTCAATAAAGAAATGAGTGTGAACATGTGATGGAAACAAAGTACTCAGATGGAAGGCATATTCATCCTTCCCAGTGTGTGCCTTACTGCTGGAAGCAGAGATCTTGATTCTGGTAAACTAGTCACCCAAAGAAAATAGAGTTGAAAGACCCTTGGGGTGGTACACTGAGCACCCTGTTTTCTGCCATTGGCTTTGGCATGTGACCTTAGATCAGTTCTTTCTCCTCTCTGAGTCTGTTTCTCCATTTTAAGAGGTTAGATTATAACTAGTTGTTTTCAGTTAATGAGCATCAGAATCACCTGGAGAGATGCCAGGTGGAGGATGAGCAAGAGTCTTCTCTTTTACAAGTCTCTCCCACCCCAATAAACTACCCCCCAACCCCAAATTAGAGGAGTTTTATTAAATTTTGTAAAGTATGCTCTATTCAGGATATAAGAGTTGATTTCCAAGTATGTGGTTTGAAGCAGCTGGTTCTCAAAGGAATATGGATGCCTTGGTTATACATTAATTAAAATATTTGCCAATTTCAAATCGGTTAACTAGAGTCATGTTCCTCCCAGTTTCTTGTAATTTCCATTAATGTAGCTTTGTCATGACTGTGGTATTTCCTCTCAGAATACTCCTTCTCATGTGAACTAAGATACTAATCTCTGGGCATACAAAACCCGGTAGAACTGTCCATGTTTGCATTACAAGATTGACTGTAGTTAAAATCCACAGCTGAGAATAACTGAATGTCAAAACTGAAAATACCTTTTGAGACTACCTGGTTTAAAGGCAGACAATTTAGGGGAGACTTGCTCCTCACTACAGACAGGGAGTGAGGAGTAAGTCTGGACCCCCAACACTCTTGAATGAACTCTTTACAATGCTCAATGTTGCCTTTCTACTGCTTTTAATGCTCAGAGATTTGAAACTCAGGTAACTTTCAGTCTTAAGGTGGTTTCACTATTCTTTGAAGTAGAAAAACTTCATTTATATTTCATCAAAGTATAAGACCATGTACAAAGCAATGTAAGAAGCAGGCAGCTATGGACAAAATCTTTGTAAACATTTCCAACATACCAGATTGGCCTTATCTACCATTTTTGGTCTTTACCTCACCAAGATATCTCCCTCCTCAACCTACTTTGCTATCTCCAATGGCTCACAATCCGTGCTTCTCAAATTTTAATGTGCATAGTTATCTCCTGCATATCTTATTAAAATACAAATTCCAATTTCAGATGTCTGGGATGGGGCCCAGGAATCTGTATTTCTCATAAGCTCCCAGGTAATACTGATGCTGAGGCTGATTATGGACCATATTTTGAGTAGCAAGGCTTGCAGTTGTTGTTAGTCTCATTTCTAAACATCATCTCTACTTACTGTCAGAATTCCTTTACCACTTGGAGTAGTGTGCTATATTATAAACAGGAATGCTCTTGTAGCTTCTAGTGCTGGGTTTTTAATCAATCCCTAACTGTATGACATTGGGCAAATTATTTATCATCTTCCTGAGCCTCAAGTTTTCTTATCTGTAGAATGGGGGTGCCACTTTCACACAGTGATGTTGTGAGGCCTTAAGGAATAACTGGACTTGTTGCAAAGTAGACTGTAGATGGAGATTCCTAGGTACAAACAGATTCTGGGCCCGATATTTCCTTAGAATTACAGAAGACAACAGGAACAATGATTGGATCATGCATAGTATGCTCAAAGATTGTTTCCATGACAAAACTGCAGATAGAGGCCATTAATACTAGACAGTCTGTATACTTTATTAAAAGTCATGTGAATGTACTCCAGGATCTAATTCTTTTTCTTCTGATGTTACATATGTATTTCATAAAGGCATCTTTCTAGGATCTATTAATGTCCTTGGTATCAAATGATTCTTTTCCTTATGAAAATGGAGGCTTTTCTTCATCAAAAACATCTCTTCAAGGTATCTTGCTTTTCTCTGCAATTTTTAAATGTTTCTGAAGCTTTTTCTGGGCTTGTAATATGTCAAGGCCATTAGAGGCAGCTACATTAAACACAGTATCATCGATCTACATTCTCTCAAAAGCAATTTTTTCTAGTCACAGAAGTACTTTTTCATTATTTATTCTAGTTATTACAGAATTAAAGAACTTCTTGAAAAGGGAAGGATTCTTTCACACAATAGCAACTTATTTTTGAAATAGTCTATATGACATCACTTATTACTCAACTTGGATGTTGAGTTTTGCCCCTCAGTGGCTGGACAATATCCTTCATATTTTTTAAACAAAAAATTCAATAATATTTCTTATTCTAAATCATCTCTTAACTTTTGCTGTCACCACAGAAAACCCTTAATAGGGATTTGATCCCAAGGCATCAAGTATTGCAGAAGCACCAAGATCATTTCATCTTCTCAAACTACATGTGTGGATGTCACCAGTCTCAGGGTGACACTGCACATGCTAGAACTTTGGGGAAGTAACAGACTTAGTAATGGAAGGACCTTTTTTTCTTTGAAAAGCAGCTAAGCCAAAGATTTGACAACTACCAACAAAAAAATAAATCCTTCGTGTCACAAGGTAAAAGTAAATGATCCTTTTTAAAGCATTAACAAATGGTCATACTGAATGGAGGAGGAAACACAACAGAAATCGCTTTCAGCCCAGTTTTTTCTTCCCCAGTAAACTAGACCTGCATTCCCTCCTTCCCCTCAAATGCTTGCCTTTTAATATTTTGTTAATCAGGCAAGAGTCAGAGAGTCATGTCAGCCCCAGTAATACGGCCTTTATATTACAAAAGGAAAACAACATGGGGTGCAGAATCAGAGAGACCTGGATTAGAATAACAGTTCTGTTTACTTGTGTGATCTTGCGCCAGTTATTTTAACCTGCTGGGCCATAAATCCTTTATCTGTAAGATGAGGATAGCACCCACTTGTGTGATTGTTGCAGGGACTAAAGGATATAATGTATATGAAGCACCTAGCACTTACTAGGTGCTTAATAAGTGCTATCACTGTTAGCTCAAGATTTACAGTTCATCCATTGCCAGTTTCTCTAGCCTGCTGACTGAGGTATGCAGATAATTTCCTATAGTTGACACACTTCAATTATCACCCCCTTACTGTAGCCTCTTCTGAATGACTATCCATCAACCCCAGGTCAAGTCAATCGCATTTCACAGAAGCTTTTTCTCTTTAAATCAGAGAACAAAAGGGTAAATGCTGAGGTTCATTCTTTGTAATTCTTTGAGTATAGCCCAGGGCAGGAACAGAGCTAGCCAGTCACTGCTCTTGGCTTCCAGCCAGACTGGTGGTCCCAACTCTTTAGACCAGGTTCTTGATCTGTGTCCCAGGAAACACATAGCAATCTCACAGTCACATTTTTGGGACACATATTCCACTGGAATTGTGGTGTCTTTCTCTGGTTCTCGGGCTTCACTTGTGGCTCAGCTGGTAAAGAATCTGCCTGCAATGCGGGAGACCTGGGTTTGATCCCTGGGTTGGGAAGATCCCCTGGAGAAGGGAAAGGCTACCTATTCTAGTATTCTGGCCTGGAGAATTCCATGGACTGTACAGTCCATGGGGTCACAAAGAGTTGGACACAACTGAGTGACTTTCACTTTCTTTGGTTCTCAATAATCTCTCAATATTTGTGGTGGAATACAAATTGATTGTGGAATTTCCCCATAAGGAAACCACAGTGAAACCATGTCTCTAATATCTTCAAAAGTACTGAGGCTGGAATGGACACTGCTTCTGTGGCTAAATTCTGCATACCTGCTTGGTTTAGTTAGTCATCTAATGGGACAAAGTAGAGAGGCCACAGCTCTGAGATCAGGGCTCAATGAGTACTTCCTGACTGAGTCCACCAGGCCTCACAGAGATTCTGTTTGGAGGTGAGCAGCAGGTAGAATAGTGGCCACTTGGCTTACTTGCTCCTGGTTTCTTAGCAACTTGGCCTTTGAGACTGGGTAGAACTGAGAGTGCAATATGTCCACTTGGGTACATCTTCATTAAGAATGTTGTCAAATTTCTACTAAATTACTTCTGCAAAGGTTCTCAGTGTGTTTATGTCAGATAACATGTCACTAACTCATCAATAAGCCATATTTAGAGTTAAATCTTGAAAGTAGCTATTGCCTTTCAATAACACTGTTCCAAAGGCATCTCAGAGTTGGTTTGTGCATGTATGCATTCTCTTCTCATCACCCCCTTCTTGCCTCCTCTTTTCCCCATGTCTATGCTTCTTCTCGGTACTATAGTAAGTGCACTAGTGGGGCCTGGCTAGGAGAGCCCAACAGGAAAGTCCTTTCTTTCACACTGGACCACATTAAATTGGGTTGGTCCAAAAGTTCATTTGGGTTTTTCTGTACCATCACATGGAAAAACCTGAATGAATTTTTGGCAAACCCAATAATTACAAAGATCATAAAGACAGGCTATCTTAAAACCTACCCTTAAATCAAGGCACCTGTGTGGAAACAAGTGGTGACACTTTTTCCAGCAGCTTCTCTTTAAAAAATAGGAATCAGAAATGTCTACTTGTCAGATTTCTGACTCACTTCACTAATTAATTGTGTTTAATTATTTTCCAATGATTGAAACATCAAATGAGGAAGACCAGGAGCTTAGTTCTGGAAGTCCCATTTGGTGGCAAGTATATGTGGCTCAAGAAAGAGAGTAAAAGCCAAACTCTCAAAATGGTGGCCCCTAAAGCTACCAATCATGAGGCTTTTTGCTTGATAAGTATGCTATAATTGAAAGAACCTTGAGTAGGGATATTGGATCTTGTTTAGCACAGCTGCTCACTTGCTCTGCCTCAGTTTCCCCAATGGTAAACTAAGCAGTTTGACTATATAATTCTGAAAGGCCTTTCTAATCAATTATTTTAGGAATTATAAAAGTCTTTTGTCTCAAGGGTTGTGCTTCTTAATCTTTATTATGTCACAGGTCCAATTTGAAATTCACTAGAATGTCATGGACCATTTCCTCAGAAAAGGCACATTGTTGTGGAAGTCTGCATACCATTTCAGAGGCTTTATGAAGTTCCTGAGTCCATAGTTACTGGGTTAAGAACTGATTCTTTCAGGCGATAAAAGAGCTTATCTTCAAAAAGCAAACATGAAACAACAGTGACAACTACCTGGCCTTTATCCATCTTAACAATTTTCCCCAGCATTTGATCCCAAAATGGAACTCCTACAGAACAAACACAGTCTACCTTTTAGAAAAAAAGAACTGTTTTAAGCTTTTGTTTCTTTCTGATTGCTTGGAAAGGAAGCTGTTAGGACAAAGCAGGAAGGAGAATAATTCAAACAGACAGAGGCTTTGACATGCAAAACATGCTTTGCAGATTTGTCCTAAGTGGCTGTACGCAAAAGCAGGAAGGCCACCTTCCTGAGTCCACACTGGAGGGATTGTAGAGGCATCACTCATTTTGTCTGGCCCATAGAAGCAGATGCATTCTTGGCAATGTAGTACCATGCCAGAGCTCCAAACTGGCACTAGGGTCCATATCTTCAGTAAGAGACACGGTAAGAGGCTCCGAAGTTCAGCAAACATTCCTACTCCCCTACTTCCAAAGTAAGCAATGGCCCCAACTCAAGTAAATTTTAGTTCAGGGTAAGACTTCTAAGGTCAATCTTTAGCCCCAAATCTTTCAGAGATAGATGGCATTTTGAGGAGGCAGCAAGTTCAGAGAACAGTTGAAAACTGAGCTCCTCTCTTCGAC
Source organism: Okapia johnstoni (assembly GCA_024291935.2). Lineage (NCBI taxonomy): Eukaryota > Metazoa > Chordata > Mammalia > Artiodactyla > Giraffidae > Okapia > Okapia johnstoni. The sequence continues at coordinate 49,112,240 of CM044305.1, read as the reverse complement.
TCAGGTCAGTGGATAGCTTGGTTTCTGCAGTCTGGCTTGAGGGAGTTCAGCCATTCACAGTCTTATAGGAGCTCAAGATAGACCTTCTAGGGGAATGAAGACAGAATACAAAGGAGAAATAAACTTGTGTATAGGACATGTGCCCCTTATTTTATAGCCTCCCAGAGCCTGAAGGTGCAGGGACAGGAAGAATCTGCTCTTCAGCACACAAGGGTTTGAAGAAGACCCTTCTAGAACCTGGAAAGGGTCCCCTGAGGCCAAGGATTTTACAACCTGAAAGGGAAAGAAGAGAGTAAGGAATTAGCTATGATTGGTTAAGCACTTAATAGCCACTGGGCAGTAGGGCCTCTCGTGGTAGGTAGCAAACATGCTCAGCAACAGCAGCTGGCTAGGAAAAAGCCCTTATAACTCAGATTCCACGGACCAGTCCCAATATGGTGCTATAATCAGGGCTGGAAACCCTGTGCCTTTAGCTTGAACTCTAATCCTCAAAAAGTCTACAGGGGATATAGAAGCCTGATATTTCTGAGATTACCCCCCTTGCAGAATGGCCACTGCCTTTATGGCCCTACAATAACTCCAGATTTCCTTTTACTGGGAGTTTACCTTCATGAGAGCTGATAAGAAAAAGCTTATCTACCCACAAACCTCTGAGGACTGGCAGTGATACGAAAAAAAGGAGTACATGGAAAGCTCTGCTCCAGATACCTGGATCTTGTTTATGCATGTATTGGTTTATATCATGCCAACAATCTGATTGTCAAGCAGAACTTCTAGGCAGAGAAAGAAATTTCCATGATCTCCATGGCTCTGGTGATCTTAGTAAGTTACGTATCCCCTCTGAACCTCAGTTTCTTTATCTGTTTAGTGAAAGTACATATTATCTTCTTTATTTCTGACATTTGATATGGACTAAATGAGTTAATGGATGTGAAAGTGCTTTGTATTTGACATATATAAAGAACTAAGGATGAAGGTTCAAGGAGTATGAAATAGTGATTTGGGCTGAAGGAATGAAATCCCTCTACAAATACTAAGGTAGACTCTTGGGACCTACCAAAATATCAAATGAGAGTTTACTGATATTCTTTCAGACCCAAAGGATGTCAGAATTAAAAGGTTCCAAACATTTCATTTTACATATTAGGAAATTGAGGCCCAGGAAAGGAAATGTAATTGCCCCAAATGTCACAATCTAGGATTCCTAATGACCTTGATTCAAGGGCATTTCGTAAAATTATACTGTAGTTTGGCTGAGAGAGAAAGAAAGGAAAGAGAAAGGAAACTTAAAAACATAGAGAACCTCAGTATTAAACGACAGCAAGTATAAGGGTCATGTAATTACAAAGTAGTAAACAGCCACGGAGGTGAATTCCCACCCTCTGGACCTACATGGCATTCCAGTTCGCAAAAACTCAGATCTCATAAAGAAGGCATATGTGTAACAAGGTCTTGTAATCAGAATAGGATACTACATACCTGAGGCCTCAACTCTCATCTCCAGGAAGTCTGCCTTGAGAACTGCGGGTAAAGGATGAAAGACATTTCACTAAGACTCTAGAAATCAGAACTGGAAAGGCAAAGCAAGTGGGTGGATAACCCTTCCAAGACAGTGCCAATCAGGCCATTTGAAAAATTAGGAAGTGATTCCATCCAGATATTTCAAAACATCTCACTCCATGCTTATAGGTTAGGCTACCTCTCTAGCAGATTTGAAGAGCCCAGTGTCCCAGACACAAAAACATCTTTCAGGTGCTACCACAATCCTTTGAGTGCCATACAATGGGAGGCTGGGGGAGACCAGAGAAATTGGCCTAAGACCAAATACTACATTCTATGGTTATCTCCAATGAGAGAAGGGCAAAGAGGGAAGGCAAACACCTTCTATGAAACATGAATCTTCCTTTGCCTCAGAGACCAAACAAGCTTTGTCTGGCCTCTTGATGTCTTTAGATCAGTCCTACGGTCGCCTTGTCTAGAGATGGTTGGAGGAAAGACAAAACCCTGGAGAATTAAGGTCCATATAATGTGGGCAGAAAATCCCAGACAATAGCTGGTCCCAGGGCTATGTTCTCAACATTGTTCTCCTCTTCTCTCTTGAGTCTGTTTATACCTACTCCCTGAGTGATCTTATTCCCATTCATGATTTCAATCCCCATCAAACACTGAAAACCCTCCACCCCAAAGGCTACTATTCATATTGTAGTATATGTGAATAAATTTGTACAGTGGCTGTACTCAATAATTCTACCCCTAAATGTATGTAGGTCCAGTACAAATTACTAGTCTAAGTTGTAGCTACCCATTGGTTATTACTATCTAGATGTCCCACAGAATCTTCATACACACTGTGTCCAAAATCGAGCAGAGAGTTTCCCATAAAACCTGTTCCACCATGATTAACTATTGCTACCATCTACCCAGCTGTCCAAGTTAAACTTTTTCTCTCTTAATCCTTCTCCAATGTTCCATATTTGAAAAGTCTTAAGGTCTTACTGAGTCTACCTCAAATCTATCCTTTCATTCTATTCCTGCTAACAATGCCATATATCAGGACCTCACCAACTCTTGCTAGGATGATTAGCTGCCTAATTGGTCTCACTGCCTTCAGGTTTTACTCTCCTACCTTCCTCATTACCAACAGAATGTGTGTGTATTTCAAAATAATTCATGCAGATTAAAATATGCATTGTCATGTTTTTAAGCTTTTAAGCTCTCCATAATGCCCCATGGACTACAGAATAAAGACCGAACTGCTTGGTATGTTATATAAGGCCTTTACAATCTGGCCCCAATCCACCTTCCTGGCCTCACTTCCAGCTGAGCTTCCTTCCCCTCACCCCCACATTCCAGCCAAAGTGGAACACTAATCACTTTGTGAACCTGCGTTGCATAAGCGGTTCTGCCTTACTGAAATATTTTCCCCTCCTTTCCCTTCTTTTGAGTTTTTAATTTTTAAATTGTTGTAAAAGGGAGATAAATGAGAAGTGAGGTCATTCAAATATCAGGTTACATATAGTCAGGTGTACAAATTGGAAGCAAAAAGGGGCACAGCAAGGTTAAATAGATTATCATTTTCATTAGAGATGAGATGAGATTGACTGTGGCTAGTCTAATAATTTTGACCAGCAGACAGCATGTAGATGCACTGATGAAAATGGTGGTTACAAAACTGGGTCAGAAAGAAAAACACCAATACAGTATATTAACACATATATGTGGAATTTAGAAAGATTGTAATGATGGCCCTATGTGTGAGACAGCAAGAGAGGCACAGATATAAAGAACAGACTTTTGGACTCTGTGGGAGAAGGCAAGGGTGAGATGATTTGAGAGAATAGCATTGAAACATGTATATTACCATATGTGAAATAGATGACCAGTCCAAGTTCAATGCATGAAGCAGGGCACTCAAAGCCCATGCACTGTGACAACCCAGAGGGATGGGATGGGGAGGGAGAAGGGAGGGGGGCTCAGGATGGGGGGGACATGTGTACACCTGTGACTGATTCATGTCAGTGTATGGCAAAACCCACCAAAATATTGTAAAGTCATTAGCCTACAATTAAAATAAATAAATTAATTTTGAAAAACGGGTCTAGACGGAAGGGGTGCTTTTGTTATGTGGATGCTGAGTGGGAGGAATCTGTAGGTACCTATGAGGGTGACTCATGACATGTTGGAGGACTGGTGTACCCACCTAGGTCTTACACATACTCCTGCCAAGATCGAATCTGGGTTTAAGGAAGAGGATTAAATTTAGGTTCCAGAGGCCTGAACATAGGACTGGTAGGGTCATCCTTCATCCTGAAGCGCCTGCTTTGGCCACAGTACCCTATGATGCAGTTGGTCCAAGACTTCTCTGAGCACTATGACAAAGCCTAGGCAATGGCTACCAATCTTTCCAAATTTTCAACACCAGTTTGGCTATAGTTTCCCTATTAGAAATCAAGCTGCCTTAAAGATTCTACTGGACTTTGTTCATGCCTAGTACATATACAGCTCAATGCCTTGGTTCCCTGTTCAAGGCTACAGAACAATCCTTCTCATTTTCAGTGTATTCTACCCATCTTTCAAGCTTCATCTCAGATACCACTACCTCTAAAAAGCTTTCCTTTAGATATGTTCAGTTCACTCTGTTAATTCAAGATTGCTTTATTCTATTTTCCTGGTATTTATTTATCATATGGCTTATCCTAGGGAGGGAGGAAGGACTACCCAGAAGTAGTAAATAGTTCTGCTTATAGGCAGATGCTTTAAGAATATTAAGGTGTCTCTTTCTGTTTTTCTTTTTTTTTCCCCTCAAGCCTATCTGATTAAGCCTGCTTCAAAAAATATTCTAGGTAAAAACTTTATCTTCATTCTATCAGTAAGAGAAATCCAGGGCTTTGACCTCACTTTCATCTGTTATGGTAGAATAAATGGTAAATTATTGTCTAAGGAGAATTTGGTCTAGACTAGAGTTCCTTGTGACTGACTGCCAAGCAGAATTTGAGTGACCTGCTATTCAGAATCATGTCCTGGTGAGTCAGGGCCCACAGTTTTAACTAAATGATGTCTAACCTATCCCAGCTCCAGTGCTGGTAGAGGCATATTTCTCTGCTTTTAACTGAACACCCGGAAGAGTTACACTCCTATCACCCACCAGGAAACACAATTTTGAACTCTCTGATAAACAACACTAAGTAAACTCACAGAAGAGTCCCTGAGGATAAGCAATCATTTCTCCAGGTGTTCCAATCTAAAGGGTCCCAAATGATAGGCCTTGAAAAGTCTATACCAGCACTTGAAGAATTTAAAAAACAAATTAACTGGAAGGAAGAAATGAAAGAAGTGTAAAAACCTAGATTCCCAGGCCCTACTCCTTGAGATTCCATTTTAATGGGTCTAGAGTGGAAGGCAGGAATCTGTGTTCATTTTCTTTTCCCTTAAAATTTTCCAGGTGATTTATATGTGTAGCCAGTTTGAAAACAACCACCTAAGTCTAATGCTTACCTCTGAAATCAGGACTATGCTTATTCTAAGGCTGTTTATGTTAGAATATTGCACTTTATATATTTCTATCAGTTGCCCTTTCAGAATAAAGTAGGATCTAAATAAGCAAACTAACAAAAAAAGACCTACAATGAGCATAAAAATTTTGCAATACCACTTGGCATGTGAGTACTCTGTGTATGTGTGTGTGTGTGTGTGTGTGTGTGTGAGAGAGAGAGAGAGAGAGAGATTGAAACAGAGTCAGAGAGGCAGAGACAACAAATACAGAGATAGACAAAGAAAGAGAGACATGGAGAGAGAGACAGAAAAAGAGTCAAAGAGATAGGAAAACAGAGACAAAGAAACAGAAACATAAGTAGAAAAACACAAAGAGAGAGAAAGAGACTGAGAATTAGAGAGACAGAGAAAGAAATAGTATAAAAGAAACAAATAGGTAAGAGTGACAAAGGCAGAGAGACACATAGGTACAGGGAAAAGACAGAAACACAAGTATTAAGGTTGGAGAGAGAGAAAGACAATGTTGGGGGAGAGACAGGAACAAACATAGTCAGACAGAGACAGAGCTACAGAGAAACAGAAAAGGAGAATGTTAAGAGAGTAAATGACACACTCATGATGCATTTATTAAAAAGTGATTTGTTTTCAGTTCTGTCATCTGCATCTCTTACCTTCCTGTTTTCCGGGAAGCTGTTTCGAAGAATCTGGTCCTGGAAGCCACTCTGTAAACAGAAGCCAACCAAGTCCCATGAACTGCTCTGAAATATGTGTGAGAACCAATGGCCAATGGAAAGGAGAATAAAATATGAACCAGACAGGCCACCAATGCCACACTCTGCCTTAGCTTGCAAAGGATCTGGGTCTGAGGGAAAATCTACACATCAGAATGTGAAATGGCTCAGAGACCATGGGCACCCTCAAGGCTATGGCTGATACTCTCTGCTTCCCATTGGTTCAGAATGGTCTAAGTATGATATGCATTCAGGCTACTCTTGGGAGAAATAAGTGAAACAAGTTCTTGGTTTCAGAGTATAGTTTTTGGCATTTTGTAAATACACTTAGTTAATCAGTCCAAATGGTAGAGGCTTTTATTTTCTTACTTCCTCAACTTTACAATTATGAGACAATAAACACGAGAAAAAGGAAACCCAGGAGGCAGGATACTGAGAGGGGTCCCAGGCACTGGCTAAGGAGAGGCTAGCCAGGCTAGTTTTGTGGCCAAGCAAGGCTGGTCCCTGAGAGGTGCTGTGGCCCCATCTTAGCTGCTCTATCCCTGGTTTCTTGGTTTGCAAACCAGCCTCAGGAAAGCCTGCTGGATATTAGTTCTGTTCTTATCCTGTAAGATGCTCTCTGGAGAATGAGAGTCATTCTGTAAAATTTTTTAAATCATACTTTCTCTTTTTAAAAAATGCCTTAAAGTACATGTAAAATGAACAAATCTGTTCATTAAATTACTTTTAAAACAAGTAGTAATAATAAGATAAAACATTTCCAGAGCCAAGGAAGCATGAAAGCAGCAAGTAATCTTATTACCCTACAGAGATCAGAGCAACTAAGGAAAATGGGTCTCCTATCAGGTATTAACCACACCATGGTCTTGAATTTAAGGTGTTGCATTATTTCATCAATCATTTGTTTACAAAAAGAAAAACTAAAAATAAATTTAAAACGAGAATTCTTCAGGTAAAAAAAAAAAAAGAATTAAAAAAAATGTTTTAAACACTTCAGCTTAGGAAAACTCTCCTAGCTTTAAGTGTTGAGTAGAAAATTCTGAACAGGGCTTGTCTGTGACAGTTCCCTTCACTATGAAGTGAATGATGCCCCAGGGTTGTGCATTGTACACCCTTTACAACCATAATGGTAATCTTAAAAGCATTCTTAGTGATCTTAGGTGGGCTTTAGGTCAAGGTTGAAAAACAGCCCTACTTACACAGACGATGGGATTTCCCCTGCATTGCCAGCTATAACATCTGGCTTTGGTTCTGGTTTCTGGGTAGTAGTTGCCCGGCAGGGAGGGTCTGGAGGCCTCACTGGGGGTCGGATGATGGTTGGCTTTTCTCCTGGAGGCCGCACTTTGCTGAAACCGTCAGAGTCTCCTAGAAGAGAGAACAATAAGAACTTGGACAGTTAGCCAAATGGAACACTACTCCTCAGGAGGTACCCAATATTGCAGTGATACTGGTCACCTCTCTTGGTCCCCATTTCTTTTTGGTCACTAACAACTCTGGATTAAAAAAATTATTCTAGCAGCTATCCCTTCAGATAGTCTATGTTTGAACTTCAGCTCTGGAACTTCATATTTGTGTCACCTAGGGTATCAATCTGCTCAGTCTCAGTTTCTTCAACTATATAAAGACCAATAATACACATAGCAGGTGCTTAGTCAATATCTGATCACTGACTGGATGGACACCAGTTTGAGTAAGCTCCAGTAGTTGGTGATGGACAGGGAAGCCTGGCATGCTGCAGTCCATGGGGTCGCAAAGAGTTGGACACGACTGAACTGAACTGAACTGAACTGAGGGTATCAATTTGCTCAGTCTCAGTTTCTTCAACTATGTAACTGAGACCAATAATACATTATCTTACAGAGGCATTGAGAGAATTTACTTAGGTACTAACATGTTTAGTACTGAACTGACACATAGCAGGTGCTTAGTCAATATCTGATGATGAATTTGTTATAGTCATCATCACCAAAAAATCAGGTTCTTTTCACTTAAGCCTTGACTATTGTAGCAGTCTCTTAACTGAACTTTCTACCTCTATGTCTCTAGTCTCCATGTGACTCAGCACAAAATAAATACACATAATTTTTTAAATAAAACAGTTCTGGCAGGAGTATATTGAAACAGATGCATGCACACATTGCTCGTGGCACTATACAGTGGGCTTACTCTATATAGATAGCCTGACATCAAGAATTCTGGAACAATGTGGATGAAATGCAAAATAATATATATAGTACAGTTCATGCTCATTGATCCAGTTGATCCACTTTGAAGAACAGACCCAAAGAAATTAACCCAAGGGGAAAAAATAAGCAATCAGCACAAAAACATTCTTCTTAATAGCAAAAAGTCAGACGCAAGCACAAAGGCAAATAATTAAATTCTTACAAGTATTTAACTAATACATATTATGCATGAACTAACAAGGATTTGGGCTAGGTGAAAAATGTATCCATATAAAATAATATTAACTGAAGAAAAGGCCACAGAAATATTCATGGTCTGATGAACACCATCTGGAAATAGACATATGTGCAACTATGCAAGGGTGTTAGCAGATTTTGATATTCACTCAATTTTTGTCAGTAAACCTTGATAATCATTTTTTCTTCTACAAAACTTTTTAAGGTAAATGCAAAAAATATCAACTTTAATCCATAATCCTTAAGTATTTGCAAATTGTTTTTCTTCTCCTTAAAGATTTTCTCAGTGGCTATAAAACGTACAGGATAAAATTCAAACTCCCTAGCAAAAATTCAAGGCTCTCTGTGAGTTGGTCCCAAATTATTATCCCAGGAACTAACACTGGACTTTAACTCCAGCTCTACTTTTGTTAAACCAGTCTCCTCACTGGCCCTATCAAAGCAATCCCTTGGTTCTTACTTCTAGATGAGACAGTATGTTACAGTGTGGAAAGGACAGAGTCTTGAGTTGGGCAGATCTGGCTTTCAGGCCTTGTTCTGCTACTTCTAATCTGTGAGATCATGGAAAGTTATTTCAACTCTTTGACTATCAAGGCAGTCATCTGGGAAATGGGTATAATAACCCCTCTTCACAAGGTAGTTGTAAGAACTAAATTAGATGGCTGATAGAGAGTACCTAGCTGACAGCTGGGATAAGTGTTAGATTATGCCCTGCTTCTTGTCTGATATATACCCCATTTTCATGTTTGATCTGTATTGAAAGAAAAAGGAAAGAAAGTGAAGTCGCTTAGTTGTGTCCAAATCTTTGCGACCCCGTGGACTGTAGCCTACCAGGCTCCTCCGTCCATGGGATTCTCCAGGAAAGAATACTGGAGTGGGTTGCCATTTCCTTCTCCAGGGGATCTTCCTGATCTAGGTATCAAACCTGGGTGTCCCACATTGCAGGCAGACGCTTTACCCTCTGAGCCACCAGGGAAGCCCAATCTGTACTGAAACCACCCCTAAAATCTCAATCCTCTGAACACTCCACCTGGCATAGGTAATTTCCATTCATGTAAATACTCATAAAGTACATATATTGTTCTGTAGGGTTTTTTTTTTCATTCCTCTAGCTAGTCATTCTGGTGAGGGAGACAGATATGAAAAAAATGATAATGATAATATGGTGTGATCGGTGCTCTAATGGTGATATGAGCCAAGTACTATTCAGTCACACACAGAGAAATTCTGTCTCCCCATCTAGGCTGGACACACCATTCCCCTTAGCACAAGGTCATGTACACAGAATTGTAGCTAAATAATGACCAAAATAATAATAATAATCTAATTTTTCTAAAATGTTATACCATTCAAAGTACTCTTCCAGATAACTATTGATGTTCACAATAAGCTTGCGAGAAAAGAACAGTAGATGGGTCTTATCTTCTCCATTTTACAGAGAAGTAAACTAAGGTTTGGAAAGGTGAACTCATTCATCTACAATCACATAATTAGGTAAGTGGTAGAGAGAGGACTATGACTTATAACTCCTATTTCTGCATCCACTGTTCTTCCTAGTGTTTGCTGTTTTGCTGTTAGTAGTAGTAAAAGTGAAGTGAGTCAGAAAGAGAAAGATAAATATTGTATTTTAATGCACATATACGGAATCTAGAAAAATGGTACTGAAGAATTTATTTACAGGGCATCAGTGGAGAAACAGACATAGAGAATAGACTATGGACATGGGGAGAGGGGAGGAGAGGGTGAGATGTATGGAAAGAGTAACATGGAAACTTACATTACCATATGTAAAATAGATATCCAACCAGAATTTGCTGTATGGCTCAGGAGACTCAAACAGGGGCTCTGTATCAATCTACAGGGGTGGGATGGGGAGGGAGATGGGAGGAAGGTTCAAAAGGGAGGGGGTATATGTATATCTATGGCTGATTCATGCTGAGGTTTGATATAAAAAAACAAAATTCTGTAAAGCAATTATCCTTTAATAAAAAATAAATTAAAAAGGAAAAAAATTATAAATGATAATAATAAAGATAATGGTAATAAAATAAGTGGTAAAATTTTAGCTACCTTTTTTATTGAACACCTGCTCTGTTCTAGATACTATGATACTATACTCAGTGCTTTATGCATGTATTCTCATTTAACACTAGCCATAACCCTGAAAGACAAAAAGTATTATACCTGGTCTACAGCTGAAGAAACAGAGAGATGAGAAGTAACCTCATAGTTATTTGGCAATAGATTCTGGTCTATCTACTTTCCAAAGCCCAAGTAGTCATAAGTACCAGTGGTTTTCAACCCTGGCTAAACATAGAGAACACTGAAATTATATAGTACTGGGGACCCAATCGCCAGAGATCCCAGTTTAATTGATTAGGGTAGGAGCTGGGTATGGGTATTTTCTAAAAGTTCCCCAAGTGATGCTATGTATAGCCATAGTTGAGAACCTCTAGCCACATGATGGTGCTTGCTCACTCGCAGACCAGATTATAACAGTTGACAACACTGTTCCATTTCTACTGGCTGCTGGAGTGAGTACTGGATAGGAAGCATACACTGCAGTCAGAGCCAGAAAACACTTCTACCTGAAGCTGTGTCCACCCTAAGGCTATCATTTCCTTTGATGAGAAAACTAGATGACACTCCCTGAAACGTGAAACCCATTCATTTACCAGTTGCAGGCACATCCAAATAGACATCAACCTAAGGCCCTGGAAAACAAATGTCGTTAGACTTGTATCCTCCTAGGTGCTTTATGAAAGTGAAAGGCGCTAAGTTGTGTCCGACTCTTTGCGACCCCATGGACTGTAGCCTGCCAGGCTCCTCTGTCCATGGAATTCTCCAGGCCAGAATAAGGGAGTGAGTAGCCACTCCCTTCTCCAGGGGATCTTCCCAATTCTGGGATCAAAGCCAGGTCTCCCATATTGCAGGTGGATTCTTTACAATCTGAGCCACCAGGTAAGCCTGAGAATACTGGAGTGGGTAGCCTATCCTTTCTCCCGGGGATATCCCCCACCCAGGAATTGAACCATGGTGTCCTGCATTGCAGGTGGATTCTTGACCAGCTCAGCTGTCAGGCTCTTTATCGGGAGCTACAAATTGATATTTCGTCATAAGTTGAACTTTGTGGTAGCAAAGGGCTTTCTTGGTTGAAAGTCCCCAGTGTTGTTCTCTCCTACCTCTAATGTGCCACAGCAAAGCCACAAGTCAAACTGAGGCAGGGATGGAAGAGTAATAATACCTGGGAGTCAAGAGACCTAGATTCCAGTATTAATACTAAAACTAACTTGCTGTGTGATCTTGAATGGATCATTTCCATACCTTTACAATGTGGACTTGGACTGCTTTCCAGATCAATGGGTCCATGACATAAGTCTATAGACCTATATCTTTCCCTGCTGACCTTCATATGCTACTCTAAAAGCCTGTTCTGATCATGTACCTAACCAGTTTGAAAAAAAAAAATCTCCGGATAGCTAGATAGGTAGATAGATAATAATTAGATTTAGATTTCACAGCTCCCTTTTATCTGCAGTATAAGTGCAAACATTTTTTAACCTGGAATTTGTTACCTTCTTTGGTCTCGATTCAACTGATCATTCTGGTCTACCTTTCCACCATTTCTCTTCACATTTCTTATAGCCCACACAAATAGTATTACTTCTTGTTCCATGTACACATCCTACAATTAATAATCTCTTTCTCAGATGCCCTCTACCCCTTCTTATATACCGCGATTTGAATCATCCATCAAGATTCAACTCAAGTTTCATATCTTTTGGAAGCCTAATGTGATGCAAATTCCTTTCTATCACTCTTACAGCACTAATCACTTTGTATTTTGATTCAGGGCTCTTTGTTTTGTTGGCTCTACCTCCCTTATTAAGATGGAGCAAACTGAGAGCTAGATCTAGGTGGCATTCCTCTCTGTATTCAGCAAGGGCCCAAGTAAATTGCCTTGTATGTAGATGTTATTTAATACTCATTGAGAAAAGAAATGTAGTTCAGTCAATTAGAAGGACAATGGGAAAAGCTTTCCTTTTTGAAGTCCCCATTTGTGCCATCTGTGACACACACAAACATGATATACCCAAATTTGAGGGTTATTCTAAAATATAAACTGAAAGGCATTCAATTTATTGAGTGTTTCTTGAGGGGTTTTGTGCCTAGCCTTATCCTCTCACAAGAGATGCAAACAAATGATTTGACATAGACTTTGCCATCCAGGGGCTTAAAACTGAGTTGAAGAATGAGTCATACTCATGGAAAATAAGCATGAATATTGTAACTCAGCATCCACATTAAAGGGTCAAACTTGGGTGCCAAAAGAAATGAGTTAAGGGAGAGTTTCCTGGGGCAGGATTGTCAAAAGGCTGGACTTTGAGGGATGGCTAAGAAGTCTTCCTTGCCTCCTCCCCTTATCAATGGTCCTCCTATTTCTGAATGTTTGGCATGGTCAGAGATAGGTTGAGGGTGGAAAAAGTAGCTCTGAACTCTTTTATAGCCTCTACATTTAAAGCTTGAGGCTTCTCATCAGCTCTAGAATATAGAAGAGCAAACATCTACCATCTTCCCATGCCTGCCATTTCCTAAGAAGCTGTTACCCAATCAGTAGCACTATCATTTTTTGAACTTCTATTATATTACCAGGTGTTCTGTATACCTAATCTTACTCAAACACCAAAAAAAAAAATCTTGGTTGCAATATACGCATCTTCTTCACTTATAGTTGAGAAAACTGGCTCAGAGAAGTAAAGTTTACCTAATTAAGATCATGTAGTTAGTAACTGGATTCCTGTAAAATCAAAACAAATGCTACCTTAAACTGAGTACTCCTTATGTGTTAACTATATAGGTATCTCATTTCATCATTATAGCAATCCTATACACATAAATATCTTCATTTTACAAGTTAGAAAACTGGGCTTAGAGAGGCTGTGACTTTTCCAAGGTCCCACAACCAGGATGAAGCAGGACCAGTATTCAAACTCACGTCTCAGAGACTCTGGAGCCTAAGTCACAACTGAGACTTCACTAAGCCTTTTCAGCTAGTGGTATTTGTACCAAATTGTACTTCCTTGTAATTTATTTTTAACCTTGGACTTTAATGTGACTTTTACTATAAATTTGATCTGTCTCTCCAGCCCAACTTGTTCCCTCCCTCCCCATTCTCTATCAAATGACCATAACTAAAGAGTAATAGCATGTATAGATTTCTTAGGACTTGAGCAGCCCTCATTGTCAACACCAGTCTGAAACACAGTACGTGGGTGCAATGTCAAAAATGACAGAATGATTCCTCCAGTTCCATTCTTCTTTCTCAAGATTGCTTTGGCTATTCGAGGGTTTTTAAAATTTCCATACAAATTGTGAAATTATTTGTTCTAGTTCTGCACATGAGACAAGTGCTCAGGGCTGGTGCAATGGGATGACTCAGAGGAATGGGATGGGGAGGGAGGTGGGAGGGGGGTTCAGGATGGGGAACACATGTAAACCCATGGCTGATTCATGTCAATGTATGGCAAAAACCACTACAATACTGTAAAGTAATTAGCCTCCAACTAAAATAAATAAATTATTTTTAAAAAGTGACAGAATTATCTTGGTTCATTGCCAAGGTAAACCATTCAACATCATAGTTGCTGTTGTTGTTCAGTCACTGAGGTGTGTCTGAACTTTGTGACCCCATGGACTGCAGCACTCCAGGCTTCCCTGCCCTTCACCATCTCCCAGAGCTTGCTCAAACTCATGTCCATTGAGTCAGTGATGCCATCCAACCATCTCATCCTTTGTGGTCAATATCACAATAATCCAAGTCTCTGCCCCAACCACTAATGATGAAGAAGCTGAAGTTGAACAATTCTATTAAGACCTTCAAGACCTTCTGGAACTAACACCAAAAAGAGATGTCCTTTTCATCAGAGGGAACTGGAATGCAAAAGTTGGACATCAAGAGACACTTGGAGTAACAAGAAAGTTTGGCTTTAGAGTACAAAATGAAGCAGGGCAAAGGCTAACAGAGTTTTGCCAAGAGAACACACTAGTCACAGCAAACACCCTCTTCCAATAGCACAAGAGAAGACACTACACATGGACATCACCAGATGGTCAATACATAAAACAGATGGATTATATTCTTTGCAGCTGATGATGGAGAGGCTCTATACACAGCAAAAACAAGACCTGAGCTGACTGTGGCTCAGATAATGAGCTCCTTATTGAAAAATTCAGGCTTAAATTGAAAGAGGTAACCAGTTGGATAGTATCACTGACTCAATGGATATGAGTTTGAGCAAACTCCAGGAAATAGTGAAGGACAGGGAAGGCTGGTGTGCTGCAGTCCATGGTGTCACAAAATGTTGGACATGACTTAGTGACTGAACAGCAACAACAAAGTGAGAAATTGATAGCAACACAGTAATTGTAGGGGACTTTAACTCCTCACTTACATCAATGAATAGATCATCCATACAGAAAGTCAACAAGGAAATAGAAGTCTTAAATAAAACAGTAGACCAGATGGATTTAATAGGTTCGTACACAACATTCCATCTAAATGCAGCAGAATATTTGTTCCTCTCAAGTGCACATGGAACATTCTCAAGGAAAGACTATATGTTGGGACAAAAACCAAGTCTCAATAAATTTAAGAAAATTGAAATCATATCAGGCACCTTTTCCAATCATAGTGGAATGAAACTAGTAATCAACTACAAGAATTTTTAAGAATTATAAATATGTGGAGAATGAACATCATACTACTGAACAACTATTGAAATAACAAAGAAATCAAAGTAGAGATTGAAAATTACCTGAAGACAAGTAAAAGTGAAAACATGGCATACTTAAATATATTAGATGCAGCAAAAGTGGTACTAGAGAGAAGTTTATAGCAATAGAGGCTACCCTAAGAAATAAAATTTAGGCTTCACTTGAGTTTCAGTGGTAAAGAATCCACTTGCCAATGCAGGGACACAGGTTTAATCTCTGGTCTAGGAAGATCCCACATGCCACAGAGCAACTAAGCCCATTCATCACAACTATTGCACCTATGGTCTAAAGCCCAGGAACCACAACTACTGAGCTCAAGTGCTGCAACTACTGAAGCTTGCATGCCCTAGAGCCCATGTCAGCAACAAGAGAAGCCACTGCAATGAGAAGCCTGTACACTGCAACTAGAGAGTAGTCCCCTCTTGCTGCAACTAGAGAAAAGTCCACACAGCAATGAAGACTGAGCACAACCAAAAATAAATAATAAATAAGTAAATAAACTTTTAAAAACAGAAATAATAAATCTCAAAGAAACTACCTAATCTTACACGTAAATGAACTAGAAAAAAATGGGGGGAAAATGAGGCCCAAAGTCAGTACAAGAAAAGAAATAATAAAGATCAGAGTGGAAGTAAATTGAAATAGAGACAAAAAAGATAATAGAAAAGGTCAAAGAAACTGAGAGCTGGTTTTTTGAAATGATAAAAAAAATATTAACAAACTATTAGCTTGACACTAAGAAAAAAGAGAAAAGTCTCTGATAAATAATATTAGAAATGAAAGAACAGAAATAATAACAGATACCACAGAAATACAAATAATTGTAAGACAATGATATGAACAGCTAAATGTATATGTCAACAAATTGGCCAACCTAGAAGAAATGGACAAAGTCTTTGAATCCCAATCTTCCAAGACTAAGTCATGGAGAAATAGAAAAATCTGAATAGACTGATCACTAATACGGAGATTAAAACAGTAAACAAAACCTCTAATAATCAAAAGTCCATGACCAGACAGCTTCCCAGGTGGTTTATATCAAACATTCAAAGGCGATGTAATATGTATTCTCCTCAAGTTTTTCTAAAAAATTAAAGAGGAGGAAACATTTCCTAACTTATTTCACAAGGCAAACATTATCCCGATACCAAAACCAAACAAGGACAACACACACACACACACACACACACACACACACACACACAAACAAGTACAGGCCACTATCCCTGGTAAATATGGATGTACAAATTCTCAACAAAATATTAGCAAATCAAATACAATACATTAAAAATATCAAACATCATGATCAAATGAGATTTACTCCAGGGATGCAAGGATAGTTCATTATGTGCAAACCAATCAATGTTTACGCCACATTAACAAAATGAAAAATAAAACATATCATCTCTAGAGGCCGAAAAAGTATTTGACAAGATTCAATACTCACAGATGATAAAAATTCTCAACAAAATGGGTATAGAAAGAAGTACTTCAACATAGTGAAGGCCATAGACTACATATTATATATGTGTAGCTAACATCATACTCAATGGTGAAAACCAGAAAGCTATCCCTTCAAGAAAAGGAGTAAGACAAGGATGCCACTCTCATCACTCTTATTAAACATAAAATTGGAAGTCCTAGCCAGAGCAATTAGGTAAGAAAAATAAATAAAATGCATCTAAATTGGAAAGGGAAAAGTAAAACTACCACGATTTGAGGATGATATTGTTTTATCTAAAGAAAATTCTAAAGATTCCATCAAAGAACTATTTTAATTGATAAAAAATGCAATAAAATGAAAATAAACAAAGATGAGCTTTGGCAAATTAAAAAAAAATTGAAATGATATCAAGCATCTTTATAGATCAGAACACTAGATTAGAAATAAACTACAAGGAAAAAAATTATAAAAAACACAAACACATGGCAGTTAAACAATATGTTACTAAACAACCAATGGGTCACTGAAGGAATCAAAGAGGAAATTAAAAATACCTAGAGAAAAATGAAAATGAAAGTGCAACAGTCCATGGGGTGCAGCAAAAGCAGTTCTAAGAGGGAAATTTATAAAATCTTACCTCAAAAACCAAGAAAAATCTCAAACAACCTAACCTTACACCTAAAACAACTAGAGAAAAAAGAACAAGAAAACCCTAAAGTTAATAGAAGGAAAGAAATCATAAAGACCAGAGCAGAAATAAATGAAGTAGAGACAAAGAAAACAACTGAAAAGATCAATGAAACTAAAATCATGTTCCTTGAAAAGATAAACAAAATTGATAAACTTTTAGCCAGATTCATCACGAAAAAAAGAGAAAGGACTCAAATCAACAAAATTAGAAATGAAAATGGAGAAGTTACAATTGACTCCACAGAAATACCAAGGATCAAAAGAGACTACTATGAGCAACTGTATGCCTATAAAATGGACAACCTTGAAGAAATGGACAAATTTTTAGAAAGGTACAGTCTCCCAAGATTGAACCAAGAAGAGATAGAAAATATGGACAGATGAATCACACGTACTGAAATTGAAACTATGATTAAAAAACTCTCAACAAACAAAAGTTCAGGACCTAATTGCTTCACATCAGGTTAATTATATCAAACATGTAGAGAAGGGTTAAAACCTATCCTTCTCAAACTTTTTCAAAAAAAATGCAGAAGATAGGAAACTTCCAAATTTATTCTATGAGGCCATCATCACCCCGATATCAAAATCAGAAAAGCATATACCAAAAAAATAAAATTACAGGCCAATATCACTGATAGCATTAGTGGAAAAGAACCCACCTGCCAATGCAGGAGACCTAAGAGATGTGGGTTTGATCCCTGGGTTGGGAAGATCCCTGGGAGGAGGGCATGGCAACCTTCCAGTATTCTTGCCTGGGGAATCCCATGGACAGAGGAGCCTGGTGGACTATGGTCCATAGGATCAAAAACAGCTGGACACAACTGAAGCAACTTAGCAGGCACACATGCATCACTGATAAACATAGATGCAAAAATCCTCAACTAGCAATACTAGCAATCTGAATTCAACAATATATTGAAAAGATCATACAACATGATCAAGTGGGATTCATCCCAGGGATGCAGAGTTTTCAATATCTGCAAATCAATCGATGAGATAAACCACATCAACAAATTGAAGAATAAAAACCATATGATCATCTCAATAAATGTGGGAAAAGCTTTTGACAAAATACAGCACCCATTTATGATAAAAATCTTTGTAGAAAGTTGGCACAGAAAGAAAATACCTCAACATAATAAAGGCTATATATGACAAACCTACAGCTAACATCATACTTAATGGTGAAGAGCTGCAGGCATTTCCTCTGAGTCAGGGCCAAGACAAGGAAGTCCACTCTCACCACTTTTATGCAACAGTTTTGGAAGTCCTAGCTACAGAAATCAGAGAAGAAAAAGATGTAAAGGGAATTCAAATTGGAAAAGAAGTTAAGTCACCACTCTTTGCAGATGACATGATACTATAAATAGAATACCCTAAAGATGCAGCCAGAACACCACTAGAGCTAATCAATGAATTTGGTAAAGTTGCAGGTTACAAAATTAATACACAGAAATCTCTTGCATTTCTATACACTAACAAGGAAAGATCAGAAAGAGAAATTCAAGAAACAATTCCATTTACCATCACATCAAAAAGATCAAAATAACTAGGAATAAATCTACCTAAGGAGTAAAAAACCTGTAGTCCAAAACCTATAGGATGTTGATGAAAGAAATTGAAGAAGACACACAGAGATGGAAAGATATTTCATGCTCATGGATTAGAAAACTCCCTTTTTCAAAATGACTGTACTACTCAAGGCGCTCTACAGACTCAACACAATCCCTATCAAATTACCAATGACATTTTTTTTCACAGAGCTAGAACAGAAAATCTCAAGATATTTATGTAGACACAAAAGACCCTGAATAGCCAAAGCAATCTTGAAAAAGAGCTGGAGGAATCAGGTTCCCTGACTTCAGACTATACTATAAAGTTATCGTTATCAAAACTGTATGGTACTGTCACAAAAATAGAAATATAGTCCAAGAAACAGGATAGAAAACCCAGATATAAACCCTTGCACCTATGGTCAATTAATTTATGACAAAGGAAGCAGGACTACACAATGCTTGAAAGAAACTCTCTTCAACAAATGGTGCTGGGTAAACTGGAAAGTTACATGCAAAAATGAAATTAGATCATTCCTTAACACCATACACAAAGAAGGCTCAAAATATATTAAAGATCTAAATGTGAAACCAGATACTATAAAACTCCCAGGGGAAAACATAGGCAGAACACTCTCTGACGTAAATTGCAGCAATATCTTTTTTAAATCCAACTCCCAGAATAATGGAAATTAAAACAAAAATAAACAAACGGGACCTACTTAAACTCAAAAGATTTTGAATAGCAATGGAAACAATAAAAAATGAAAAGACAATCCACAGGTTGGGAGAGAATATTTGCCAATGATGTGACTGACAAGGGATTAGACTCCAACATTTACAAACAGCTCATGACACTGAACAGCATCAAAACAAACAACACAGTCAACAAATGGGTAGAAGACCTAAGTAGACATTTCTCCACAGAAGACATACAAATGGTCAAGAGGCACATGAAAAGATGTTCAACATTGCTATTTATTAGAGTAATGCAAATAAAAATGACCATGAGTTATCACCTCAAACCAGCCAGAATGGCTGTCATGAAAAAATCCACAAACAATAAATGCTAGAGAGGGTGTGGAAAGACGGGAACCCTTGTGCACTGTTAGCATGAATGTAAATTGGAAAAGCCACTATGGAGAATGGTATGGAGGTTCTCTAAAAAACTAAAAAATTGAGCTACCATATGACCCCACAAATCCAACTCCTGGGCATATATGCAGAGAAAAACATGATCCAAAAGGATACATGCACCCCAGTATTCATTGCAGCACTGTTTACAATAGCCAAAACAAGAAAGCAACCTAAATGTCCACCCATAGAGAAAGGGATAAAGATGTGGTAGAAATATTCAATGGAATATTACTCAGCCATTAAAAATAATGAAATAGTGCCATTTGCAGCAACATGAATGGATCTAGAGATAGTCATACTGAGTGAAGTAAGTCAGCTAGAGAAGGAGAAATACCATATGACATCCATTATATGTGGATTCTAAAAAGAAATGATACAGATGAACTTACTTACAACACAGAAAGAGACCCATAGACTGAGAGAATGAATTTATGGTTGCTGGTGGGAGGGATGGGGAGAACTTTGTGATGGACATGTACACTCTGCTATATTTAAAGTGGATAACCAACAAGGACCAACTGTATAGCACATGGAACTCTTATCAATGCTATGTGGCAGCCTGGATGGGAGAGGAATTTGGGGCAGAATGGATACATGGCTGAGTCCCTTTGTTATTCACTTGAAATGATCGTAACATTGCTAACCATCTATACCCCAATTCAAAATAAAAGTTTAAAAAAAATCAAAAAATAATAAAATGCTCATATTACCAAAAGCAATCTACAGGTTTAGTGCAATCCCTATCAAAATCCAATGACAGCTTTAATAGAAATAGAACAAACAATTCTAAAATATATGGAACCACAAAAGAAGCCAAAAAGTCAAAGCAATTTTGAGAAAAAAAGAACAAAGCTGTAGGTATTATAATCCCTGATTTTAATCCATATTCTAAAATTCTTATAATCAAACAGCTTGGTGTTGATAGAAGAACAGACACATATATCAATAAAACACAATTGAGACCCCTGAAATAAACCCACAAATATATGGAAAATTAATTTATGACAAAGGATCAAAGATCTTAGAATGGACAAAGATATTTTCTTCAATAAATGGTGCTAGGAAAACCGCACAGCCACAAAAAAGAAAGAAACAAACTAGATCACTATCTCACAACATACAAAAAAATCATTTCAAAATAAAGACTTGAGTGTAAGGCCTGAAACCATAACACTCCTAGAAGAAAATATACACAGCATACTCTTTGACATTGATCTTAGAGATATCTTTTTGAATATTTTACTCAGGCAAGGGAAACAAAAGCAAAAATAAGCAAATAGGATTATATCAAACTAAATAGGACTATATCAAACTTCTGCACAGCAAAGGAAATCTTCCACAAAAATGAAAAGACAATCTACTGAATGAGAGAAAATATTTTTGAATCATATATCTTATAAGGGGGTTAATGTCCAAAACATTTAAAGAACTCATGTAACTCAACAACAAAACACTCTAAACAACCTACTTTAAAAATAGAGAGAAGAGCTATATGGACATTTTTCCAAAAAAGAAATAACAATGGCCAACAGGAATATTAAAATGTGTCCAAGATCATTAATTATTAGGGCAATGCAAATCAAAGCCCCAGTGAGATATCACATCATGCCCATCAGAATGGCTATTTCTTAAAAGACAAAAAAAATAACAAATTTTGTAAAGGAGTGTAGAGAAAAGCAAACCCTCTTATACTGTTGGTGGGAATGTAACTTGGTATAGCCACTATAGAACACAGTATGGAGATTCCTCAAAAATTAAGAATAGAACTACCATATGATACAGCTATTCCACTTCTGGATATTTATACAAATAACATGAAAATATTAATTCAAAAAAATACATGCAACTCTATGTTCATCACACCATTATTTATAATAGCTAAGATATGGGGAAAAAACTAAGTGCCCAACAATGGATGAATAAGTAAAGATGTGATATATACAAAGGAATATTACTGTGCCATAAAAAGATGAAGTAGTGTCATTCACAACAACATCGGTGAACCTTAAGCATATTATGCTAAGTGAAAGAAGAGAAAAGCAAATACTGTATGATTTCATTTATGTGGAAAAAAGACAAAAAATAATCAATGAACAAAAAAAAAGCAAAATAAATGAACAAACCAAACTAAAACAAAACAAACATGCAGATACAAAGAACAGAGCAATGGTTACCAGAGGGGAAGGAGGGGGTGAAATGGGTAAAAGGGATAAACTGTATGGTGATGGATAGAAACTAAATTCTTGGTGGTGAGCATGCCATAATGCATACAAAAGTATAAATAAATAAATGGCAATAACAGCAAAAATTATATTAATAAATAATATCAATTCAAAAAGATACATGCACACCACTGTTCACAGCAGCATTGTTTATATTGCCAAGATATATGGAAGCAACCTAAATGTCCATCGAGAGATGAATGGATAAAGAAGATGCAATATGTGTGTGTGTGTGTGTCTGTGTGTCTGAGTGCATGCTCAGTTACTCAGTTGTGTCTGACTCTTTGTGACCCCATGGACTGTAGCTTGCCAGGCTCTTCTGTTCATGGAATTTTTCAGATAAGAATACTGGAGTGGGTTGCTATTTCCTATTCCCAGGGATCTTCCCAACCCAGGGATCAAACTTGAGTCTCTTGTGTCTCCTGCATTGGCAGGCAGATTCTTTACCACTAGGGCCACCTGGGAATCCTCTCTCACTCTGTGTGTGTGTGTGTGTGTGTGTGTGTGTGTATGTGTGTGTGTGTTTATACATATGCATACATTGTATGGAATACTACTCAAACATAAAAATAGAATGAACTAATGCCATTTGAAGAAACATGGATATATCTAGAGATTATCATACTAAGTAAAGTAAGTCAGAAAGAGAAAGACAAATATGGTATCACTAATATTTATGAAATCTAAAATATGACACAAATGAACTTATTTTATGAAACCTTAAAAGAGTCATAGATGTAGAGAACAGCCTTGTGGCTGCCAAGGGGGAATCATGTGGAGGATGGATGGATTGGGAATCTGGGATTAGCAGATACGTACTATTATATATAGAATGGATGAACAACAAGGTCATACCATATAGCACAAGGAACTATATTCAATATCTTGTAATAACCTATAATGGAAAAAATAATATAATTATTATTAACTTATTCCACAAATAATGAGTACCTACTACTATGTGACAGTCAGGCATTGTTCTAAGTACTTGGGATATAGAGGTAAATAAAACAGCCAAAAATCCCTCCCTCATAAAGCTTACATTCTAGTGATTATTGTGAATGGTTTCTATGTTCTTGGGCTTCCCTGGTAGCTCAGCTGGTAAAGAATCCACCTGCAGTGCAGGAGACCCTGGTTTGATTCCTGGGTCAGGAAGATCCCCTAGAGAAGGAATAAGCTACCTACTCCAGTATTCTTGGGCTTCCCTGGTGGCTCAGCTGGGAAAGAATCTGCCTGCAATGTGGGAGACCTAGGTTCAATCCCTGGGTTGGGAAGATCCCCTAGAGAAGGGCATGGCAATCCACTCCAGTATTCTTGCTTGGAGAATCCCCATGGATAGAGGAGCCTGGCAGGCTACAGTCCATAGGGTCGCAAAGAGGATTTCAACACTAGTAGTAATAAACCGGAATAGATTTCTACTTAAATACCTACAACCTCATAAGTGTTTCAAGGTGCAAAGTAGTTGAGGTCAGTTTTCTTCCTCATGGAATTCCCAAGCACTTACCCTCCTTGTGGTGAGCCAGGGGCCGAGGTGCTGATCTCTTTATGTGGAAAGAGGGGGCCTTAGTGGTCCCAGGGCCTGGCACAGGTCCATTGCTGGCCTTTGGTATGGCCTTGGTCCCTCCATCCTGCAGCCTAGACACCAACTTCCCCACATCCACCTCGAGGCAGGACTCCAACTTGACATCTGAAACAAGCCTGCTTGGGGACTTCCTCCCAGGATCTGCTTCCACACTTTTTTGCATAGGCATTTTGGGGTATTGTGGTGGCTTGGGGGGTTCTATGCTGCTGATGATAGTACCATTGGGTGTTCTATGTTGAATTTCATCTAGGAAAAGTTGGTGTAGAGGAAAGATTAATGACAACCTTTACCACCTTTTCATTTTTATACATGTAGACATAAGATTGCAAAATTATATACATATTCAAAGGAGCTATTGTTATGGAACAAATCAATAATATCCCACAAAAATCAGTCTCTACCTACCCCACTTCATGTGGAGACATAGGTCTCATAACACAAGGAATTCAATTCAAGATCTGATTATTTTCATGACCACAATTCAGCAAAACCACAATATGCCAAGATTACAATACTTTCAAATACAGACATCAGTTAATCCTTAACTATTTCTATTTATCTCAAAAGTTATTTATAAATATCTCTAATATTTCAGTGTAATGTGCTAAACAGAATTTAACTTCTTTTTCCATCCTCCACTAGCCAATTTATGGCCTTCCCCTAGCTATTGTGGTTTACAATTTCCTGTGACAATAGCATATGCTTTTCAGTTGTCTTATGTCTTAATTAAAGCTTTGAGACTCTAATGAGAGCCACGGATAGTCTCCCTAGAAAAATTAACCTATACAAATACATGTAAAATTTTGAAAACCAATTTTAAGAGATTCATAGAGCTCCCTGAATCTGTTAATGAACCCCTAATTTAGAACTCCTGGTATATGGAAATTGTCACCTTCCTTGGTAATAGAAAACCTAGATCAGAGTGTAGTGGTTAAGAACAGAGGTTCTGGTCAGCTAAATGAGACCTGAGAGACATGTCAAGCAATTAAAACACATGGGTCCTATTTGGATCGTGATTATTTTTTTTTTAATATAAGAAGGAGAATTAGGACACTGACCAGATAGTTACTGCTTTTAAGGAATTACTATTTTGTTTAGCTTTCTTTTCTTTTATGTATGATAATGGTATTGAGATTTTGGTTAAAAAAGAGTCTTCATCTTTTACAGGTACATACTGAAGCATTTATGGATGAAATGACATGATGTCTGTTTTAGGGAAACGGGTAAGGGTATAGATGAAACAAGATTGGGCATGTAGTGGTAAATGTTGAAGCTGGGCAATATGGACATGTGGAATATGTTATGCTGAATGTTATATGTATATTTTTATTAAATATACAATTTCCTTTTACATTTGAAACTCTCCACAGTAAAATTTTAAAAGAACTGCAGGTTCTGGAGCCAGTTGTGCTACTTACCAACCGTGAGATCTTGGGCAAGTTCATAATCTCTCTATATCTAAAATTTTCTCCTCAGTAAAATAGGAATAATAATAGTACCTACCTCATGAGGTTGTGGTGATGATTACATGAGGTAGTATACTTATTTCAGTGCCCGGTACATAATAAACACTCAATAATTGTTAGTTATTATTTATATTATTATGTTCTCAGTAGGCAATGGGGCAAGAGTTTCCATGGGGAAAGAAAGAGTAAGTCTTGTTTCAAAGAATTTTTCCCCAGGAGTTTTCTTTTTCTTGGGAGCTTTTTATTGATCACTGCACTGCTGCTACCACCATAAGGGTTAGAGCCAAGGAGTTCCTCTACAGTTCCCCTACTTTGGTCCCAGGGTAGATACATAGCCCTGCTTTTATTAATCCTAGTACAATTGCCATTAGACTAGTCAAACAAAGAGATATCAAAGACTCATTAATATTAATACTACTGACATAGTTCAAAAGTGCCATGTAATTAGATCACATGCTTCCAGAAGATGCCTTGTGTCAAAGGCCATCTAACCTCCAGCACTGAGGATTAACCTCAAGCACATGTACCTTCTAGAAAGTATGAAGTAAATTCTTACGTCACACATGAAGTGATATAAATTCATTCTCCCACATGCTTTGAGTCTAATGTCTCAGTTACATGTTTCTATCTGAATGCTTTCTTTTGGTGAAGAGATTCTAGGAAATTCCATCCCTGTTCTCATTTAGGGAAAACAACCGGGATTGGTCATGCTCTATGGTATCATCCATCTCAATACAGTAAAAGAAGGTCCCATCTCATAAAGATGACCCACAAACACGGTCTCAGGCCACTACCTTCCACATTGGAAAGGATCTTTTCCCGGCTTGGAAATAGGACATATAATGATAGCAGCAATAGGGATTTGGAACTAGGCCATTCTGCCAGGAAAACCATTTCAAGGCTCTGGGATATGCTGAATAACAATGATAAAATGGTAATAATTATAATAATGACAATGATAATAATAATGATAACAGATACCATTATTTAAACACTTTCTTTGTATCAGGGCCTGTTCTAAGTGCTTTACATGGATTATCTCTAAAAATCTTCAAAACTACTCTGTAAACTGTTATTAGTCCCATTTTACAGATAAGAAATCTAAGGCCCTAAAAGTCTCAGTGTCACAAAACTAATATGGTAGAGCCAGTTTTCATAGCTTGAAGTCTGTTTTCAGAGTACATACTCTTTCTGAAGAGAGTGTTCATTGCTCCTGTTGGGTAATAAGAGCTCAGCATCATCCCCTTTCTCTAACCAGTCATCTATTTCCATGGGAAAACACAAAAGCCAGCTTCAGAAACTGCAGAGAACTAGGAGTGAATAAGTATCAGAAAAGGAGGCCTCATAAATAGGCAAGTGGCCAACTAGAGGCCTCTCTTCTAAGTGTAGGCAAGTGATGGGGAATAGCTTTAAGAGGTTGCACACTAGTCCAGCAGGAGAAATAGATCAATTATTATAATACAGGTAGAATCATACAAATGAGCACTATGAGAATGACAGTGCTAATTCTTTCTGGTGGTGTTGAAGAAAATTTTGTGAAAGAGGTAATATAGAGCTAGGCCTTGAAGGATTGCAATAGATGGAAAAAGAGGGAAAGGGAATTTCAAAGAGAGAGCAACTTGAAAGAGTGAAAGTTCATAGTTTGTTTAAGAAAATGTAAAAGAAAATGTTTAGGGTGGTTTGAGCATAGGAACCAATTTTAGAGAAAAAGTGTGAGTAGTTGGAGAAGAGTTATTAAGGTAGTGTGGGGCTATATCATGAATGCCATGTTCAGGAATATGAATTTTATCATTGGGCTGCAGAAGACCATGATTTTTTTTTTCACAGGAAAGTGGCACTATCACATGTGTTTTTGAATATGCCCTTAGGTTATGAAGAGTAGACTGAACCAGAGAGACTAGAGGAGACTGGAGGTAGGGAGACCAAATGGAGGCTACTGGATCTAAACTGGAGCAGCAGCAGCAGCAAAGAGAGACAGATTCAAGGGATATTAAGGTAGTGGAATGCACAGGGCTTAGATATGGAGGTGTGAGGGAGTCCATGATAATAGTGAAAGGACTCATTATAATACTATATATGAGGGGAATAACAAGTTTAGAGGTAAGATGATGAAATGCTACTGGTAAAGAACAGTGGTGAGTAGAGAAATTTGTTCTTTCTCAGAACAGTGTTCAAAGAGGTTATAGGAAGTACAATATTACAGTAGATAAATGAGCTCTGGAATAAGACAAATGCAAGTTGCTGCTCTGTCATTCATTAGTTGTGAGAATTAGGCAAACTACACACCCTCTCTAAGCCTCTAATGCTTTCTCTATGAGAAATGATGACGATTAAATGAATATGAATTCACACCCATTTAGGATGGCTAGAATTAAAAGATAACAAGATATAGAAACAACCTAAGTGTCCATCAGTGGATGAATAAAGACTTTGTTTGTTTGTTTCACCCTTAAAAAAGAAAGATCTCCTGCCATTCATTTGCTATAATATAAATGAATCCAGAAGATATTATGCTAAGTGAAATAAGCCAGACAAATACAGAAAAAAATTACATAACCTCATTTATATGTGGAATGCTTAAAAGTCAAATACTTATAAGCAGAGAGCACAGTGGTTACCAGGCGCAAGAGGACAGAGAAGATAGGGAGATGTTGGCCAAAGGATACAGAGTTGCACTTATACAGGATGAATAAGTCTAGAAATCTAATGTATACCATAACGAGTATAGCTAACAATACTGCATTGAATAATGGAAATTTGCAAAGAGAGTGGATTTCAGGTACTGCCATCCAAAAAAAAATACATGTCTATTAGCTTGACTGTAATAATCAATTCACTATGTATATGTGTATTAAATCATCATTTTGTGTAACTTGAACATATACAATTTTAGTAAATCAAGACACAAAAGACAGTGCTGGTGAAAATGCAGAGAAATTGGAACTGTCATACATTATTGGTGGGAAAGTAAAATGGTGCACCTGATTTTAAAAATAGCCTCAAAATGATTCCTCAAAAATAAAATATACAGTGATTGTATGACCCAGAAATTCCACTCCTATGTATACACCAAGAATCACTGAAAACATACATCCACATAAAAATCTGTGCATAAATGTGCATAGCAGTATTATAGCAAAAAGTGGAAACAATCCAAGTATCCAGCAAATGATGAATGATAAACAAAATGTGTTATATTCATATAATGCAATAATACCCATTAATAAAAGGGAATGAAGTATTGATACATGCTTCGTAATGGATGAACCTTGAAATTATTATCCTAAGAAGCCAGCTACAAAAAGACCACAGATTGTATGACTCTATTTATATGAAATTTTCTTAGAATAGACAATCCATAGAGACAGAAAGTAAATTAGTGATTATCAGGAATGAGGGAGGAGGGGAGTATTAGGAGGTACAAGGCTCTTTTTGGATGATGAAGATGTTCTGGAATTAGACTGTTGCACAGCTTATGAATATACTAAAGAGAAGGAAAACCAAGAGGAGACTGAGATGGAATGTCTAGTGAGGTAGAAGGAGAGTTTGGTGCCCTGAAAGCAAAATGAATAAAATGTTTCCAGAAGGAAGAATTAGAAAACAAATGCTGCTCACAAGCTGAGTATGGTAAAATAGTGGAGTAGAACATGGAGATTGCTGGTTATCTTGACAAAAAACGGTCTCCACAGAGTACTGAGAAAGGCCCATTTAGAACTGGTGCAGGTTCCATACTAACAATTATTCTGCTGCTGCTGCTGCTGCTGCTAAGTTGCTTCAGTCGTGTCCAACTCCTAGCGACCCCATGGACCGCAGCCTACCAGGCTCCTCCATCCATGGGAATTTCCAGGCAAGAGTACTGGAGTGGGTTGCCACTGCCTTCTCCGAACAATTATTCTACTCAATGGCATTTATTTGTTTATCTGTCTATCATCTATTTCCATTTAGTCTATAAATTCCTTGAGGCCAGGGATGGTGTCTTAATTCCACCTAACACAGTACTTACTCAATCCATGTGAGTTGATTTTCTCTCCAACTTTATTGGGATAAAATTGACAAACATTGTATTTGTTTAAGGTATACAATATAATATTTTGATATATGAATATATTGTTAAATGAGTACCACACTCAATCTAATTAACATATCGATCACCTCACATAGTTTCCATTTTTTTTATGTGTGATAAGAACATGTACACCCAGGGTGGATTCATGTCAATGTATGGCAAAACAAATACAATATTGTAAAGTTAAAAAATAGATAAATAAACTAATTAAAAAAAAGAACAGTTAAGATCTACTCAAAAAAATAGATAAATAAACTAATTAAAAAAAAGAACAGTTAAGATCTACTCATTTTATAAACTTCAAGTATACAATATAGTATTATTAATGACAATCACAGTGTTGTATCATATTTCCAGAATGTATTCATCCTGCACAACTGAACCTTTGTACTCTTTGATCAACACCTCCCCATTTCACTCTCTCCCAAGTCTCAGGCAACCACCATTCTATTCTCTGCTTCTATGAGTTTGACATTTTTCGATTTCACATATAAGTGAGATCGTGCAGCATTTGTCTTTCTGTCCTTGGTTCATTTCATTTAGCATAAAGTCCTTCAGGTTCATCCATATTGTCACAAATTACACACTTTCCTTCTTTTTATCTAAGCTGAATAATATTCCATTGTGTGTGTGTGTGTCTGTGTCTGTGTGTTTCTGGGTAACTATCTGTGTACCTCTCACATTTTCTTTATCCATTCACCTGTCGATATTTCACTTTGATATTTCCATATCTTGGCTATTGTAAATAAGCTGCAATGAACATGACAGGACAGATATCTTTTCGAGATTCTAATTTCATTTCCTTTGGATATATATTCAGAAACAGAATTACTGGTAGTGTTTTTTTTTTTAATTGACACAGTTGGTAATTATTCTATGGGCAACCAAAAAGAAGTAGCATGATCACAAAATATGAAGCATTATTAGTAAGTGGCATGAGTGAAACAAACTAAGGGCAGAGGCAAACAACCAAGGAGAGCCACTTTTGGTGTGGTTAAGGAGGGTCTTTTGGGGAGGTGGCATTTATCTAGACCAGGTCTCAGAAGCATGAGAATGACCCAGTCATGTGAAGGCGCAGGGGAAAGTGTCCAGCAAAGGGAATAGCAAGTGCAGAGGCCTGGATTATGAGGGCATGCTAGAGGTCTTGAAAGAACCTGATATACCTGGAGGATGGGGATGATTTATGTATTAGTAGTTCATTCCTGTGTGCTATTGCTGAGTAGTACTCCACTGTATGTATATGCCACAATTGGTTTGTTCATTTGTCAGTTAATAAACATTTAGGTTGTTTACAGCTTTTGGCTGATATGCACAAAGCTGCTATAAATATTCAAATGTTAGTCTTTGTGAAGCTATGTTCTGACTGTTTTTTGTTTTGCTTCTTGTGTATGGGTCATGCTTTCTTGTTTCTTTACATATCTCATTTTTTATTGAAAACTGGACAGTTCAAGTAATATAGCATCTCTGGAAATCAGATTCTCTTTCCTCCCCAAGATTTGTTGTTGCTATTTGTCTTAGTTATTGTTGTTAGTTTGTTTACTGACTTTTCCCACCCATTTCTGTTAAATATTTATCATCTGTCGCGTGTGGCCACCAAAGACCCTGGTTAGTTAGCTTTTTGGTTAGCTAATGATTAGGCAGAGATTACTTTAAAACACCAAGCACCAATATGACTCCAAGTCTTTGAAAAGGGGCTTTGTATGAATGTTTGAGCATACCTTGGACACTCAACCAGGCAGTTGACAAATTTATATGGTAGTTTATTTTTAATTTTTTGAGAAACATACATACTGTTTTCCATAATAGCTGCACTAATTTGCATTACTACCAACAATGTAAAGGGGTTCCCGTTTCTCCAAATTCTTCTCAACACTTATTATCTTTTGTCATTTTTTTGGTAATAACCATCCTAATAGGTGTGAGGTGATATCTCGTTGTTTTGATTTGCATTTCCCTGGTGATCAGTGATGTTAAGCAACTGTCCATATACCTTTTGACCATCTATATGTCATATTCTAAGAAATGTCTATTTAGGTACTTTTACCTTTAAAAATTGGGTTATTTCTTGAGTAGTATGAATTCCTTATTTATTTCAGACATTAATCCCTTATTAGATATATGGTTTACAAATATCTTCATCTAATTCTGTAGGTTGTCTCTTCGCTTTCTTGATTGTTTCATTTTCCCCAATACCATGTATTGAAAAGACTATACTTTCCCATTGTGTAATCTTGACCCCATTGTCAAAGGTTAACTGGCCATAAATGTGTGTACTTTTTCTAGGCTAATTATTCCATTTCATTGGTCTATATGTCTGCTTTTATGCCAGAAATATACTGTGTAGGTTACTATATTATCATATTATATTCTAAAATCAGAAAGTGTGATATCTTCAAATTTGCTCTTCTTTCTCAACATTGCTTTGCATATTTGGGGTCTATTTCTTGAAGTTTATATAAAACATAGCAGTCTGTTTGAGGCTAACAAAGTAACATTGACTATATACAATAACTGTACATTTTAATTTTTCCTACCCCTGCACTTTATGTTATTGATGTCATAATTTATAAATTTTTAGATTGTGTATTCATTAATAAACTATTGTACATAAAGTAATTTTAAATACTTTTGTATTTTCACTTTCATACTAGAGTTAAAATTAATTTACACATCATTATTACAGTATAATATTGTGAATTGAGTTATATTCTCATCTTTAATAATTTGGTTTATACTTTCATGTTTTCATATTGTTTATGTCCATTTATTTCAACTTGAATACCCATCATAGTCAACAAAAGAGTCTGAAATGCAGTACTTGGATGCAATCACAAAAACGACAGAATGATCTCTGTTTCTAAGGCAAACCATTCAATATCACAGTAACCCAAGTCTGCCCTTACCAGTAATGCCGAAGAAGCTGAAGTTGAATGGTTCTATGAAGACCTACAAGACCTTCTGGAGCTAACACCCCTAAAAGAAGTCCTTTTCATTATAGGGGACTAGAATGCAAAAGTAGGAAGTTAAGAAACACCTGGAGCAACAGGCAAATTTGGCCTTGGAGTAGAGAATGAAGCAGGGCAAAGGCTAATAGAGTTTTCCCAAGAGAATTCACTGGTCATAGCAAACACTCTCTTCCAACAAAAGAAAAGAAGACTTTACACGTGGACATAACCAGTTGGTCAATACCAGAATCAGATTGATCATATTCTTTGCAGCCAAAGATGGAGAAGCTCTATATAGTCAGCAAAATCAAGACTGGGAGCTGACTGTGGCTCAGATCATGGACTCCTTATTGCCAAATTCAGACTTAAATTGAAGAAAGTAGGGAAAACCACTAGATCATTCAGGTATGACCTAAATCAAATCGATTAGGGTTATACAGTGGAAGGGAGAAATAGATTCAAGGGATTAGATCTGATAGACAGAGTGCCTGAAGAACTATGGATGGAGGTTTGTGACATTGTACATGAGGCAGGGATCAAGACCATCTCCAAGAAAGAAGCAATGCAAAAAGGCAAAATGGTTATCTGAGGAGGCCTTACAAATAGCTGTAAAAAGAAGAGAAGTGAAAGGTAAAGGAGGAAAGGAAAGATATACCCATTTGAATGCAGAGTTCCAAAGTATAGCAAGGAGAGATAAGAAAGCCTTCCTCAGCGATCAATGCAAAGAAATAGAGGAAAACAATAGAATGGGAAAGACTAGAGATCTCTTCAAGAAAATTAGAGATACCAAGTGAACATTTCATACAAACATGGGCACAATAAAGGATAGAAATGGTATGGACCTAACAGAAGCAGAAGATATTAAGAAGAGGTGGCAAGAATACACACAAGAACTATTCAAAAAAGATCTTCATGACCCAGATAATCATGATGGTGTGATCACTCACCTAGAGACAGATATCCTGGAATGGGAAGTCAAGTGGGCCTGAGGAAACATCACTACGAACAAAGCTAGTGGAGGTGATGGAATTCCAGTTGAGCTATTTCAAATCCTAAAAGATGATGCTGTGAAAGTGCTACACTCAATATGCCAGCAAGTCTGGAAAACTCAGCAGTGGCCACAGGACTGGAAAATGTCAGTTTTCATTCCAGTCCCAACAAAAGGCAATGACAAAGAATGTTCAAACTATCGCACAATTGCACTCATCTCATACCCTAGCAAAGTAATGCTCAAACTTCTCCAAGCCAGCCTTCAACAGTACATGAATCGTGAACTTCCATATGTTCAAGCTGGATTTAGAAAAGGCAGAGGAACCAGAGATCAAATTGCCAACATTCGTTGGATCATTGAAAAAGCAAGCGAGTTCCAGAAAAACATCTATTTCTGCTTTGTTGACTATGCCAAAGCCTTTGACTTTGTGGATCACAACAAACTGTGGAACATTCTGAAAAAGACGGGAATATCAGACCACCTGATCTGTCTCTTGAGAAATCTGTATGCAGGTCAGGAAGTAACTGTTAGAATTAGACATGGAAAAACACTTGTTCCAAATCAGGAAAGGAGTACATGAAGGCTGTATATTGTTACCTTGCTTATTTAACTTATATGCAGAGTACATCATGAGAAACACTGGGCTGGATGAAGCACAAACTAGAATCAAGATTGCCTGAAGAAATATCAATAACCTCAGATATGTAGATGACACCACCCTTATGGCAGAAAGCAAAGAACTAAAGAGCCTCTTGATGAAAGTGAACGAAAAGAGTGAAAAAGTTGGCTTTAAAACTAAAAATTCAGAAAACTAAGATCATGGCATCTGGTCCCATCACTTCACAGCAA
This sequence comes from Okapia johnstoni, assembly GCA_024291935.2. Lineage (NCBI taxonomy): Eukaryota > Metazoa > Chordata > Mammalia > Artiodactyla > Giraffidae > Okapia > Okapia johnstoni. The sequence goes on along the minus strand of CM044305.1, from coordinate 49,078,372 downwards.
ATAGATGGGGAAGCAATGGAAACAGTGACAGACTTTATTTTTGGGGTCTCCAAAATCACTGAAGATGATGATTGCAACCATGAAATTAAAAGATGCTTGCTCCTTGGAAGAAAAGTTATGACCAATCTAGACAGCATGTTAAACAGTAGAGGCATTACTTTCCCAACAAATGTCTGTCTAGTCAAAGCTATGGTTTTTCCAGTAGTCATGTATGGATATGAGAGTTGGACTATAAAGAAAGCTGAGCACCGAAGAATTGATGCTTTTGAACTGTGGTGTTGGAGAAGACTCTGGAGAGTCCATGGGACTGCACGGAGATCCAACCAGTCCATCCTAAAGGAAATCAGTCCTGAATATTCACTAGAAGGTCTGATGCTGAAGCTGAAGCTCCAATACTCTGGCCACCTGATGTGGAGAACTGACTCATCTGAAAAGAGCCTGATGCTGGAAAGATTGAAGACAGGAGGACAAGGTGACAACAGAGAATGAGATGGTAGATGGCATCACCCACTCAATGGACATGAGTTTGAGTAAACTCCAGGAGTTGCTGATGGACAGGGAGGCCTGGTGAGCTGTAGTCCATGGGATCGCAAAGAGTGGGACACAACTGAATGACTTAACTGAACTGGACTGACCCTCTTTTAGCATGTATTACTGATTTATTTACTTATTTTATTGAAGTACTGTTGATTTACAATGTCTTGTTAGGTTCAGATGTACAGCACTGTGATTCAGTTACATATATTCTTTTTTATTGAAGTATAGTTCCTTTACACTGCTGCATCAGTTTCTGCTGTACAGCAAAGTGAATCTGCCAAATGTTTACACATATCCCCTGTTTGTTAAAATTTCCTTCCTAGTTAGGTTACCACAGAGCAATGAGTGGAGTTCCCTGTGCTATAGAGTAGATTCTCATTAGTTATCTATTTTACACATACCAGTGTACGTATGTCAATCCCAGTCTCCCGATTCATCCTACTTCCCTTTTCCTCCTCCCATACATTTGTTCTATAAGTCAGTGTATTTATTTCTGTTCTGCAAAAATATCAACTATACCATATTTCTAGATTCCGTGTATATGCATTAATATACAATATTTGTTTTTCCTTTTTGACTTATTCTCCTCACCTTCAGCTTCCTGCCAGAGTTACTGGTCCCTTTTTTGATTCCTCTTTTCTTTTTTCACTTCTTTCAATCTATACAGTTGCAAGGATAGTTTTCTTTTAGGTGTCCACAGTCTTCCACTAGTGTCTAGCAGGTGCTCTGTAAGAATTGTTACATTTGTAGATGTATTCCTGATGTACTTGTGAAGAGACATGAATTCTGCATCTTCTTATTCCACCATCTTGACTCTTCTCTCTCTCTCTCTTTCTCTCTCTCTCTCTATATATATATATACACACACATACTTTTTTAAGATTCTTTTCCCTTATAGGTTATGAAAAAGACTGATTCATGTCAATGTATGGCAAGAACCACTATAATATTGTAAAGTAATTAGCCCCCAACTAAAATAAATAAATTTATTAAAAAAATAAAATAAAAAGACTGAGTGCACTTTCTTGTGTTATACAGCAGGTCCTTACTGGCTATCTATTTTTTTTTTTTACTATATTTTAATTAAAGGATAATTACAACATTGTGATTTTTTTGGCCATGCATCAACACATATATCTATTTTACATATAGTAATGTATATGTGTTAATCCCAACTTCCTAATTTATCCCTTCCCCACTTTCCCCTTTGGTTATCATAGGTTTCTTTTCTATGTCTGTGGGTCCATTTCTGTTTTGTAATTATGTTCATTTGCATCTGTTTCTTTTCTGAGATTTTACATATAAGCAAATTTCATATGATGTTTGTTTTTCCCTGTCTGGCTTACTTCACCTTTATGCTATCTTGTAACATTTCTTTTGAACCAAGTCTATTGGTGATCAATTACTTCAGGTTTGTTTGTCTGGAAAAGTTTTATCTCTCCTCATTTCTGAAGGATTACTTTGTCTAATATGGTATTCCTGGTTGGAAGTTATTTCCTTTCAGTACTTCAAAGATATCACCCCACTTTCTCCTGGCCTGCAAGGTTTTAGATGAGGAATCTGCTCATAGTATTATGGGAGTTTCCTTTTATTTGATGATTTGCTTTTCTCGTGCTATGTTCAAAATTCTCTTTGTCTTGGAACTTTGAGAATTTTATAAAAATGTGTCTTGGCTAAAATCTCTTTATGTTTAATTTATTTGCATTTCTTTGGGCTTCAAGGATCCAGGTTTTCCTTTCTTCCTCCAGATTTAGGAATTTTTTGGTCCTTATTTCTTTAAATAAGCTTTGTGCCCCTGTTACTTTCTGTGCTCCTTCTGAGACTCCCTCCCATATGTGTATATTGGTTTGTATATGATGTCCCATAAGTCTCTCTTTTATAATCATTTTTTCCTTTTGTTTCTCTGACTGGGTAATTTTAAGTGATCTGTCTTTGAATGCAGTGATTCTTTCTTCTCCTCAGTTCCAGAATTTCTTTTTGGTTCTTTTTTATGATTTCCCTGACTTTCTTGAACTTCTCATGCATCATTTTCCTGATTTTGTTTAGTTGTCTGAGTTCTCTTGTAGCTCACTGAGATTCTTTAAGATGGTTATTTGAAATTCCTTTTCAGACAGTTCACAGATATCCATTTCTTTAGGACCAGTTCATGGTGCTTTATTTTGTTCCTTTGGTGGTGTCATGTTTCCCTGATTAATCCTCATCCTAGTGGCCTTTAGTTGGTGTTTCCCTATTTAAAGAACTAGGCACATCTTCCAGTCTTTATAGATTGATTTTGGTGAGGAAAGCCTTTTATCCATCAGCACAACCAGAGATTCTGGGTAGGACACCTGGCAGGCTCCATAGGTGAGCTTGCTGCTGGAGTCCTTGAGTAGACTGATCTGGTGCCTGGGTCAGTGAATGGGCAAGCTTTCAGCCTGGATCTGCAGGGGATCAGCCTGGATCTTGAAGCCTAGGCCCAGGGAGCTAGCCTGGCACTGAGGCAGACCTGGAGACTTGGTCCACAGAAGACTGGACTAGAAGCTGAGCTGTGGTTACATCCTGGTGATTAGAGCCACAGGGGCCAGCTTGGCATGTGTTTGCCCTGGATTCTGGGTCTTTAGGGGCAGGCTTAGAGCCTGAGACTGCATGGACTGGCCTAGTACTGGGGCAGGTCTAGAGCCTAGCTTGGTAGAGGCTGGCCTGGAGTCTGGAAAGATGGGGAATGAGCTGGTGCTTGGGTTTACTGGGGTTTGCCTGGTGCTGTAGTCCAAGGTAAAGTTGAGTGCTCCCCTCACTCTCCCTTCTCCATGTGGAGAGGATCTCTCCCTGGACTACATAGTGTGAGCTTTGGGGAGGGGTGACATGGGTAATATGAAAGTGTCCTTTCTAGCATCTGCAATGCACTTTTTCTTATTTCTGTACTCTACCCAGGTGTTCTTATCTCTCATATGGATTCCATAGCTCTCATTGAAGAAATTTTCTTGCATAGTTGTTTGAATTCATTCATGTTACTGTGAAGGGACAAGCACTAAAAACTCCTATTAAGCCATCAGTCCCCTGGGTTAGCAGAATTTGTATTTAAAATCTCAGAATATTCAGAAAACACATTGCTCACCTATTTCAATGTATTGAGGTACAGATCTAAGAACACCTCGTATCTTCCACTGATCTGCTAAGGGAAAATGATTTTACAGGTTCATCTGTAAATTGATTAGGACAGGTTCATCTCTGTCCTATCCACTGCCAAAAGACTAATTCACTCTTTGGGCACAAATTTTACAAACCTTGCCTTGCCTGGCTCAGGACCCAGAAAAAGCCTACCTTTACATGGAAAAAAATGATTATGCCTCCACTTCTGCTTTTCAATATACTTTTTATCTCCAGTCACTATTAAGAAGATAAGGGTAAACTTAGTACTGACCTTCACTTTCATCCAGGGAAGAAGTATAGAAAACTGTCCTTTCCCGCAGCAAGCGCTTCGAAATTGTAATTGGTTTGTGTCTTCTTGCTGTTACTCGAGGTGGAGGCACTGGGGGTGCAGTACTTTCCTCAGGTGGACCTGAATAGATCTGTAGAAGGGGAGTATTTCCAGAAAACAATTAGAAAGATCAATTTTTTGTATTTCTAATGCTAACTATCAGTTGATGCCCATCAGCATTACACCTAGTGTCTGCCATAGAAATTCTAATATTACTAAAGGAATTGGGGATATTTTCTTAAACACTCTAACCACCAGCAAGTAGAGATTTCCCACCATGTTTGAGGTGCAGGACCTGGGATTTCTCAGTGTGGAGGAAAGAATGCAGACCAAAACTGCAACATTAGGAGAGTACTCTTCTATATGTTAGATGGGATTGCTGCCTGACACATATTCACTGAGCAAAACCAATTAAATTATTATTTAAAAAATTGTGCAACATCAGTCCTGAATTTTCCACTTACTGCCTGGGAGACTGTAAAAAAGCTTTTCCCAACAAAAACTGTAAAAAAGTTTTCCAAGCAAAACTCATTAAAAATTCACCTCCCATCTCTGAACGTTAGCTTCTTCATCTGTAAATTGCAGGGAGCACCACCTATCACAGGATGTGGTGAGAACCAAGTGGAAAGGTAGTCAAAGTACATTGTATGGGTAGAGGTGAGGTGTGAAGAATGATTAAAAACACCCACATGCATTCAATATTTCTGAAAAGATACCAAAAAACTGATTACATTGTTTGCACAAGACAGGAATAATGAGTGGCTCAGGGAAGGATGGAGGAAACTTATTTTTCACTCCTATATCATTTTGATCTCTAAAAATTTTCAAACCATGTATGCATTACTTATTCAAAAGAAAAAGGACAAAAACGAAATTCCTTGGAAGTTATGAAAATTGCTGGATAAGCGAGGGAGGAGCTGTGATTAGAATTTGTATATAGAGTCTCATATGTACTTAAGGATCTTCCTACCCCTGGGGAGAATGACCTTTTTGCCAGAGTGAACAGTTTGGAAAGACACACATATGTGATGATGGAGGAAGGGAACTGGTTCCATTGCAATAATGAAATCAATCCCAATGATTTGTGCAAAATAATGTCATAGCCCAACATTCTATCAGGCAAGAATCATCATAGTTTGCATAGACACAGAACTTACATGATTGGGAACACAAAGCAAGCCTGTGTGAAAGCTGCACAATGATAGAGAACAAAGTAATAAGAATCATAAGGCAGTACATGTTTCAGTATCTCATGGAATAGGGAAAAAATAATACGACAAAGTAGCAAGCAGATGAGCTTTGAGGCCATATACTTTTAGGTCATATTTCTGGTGTCATCATTAGTAATAATATTCTAAATAGCTACCATTTTATGAGCAGCTTAAGCAGATGTAGTAGTTGTTACAAATATTCCTTGTTATTTATCAAATGCACCAGGGACTTTGCACTGAATGTTTCATCTACCTGAAGTGTGCTTCTTCCAGGTAACCATATCCATAGCTTGTGCTCTTGATTTCAGTAGGATTAATGATCAAATACACTCCTCTCAGTGAGTCCTTGCAGATAAATGTATCAAAATTTTGACATGCTTCCCTCAGCTGTGCTTCCTATGCCCCATCTCTATTTAACTTATTTTCTTATCGCTTTCTAACATTGCTGCTGTTGTTGTTCAGTTGGTAAGTCATGTCCGACTCTTTGCAACCCCATGGACTGCAGCACGCCAGGCTTCCCTGTCCTCCACTATCTCCCGGAGTTTGCTCAAGTTCATGTACATTGAGTCGGTGATGCTATCTAACCATCTCATCATCTGCCTCCCTCTTCTCCTTTTGCCTTCAATCTTTTCCAGCATCAGGGTCTTTTAACACCGTATATCGTACTTATTTAGCTTTTGGTTATCTGTCTCTCTACTTGATTGTATACTATACTAAAGTATATCATCATGTTCACTGTTGTATCTCCAGCAGTTAGAAGAGTGACTAGAATTGCTGGGCCAAAAAACTAACACATTTAAAATTCTGATATAAAAGGTAAAATTGTCCTCTGAAAATAAAATGACAGCCACTTTCCCTTCCAGCCAAAATAAGGTAAAAGGGACTAGATTTATATCATCAGCATGGAACAATTAAAAAGCTAGGAAAAATGTAATAATGATTCTGATCATTATTAGGGCATTTGAAATCTGGCAATGAAGGACAGTGATCCATGAGAGAGGAAAAATAAATGAAGTGAACTCCAGCATACAGCCTGGAAAGATTCTTCAGGCTGTACTACAGGACAAGGAACCCAGAAGAGCCCAGCAGTCTCCATAAGCTGAAGACATTGAGTTGTAAGTATGAAAATAGCCAAGGAAGTGAGAAGTTTCAGGGCAGAGTACCAGAAAGAAGATCTGCACAGAGAACTCTGGAGTCTTCAGGCATCCTCTTTAAGAATTTAGCCGCATACTGATCAATACATTTGTGTAAGGCAAAGAACCACAGGACAAAATTAGAGGGAAACACAGTGGCTGGAAGAGTTCCTGTTCTCACCAGCCACAGTGAACTATTAAATAATTCACAGAACAAAGAGTAGAGTACACAGACAAGTTTTGCCTCATTCACGAAGAAAAATTAACATGACTAAATACTATTCTTTTTCTGCTTAAGCTTAAAGGAAATACTTGTAAATATCAAGCTGTATTTGGGTAACAACTGCACCTCAGAAAAAGCTCAAGAATATTACCTATAGTAATTAAAAAACAGCCAGAATTCAAGAAGTTAAAATTAATGTCTTGTATCTGATAAAAACTTATCAGAAATAAATTATTCATAGCTATTTCTTTTTAAATTTTTTATATTTGTATTTAAGTATAGCTGATTAACAATGCTGTGATAGTTTCAGCTGGACATCAAAGGAACTCAACCAGACATATACATGTATCCATTCTCCCTCAAACTCTCCAATAGCCCATTCTAATTTTGGTGTATTTTATTTCTGTTTCTTGCTCAATTGCTCTGGCCAGGACTGCAATACTGTATTGAGTAGGAGTGGTTACAATGAACATTCTTATCTTGTTCCTGATCTTAGCAACAGTTGTCTACCTTGCCAGTCAATCCTAAAGAAAATCAGCCCTGAATATTCATTGGAAGGACTGATGCTGAAGCTGAAGCTCCAATACTTTGGCCACCTGTTGGGAAGAACTGACTCACTGGAAAAGACCCTGAGGTTGTGAAAGATTGAAGTCAGGAGGAGAAGGGGATGACAGGATAAGATGGTTGGATGGCATCACCGACTCAATGGACATGAGTTTGAGCAATCTCCAGGAGTTGATGATGAACAGGGAAGCCTGGCATGCTACAGTTCATGGGGTCACAAAGAGTTGGACATGACTGAGAGACTGAACTGAACTGATGATGTTAGCTGTGGGCTTTTCCTATATGGTCTTAGTAATGTTGAAGTCTGTTCTTTCCATACCACATTTGTTGAGAGTATTTATCATGAAAGGATATTGAATTTTGGCAAATGTATCTTACGCATCTATTGAGATTTTTATTTTTCATTCTATTAATGTGGTATATCACATTTATTGATTTGCATATGTTTAAGCATCCTTGCATCCCAGGGATGAATTCCACTTGATCATAGTCTATGATTCTTTTAAAGTGCTGTTCAATTAAGTAGGCTAGTATTTTGTAGAGAATTTATGCTTTCTGTATTCATCAGGTATGTTGGCCTGTTGTCTATAGCTTTCTTTTCCTCTTTCCCCTTTCCCCCTCCTCCTCTTCCTTCTTTTTTTAATAGAGTCCTAAACTGGTTTTGGCATCATGGTAATGTTGGCCTCATAAAATGAGTTTGGGAGTGTTCTCTCTCTTTCAACGTTTTTAATTGAGAATAATTGACATTACTTTTTCTTTTAATGTTTGGTAGAATTCACCAATGAAACAATCTGGACCTGAGCTTTCCTTCTTTGGAAGATTTCTGAATACTGATTCAAGCTCTTCACTCACTATTTGTTCAGATTTTCTACTTCTTCATGATTCAGTTTCACTAGGTTATATATTTCTAGGAACTTACCAATTTTTCTAGGTTATCCAATTTGTTGGCATATGTTTATTTATACTAGTCTCTTATTATCCTTTTTATTTCTGTAGTGTATCCTTATTCATTTCTGATTTTATGTATTCACGTCTTCTCTATTTCTTAGTCTAGTTAAAGGTTTTCAGTTTTATTTATCTTTTTAAATACTCAACTTAATTTCATTTATCTTTCCTATTTGTTTCCTGTTATCTATTTCATTGATTTCTCTTTTTTGCTCTGATTTTTGTTATTTCCTTCCTTCTACAAACTTTGGGCTGAGTTTGTTCTTTTACCAATTGTTTGAGATGTTACATTATGTTATTTGTGACCTTTCTTTTGTCTTAATGTAAATGTTTATTTGTGTAAAAGTTTCCTCTTAGAATTGCCTTTTCTGCATCTCATAAGTTTTGATTGGTTTGTTTTTCTATTGTCATGTATTTCAAGATATTTATTGATTTCTTGCTTTCTCTCTTTTGATTTCTTGCTTGACCCTTTGGTTGTTCAAAAGTGCGTTGTCTACCACATATTTGAAAATTTTTGTTTTCTTCCAGTTATTGATTTCTAGTTTCATACCGTGTGACCAGAAAATACTTGATAAGATTTCAATCTTCATACATTTGCTTATTTTATGACCTAACATTATCTATCCTAGAGAAAGTTCCATGTCCACTTAAGAAGAATGAGTATTCTGTTGTTGGTGGGTAAAATGTTCTGTATATGTCATTCAAGTTCATTTGGTCTATGGTATAGTTCAGGTACAATGTTTCTTTAATTGAATTTCTGTCTGAATGATCTAGCATTCTTGAAAGTAGAATATTAATGTCTTTCGCTATTATTTTATTGTTTATTTCTCCCTTCAGAACTGTTAGTATTTGCTTAATATATTTAGGTGCTCCAATGCTAGGTGCACATATATGTACAATTGTTATATACTTTTGATGAATTATCATTAAATTATGACCTTCTTCATCCTCTTAAATCAGTTTTTGATTTAAAGTTTATTTTGTCTGATATAAGTATCCCTGCTTTCATTTGGGTTCCATTTGCAGGAAATAACTTTTCCAATCCTTAACTTTGAGCCTATGTGTGTCCTTAAATTTGAAGTGTTTCTTTTAGGCAGCATACTGTAGGGGCTTATTTTTAATCCATTCAGCCCCTCTGCCTTTTGATTAGATAATTTAATTCATTTACATTCAAAGTAATTATTGATAGGCAAGGATTTATTAATTCCATCTTAATTATTTTCTGGCTAGTTTGAAATTCTCTTATTTCTTTCCTCATTATTTGTTGTCTTTATTCTTGTGAATTTATCATTTTCTGTAATGTCATGCTTTGATTTCCTTCTCTCTATCTTTTGTTTATCTACTACAGGTTTTTGCATTTGTGATTACTATGAGGCTTATATAAACAAAATTATACAAATAAAAGTATATTTAAAGCTGATAACAGCTTATCTTTGATCATATACCAAGACCCTACCATTTTACATCTCCCTCAGGAAGCAACAGTTAGAACTGGACATGGAACAACAGACTGGTTCCAAATAGGAAAAGGAGTACGTCAAGGCTGTATATTGTCACCCTGCTTATTTAACTTATATGCAGAGTACATCATACAAAATGCCAGGATGGATGAAGCACAAGCTGGAATCAACACTGCCAGGAGAAATATCAATAACCTCATATATGCAGATGACACCACCCTTATGGCAGAAAGTGAAGAAGAACTAAAGAGCCTCTTGATGAAAGAGAAAGAGGAGAGTGAAAAAGTTGGCTTAAAGCTCAACGTTCAGAAAACTAAGATCATGGCATCTGGTCCCATCACTTCATGGGAAATAAATGGGGAAACAGTGGAAACAGTGTCAGATTTTATTTTTTGGGTTCCAAAATCACTGCAGATGGTGATTGCAGCCATGAAATTAAAAGACGCTTACTCCTTGGAAGGAAAGTTATGACCAACTTAGATAGCATATTTAAAAGCAGAGACATTACTTTGACAACAAAGGTCCATCTAGTCAAGGCTATGGTTTTTCCAGTAGTCATGTATGGATGTGAGAGTTGGACGGTTAAGAAAGCTGAGCGCCACAGAATTGATGCTTTTGAACTGTGGTGTTGGAGAAGACTTTTGAGAGTCCCTTGGACTGCAAGGAGATCCAACCAGTCCATCCTAGAGGAGATCAGTGCTGGGTGTTCATTGGAAGGACTGATGTTGAAGCTGAAACTCCAATACTTTGGCCACCTCATGCGAAGAGTTGACTCATTGGAAAAGACCCTAATGCTGGGAAGGATTGGGGGCAGGAGGAGAAGGGGATGACAGAGGATGAGATGGCTGCAGGGCATCACCGACTCGATGGACATGGGTTTGTGTAGACTCCGGGAGTTGGTGATGGACAGGGGGGCCTGGCGTGCTGTGATTCATGGGGTCACAAAGAGTTGGACATGACTGAGCGACTGAACTGAACTGAACTGAACTATATTTTATGTTTTTGACATCACAACTTACCCAATTTTATATTGTATATCCATTAACAAATTACTGTAGCTAAGTTATCATTAATATATTTGTCCTTTAACCTTTATATTAGAGTTACATAATTAACACATCACCATATTGCAGTATGAGAGTATTGTGAATTTGACAATATATTTATCTTATCAGTAGGTTTTATACTTCATATATTTCTGCATTACTAACTAGTATCCTTTTATTTCAGCTTGAAGAACTCCTTTCAGTATTCTTGAAAGGCAGGCCTAGTGTGGATAAACTCCCTCAGCTTTTATTTGTTTGGTAAAGTCTTTATATCTTTCCTTCATTTCTGAAAGATGACTTTGCTGGGTAAAATATTCATGGTTGGAAGTTTTTTTTTTTTTTCCCCAGCATTTTGCATATACCATCCAACTCTCTTCTGGTCTGCAAGGAGTCTGCTGAGAAATCTGATAGCTGTATAGTGGTTCCTTCATATGTGAGGGTATTTTTTTTTCTCTTGCTGCTTTTAACATTCTGTCTTTGATTTTAAACTGTTTCATTATAATGTGTCTTGGAAAAGATTGTTTGGGGTTGACATTTTGAGATAACTGTTGGCTTCATAAATTTATCCCTAGATTTAAATTCTCAGGCATTACTTCTTTAAAAAGTTTTCTCTCATTCTTCTTCTTCTGGGACTTCTGAGACTCCAACAATTCATAAATTGTTTCTTTTAATGGACCCCATAATTCACATAGACTATACTCATTATTTTTCATTCTTTCTTCTTTTTGCTACCCTGAATATTGTTATTGTTGTTCAGTCCCTCAGTCATGTCTGACTCTTTGCAACCCCATGGACTGCAGCATGTCAGGCTTCCTAGTCCTTCACTATCTCCCTGAATTTGTCCAAACTCACGTCCATTGAGTTGATGATGCCATCCAACTATCTCATGCTCTCTCACCCCCTTCTCCTTCGGCCCTCAATCTTTCCCAACATCAGGATTTTTCCAGTGAGTTGGCTCTTTGCATCAGGTGGTCAAAATATTGGAGCTTAAACTTCAGCCTCAGTCCTTCCAGGGAATATTCAGGGTTTATTTCCTTTAGGATTGACTGGTTTTACCTTCTTGCTATCCAAAGGATTCTCAAGAGTCTTCTTCAGCACAGTTCAAAAGCATCAATTCTTCAGCACTCAGCCTTCCTTATGGTCCAACTCTCACACCTGCACATAACTACTGGAAAAGCCATAGCTTTTCATACAGACCTTTGTTGGAAAAGTTATATATCTGCTTTTTAATATGCTATCCAGGTTTGTCATAGCTTTTCTTCCAAGGAGCAAGCATCTTTTAATTCCGTGGCTGCAGTCACTATCTTCAGTGATTTTGGATCCAAAGAAAATAAAGTCTGTCACCATTTCCACTTTTTCCCCATCTATTTGGCTCCCGTGAATAGATGATCTCAAATAACCTGTCTTCTAATTCACTAACTCTTTCTTCATTTGGATAAAGTGTAATATTGAAGCTCTCTATTGTATTCTTCAGTCCAGTTGTTCTTTGAACTCTAGGATTTCTGTTTTGTTTTTGTTTTTTAATGATTTCTGTTTATTTGTTGAACTTATGTTGTTCATGCATTGTGTCCCTAATATCATTTAGTTGTTTATCTTTTCTTTAATTCTCTTAATCCCTCTATTCCACCATACTGGTAACTTCACTTTTTTGTTTTTGTTCCCTCATTTCATCACATTGATAACCATTTTTTGTTCTCTATATCTGAGTCTGTTTCTGTTCTATTTTATTCAATTGTTTCAGCTTTTAGATTCCACATATAAGTGGTAACATACACTATTTGTTTTTGTCTGACATTTCACTTAGCATAATACTTTCTAAATTATTCATGTTGTTGCAAATGGCAAATTTTTCATTCTTTTTTTATGGCTAATAGTCCACACACAGCTGCTTTATTCATCAGCGATGGACATTTAGGTTGCTTTCATATCTTGGCAATTGTAAATAATGCTATGATGAATATTGGGGTATATATATATATCTTTTCAAATTAATGTTTTCATTTCTTTCAGATATATACCCAGGAGTGGACTTGCTGAATCATATGGTAATCTTATTTTTAGTTTTTTAAGGAATATCCACACTGTCTTCCATATTGGCTGCACCACCTTGCATTCCCACCAGCAATGTACCAGGGATTTTCTCTTTTCTTCACATTCTCATCCTGAGATTCTAGGTGGGCCATCTGGCGGTGTCTGGGGGAGACTTGCTGCTTGAGTTCTTGGGCAATCAAATCTGGTGCCTTGGTCATCATGTGGGCAAGCTTGGTGTTTGGATCCACAAGGGCAAGCCTGATGCCTGGGTCCAAGTGTATGGACTGGGGCTTGGATTCACTGGGATAGGCCTAACACTTGAGTTTGCAGTGATAGGCCTATGATTTGGGTTCATGTGAATGAATCTGGATCTGTGTCCTCAGGGGCTGACCAAGATAAGGAATCACTGGGCCTACAATCTGGGTCCACAGGGACTATTCTGGTGCTGGATGGGCCAGGAGCTTGATTTCATAGGAACTGGGCTAGAACTTAGGGCAATGGGGTTGGTCTGCCCTTTGGGTACACTGGGAGCTTAGGGCCATGGAAGACGGACTGTAATCTGGGGCCTCAAGGGCCAGCCTAGAGAGTAAATCTATGGGGTTCAGCTTGTTGATGGTGCAGGCCAGGAGTCTGGTTCTCTGGAAGTCAGCCTATAAGCTGAGGCCACAAGTGCTTGTCTGTCACTGAGGTTGGCCAGAAGCTTAGGTCCACAGGAGCCTGTCTGGACCCTAAGCCATAGGAGCAATCCTGGCATTGAGGTAGGCTGGGTTCCTCAGTCTATGTGAGCTGGTCTAGAGGCTAGGTCTGTGGTAGCTGATCCATTTTGGAATGGGCTAGGAATCTGCATTCACAGGAATCCACTAGAAGCCTGGTGACAGAGCTGGTTGACAGTGGGGTCAGCCAGGAACCTGGGTTTGTGGGAGCACACACATGCCTTGGGAGCTGCCTGGGGATATAGGTGCTGTGCAATGTTGAGTGTCTTGAGAGCTTGAGTTTGCAGGAACCTTCTGGTAGCATGGTGCTACAGGAGCTATCTTGGACTTTGGGAAATGCCTGGGGCCACAGAAGCTGGTGGATAACAGTATGGGGCAAGGGCCTGGGTTTGCATGATACCACTGGGAGCCTGGGGCCATGAGAGACACCTGTCTACAGGAGTTGGTCTGATGCTGAGGTGGGCTAGTACTGGGGTTTAACAGTGAAATCAAGTGCTCACTTCATTCTCCTCTCCCATGAAGACTGTCATTCTCCAACTGGGCTGAATCTTGGGAGAGGGATGAAAGACAGATGACTCTATCTTTCTTCCTCATTGTGTCTTTTCTTATTTCTTTGCTTCCCCAGGTGTTATAATCCCTCACCTGGATTCCTTATATATATAAAATTGCCTACTCAATACTGACATCTGGATATCCCAGAGGCATCTCAACGTCAACATTTCTAAAATTAAACTATTTAATTATTTTCTTTTAATTGTTTATTTCTTAAAACAATGCTAATGTCCAAGCCAGAAATCTGGGCATTGTTATCCTAGCATCCTCCCTCTCTCTCACATCCCATATCCATTTATTCACCAAGTTCCATCAGTTATACTTCCTAAATATCTCTCTAATCTATTCTCTCTGTTCACTGCCACTGCCTCAGTGCAGAGTTTCATGTCTCTCTAATATTACTACAGTGGTCTTCTAACTATTCTCTGTGCCTCATGTCACTCTTTTATTTAATCTGTCTATGAAAGTATGAATAGAGGGATGTTCCTAAACTCAAAACATAATTGTTTTACCCCTCTGCTTATATTTTAGTGACTCCTCACTATCTTTGAGACAAAGTCCAAACTCTGTAGTTAGTACACAAGGTGCTCTATAATCTGGCCCCTACTACAATCTCCAATCTCATCTTCCTCTATTCCTACCTTCACTTTATACTATGATTTTCATCCACCCTTCTTCATTTTACTAATATTAACAGAAATCATTGAATTTTAGCTGGGTACCCATGCCTACATGTCCCAGCTTCCCTTAAAGCTAGGTAAGGCCATTAACTTAAGTTTTAAGCAATAAAATACAAGTGGAAGTGATTTATACAAACTTCTGGATCATGTTTTTATAAAGAATTTGTCTGCATTCCATTCTCTTTTCTCCTTCTCTTTCACGAAGGCTGATGGAACAGGTAAGTAGGACCCAAAGATTAAGGCCAAGCAGTAAGGATAGCAGAGCTACTCCACCAATTTTGGACTGTTTACCTCTGGACTTTTACATGAAAGCGAAATGAACTTGTATCTTATTTAAGTCACTGAATTTGCTCTTCTTTGTATTACAGGAAGTTAGGCTGTACCTTCATTCATTCATTCCCTTTTAACTTTTGTGTCTCAACTCATGTACTGACACTATGGGAAGCCTTAGCTGATTCCCAGACCAGAGATATGTTCTACTTCCACTTGCTCCCATAGCATCCGATGTACATCTTCATATTAGTTATTACACTGTATCCTGAGTGCTGATTACCCCCCAATTCCCTCTGAGTATCATGAGCTTCCTGACAGTAGAGACTTTTGTCTCATTCATCTCTACAAGCTAGAGCCTTATTAGGACACTAGACAAAAGAAAGAAGTTCAGTGACAGTCTTTATAATGAATGGATGGGTTTTGGCTGCCAGGCCCCTCGAGGCCTATTAAATAATAGAGACTTTTCTTACTTGTTTCTTCTCCAACTGGAAATGGGGAAAGAGAGTATAAGATAGAGATTAAAGAACTAGCTTTGAGCAAGAATCAGCTGTGTAGACGCTTTGCCACTTGCTAACTATGCAACCTCAGGAAAGGTACTTAAACTATATGTGCCTCAAACGTGAAGCTCAGTTTGCATTTTTCAAACCTCAATTTCCTAAATAGTGATAATCACTATAACCACCTACCTCATATGGTTGTTGTGATGACTGAATGAGAAAACATATGTAAAGAGCCTAGTCTGGAACATATTAAGCACTCTGTAAATGGTAACTACTGCAACCCTAAAAATGACTTAAACTCAGGTTTCCTTGGAGAGAAGCAGGGAGAGAGGGATGGAGAGGTGAGATGGAGGGGGTAAGGAATAGGAGACAGAGGGAGGTTGAGACTAAAGCAATAAGGGGTGAAGTGGTTATGTGCTATGCAAATCAGAAGTTGCAGATTGATGGCACATTGAGGTTTCTGCCAGATTAAGTTATTTTATTTATTTCCTCTAGTTATAGCAGTTATTTGTTTCTCATTGGCAAAACTCCTTCCTCACAGCCTTCTCATCTTCAAAGAGCTACCCAGACCCCAAGAAGGATATGGGATAACTACTTTTTAGGGTTTGCAATGAAAGCCAGCAAATCCACCTGGACAGGCTGCTATCTATAGGCTCTGTCTCCTCCAGGTAGACTGAGACATTGGTTGGGAATGTTTTGAGACAAGTTCTTCCAATGTGCCCATGGGCCAGGCAAGCAATTCTGCCTCATGAACTTTGCATTCACTGTTTACTATTCTTGGAACTGCTCTTCCCCAGGCTATCCACCATGGCTAATACTCTTACTTTATTCAGTTTTCTGCCTAAGAATCATATTAACACCACCTTCTACAAGATAACCACAGATAACCATCCTTTACTTTGTTATTCAGAGCACTTATCACCACCTGACAAATATATTGAATTGCTTATCATCTGTTCCTCCCCAATAGAATACAAGACCCATGAAATAAAGGCCTTTGTTTTGTTCACAAGTATATCTATCTTCAGTGCCGAAAACTTTGCCTGGTATGTGATAAGAATTTAGTATTTATGAAATTTAATTTGTATCATCAGTTCTTTGAAAGAGGACTACAAACTACACATATCACTAGTGTCTTGGGAATGAAAATCTGGCAAATATCCATAGTTTCTCTTAAGAGAGGAAGAAGAAGAGATGATTGGCCCAAAATCTCTGAACTTAATTTTGAAAACTCAATTTTAATGAGGGAGAACCTTTTAAAAATGAAAAGGAAGTTAAGAAAGGCCCAAGAAAAGAAACTCTGTGTTACTCAATTCCCTATTGACTTCTTGAGTATCCATGAAAAGTATCTTCTAAGAGAGGAATCACAATGTACCCTCTGAAGATAGAAAAAAATAAATTCTAAAAGAATGGGAAAATCATAATGTGTGGGGCTTTCTTATAGGGGTGGATGGAGTGAAATACCAGGTGGCACAGGATGCAAAGCTAGCTCCTCTGTATCTCATGAGATCTTTGACAAGGGGAAATGACAGCAGCAGCAGGAGAAGGTGTAAGTGGCAGGGATATGACATCAACTTAGTTTTGTCTGACATCAAGGTTAATATTCTTTCCACTATATAACATAGAAGGAAACATTTTCAGTTTAAAAATAATTCCTTGGGTGGGAACTGTATCAGGCTAAACTTATTTTCCCACCTTCCAAAACTCCTGAAAGAGGTTGAATTGATGTGGCTTTCAGCAAACTGGCTAAGAACACCTAGAATTTTGTGGTCTTTAATGGTGACTTTGGGAAAAATCCCAGAGGATAACCAGTACAGAGTCTGGGAGCAAACCAATGATATTTGTTTTCTGGGCACATGGCTGGCCCTGAATGTTAGCTGAGTTGAATTCTAAAGACCCAGTCTAAGAGAAATCAATATACAGGGATATTATTTCACTCTGTTGGGCCTTGGCTATTGTCTGGGATGGTCATGAGTCCAACTCCTAGAAATCCTTTTTCTCAAGGCTCCTGAGGACTAAAGCTAGATGATAACATTTGTTGGGGTTTAAGGCACAGACAGGAGAGGTATCACCTTCACTGGGGAGGGAGTTAATGAAACTCTTGCCTGAATTTGATAACGTATTAATCCCCAACAAGTTTCTTCTCTGTCATATCTTGGGCATGAAAGATAGAAGAAATTTAACATAATATAATCATTCTTCAATTGCCAAAAGCAATAAGATCCGCACTCATCTGAACTCTTGGAAATTTTGACAGAACTCAGTAACTATCCAGATTCTCCCCAGGTGCTGCTTCAGGGTTGCAAATATCAGATTATACAAAAAGCATCTTGTCTTTCTATAAATCAAAGATATAAGACTTGGCCCTGATGAAGCTCAGCTTTCTACTGAGCCTCCATTTACACTCTGGCTGAGGCTGTGTTGAACTTTCTGAGGTCTGGTTATATTAGTAAAAACTGCACTCTGAACTTCATTAGAAACAAAGGTGGTGATTGACTAAAAAATAATGAGCTCTTAGCATTTTGCAGAGACCACTTTAAACATCAAGCGTGTGTTCTCTCAGAGTTTGCACAGAACTTTGAAAATATCATGTTTGTTGTTACTAAGAGCCAAAAATTTTTAAAGAGGGCTGTCACCAGGCTTGTCTTTGGTCTCTGCAACATATAGACTTTAAGGTTCTTCTACATGACGCATTTTAGAATCCTATCTAGTCCTACCCATACAACATACTTAAGGTAAAACTGCTGTCCAAAGAGAGGAAGCAGTTTGCTCATATCTCCAAAGCTAGTAGGTGGTAAAACTTCGATTAGAACCCCAAAATTCTAATCCTCAATCTAGTGCCCTATCCCCTTAAAACACAGTACCTCCTTTGTGAAACTGTTTTATACTCCTGCTGATTGTATCTAACATGTCTATAATCCATGCTTTGTCAGTTAATTCCCCTGCCACTTGCCTTGGGAAGTGGATACTTAGGAAAGAATGAAGTCAGAATCTGCTAAGGACACCTCCATCCACTTGGCAAGGATTTATGTGTTCTAGTAAGAATGCAATGGCAGATTTCAAGTGGAGTTTTCTCTTAAGACCTACTTATAAAACCTTCAGACTCGGGAAGTGAAGAGTTCTGCATCATTTAACAGCTATGAATTAACAATGATCTCAGTTCAGTTCAGTCTCCCAGTCATGTCCAACTCTTTGAAATCCCATGAACTGCAGCACACCAGGCCTCGCTGCCCATTACCAACTCCCAGAGTTTACTCAAACTCATGTCCATTGAGTCAGTGATGCCATCCAACCATCTCATCCTCTGTAGTCCCCTTCTCCTCCTGCCTTCAATCTTTCCCAGCATCAGGGTCTTTTCAAATGAGTCAGTTCTTCACATCAGGTGGCCAAAGTTTTGGAGTTTCAGCTTCAGCATCAGTCCTTCCAATGAATATTCAGGACTGATTTCCTATAGGATGGACTGATTGGATCTCTTCGCTGTCCAAGGGACTCTCAAGAGTCTTCTCCAACACCACAGTTCAAAAGCATCAATTCTTCAGCGCTCAGCTTTCTTTATAGTCCAACTCTCACATCCATACATGACTACTGAAAAAAACCATAGCCTTGACTAGATGGACCTTTGTTGGTAAACAGTTAGAACTGGACATGGAACAACAGAATTCCAAATAGGGAAAGGAGTATGTCAAGGCTGTATATTGTCACCCTGCTTGACAGTCTTTATGCAGGGTACATCATGAGAGAGGCTGGGCTGGATAAAGCACAAAAATCAAGATTTCCTGAAGAAATATCAATAACCTCAGATATGCAGATGACACCACTTATGCAGAAAGTGAAGAACCTTGGTGAAAGTGAAAGAGGAAAGTGAAAAATGGCTTAAAACTCAACATGAAAACTAAGATCATCATCTGGTCCCATCAATGGCAAAAGTTGGGGGGAAACCAGTGACAGTCTTTAGACAACCAGAGACAATGACCTCAGGACTTCTGGAAGAAAAGTTAAACAGTACCACTTTTGACTACAAAGACTTAGTATATACCACAAATTATGGAAGAATGCCATCACTAAGATAAAGTTAATTTCCTATCAATATAATAAAGAGAAGGGAAGGTATTATTGGGTTGGCTATAAAGTTCATTTGAGCTTTTCTGTTAGATATTAGGGAAAAACCCAAAGAAACTTTTTGGCTAACCCAGTAGCATTTGGTGGGCAATACTATGTAGAAAGTACTTGATATATTTATCTCACTGTACCCTCATAACAACTGAATGAGATAAGTTTAATTATTAGTCCCAATTTTAAAATGAAGGAAACAATTTTCAGGGAGGTAGACTGGCTTGTTGAAGACTACCTGGCTAGCAAAGAATGGAGCTGGGATTCAGCCTCAGGGTCATCTGCTTCCAAAGTTATTTTCCATTATTTCCATAATATTCTCATCTCTAGGGTTATTTGGAAAACCTATAGACGTGGGCTAGGCATTTTCAGTTTTCAGTCTTAATCCAAAAATTGCAGTGACTCAGCCATCAGTCCCAAAATCTCAGAACAAAGAAAAAGTTTACCCAATCTCAGTGCTCCTCCACTGATACCTGATTTCTGAAATTCCTACAGGTAGTGTCACCAGACTGAGGAACCTCGGTCTGCTTCATGTATAGCTGCCAAAGTATACCTATCTGACTCTCTAGAACAGTGGCCCCAGTCTTATTCAGACTCTGATGTTCAAACCTGAGATTCAGACCACCCAAAGGAGAATAGCAAAGACAAAAGTATATGATATGGAAAAATCATTGACCACTGAGGGGAATGGGCTATATGATTTTGGGAAATCTTATTAAATTCTCAAAAATCTCTCATTCTATATTAATCTCTCTCTCTCTCTCTCTCTCTCTCTCTCTCTCTCTCTCTCTCTCTCTCTCTCTCTCTCTCTCTCTCACACACACACACATACACACACACAAGCAAATCAGAAGCCACCAAAAATACAATAAAAACAGATAATTGACTTTGAAATCCATAACAAATTTAATCCCTCCAGGTCTCATTTACCTGTAAGTAAAATAAGGAAATACCTCATGAAAGTTATGAGAATTTTATGAGACATTGAAGATGTTGAATGCCAAAATTTCAGCACATCCAGTGGCACAAGTAGTAGTGGCACTAGTAGTAGTGGCACTAGTAACAAACTCTAGATAAATGCCAACTATTATTTCTACTATTGTAACTTTTGTTTCAGTGCCAGCTGGAGACAGGAAAAGGAAGGAGAGGGTATTCCCGCCTTTTACTGAATCTTGACAATAATTCTTAGGATGGCAAGAATCAAAAGGATGACTCATGAGGAAAGTTTCAGCTCTCTGAACACTGAGGGGTAAACCCCAGCTTACAGCTGTATCCTGCACTTATCACACTATCTCATCAGGCTTGGACGTGTTTATTCACTTCAAACAGGTCCTGACCTCGCTTCAAAGCTAAGAGAATTAGGTTTTTGGGAAATGTGTGAAGGTCTTCTGATTTAGTAAGAATTGAAATTTATAGCTGTGTTTTCAAAGATTCACTATGACTAATAAACATATTTGAAATTTCTCAACCTAATCATTCTTTGTTCAAAGATATTTTTCTTCAGGTTATACTTTGCTTTTAATATTCACTACTTAAAATATTTTTTTCCCTGAAGATTCATTTGAAAATGTTTGCCAAATCCCTAGTTAAGTACATTTTATACTGAATGTGTCCTCATATGTACAGACTAATACAAATGTTATTTTTAATAACTTTTAGCTTAACTCTATCATTTCAGAATTTAAAGGCAATGACGTATAAACCTGGCTTAATTAGATTCTCTCTCTCCATGTGTGTACATGTGTGTTTTGTACCTATATGTATACGTGTAGATAGATACATAAAGGCATATTTTAAGATACATAAAATAAAAATCCATAAAGTATAAATCTATATTTATATTTACACATATTTTAAAATAACTATCTCTACCAACCTACTTACCTATCATTCCAGAAAGCAGAGATAGAGGGAAATATTCATCTAGTCCTTTGCTGCCCCCTAGTGGCAGACCAAAATTGACAGAAGCCATATTTCAGAGAGACAGGAGGCATAGGCTAGGACTAGAAGAATCTGTTTCCTCTAGGTTGCTAGACTGGGTGTCTGAAGAATGACATAAATCAGAGCTGGTCCTTAAAAGGGACTCTTGTTTGCCTCCCTAATCCATTACATTGCTATAATGTTGGGTTTTTTTTCTGGACAAGATCCCATTTGGCCATTTGGGAACATAGGCAGCAATTGAGTTCCCACAAACTCTGCATTGAGAACAGCCCAACTTTCTGTGGCCAATTTACAGGAATAATTTTTCTTAACCATCTCTATCTTCAGCAAAGACTGTACCATTCAGTTCCCTCAACCATGGTTTCTAACCATACATTTTTAGAGATAAAAATAAAATCCATTTTCACATACATTGATAATAGATTTTCTAGTTACTTTGAAAATAATTATTCACCCAGAAAACTGTACATAAGGCAGTAAAGAAGGAACTTGCTGGATTAAAAAGCAGCTTGAAAAGTGAAAGGAAAAGTGTTAGTCATTCAGTCTTATGTGACTCTTTGCAACCCCATGGACTGAATATAGCCTTCTCCAGGGGATCTTCCTGACCCAGGAATTGTCCATGGTCTTCTTGCAGGCATATTCTTTAACATCTGGAATGGGAAAGCCCCCCAAAGCAGCTACCACACAGTAAAAGGAAAAAATTAGCAATTAGAAAGGAACTCAAGAGAAGAGTTAAGGTCAGAAGAACTAAGTCAATGTCAGTGATGAAAAGAGAAGTATAAGTTGCTGTTGTCTTTAACATCTCTTAAAACAAGTCCCCATTCCCTGAGGTTCAGCCGTTTGCAAAGCACAATTGAGACAAGAAGAACTGTGGGGCTAGGTTAGTGGGGGTGAACTAAAGTTCCAAAGAGGAAAGAAAAGTTTTCCAAAGAAAAGTTTGCTGCCACTACTGCAGCATGCATAAAAGGACTTTTGTAAAATGAAGAGCATGTACCAGAAGGTTTTCAAGGCCCCTTTATAGTTCTAATATTCAAATGGTTCTATTCCACATTTTGTCCCCTTAAGTTTGAAATAAATAATTGTCCTCAAAAAAAAATAGCTAAGAACTGCCTTCAGGACTGACCTCTCTATTCCCCTGTAATTCACCACATTTCCCCAAAATAAAATTTTCAGAAAACAGAAGTCAACATCCCTCTGTCCATCTAAATGGCTTCTGTGTCTCAAAGCATCAGCATTAGGTTTGGGCACTCTGATAGATACTGTTCAGTGAGATTGGAAGTGAGAGAATTTAAGAATCATTGACACCACTGAGGGATCAGTGTAGAGGTAGATTTTCTTGCCCTGTAACTTACCTACCTACCAACTCAGAAAATAAATAATTTTAAGATGATGATTCAAATTGTTTTCAAACACTCTTTTTAAAAGACTTAAGAATAGACTCCTTTAAGTATCAATACTTTTTATACACTTAAATTTTAGTTACAGAACATAGATAAAAGAGAGGCAAAAGGAAGAGAATGACAAAGAAACTTAAAACTGATGTGTTTAAGCCTTTTTCTATTAAAGAGCAAGTGTAAATGGAAAAAAACCACATTACTGAAATTATAATATATGTCAACTGAAAAGTCATATCCCATTAACAGAACAATGTGGCAGGAACATATAATCCCTGATATTTGTAAAGAAGTATAACTCTTCTCTTTTAATCTCCACAACCATCTTATGAGGTTACACATACGTAAGGTCCAGAATTTCTGAAACAATCTCACCCACATTTCATTTTGCTCTTTTTCAAAAAATGCAATTTGATAAATGTTTATTAAATTGGTACTTTTTATATCTCCATATATCTTAATATTTATATCTCCATATGAACAAATTCATAAATCAGAAAAATTCTTGATTACCATGTCTTTGTTTGGAAAATATGATCAGAGTTCATCTCTAGTATCATACGAAGGTCAGAACTTCAATCATTCAATATATATTTATAGGTTACAAGGGTGTAACAACTTCACTTAAAAGCTGACCGCTGGTTAACAGAAATAATCTCCTATTAGATCAGAGCAATAACAGATCACTAGCACCTTAATTGCTCTGCAAATCACCCAACAGAATACACTTTTGATATCTTGATAAAAATCATAGCAAAATCACACTTTCAGAAACTCAATAGGGATCGAGCTCATTCATTGAAAAATGGATTTTCTGGAAAAACTGAAGTTGGCAATTCACCTAAAAACTCGTAAAGAATAACAACAAAGAGGTTTTAGGGTGCATAAGCCAACCATCTCCTTGCATGGCTCTGCAATAAGACTTTCTCTGCTCCAAACTGACAGTTAGGTATTGTTTGGCTGGGGCTGTGGTCCCAGAGGGTGGCCCTCACTCCCATGTCTGGAACGCCCCTCCAGCATGCCCCTTGAGGCGAGGCACTGCACCGTGCTCTCGGGGGCTTCCTCCCAGGTGCCCCCACTTCCCTTCCTGAATGACTAAGGGCCAAGTGACCCCACCCCTGGTGCCAGGCTTGGAGCTCTGGTCCATGCAGGGCTGAAAATCCTGGCTCAGTGTCTTTTCCCTCTGCTGTCACTAAGCTGTCCAAGAACCTCAGAGGAGAGCAGTGCAACCCCCAACACTGCCCACAGCCACAAGGCCACCATTCTTGGGAGGGACCTCCCCAGCTAAAGCCCTATTTGTGCCCAGGAACGTCTGTCAGTTTCAAGATGAAGCAGTCAAGATGGTGGAATAGGAAAACCTGGGGTTAAGTTCTTCCCACAAGTACATCAAGGATACATCTACAAGTGGAACAATTCACTCAGAGGACCTATTGAACACTAGCAGAGGACCACAGACACCTAAAAAGACAAAAGGATCCCCCTATAATTAGTTTCCATTGTTTTGGTTTTGGGGTATTTTTGTTTGATTGGTTGTTTTCTTTTTTGTATTTTCTTTGTGCTTTTTGTTCTCTTGATTTTTTTGTTTTGTTTCTGTATGTTTGGTTTTTTTTTTTGTTTGTCTTGCTTTTTATTTGCTTTCTTTTCCTTTTTCAGTTTTTGTTTTGTGGTCATTTCGGGAGTTTATTTTTATGTTCTTTGCTTTTTTTTTGTTTTCTTTGCTTTTTTGTTTTAGTTTGGGTTTTTATTAGTTTTGCTTTTATTTTTTTGGTTTTGAAGTGTTCTGATTTTTTCTGTTTTCTTTTAAATTAATTTATTTATTCATTTTTTTAACTTTACAATATTGTATTGGTTTTGCCACACATTGACATGAATCCACCATGGGTGTACATGTGTTCCCCTTCCAGAACCCCCCTCCCACCTCCCTTCCCATCCCATCCCTCCAGGTCATCCTGGTGCACCAGCTCCGAGAACCCTGTATCATGCATTTTTTTTGTTTCTTTATGTCTTTGTTTGATTATATTTATGCTGTTTGTATTTTTTTTTTGCCTCTTTTCCTTATTTTGGGTTTTTGTTTTGCAGTAATTTTGTGAATTAATTTTTATTTTCTATGCTTTTTTCTTTTAGTTTTGCTTTCCTTTTTCACTGTGTTAATTTTGTTTCCATTGTTTGTTTTGGTTTGGGGGTTAATTGTTTGGACACTTTCTTTTTTCTGTTTTCTCTGTTGCTTTTTTCTTTGTTTGTTTTATTTAGTTATGTTTGTGTTGTCTGTCTTCATTTTTGCTTGTCTATCCCTATTCTTTCCCCTGTTTTTGTTGGTTACACCACATGGCTTATGGAGTCTTAGTTCCCCAGACAGGGGTCAAAACTGAGACCTGTGGTAATAGCACCGAGTCACTGATGCTGGATGGCCAGAGAATTCTTGGCTGAGGGAATATTAACTGGCATGAGCTCTCCCCCAGGTCCTCATTTCAGCACCAAAATAGGGCTCCACCCAACTGTGTACAAACTCCATTGCTGGATGCCTCAGGCCAAACAATCATCAAGATAAGAATACAGTCACATGTATCATCAGAAAGGCTACATACTAAGTTCACAAAAAAGATTTTGTAAACCAAGGTGGCAGAGTAGAAAGACGTACACTCTTCTTCTCTTGTGAGAACACCAAAATTTCAAATAGCTTTTCAACAACTATCGACAGGAAGATGAGGGACCCACCAAAAAAGATACCCCACATCTAAGGACAAAGGAGAAGCCACAATGAGGTGGCGGGGGGGAGCAATCGTGAAAAAATCAAATCCCATACCCACTGGGTGGGTGATATACAAGTTGGAGAACAATGATACCAAAGAAGTTTTTGCAGTGTTTTGAAGGTTCAAGGCCCCATATCAGACTTCCCAACCTTGGGATCCAGCAAAAGGATTGGGAATCCCTAGGGCATCTGACTTTGAAGGACAGCAGGATTTGATTACAGAAATTTAACAGGAATGGGAGAAACAGAGAATATTGGAGGGCACAAACAAAACCTGGTCACACCAGGACCCAGGGGAAAGGAGCAGTGACCCCATAAGAGATGGAGCCAGGCTGGTCTGTGAGTGTTTCAGGGTCTCCTGCAGAGACGTGGGACACCAGTGGCCTGCCATGGGGACAGGGGGACTAGCAGCAGCAGTCCTGGGAGGCTCATGTTGGCATAAGTCTTTTTAGAGGTAGCCAACAGACCTAACATAAAGCCTGCAAATTCCAGGATTGGGTTACTTCAGGCCAAATGATAAACAGGGAGGGAGCACAGCCTCAACCATCAACAGGCAATTGAATGAAAAATTTACTGTTCATGGTCCTGCCAACCAGAACAAGACACGATCCACAAAGCCAGTCCCTCCCATCAGAAAGCTTGCACAAGCCTCATCCTCAACCATCAGAGGGCAGACAGAATGAAAACCACAATCAAAGAAAACTAACCAAAATTATCACATAGATCACAGCCTTGTGTAACTCAATGAAGTTATGAGCAATGCCGTGCAGGGCCACCCAAGACAGATGGATAATGGTGGAGAGTTCTGACAACACATGGTTCATTAGAGAAGGGAATGGCAAATCACTTCAGTATTCTTGCCTCAATTACAACATGATAAGTATGAAATGTTAGAAAGATATGACACTGGAAGATGAGCCCCCCAGGTCAGTTGGTGTCCAATATGCTACTGTGGAAGATCAGAGAAATAGCTCCAGAAAGAATGAAGAGGCTGTTCCAAAGTGGAAATGATGCTCAGTTGTGGATGTGTGTGGTACAGAGAGTAAAGCTCAGTGCTGTAAAGAACAATATTGGATAGGAACGTGGAATGTTAGGTCCATGATGAGTCAAGGTAAACTGGACATGGTCAAGCAGGAGATGGCAAGAATGAACATTAATATTCTAGGAATCAGTTAAATTAAATAGACAGGAATGGGCAAATTTAATTCATATGACCATTATATCTACTATTTTGGGGCAAGAATTCCTTAGAAGAAATGGAGCAACCCTAATAGACAACAAAAGAGTCCAAAATGCAGTATTGGGTGCAATCTAAAAACAGGACAGAATGATCTTGGTTCATTTCCAAGGCAAGCCATGCAACATCAAAGCAAGTCTATGCAAGAACCACTAATGCCAAAGGAGATGAAGTTGAATGCTTTTATGAAGACCTACAAGATCTTCTAAAATTAACACCAAAAAGATGTAATTTTGATCATAGGGGATTAGAATGTAAAAGTCAGAAATCAAGAAATACCTGAGGGATAGGATGGAGAGGGAGGTGGGAAGGGGGTTCAGGATGGGGAACACAGGTACACCCACGGCTAATTCATGTCAATGTATGGCAAAAGTCACTACAATATTGTAAAGTAATTAGCCTCCAATTAAAATAAATTAATATTTTAAAAACAAAAAAAATGTCCATCAAAAAAAAAAAAAAATAAGAGATACCTGGAGTAACAGGCAAGTTTGGCCTTGGAGTACGGAATGAAGCAGGGCAAAGGCTAAGAGAGTTCTGTCAAAAGAACACACTGGTGATAGCAAACGTCCTTTTCCAACAACACAAGAGATGACTCTACATATAGATATCACCAGACAGTCAACATTGATTGATACATATATATATATATAATGAGACTGATTATATTCTTTGCAGACAAAGTTGGAGAAGCTCTACACAGTCAACAAAAACAAGAACTGGAGCTGACTGTGGCTCAGATCATGACCTCCTTATTTCAAAATTCAGGTTCAAATTGAAGAGAGGAGGAAAACCACTAGGCCATTTAGGCGTGACCTAAATCAAATCCCTTATTGTTTTACAGTGGAGATGACAACTAGATTTAAGGGATTAGATCTGACAGACTGCTTGAAGAACTATGGATGGAAGTTCATAACACTCTACAGGAGGTAGTGATCAAAATAATCCGTAAGAAAAAGAAATAAAAGAAGGCAAAGCAGTTGTCAGAGAAAGCCTTATGAATAGTTGAGAAAAGAAGAGAAGTGAAAGGAAAAGGAAGGGAAACACATCGGCAACTGAAGGAAGAGTTCCAGATAATAGCAAGGAGAAATAAGAAAGTTTTCTAAAGGGAACCATGTAAAGAAATAGAAGAAAACAATAGGATGGAAAAGGCTAGAGATCTCTTCAAGGAAAGTGGAGATACCAAGGGCACATTTCATGCAAAGATGGGCACAGTAAAGGAACAGCAATGGCAAGGACATAACAGAAGGAGAAAAGATTAAGAAGAGGTGGCATTAATACACAGAAGAACTATACAAAAAAGGTCTTAATGATCTGGATTACCATGATGGTGTGGTCATTCACCTAGAGCCAGACATCCTAGAGTGTGAAGTCAAGTGGGTCTTAGGAAGCATAACTATGAACAAAGCAAGTAGAGGTGATGGAATTCCAGTTGAGCTATTTCAAATCCTAAAAGGTGATGCTGTGAAAGTGCTACACTTGATATGCCAGCAAACTTGGAAAACTCAGCAGATATTAAGAAGAGGTGGCAAGAACACGCAAAAGAACTGTACAAAAAAGATCTTCACAACCCAGATAATCACAGTGCTATGATCACTCACCTAGAGGCAGACATCCTGGAATGTGAAGCCAAGTGGGCCTTAGGAAGCATCCTTATGAACAAAGCTAGTGGAGGTGATGGAATTCCAGTTGAGCTATTTCAAATCCTAAAAGATGATGCTGTGAAAGTGCTGCACTAAATATGCCAGCAAATTTGGAAACCTCAGTGGTGGCCATGGGATTGGAAAAGGTCAGTTTTCATTCCAATTCCAGAGAAAGGCAATGCCAAAGAATGCTCAAACTACCGCACAAATGCACTCATCTCACATGCTAGTAAAGTAATGCTCAAAATTCTCCAAGCCAGGCTTCAGCAATACGTGAACTGTGAACTTCCAGATTTTCAAGCTGGTTTTAGAAAAGGCAGAGGAACCAGAGATCAAATTGCCAACATCTGCTGGATCATCGATAAAGGAAGAGAGTTCCAGAAAAACATCTATTTATGCTTTATTGACTATGCCAAAGCCTTTGACTGTGTGGATCACAATAAACTGTGGAAAATTCTGAAAGAGATGGGAATACCAGACCATCTGACCTGTCTCTTGGAAACCTGTATGCAAGTCAGGAAGCAACAGTTAGAACTGGACATGGAACAACAGACTGGTTCCAACTAGGAAAAGGAGTACATCAAGGCTGTATATTGTCACCCTGCTTATTTAACTTATATGCAGAGTACACCATGAGAAACGCTGGGCTGGAAGAAATGCAAGCTGGAATCAAGATTGCCGGGATATATATCAATAACCTCAGATATGCAGATGACACCACCCTTATGGCAGAAAGTGAAGAAGAACTAAAGAGCCTCTTGATGAAAGTGAAAGAGGAGAGTGAAACTGTTGGCCTAAAGCTCAACATTCAGAAAACAAATATCGTGGCATCCAGTCCCATCACTTCATGGCAAATAGATGGAGAAACAGTGGAAACAGTGACAGACTTTATTTAAGGGGGCTCCAAAATCACTGCTGATGGTGACTGCAGTCATGAAATTAAAAGCTAGTTGCTCCTTGGAAGAAAAGTTATGATCAACCTAGACAGCATATTAAAAAGCAGAGGTATTACTTTGCCAACAAAGGTCCATCTAGTCAAGGCTATGCTTTTTCCAGTAGTCATGTATGGACGTGAGTTGGACTGTAAAGAAAGTTGAGTGCCGAAGAATTGATCCTTTTGAACTGTTGTGTTGGAGAAGACTCTTGAGAGTCCATTGGATGGCAAGGAAATCCAACCAGTCCATCCTCAAGGAAATCGGTTCTGAATATTCATTGGAAGGACTGATGTTGAAGCTGAAACTCCAATACTCTGGCCACCTGATGCAAAGAGCTGACTCATCTGAAAAGTCCCCAATGCTGGGAAAGATTGAAGGCGGGAGGAGAAGGGGATGACAGAGGATGAGATGGTTGAATGGCATCACAGACTCAACAGGCATGAATTTGAGTAAACTCCAGGAGTTGGTGATGGACAGGGAGGCCTAGTGTGCTGCAGTCCATGGGGTCATATAGAGTCAGACACGACTGAGTGACTGAACTCAACTGAACAACAGTGGCCACTGGACTGGAAAAGGTAAGTTTTCATTCCAACCCTAAAGAAAGATAATGCCAAAGAATGTTCAAACTACTGTACTATTGCATTCATTTCACATGCTAGCAAAGTAATGCTCAAAATCCTTCAGGCTAGGCTTCAATAGTATGTGAACCAAGAACTTCCAGATGTACAGGCTGGATTTCAAAATGCAGAGTAATCAGAGATCAAATTGGAAAAATCCACTGGATAAAAGAAAAAGTAAGGGAATTCCAGCAAAACATTTACTTATGCTTCATTGACTATGTGAAAGTCTTTGACTGTGCGGATCACAACAAACTGCTTAAAATCATTAAAGAGATAGGAATACTAGGCCACCTTACTGGTCTCTTGAGTAACCTATATGCAGGTCAAGAAGCAACAATTAAAACCAGACATGTAACAATGGACTTGTTCAAAATTGGGAAAGGAGTATGTCAAAGATGTATGTTTTCACCCTACTTATTTAACTTATGCAGAGTACATCATGCAAAATGCTGGGCTGTATGTATCACAAGCTGGGATCAATTTTACTATGAGAAATATCAGCAAACTGATACCACTCTAATGGCAGAAAGTGAAGAGGTACTAAAGACCCTCTTGATGAAGATGAAAGAGGAGAATGAAAAGAACTCCTTAAAACTCAACATTTAAGAAACTAAGATCATGGCATCTCGGCCCATCAGTTCATGGCTAATAGATGGGGGAAAACATTGAAACAGTGACAGACTTTATTTTCTTGGGCTCCAAAATCACTGCAGATAGTAATTGCTGCCATGAAATTAAAAGATGCTTGCTCCTTGGAAGAAAAACTATGACAAACCTAGACAGTGTATTAATATGGAGAGACATCACTTTGCTGACAAAGGTCTGTATAGTCATCTTAAAAGATGTCAAGAAATCGTGAAAAAATTCAACACCCATTTATGATAAACATTTTCCAGAGAGTGGACAGCAAGGGAACATACTCAACATAATACAGGCCATATATGACAAACCTACAGCTAACATCATACTCAGTGGTAAAAAGCTAGAAACATTTCCTCTAAGATCAGGAACAAGCCAAGGATGTCCACTCTCATCATTTATTCAACATAATTATGAAAGTCCTAATCATAGCAATCAGAGAAGGAGAAAAAAATAAAAGGAATCCAAATTGGAAAAGAAGTAAAACTGTCACTGTTTGCAGATGACATGATAATATACAAAGAGAATCCTAAATACCAAGAAACTGCTATAGCTCATCAATGAATATAGTAACGTTGCAGGATAAACAAGTGATACACAGAAATCTCTTACATTTCTATACACCAACAAGGAAAGTTCAGAAAGAGAAATTAAGAAAATAATCCCATTTACCATTGCAACAAAAAGAATAAAATATCTAGGAATAAATCTATGTACAGAAGCAAAAGACCTGTACACAGAAAAATATAAGATACTGATGAAAGAAATAAAAAATGACACAAACAGATGGAGAGATATCCCATGTTCTTGGATTGGAAGAATCAATACTGTCAAAATGACTACACGACTGAAAGCATTCTAGATTCAATGCAATCCCTGTCAAACTACCAATGGCATTTTTCACTGAATTAGAACAAAAAAAAATTTACAATTTGCATGGAAACACAGAGTCCATGAAAAGCTGAACAACCCTGAGAAAGAAAAACAGAAGTCAGGGATTTATGCTCCCTGACTTTGGAATAAAATACAAAGCTACAGTAATCAAGACAGTATGATACTGGCACAAAAATATAAATACAGATGAATGGAAAAGGATAGAAAGCCTAGAGATAAACCCATGTACCTGTGGTCACCTAATATATGACAAAGGAGTCAAAAATATACAATGTAGAGAAGACATTCCCTTCAATAAATGGTCTGGGAAAACTGGTCAGCTCCATATAAAAGAGTGAAACTGGAACATTCTCTAACATCACACATAAAAATAAACTCAAAATGGATTAAAAACCTAAATGTAAGACCTGATAGTTTAAAACTTTTAGAGAAAACATAGGAAGAACAGTCTCTGACATAAATTGCAGGAAGATCTCTTCTGACCTATCTCCTAGAGTAATGAAAATAAAAACAAAAATAAACAAATGGGAACTAATTAAACTTAAAAGCTTTTACACACCAAAGCAAACCATAAAACAAACAACCAACCAAACAAACAAAAAACACACAGAATGGGAGAAAAGATTTACACAGTGGTTTAGAGCAGTATTTTAGGGGAGGTAAGAGGCCCATGGGATGATACCACTCTAGATTTATGTGTGCATTTTCCCTTAATAACAGCCTTTTAACATGTCCTGGGTTACCTCTCTTTCCATTCCCTTCACAAACTTTTCTAAATCTTTTTACTCTCCTCAAGCATCCAGCCCTACATCCACTTTCTTTTACTCTCAGCAGGTAGGAAAAACTTACATTTTACTTGAGAAAATGAAGTGCAGTAAACATTATGTTCCTCAATTGTCAGACATTGCTTCCTCGTGCCTATAGCTTACAAACTTATATGCATCCAATTCTATTTTCCTCTCTCTCCCTGAAAGATAATAAACTAATCTAGAGGTAATATGCTCAAAGCTTATCAGGGGCCTCCTTCCATCAATAATTCTCTCTCTCACATGGATCTTCAATCTCTTCCTCCATACGAACTTCACTGTCCCTGGGAATATGTACATGTTTCACAGTCTTATAAAGATTCTTTCTTGAATCAATGCCTCTATAGTCATTGCCTCCAACTGTTCTTTCCCTTTACAACCAAACTGCTTGATATTAATTTCCTCAGTTCAGTTGAGTTCAGTCACCCAGTCATGTCCAACTCTTTGTGACCCAAGGACTGCAGCACGTCAGGCCTCCCTGTCCATCACCAACTCCTGGAGCTTGCTCAAATTCATGTCCATAGAGTCGGTGATGCCATCCAACCATCTCATTCTCTGCTGTCCCCGTTTCCTCCCGCCTTCAATCTTTCCCAGAATCAGGGTCTTTTCCAATAAGTCAGTTCTTCGCATCAGTTGGCCAAAGTATTGGACTTTCAGCTTCAGCATCAGTCCTTCCAATGAATATTCAGGACTGATTTCCTTGAGGATGGAATGGCTGGATCTCCTTGCAGTCCAAGGGACTCTCAAGAGTCTTCTCCAACACCACAGTTCAAAAGCATCAATTCTTTGGCACTCAGTTTTCTTTAGAGTCCAACTCATGCATACATGACTACTGAAAAAACCATAGCTTTGACTAGATGGACCTTTTCTGGCAATGTCTCTGCTTTCTAATATGCTGTCTAGGTTGGTCATAACTTTTCTTCCAAGTAGCAAGCGTCTTTTAATGTCATGGCTGTACTCATCATCAGCAGTGATTTTGGGGCCCCCCAAAATAAAGTCTGTCACTGTTTTCACTGTTTCTTCATCTATTTGCCATGAAGTGATGAGACCGGATGCCATGATCGTAGTTTTCTGAATGTTGAGTTGTAAGCAAACTTTATCACTCTCGTCTTTCACTTTCATCAAGAAGCTCTTTAGTTCTTCTTCACTGTCTGCCATAAGGGTACTGTCATCTGCATATCTGAGGTTATTGATATTTTTCCCAGCAATCTTGATTCCAGCTTGTGGTTCATCCAGCCCAGCATTTCCCATGATGTACTCTGCATATAAGTTAAATAAGTAGGGTAACAATATAAAACCATAAAGCCTTGACATACTCCTTTCTCGATTTGGAAGCATTCTGTTGTTCCATGTCCAGTTCTAACTGTTGTTTCTTGACCCACATACAGATTTCTCAGGAGGCAGTTCAGGTGACCTGGTATTCCCATCTTTCGAAGAATGTTCCACAGTTTGTTGTGATCCACACAGTCAAAGGCTTTGGCATAATCAATAAAGCAGAAGTAGATGTTTTTCTGGAACTCTCTTGCATTATCGATGATCCAACATAATTTGATCTCTGGTTACTCTGCCTTTTCTAACTCCACAATTAACATCTGGAAGTTCGTGGTTCACATACTGCTAAAGCCTGGCTTGGAGAATTTTGAGCATTACTTTGCTAGTGTGTGAGATGAGTGCAATTGTGCGGTAGTTTGAACATTTTTTGTCATTGCCTTTCTTTGGGACAAGAATGAAAACTGAACTTTTCCAGTCCTGTGGCCACTGATGAGTTTTCCAAATTTGCTGGCATACTGAGTGCAGCACTTTCACAGCATCATCTTTTGAGATGTGAAATAACTCAACTGGAATTCCATCACCTCCACCAGCTTTGTTCGTAGTGGTGTTTCCTAAGGCCCACTTGACTTTGCATTCCAAGATGTCTGGTTCTAGGGGACTGATTACACCATCGTGGTTATCTGGGTCATGAAGATATTTCTTGTATAGTTTTTCTCTGTATTCTTGCCACCTCTTCTTAATATCTTCTGCTTCTATTAGGTCCATACCATTTCTGTCCTTTATTGTGCCCATCTCTGCATGATATGTTCCCTTGGTATCTCTAATTTTCTTGAAGAGATATCTAGTCTTTCCCATTCTAGTGTTTTCCTCTATTTCTTTGCATTTATCACTTAGGAAGGCTTTCTTATCTCTCCTTGTTATTCTTTGGAGCTCTGCATTCAAATGGGTATATCTTACCTTTTCTCCTTTGCCTTTAGTGTCTTTTCTTTTCTCAGCTATTTGTAAGGCTTCCTCAGACAAGCATTCTGCCTTTTTGCATTTCTTTTTCTTGGGAATGGTCTTGATCCCCGCCTCTTGTACAATGTCACAAACCTCTGCCCATAGTTCTTCAAGCACTCTGTCTATCAGATCTAATCCCTTGAATCGATTTCTCACTTCCACTGTATAATTCTAAGTGATTCGATTTAGGTCATACCTGAACAGTCTAGTGGTTTTCCCTACTTTCTTCATTTAAGTCTGAATTTGGCAATAAGGGGTTCATGATCTGAGCCACAGTCCACTCCCGGTCTTGTTTTTGTATAGAGCTTCTCCATCTTTGGCTGCAAAGAATATAATCAATATGATTTCGGTACTGACCATCTGGTGATGTCCATGTGTAGAGTTTTCTCTTGTGTTGTTGGAAGAGTGTATTTCCTATGACCAGTGCATTCTCTTGGCAAAACTCTGTTAGCCTTTGACCTGCTTTGTTTTGTACTTCAAGGCCAAATTTGCCTGTTACTCCAGGTATCTCTTGACTTCTTACTTTTGCATTCCAGTCCCCTATAATGAAAAGGACATATTATTTTGCTGTAGTTCTAGAAGGTCTTGTAGGTCTTCATAGAACTGTTCAACTTCAGCTTCTCCAGCATTACTGGTCAGGGTATAGACTTGGATTAATCTGATGTTGAATAGTTTGCCTTGGAAACAGAGATCATTCTGTCGTTTTTGAGACTGCATCCAAGTACTGCATTTCGGACTCTTTTGTTGACTATGGTGGCTACTCCATTTCTTCTAAGGGATTCTTGCCCCCAGTAGTAGATATAATGGTCATCTGAGTTAAATTCACCCATTCCAGTCCATTTTAGTTTGCTGATTTCTAGAATGTTGATGTTCACTCTTGCCATCTCCTGTTTGACCACTTCCAATTTGCCTTGATTCATGGACCTAACATTCCAGGTTCCTATGCAATATAGCTCTTTACAGCATCAGACTTTACTTCCATCACTAGTCACATCCACAACTGGGTGTTGTTTATGCTTTGGCTCTGTCTCTTCATTCTTTCTGAAATTATTTCTCCACTGATCTCCAATAGCTAATTGGACACCTACCAACCTGGGGAGTTCATCTTTCAGTGTCCTATCTTTTTGCCTTTTCCTACTGTTCATGAGGTTCTCAAGGCAAGAATACTGACGTGGTTTGCCATTCCCTTCATTTCCTCATCTCTCATTAAATATTTTAAATGATTTATTATGAAATATTCTATATATATATACGATTAAAATATTCTGTGAAATTACCACTCACTTTAAGATCAAAAACATTTACCAGTTATACTCCTTTTCCTCTCACAGAGGTAACCACTATTGTAGAGTTTTCAGTGATTGAAGGTTAAATAAGTGCACGAGAAGGAAAGGCACACATTCAAATGTCAGTCCAATTAAAACAATGTGCCACCCCATCTCTCAACTGAAATGGACAGTTGTTAAGGACCGAAATGTATCCCCTCAAAATTCATATCTTAAAGATTTTACCTTTAATGTGACTGTATTTGGAGATAGGGGCTCCAAATTACCTTCAGGTCATATAGGTTAAGCCCCAGCCAATATAACCAATGTCCTTTTAAGATAAAGAAGAGACACTAGAGAGACACATACACGTGGGTAAGTCTGCTTGAGGACACAGTGAGAAAGCAACCAATGAGAGAAGCCTGAGGAGAAACCAACCATCCCACTATCTTGATTTACAAATTCTGTCATTTAAGCTATATTATATGTGGCATTTTGTTGCTACAGCCCTAGCAAATTAATAAAACAGCCAATAAATGTATGAAAAGATAGTCAATTTCAGCCCTAATTTAAAAAACTTACTTAAAAAAATGAAACATAATTACTCACTTATGAGCTGAATGACATTAAAATATTTGGCAATATCCAAGTTTATCAACTATGTGAGGAAACAGGATGATACCAGGATACATCAATAAAAACTTTCTTAAATGTTTTAATTTGAAATGATTTTAGACTTACAGAAAAATTTTAAAATATTACACAGAGTTTCTGTATAACCTTTATCCAAATGCCCTTAAAGTTCAGTTCAGTTCAGTTCAGTCGCTCAGTCGTGTCCAACTCTTTGCGACCCCATGAATCGCAGCATGCCAGCCCTCCCTGTCCATCACCAACTCCTGGAGTTTACCCAGACCCATGTCCATCCATCGAGTTGGTGATGCCATCCAACCTTCTCATCCTCTGTCGTCCCCTTCTCCTCCTGCCCCCAATCCTTCCCAGCATTAGGGTCTTTTCCAATGAGTCAACTCTTCGCATGAGATGGCCAAAGTATTGGAGTTTCAGCTTCAACATCAGTCCTTCCAATGAACACCCAGGACTGATCTCCTCTAGGAT
This sequence comes from Okapia johnstoni, assembly GCA_024291935.2. Taxonomy (NCBI): domain Eukaryota; kingdom Metazoa; phylum Chordata; class Mammalia; order Artiodactyla; family Giraffidae; genus Okapia; species Okapia johnstoni. The sequence goes on along the minus strand of CM044305.1, from coordinate 49,041,430 downwards.
GGACTGGTTGGATCTCCTTGCAGTCCAAGGGACTCTCAAGAGTCTTCTCCAACACCACAGTTCAAAAGCATCAGTTCTTCGGTGCTCAGCTTTCTTCACTGTCCAACTCTCACATGCATACATGACCACTGGAAAAACCATAGCCTTGACTAGACGGACCTTTGTTGGCAAAGTAATGTCTCTGCTTTTAAATATGCTATCTAGGTTGGTCATAACCTTCCTTCCAAGGAGTAAGCGTCTTTTAATTTCATGGCTGCAGTCACCATCAGCAGTGATTTTGGAGCCCCCCAAAAATAAAGTCTGACACTGTTTCCACTGTTTCCCCATCTATTTCCCATGAAGTGATGGGACCAGATGCCATGATCTTAGTTTTCTGAACGTTGAGCTTTAAGTCAACTTTTTCACTCTCCTCTTTCACTTTCATCAAGAGGCTCTTTAGTTCTTCTTCACTTTCTGCCATAAGGGTGGTGTCATCTGCATATCTGAGGTTATTGATATTTCTCCCGGCAATCTTGATATGTTAATCCCAAATTCTTAATTTATTCCTCTCCCACCTTTTCCCCTAAATTCCATTACTATAAGGAATAGCAGTGACAAGACCAAGCAGTCTCATGTTATTCCCAATCTTAAATGAAATGTATTTAACAAATCACCATTAAGTATGATGTTCGCTACAGGGTTTTCTTTAAGATGTTCTTTACCAAGCTGAGGCGATTATTCCCTATTCATAGTTTGTTGAAGTTTCTTTTTTTGTGTTTACAAATGTGTGGTAATTTTTTCAAGTACATATTCTGCATAAATTTATATAACTGACATGTTTTTGTGATTTTGCTTCTTCAGCCTATTAATATGTAAAACGATTTATTTTAAAATCACTGAACCAGCTTGCATTCCTGGAATAAACTCCAATTTATCATGGTGCATACTTTTGGCTTTTTAGTTTTTATGAATTCTATCTTCAAACTGTTTGTTAATGATATTTACACTTATATTTATTAGGGATATTATTAGTCTATAATTTTCTATAACTTTCTTTTCTCCGTATCATTTTTATTTCTGGTTTTGGTGTCAGACATATACTGCCTTTACACAATGAGTTGGGAAGTGTTTTCTCCTATTCTGTTTTCCAGGAGATATTTTGTATAATTTATGCTAATTTTTCTTTAAATTCTTGGTATAATTCTCCAGTAAAACAATCCTGGCCTAATGATTTCTTTTTCAGAGATTATTTAAATATGAGTTCAATATGCTTAGTAGTTTTAGGGCTATTCAAATGATCTATTTCATATTGAGTGAGTTTTAATACTTTTTACTTTTTATGGAACTCATCCATATCATCTAAGTTATCAAAATTATGTGTATAGAACTGTTCATATTATTCCTTTATTATCCTTTCCAGATTCACAGGATCAGTATGATACCTTCCACTTTGTTCCTGACATTGGTAGCTTGTGTTCACTCTCTTCCTTTGCTTCTTCTGTTCTGCTTCTTTAGCCTTCTAAAAAATTATTAATTTTATTGATTTTTAGATAGTGTTTCTCTTATAACCAACTCATTCATTGATTTTTCTGTATTGTTTCTCTGGTTTCAATTCCATGGATTTTTAAAACTTGTATCTTCATTAATTATATTTATTTCCTTCTTTCTACTATGTTGCTCTTATTTTTCTAAGTTCCTGAAGTGACATTTTGATTTATTGATTTAGACGTTTCCTCTTGTCTAAGGTAAGCATTCAATCCTATGAGTATGCCTCTCAACAAACGATTTAGTTGTTTTCCATACATTGAGATATATTTATACTGTCATTTAGCTCAATGTTATTCTTATTTCTCTTGAAACTTCCTTATTTACTCATGCATTATTGAAGAGTGTGTTTAATATTTAAGTGTTTGGAGTGTCTTCACATTTTGCTTCTTTTTTTTTCCAGCTTTATGAGTTATAATTGACATATAACATTGTGGAAGCTTAAAGTATACATTCTGTTGATCTGATACACTGTATGCTACAAATGATTACCCCCATAGCATTAGCTACCATTTCTTTTTGTGGTTAGAACATATAAGATCTACTCTCTTGGCAACTTTCCAGTATACAATAAAGTATTACAGACCATAATCACCATGCTGTACATTAGATTCCCAGAACTTATTATTCTTATAACTGGAAGCTTGTACTCCTTGACAGTATTTCCCCATTTCCCTTACCTCCCAGTTCCTGGTAATTACCACTCTATTTCTCTGAGTTTGTTTTTTTTTAGATTTCACAAATAATTGATATCAAATGGCATTTGTTTTTCTCTGTCTTATTAATTTCACTTAGCATAATGTCCTGAAGTGTCACCCAGTTATTGTAAAGCAGCAGAATTTCTTTCTTTTTCATGTCTATATATATTATATTTAATCTCAAAACTTCTTTTTTCACTCATACTATTTATCATCTCATAATCTCACAACTTCTTCATTCATCTGTGATGGACACTTTGATTGTTTTTATATCTTGCTATTGCAAACTATGCTGTGAACATGTGGGTGTGGATATCCCTTAAAAATCAGTTTCTATTTCCTTTGGATATAAACCCAGGAGTGAGACTGGTGGATCATATGGTAGTTTTATTTTTAATTTTTGAGGAATCCCCATACTATTTTCCATATGGCTGCACCAATTTTACACTCCCACTAACAGTGCACAAGTGTTCCCCTTTTATCCACACACTTGGTAACACTTGTTCAGTCAGTCAGTTCAGTTGCTCAGCTGTGTCCGACTCTTTGCAACCCCATGGTCTGCAGCACCCAAGACTTCCCTGTCCATCACCAACTCCGGAGCTTGCTCAAACTCATGTCCATTGAGCCGGTGATGCCACTCAACCATCTCATCTTCTCTCGTCCCCTTCTCTTCCTGCCTTCAATCTTTCCCAGCATCAGGGCTAACACCTGTTATCTTTTGTCTTTTTGATAATAGTCATTCTAACTGGTGTGAAGTGATATCTCACTGTGGTTTTGATTTGCATTTCACCGATTAGTAATGCTGAATATCAAAACTGTCTATTCAGTTCCTTTGCACACTTTTCAATTGGGCTTTTTTTTTTTAATAATGAATTGTATGAGTTCTTTATATATTTTGGTTATTAACCCCTCACCCAACATATGGTTTGCAAACAATCTATCCCATTCCATATGTTGCCTTTTCATTTCATTGTCTCTTTTTATTTTTTCTTTTGCTGTGCAGATGTTTTTTAGTTTTATGTAGTTCCATTTATTTGTTTTTTCTTTTGTTACTTATGCTTTACAGGAAATAACTACAAGATCAATGTCAAAGAATATTTTCCTTATGTTTTCTTCTCAGATATCTACAGTTTCAGATCTTATGTTTAAGTATTTAATCCATTTTGAGTAAAGTTTAAGATGGGGTTCCAATTTCACTCTTATGCATGTGGTAATCTAGTTTTCCCAACACTATTTATGGAAAAAACTATCCCATCCCCAATGAGTATTCTTTCAGTTACTAGTTAACTGTATGTACAGAAGGATATCTCTGGGCTCTTGATTCAGTTCCATTTGTCTATGTATATACTTCTACGCCAATACCATAGAGTTTTGTTTACTACAGTTTGTTTAAATAGTATAGTTTGAAATCAATTAGTACGGTGCCTCCAGCTTTTCTCTTCTTTCTCAGGATTGAAAATGGATCCAGCAATTCCACTCCTGGATATATATCCAACAAAAACAAAGAACGCTAATTTGAAAAGATATATACAAGTGAAGAAGAACTAAAGAGCCTCTTGATGAAAGTAAAAGAGGAGAGTGAGAAAGTTGGCTTAAAGCTCAACATTCAGAAAACTAAGATCATGGCATCTGGTCCCATCACTTCATGGCAAATAGATGGGGAAACAGTGGAAACAGTGTCAGACTTTATTTTTTTTGGGCTCCAAAATCACTGCTGATGGTGACTGCAGCCATGAAATTAAAAGACTCTTACTCCTTGGAAGGAAGGTTATGACCAACCTAGATAGCATATTTAAAAGCAGAGACATTACTTTGCCAACAAAGGTCCGTCTAGTCAAGGCTATGGTTTTTCCAGTGGTCATGTATGGATGTGAGAGTTGGACGGTGAAGAAAGCTGAGTGCCGAAGAATTGAAGCTTTTGAACTGTGGTGTTGGAGAAGACTCTTGAGAGTCCCTTGGACTGCAAGGAGATCCAACCGGTCCATCCTAGAGGAGATCAGTCCTGGGTGTTCATTGGAAGGACTGATGTTGAAGCTGAAACTCCAATACTTTGGCCATCTCATGCGAAGAGTTGACTCATTGGAAAAGACCCTAAGGCTGGGAGAGATTGAGGGCAGGAGGAGAAGGGGACTACAGAAGATGAGATGGTTGGATGGCATCACTGACTCAATGGACATGACTTTGAGTAAGCTCCGTGAGTTGGTGATGGACAGGGAGGCCTGGCGTGCTGCAATTCATGGGGTCGCAAAGAGTCGGACACGACTGAGTGACTGAACTGAACTGAACTGACATGCTCCAACATTCATAGCAGCATTATTTATGATAGCCAAGATATAGAAACAACATAAGTGTCCATCAAGAGATGAATGGATAAATAAGATGTGATATATATATATATATATATATATATATATATACACACACACACACACACATACATACATACATACATACATATATACGCACATACACAATGGAATAGTAATCAGCCATAAAAAGAATAAAATTTTGCCACTTGCAGCAACACAAATGGACTTGGAGAGTATTATGTTTGGAGCGAAATAAGTCAGACAAAGAAAGACAAATACTTTATGATGTCACTTTATGTGAAATCTAAAAAACAAACTAGTGAATATAACAAAAAAAAAGGCAAACTCACAGATATAGAGAACAAATTAGTGGTAACCAGTGGGAGAAAAGCAGGGAGGGTAAGGGGATTAAGAGGTACAAACTATTATGTATAAAATAAATTACAAGCATATATTGTTCTGTACAGGGAATTAGCCAATATTTTATCATAACAATAAATAAAGTATAACTATTAAAAATTGTGAACTACTATATAATACATCTGTAAGTTATATAGTACTGTACATCAACTATACTTCAATAAAAATTAAATATAAAAAAATAAGTAAAAAATAAATGAAGTTTTTTCACAGAACTAGAACAAATCATTTCACAATTTGTATGGAAGTATAAGAAACCTCGAATAGCCAAAGCAATCTTGAGAAAGAAGAATGGAACTGGAGGAATCAACCTGCCTGACTTCAAGCTCTACTACAAAGCCACAGTCATCAAGACAGTGTGGTACTGGCACAAGGATAGAAATATAGATCAATGGAACAAAATAGAAAGCCCAGAGATAAACCCACGCACCTATGGGCACCTTATCTTCGACAAAGGAGGCAAGAGTATACAATGGAGAAAAGACAATCTCTTTAACAAGTGGTGCTGGGAAAACTGGTCAACCACTTGTAAAAGAATGAAACTAGAACACTTCCTAACACCATACACAAAAATAAACTCAAAATGGATTAAAGATCTAAATGTAAGACCAGAAACTATAAAACTCCTAGAGGAAAACATAGGCAAAACACTCTCCGACATAAATCACAGCAGGATCCTCTATGACCCACCCCCCAGAATATTGGAAATAAAAGCAAAAATAAACAAATGGGACCTAATCAAAATTAAAAGCTTTTGCACAACAAAGGAAACTATAAGCAAGGTGAAAAGACAGCCTTCAGAATGGGAGAAAATAATAGCAAACGAAGCAACAGACAAACAATTAATCTCAAAAATATACAAGCAACTCCTGCAGCTGAATTCCAGAAAAATAAACGACCCAATCAAAAAATGGGCCAAAGAACTAAACAGATATTTCTCCAAAGAAGACATACAGATGGCTAACAAACACATGAAAAGATGCTCAACATCACTCATTATTAGAGAAATGCAAATCAAAACCACAATGAGATACCATTACACACCAGTCAGAATGGGCCGCTATCCAAAAGTCTACAAGCAATAAATGCTGGAGAGGGTGTGGAGAAAAGGGAACCCTCTTACACTGTTGGTGGGAATGCAAACTAGTACAGCCACTATGGAGAACAGTGTGGAGATTCCTTAAAAAACTGGGAATAGAACTGCCATATGACCCAGCAATCCCACTGCTAGGCATATACACCAAGGAAACCAGAATTGAAAGAGACGCGTGTACCCCAATGTTCATCGCAGCACTGTTTACAATAGCCAGGACATGGAAGCAACCTAGATGTCCATCGGCAGACGAATGGATAAGGAAGCTGTGGTACATATACACAATGGAATATTACTCAGCCATTAAAAAGAATACATTTGAATCCGTTCTATTGAGATGGATGAAACTGGAGCCCATTATACAGAGTGAAGTGAGCCAGAAAGAAAAGCACCAATACAGTATACTAATGCATGTATATGGAATTTGAAAGATGGTAATGGTAACCCTATATGTGAGACAGAATAAGAGACACAGATGCATAGAACAGTCCTGTGGACTCTGAGGGAGAAGGTGAGGGTTGGAAGTTCTGGGACAATAACATTGAAACATGTATATTGTCATATGTGAAGCAGAACACCATTCCATGTTCTATGCATGGGACGGATGCTCAGGGATGGAGCGTTGGGATGACACTGAGGGATGGGAGGGGGAGGGAGGTGGGAGGAGGGTTTGGGAGGGGGAGCACATGTGAATCCATGGCTGATTCATGTCGATGTATGGCAAAAACTACTACAATATTGTAAAGTAATTAGCCCCCAACTAAAAAAAAAAATAAATAAATAAATGAAGTTGAAACAGCATTATTGCTGATATGGAGAAAGTTAAGTGGTTTAGATAGAAGATCAAACCAGCCACAACATTCCCTTCAGCCAAAACCTAATCCAAAGCAAGATCCTAACTCTTCAATTCTGTGAATGTAAGAGAGGTGAGAAAATTATAGAAGTCTGAAGCTATAAGAGGTTGGTTTGTCAGGTTTAAAGAAAGAAACTATCTCCATAACATAAAGGTACGGTGAAAAAGAAAGTGCTGATGTAGAAGCTGCAGCAACTTACTTACTCAGAAGATCTAGCTGAGATAATTAAGATGGTTACACTAAACAACAGACTTTCTTTTTTTTTTCACACTTTCAATATAACCAAGACAGTTTTTTATTGGAAGAAAATGCCATCCAGAATTTTCACAGCTAGAGAGGAGAAGTTAGTGCCTGGCTTTGAAGCTTCAAAATACAAGCTGATTTTCTTGTTATGGGTGAATGCAGATGGTGACTTTAAGTTGAAGTCAGTGTTCATTTACCATTCTGAAAATCCTAGGGCTCTTAAGAATTATGCTAAATCTACTCTGCTTGTGCTGTTCAAATGGAATAACAAATCCTGGATGACAGCACATCTGTTTACAACATAGTTTACTGAATATTTTAAGCCTACTGTTAAAACCTACTGCTCAGAAGAAAAGGTTCTTCTCAAAATGTTACTGCTCATTAACAGTGCACCTAGTCACCCTAGAGCTCTGATGGAGAATGTACAATGACATTAATGTTCTCATGCCCGCTAACACAACATTCATTGTGCTGCCCACGGATTAAAGAGTAATTTCAACCTTCAAGTCTCATGATTTAAGAAAAACACTTTATAAGGTTATAACTGACATAGATAGTGATTGCTTTAATGGATCCACGCCAAGTAAATGAAAATGTTCTGGAAAGAATTCACCACTCTAGATGCCATTAAGAAAATTGTGATTCATGAGAAGAGGTCAAAATATCAATATTAACAAGAGTTTGAAAGAAGTTGATTCCAACCCTCATGGACAACTCTGAGGGGTTCAACACTTCAGTGGAGGAGGAACTGCAGATGTGATAGAAATAGCAAGGTAACTAAAATTAGAAGTGGAGCCAGAAGATGTGCCTGGATTGCTGTAATATCATGATAAAACTGTAATGAATGGTGAGTTGCTTCTTACGGATGAGCAAAGAAAGTAATTTCTGAAGAGGGCATCTACTCTTGGTGAAGATGCTATGAAGATTGCTGAAGTGACAAAAATGATTTAGAACATTACAAATAAGCTTAGTTGATGAAGCAGTGGCTGGTTTTGAAAAGATTGATTCCAGCTTTGAAAGAAGTTCTACTGTGGGTAAAGTGCTATCAAACAGCACTTGACACTGCAGAGAAATCATTCATGAAAGGAACAGTCAATTGATGTGACAAACTCCATTGCTGTCTTATGTTAAGAAATTGCCACAGCCACTCCAACCTTCAGCGACCAACACCCTGCCATCACAACTGAGGCAAGATCTTCCACCAGCAAAAAGATTACAACTTCTTGAAGGCTCCGATGATGGTTAGCATTTTTAACCAATAAATAAGTTGTAAATTAAGGTGTCCATGTTGTTTTTTAGACATAATGTTATCGCACACATAATGGACTGCACTATATTATAAACATAACATATGCATTGGGAAAGAAAACTTTTGTGTGACGCACTCTATTACAATATTCACTTTATTGCAGTGGCTTGGAACTGAACCCACAATACATCCAAGCTATGCATATATATGTCTGTTGGTTCCATTTGGCCTAAAGTATGGTTCAAGTTCAACATTCCCTTGTTTATTTTCTGCATGGATGTTATATCCATTGTTGAAAGGGAAGTATTAAGGTCCTCTACTGTTGTATTTTTGTCTATGCCTCACTTCAGATTTCTTAGTGTTTGCTTAAAATATTTAAGTGCTCCAATTTTTAAAAAAGATATTTAGGTGCTCCAATCTTGGGTACAAATTTATTTATAATTAGTATATATTCTTGATGAATTGATCTTATTATTATATAAGGACCATCTTTGTCTTTTGTTACCATTTTTGGTTAAAGTCTGTTTTGTCTGATATTAATATAAGCCATCCATGCTTTGTTTTGGTTCCTATTGGCATGGAATGTCTTTTATCCTCTTTTCACTTTGAGCTTATGTGTGTCCTTAAGGCTGAAGTAAATCTTTTCAAGTCAGCATATGGTTGTTTTTTTTTTTTTTAATACATTCAGCCACTCTATGTCTTTTGATTGAAGAATTCTATCTACTACTCATTCAGAGTAATTATTAACAGGAATGGACTTAACTGTGTGTGTGCTCGGTAGCTTCAGTCATGTCCTACTCTTTGCAACCCCATGGACTGCAGCCCACCATGTTTCTCTGTCCATGGGATTCTCCAGGGAAGAATACTGGAGTGGGTTGCCAAGCCTTCCTCCAGGGAATCTTTCTGACCCAGGGATCGAACCCATGTCTTCTGTGTCTCCAGCACTGAAGGCAGATTCTTTATTGCTGAGCCACCTGGGAAGCCCTAAGGACTTAACTAATGCCATCTTATAGTTTTCTGGCAGTTTTCTAGTTCTATTTTTCTTTCTTCCTTTCTTTGCTGCCTTACTTTATAAACTGATGATTTTCCATTATGGTGTGTTTTGACTCCCTTCTCTTTATCTTTTGTGAATCTACTGAAAGTCTTTGTTTTGTGGTTACTATGAATTTTACATAACACATCTTATATACAAAAGTCTATTTTACACTAGCAATTTAAGTTCACTCCCATGCAAAATGGATTTCCCTGGTGGCTCAGATGGTAAAGAATCTGACTGCAATGCAGGAGAACCAGGTTCTATCCCTGAGTTGGGAAGATCCCCTGGAGAAGGCAATGACTCCCCACTCCAGTATTCTTGCCTGAAGAATTCCATGGACAGAGGAGCCTGGCAGATTACAGTCCATGGTGTCACAAAAGAGTTGGACATGACTGAGCGACTAACCCTCTCCCTTTTCACCCATGCAAACACTCTTCTTACTCCCTCCTTTCGTTTTTGATATCACCATTTACACCTCTTTATATTGTGTATCCATTAACAAATTGCTGAAGCTACGGTTATTTTTAGTACTTTTGTATTTTAAGCTTTGTACTAGAATTAAGTAGTTCACACATCACCATATTAGGGAGTCAGGCTATTATGAATTTGACTGTATGCTCACCATTAACAGTGCATTGTATATTTTCATATAATTATACAGTTATATAAAGGAACAGTTAGTGTCCTTTGTTTCAGCTTAAATAGCCTTCAGTTTAGTGTTGATGAATTCCCTCAGCTTTTGTTCACTAGCCAAAGCTGTGTCTCCTAAGACCCCAAATAAACTATTTTTTTCCCAGCCAAACAAAAAACTTTATCTTCAGTTTTAGACAGTTTTATTATTATGTATCTTGGAGAATATTGTTGTGGATTGAAATTTTGAGGTGATCTAATAGCTTCATGATCGTGGATATACAAATCTTTCCCCAGGTGTAGGAAGTTCTCAGCCATTATTAATTTAAATAAACTTTAATTCCATTTCTCCTTCCCTTCTCCTTCTGAGACTCCAATCATTAGTACATTATTTTTGTTGATATTCATTCATAAGTCTTATAGGTTTTCTTCATTATTTTTCATATTTTTTTCTTTTTGTTCTCTGATTAAATAATTTCAATTAGCCTGTCTTCTAGCTCATTAATTCTCTCTTCTACATATTCAAGTCTGCTGTTGAAGGTCCTGATTGAATTCTTTAGTCATTATATTCTTCAGCCTCAAAATCTGTTTCTTTTTTATGTTTCTATCTCTTTATTGAACTTCTCATTTTGTTTTCCTGATTTGATAAAATATTTGTCTGTTTTCTCTTATAACACTCTGGTCACTGTAGAACAATTATTTGGAATTCTTTGTCAGGCAATTCCTGGTTTCCATTTCTTTGGGGCCAACTGTTAGAGGTTTACCATATTCTTTTGGTGGAGGCATGTTTCTCAAATTCTTCATAATCCCATGTAGGCTTTCATAGGTGTTTGCTCATTTGAAGAAACAGTCATATCTTCCAGAGTTTATGGATTGACTTTGGTAAAGGAAGCCTTTCACCTGTGAGTGGAGGCATGCAGGGTTGGGCTATGACCCCCAGTCTTGTAGTATAGTGTGCCAAGTTTAGGAGCACATGTCAGGCACTGTGGGGGCATGATGTCTCTTTGGCTCAAGCTACTGGGGTCCACAGTATCATCAACTCCATGGTGTTTGGTGGGTACTGTTTGGGGTCAACAGTAGCTGCAAGGATTATTGGCATCCTAAGTGGAACCTCCAGGCCCAATAGCTAGGGACCAGGGCAGTCAGCAGTGGTGGGTAGAGTTGTTGGTGTACACACACTCAGCTAAAGGGACCAATTGCAGGTGCTTGTTTATAGGCAAGGGCTAATTGCAGACAGACATGTATAGTGATGGGAACCAGGGCAAACTGCAACGGTCAGGGACAACTATGAGCTCACTGATAGCTGTAGAGGCCTTAGATGTCAGAATGATCTCCTATGGCTGCACACTCTCCCCCCAAGTATGCACACTTCAGTGGAGGCTTGTGACAGAGTTCAGGTCAGAGATATGCAGGCCCACAGATGGAAGGGTGGGTGCTATTATGTTGGCCAGTGACAGAAGGCATACATAGCCTGATCTGAGCCCATAAGTAGTGGTGGAGTCCCTGGATATTAGTGTACATTCCTGAAGCTGCATACACCCCCCCAGGCATGCATGCTGCAGTGGCAGCTGGTGATGTGAGTTGGGCTTCGGGTATGCAGGTACATAGCCAGAAGGGCAAGTTATAGCTGGGTACAGTGATGCTGGCCAGTGACAGAAGACAGAGCTTGATTCAGGCCCACAAGCAGTTGTCATCCATGGTTGCATGCTCTTCCCCCAGGATGTGTGCATTATGGTGGAGGCCAAAGACCAGGATCAGGCCAGTGGAGTGTAGGGTCATAAATGGGTAGGCTAGCCCCAAATGTGGGCACAGTGGCAGTGGGGACCCTAGGGTCTGTAGGCTGGTGTACTAAACCAGCCCTATTCAGACAGCTGCAGAGGCCCACACTGGCTGTTGGCATGGCTCCTGGGCTCCAGTGGGGTGAGGAGGGTCTCAGGAAGCTTGTGTTTCACACTTGTGCAGCTGCAGACACTTTGGATGGCTGCCAGTATGGTTCCTGGACTCATCAGGGGTGAGTGGGTAGAGAGAGTGGAGACTGAATCAGTTGGCTGGCATTAGGAAACATAAATACCTGTGAGGAGAAAGCTGGTGAGATCTGTAAGGGATACACAGCAGCTGTACTGACCACTGGCTTCATCGATGGTGAAATCTTCTGAGTTTTGTCTGCAGAGCAGGTCTCTGTGGAGTTTGATCAGTCCCACTGCATGTCTGCTAATAATAGCCTTTGCTTTTTTTCTTTGTTCCAAGTCAGCTGTATACATTTCTGCTTTGCTGGTCTGGATGGTATGAAACCAAAGTGGGACCTTTACATAGTGCCATGAGAGGCTGGAGAAGCTGGTCACTCACCTCCCTCTTTCCTTCCTGGCAAAAGGAACTCTTTCTAGCTGGGAAGTTCTTTCTTGGCACAAAACAATGCTGACTTGAAGGATGGGGATGATGCAACCAAATGTAATTTCTTCCTTCTCTTGTGAAATTATTCTCTTTTTGTTGTTTTTGTTGTTCTAATGTGTTTCTAAAACTTCTATAGTAGACTATAGAAGCCTCCTAGAGGTCTTTGTTCATAGATAGCTATCCAGTCATTAATCATTATGAGGGGACAGGGAAGTTAGATTTTCTACCATCACCATTTTTTCTGCCAAGCTTCATGTTGCCTTTCTGTTATTGATTTCTAGTTTGATTCCATTGCAGCCAGAGAAATCATGCATGATTTCAATTTAAAAAAACAAAACTGAAGCTTGTTTTATAGACTAGGATATTATCTATCTTGTTATATGTTCCATGGTCACTTGAAAATAATGTATACTCTGCTATTTTGGGGTATAGTGTCCATAAATATTGATCAGATCCTGTTGTTTGATGGTGCTCTTGACTTCTAAATCATTTCTGATTTTCTGTATAGTTGCATTTTCAGTTGTTGAGAGAGGAGGTTGTTAAAGTTTAATTATGGATTTTTTTCTTTCTTCTTTCAGTTCTACAAGTTTTTGCTTCATGTAATTTGAAGCTTCTTTGATTATTTTGTGCATAAGCATTTAGGATTGCTATGTTTTCTTGAACATTTCTTAGAATTCCAACCCCATTTATGTATAGGGTTTCTGAGTGCATCTCTTTATATAGGTTGTTACTGGTACTTTAGGTATTATACTGTACATACATAACTTATGGGCTGCTAAGTGTCAACATTTCATGTGTTTGGTAAAATATACAAATCTCTTTTCACTTGATGTTCTTTATGTTCCATCTATTATAATACAACTGTCAAGTATTTTCTTCACATACACTGAGACTCATATCAGATCACATTATAATTTTTGCTTTGTCTCAGTAAAGTTGGAAAAATTTATTTTATGCTTTAAGTATCAAACATCATTGAGAAAACTCAAGGGGAGAATAAAAAGCTATTAAATGTATCCACAATTTTTCTCTTTCTGTTGTTTTCTTATTCTGTCCTGCTATTCCAAAATCCCTTTCTTTATTGTGCCCTTTCTGTTTAGAGAACTTTCTTTAGTCTTTCTTTCAGGATGCATGTGCGCATGCTCAGTCACTTCAGTCATGTCTGACTCTTTGTGACCCTATGGACTGTAGCCCACCAGGCTCCTCTGTCCATGGGATTCTCCAGTCAAAAATACTATACTGGGTTGCCATGTACTCCTCTAGAGAATCTTCCTGACCCAGGGATCACACCCATGTCTCTTATGTCTCCTGCATTGGCAGGTGGGTTTTTTACCACTGAACTACCTTGGAAGTCCATCCCCAGACTGCTACAAACCTTTAATTTCCGGATTCCTGGAAAACATGAAGTTGACAATTTTGACAATTTTCTCATTGATTTGATTTTTTTTTTTTTTGGAGCAGAGAGTTTTTGGAGATACCTAATCTGTAACTTTTCTCAACATCCAAGAAATAGTTTTTACACTTTAAAACTTTATTTATGTATTTGCATCTGTATTGTCTATGCCCCCTCTCGCTTATCTTAATGGCAGTTACCTTGAAGCTATCTGAAACAACCTGATCTTTGGTGCTGGGCTGGCTACCACTGTCTGAAAATTTTCAAAAGAGCTGGCTTGAGAAAGTTTGAGGGCCAGTTGGTTATCTCCTGTTGAAGCTGCTTCCACAAAGTTACCACTTAAATCAGCTTAAGTGTGTCCCTTTCACAAGACTTTGCTAAAAGTGGCAAGAAGCAGCTAACACATATCAACATATTTTGCAACCAGTACCACTACAGCTAGAGGCTCTGTTAGAAAGTGATCTGATTTATAAGGAATCAGTTGAAATATAATTAACAAGTGTTTTGCCATGATATGACTAGGGTTATCAGCTTCTTTGCCACTAGTACCACCTGGGAACCTCTCTTTTAGAACAGGTCTGCTGTAACAAATTTTCATAATTGCCTGCTGTTTGGATAGCATAATTTCTGTTATTCAAAAAGTTCACTGTTTCTGTTTCCTATCCTTTCTATTGTATCGTTTAGTCCATCCATTGAATCTGAAAATTTCACTCAATGCATTTTCCCATTCTATATTTTCAATTGGTTCTTATTTACATCTTCTGTCCCTTTGCTAAGTCTTTGTATTTCTCTGCAGAAATTTTCCATTGTTGTTCAGTCACTAAGTTGTGTCCAAATCTTTGCGACCCATAGACTGCAGCATGCCTGGGTTCCTTGTCCTTCACTATCTCCCTAAGTTTGCTTGAACTCATGTCTATTGAGTTGGTGCTTTTCCAATCAGGGTATTTTCCAATGAGTCTGTTCTTTGCATCAGATGGTCAAAGTATTGGAGCTTAGGCTTTAGCATCAGTCCTTCCAGTGAATGAGTATTCAGAGTTGATTTCTTTAGGATTGATGGGTTTTGTCTCCTTGTAGTCCAAGCAACCCTCAAGAGTCTTCTCCAGCACCACAATTTGAAAGTATCAATTCTTCAGTGTCCAGTCTTCTTATGGTCCAGCTCTCACATCTGTACATGACTACTGGAAAAACCACAGCTTTGTCAGCAAAGTGATGTCTCTGCATTTTAATATGCTGTCTAGGTCATACTGAGAGAACTAATTCTCAGGTAGGTTGATAAAGAGTCCTCATGGAGGGAGTGGTCCAGGGATCTCAAGGAGGAGAAAGGAATAAATGTTTTTTCTACATTGATTCACTTAGTCGCATAAGACAGTTTTCTTAAATTCTGAGCTATTATGACAATCTTTAAGCCTAGAGCCAATGATTACACAACAAAACAACTCATCTTGCTCAAGGGTATGTTTTTCCTCAAGCTCTGTGCTAATGATTATATAACAATGTATCTTGCTTGAGGACATGTTTCTCCTAACAAGAACATTCTGACTAATCTTGTTATTTTAAGACTTATTTTGTGGGAGTGGGTCTGGTAAAACCTTTCTGCTGTTAGGTCTAATCTTGTTAATTTAAGTTGTATGTTGTGGGAGTGAGTCTGCTAAAAATATATAAGGCCTTGATAAGACTAGCAAGTGGGGCACTCTCTGTCCCCATTCTGATGTCTATATCAGAAGCTTTCTCTGTCCTTGTTCACTGTAATAAAACTACCACACAAAAGCTCTGAGTGATTAAGCCTGGTCCCTGGTCCTGAAGCTAAATCTTCAGAGATCAGGAATCTAACACCTATCAACACCTTTCCTTCCAAGGAGCAAGCCTTCCATTAGTTTCAAATGTATTCCTAATTGCTCATTAAAACATTTTTATGCTGGGTGCTTTAAAATTCTTATCGGATAATTAACAACTATATCATCTGTCATCTGTGTTGCTATTGGAGGTCTTTTCTCATTCATATTGAGAACTTCCTGGTTCTTGGTATGGAAAATAATTTTCAGCTGAAGTCTGTACAATTTGAGAATTATGAGAATCTTGTTTTTACTTATACTTTCTGTTAGAGCAGGCCTCCTCTGACAGTGTCTCTGATGGGAGGAGCACGATCTTATTATTACTAGGATGCTTGGAAATCCAGATTTTCAACTTTCCCTCTACATCCCCATGGGAGGGAAATAATTCTTATTACTGATAGGCAAAAATAGGAGTTGAGGCTCCTTACTATGCCCTGTTCTAGAATGTGAAGACAAGTGGGCCTTAGGAAGAATTACTATGAACAAAGTGGAGGTGATAGAATTCCACTTGAGTTATTTCAAATTCTAAAAGATGATGCTGTTAAAGTGCTTTACTCAATATGCCAGAAAATTTGGAAAACTCAACAATGGCCACAGGACTTAAAAAGGTCAGTTTTCATTTCAATCCCAAAGAAAGGCAATGCCAAAGAATGTTCAAATGATCATACAATTGTGCTCATTTCATATGCTAGCAAGGTAATGCTCAAAATCCTTCAAGCTAGGCCTCAACAGTTATGTGAACCAAGAAATTCCAGATGTACAAGATGGATTTAGAAAATGCAGAGGAACCAGAGATCAAACTGCCAACATCCGTTGGATAACAGAAAAAGCAAGAGCATTCCAGAAAAACATCTACTTCTGCTTCATTGACTACTACATGAAAGCCTTTGACTGTGGGTCACAACAACTGTGGAAAATTCATAAAGAAATGGGAATGCCAGACCACCTTACCTGCCTCTTGAGAAACCTGTATGCAGGTAAAGAGGCAACTTAGAACTGGACATGGAACAATGGACTGGTTCAAATTGGGAAAGGACTATGGCAAAGCTGTATATTGTCCCCTTGCTTATTTAAATTATATGCAGAATACATCATGCAAAATGCTGGGCTTGATGAATCATAATCTGGAATTAAGATTGCCAGGAGAAATACCAACAACCTCTGATATGCAGATGACACCACCCTTATGGCAGAAAGTGAAGAGCAACTAAAGAGCCTCTTGAGGAAGGTGAAAGAGGAGAGCCAAAAGGCTGGCTATTATACAGAGTGAAGTAAATCAGAAAGAAAAACACCAATACAGTATATTAATACATATATATGGAATTTAGAAAGATGGTAACAATGACCCTATATGCGAGACAGCAAAAGAGACACAGATGTAAAGAACAGACTTTTGGACTCTGTGAGAGAAGGAGAGGGTGGGATGATTTGAGAGAACAGCATTGAAACATGTATATTATCATATGTGAAATAGATCACCAGTCCAGGTTTGATGCATGAGACAGGGTGCTCAGGGCTGGTGCACTGGGATAACCCTAGGGATGGGATGGGGAAGGAGGTGGGAGGGGGTTTCAGGATGGGGAACACATGTATACCCATGGCTGATTCATGTGAATGTATGGCAAAACCCACTACATTATTGTAAAGTAATCAGCCTCCAATTAAAATGAATAAATTAATTTAAAAAAACAAAAATCTCCACATTCAAAAACTAAGATCATGGCATCTGGTCCCATCAATTCATGGCAAATAGATGCACAGAAAATGTAAACAGTGGTGGATTTTATTTTCTTGGGCTCCAAAATCATTGCAGATGGTGAATGCAGCCATGAAATTAAAGGATGCTTGCTCCTTGGAAGAAAAGCTAGGACAAACCTAGACAGCATATTAAAAAGCAAAGACATCCCTTTGCCAACAAAGGTCAGTACAGTCAAAGCTATGGTTTTTCCAGCAGTCATGCATGGATGTGAGAGTTGGACCATAAAGAAGGCTGAGTGCTGAATAATTGATGTTTTTGAACTGTGGTGCTGGAGAAGACTCTGAGAGTTTCTTGGACTGCAAGGAGATCAAACCAGTCAATCTTAAAGGAAATCAGTCCTGAATATTCATTGGAAGGACTGATGCTAAAGCTCCAATACTTTGGCCACCTGATTCAAAGAGCCAACTCATTGAAGAGACCCTGATGCTGAGAAAGATTAAGGGCAGGAGGACAAAGAAGTGACAGAGAATGAGATGGTTGGATGGCATCACTGACTCAATGGACCTGAGTTTTGAGTATACTCTCTTAGATAGTGAAGGACAGGGAAGCCTGGCATGCTGCAGTCCATGGAGCTGCACTGAGTCAGACACGACTTAAGTGACTGAACAACAACAACAACTAGGCCTTGTTGATACCACTCTGGCTGGAAAAGAAGGGTGTCCATTACTTTTCCCCACATGGTCTCATCGCCTTTGACACCACAGTGTGGTAGGATTATTACCACTGAGTGATGATGTCCTGTATTTCTAGCAGGCCTCCTCTGACACTATAGACTGTTGGGGAGGGTGCCTCATTACCACCAGGTGAAGATGAAAGTCTGGTTCCCAACTGGGCTTCCTTGAGAAAATCACATGGAGCAGGAAGAGGTTGTTGAGGTGCCTTGTTACAGACTGGCTTTCTACTCAGCCTTTGCTGAGACTAGGGGTGAGGCCTCAAGGTTTTGGTGGCATTTTGGTGTGAAGGGGTTATTATCAACAATTTTTTCTTTGTTGTTAGGCTGTTTTTCTCCAGTTCCCTCGGATAGTGAGAACAGGCTTTTGCTGGGTCCATTTCGACTGTACCCATTGATGGTCTTAGGTTGTCAGCTTCTACACTACTCAATCTGGGAAACATGCTGCTGCTGCTAAGTCGCTTCAGTCGTGTCCGACTCTGTGCGACCCCATAGACGGCAGCCCACAAGGCTCCCCCGTCCCTGGGATTCTCTGGGCAAGAATACTGGAGTGGGTTGCCATTTCCTTCTCCAATGCATGAAAGTGAAAAGTGAAAGTGAAGTCGCTCAGTCGTGTCCAACTCCTAGCGACCCCAAGGACTGCAGCCTACCAGGCTCCTTGGTCCATGGGATTTTCCAGGCAAGAGTACTGGAGTGGGTTGCCATTGCCTTCTTCGCTGGGAAACATGAGACAAAAACAAATCTCTGATGACTTGTGGCCCCATCATTCCTCAGGTCCCAAGATCCATAGCTGGTCTGGTGGGCCTTATTCCCTTCACATTTCAGAGTCTTCATTTTTAATTTTTTTTTTATTTTATATTGGAGCATACTTGATTAACAATGTGTTAGCTTCAGGTGGTTCAGTTATACATATTCATGTATCTATTATTTTTAAAATACTTTTCCCATTTAGATTACAGAATATTGAGCAGTGTTCCCTGTGCTATACAGTAGGTCCTTGTTGTTATCTGTTTTAAATATAGCAGTGTGTACTTGTCAATCTTAAACTCCCAGTTTATCCCTGCCCTTTACTCTACTCCCGTATTAACCATAAATTTGTTCTCTAAGTCTATGAGTCTGTTTCTGTTTTGTGTTGGTTTTATATATAGTGTCTAGTGTTTTTAACCTTTTCAAGTAGAGGAATAAAATATGCATATTAATGCATTTGTGTGTGTGTTTATGTACTGTTTTTCTTTGACAGAATGACAAAGAAGAAATTATCGAAATGACAATTGGAACTAGGAGTTGAGAATAGGTAAAGGGTGGAATTGTCTTTTATTCTACACTTTCTTCATGGTTGGAAATTTTTACCATGTATTGCTTATATTTAAAATTTTTAAAAACACTTAAAACAGTAGATACCTTTCAGTACCTGTCTTACATGACATGTCTTGGGAAATGGAAACCACTGTCCACTCTTTCCTTCCAAAAACAATCTCCTTTCCAGGAGTCTATGACTCCCTAGCTCCTCATTCTCCTGTAACTGAACATTCTTTTTTTTTAATTTATTTTGTGGTCTCTTCTAATGGTCCTTAAAACACTGGCATTCCCTAGGTTTCAATCTTTGGTCTAACATTTATTCTCCTGCTTCAAGTATTCCCTAGGCAAGACTATTCGCTTGCATGGTTTTAGCCACTGCCTCTATGCTATAAAAGGCCAACTATATGTCTCTAATCCTGTTCTCCTATCTGACCTCAGAGGTCTCACAGGCCTATCTATCATAACTTTTCCCAAACTGAACTCTTGCTCTTTTTTTTTTCCAATTCTTCTCCTTCCTCAGCCTATTCATCATAGTAAAATGGCAACTTCATCCTTCCAGTTGCTAAGATATAAAACCTTGAAGTTATCAATGACTCCTCTCTGCCTCCCACATTCCATATATGATTTGTCAGCAAGTCCTGACAGCTCTGCCTTCGAAATTATTTAGAATCTGACCACTTCTCACCATCTCCACTGTTTGTACCACCATCATCTGAGGTACAAACCACTTCTTGATTCCATTATTTAAACAGGTTGCTAATCAGTCTCCTTGCTTCTACCCTTGTTCCCCTACAGCTGTTATCCACAAAGCATCCAGAATATTCCTATTAAGTCAAATCATGTCATTTCTCTAGTCAAAAACCTCATTTTATCCTACTCAGATAGCAAAGTCAAATTCCTTCCAATGGGTTCTAAGGCCCTATAGGATCTATTCAGCTCTCCCTCCCTATTTCCTCTCTGAACCTATATTCTTCTGCTTCTTCTTTTGATTCATCCATTCTAGCCAATCAGGCCTCGTTTTTGTACCATGAACATGATAAGCACATTTCTGCCTCAGAGATTTTCTACTTAACATTTCTTCAACCTAGAATGCTTTCTCCACTGATACCTGAATGAACTATTCCTTTATTTCTTGTGAGTCTCTTCTCAGAAGTCATTTTCTCAATGAGGTCTTCCTGGGCACTGTATTTAAAATTTGAAAATCACTTCCCTCTACCATTCCTATGCCCCTTTTCTGCTTTACTGTTCATCTTAATGCTCATCACCCTTTAATATACTATATATTTTACTTACATGGACACTGCTTTTCTAATTTACATAAAGGTTGTATCTCCAGTGCCTAAAACAATACCTGGCAAAGGTAGGTACTCAATACATATTTTCTGAATGAATGAACCAATCCAGTTAATCAATAAATGATATTTGCACTTTAGACCATGAGCCAGAAAATTACTGCTCACAGGTCTGCTGCCAGTTTTGCCAATGGAATTTCACTGGTGCATTTGTTTGTCAATTCCTGAGGTTTGACAGAAAACAACAAAATTCTGTAAAGTAATTATCCTACAATAAAAACATAAATTAATTTTAAAAAGTTTGTCACTTCCTGCTTTGGATTCATAGTCAATTACTTCTAAGTTATTGATCTCTGGATATATTTCAGAAATCTCAAATCCAATATGGATCAAACTGAGCTTTTTCTCTACCTTTCCAAAATTTTCTCATTCTGTATTTCTTATATGTATGAAGTACAACCCCATCTACACAGTATCCCAAATGTAAGTCTATTCATCATATTACTTAAGTTTGAAGCAAGGCTTTCCCAAGCTTGTGAGAGAGTCAATTCCCAGGCCAGTTGATAAAAAGTCCGGGGTCCCTGAGGAGGAGAAAGGGGTCTGGGGCTCTCAAAGAGGAGACAGGGGTCTGGAATTCTCAAAGAGGAGAAAAGGACAAACATTTTTTTCTACATTCCTTAGTGTTAGTCACATAAAATATTTTTTTCTTTAAGCCCAGAGCTGATAATTATATAACAAAACAACTCACCTTAAACTCTGTGCTAAGGATTGTATAACAATAATAATGTATCCTGCTTGAGAACAGTTTCTCCTTGAAAACCTTCTGACTAATCCTGTTATCTTAAAATATATATTATGGGAGTGGATCTGGTAAGATCTTTCTATTGTTAGTTCTGATCCTGTCATCTTAAAATGTAAGCTGTGGGAGTGCATCTAGTAAGATCTTTACAACCTTGAGACATTCTTTTGATTTATTGTAATAACCAATTAAAAAGTAGCTCCCTTGCTAAGACTAATGAGGGGGGCACTCTTTGTCCTCCTTCTGAAGTCTATGTTGGAAGCTTTCTCTGTCCCTTTTTCACTTTAATAAAACTCTGCTACACAAAAGCTTTTGAGTGATCAAGCCTGGTCCCTGGTCCCAAAGATAAATCTCTTCTTTGGAGACCAGAATCCAACATCTTTCATCATAAGCTATCACTTGCAAGAACTATTTCAAACATTCCAAACTCCTTAACGAGTCAAAGTCTAGTCCTTTTAGGATATGGCCACTGTCTGCCTCCAATCACATCTCCTGCCACTCCTATTTCCATTTCATGATCAGAAAATGGTTTGGGATTTTAGGCTCTTGGGCCTTAGTTCATGCTGGACTATCTCCCGGAAATTTCATTTCCCTATTTCCCTTTTTTTTCCCACTTTAAATACTGACATAGGTTGTACTTCTCTGCAAGTACCTATCCTTGATAAACCCAAAGTGCCCTGTATATACCCAGTAATACAACTGTACCAAAATGATTGGTGAGGCAGCACAACATAGTGATTAAATACTTCAACTCTGAGCCAGGTACTTGGATTTAAATTCCAGGTTTGTCACTAGCTAAGTTTTGAGCATGTAACTATCAAATGTGAGTGAGTGCTCAGTTGCTTCAGTCATGTCTGACTCTTGCTACCCCATGAACAGTAGCCCGCCAGTCTCCTCGTTCATGATATTTCCCAGGCAAGGATACTGGGGTGGGTTGCCATTTCCTCCTCCAGGGGATCTTCCTGACTAAGGGATTGAACCAGAGTCTCCTGCAGCTTCGCATTGGCAGGTAGATTCTTTACTGTTGAGCCACCTGGGAAGCCCAACCATCACACAGCATGTGTTTATTATCACCTTCATATTTCTAATATGGCAGGGAATACCAATTGTTCTCCAAAATCCATTCTCTATTTCTTTTAGTGAAAAAAAAAAACTAAAGTCTTAGATGGACACATGGCTGCCCCAAATAAAAACTAAATTTCCCTGCTTCTCTTATAGCTAGATGTGACCATGAGATGAAATTCTGATAAATGGTATGCAAATGAAAGTGATGTGAGACTTCCAGGTCATTGCCTTAAAGGAAACAGCTATATCCTCCACTTCCTTTCTTTCATCCTTCCCAGTTGATATAATGTAGAAGATATTTGGTCATGTAGATGAAGCAGCACCTTAGTGATGACAGAACAACAAAGAAGTAACCTGGGTTATAGTCGTCAAACCACCATATCAGGCCTGGACCAATTTGCTGAACTGTTACAGAACCAAGAAATAAATGTCTTGAAGCCGTTGTGGTGTCTTAGCAGCCTAATCTATGTATCATACCTAATGTATCCTATCCTAAAAGCTTGGATTTGAACTGTACATACCACCTGGACTGTATCACCAGTCCCCTCCCCATGAAGAAACATTTTTTTATTGAATCGTGCTCTGCTAAGAGGGTACTGGCTGCTAGAAAGCTGACAGTCAAATGTAGGGCCATTCATACCAAGTGTATAGGACTTGTCAATAAGTATTTCTTGTCTAGCTTCATCCTTGGGTTTATTTTCCGTCTGTATCATTATTTTCCATTTTTTTTATTTGACCTAATTATAATGTACACTACCTCATATTTTACATACCATAAAAATATAACACCTTAAATTCTTTCAGAATGTGACAGCATTTAAAGAAGCAGAAATATTGCTTTTTTATGGTTTAATTCTACATATACCATTTTTACACCTATCATTTTCCTTTGTTTACATGACTGTCCCCATATTATACTATTAATTCCTTAAAGGTATCAACAGTGATGTTTTCCTTCTTCTATACATTTTTGCATGGAGCTTGACAACAAAATAGTTGAATGCTCAAACAATGTTTGTTGAATAAATGAATTCCACAAGGTCAGCAATGCTAGTAAATGTCACTGTATCATATGGAAGTTCCTTCCATTATAACTTGAGCCAGAGAGAAGACACAGCTTTAAAAATCGGCTAGGGGAAAGTGTCACATATCTGGAGGAGTGATGGTGAGGACAGGAAATACATACCTTGAAAAAGTGCTCAATTAGGATTTCCACCACAATATTCTGGAATTTGATGTTCATCATGGCAGCCACAGTGTCTTCCTGAGCTCTCATGAGAGTGGGCCCAAAGATCACCCCCATGTTAGAGGGGGTCATAAGATTCTCTTTGCTGTGCTCACACACACTGCCAGAAGAGAAAGAAAATGATTAACAGGATTTTTTCCAAGACCCTCTTGTAACTAAGATTGTGTTAGATACTTTAGGGGGTAAGAGAAACTACAAAGCGAAGAAAAGGAGAGTTCCAAAATATAAATGGTAAGAAAAGATTACAAAGGAAGCAACTAGCAAACAATACAAGATAGTATATAATTAGGGGCCAAAGTGAAACATAGCTAACTTAGTTCGTAGCACTGTACAAGTCACAAGAAGGGGAGCAGACGGCTAATCTACTTTGGAAAGACAGGTAAGAAGCAAGACGGCATTCCAGGGCAAGAGTTACAGTATGTATAAAGCATATATAAAGAAAAAGCACATAGAGAAAGTGCCTACCACTCTTACCAGTCAGGAATTTAGTCTCTTCCTCAGCTCTAGCTAGAGAGGCAAAGAGCTCAAAGAACCAAAAGAGATCCTTAAGAACAGCACTTTTGTATTGTCCTTACTTTACAGATGAAAAAATAGAGGTCCAATGAATGAAAGAGATTTGGCTGAAGCCATAATCAGTTAGCTTGATTACTGAAGGGCCTGTAATCCAAAATTTTCTGGTCCTTAATTATGTTCTTTACTTAAATTACCTTTAATGGCTTCCTATTACTTATAGGACACTGCCAATTGTCCTTAAAGTAGCTATTAAACTCTTCAGTAACTTGACACCTATTTCCAATCTCAATGCACAGCCTGGACTCTGAAGCTGACCTGGGTTTGAATCCCAACACTGTCACCCATTAGATGTGCAACAGTGAGTGTTGGTGACCTCACCTCTCTGGGCTTAAGCTTTCCCATTTGTGAAAATAGTATCCATCTCAGAGGGTTGTGAAATAAATAGAGCTAAATTGCGTTAGAAAGGTATCCTGGAAATATTTAATTAGAAGGATTTACTATTATAATGACCTCTCCAGGAGGCTCCATCTAAACAATGCAGACATATAACACCCATATGTTGTTGTTCAGTCTCTAAGTGGTATCTGACTCTTTGCAACCGCATGGACTGCAGTAAGTCTGGCTTCCCTGTCCTTCACTATCTCCTGGAGTTTGCTTAGATTCATGTTCATTGAATCAGTGATGCCAACCAATCATCTCATCCTCTGTCACCTGCTTTTCCTCTTGCCCTCAATTGTTTCCAGCATCAAGGTCTTTATCAATGAGTAAGCTCTTCTCTTCAAGTGGCCAAAGTATTGGAGCTTCAGCTTCAGCATCAGTCCTTTCAATGAAAATTCAGGGTTGATTTCCTTCAGGATTGACTTGCTTGATATCCTTGCCATCCAAGAGACTCTCAAGAGTTTTCTCCAGCACAACAGTTTGAAAGCATCAGTTCTTCAGTATTCAGCCTTCTTTATGGTCCAACTGTAACATCTGTACATGACTAATGGAAAAACCATAGTGTTGACTACACGGACCTTTGTTGGCAAAGTGATGTCTCTGCTTTTTAATATGCTGTCTAGGTTTATCACAGCTTTTCTTCCAAGGAGCAAGTGTCTTAAGTTCAAGGCTGCAGTCACCATCTACAGTGATCTTGGAGACCAAGAAAATAAAATCCACTGCTGTTTCCATTTTTTCCTCATCAATTTGCCATGAAGTGATGGGAACAAGTGTCATGATATTAATTTTTGAATTTTGAGTTTTAAGCCAGCCTTTTCACTCTCCTCTTTCAACCTCATCTAGAGGCTCTTTAGTTCCTCTTCACTTTCTGCCATAAGGGTGGTATCATCTGCATATGTGAGGCTGTTGATATTAATCCCAGCAATCTTGCTTCCAGTTTGTGATTCATTCAGCCCAGCATTTCATATGATATACTCTGCATATAAGTTAAATAAGCAGGATGACAATATACATCCTTGATGTACTCCTTTTCCAATTATGAACCAATCCATTGTTTCATGTCCAGTTTTAACTGTTGCTTCTTGACCTGCATACAGATTTCTCAAGAGGCAGGTAAGGTGGGTATACCAGAGTATACCCATCTCCTTAAGAATTTTAAACAATTTGATGTGATCCATACAGTCAAATGCTTTCAAGTAGTCAATGAAGCAGAATATGTTTTTCTGGAATTCCCTTGCTTTTTCTATGAGCCAACAGTTGTTGGCAATATGATCTCTGTTCCTCTGCATTTTCTAAATCCAGCTTGTACATCTGGAAGTTCTCAGTTTATGTTCTGTTGAAGCCTAGCTTGAAGGATTTTGAGCATTACCTTCCTAGCATGTGAAATGAACGTAACTGTGAGGTTGTTTGAATATTCTTTGGCATTGCCCTTCTTTGGGATTAAAAAGAAAACTGACCTTTTCCAGGCCTGTGGCCACTGCTGAGTTTTCCAAATTTGCTGGCATATTGAGTGCAGCATTTTAACAGCATCACTTTTAGGATTTGAAATAGCTCAGCTGGAATTATATCACCTCCACTAGCTTTGCTCGTAGTAATGCTTCCTAAGGTCCACTTGACTTCACACTCCAGGATGTCTGGCTCTAGGTGAGTGACCACACCATTGTGGTAATCTGAATCATTAAGACCCTTTTTTGTATAGCTATTCTGTGTATTCTTGTCATGTCTTCTTAATCACTTCTGCTTCTGTTAGGTCCTTGCAGTTTCTGTCCTTTATTGTGCCCATCTCTGCATGAAATGTTCCCTTGATATCTGTAATTGCTAGTCTTTCCTATTTTATTGTTTTCCTCTTGTTCCTTCCATTGATCATTTAAGAAGGCTTTCTTTTCTCTCCTTGCTATTTTCTGCACCTCTGCATTCAGATGGGTGTATCTTTCCCTCTTTCCTTTGCCTTTCGCTTCTCTTCTATCCTCAGCTATTTGGAAGGCCTCCTCAGACAACCATTTTGCCTTGCTGCATTTATTTTTCTTTGGGATGGTTTTGGTCACCACCTCTTGTTCATTGTTACAAACCTCCATCCATATTTCTTCAGGCACTCTGTCTACCAGATCTAATCCCTTTAATCTATTTGTCACTTCCACTGTATAATCATAAGGGATTTTATTTAGGTCATACCTGAATGGCCTAGTGGTTTTCCCTACTTTCTTCAATTTTAGACTGAATTTTTCAATAAGGAGTTCATAATCTGAGCCACAGTCAGCTCCAGGTCTTATTTTTGTTGACTGTATAGAGCTTCTCCATCTTTGGCTGCAAGGAACATAATCAATCTGATTTCGGTATCGATTATCTGGTGATGTCCATATGTAGAGTTGTCTCTTGTGTTGTTGGAAGAGGGTATTTGCTATGATCAGTGCATTCTCTTGGCAAAACTCTGTTAGCCTTTGCCATACTTCATTTTGTACTCCAAGGCCAAACTTGCCTGTTGCTCCAGGTATCTCTCTACTTCGTACTTTTGCATTCCAGTCCCCTATTCTGAAAAGGAAATCCTTTTTTAGTGTTAGTTCTAGAAGGTCTTGTAGGTCTTCATAGAACCGTTCAATCTCAGTTTCTTCAGCATTAGTGGTTGGGGCATACACTTGGACTACTGTGATGCTGAATGGTTTACCTTGGAAATGTACCTAGATCATTCTGTCATTTTTGAGACTGCATTCAAGTACTGCATTCTGGATTCTTTTGTTGACTATGAGAGCTACACCATTTCTTCTAAGGGATTCTTGCCCAAAAATAGTAGACATAATGGTCATCTGAATTAAATTTACCCCTCCCTGTCCATTTTAATTTAGTGAATCCTAAAATGTTGACACATATACTACACTGCCTAGATAAGGTTTTCTGGCTATATTATGCTATTTCAGATCTCCATATCTTTGCTTCATGCCATTTCCTCTGTTTCTAATGTCTCCATCCTTCTATATCCAAAGAATGTCTATTTATCCTTTGAGATTCACTTTAGGTGACATCTTTTTCAGGGCTCTCTTAGCCCACTGTCCTCATCTTGATTGACACTATTGGTAAGTCGAGCATGTTGCAATTTTCTGTTTCCTGTCTGCCTTTCCTACTAGTTGGTAAATAACTTCCAATTGTGTGTGTGCCTCACACAGAGCAGATACTAGTTAATTATTTTTAATAGAACTGAGAGACTCTAGTGCTCTTTCATGTAGTAGTTCAGGCAGCTGAGTAAAAGCTGTTTGGCTGTTGGTCACTTTGGTTGTGAGTTGGGGAGATGAGGGAGTGGAACAGCTCACTGCAAACCAAATTGAAAATCCTGTTCAGATCAAGGCCCTTGAAAGACTGGCATCAAGAGGCAGGCTCTAATCACTGAGTAGGTAATTGACAGGGACTGAATCCTTAAAGAAATCCTAATGAAGTCTGTTAATCCCATGACAAAGGCTGGCTACCATTCAGATGATAATAAGCAGTAACTATTCACTGGCCTTTGATATTGCTGGACTGGTGATGGATTCCTTTTAACTTTAAATACTTACACAATTAATTAACACTTATTCTTTAGTGACAGAATAGTTTAGATGTTAAAACAGAAAAGCAACTCCATGCTGCCACCAAGGGATCCAGAGTGGCTAAACCACTAGTAACAAGTCAAGGACACTAGTGAGACAACAGCCTCCAGCATGTATGAATGCTTATCTCCTCTTTAGAGTTTTGAAAGGAAGTTACTTTGGTTGAATATGCAGAGTGCACCTAATCCCATAACTCCAAAAGGCAGAGTATTTTATCTCTGAAGCCTAGTTTCACAGAAGGAAAAGCACTTAGTCAAGGTCAATTTGTGAGTACATACAATACAGGGATTCAAACCCATATCTGTTGGGCTCCAAGTCTTACACTCATCTCATTGCATCCCATTGCCTCCTTATCTAGTATCTAGTTCCTGTCAAGAAATCAGCCCCTATGGGATCTTCTTTAAGCTAAAGCTACCTTATATTTCTCTGATGTATGTTCTTGGTATTTCATTTAGGACATTCTTTTCCTTCTTGGTTTTCTTATGAGATTTGAAAGTTATTCTATTCTCTGGGGAGATTTATTTCCATTTGATATCTCTCCTTTTATTATACTTTTTGAAAACCATTAAGAGGAATAAATTTTGGTTAATAAGATGAATGAAACCAAAAATAAGGGCATCATGAGTAGTGAATTAGGCAGGAGTTGGTAACATGAATTGAGAACAAAGAAACCTCAAATTCTCTAGTTCACTTAGACTAGAGAAAATGGGCACAACTTTTTGAACATCAAATTCAAATTTAAAACAAAGAAACGGGTATCATAGGGAGGTTATAAGAAGGGTTTCCCTAGTGGCTCAGACAGTAAAGAATCTGCCTGTAATTCAAGAGACCTGGGTTTGATTCCAGTTTGGGAAGATCCCCTGGAGGAAGGCATGGCAACCCATTTCAGTATTCCTGCCTGGAGAATCCCCATGGACAGAAGTGCATGGTGGGCTACAGTCCATGGGGTTGCAAAGAGTTGGACATGACTGAGTGACTAATCACAGCACTTAAGAAGCCTCCAGTTTAGGAAAAAGTAATTCTGATTGGATGGTTTAGATCAAAGCTTATAAGTTTTGTTTTTATATACATTTTAATTTATAACCTCTTATCTAAACCATCTAGTCAAAATTACTACCTTATTATCCAGCAATCCCACTTCTAGGTACATATCCAAAGGAAATGAAATCAAAATCTCAAAGAGAATATCTGTATTCCTATGTTCATTGCAGCATTAGTCACAATAGCCTGTGTCTTTAGATGGACAAACAGATAAGGATACACATACAATGGATTATCAACATACCTTTAAAAAGAAGGAAATCCTGCCCTTTGTAACAACATGGATCAACCTGGAGGAAATTATGTTAAGTGAAATAAGCCAGACACAGAGAGTGGAATGGTAGTTGCCAGGGACTGAGGAGTGTGGTGGAGAAATGGGGAGATGTTGGTCAAGAGGTACAAAGTTTCAGGTACATAAGATGAGTAAGTTTGGAGATCTAATATATATCAATATGAATGTAGTTAATATTGTATTTTGCTCTTGAAAGTTACTAACAGGGTATATCATAATTGCTCTTACTAAAAAGAAAAAGAAGAAGGGTGGAAGGAAGGGAGGAAGAAAGAAAACGGTAACTATATGAGGTGATGTTGTTATTAGTCTCTAAGTCGTGTCCAACTCTTTTGCGACCCCATGGATTATAGCCTGCCAGGCTCTTCTGTCCATGGAATTTCCCAGGCAAGAATACTGGAGTGGGTGGCCATTTCCTTCTCCAGGGAATCCTCACAAGCCAGGGATCAAATCAGCATCTAATTAGCTTTATTATGGCAATTATTTCACAGTATATACATACACCAAATGTCATTATGGTATATAAGTTATACAACATAAATTATACAACTTTTATTTGTCAATTATACCTCAACAAATATGAAAAAATAAAAGCAAAACCTGAATAAGTTCATTAAACTGGTTCCATCAATGTGTTATATGACTTTGTGCATATCTTTTTCCATCCCTAGGTATCTGTTCCTTCACTTCTAAAATAAGATTATTGCGTAATCTAAAAAGCCTTTTGGCACTGCCATTCACTGACTCTAAGAGTGTCTTCTCTGGAAAAAAAATTAGAAAAAAAAAGACAGTCACACATTATGTGTCTACTGTTGGAAGAACATAGAACCATTTATTAAGTATGTTCGCCCTCCCTACTCGAAACATCCTCTCAAAGAAAATCCAAAACAACAACTGCAACAAAAACCAAACAAAACCTCAAATGACTCAAAAAACAAATAAAAAGGACTTGAATCAGAGCAAGCTTCTTGATTCAACTACGGTAAACTTTAAAGAACAAATTACCTGCTTTCTGTAACAAATAAATGACAAAAAAAAGAAAAAGATGAAGAAGGAACTAATAGTACTTCTCTAGGGCCCACGTCCAAGGTAAGAGAAACCCAAATAAGATGGTAGGTGTTGCGAGAGGGAATCAGAGGGCAGACACACTGAAACTATAACCACAGAAAACTAGCCAATCTGATCACATGGACCACAGCCTTGTCTATCTCAATGAAACTAAGCCATGCCGTGTGAGGCCACCCAAGACGGATGGGTCAGACAGAGGAGAGGTCAGACAGAATATGGTCCACCGGAGAAGGGCATGGCAAAACACTTCAGTATTCTTGCCTTGAGAAGCCCATGAACAGTATGAAAAGGCAAAAAGATAGGACACTGAAAGATGAACTCCCCAGGTCGGTAGGTGCCCAATATGTTACTGGAGATCAGTGGAGAAATAACTTCAGAAAGAATGATGGGATGGAGCCAAAGCAAAAACTATACCCAGCTGTGGATGTGACTGGTGATAGAACCAAAGTCCGATGCTATAAAAAGCAATATTGCATAGGAACCTGGAATGTTAGGTCCATGGATCAAGGCAAATTGGAAGTGGTCAAACAGGAGATGGCAAGAGTGAACATCGACATTCTAGGAATCAGCGAACTAAGATGGACTGGAATGGGTGAATTTAACTCAGATGACCATTATATCTACTACTGTGGGCAGGAATCCCTTAGAAGAAATGGAGTAGCCATCATGGTCAACAAAAGAGTCCGGAATGCAGTATTTGGATGCCATCTCAAAAACAACAGAATGATCTCTGTTCGTTTCCAAGGCAAACCATTCAATATCACGGTAATTCAAGTCTATGCCCCGACCAGTAACACTGAAGAAGCTGAACTTGAATGGTTCTATGACGACCTACAAGACTTTTTAGAACTAACACCCAAAAAAGATGTCCTTTTCATTATAGGGGACTGGAATGCAAAAGTAGGAAGTCAGGAAACAACTAGCGTAACAGGCAAATTTGGCTTTGGAGTACAGAATGAAGCAGGACAAAGGCTAATAGAGTTTTGCCAAGAGAACGCAATGGTCATAGTAAACACAATCTTCCAACAACACAAGAGAAGACTCTACACATGGACATTACCAGATGGTCAACACTGAAATCAGACTTATTACATTCTTTGCAGGCAAAGATGGAGAAGTTCTATACAGTCAGCAAAAACAAGACCATGAGCAGACTGTGGCTCAGATCATGAACTCCTTATTGCCAAATTCAGACTTAAATACAAGAAAGTAGGAAAAACCACTAGACCATTCGGGTATGACATAAATCAAATCCCTTATGATTATACCGTGGAAGTGACAAATAGATTTAAGGGACTAGATATGATACACAGAGTGCCTGATGAACTATGGATAGAGGTTCATGACATTGTACAGGAGACAGGGATCAAGACCATCCCCATGGAAAAGAAATGGTAAAAAGCAAAATGGCTGTCTGAGGAAGCCGTACAAATAGCTGGGAAAAGAAGAGAAGTGAAAAGCAAAGGAGAAAAGGAAAGATATTCCCATCTGAATGCAGAGTTCCAAAGAATAGCAAGGAGAGATAAGAAAGACTTCCTCAGCGATCAGTGCAAAGAAACAGAGGAAAACAACAGAATGGGAAAGACTAGAGATCTCTTCAAGAAAATTAGAGATACCAAAGGAACATTTCATGCAAAGATAGGCTCGATAAAGGACAGAAATGGTATGGACCTAACAGAAGCAGAAGATATTAAGAAGAGGTGGCAAGAAAACACAGAAGAACTGTACAAAAAAGATCTTCATGACCCAGATAATCACAATGGTGTGATCACTCACCTAGAGCCAGACATCCTGGAATGTGAAGTCAAGTGGGCCTTAGAAAACATCACTACGAACAAAGCTAGTGGAGGTGATGGAATTCCAGTTGAGCTATTTCAAATCCTGAAAGATGATGCTGTGAAAGTGCTGCACTCGATATGCCAGCAAATCTGGAAAACTCAGCAGTGGCCACAGGACTAGAAAAGGTCAGTTTTCATTCCAATCCCAAAGAAAGGCAATGCCAAACAATGCTCAAACTACCGCACAATTGCACTCATCTCACATGCTAGTAAAGTAATGCTCAAAATTCTCCAAGCCAGGCTTCAAAAATACATGAACCGTGAACTTCCAGATGTTCAAGCTGGTTTTAGAAAAAGCAGAGGAACCAGAGATCAAATTGCCAACATCCGCTGGATCATTGATAATGCAAGAGAGTTCCAGAAAAACATCTATTTCTGCTTTATTGACTATGCCAAAGCCTTTGACTGTGTGGATCACAATAAACTGTGGAAAATTCTGAAAGAGATGGGAATACCAGACCATCTGACCTGTCTCTTGAGAAACCTATATGCAGGTCAGGAAGCAACAGTTAGAACTGGACATGGAACAACAGACTGGTTCCAAATAGGAAAAGGAGTACATCAAGGCTGTATATTGTCACTGTGCTTATTTAACTTATATGCAGAGCACATTATGAGAAATGCTGGGCTGGAGAAGCACAAGCTGGAATCAAGATTGCCGGGAGAAATATCAGTAACCTCAAATATGCAGATGACACCACCCTTATGGCAGAAAGTGAAGAAGAACTAAAGAGCCTCTTGATGAAAGTGAAAGAGGAGAGTGAAAAAGTTGGCTTAAAGCTCAACGTTCAGAAAACTAATATCATGGCATCTGGTCCCATCACTTCATGGCAAATAGATGGGGAAACAGTGGAAACAGTGTCAGACTTTATTTTGGGGGGCTCCAAAATCACTGCTGATGGTGATTGCAGCCATGAAATTAAAAGACGCTTACTCCTTGGAAGGAAGGTTATGACCAACCTAGACAGCATATTTAAAAGCAGAGACATTACTTTGCCAACAAAGGTCCGTCTAGTCAAGGCTATGGTTTTTCCAGTGGTCATGTATGGATGTGAGAGTTGGACGGTGAAGAAAGCTGAGCGCTGAAGAATTGATGCTTTTGAACTGTGGTGTTGGAGAAGACTCTTGAGAGTCCCTTGGACTGCAAGGAGATCCACCCAGTCCATCCTAAAGGAGATCAGTCCTGGGTGTTCATTGAAAGGACTGATGTTGAAGCTGAAACTCCTCTACTTTGGCCACCTCATTTGAAGAGTTGACTCATTGGAAAAGACCCTGACGCTGGGAAGGATTGGGGGCAGGAGGAGGAGGGGACAACAGAGGATGAGATGGTTGGATGGTATTACTGACTCGATGGACATGGGTTTGGGTGAACTCCGGGAGTTGGTGATACACAGGGTGGCCTGGCGTGCTGCCATTCATGGTGTCGCAAAGAGTCGGACACGACTGAGCGACTGAACTGAACTGAACTGAGGGGCTTCCTTGGTGGCTTAGTGGCAAAAAATTCTCCTGGCAATGGAGGAAACTCTGGTCCTTGGGTCAGGAAGATCCCTTGAAGAAAGAAATGGGAACCCACCCCAGTATTCTCGCCTGGAGAATTCCATGGACAGAGAAACCTGGATAGCTATAATCCACGGGTTCACAAAAAAGTCGGACATCACTTAGTGACTCAACAACAAAAGTGGTCCAGTGGAGACAGGAATGGGGCAGGAAGGAATGACATGGCCCAAAGACACTGCAGACTGGCTGGAACCAAGTATGTCCAAGATGGTGGGAAGTCGACCTCCACTAGAACTTGAGCATTAGTATATGCTCATCATAATACATATGTGCTCAGTCACTCAGTCATGTCTGACTCTTTGTGAGCCTGCGGAACTGTACTCCACCAGCCTCCTCTGTCCATGGGATTTTTCAGGCAAGAATACTGATATGGGTTACCATTTCCTCCTCCAGGGATTGAACCTGACCCTGGGATCGAACCCACATCTACTTCATTGGCAGGCATATTCTTTACCACTGAGCAACCTGGGAAGCCCCATTGTAATACACCAGCAAGCTAAATGACACTCGACAGGCACCATGACAGTCCTGAGGCTGACCATGAAAGTTCAAAAAGTGAGCAGAGCCCAACTCCCAGATATCCCCACCTCTTCCCCCAAATAGCTGGAATAATCCTCTCACTCATTAGCCTATAAAATTAACCAGTCCTATAAAAACTGTCAACCATGTATTTTCTCTCTCTTGCCTCTTGCCTTCTAAGATGGCCCACACTCTGTCTATGGGTCTATGGAGTGTGTATCTCCCTGAATAAACTTTATTTTTCTTTATTATGGCTCACTCTTGAATTCTTTCCTGTGGAAATCCAAGGACCCACAATTGGTGGCCATCTCAGGGACTTGCCTGAGGGCTGGGACATGACTATCCACTCACAACTCACTCTCTTGCAACACAGCAATAAAGAATCTGCCAATGCAGGGGACATATGTGCAGGCTTCATTTCTTAGTCCGGGTAGATTTCACATGCTGCACAACTACAAAAAGCCATTCACTCTGGAACTTGTGTTCTGTGATGAGAAGCCACCACAATGAGAAGTCCATGTACTGTGACTAGAGAGTAGCCACTGTTTGCCACAACTACTGAAAGACTGCAGGTAGCAACAAAGACCCAGCACAGCCAAAAATAAACAAATAATTTCATTTAAAAGAAGGAACTTATAGATTAGGAACATGACAAAAAATCATGGAGACTCTATCCTATTAAACCTTGGCCTTTGTGTTCTTTATTAGCCCTCCAAGTGATTCTGATGGGCTTCCCTGGTGGCTCAGATGGTAAATAATCTACCTGCAATTCAGGAGACTGGGGTTTAATCCCTGGCTTGGGAAGATCCTCCGGAGAAGGCAATGGCTGGACAGAGAAGCCTGGCAGGCTAGAGTCCAAGGGGTTGCAAAGAGTCGGACTAAGTGACTAATACACACACAAGTGATTCTGATACACACAAAAGTTTGAGAACTACTGCTATAGATAAGGGATCACCAAACTGTGATCCTTCAGCCAAATCCAATCTGTTTTTGTAGATAAAGTTTCACTGGAGAATTGTTATGCTTATGCATCCACATATTTTTAATGGCTGCTTTGTTCAATGGTAGAACTAAGTAGCTTGGAAGAAGTCCATATACCTCACAAAACTTCAATATGTATTATCTAATCCTTTCCAGAAAATGTTTGCTGATTTCTGCCAGAGATTAAGAGACTTAAAAAAATTATAGAAAAGATTTCTATGTGTGGATGCTATTTGGATCCCGATTCAAAGAAAAAACATATGACAAATTTGACACTACTGGAAAATTGATCACAGAATATTTAATAATATTACATAATCATTAACAATTTATTTTCAGATATGATAAATTATATTGCAAAGAATTTTTAATTTTAAATATACATACTGAAATATTTATGGATAAAATAATATAATGTCTTAGACTTTCTTCAAAATAAAATAGTGGAGGGGAAAATAATAAAAATAGGGATATAAATGAAACAAGATTTGCTACATGTTGATAACTGTTGAATCTGGGTAGTAGGCATATGAGAGTTCCTTTTACTATTCCTTCTGTTTCTTATGTTTGAATATTAAATATTCAACAACATCATATCAGTACTGAATATTGCATATACCTGAAATCTTGAATAATATAGTTTTTAAATGAGTGAGATTGAGTCAGTGTCTGTCACAAAGTGAGCAGTCCCTGAAACCAAGCAGACCCTGTGGGGCTCCCAGGCATGGAAGCCTTTTTTGTCACCCGTTACTTATAGACAAACTCCAGCCTTCATGACTCCTAGCTCCAAAGGGCAGATTTGAACAATTGCTAATCAAGTGAGGATCAGCCAAGTAACTACCTGATGCAAGATTAAAGAGACCAGAGAAGCTCATCAAGATTAGAAGTTTACAGTCCTAGTTTACAGTCTATTGGAACTTGGATAGAATTTTATTCTACTGTTGTGTGAAAACTGTATAAATCTTAATTATGTTGAATTGGTTCATGGTGCTTTTCAGGTCTTCTATATCCTTCTACTCCTCTGTATATTTATTCTATTAATTTTAAGAGTTTTATATTGAAACTCCAACTAAAAATCTTAATTTATCTACTGAAAAAATAACTGTAATATATAGTGGAACTATATGTAACTTTGTTCTGTATTTTCTAAGTCTCCTGTAAATGTGTTATCATAATTTCATAATTCAAAAAAGAAAGAGAAAACAAAACAAAAAGATTAGAAGATCAGCCACCTGAGATGAGATTAAAGTAGCACAAGCCCTGTTCACACCCTAATCTTGTCAGAAACCTTATCCTTGAACCATTGTTATGAAACCCTTAATTAAATCCTCTGGGGTTGTGAAAGGCAGTTTTTCTGAGGCAGGAACCTGCTGTGTCCCCCTTTGCCTGGCAAAATAATAAAGCCATTCTTTTCTACTTCACCCAAAAACTCTGTTTCTGAGATTAGATTCGACACAGTGTACAAAGAAGCTGAGCTTTTGCTAATATTATCATCCCTGAAGATGATGCTTTCAAGGGTAGACAGCTTTGGTTTCTTCAACTGGTATTATACTGGTGTTATGTTATCCATAATTTATTTTAAATACTTACACATAGCCAATGAACTGTCTTGAATTTCATGAATGTCACTAATTGCAATGACATTATTGTATTGTGTACTACTAAGAAAGAAAAAATTTTCATTGTCAACTCATTTTGTTTTTGAAGACATTTTAAATAGAAAAGAAATTCAACAATGAATACAATTTAACTAAAATGACTACAACATGAGCAGCAATGACCATGTTCATGCATGTGGAAGTTATGACAATTACATAAAAACTGCTACCTGACATCAGTGATTTTAAGAAGCCATTGTTGCTAAGAGGCACCCAGAATTCAGGTTACAATCTGAAAAAGATAAGGGCTCCTAAGAATGGAAGGAATTTGATATATGTATTTGTTAGCTTTTCTGCACACTCTAGGACAGGTGCATAACAGAAGCAGAAGAGATTAAGAGGTGGCAAGAATACACAGAACTATACAAAAAAGGTCTTAATGACCCAGATAACCACGATGGTGTGATCACTCACCTAGAGCCAGACATCCTTGAGTGTGAAGTCAAGTGGGCCTTAGGAAGCATCACTATGAACAAAGTTAGTGGAGGTGATGGAATTCCAGTGGAGCTATTTCAAATCCTAAAAGATGATGCTGTTGAAGTGCTGCACTCAATATGCCAGCAAATTTGGAAAACTCAGCAGTGGCTACAGGACTGGAAAGGTAAGTTTTCATTCAAATCCAAAGAAGGGCAATGCCACAAGATGTTCAAACTACCACACAATTGCGCTCATTTCATATGCTAGCAAGGCTTCAACAGTACGTGAACCGAGAAATTCTAGACATGCAAGCTGGATTTAGAAAAGGCAGAGGAACCAGAGATCACATTGCCAACATCCACTGGATCATCGAAAAAGCATGAGAGTTCCAGAAAAACATCTACTTCTGCTTCACTGACTATGCTAAGCCCTTTGATTGTGTGGATCACAACAAACTGTGGAAAACTCTTAAAGAGATGGGAATACCAGACTACCTTACCTGCCTCCTGAGAAACCTATATGCGGGTCAAAAAGCAACTGTTAGAACCAGACATGGAACAAAGGACTGGTTCAAATTTGGGAAAGGAGTATGTCAAGGCTGTATATTGTCATCTTGCTTATTTAACTTCTATGCAGAATACATCGAACAAAATACAGGGCTGGATTAAACACAAGCTGCAATTAAGATTGCCAGGAGAAATATCAACAACCTCAAATATGCAGATGATACCACTCTGTGGCAGAAAATGAAGAAGAACTAAATAGCCTCTTGATTAGGATGAAAGAGCAGAGTGAAAAAGCTGGCTTAAAACTAAGCTCAAAAACTAAGATCATGGCATCTGGTCCCATCACTTCATGGCAAATAGAACAGGAAAAAATGGAAATAGTGACAGACTTTATTTTCGTGGGCTCCAAAATCAACTGTGGATGGTGACTACAGCCAAGAAATTAAAAGACACTTGCTTCTTGTAAGTAAAGCTATGACAAACCTAGACAGCATTTTAAAAAGCAGAAATATCACTTTGCCCACAAAGGTCCATATAGTCAAACTATGGTTTTTC
Source organism: Okapia johnstoni (assembly GCA_024291935.2). Taxonomy (NCBI): domain Eukaryota; kingdom Metazoa; phylum Chordata; class Mammalia; order Artiodactyla; family Giraffidae; genus Okapia; species Okapia johnstoni. The sequence goes on along the minus strand of CM044305.1, from coordinate 49,002,673 downwards.
CAGTAGTCACACATAGAGGTGACAGTTGGATCATACAGAAGGCTGAGAGCTGAAGAACTGATGTTTTCAAACTGTGGTCCTGGAGAAAAGACTCTTGCAAGTCCCTTGGACTGCAAGGTGATCAAACCAGTAATCGTAAAGGAAATCAAACCTGAATATTCATTGGAAGAACTGATGATAAAGCTAAACCTCCAATACTTTGGCCATTTTATGCAAAGAACCAACTCATTTTAAAAGATCCTAATGCTGGTGAAGAGGGAATTCATAGGGCCTGGACTCCATCTTAGGCCTGTTCATGCTGATCATGCTCGGCCACCTCTCTAATGGACTCTAAACTCTGTGCTTAGTGCCTATGGAAATGACAATAAAAGGATAAGACCCCCTCTGGACAGGGGAACCTTGAAGATCGTATCCAGGTTACTCATTGCCTAAGAGAAAACATACACTAATCACCCCTGTCTCCAGACAGGTCATAAATTGTTCTGTACCTATCAGAGTGTAACCTCAGGCTTATTGATTATTGGCCAATTGTTTAACTGTTTGAACACATAACACATGAATGATGGGATTATTGTGATTGTATTTACCCTTCCTTTGTTTATATAAGTCTCAAGGTATTTGGGGTGGTGAGTTCGGACATGTACACATGGGGTATACAAGATTTTCACAAATGCTGGTCAGGGTCCTTGGCTAAGAGAAGACTCTGCCTTGGGCCCTAATAAACTGCACTCTACTACCTGCATTGTCCTTCTGAGTGAGTTTGTTTCCCAGAATGCATGGTTACAACGCTGGGAAATATTGAGGGCAGGAGGAGAAGGGGGCAACAGAGGATGAGATGATTGAATGGCATCATTGACTCAATGTATATGAGTTTGAGCAAACTCTGGGAGACAGTGAAGGACAGGGAAGCCTGCTGAAGTCCATTGGGTCACAGAGTCAAACACAACTTAGCCACTGGACAACTATGACAGGCAAGTTATGATTGCAGTATTCTAATTGTAAATGCATATTTATACACTCTAGGACTGAATAATCAGCATTTAAAGACTCTGATTAGAAGCCAGAGGGGCTACTATAAGCTTCAGCTAACTTCATCTCCAATCAATACCAATTAATTAGCATGATTGGTGGCAAACTAAGATTTCATTGCTTAGATGCGTCAAGATACATGGATTATGGATTGGCTAGAAGTATTGTATAGACATTCCCAAGCTTGTATTGACAGGTTAGAAGAATAGAGATCAATCTTGACATCAGTAAGGTGGATCAACTAATATGCATCTTCAGATGTGATGCAGCATAAGGTACACAAAAATCACCTGTGATGTGTTCTATCCTCAAAATAACTAACTTGAATCCATCTAGCCTTAAAATACAACCTCTACTTTATGAGAAATAAAGAAAATAGGGGAATAAGCTGAAAAATATAATGAAGAAAGTAAATAAAACCAGTAAGTAAGACTATACTGAACAATAAGCTTTGGGTCAGCTAAGGAAACGCTAATATGGTCTGGAAAGGTAGAAACTGTTGAACTAAAAAAAGGTGGAATTGCTGAAAAGTTTGGTGTTATTGAACAGCATAATCTCAATTTAGTAAAAAACTCAAACATATTTGTGTGAAGTGTGTGCGTATACATAAACACACACACTCACAGAAAGATCCAGAAGAAAATGCACTAACAGATTAATAATAGTGATTTTTGAATGTTGTTAACATAAGGTTTTTATTTTTATTGATTTTTTGTTCTTTATATTTTCTAATCTCTACAATGCAATGGTATTGCTTCAGAAATAACAGAAGTGTTTTTACAAAAAAATAAGATTTTAATAAGCTTGACAACTCACACCTGTTAGAATGGTAGCCCAAGCCTAGGACGGCAAAGGGGTCTTCCATTTGGGCATTAGATTATGGGATTTAATTGCCTGGCTCCAATTTCGGTGCTGTAATATTATCTTATCTGCTTCAAGTTAAAGTTTAATGCATGATGCAGTCAGAGCATCTGAAAGGAAAGACAGCTGAGACTTCACTGAGTTTACAGAACAGATTGTATAACTGTTTTGCATTTGCTTCCAGATGAATATCTGCATGAGTGGCAGAATTAAGCCTGAGGCTTGTTTCCATTGTATTATAATATGCCACTGGTAGTGAGATTGTAGGGGAGGTAACCTGTAGTGTTCTCCTACATCTGATTAATAGTAGTGATAGACAACAAACAAAAAGAATGGAATAATTAGAAATCTCACATTGGCTGAGGTCAGTTTGTGTTTGCTGTCATTAGCCTAGAAAACAGGACAGCACTGGGAATACACAACAAAGGCATAAGTTATAATTGTCATATAGATTATGAAAGCCATAGCAGGAGAATACTGTAAATTTTGAAAGCACATGGATTTTCTTCTTCTGCGTAAATATTGCTGTTGGAACTAAGCCTATTTTTATTTGAATTTTCCCTGTAAATTTTGGTTATAAAGACAAAACCTTGAAAGAATACTATTATGAACACTCATACTGTCTATACCTAAATTCAGGAATTGAGTTTTTTCATACATTTGCATTCTTTGTTATGCATATTTTTTCTGAGTCCTTTAAAAGTAAATGGCTTCAACCCTGAATATCTTACCATGCATCTCCAAATAAGCATGTTGTCCTACAAATACCTGTAACATGTTTATATCAAGGAAAATTTATGATAATTTCATATCACCCAATATCTGGTACCTATTCAAATTTTCTCAAATGTCATGAAAAAATTATTTTTAGTTGAAAGTTTCAAACCTAGATCAAAAGTTCATATGCTGCATTTGTTTATGCTTCTTTAGCCTCTTAATATAGAACAGTTCTAGGCTCAGTCACTTCAGTTGTGTTCGACTCTTTGCAACCCAATGGACTGTAGCCCACCAGGCTCCTCAGTCCATGGAATTCTCCAGGAAATAATACTAGAGTGGGTTGTCATTTCCTCCTCCAGCGGATTTTCCTGACCTAAAGATCAAACCCAAGTCTCCTGCACTGGAGGCAGATTCTTTACTGCTGAGTTAACAGGGAAGCCCATATAGAACAGTACCACTACATTTTCCCCTCAGAACATTGACTAAAAAAAAAAAAATTCCAAGACAATTGTCTTAAAGAGTGTCAAACATTCTGCATTTTTCTATACCCTGTATTTCCTTTAACTTAGAGGCTAAATTTGAGTGGGGTTAAACATTCTTGGCAAAAATATTTGTTTATGTTGTATACTTCTTACCATATCCCATCAGGTCAGTTTGTATTATTATCAGTGATGTTAAATTTGATAATTAATTAAGGTGGTGTTTGCCAGATAAATTCATTGTAAAGATACAGTTTTCCATTCGTAATTAGTAAGTAATCTGTGGATCATACTTTGAAACTTTATGCATATATTGTTCCTGAAAAAACTTTTACCCAATTGTATTGATCCATGCCTGAAATAGGGCACTGAGGTTGCAAACTAGTAGTTTTTCTTTTAAAGTATAGCTGATTTACAATATTAGTTTCAGGAGTACAACATAGTGATTCAATATCTTTATAGATTATACTCCATTCAAAGTTATAAAATATTGGCTATATTTCCTGTGCTGTAGAATATATACTTGTAGCTTATTTATTTCATACACAGTACTTTGTATAGGGTTTCCCAGGTGGTGCTAGTGGTAAAGAACCTGCCTGCCAATGCAGGAGACATGAGAGGCAGGTTCGATCCCTGGGTCAGGAAGATTCCCTGGAGGAAGGCATGGCAACCCACTCTAGTATTCTTGTCTGGAAAATTCCCATAGGCATAGGAGCCTGGGGGCTACAGTCCATAGGGTCGCACAGAGTTGGACAGGACTGAAGTGACTTAGCAAGCACACACTTTGTACTTTAGTCCCCAACCACTATCTAACCCCTCCCCCTTTCCCTCTACTCACTGGTAACCACTAGTTTGTTTTCTATATCTGTGAGTCCGTTGTGGCTATGTTATGTACATCCATTTAATTTTTTTAGATTCCACATTTAAATGATAACAAGCAGTATTTGTATTTCTCTATCTGACTTACTTCACTTAGCATAATATCCTCCAAGTCTATCCATGTTGTTGCAGAAGACAAAATTTAATTCCTCTTGTGGCTTAGTGGTATTCCACTGTACGTCTATATACCACGGTTGCTTGATCAGTTCATCTGTTGATGGATACTTAGGTTGATTTCATATCTTGGCATTTGTAATTGACATGGTTATGAACACTGGAGAAGACTCTTAAGAGTTTCTTGGACAGCAATGTGGTCAAAGCACTCAATATTAAAGAAATCAACCCTGAATCTTCATTGGAAGGACTGATGCTGAAGCTGAAGCTCCAATACTTTGGCCACCAAATGGGAAGAGGTGACGCGTTGGAAAAGACCCTATGTTCAGAAAGATTGAGGGCAAGAGGAGAAGGGGGTGACAGAGGATGAGATGGTTGGGTGGCATCACTGATTCAATGGACATGAGTTTGAGCAAACTCCAGGAAATGGTGAAGGACAGGGAAGCCTGGCATGCTACAGTTTATGAGTTCACAAAGAGTCAGACATGACTTAGCGACTGAACAAAAACAACCCATGTTCACTGCAGCACTATTACAATAACTAGGATATGGAAGCAACCTAGATGTTCATCAACTGATGAATGGATAAAGAAGCTGTGGTACATATATAAAATGTCATGTTACTCAGCCATAAAAAGGAATGAATTTGAGTCAGTGCTAATGAGGTGGATGAACCTAAAATCTATAATACAGAGTGAAGTAAGTCAGAAAGAGAAAAACAAATATTGTATATCAACGCATATATATGGAATCTAGAAAGATTGTACTGATGAACCTATTTGCAGCACAGGAATGGAAACGCAGACATAGAGAACAGACTTATGGACACTGACACAGACTTAAGGGCAGTAGAAAGGAGAGAGTGGGATGAATGGAGAGAGTAGCCTGGAAACATATACACTGCCATATGTAAAACAGATAGCCACTGGGAATTTCCTGTATGATTCAGGGAACTCAAACCGGGGCTCTGTAACCACCTAGAGAGATGGGGTAGAGTGGGAGGAAGTCTCAAGAGGGAGGGGGCATATGTATACCTATGGCTGATCCATGTTGATATATGGCAGAAACCAACACAATATTGTAATTATCCTTCAATCAAAAATAAATAAAGGAAAAAAAAGTATCCCTTAGATCCAAGATGTTTTCACTTATCCTTATGATACAATATTGAACTTAGGGGAGAAAGTTACAAATAACATAGGAACTGGAGGATCCATATATGGAATTCCTTTTTATTAATTCTCCTCAAAAATATTTAGTGATGTCAAGCATACATTCATATCCAAAACCTTATTTATTTTTCCATAAAAGCTGAATTTTGATTTTTAAACTCTGCCAAATGCTACCTTCTCTGTATGAAAAGTGTAATAGGTTAAAATGTGTCACATTTTATTGATTCAAAACATATTATAAAATTAATACTTTTCTGAGCTATCAATTAAAAATTATTTTCCTCTTACTCACGCTTACATCCATGCTTTTGCAATGAGTACCTTTCACTTAAAATACTGCATGACACTTTGGCCTTACCTTTCCCAACATCAAAAAAGTTGCTGTTGTCTAGGTTTTTTTCCCCACACTTTAAACTTTTTATTATGTAATGGGGTATATTTCCATACAAATTATAAAATTATTTGTTCTAATTCTCTGAAAAATACCGTTGGTAGCTTGATAGGGATTGCATTGAATCTATAGATTGCTTTGGGTATTATACTCATTTTCACTATATTGATTCTTCCAATCCATGAACATGGTATATTTCTCCATCTAGTTTTGTCATCTTTGATTTCTTTCATCAGTGTTTAATAATTTTCTATACATAGGTTTTTTGTTTCTTTAGGTCGATTTATTCCTAAGCATTTTATTCTTTTCATTGCAATGGTGAATGGAATTGTTTCCTTAATTTCTCTTTCTGTTTTCTCATTATTAGTGTATAGGAATGCAAGGGATTTCTGTGTGTTAATCTTATATCCTGCAACTTTACTATATTCATTGATTAGTTCTAGTAATTTTCCGGTGGGGTGTTTAGGGTTTTCTATGTAGAGGATCATGTCATCTGCAAACAGTGAGAGTTTTACTTCTTCTTTTCCAACCTGGACTCCTTTTATTTCTTTTTCTTCTCTGATTGCTGTGGCCAAAACTTCCAAAACTATGTTGAATAGTAGTGGTGAGAGTGGGCACTCTTGTCTTGTTCCTGACTTTAGGGGGAATGCTTTCAATTTTTCACCATTGAGGATAATGTTTGCTGTGGGTTTGTCATATATGGCTTTTATTATGTTGAGGTATGTTCCTTCTTTTCCTGCTTTCTGGAGGGTTTTTATCATAAATGGATGTTGAATTTTGTCACAGGCTTTCTCTGCATCTATTGAGATAATCATATGGTTTTTATCTTTCAATCTGTTAATGTGGTGTATAACATTGATTGATTTGTGGAAATTAAAGAATCCTTGCATTCCTGGGATAAAGCCCACTTGGTAATGATGTATGATCTTTTTAATATGTTGTTGGATTCTGTTTGCTAGAATTTTCTTAAGGATTTTTGCGTCTATGTTCATCAGTGATATTGGCCTGTAGTTTTCTTTTTTTGTGGCATCTTTGTCTGGTTTTTGTATTAGGGTGATGGTGGCCTCATAGAATGAGTTTGGAAGTTTACCTTCCTCTGCAATTTTCTGGAAGAGTTTGAGTAAGATAGGTGTTAGTTCTTCTGTAAATTTTCGGTAGAATTCAGCTGTGAAGCTGTCTAGTCCTGGGCTTTTGTTTGCTGGAAGATTTCTGATTACAGTTTTGATATCTGTGCTTGTGATGGGTCTATTAATATTTTCTATTAACTTCCCTGGTGGCTCAGACAGTAAAGCGTCTGCCTACAATGCGGGAGACCCAGGTTCAATCCCTGGGTTGGGAAGATTTCCTGGAGAAGTAAATAGCAACCCACTCCAGTATTCTTGCCTGGGAAATCCCATGGACGGAGGAATCTGGTAGGCTATAGTTCATGGGATTGGAAAGAGTCGGACATGACTGAGCGACTTCACTTCACTTCACTTCAGTTTTGGAAAGTTATACTTTTCTAAGAATTTGTCCATTTTTTCCAAGTTGTCCATTTTATTGGCATATAGTTGCTGATAGTAGTCTCTTATGATCCTTTGTATTTCTGTGTTGTCTGTTGTGATTTCCCATTTTCATTTCTAATTTTGTTGATTTGATTCTTCTCTCTTTGTTTCTTGATGAGTCTGGCTAATGGTTTGTCAATTTTATTCATCTTCTCAAAGAACCAGCTTTTAGCTTTGTTGATTTTTGCTATGGTCTCTTTTGTTTCTTTTGCGTTTATTTCTGCCCTAATTTTTATGATTTCTTTCCTTCTATTAACCCTGTATAGTTGAATAACAATGTTATGGCAGTTTCATGTGAACAGCAAAGGGACTCAGCCATACATATACTTGTATCCATTCTCCCCCACATCCCATTCCCCTCCCATCCAGGCTGGCACATAACACTGAGCAGAGTTTCCTGTGCTATCAATAGGTCTTTGTTGGTTATCCATTTTAAACATAGCAGTGTGTATATGATATTCTCAAAGTCCTTAACTCTCCCTTCTTCCCAGGCAACCATAAGTTCATTTTCTAAGTCTGTAAGTTTCTTTCTGTTTTGTAAGTTCAGTTCATTTGCATCATTTCTTTTTAGATTCCACATATAAGGGATGTCATGATATTTCTCCTTCTCTGTCTGACTTACTCAGTATGACACTCTCTAGGTTCATCCATGTTACTGCAAATGACATGCCTTCATTCTTTTTGATGGCTGAGTAATATTCTATTGTATATATGTACCACTTCTTCTTTATCCATTCTTTTGTTGATGGACATTTAGATTGCTTCCATGTCTTGGCTATTGTAAACAGTGCTACGATGAACATTGGGGTGAATGTATCCTTTCAGATCATGTTTTTTTTTCCCCCCAGATATGTGCCCAGGAGTGGGATCGCAGGGTCATATGGTAGCTCTATTTTTAGTTATTTAAGGAACCTCCATACTATTCTCCATAGAGACTGTACCAATTTACATTCCTACTAAGAATGTAGGAGGGTTCCCTTCTCTCAACACTCTCTTCAACGTTTGTTGTTTGTGGATTTTTTGACAATAGTCATTCTGATTGCAGTAAGGTGATATCTCTTTATAATTTTGATTTGTATTTCTCTGATCTTGAATATCTTTTCAAGTGCCTATTGGCCATTGTATGCCCTCTTTGGAGAAATGTCTATTCAGGTCTTCTGCTCATTTTTTGAGTGGGTTGTTGGTTTTGAAGCAAGTAAGCCTCATAAGCTGTTTGCAAATTTTGGAGACTAATTTCTTATTGGTCACATCATTTGCAAATATTTTCTCCCAATACGTGGGTTGTCTTTTCATTTTGTTTATTGTTTCCTTTGCTGTGAAAAAGCTTTTAAGTAGGTCCCATTTATTTTTGTTTTTATTTCCATTATTCTAGGAGATGGATCAAAAAAGATGTTGCTGTAATTTATGTCAGAGAGTGTTCTGCCAATGCTTTCCTTTAGGAGTTTTATAGTGTCTGGATAAACATTTAGGTCTTTAAATCCATTTTGAGCTTATTTTGTGTATGAAGTAAAGGAATGATCTAAAATATTCTTTCACACGTGGCTATCCAGTTTTCCTAGCACCACTTGTTGAAAAGCTTCTTTCCAATGTTGGGTAGTCTTGTCTCCTTTGTCATAGATTAATTTACCATAGGTGCATGGGCTTTTCTTGGAGTATAGTTGCTTTACAATGTTGTGTTAGTTTCTGCTATGATGCAAAGTGTACCAGACATACATATACATATGTCTATTTTTTTTTGAGATTTCCTTCACATTTTGATCACCATGGGGCATTGGGTAGAGTTCCCTTTGCTATATAGTAGGTTCTCATTAGCTATGTATTTTAAACATAGTAGTGTATATATATATATATATATATATATATATATATATATATATATATATATCACAATCTGCCAATCCCCACTGATGATAGTCATTCAGACATATTCATGAGGTGATATCTGAGTGAGATTTTATTTGCTTTCTTTGATTATTAGTAGTGTTGTGCATCTTTTCACGTGCCTGGTGATCATCGTATATCATCTTTGGAAAAATGTTATTCCTTGTTCTGTTTTTTAATCAGGTTGTTCACTTTTTTGATATTAAGTTGCATGAGTTGATTATATATTTTAGATAATAACCTCTTATTAGTCATATCATTTACTAATATTTTCTCCAATTCAATAGAATGTCTTTTCATTTTATTGATGGTTTTCTTTGCTGTGAGGAAGGTTTTATGTTTAATTAGGTCCCACTTTTCTTTTGCTTTTGTTTACTTTGCCTTAGGAAAGAGATCTAAAAAAAAATTGCTAAAATTTATGTCAAAGAATGGCTTATCTATGTTTCCTTCTAAGACGTATAGTATCAGGCCTTATATTTAGGTCTTTAATCCATTTTGAGCTTATTTTTGTGTAGAGTGTTGTTGCTGCTCAGTACCTCAATCATGACCAGCTTTTTGGAAACTCATGGACTGCAGCATGCCAGGCCTACCTGTCCATCAACAACTCCCAGAGTTTGCTCAAATTCATGTCCATTGAGTTGGTGATGCCAGCCAACCATCTCATCCTCTGTCACCCTCTTCTCCTCCTGCACTCAATCTTTCCCAGCATCAGTGTCTTTTCCAATGAGTCAGCTCTTCCCATCAGGTAGTCAAACTTTTGGAGCTTCAGTTTCAGCATCAGTCCTTCCAATGAATATTCAGGGTTAATTTCTTTAGGATTGACTGCTTTAATCACCTTGCAGTCCAAGGAACTCTCAAGAGTCTTCTCCAACACCACAGTTCAAAAGCATCAATTCTCTGGTGTTCAGCTGTCTTTATGATCCAATTCTCACATCTGTACGTGGCTACTGGAAAAAACATAGCTTCGATTAGATGGGCTTTTGTCAGCAAAGTAATGTCTCTGCTTTTTAATATACTGTCTAGGTTTGTCATAGCTTTTCTTCCAAGGAGCAAGCACCTTTTAATTTCCTGGCTGCAGTCACCGTCTGCAGTGACTTTGGAACCCAAGAAAATGAAGTGTGTCACTGTTTTCATTTTTTCCCCATTTATTTGTTATGAAGTGATGGAACTGGATGCCATGATCTTTGTTTTTTGAATGTTGAGTTTTAAGCCAGCTTTTCACTCTCCTCTTTCACCTTTATCCAGATGCTCTTTAGTTCCTCTTTGCTTTCTGCCATTAAAGTGGTGCCATCTGCATATCTGAGGTTATTGATATTTCCCCTGATAATCTTGATTCCATCTTGTGATTCATCCAGCCCAGCATTTCACATGATGCAATGTGGAAGATGCTGGAGACTCAGGTCTGATGCCTCGGTGAGGAAGATCCCCTGGATGAGGGCCCAACAACCTACTCCAGTATTCTTGCCTGGAGAATCTCATGGAGAGAGGAGCCTTACACACAACAGTCCATAGGGTCACAAAGATTTGGACAAGACTAAAGCTACTGAGCACGCACACACACAGTCTGCATACAAGTTGAAATAAGCAGGGTGATAATATACAGCTTTGTCATTCTCCTTTCCCAATTTTGAACCAGTTCATTGTTCCATGTCTGGTTCTAACTGTTGCTTCTTGATCACATACAAGTTTATCAGGAGGCAGGTAAGGTGGTATAGCATTCCCAACTGTTTAAGAATTTTCCACAGTTTGTTGTGATCCACACAGTCAATTGCTTTCATGTAGTCAATGAAGCAAAAGTAGATGTTTTTCTGGAATTCCCTTGCTTTCTTTATGATCCGACAGATATTGGCAATTTGATCTCTGGTTCTTCTGCCTTTTCTAAATCCAGCATGTACATAGGGAAGTACTTGGTTCACGTACTGTTGAGCCTAGCTTGAAGGATTTTGAGCATTACCTTCCTAGCATGTGAAATGAGTACAATTGTGCAGTATCTTGAACATTCTTTGGCATTACCCTTCTTTGGGATTGGAATGAAAACTTACCTTTTCCAGTCCTGTGGCCACTGCTAAGTATTCCAAATTTGTTGGCATATTGAGAACAGCACTTTAACAGCATCACCTTTTAGGACTTGAAGTAGCTCAGATTGAATTCCATCACCTCCACTAGCTTTGCTTGTAGTTATGCTTCCTAAGGCCTGCTTGAAGTTACACTCCAGGATGTCTGGATGATGGTGAGTGATCACACCGTCATGATTATCCAGGTCATTAAGACCTTTTTTGTATAGTTCTGTGTATTTTTGCCACATCTTCTTAATCCCTTCTGCTTCTGTAAGTCCATACCGCTTCTGTTGTTTACTGTGCTCATCTCTGCATGAAATGTCCCCTTGGCACCTAATTTTCTTGAAGAGATCTCTAGTCATTCCCATTCTAGTGTTTTCCTCCAGTTTTTTGCATTTTTCACTTAAGATGGCTTTCTTATCTTTCCTTGCATTCAGGAACTCGGCATTCAGATAGGTATATCTTTTCTTTTCTCCTTTGCCTTTAGTTTCTCTTCTTTTCTCAGCTATTTGTGAGGCCTCCTCAGACAACCATTTTGCCTTGTTGCATTTCTTTTTCTTAGGGATCGTTTTGGTCACCATCTCTTGTACAATGTTACAAAGCCCCATCCATAGTTCTTCAGGCACTCTGCCTATCAGATCTAATCTCTTGAATCTATTTGTCACTTCAACTGTATAATCATAAGGGACTTTATTTAGCTCATACCTGAATGGCCTAGTGGTTTTCCCTGCTTTCTTCAATTTTAGTCTGAATTTTTCAATAAGGTGTTCATGATGTGAGCCACAGTTAGCTCCGGGTCTTGTTTTTGCTGACTGTATAGAGCTTCCCCATCTTCAGCTGCAAAGATTATGATCAATCTGATTTCAGTATTGACCATCTGGTGATGTCCATGTGTAGGCGTCTCGTATGTTGTTGGAAGAGAGTGTTTGCTATAATCAGTGCATTCTCTTGGCAAAGCTCATACTAATAATAGTACTAATAATCCTACTGGGTGATGCTTATAACCTTTTTACAGTTTTTCTTGTTTTCAGAATATATTTTACTAGCATGAATTAGTGGCTGTGTTGACAAGTTTGATGAAATAACTGTTTTCTCTGTGTTAGTATGCTATGAATTTGATATTTAGAATCATTTGCTTCTTTTGCATTCTATTTTAGAGTTTGTAATATTTTCCTTTTGATTTAACTTTACTATTTGGATACATAAAATATTAATTTGGCTCAAAAGTCAAAAGGAGGTGGATTCAGAGGAGTCTAGAATTCATGCCTATGCCTTCCACCCTATTCACCACCTATCCCCTAGGTGTTTGAGACATTCTCCAACAATAAGTGACTCCTTGTGTAAATAATGGTGTATTCAAACAATATGGCATTATACAAGAATGAAAAAGAATGAGGAAATATTAATGTTGTTTTTGAAGTGATTTCCAGATTTTTCAGCATTTTTATGAGTGTACTGATAGGTTAATTTTGTTACATAAAGACTTCAAATGCATCACAATTTTTCTAAGCTTGTTGTCTCATTTATTTACTTTTTAACACAGCAGGAGTGGCCTTAAGAGTGACCTGTCAATGGTCATCAAGAAAGCTAGTAGCAGAACTGATGCTGGAATCCAGGTTTGCTCACTCCTGGCTACAGTACTTTTTGCTGTTCCATATTGTTTCCTTAGAGCAGCCTTTTATGAGTCAAGTTAATTCATCTGTATTTACAACATTGAACCCTCTGGTCAGGAAGCACCACAGTGGGGCACACAAACCCCTTATACCCACCCATCTTAGAGCCTATCACCAGATCTGTTCTGAAATGCTGCTATCTCTTCTTACCTGCCATACCCAAGCAAAGAAGGTGACTATAATAATAACCCCCATGTCTTGAGAACTTCCTATGTCCCAGGCACTTTACCTGTGTTCATTCAAATCCACACAACAGTCTTAAGGGGCAGGCAAAACTATTCTTATTTTAAAGATGACCAAACAGAGGATAAGAGAGGTTTTCCTAAGATTATAAAGTTAAATAAGGGATAGAGCTGGTATTTGAAACCAGATTTATCTGACAGGAAAGCTTGTGTTTAACCCATTCTATCTGGTATTAATCCCTAAACTGAGAAAACCCCTCAAATAAGATGGGCGATGACCCGGATAAGATACATATGAGGGTAAAGGCAAATTCATGTTTTTCACCAAGCACTCAGATTGCTTAGGATGAAGCAATTGGGGGTTGGGACTTAATAAGCTTAAAGAAAGTTTATCTGTAGTGCTATCATGTGGGTCATTCTTCTAATAGGAACTCTTCCTGAAAACCTAGAAGTTACTTACTTGACCAAGTGTCTTATAAGAAGTTCCAACATCTCTCGGTTCTTTTCTGGTAGCTTATATACCAGGGAGTGAATAGCTCCCAATCGATAATCCAGGTTGTCAGACTCTGAGAGAGAACAGAGAGATAGTTTTGCCTTCTGGGCAATTGGATTAAGCAACTTCTCATACACAGACACACACACATACACACCCATGCATGTGCACATGCAGAGACAATCAAAGACACAGAGAGATTCTGAGAGATGAAAAGAGAGAGATATATAGACACAGGGACAAAATGACAGAAAGAGACCAAGAAACAAAGACACTGAAGGGGGAAGAGAGAGACTGACTAAAAGATAAAAACAGATTAAAAACAAATAAATTGGTCTAGAAAGATGAAGAATATAGAAGAGAGAAGAGAAAACAGAAGAGAGAAGAGAAGACTGTATCAGAACAAATCAGAATTATAAATACAGCAGGTTGCTCTTAAAGTTCCACACATAAACTTCCAGGTGGAAATGCTTGCCCAGCAAATTTCCTTGTGGAGCTGGGAGGTATGCTGCTGCCTCTGAGTTCCTATGGAAATTACTGAGAGAGCTCAGAGTAAAAATCAAGGCTCTCTTGCCTCAACAAAGATTCATTATTAGGACAAATCCCCTGCATCTTTTTCCTCAATACCATACAATGCACAATGCAGAAGAGTCACATGGAGGTAAGGAGGGATACTCATACAGTGGCCTCAGCCAAAACTTTTAATGCTTCTTCAGCTGCCAACTTTTTGAGTGATTCTATATACCTTATTTCCTATGTACCCCTCCAGTCTCACCATTGGTCTCATAATCTAAACATTGTGATGCTAGCACTAAAAAATTAAGAGTAATAATTCACAACACAATTGAAAAGCATTTGAAAGGGCAAAGTGTTGAAAAAAAGCTGAAACAATAACTGTAATGGAACCATTTTGCTGTTTCCTGGCAATGAGAGCCAATATGCTTGCTCTGATATAAGGCACAATGAATCAGTCAAGTCCTCAGAACTTTTGCATCCCTCAAGTTATCCAGTTTTCTCCAATTTACTCAACTAACACTGATTTATGAAAACTAATACAGCACGTGAGTTAGCAAGTAAGAATATTATCATTTGACAGTGGACAAAACCTGAATGTATGTTCGTTTTTTCCCCTACTTTCCCTCAAGCAGTCTTCTAGGCTTATTGTTGTAAATATTAGTTAGAAGCCAGGAAAACACAATTAACTAAGTAACATAAATACTTACTGGCAGCAGAGACCAGCTCTTTGTGAAGTCTATAGGTCATGACAGGTTCAGAAAGATTCCTGAAATTAATGAAGACTGTAAGTTCCTTTGGGGAGGGAGTAGTTTTGGCTTTAGAATCTTAGTTCTGTGAGAAGCAAAGCTGAAGTTTTTGAGCTCACAGATTGATATGACTATATGCATTTTTTGTTCATCTGAAAATTTGTCAAAGGAATCCTCGTTGCTCGTAATTCAACAGAAGAAAGTATTAGCCGAGACCTCGAACAGGGTCTCCAACTAGTTTCCCAAATTGAAAAGAGGCACAAACCAGCCCTGCAAAATTCCAAAGTGGACCCACTATGATTGCTACTGTGAAGTCCTTACAGTTTGTTAGTCCATTAGTTTCCAAGTTCTTTTACATCTGTCCTGCTATTTTATCCCTCCAAAAATCCTGTGAAGAAGTAATTCAAATCCCTGTTTAATGGAGAAGGAAATTGAGGCTCAGATAGGTTTCTTTCTTTAGTCAAAAAATACTGGTTGAGTGACTTCCCTAGTGATCCAATGGTTAAAACTCTGTAATTCCACATCAAGGGGCATGGGTTTTACCCCTAGTCAAGGAACTAAGATCCCACATGCTGCATGGTGTGGCATATATATATATAGAATTAGCACCTACTTGTGACTGGCATTGTGCCAGGTATTGGGGATCCGGATGAATTAGACATAGTCTAAACCTTCAAGGAGCTAACAGTCTAGTTGCGGACAGTACCATATACAAACTTTGCAATGTAAGGTAACAAGTATAATGATAAAAGTGGGTAGTACATGGCCCAGAAGAAGGAAGCAATCCACTAATAATAGTAATAATAGCAAACTTGTCACTGTTCTAAGTGTTTAACATATATTTACTCATTTAATTCTCATGACAACCCTGTAAGGTAGATACTAATATCATCTCCATTTTTTAGATAAGGAAACTGAGCTTCAGAAAAGTTAAATAGTTCATCCTAAGCCACATAGTTACTAAGTGGTGGAAGTAAGCAGTCTGTCTCAAGCCCATGTTCTTTATCATTATGTTATACTGCTTGCCACTGCTCTTATTGTAGTAATCTAGGCAAGAGATAATACAAGTCTAAACGAAAATAGTGCTATTAGGGGTAGAAAGAAAAGGTGAGGAGGGTTATTTGAAAGACATTAAAGGCAGCTCCTTCAACAGTTATAAGGGAGAGATTAATGTTGATTAGGGACAGAGTAATCTGGTTTTGGACTAAACATATTAGAAATTGATTCAGAGGGACGTAGAGATGTTATGTCTGAGGGGTTTCTGAGATAGCCAAAGGCAGATGTTTATTAGGAAGATAGATGAAGTCCTTTTCCAGATCTGAGAATCAGGGCTTATTAGAACCATGAGAATGAATACCATGGCTCAAGGAGAGACGGCCAACTGGCAGCCAACAGTTACATAAGGTCTTTCAACATTTCTTTCAAGTCCAGAATAGTGTGTAAAAAAGAAATGGAATTGAATCAGTCATCATAATATGAAGAAAATTGAGTATTTCACATACAAGATCAATATTGTCTGCCTCTATTGAAAAATGGAAAGATCTGTCTATATTGGGCTCTTACGGATGTTTGTGGGAGTAAAGAATATTGCTGTTTATATATAAACAAAGGGATTGCCATGAAAGTAAGGGTTTTACAGGCAACAAGTTTAATATGAAAGTAGTCCTTCAGTCATTTTCATGTTCTTGTTCTTGTAAATATTTGTATTTTCCATTCCTCCAGTGTAGCAAAATGAGAAGAAAGCCTGGGAAATACCAGGTAGAAAGTCCATAGAAGGGACTTCTAAAAGTGATCAAAGAGGTGAGAGAAAATCCAAAAGTAATGGATTATCAGAATCCAAAAGAAGAAAAAGTTTCAAGGAGGGCTTGTTAATAGCTTCAAATGCTACAAAGAGATCAAATAAGGTAAAGGTTGACAACCGTCCATTGTGTTTAGCATTGAGGGAATCACTGGTGACCTTGGCAAGAGCAGCTTCATAGAGGAGAGGGGGCGAGTCAGATTGCAGTGGGTTATAAAGTAAACTCGGAGATTAAAAGTAAAGTTGGGAGTGTGTATTACTTCATACACTGGAGCTAGATTGGGAAGGGGTGAAATATCTCACTAGGCAATTTCATCTAAGCTCCTGCATCCTATAATCATCTTCACTGTTGATGATCCTCAATTTTTTAACTCAAGCCCAGAATTCTCTGAGTTACATTCCTATATATTTCCTATATATCAGATTGCCTACTTAAAATTCTTGCCCTAGTTTCTATAAAGACACCTAGATTTGACACATCTAAAACCTAATTTGTCATATCCCTAATTTGTCATCTCCTTCAAATGAGGTACTTTTTTTGTTTGTTTCCCAAATCAGTAAATGTATGATCATCATTTGGTTGCATGGGCTGGAAATGTGGAAGTCATTCTTTTATCTCCCTCTCCTCCATCTTCATATCCAAGTTTATTCCCTAAATCTCTTGACTATGCTTATTTCTGTCTATTTCCAATGCTACTCCTTAGTCCCACAGAAGCATCATCTCTTTCCAGGACCACAGCAACAGCTTGCTAATTGGTTTCCACCTCTACTTATTTTGCCTCTCTCTAATCTCATCTCTCTATATTTTTTCAAAATGCAAATGTCATCATATAACCTCCTGCTTAAAATCTTTCAATATATTCCCATTCCTTTTAATATATATTAATACTCCAATTCTAAAAATATCCTAAAAATCCTTGAATGATCTGGCCCTACATATCTCTCCCTCCCTCTACAGTCAATACTCCACATATACTGGTACATGTAGTTCCTCAAAAGGGTCTTCCTTGTGCTTCAAGGTCTTTGCATATGAAGTTACTTCTGTCTGGAACTGCCTTCCCCTTCCAGTTGACACCAAGTTATAATTCAAACCTCAGTTCAAAATGAAAACCAGAATAAATCAGGCTTTCTTATTATATGACTGCATAGCACTTTGCAACTTTCCTTCAGAGCACTTATTACAGTTCATATTTGTATAATTATCTTTTGTCTGTCCATTTCACTGGACTATAACTTTTTAAAAAATGTTTTATTTATTTGTTTTTGTCTGTGCTGAGTCTTCATTGTTGTGTATGGGCTTTTCGGTAGTTGCAGAGTGGGGGCTACTCTCTACTGTCATATCCCTTAAATGTAGTTGCAGCACACAGGCATACTTTTGCTGTGACATATGATATTTCCCCTGACTAGGGATTGAATTGGTGACCCTTGCATTGGCAGGCAGATCCTTAACCACTGGACCACCAGGGAAGTCCCAACTATAACATTTTTAAGGTCATATCTACTCACAACTGTGTACCAACTGCCAGATACTATGCTAGGCACTGAGTAGGTACTCAGGAAATGTTTACTGAATGGTTTAGTGAATGGTGGAATAAATGAATGAATGAAACAAAACACAAGGTCAGAGAGATGTGCAATGCTGGATCATATTTGTTCATGGGGTTCTCAAGGCAAGAGTGCTGAAGTGGTTTGCCATTCTCCTCTCCAGTGGATCACATTTTGTCAGAACTCTCCACTATGAGCCATCTGTCTTGGCTGACCTTACATGGCATGGCTCATAATTTCACTGAGTTACACAAAGCTGTGATCCATGTGATCATTTTGGTTAGTTTTCTGTGGTTGCGGTCTTCCTACTTATATGCTGAGAGGAAAGAACCCATTAAATGAGAAAGGTTAAAGATGCAGAAGAGAGAAGGGATGGTTTTTAGAGTAATTTTCTAGAAATGTTGGAGACAAAGGGTGAATTAGGTGTCTAAAACACAGATGAAGCAAGTTCATTTTGAAGATACTGACACAATTTTTAAAAAAAGAAATCGAAAAGGTGTTAACTGGCTAGTACATATTAAAGGCTCATAAGACTCTCAACAATAAATATATCGTATTGGAGGTGCTGGCCATTCAAAGTTTCAGGTTCATCTTTCAAATGGGCTTCACTGCTTATTATGCAATGAGCTGGGAAAGATAAAATGTGGGAGGGAATTACCCTGCAAAAATCTTTGAAAAAACTAACTCCTTTTAAGGAGGCTAGAGACATTGAGTCATTTACTTGCACTATTATCATCATCATGAGTCTCCTGAAAGTGTGCATAGCAGATTGCTCTGCCTTTACTAAATTACCCAAGCAACTCCAAGAAGGCCACAGCCTCTGGGAGGTGGACAATAGGAAAATAAGATGCTCTAATACCAGTGGCTTTACAAGTTAGAGATACTTAGGTTCAAATAATATGAGTTTTGATTATGAATATTACTAAATGAGGGAGAAAGTATGTTGTATTTCTTCATCTATAAAATAAGTATAGTAACACCTACCTCATAAGATTATTGTGAGAAAAAAACAATGATATTGTCAACATAAGCAAGTAGAACATTGCCTAGCACAGGATAAACCCTCCAAGAACAGTGATTTTCTTCTTTGGCAAATGCAAGAGAAATACTCCTGGAAAGAGCATTCATATTTACTTAAAGTCCTAAGATGATGAAATAGCAGAAGGTCATTTAATAACAATATCTGGGACCCAACCTATTTTGGATTAATGACATTTCTCATATCATAAATAGCTATCTTTATGACTAAAGAGTACAATAATTGAAAAGACATTTTAGCACATAAAGTATGGTGCATACTATGGGACATAGAAAATGGTTAAGAAATGAATGAGTTTAAAAAGTATATATGTCACAAATGATTTTATGCAATATAAAGTTATGCCAATAAACTGTCATTGTACATTGCCAAATTGTGCTCATGAGTTAATTTTTTCCTACTGTCATCACTTCATTCAGTTCTAACATTTTTTTTTCTTTTTCAGTTCTAACTTTTCTATATTTGTATTTTTTTGGTTTTTATTCACATTATTAAATACAGTATACTAATGCATATATATGGAATTTGAAAGATGGTAATGATAACCCTATATGAGAGACAGAATAAGAGACACAGATGCATAGAACAGTTTTATGGACTCTGAGGGAGAAGGTGAGGGTGGGACGTTCTGGGACAATAGCATTGAAACATGTATATTATCATATGTGTGAAACAGAACAACATTCCATGTTCGATGCACGAGACAAAATGCTCAGGGCTGGGGCATTGGGATGACCCAGAGGGATGGGATAGGGGAGGGGAGGTGGGAGGAGGGTTCAGGATGGGGAACACATGTAAACCCATGGCTGATTCATGTCAATGTATGGCAAAAACTACCACAATATTGTAAAGTAATTAGCCCCCAACTAAAATAAATAAATTTATTTTTAAAAAAAAGGCATACAAATACACAAATTATGTTTGTGTAAATGCAATTTAATGTTTCAAAATTATTATCCAACAATACAGGTTAACAATCTTGAATTTCCACAACTCCTGAGTTTGCTAGTGAGCCCATTGTGATATCACTCTATCTGTGCACAAACGCAAAATTTCAATTATTTAAGGGCATGATTTTTAAATAATTGTTATTAAAGCAAATTTTCTTCAGAAACCCATATTCTATTATTTTGATGTTTCCCTTGCTTAAATTCCCAACTAAAAAAAAGCTCCAAATGCACATTTTTCTTTAACAAAAATTCTTTTCATTCTTTTTTCTTTAGCAATTCTATCTAACCTCCCAAAATTGGGACTACATTAACTCCATCTCCAACAAGACAAATTTCATCAATTTTGAAAAGTAATGTTCCAAATCATATCAGACATACCTGAGGTAGAATTTCAAGGAGCTGGTGATTGTCTTAATGTCCCAGTCACTATTATGAAAATCAATATCTCCTGGGCATTTAGGATCTATTCAAGATGAAAAAAAATTTTAAAAAGTTAATTTTTCACAAGATACTAGATTTTACCCCTTCAAAAGAAAAATAAAGTATATTAATTAAAAGATAGTTACTCTAACCAGTTTTCACAAAATGAAAACTTTACAACAAATACGTTTTGAGGTCTCAAAAAATTCCCTTGCACTCCAGTTAAGCATTCAAGGAGCTTGGAAGCCAACTCTTTCATTCACACAAGAAAAAAAATGGAACATCCTGAAAATCAACTCCTCTTAGCTCCATCAGAGAACTGAGGTCAAGCTGAAGAAACAGACAAGAAGATACAGAGAATCAAAACATATAGGGCAGAAGCCCAAGAGCAGAAAAGTCCTTGGTAACCAGTGCAGGGCTATGAAAACCTAATCGATAATTGGAAAATTGCTAGAGGCTCAGTGTGAACAGGCTTGAGAGTTAAAAATTTTAAGCAGGTCCAGTCCTAGGGGACTCCCAAACTTTTGGAAGTTTTACCTACAGGAGCCTTATCAGATTCTCACAGTGAAGATCTGAGAAAAATTCCATCATGTTACTGTAATTCTGAAAAGCGGATAAGAAAATTAGCCATTTAAAAATATGCAAAGAGCATTTTTGTTCTTCTTAATAAGGCTTACCCTCAAGAGAAACTATTTTACCAGAGTTTGACTGACCTGGGAAAGAGGAAATTCACAATTCCAGAACTGGAATGCCTCCCTGTCTCTTCTAAGGGGGAAAACTGAAACAAAACTGAACAATATTTGTGAAGACCATAGGCCAGAAACACAGGTTCATTAAAATACTGAGCATTCACCCCAAGGAAACCAGAATTGAAAGAGACACATACACCTTGATGTTCACTGAAGCACTATTTACAATACCTAGGACATGGAAGCAACCTAGATGTCCATCGGCAGATGAATGGATAAGTAAGTTGTGGTACATATACACAAAGTACCATTACTCAACTATAAAACGGTATGCATTTGAGTAAATTCTAATGAGGTGCATGAACTTGGAGCCTATCATACAGAGTGAAGTAAGTCAGAAAGAGAAACACCAATACAGTATATTAACACATATACGTGGAATTTAGAAAGACAGTAACAACAACCTGTATGCAAGACAGCAAAAGAGACACAGATGTAAAGAAGAGACTTTGGACTCTGTGGGAGAAAGTGAGGGTGGGATGATTTGAGAGAATAGCATTGAAACATATATATTACCATATGTAAAATACGTGACCAGTACAAGTTCATTGAATGAAGCAGGGCACCCAAAGACAACCTCTGAGACACCCTCTGAGACAACCCAGAGGGATAGGGTGGGAACGGAGGTGGGTGGGGAGTTCAGGATGGGGGGACGCATGTATACCTGTGGCCGATTCATATTGATGTGTGGCAAAAATCATCACAATACTGTAAAGTAATTATCCTCCAATTAAAATAAATTAATTAATTAAAAAATAAAGTACTGAGACATGATTGTAGAATTATAGAATGATACCTCTCCCCTCAGAATTTACCACCACATCAACAGACTTCCTGGATAATAACAAAGGAATGTGACTAAAAGAACTATTCTCAGAAACATTTCAGAAGACTCTAAGGAAAACAAAAGACAATCAATATAATAAAAAGAAGAACACCAGAGGTAAGTTGAGCTCCTGACATCTACAGTAAAAGCAAACAAAAAAGAGACTAAACTCTAGCTAGATAAACTAAAACCTATTTACCTCAGTTCCTTTTACACATCATGTCTGGCTGGGAACAAAAATCATTAGAAAACACTAAAAGACGAGGGCAGTCCCTAAGAGGGCGGAGGGATAGGATGGGGAGACCACTTTCTCCCCCAAATTCATTGAAAGAACATTTGAACGCTGAGCAAATTCCACAAAACAACTTCTGAACGCTGGCAGGGGACACCAGGCACGGAGAAAGGCAGCCCTTGTCTTCGAAAGGAGGTAGGACAAAATATAGAAGATAAAAAGAGAGACAAAAGGGTTAGGGACTGAGATCCGTCCCGGGGAGGGAGTCATAAAAGAGGAGAAGTTTCCAAACATCAGGAAACCCTCTCACTGGCGGGTCTCTGGGGAGTTTTGGAATCTCAGAGGGCAACATAACAGGGAGGAAAAATAAATAAATGAATAAATAAAACCAACAGATTACATGCCTAAGGGCAATTCCCAGCGGAGAGGTAGCCCAGATGCTCACATCTGCTACCAGCAAGCGGGACTGAACAGGGAGGCATGGGCCGCACCGCTTAGGGTAAGGACCGGAAATGAATGCCCTGTGGGCAATCTGAGGGAGCTAGTGTAAGATAGCAACCCAAACTGTGGGATAGCCAGAGAGAGAAAAAAGAGAGAGAGAGAGAACTTTCCCGCCTAAAGCCCTAACATAAGGCATTGTAGGGCTTGCTCACAGAACAAAGGGCTGTGCGAATACCAGAGGAGAGCTAGCCAGCAGTGGACCTGCCCATCCCCTGCCAGAGGCAGGGAGGCAGGCGGGTGGCAGCCAGAGGAGGAAAGGGGCAAACTCAGCCCCAGAGACAGCATCCTCCACCAAACTGTGAGCAGGCTCCCAGTTGCCAACAAAGTCTTCCTGGGATCCTGGACGGATGACATCCACTGGGAGGGTTGCAGCCAGAGATCAGCTCCCCAGAAGAGACACAGGGCACACCTGAGACAGCACACCTGGGAAACCAAGGGGATGGGACGGGGGAGGTGATAAGACGCACTGCACCTAAGGAGAGCACGCTCACCAAGCACATGGTCACCTGAGCTGCTCGGACCAGGGGAGGGCACGAAACGCAGGTCCAACCAAGTCTGCACCTTTGTGGAGCACCCAAGAACCTGAATCTGAGTGGCTTAGACCTGGGAAATCCATGCAACCCAAGGCCCACATTAGACAGTTCCCTTCACAGAGCAACCTGGAGCCTAAGCAGTGTAGACTGGGAAAGCACACACACCATGAGCAGGGGCAAACCCAGTGTGGCCGAGACACTGCGAGCACTCCCCACACACGCCAGTGATATTTGTATGCAGTGTTCCTCCCTCCCCACAGAACGACTGAACAAGTGAGCCTAAATAAGTGACCACCTTCGCCCCCTTGTGTCAGAGCAGAAATGAGACACTGAAGAGACTTGCAAACAGAAGAAGCCAAAATAAACAGAGGGAACCACTTTGGAAGTGACGGGTGCAATAGATTAAAACCCTGTAGTTAGCACCAACTACATTGGAAGGGGCCTATAGATCTTGAGAAGTATAAGCTGGAACAAGGAACTATCTGAAACTGAACTAACCTTACATTGCCCGCAACAGCTCCAGAAAAATTCCTAGATATATTTTTTCTATTATCATATTTAAATTTTTTTTTATTTTTTAAGTCCTCTATTACTCCTTTAATTTTCATTATTATAACTATTACCTTGCAAAAAAAGACCCTATTTTTAAAACAAACTTCATGTATATTTTTTATAATGTTTGTGATTCTGTTTTTTTTTTTTTAATATTGTATTTTTGAGAGACTAAACTCTACATTTTTAATCTTTGCTTTTTGGTATTTGTTATCAATTCTGTACCTTTAAGAATCCAATCTTCAGTACCCATTTTTATTTAGGAGTGTGATTACTGACTTGATTGCCATCTCCCCCTTTTGATTCTCCTTTTTCTCCAATAGGTCACCAATCTCTCCTCCCTCCACCTTCCCTTCTCTATCCAATTCCGTGAATCTCTTTGGTTATTC
This sequence comes from Okapia johnstoni, assembly GCA_024291935.2. NCBI lineage: Eukaryota > Metazoa > Chordata > Mammalia > Artiodactyla > Giraffidae > Okapia > Okapia johnstoni. The sequence goes on along the minus strand of CM044305.1, from coordinate 48,978,405 downwards.
TGGGCTGTGGAGAACACTTAGGGAACTGATTACTGGCTAGATCTGTCTCTCTCCTTTTCACACCCCCTCTTCTCCTCCTGGTCACCTCTATCTTCTTCCTCCCTCTTCTCTTCTCTATGTAATTCTGTGAATCTCTCTGGGTGTTCCAGGCTGTGGAGAACACATAGGGATTTGATTACTGGTTAGATTGCTCTCTCCCCTTTTGATTCTCCCTCTTCTCCTCCTGGTCACACTGATACTTCTCTTCTCCATGTAAATCAGTGAACCTTTCTGGGTGTCCCTCATTGTGGAGAATCTTTTCTCCATTAACCTAGATGTTTTAACATTGGTGCTGTATGGATGGAGAAGTCTTGAGGCTACGGTAAGAATAACACTGAAAACCAGAGGCAGGAGGCTTAAGTCCAAAACCTGAGAACACCAGAGAACTCCTGACTCCAGGGAATATTAATTAATAAGAGCTCATCCAAAAGCCTCCATACCTACACTGAGACCAAGCTCCACCCAAGATCCAACAAGTTCCAGGGCAAGAAATACCATGCAAATTCTCCATCAATGCAGGAACATAGCCCTGAGACTTAATATACAGGCTGCCCAAAGTCACACCAAACCCATAGACATCTCAAAACTCACTACTGGACACTTCATTGCACTCCAGAGAGAAGAAATTCAGCTCCATCCATCAGAACACTGATGCAAGCTTCCCTAACCAGGAAACCTTGACAAGCTACTCGTCCAACTACACCCACAGGGAGTAACCTCCACAATAAAGAGGAACAACAAACTGGCAGAATACAGAAAGGCCACCTGAAACAAGCAATCTAGAAAAGATGAAAAGGTAAAAAAGATAAAAAGTGAGAAGAATCAAATCAATAAAATTAGAATGAAAGTGGAGAAATCACAGCAGACAACAAAGATATAAAAAGAAACATAAGAGATTACTATCAGCAACTATATGCCAATAAAATGGACAACTTGGAAGAAATGGAAAAATTCTTAAAAAAGTATAACTTTACAAAACTGAACCAGGAGCAAATAGAAAATCTTAACAGACCCATCAAAAGCACAAAAATTGAAACTATAATCAGAAATCTTTCAACAAACAAAAGCTCAGGACCAGATGGCTTCACAGGTGAATTCTACCAAAAATGTAGACAAGAGGAAACACCTATCCTACTCAAACTCTTCCAGAAAATTGCAGAGGAAGGTAAACTATCAAATTCATTCTATGAGGCCATGATCACACTGATACCAAAACCAGACAAAGATGCCACAAAAAAGGAAAACTACAGGCCAATATCACTGATGAACATAGATAGAAAAATGCCTAACAAAATTCTAGCAAACAGAAGCCAACAACATATTAAAAGATCATATATCATGACCAAGTGTGTTTTATCCCAGAGATGCAAGGATTCTTCAAAATTCGGAAATCAATCAATGTGATACACCACATTAACAGATTGAAAGATAAAAGCCATAGGATTTTCTCAATAGATGCAGAGAAAGCCTGTGACAAAATTCAACATCCATTTATGATTAAAAAACCCTCGAGAAAGCAGGAATAGAAGGAACATACCTCAACATAATAAAAGCCATATATGACAAACCCACAGGAAACATTATCCTCAACGGTGAAAAATTGAAAGCATTTCCCCTAAACTCAGGAACAGGCAAACGTCCCCACTCTCACCACTACTATTCAACATACTTTTAGAAGTTTTAACCACAGCAATCAGAGAAGGAAAAGAAATAAAAGGAATCCAGATTGGAAAAGAATAAGTAAAACTCGCACTGTTTGCAGATGACATGATCCTCTACATAGAAACCCTAAACACTGCACCAGAAAATTACTAGAGCTAATCAATGAATATAGCAAAGTTGCAGGATATAAAATTAATGCACAGAAATCCCTTGCATTATTATACACTAACAATGAGAAAACAGAAAGAGAAATTAAGGAAACAATCCCATTCACCATTACAACATAAAGAATAAAATACTTCGGAATAAATTGACCTAAGAAACAAAAGATCTATATATAGAAAACTATAAAACACTGATGAAAGAAATCAAAGGGTACACAAATAGATGGAGAAATAGACCTTGTTCATGGATTGCAAGAAGTAATGTAGTGAAAATGAGTAAACTTCCCAAAGCAATCTATAGATTCAGTGCAATCCCTATCAAGCTACCAATGGTATTTTCCCCAGAACTAGAATAAATAATTTCACGATTTGTATGGAATTACAAAAAACCTCGAGTAGCCAAAGCAAGATTGAGAAAGACGAATAGAACTGGAGGAATCAACCTGCCTGATTTTAGGCTATACTACAAAGCTGCAGTCATCAAGATAGTATGGTACTGGCACAAAGACTAAAATATAGTACAATGGAACAAAATAGAAAGCCCAGAGATAAATCCACGCACCTGTGGACACCTTATCTTTGACAAAGGAAGCAACAATATACGATGGAAAAAAGACAATCTCTTTAACAAGTGGTGCTGGGAAAACTGGTCAACCACTTGTAAAACAATGAAACTACAACACTTTCTAACACCATACACAAAAATAAACTCAAAATGGATTAAAGATCTAAACATAAGACCAGAACCTATAAAACTCCTAGAGGAAAACATAGGCAAAACAGTATCTGACATAAATCACAGCAGGATCCTCTATGACCCACCTCCCAGAGTAAAGGGGAAAAAAGCAAAAATAAACAAATGGAACCTAATTAAACTTAAACGCTTTTGCACAGCGAAGGAAACTAAGCAAGGTGAAAAGACAGCCTTCAGAATGGGAGAAAATAATAGCAAATGAAGCAACAGACAAAGAATTAATCTCAGAAATATACAAGCAACTCCTGCAGCTCAATTCCAGAAAAATAAACGACCCAATCAAAAAATGCGCCAAAGAACTAAACAGACAGTTCTCCAGAGAAGACATACAGATGGCTAACAAACACATGAAAAGATGCTCAACATCACTCATTATCAGAGAAATGCAAATCAAATCCTCAGTGAGGTACCATTTCACGCCAGTCAGATTGGCTGCTATCCAAAAGTCTACAAACAATAAATGCTGGAGACGGTGTGGAGAAAAGGGAACCCTCTTACACTGTTGGTGGGAATGCAAACTAGTACAGCCACTATGGAGAACGGTGTGGAGATTCCTTCAAAAACTGGAAATAGAACTGTCATATGACCCAGCAATCCCACTGCTGGGAATACACACTTAAGAAACCAGAATTGAAAGAGACACGTATACCCTAATGTTCATTACAGCACTGTTTATAATAGCCAGGACATGGAAGTAACCTAGATGTCCATCAGCAGACGAATGGATAAGAAAGCTGTGGTACATACACACAATGGACTATTACTCAGACATTAAAAAGAATACATTTGAATCAGTTCTAATGAAGTGATAAAACTGTAGCCTATTATACAGAGTGAAGTAAGTCAGAATGAAAAACACCAATACAGTATACTAACACATATGTATGGAATTTAGAAAGATGGTAACAATGACCCTATATGCGAAACAGCAAAAGAGACACAGATGTATAGAACAGTCTTTTGGACTCTGTGGGAGAAAGCGAGGGTGGGATGATTTGAGAGAATAGCACTGAAACATGTATATTATCATATTTGAAACAGATCGCCAGTCCAGGTTCAATGCATGAGCTAAGGTACTCAGGGCTGGTGTACTGGGATGACCCTGAAGGATGGGATGGGGAGGGAGGTAGGAGGTGGGTTCATGATGGGAAACACATGTACACCAATGGCTGATTCTTGTCAATGTATGGCAAAACCCACTACAATATTGTATAGTAATTAGCCTCCAATTAAAATAAATAAATTAAAAAAAAAATAAAAGCTAAAAAAACACACTAAAAGACAAAAAAAAAACTTAAGGAACACAGAAAACATCAGATTTATATCTGGTAGACACTTTAGAATAATCAAACTGGGAATTTAAATAACTATGATTAGTACACTAAGGATCATAAAGAATAAAATGGATAACATAAAACAATGAATTGGATTAATGTAAGTGGAGAGACAGAAATTTTAACAAAGAATCAAAAGGAAATTTTAGAAATCAAAAACACCATAACAGAAATGAAGAATTTCCTTGATGGGCACGATTGAGAAAATAATCAATGAACCTGAGGAAATGTCAGTAGGAACTTCCGAAACTAAAAGGGATAGAGAAAGATATACCATACTAACATTAATCAATAAAAAAGCTGAGGTAGCTCCATTCATTTCAAATAAAGCGATTAAGGAAAATTATCAGGGATAAAGAGGGTCATTAAACAGAAGAATTAATTCTCCAAGAATACATGTGTGTATATATATAAAGTCGCCCAGTTGTGTCCAATTCTTTGTGACCCCATGGACAGTAGCCTGCCAAGCTCCTCTATCTATGGGATTTTCCTGGCAAGAATACTGGATTGGGGGAGCCTTTTCCTTTTCCAGGGGATCTTTCTGACCCAGAAATTGAACCTGCATCTCTTACATCTCCTGTATAGGCAGATGGTTCTTTACTACTGCACCACCTGGGAAGGAGACCCAGGTTTGTTCGTGGATCAGGAAGATCCACTGGAGAAGAAAATGGCAATACACTCCAGTATTCTTGCCTGGGAAACCACTCGGATAGAGAAGCCTGGCAGACTATAGTCCATGGGGGTACAAAAGAGTCAGACATGACTTAGCGACTAAACAAAAAACAAAACACTATATATATATCTATAACTATAAATATATATATATATATATATATATATATATATTATATATATACATACATATATATTCACATACACAACAAGGATATATCCAACAAGGATTTTATATATACATATATATATATATATGTATATATATACACATATAAAATATTTTTATATTCAAAGATAAAAAGAAATCATACAATTGACTTTAAAAAGATCAACAACTCAATTTTAAAAATGACAGAGGACATGAATAGAGATTTTTCCAAAGAAGATATACAGATAGCCACAGGCACATGAAAAGATGTTCAACATCACTGATCATTAGGGAAATGTAACTCAAACAAACTACAGTGAGCTAACACCACACATCTGTCAGAATAGCTATTACCAAAAAGACAAGAAATAACAAGTGCTGGTGAAGACATGGAGTAAAGAACCCTCATTCACTGTTGGTAGGAATGTATACTAGTGTAGGCCCTAGAAAACAATATGGAGATCCCCTAAAAAATTGAAAAACTACCTACCATACAATCCAGAAATTCCACTCTGAATATTTACGTGAAGAAAACGAAAATACTAATTCAAAAAATACATGAATAATATGTGCAGCCTTATTTACAATAGCCAAGATATGGAGGTTCAACCTAAGTGTCTATAGATAGATGAATGGATAAAGAATAAGTGGTATATATACACAGTGAAATACTACTCAGCCATAAAAAGAATTAAATCTTGCTATTTGTCACAACTTGGATGGACCTAGAGGGTATTATGTTAAGTGATATAAGTCAGACAAAGAAAGACAAATACTATATGATTTCACTTATATGTGGAATAAAAAAGAAATGCAACAATATAACCAAACAAAGAGAATCATAGATACAGAGAATAGATAAGTGGCTGTCAGTGGAGTAGTAGTTGAGAGGAGAAGAGAAATAGGTAAGGGAGATTAAACTGCTAGATACATTATGAAATGTATAGTATGGGGAATATAGTCAATAATTATATAATATCTTTGTGAGCTGACAGATGAAAACTATACTTATCTGGGGATCATTTTGAAATGTAAAGAAATAATGAATTACTATTTTGTGTACCATAAACTAATATAGTGTTGTAGGTCAACTGTACTTCAAAAACACACAAGTTCAGAGAAAAAGAGATCAGCTTTGTGGTCACCAGGGACAGGACATGGGGGAAAGGGGGGAATTAGATGAAGGTAGTCAAAAGCTATAAACATCTAGTTAGAAGATCAATAAGTACTCGATATGTAATTTACAACATGACAAAGATAATTAATGCTGCTGTATCTTATATATGAAAGTTGTTAAGAGAGTAATTTTATTTTCTACTTCTTTTACACTGTATTTATAAGAGATTGTGGATTTTTACAAAACTTATTGTGGTAATCATTTCATGATATAAGTAAGTCACATCAGGATTCCCAGGTGGCGCAAGTGGTAAAGAACCTGCCTGCCAATGCAGGAGACATAAGAGAGGCAAGTTCATTCCCTGTGTCAAGAAGATCCCCTGGAGGAAGCCATGGCAACCCATTTCAGTATGCTTGCCTGGAGAACCCCATGGATACAGGAGCTTGGCAGGCTACAGTCCATGGGGTCGCAAAAGAGTGGGACATGACTGAAGTGACTGAGCATGGAAGTTAAATCATTATTCTGTATACCTTAAACTTCATTTCAGTTGTTCAGTCATGTCAGACTCTTTGTGCCGCATGGACTGCAGCATGCCAAGCTCCCCTGTCCATCACCAACTCCCAGAGTTTGCTCAAACTCATGTCTATCGAGTCAGCGATGCCATTTAACCATCTCATCCTCTGTTGTCCTCTTCTCCTCCTGCTTTCAGTATTTCCCAACATAAGGGTCTCTTCCAATGAGTCAGTTCTTCACGTTAGGCGGCCAAAGTATTGGAGTTACAGCTTCAGCATCAGTCCTTCCAATGAATATTCAGGACTGATTTCTTTTAGGATTGACTGATTTGATTTCCTTGCTGTCCAAGCGACTGTCAAGAACCTTCTCCAATACCACAGTTCAAAAATATTAATTCCTCGGTGCTCATGTTTCTTTATGGTCCAACTCTCACATCCATACATGACTACTAGAAAAACCACAGCTTTGACTAGACAGACCTTTGTTAGTAATGTCTCTGCCTTTTAATATGCTATCTAGGTTTGTCATAGCTTTTCTTACAAGGAGCAACCGTCTCTTAATTTCATGGCTACAGTCACCATCTGCAGTGATGTTGGAGCCCAAGAAAATAAAGTCTCACACTGTTCCCATTGCTTCCCTATCTATTTACCATGAAGTGATGGGACTGGATGCCATGATCTCTGTTCTTTGAATGTCAAGGTTTAAGCCAGGTTTTTCACTCTATTCTTTCACTTTCACCAACAGGTTCTTTAGTTCCTCTTCACTTTCTGCCATAAGGGTGGTGTCATCTGCATATCTGAGTTTATTGATATTTCTCCCAGCGATCTTGATTCAAGTTTGTGCTTCATACAGTCTGGCATGTCGCATGATGTACTCTGCATATAAGTTAAATAAGTAAGGTGACAATATACAGTCTTGACATACTCTTTCCCAATTTTGAACTAGTCTGTTGTTCCATGTCCAGTTCTAACTGTTGCTTCTTGACATGCATACAGATTTATCCAGAAGCAGGTAAGATAGTCTGGTATTCCCATCTGTTTAGAATTTTCCACAGTTTATTGTGATACACAAAGTCAAAATATTTAGTGCGGTCAATGAAGCAAAAGTAGATTTTTTTTTCTGGAATTCTCTTGCTTTTTCTATCATCCAACAGATGTTGGCAATTTGATCTCTGCTTCCTCTGCCTTTCCTAATCCAGCCTGAACTGATTAAGTTATCAGTTAATGTATTGTTGAAACTGAACCTTGAGATATTTTTTTTCTTGTTTTAACAAATGTTCTTTATTTTTCATTTACTTTCATTTTCATTTACTTTTTAAATTGAAGTATAGTTGATGTACAGTGTCATGTTAGTTTCAGGTGTACAGTACAGTGATCGAGTTGTACAATAGATAAACAGATTCCTTTGAATATTTTTTACTTTATAGATTATTATAAAATATTGAGTATAGTTCCCTTTGCTATGTAATAAGTCCTTGTCGGTTATCTATTTTATATACAGTAGTGTGTATATGTTAACCCCAACAACTGTTCTTTAAATTGGATTGTTTTCACTAATTGCTTTGAGGAATGCATAGCAGAGAGCCTCCTAAATCAGGTCTTCATTAGGATATACTCAAAACAGATCTGGCCCCTGTAGGCAGTAAATTGAATACGGTAGAATGATTCAAATCCCAGTACTTAATACCTACTCTAACTGAATAAGATTAGCATTCTAGACTTACCCTTTCTATGTAGACTAAAGACATCCTAAACTACTGAATAATTCAGTAGAATTTGATAAAATAAAAGCAAATACTTCATTCTAGTTTTTATGGTTAGAGTGGTGTGCTTTTGAACAAAATAGAAAATTGTTCTCAGTCCATGCACAACCAATCTGTTGCCTTTAGAAAAGCAGTACACAATTCAGCACGAAAAGAGCAACACATCTGGTGCTAAGCTCTGACGCTTAAGTGAGTATGCAAGGAATTATTTATTATACAAGGGAGATATACTGTACACTCATGGTAAGTGCAGTGTATCAAAGGCCGCTGGTGTAAAGGGCTGGGCAGGTATATGATTAAGAAGACTTCACATTCACTGTGAGATTGTTTATTTAGAAATCCCTTATCTATTTTTTACAACTTCTGTTGAAAAATCTGGAGACCAACTAATAATTCCATGATACTATAATACTAGTTTCAATTTTCTGACTAGCTTATTCAAGCTTAAATACCCTCCATGGGTTTACATATGAATAACATTGTTCAGAATCCAAAATGGGCTGAAATGAATTTTTTCTCCCCTCACAGCACTTGTTGATGTGTCCTAAATGGGTAAAAGCAAAATTTAAAAATAGAAAAAAGCAAAAAAGAGGATATGATATTTTAATAATGAGTTTGCATAAACCACTAAAATTTAAGCATCTGAGTAAAGTACTAATTACTACAATAGACATTTTAAGAACAAAACTTGACTAAATGCTACTAGATGCCTGACCATATGTTTTATACTTCATATAGATTATATAATACAAACAAAAATAATCCAAACATACTGCTTTTACCAGTCTCATTTTGTAGGATATTGAACGTGAATTACGTATAGTAAATTACCAAGATTATCCATATTATGAAAAACAAGTGAAACTCTTATTGGTTGCACTAAATCATGTTAAATCTTAATACCATACACACTTTTATATTTGCTCCTTTTTTTTTAACTGGTTAAGTTATCAGTTAATGTATTGTTGAAACCAAACCTGGAGATTTTTAAGCATTACTTTACTAGTGTGTGAGATGAGTGCGATTCTGCAGTAGCTTGAACATTTTTTGGCATTGCCTTTCTTTAGAATTGGAATGAAAACTGACTTTGTCCAATCCTGTGGCCGCTGCTGAGTTTTCTAAATTTGCTGGCATACTGAGTGCAGCAATTTTACAGCATCATCTTTTAGGATTTGAAATAGCTCACCTGGAATTTCATCACCTCTACTAGCTTTGTTTGTAGTAATGCTTCCTAACCTAAATTGACTTCACACTCCAGTATATCAGGCTCTAGGTGAGTGATCACACCTTCATGGTTATCTGGGTCATTAAGATCTTTTTTGTATAGTTCTTCTGTGTATTCTTGCCACCTTTTCTAAATATCTTCTGCTTCTATTAGGTTCATACCATTTCTGTCTTTTATTGTGCCTATCTTTGCATGAAATACTCCCTTGATATCTCTAATTATCTTGAATAAATCTCTCGCCTTTCCCATACTATTGTTTTCCTCTATTTCTTTGCATTGATCCCTGAGGAAGGCTTTCTTATCTCTCCTTGCTATTCCTTGGAACTCTGCATTCAGTTAGGTATATCTTTCCTTTTCTCCTTTGTCTTTTGCTTCTCTTCTTTTCTCAGGTAATTGTAAGGCCTCCTCAGACAGCCAGTTTGATTTTTTGCATTTCTTCTTCTTGGGGATGGTTTTGATCACTGTCTCCTGTACAATGATATGAACCTCTCTGCATAGTTCTTCAGGCACTCTGTCTATCAGATCTAATCCCTTGAATCTATTTCTCACTTCCACTGTATAATCATAAGGGATTTGATTTAGGTCACACCTGAATGGCCTAGTGGTTTTCCCTACGTTCTTCAGTGTATTTCTGAATTTTCAAAAAGGAGTTCATGATCTGACCCACAGGCAGCTCCTGGGCTTGATTTTGCTGACTCTATAGAGCTTCTCCATCTTCAGCTGCAAAGAATATGATCAATCTGATTTCTGTATTGACCATCTGGTTTTGTCCATGTGTAGAGTCATCTCTGTGTTGTTGGAAGAGGGTGTTTGCTATGACCAGCGCATTCTCTTGGCAAAACTCTGTTAGCCTTTGCCCTGCTTCATTTTTCACTTTAAGGCCAAAGTTGCCTATTACTCCAGGTATCTCTTGACTTCTACTATTGCATTCCAGTCCCCTATGATGAAAAGGACACCTTTTTTGTTGTTAGTTCTAGAAGTTCTTGTAGACCTTCATAGAACCATTCAACTTCATTTTCTTCGGCATTAGTGGTTGGCAGATAGACTTGGTTTATGTGATATTGAATGGCTTGTCTTGGAAATGAACAGAGATCATTCTGTCATTTTTGAGATTGCACCCAAGTACTTCATTTTGGACTCTTTTGTTGACTATGAGGGCTACTCCACTTCTCCTAAGGGATTCTTGCCCACAGTAGTATATATAATGGTCATCTGAATTAAATTCACCCGTTCTGGCCCATTTTAATTCATGCATTCCTAAAATGTGGATATTCACTCTTGTCATCCCTATTTGACCACTTCCAATTTACCTTGATTCATGGACCTAACATTCCAGGTTCCTATACAATACTGTTCTTTCAGCATTGTACTTTACTTCCATCTCCAGTCACATCCACAAACTGGGCATTGTTTTCACTTTGTCTCAGCCTCTTCATTCTTTCTGGAGCTATTTTTCCTCTGTTCTCCAGTACCATAGTGGGCACCTACCAATTTGGGGAGTTCATCTTTCAGTGTCATATCTTTTTGCCTTTTTATACTGTTCATGGGGTTCTCAAAGCAAGAATACTGAAGTGGTTCGCCATTCCCTTCTCCAGTGGACCACGTTTTGTCAGAACTCTCCACCATGACCCATCCATCTTGGGTGATCCTACACGGCATGGCTCATAGTTTCATTGAGTTAGACAAGGCTGTGATCCAAGTGATCAGTTGGGTTAGTTTTCTGTAATTGTGGTTTCCATTTTGTTTGCCCTCTAATGTAGAAGGATAAGAGGCTTGTGGAAGCTTCCTTATGCGAGGGACTGGCTGTGGGAGAATCTTGGTCTTGCTCTGATCCAATTTTCTGTTGATGTGTGGGGCTGTATTCCCTCCCTGTTGTTTGGCCTCAGGCCAAATTACGGTAGGGGTAGTGGTGCTAATTTCGACCTCCTTCAAATGGACTTATGCCAGGACCATTGTATTCAGTGTCTCTGACCCCATGGCAGGCCATGTTGACCCACGTCTCTGTTGGAGATTCCTGGACACTCACAGCAAGTCTGGCTCAGTTGCTTGTGGAGTCACTGCTACTTTCTCCTGGGTCCTGGTGCATACAGCGTTTTGTTTGAGATCTCCAAGAGTCTGTTCCTCCAGTCCTGTGAAAGTTCTGTAATCAAAATGCACTGGCCTTCAAAGTCAAATTCCCTGGGGGTTCTCAGCCCCTTTGCTGGATCCCCAGGTTGGGAAATCTACTGTGGGCCCTAGAACTTTTGCAACAATGCATGAAGTTCTTTGGTATAATTGTTCTCCAGTTTGTGGGTTATCTGCTCGGTGGCTCTATGGTGGGGTTCACAGGCTGTGCCTCCCAGGTCTGCTGCAGCCAGAGCCCCTGTCCCCGCAGAAGGCCCCTGCTCACCCATATCTCTGCAGGAGACACTCAAACACTCAAAGTCAATTATATTTCAGTAAAAATGGGAGGAAAAACAGTTATTTTGAGTTGAGATATTATTTACATATCAAATAGACACCATATTTTGAAGAATTAGTACAAATTATAATGTAAAATACCTCATTAATAATTTATTATATTACACATTAAATTGATAATATTCTTAATATATCAGGTTAAATAAAAGTTTATGATTTTAAAAATGTCTAAGTCGAATGCCTCAGCTACATATCATCTAAATCAGATATGGCTAAGATAATTCATCCTGAGGCAACGTGCTCTCCAGATGGCAACCTGTGAAAACAGGTTAGCTGCTTCCAAAATAGAAATATGGGACAGGCATAGAACAAACATTCTCACTCTAAAAGATAGAAATATAAAAATTGAAAGGGGGTACTAGTATTGATCAAGTTCCAAATCTTATGGCCAGTTTGAGTGGGGATCCTGCCTTCTAGACATATTTGGTAGTGGTCAGGTCCCCAAGGCTTTGGACAGCCCTGCTTCCACGGTAAGGTTGGCACAGCCTATTCAGCAGCTCTCTTGGGTTAGAGTTCAGGGCAGGTGACTCTCCAAGGCTAGAACTGCATACATGTGGTTTTACACGAATAGGGTAATGGAAGCAGCCCCATCCCCACAGCACCACTGGGCATTGCATCAGTGGGGGGCAATCTCTGGTGGCCATGCCTTCACAATAGTCCTTTGTCTCCATCCACAAAAATGCATGTGGAAGTAGTCATACCCCCATAGCTCTTGTATTCTGAATGCTGGCACCTGCATTGATGCCCACAAAGTTTAGTGCCTGTGCCTTCCAGAGGGACAACCACTTCAAGCCTGTGCCTATGCTTCTCCTGATATAATCCTTTTCTCTCAGAAGGGTGTCTGGCATAGTAGGTAAGCTTCATCCTTTTGCATTAAGTAAAGGCAAAAGATTCCTGGCTATAGAATCAACACTTCAATTGCTTGAATGAAAATATCTTCCTATATAAATTGGTAACTGGTATATTCTGAAGCTTACTGCAGCCTTATTCATGTAAAATCTTGGCCCTGTCTAAGACCTGTCCATTCTCAGTGAAAGTAAAGTGACCACCAATTTAGCCATGTGTCCCATTCAGGCTCCTTAATTTTCATAAGAATCTATCAATCCCAATTTCCGCTCATTTGATTGTAAAGCATGTGCATCTGCATTAACTGACATGATTATGATTTCTGCATTCCAATTACTTCTCAGAGAATGACAATTTCAGCTTTGTATCAGCTAATTTTTATACATAATTTTGTGACAAGGTAGTACTTATAGAGAATTATTAGAGAAACATGCAGTCAAGATATTCAAGTTACTGAAATCTTCCTTTCTACCCAAACTACCCTCTGAATCTGTGGTTAACCACAGCAGTGATTGTTGGAGTAATTCTTCTCTTTTCTACTCATTTGGACCTGAAAGTTTTGAGCAAGAATTTAAACCAATATCTTACAAACCCAAATTTGACTCCTCCATGTCTATAATGCAATCAAAGCAACAAACTGAAAAGTTATTAGATCTAGGAAAAGCCAATGTAGTTCAAAAGAAGGGAGACACTCTGAAGAATCGGAATACAGGGATTCCTCTGAAAAAAATTATTGTAAGAAATAGAAAGTTTTAAAACTTTGGTGACAAGTTGTCCAAATGATGAAAGGTGACTTCAATAAAACTCAAATAGTAATGAAGATAAAAATTATTCTTAGCCTAGGAATAGAAGATAAATAAAGATTTACAATGATGTGCTGGTAAATGTTTAATGACCAGGTTGGCTGGGGAAGGAGGTGAGCCTTGATTTGCAACATATACCAACTTCTGTGGTGTGGGGCCAATTCCAAGTTACCACATGATTTCAATAAACTTGGGAAATAATGTGCACAATCATGTCTCATGAGCCAGTATGTGCTCATCCAGTACACCACTGAATCTGTCTCGAATGACCAGTTGATATCACAGTTAAAGCTTAAGGTCAGAAGCCAGAAAGGAATCCTTCTTTGTTGTTGTTCAGTCACTAAGTCACATCTAACTCTTTGCAACCCTATGGACTGCAGCATGCCAGGTCTCCCTCTCCCTTTCCCAGAGTTCACCCAAATTCATGTCCATTGAATAGGTGATGCCATCCAATCATCTCAACCTTTATCATTACTACTTATCACTGGATCAGAGAGTTTTGACCAATGATTCTCAAATCTAGCTTCTAGAAATTTCTTGAGAAGCTTTTAAAAAAAGAATGCCCAGGTTCCATTCTATGTAAATTAATCAGAATCTCGAGAGGTGAGCCTTAGTTGTTTTCTAAAGTCTCCAGATGATTTTAATGAATGGCAAAGACAGTGAATACCTAAGACGTGTAATGTAATTAAACAAGAAAGTGAACTTAAAGCTGTTGGAAGGTAGACAGAGTAACATTTATTTATCTAAGATATAAGGTTCTTCCTGAAAAACCCAAGATAAAATAAAAAAAGTTATTAAAATTCACAGGAAATCTTGTTAAAATCCCTGGTCAGAGAGTAAAGACATGAGAATTATAAGCATCTTAAATACTAGCAATAATCAATTCAAAAGTTGATTAGGAAAAATGGCACACTGTACATGTATGTGTGTTGTTTATATAATCAAGCCTAGGAATAAATATGCATAAACATTTAGGACTTATCTAGATAAAAGTCCAAAATACAAAAAGAAAACTGCATAGATGAAGACAAACACTGTGATTTCGGACATACAGGCGGAATATTGAACAGTTATCAGCTTGACTCCAATTAAGCTTTAGACTTAACATGATTCAAATAAAAATGTCAAAAAGCTTCTGTTTTCTGGAACATGATAAAAAGTTTATGTGGGACAATCAGTTGGCAAAAATGGCTGAAACATTTTTTTCGAAGAAGAATATGTAAGGAGAATTTGTGCTACTTGATAAGAAAATGATTAATGATGCTGTAACAGTAACAAGGTCATACTAGTACAAGAACAAGTGGAAAAAGTGAAGAGCTCATGAAAAGATCATCATGTAAATATAAGAACTTAATGCATAATAAGTTCAGTCACTCAGTCGTGTCCGACTCTGCGACCCCATGGACCTCAGCACGTCAGGTTTCCCTGTCCATCACCAACTCCCAGAGCCTACTCAAACTCATGTCCATCGCATCAGTAATGCCATCCAACCATCTCATCCTCTATCGCCCCCTTCTCCTCCCACCTTCAATAATACACAATAAAACATTATAAATTAGTGAAAAAAGAAGACACGTTCAATAAATGGGGCATAGAAAATTAACAATTTGGAAAAAATAAAGTTAGATTCCTATTTTACAATCAAACAATATAGTCAATTTCCAATTAACAGAAGACTTAAAATGTAAAAAAAACATACCCATTCAATTCACAGGAAACACAAATGAATTTTTACAGGCTCTTGGTTTTGGAATGACATTCTGAGCATGTTAGAAAATTAAGTTTTGTATGCACCCTGGAGCCTGTCATGAATATGCTGCAAAGTTGGCAAGGTCTAGAAATTGACACAGAAATGACCACTTGAGAGATATAATGGGGGTCATAATTTGATGAAGAACTTTCACTGAAACTATGTATCCCTGAAATGAGCCTATAGTCCTGTGACAAACTGCATCAGACTCATTTGGGAAGCTTTGTGAAATACAGATTTCTGTATCTCAAGACAAGAAATTGTTTCATCGGGTCAAGGATTAAGCTTGGAAGGTTTCATTTTGATTTTTAATAACAACTTCTCAAATGTGATTCTAGGATGAGCCTGTTTTCCTATTGTGTAATATGATAGACAGGGCTTCCCAGGTGGCTCAGCGGTAAATAATCTGCCTCTCAATATAGGAGACGTGGGTTCAATCCCTGGGTCGGGAAGATCCCCTGGAGAAGGAAACGTCAATCCACTCCAGTATTCTTGACTGGGAAATCCCATGGACAGAGGAGCCTGGTGGGCTACAGTCCATGGGGTCGAAAAGAGTCAGACATAACAATGACTAAACAACAACAAAAGCAACAACAATATGAAAGATCAGAAGATTTTGAGTAAAAATAATCATATCTTGGTCAAAGTTCTAAAAACCACTCCAAATGAGGGCATAATGATTTTTTTTCCTCACATTTAGAGATAAAAAACCCCAAACAAAAACACAAGAACAAAAACACCACCCCCCAAATAGCAAGAAGGTTACAGTGGTTCCTCTAAAACACCCAAGTCATGTCAGAGTGTAACAATTAATGAAGAAAACATTAATAAATGATATTAATATGAAAATTCTGGTTGCATTAATAGTAAGATAAGCTTGGATTACTTGCAGTTGATGAAACTGACAGAGCGAGAGGAAGAAAAAAGAAGTGACTAACAGAAAGTGGACAGAAAAAGAACCTATGAGGCTCTGACACAAGTGGTAAATGCAGTAATGACTAATATGAAGATTGATCAATTTCACCAAGTTAGAATCTTGCCAGCTCAGGCTCTGCTTATCCACCTTCTTTAGTTATAAAACCCAGGGTGGCAGACTAAAGCATAGCTGAAATAAAGGTCACTTTTTCTTTTGTTGTTGCTATATGTGTGTGTTTCAAGTACAGTAATAAAAGACAATACATCCATAGGAAAACAAATGCTATTAACTATGGCTGCAGTAGACCTTCAAATATTTAATAACTATTAATGGCACATGGTTCCATCAATAAGCAGAGGTGCTGGCTGTAAACATCAGAAATAGCCAGACTGATGCATTTCAGCTATTTCAGACCTGGTTCCTGCTATACATATATACAAGAGAGGGATGTTATCTGAAGAAAAGGTAGAAGCTAACTTAGCAGATTGAAATAACTCCATATGTGACCTATTGGTTCTCCCTGGATTCAAATTATACCAAGATTGTTAATAATATTTATAACCTTGAGGCACTAACTCTACTTTGGCAAATCTATGCAAAGTATACATTAGAACTAACTCATCCACAAATTATGTAATCACAAAAAAGGAGACAAATGAAATGCTCAATAAGAAGGACATTATCTGATAAATTCTGGTTCTTTTATCTATCATAATATTATGCAGCCATTACAATATTTATAAAGCATTTTAATCATGGGAAATGCTTATGTCAAGATAATGGTGGCCATGTAAAATCTAAATCTCCCTACACATCTTTCATAAAACAACATAGAAGCACTAGAAATACCTAAAAGTACACAAAGCCATGCCCTCCACATAAAAACACAGAGAACACACAAATTCCAAATTAACTGTAACTAGGAAAATTAACACTAAATCCTAGTGAGATATCACTCAGTCTCTGTCCACAAATCTTTGTAGGAAATAAGGGCATTCCTGGTAGAAGTTCATTCATGACAAAGAATGAGGACTAGAGGCCTAAGATTAATTTAAAGCCAGCATCAGAAAGACAGTCTATACAAAGTATGAAAATACCGAAAAACAGTCAGGGTAGATCAGAGCACTTAGGAAAAGGTGTTCTAAGCAGTATTCGAGTCATAAGACAATCAGAACTCATTGCTAATAAACAGAGGACATCAGGCATTAAAAGATAATTTTTCACAATGGCAATAGAGAAAAAAACATGTGGGGGCACACACCCATTATCTTCGAAAGGAGGTATTCTGGGGACAAAATATAAAAGATAAAAAAAAGAGAGACAAAAGAGTTACGGGGACAGAGAACATCCTGTCCCGGGGAGGGAGTCGTAAAAGAGAGAAGTTTTCCAAACACCAGGAAACCCTCTCACCGGCGGGTTTGGGGGAAGATTTCGAATCTCGGAGGGCAACATAACCGGGAGAAAAAATAAATAAAACCCACAGATTACGTGCCTAAAGGCAACTCCCAGCAAAGAACCCCAGACGCTCGCATCCGCCACCAGCAAGTGGGGGCTGAACGGAGAGGAGCGGGCGGCACTGCTTAGGGTAAGGACCGGGCCGAATGCCCTGAGGGCAATCTGAGGGAGCTAACGTGAGATAGCAACCTAAACTGTGGGACAGCCAGAGAGAGAGAACTATCCCGCGAAAAGCCCAAATCTAAGGCACTGCCGGCCCGCTCACAGAACAAAGGACTGAGCAATACCAGAGGAGAGCTAGCCGGCTGCGGACCGCCCCATCCCCCGCCGGACACAGCGGGCAGGCGGGGCCAGCCAGAGCCGGAAAGGGGCAAACTCGGCCCCAGAGAGGGCACCCCCTACCAAACTGCAAACAGGCTTCCAGTTTCTAAGCAAAGACTGCCTGAGATCCCGGAGGGTCGACAGCCGCCGGGAGGGTCGCAGCCAGAGACCAGCTCCCCAGAACTGACACAAAGCACACCGGAGCCGGGCGCGCCCGTAAACCGAGGCGGGGACCAGGGAGGTGATAAGCCGCACCGCCCCAACAGGGGAGAGTGCGCTCGCCAAACTCCTGGCTGCCTGAGCTGCTCCGACCAGGGATCGGCACAAACCGCGGGCCCAACCGAGTCTGCGCCTTTGTGGAGTACCCGGGAACCTGAACCTGAGCGGCTTAGACCTGGGAAGTGCACGCATCTCAGGGCCCACTCCCCGGCAGAGTAACCTGAAGCCTGAGCAGGGTAGACTGGGAAAGCACACACGCCGTGAGCGGGGGCAAACCCAGTGCGGCCGAGACACTGCGAGCTCTCCACACACACACGCCAGTGATATTGGTTTGCAGTGTTCCTCCCTCCCCACAGCACGACTGAACAAGCGAACCTAAAGAGACCACCTCCGCCCTTTGTGGCAGGGCGGAAATTAGACACTGAAGAGACCTGCAAACAGAAGCCAAATAAACAGAGGGAAGCGCTTTGGAAGTGACAGGCCAACAGATTAAAATCCCTGTAGTTAACACCGACTACATTGAAAGGGGCCTATAGATCTTGAAAAGTATAAGCAGGAACAAGGATCTATCTGAAACTGAACAGACCCCACACTGCTCACAACAGCTCCAGAGAAAGTCCTGGATATATTTTTACTATTATCATTTTTTTTAATTAAAAAAATTTTTTTCTTTTTTCTTTAAGTCCTCTATTACACCTTTAATTTTCATTTTTATAACCCACTATTACCTTGCAAAAAAAAAAAAAACCCTATTTTTAAAGCAAACTGCATACATATATCTTATACTTTTTGTGATTTTGTTTTTTTTTTTCTTTTTTTTATATTGTATTTTTTTAAGAGTCTAACCTCTACTCTAGATTTTTAATCTTTGTTTTACATATTTGATATCAATTTTGTACATTTAAGAACCCAATCTTTAGTACCCATTTTTACTCAGGAGTGTGATTACTGGCTTGATTACTCTCTCCCCCTATTGACGCTCTTTCTTCTCCCCCCCCAGGGAACCTCTATCTCCCCCCTCCTCCTTCTCTTCTCAACCCAATTCTGTGAATCTCTGAGGGTGTTCTGGGCACCGGAGAACACTTCGGGAACAGAATACTGCCCAGATCTCTCTCTCCCCTCTTGATTCCTCCCTTTCTACTCATGCTCACCTCTATTACCTTCCTCCCCCCCCTCTCTATGTATCTCTGTGAACCTCTCTGAGGGTTCCAGACTGTGGAGAGCACAGAGGGAAGTGCTTACTGGCTAGACTGCTCTCTCCACGTTTGAGTCCCCCTCTTCTCCTCCTGGTCACCTCAAACCGCCCCCCCCCCTTCACCTCTCCATGTAACTCAGTGAACCTCTCTGGGTATCCCTCACTGTGGAGAATCTTTTCACCATTAACCTAAAAGTTTTATTATCGATGCTGTATGGATGGAGAAGTCTTGAGGCTACTGCAAGAATAAGACTGAAAGCCAGAGGAAACATTAATTAATAAGAGATCATCCAAAAGCCTCCACATATACACTGAAACCAAGCTCCACCCAAGAGCCAATAAGTTCCAGAGCAAGACATACCATGCAAATTCTCCAGCAACGCAGGAACATAGCCCTGAGCATCAATATACAGGCTGCCCAGAGGCACACCAAATCCATAGACATCTCAAAACTCAATACTGGACACTCCATTGCACTCTAGAGAGAAGAAATCCAGCTCCACCCACCAGAACACCGACACAAGCTCCCCCAACCAGGAAACCTTGACAAGCCACCCGTCCAACCCCACCCACAGTGAGGAACCTCCACAATAAAGAGGAACTTCAAACTACCAGAATACAGAAAGGCCACGCCAAACACAGCAATCTAAACAAGATGAAAAGGCAGAGAAATACTCAGCAAGTAAAGGAAAATGAGAAATGCCCACCAAACCAAACAAAAGAGGAGGAGATAGGGAATCTATCTGAAAAAGAATTTAGAATAATGATAATAAAAATGATCCAAAATCTTGAAAACAAAATGGAGTTACAGATAAATAGCCTGGAGACAAGGATTGAGAAGATGCAAGAAATGTTTATCAAGGACCTAGAAGAAATAAAAAGGAGTCAATATATAATGAATAATGAAATAAAGGAGATAAAAGACACTCTGGAGGGAACCAACAGTAGAATAAAGGAGGCAGAAGATAGGATAAGTGAGGTAGAAGATAGAATGGTGGAAATAAACGAAGCAGAGAGGAAAAAAGAAAAAAGAATCAAAAGAAATGAGGAAAACCTCAGGGACCTCTGGGACAATATGAAACGCCCCAACATTCGAATCATAGGAGTCCCAGAAGAAGAAGATAAAAGGAAAGGCCATGAAAAAATACTCGAGGAGATAATAGTTGAAAATTTCCCTAAAATGGGGAAGGAAATAGTCACAGAAGTCCAAGAAACCCAGAGAGTCCCAAACAGGATAAACCCAAGGCAAAACACCCCAAGACACATATTAATCAAATTAACAAAGATCAAACACAAAGAACAAATATTAAAAGCAGCAAGGGAAAAACAACAAATAACACACAAGGGGATCCCCATAAGGATAACAGCTGATCTTTCAATAGAAACTCTTCAGGCTAGAAGGGAATGGCAGGACATACTTAAAGTAATGAAAGAGAATAATCTACAACCCAGATTACTGTACCCAGCAAGGATCTCATTCAGATATGAAGGAGAATTCAAAAGCTTTACAGACAAGCAAAAGCTGAGGGAATTCAGCACCACCAAACCAGCTCTCCAACAAATGCTAAAGGATCTTCTCTAAACAGGAAACACAGAAAGGATGTTTAAACACGAACTCAAAACAACAAAGTAAATGGCAACGGGACCATACTTATCAATAATTACCTTAAATGTAAATGGGTTGAATGCCCCAACCAAAAGACAAAGACTGGCTGAATGGATACAAAAACAAGACCCCTATATATGCTGTCTACAAGAGACCCACCTCAAAACAAGGGACACATACAGACTGAAAGTGAAGGGATGGAAAAACATATTTCATGCAAACGGAGACCAAAAGAAAGCAGGAGTCGCAATACTCATTTCAGATAAAATAGACTTTAAAATAAAGGCTGTGAAAAGAGACAAAGAAGGACACTACATAATGATCAAAGGATCAATCCAAGAAGAAGATATAACAATTATAAATATATATGCACCCAACATAGGAGCACCACAATATGTAAGGCAAATACTAACAAGTATGAAAGGGGAAATTAACAATAACACAATAATAGTGGGAGACTTTAATACTCCACTCACACATATGGATAGATCAACTAAACAGAAAATTAACAAGGAAACACAAACTTTAAATGATACAATAGACAAGTTAGATTTAATTGATATTTACAGGACTTTCCACCCCAAAACAATCAATTTCACCTTTTTCTCAAGTGCACACGGAACTTTCTCCAGGATAGATCACATCCTGGGCCATAAATCTAGCCTTGGTAAATTCAAAAAAACTGAAATCATCCCAGTCATCTTCTCTGACCACAATGCAGTAAGATTAGACCTCAATTACAGGAAAAAAAACTATTAAAAATTCCAACATATGGAGGCTAAACAACACGCTTCTGAATAACCAACAAATCACAGAAGAAATCAAAAAAGAAATCAAAATATGCATAGAAACGAATGAAAATGAAAACACAACAACCCAAAACCTATGGGACACTGTAAAAGCAATGCTAAGGGGAAGGTTCATAGCAATACAGGCGTACCTCAAGAAACAAGAAAAAAATCAAATAAATAACCTAACTCTACACCTAAAGCAACTAGAGAAGGAAGAAATGAAGAACCCCAGGGTTAGTAGAAGGAAAGAAATCTTAAAAATTAGGGCAGAAATAAATGCAAAAGAAACAAAAGAGACCATAGCAAAAATCAACAAAACTAAAAGCTGTTTTTTTGAGAAGATAAACAAAATTGACAAACCATTAGCCAGACTCATCAAGAAACAAAGGGAGAAGAATCAGATCAACAAAATTAGAAATGAAAATGGAGAGATCACAACAGACTACACAGAAATACAAAGGATCATAAGAGACTACTACCAACAGCTATATGCCAATAAAATGGACAACTTGGAAGAAATGGACAAATTCTTAGAAAAGTATAACTTTCCAAAACTGAACCAGGAAGAAATAGAAGATCTTAACAGACCCATCACAAGCACGGAAATCGAAACTGTAATCAGAAATCTTCCAGCAAACAAAAGCCCAGGACCAGACGGCTTCACAGCTGAATTCTACCAAAAATTTAGAGAAGAGCTAACACCTATCCTACTCAAACTCTTCCAGAAAATTGCAGAAGATGGTAAACTTCCAAACTCATTCTATGAGGCCACCATCACCCTAATTCCAAAACCAGACAAAGATGCCACAAAAAAAGAAAACTACAGGCCAATATCACTGATGAACATAGATGCAAAAATCCTTAATAAAATTCTAGCAAACAGAATCCAACATCATATTAAAAAGATCATACATCATGACCAAGTGGGCTTTATCCCAGGAATGCAAGGTTTCTTTAACATCTGCAAATCAATCAATGTAATACACCACATTAACAAATTGAAAGATAAAAACCATATGATTATCTCAATAGATGCAGAAAAAGCCTTTGACAAAATTCAACATCCATTTATGATAAAAACCCTCCAGAAAGCAGGAATAGAAGGAACATACCTCAACATAATAAAAGCTATATATGACAAACCCACAGCAAACATTATCCTCAATGGTGAAAAATTGAAAGCATTTCCCCTAAAGTCAGGAACAAGGCAAGGGTGCCCACTTTCACCACTACTATTCAACATAGTTTTGGAAGTTTTGGCCACAGCAATCAGAGCTGAAAAAGAAATAAAAGGAATACAGATAGGAAAAGAAGAAGTAAAACTCTCACTGTTTGCAGATGACATGATCCTCTACATAGAAAACCCTAAAGATTCTACCAGAAAATTACTAGAGCTAATCAATGAATATAGTAAAGTTGCAGGATATAAAATTAACACACAGAAATCCCTTGCATTCCTATACACCAATAATGAGAAAACAGAAAGAGAAATTAAGGAAACAATACCATTCACCATTGCAAAAAAAAAAGAATAAAATACTTAGGAATATATCTACCTAAGGAAACAAAAGACTTATACATAGAAAGCTATAAAACACTGATGAAAGAAATCAAAGAGGACACAAACAGATGGAGAAATATACCGTGATCATGGATTGGAAGAATTAATATAGTGAAAATGAGTATACTACCCAAAGCAATCTATAGATTCAATGCAATCCCTATCAAGCTACCAATGGTATTTTTCACAGAACTAGAACAAATCATTTCACAATTTGTATGGAAATATAAGAAACCTCGAATAGCCAAAGCAATCTTGAGAAAGAAGAATGGAACTGGAGGAATCAACCTGCCTGACTTCAGGCTCTACTACAAAGCCACAGTCATCAAGACAGTATGGTACTGGCACAAAGATAGAAATATAGATCAATGGAACAAAATAGAAAGCCCAGAGATAAATCCATGCACCTATGGACACCTTATCTTCGACAAAGGAGGCAAGAATATACAATGGAGAAAAGACAATCTCTTTAACAAGTGGTGCTGGGAAAACTGGTCAACCACTTGTAAAAGAATGAAACTAGAACACTTTCTAACACCATACACAAAAATAAACTCAAAATGGATTAAAGATCTAAACGTAAGACCAGAAACTATAAAACTCCTAGAGGAAAACATAGGCAAAACACTCTCCGACATAAATCACAGCAGGATCCTCCATGACCCACCTCCCAGAATATTGGAAATAAAAGCAAAAATAAACAAATGGGACCTAATTAAAATTAAAAGCTTTTGCACAACAAAGGAAACTATAAGCAAGGTGAAAAGACAGCCTTCAGAATGGGAGAAAATAATAGCAAACAAAGCAACAGACAAACAATTAATCTCAAAAATATACAAGCAACTCCTGCAGCTGAATTCCAGAAAAATAAATGACCCAATCAAAAAATGGGCCAAAGAACTAAACAGACATTTCTCCAAAGAAGACATACAGATGGCTAACAAACACATGAAAAGATGCTCAACATCACTCATTATTAGAGAAATGCAAATGAAAACCACAATGAGGTACCATTTCACACCAGTCAGAATGGATGCTATCCAAAAGTCTACAAGCAATAAATGTTGGAGAGGGTGTGGAGAAAAGGGAACCCTCTTACACTGTTGGTGGGAATGCAAACTAGTACAGCCAATATGGAGAACAGTGTGGAGATTCCTTAAAAAACTGGGAATAGAACTGCCATATGACCCAGCAATCCCACTGCTGGGCATACACACCGAGGAAACCAGAATTGAAAGAGATGCGTGTACCCCAATGTTCATCGCAGCACTGTTTACAAAAGCCAGGACATGGAAGCAACCTAGATGTCCATCGGCAGACGAATGGATAAGGAAGCTGTGGTACATATACACAATGGAATATTACTCAGCCATTAAAAAGAATACATTTGAATCACTTCTATTGAGATGGATGAAACTGGAGCCCATTATACAGAGTGAAGTGAGCCAGAAAGAAAAACACCAATCCAGTATACTAATGCATATATATGAAATTTAGAAAGATGGTAACAATAACCCTATATGCGAGACAGAATAAGAGACACAGATGCATACAACAGTCTTATGGACTCTGAGGGAGAAGGCGAGGGTCGGACGTTCTGAGAGAATAGCATTGAAACATGTATATTATCATATGTGAAACAGAACACCATTCCAGGTTCGATGTATGAGACAAATGCTCAGGGCTGGGGCAATGGGATGACCCAGAGGGATGGGATGGGGAGGGAGGTGGGAGGGGGGTTTCAGGATGGGCAACACATATAAACCCATGGCTGATTCATGTCAATGTATGGCAAAACCCCCCCCCAAAAAATAATAAAGGTATCATAAATTTAAATAAATAAATAATTATGCTAAATCTAAAATAAATTAGTAAACATTATCGAATACCATATTAAGGAAATAATATACCATAGCTAAACTGGATTTATTTCAAAAATGCAGAATTGCATCTAGAAATATACAGTGGTTCAATATTGGGAAATTGACTCATACATCATTTTAATAGGCTTAAAGAAAAATCATGATTATCCCCAAAGATATAGAAAACACCTTAAACAAAATTCAAAACAAAATTTCCTGACTTTAAAAAAGATTACAATTATAAATTGATAGATTAGAATTCTTTTTTTTAATAAATTTATTTATTTTAGTTGGGGGCTAATTTCTTTACAATATTGTAGTGGTTTTTGCTATACATTGACATGAATCAGCCATGGGTTCATGTGTTCCCCATCCTGATAGAATTCTTAACATGATTAAATACACACACACACACACACACACACACACACACACACACACACACACACACACACACACACTAAGAGAGAGAAGTGCCTAAGAACTGGTAAACAGAAGACACATTATTTTTATTTGCAGATAATATGAGTATACCTAAAAAATCTATAGAACAAATGAGAAAGTTAAAACAATTGAAGCTTTCAGTAAGAAATGTCTTTGGAAAAATGTGTTATCATTGGATTCCTTTGTCTTTTTTGGTATATCTGTTAGAGATTTTTGGTTTGTGGTTACCATGAGGGGTGTGTGTGTATAAATTCAAATACATTTGAACATCACTGAATTTTCACTCCACCCCTCCACATTTACTGTTTTTGACAACATATTTTACATCATTTTTTCTTTGTGCCTCCCTTAATTACTTTTATCTTTTAACCTTTATGATAGCTTTATACGTGGTTGATTTACAACTTTCACTACATATTTGACTTTACCAATGAGGTGTTTCCTTTCATAATTTTCCTGTTTCTAGTTGTGGCTTCATTTTCACTGAGAAAAGTCCTTTAAACATTTCTTTTAAAGCTGGTTTGGTGGTGCAAAACTCTTTTAGCATTTGTACATCTGTAAAACTTTTGATTTCTCCATCAAACTTGAATGGAATCCTTGCCTGATAGAGCATTTTTTACTGTAGGTTTTTCTCTTTTATCACTTTAAATATCTCCTGTTACTTTTCTATGGCCTGCAGAGCTTCTGCTAAGAAGTCAGCTGATAGTCTTATAGGAGTTCCCTTGTATGTAACCTTCTGCTTTTCCCTTGCTTGCTTTTAATATTATCTCTTTATTTTTAGTTTAGCTGTTTTCTGTTTTTTGGGTTTTTTTTTTTGCCATTTTACTTACAGCATACCTAGATGTGGTCCTCTTTGGTTTGATCCTATTTGGGACTCTCTCTACGTCCCAGGTTAGGAAGGTGTTCTGCTATTATGTCTTAAATTATGTTCTCTACCCCTTTTATGGTGGTCTCAGACACTATAATGAAAATTTTAGTATGCTTGATATTGTTGAAGAGGTCTCAAACTGACCTCATTTCCTTTTAATCTTTTCTCTGTTTTCTGTTCAGCATCAGTATTTCCAGCACTCTTGTCTTCCAGATTGTTGATCTGGTCCTCTGTATCATCTCATCTATAGTCAATTCAGTCTAGTGTATTTTTCATTTCAGTTATTGCATTCTTCAACTCTCTTTCTTCTTTACAATTTCTCTTTGCTAGAAACTTCTCTAACTTCTCAGTCTGTTCATCCAATCTTCTCCTGAGTTCTATGAACATCTTTATGATCAGTGCCTTGAACCCTTGTCTGGTAGATTGCCTATCTTCACTTCACATATTTTTCTGGGCTTTTATTCTGATCTCTGGTTTGGAACATATTCCTTTGTAGTCTCACCTTGCCTAAATTGCTGTTTTCACTGCTATGTACTTGGTAGGTTGGCTTACAATTCCCAGTTTTAGTGAAGTGGCCTTTTGTGGATGTCTTATGGATTCTACCAGTACATATCCATTTAGTCAACAGAGCCATGTGCTCTTGCATACCCTCTACATGGGTGGCATCTGTCCTCCTGTGGCTGGCTGACTACTATGGGCAGGCTCATAGGTGTGGATGTTCCCATTCCAGTTGACACCAGGCTATCTTGTGTTGAGCCTGCTGGCCACTGGAGGGTGGGGCTGAGTTGCAAGGAGGCTGGCTTCAGGGCCCTGTGGGGTCATAGGGGGTAGTGCTGTCCCACTGTGTGCAGAGCTGGGATATTGGGTGGGTGGTTGTGGGGCTGGGGGTACTGAGTCTAATGTCAGTCTGCTAGTCGATAGGGCTAGTTTCTGACATGGTTGGCTGCCAGGTCCATGGTTTCTCAAAACTGGTGTTGGCTGTATGATGAGTGGGACTGAATCATAGGGCAACTTGCTGAGAGGTCCAAGGTATTTCAGAGCAGGTGCTGGTTTGCTAGTGGGTGGGTGGGGCAGGGGGCTCCTAGAGCTGGTATCAGCCTCCTGGTGATGGGGCAAGGACCCTGTGGGTGGGTGGCAGGGCTCATTCCTACACACTGGTGGGTAGAGCTGGATGATGGGGTCACTGGCTGTCAGGCCCTGGTGCACTGGTATGAAAGGCTAGGTCATACCTGGACAAGTCCAGGTCCCAGGGTGGCTGTGGACTCAGGGTATTTTAAGACAGTCAGCCTGCTGGTGGATGGGCCTGAGTCTCCAGCTGGCTAGATGCTTGTCCTGAGGCATCCCAGTACTGGTAAGACAGGCTGTTGGGTGAGGTTTGGTCCCAGAAATAATAAGCTAGAGGGAGGATTCCAAAATGGAACTTGTTAGCACAGTGTTTTTGTGATAGAACAAGCTGCCACAAAGGTCTGCTATGCATTACTATGTCCCCAAGGTGAGCTCCAGCTGCCTTGTGCTTCTCCAGGAGGCTAAGATCATCAGGTGGGTCTGACCCAGGCTTTTCAAATTACTGCTTCTGCCCTGGATCATGTAGTATATATGAGATTTTGTGTGTCCCCTTTGAGAATGGAGTTTCAAATTCCCACAGCCCACTGGCTCTCCCAAAAGTAACCCCCCCTCCAGGCTTTCAAAGCCACACATTCTAAGGGCTCATCTTCCTGGCACAGGATATCTGACTGAGGAGCTCAATGGGTGGCTCAGACTCCTTTGCCCTTGGGAAGAACCTCTGCAATTGTACTTATCCTAACCTTTGTAGGTTGCCCACTTGGGGGTATGAATATTGAATATACTGCATCTTTATTCCTGCTAAAATCTCACTGTGGTTCCCTCTCTATATTAATATCTTTTGCTGTAGAAGAACATTTATGCTATTCTTCTATTCTTTCTCATTGATGACTGCTCTGTAAATAGTTGCAGTTTGGTGTTTATATGATAGGAGGTGAGTTAAGAGTCCTCCCATCTTGGCCACTCCTGAAATAAACTCTTAAATGCATTTGAGATATAAATGTAAAACAGGAAACCAAAGAAGTGCTAGGAGACAACTCAGATCTTGCGTGCAGGGAAAGTCTTTCTAACTAAGATTATAAATCTAGGTGCAATAACGTGAAATACTGATACAATTCACTACACAAAAAGCTTTTAAAAATGGGCCAAAACTATTATAAACTATACTAACAGAAAATTGACACTGGGAGGAAATATTTAACACATATTTGGCAAATACTTTAAATAAGCAGGGTGACAATATAGAGCCTTGACATATCCCTTCCCCAAATTTGAACCAGTAAATTGTTCCATGTCCGGTTTTAACTGTTGCTTCTTGACCTGCATATAGGTCTCAGGAGACATGTAAGGTGGTCTGGTATTCCCATCTCTTTAAGAATTTTGCACAGTTTGCTGTGATCCACAAAGTCTGACAAAATGTGGTCCATTGGCAAAAGGAATGGCAAACCATTTCAGTATTATTCCCTTGAGAACCCCATTAGCAGTATGAAAAGGCAAAAAGAAATGTCACTGAAAGATGAACTGCCCAGGTCGGTAGGCACCCAATATTCTACGTAAAAGAGTAGAGAAATAACTCCAGAAAGAATGAAGAGATAGAGCCAAAGCAAAAACGACATCCAGTTGTGGATGTGACTGGTGATGGAAGTAAAGTCCAATGCTAAAAAGAACAATACTACATAGGAACCTGGAATATTAGCTCCATGAATCAAGGTAAATTGGAAGTGATCAAACAGGAGATGCCAAGACTGAACATAGACATTTTAGGAAACAGTGAACTAAAATGGACTGGAATGGGCAAATTTAATTCAGATGACCATTATATTTACCACTGAGGGCAAGAATACCTTAGAAGAAATGAAGTAGCCCTCATAGTCAACAAAAGAGTCTGAAATGCAGTACTTGGGTGCAATCTCAAAAATGACAGAATGATCTCTGTTCGTTTCCAAGGCAAACCATTCAATATCACAGTAAATCAAGTCTGTGCACCAACCACTAATGCCGAAGAAACTGAAGTTGAATAGTTCTATGATGACCTACAAGACTTTCTAGAACTAACACCAAAATCAGATGCCCATTTCATCATAGCGGAGAGGAATGCAAAAGTAGGAAGTAAAGAGATACCTGGAATAACAGGCAAGTTTGGCCTTGGAGTACAAAATGAAGCAGGGAAAAGGCTAACAGAGTTTGCCAAGAGAATGCACTGATCATAGCAAACACCCTCTTCCAACAACACAAGAGATGACTGCACGTGGACATCACCAGATGGTCAATACCTAAATCAGATTGATTACATTCTTTACAGCCAAAGAGGGAGAAGCTGTATACAATCAGCGAAGACAAGACTGGGAGCTGACTGTGGCTCAGATCAAGAACTCCTTATTGCAAAATTCAGACAAAAATTGAAGAAAGTAGGGAAAGCAACCAGACTGTTCAGATATGACCTAAATAAAATCTCTTACAATTATACAGTGGAAGTGAGAAATCGATTCAAGGGATTAGATCTGATAGACAGAGTGCCTAAAGAACTATGGATGGAGGTTCATAACACTGTAGAGGGGGCAGTGATCCCCAAGAAAAAGAAATGCAAAAAGGTAAAATGGTTCTCTGAGGAGGCCTTTCAAATAGCTGTGAAAATAACAGAAGCAAAAAGCAAAGGAGAAAAGGAAAGATATACCCAGCTGAGTGCAGAGTTCCAAAGAATAGCAAGGAGAGATAAGAAAGTCTTCCTCAGTGATCAGTGCAAAGAAAAAGAGGAATAAAAATAGAATGGGAAAGACTAAAGATCTCTTCAAAATAATTAGAGATACCAAGAGAACATTTCATGCAGAGATGGGCACAATAAAGGACAGAAATGGTATGGACCTAACAGAAGCAGAAGATGTTTAGAAAAGGTGGCAAGAATACACAGAAGAACTACTCAAAAAGGATCTTAATGACCCAGATAACAACAATGGTGTGAGCACTCATCTAGAGCCAGACATCCTGGAATGTGAAATCAAGTGGGCCTTAGGAAGCATCACTATGAACAAAGCTAGTGGAGGTAATGGGATTTCAGCTAAGATATTTCAAGTCTTAACAGATGATGCTGTGAAAGTGCTACACTAAATATGTCAGCAAATGGAAAACTCAGCAGTGGCCACAAACTGGAAAAGGTCAGTTTTCATTCTAATCCCAAAGAAATGCAATGCCAAATAATGTTCAAACTACAACACAACTGCACTCATCTCACATGCTACCAGAGTAATGCTCAAAATTCTCCAAGCAAGACTTCAAGAGTATGTGAACTGGGAACATACATATTTTCAAGCTGTATTTAGAAAACACAGAGGAACCAGAGATCAAATTGCCAACATGCGTTGGATCATCAAGAAAGCAAGAGAGTTCCAGAAAAACATCTACTCCTGCCTTATTGACTCTGCCAAAGCCATTGACTGTGTGGATCACAAAAAACTGTGGAAAATTCTTCAAGAGATGGGACTAACAGACCACCTTACCTGCCTCCTGACAAATCTGTATGCATGTCATGAAGCAACAGTAAGAACCCAACATGGAACAACAGACTGGTTCCAAATTGAGAAAGGAGTACATCAAGGCTATATATTGTCACCTTGTTTATTTAACTTATATATATATACAGAATACATTATACAAAATGCCAGGCTGGATGAAGCACAAGCTGGAATCAAGATTGCTGGGAGAAATATAAATATCCTCAGATATGCAGATGACACCAACCTTCTGGCAGAAAACAAAGAAGAATTGAAGAGCCTTTGTTGAAATTGAAAGAGGAGAGTGAAAAACCTGGCTTCAAGGTCAACATTCAGAAAACTAAGATCAGGGCATCCAATTACATCACTTCATGGCAAACAGATGGGGAAACAATGGAAACAGTGACATACTTTATTTTGGGGGGATCCAAAATCGCTACAGATGGTGAGTGCCATGGAGAAATTAAAAGACACTTGCTCCTTGGAAGGAAAGCTATGACCAACCTAGACAGCATATTATAAAGCAGAGACATTGCCTGGCCAACAAAGGTCCATCTAGTCAAAGCTATTGTCTTTCCAGTAGTCATGTATAGATGTGAGAGTTGGACTATAAAGAAAGCTGAGCACTGAACAACTGATGCTTTTGAACTGTGGTGTTTGAGAAGACTCTGGAGAGTCCCTTGGACTGCAAGGAGATCCAACTAGTCCATCCTAAAAGCAATCAGTCCTGAATATTCGTTGGAAGGACTGATGGTGAAGCTGAAGCTCCAATTCTTTGGCCAACTGATGCACAGAACTGACTCATTGGAAAAGATCCTGATGTTGGGAAAGATTCAAGTAGGAGGAGAAGGGGATGACACAGGATGAGATGGTTGGATGGCATCACCTACTTGATGGAGATGAGTTTGAGCAAGCTCTGGAAGTTGGTGATGGACAGGGAGGCCTGGCGTGCTGCAGTCCATGGGGTTGTGAAGAGTCAGGCATGACTGATCGACTGAATTGAACTGAACACAGTCAAAGTCTTTTGTGTAGTCAATGAAGCAGAAGTAGAATTTTTTTTCTGGAATTCACTTCCTTTATCTATGATCTAACAAATGTTGGCAATTTTATCTCTGGTTCCTCTGCATCTTTGAAACCCATCCTGTGTCTCTGGAATTTTCAGTTCACATACTGTTGAAGCCTAGCTTGAAGGATTTTGAGCATAACGTTGCTAGCATGTGAAATGAAAGCAACTGTGTGATACTTTGCATACTCCTTGACATTGCCCTCATTGGGGACTAGAATGAAAAATGACCTTTTCCAGTTTTGTCACCACTGCTGAGTTTTCCAAATTTGCTGACATAATGAGTGTAGCACTTTAACAGCATCATATTTTAGTGTTTCAGACAGCTCAGCTGGAATTCCATCATGTCTGCTAGTTTTATTCATAGAAATGCTTCATAAAGCCTACTTGACTTCATATTCCAGGATGTCTGGCTCTAGGTGAGTGACCACACCATCATGGTTATCCAGGTCATTTAGGTCAGTTCACTCACTCAGTCTTGAATATAGTTATCCTGTGTGTTCTTGCCACAGTTTCTTAATCTCTTCTGCATCTATTAGGTCCCCACTGTTTCTGTCCTTTATCATACTCATACTTGCATGATATAGTCCCTTGATATCTCCAATTTTCTTGCAGAGATCGCTTGTCTTTTCCATTCTATTGTTTTCCTCTATTTCTTTATACTGTTCATTTAACAAACTCTTCTTATCTCTCCTTGCTATTCACTGAAATTCTGCATTCAGTTGTATGTATCTTTCCATTTTTCTCTTGCCTTTCACTTCTCTTCTTTCCTCAGTTTTTTGTAAAGCCTCCTCGGACAACCAATTTGGCTGTCTGTATTTCTTTTTCTTTGGGATGGTTTTGGTCACTGTCTTCAGTATAATGTTATAAACCTTCCTGCATAGTTCTTCATGCGTTCTGTCTATTTAATTTAATCCCTTGAATCTATTTGTCATCTTCACTGTATAATCATAAGGGATTTGATTTAAGTCATACCTGAACAGCCTACTGGTTTTCCCTACTTTCCTCAATTTAAGCCTGAATTTTGCAATAAGGAGCTCATGATCTGAGCCACAATCAGGTCCTGGTCTTGTTTTTGCTGACTGTATAGAGCTCCTCCATCTTCGGCTGCAAAGAATACAAACAATGTGAAATACCGAGCTGGATGAATCACAAGCTGGAATCAAGATTGCTGGCAGAAGTATCAACAACCTAGTTATGCAAATAATACCACTCTAATGCCAGAAAGTGAAGAGGAACGAAAGAGCCTGATGATGAGAGTGAAAGAGGAGAGTGGAAAAGCTGGCTTAAAACTCAACATTCAAAAAATGAAGATCATGGCATCTGGTCCCGTCACTTCATGGCAAAGAAAAGGGGAAAAATCGGAAATGCTGACAGATTTTATTTTCCTGGGCTCCAAAATTATTGTCAACGGTGACTGCAGCCATGAAATTAAAAGACACTTGCTCCTTAGAAGGAAAGTTATGACCAAGCTAGACAGCATATTAAAAAGCAGAGATATCACTTTTCTGACAAAAGTCCATATAGTCAAAGTTATGTTTTTTCCAGTGAAAGTGAAGTCGCTCAGTCACGTCCGACTCTTTGCGACCCCATGGATTGTAGCCCACCAGGCTCCTCTGTCTATGGGATTTTCCAGGCAAGAACACTGGAGTGGGTTGCCATTTCCTTCTCTAGGAGATCCTCCCGACCCTGGGATCAATCCTGGGTCTCCCACATTGTACGCGGACACTTAACCGTCTGAGCCACCAGGGAAGTAGTTATGTACAGATGTGAAAGATGGACCATAAAGAAGGTTGAGTGCTGAAGAATTGATGCTTTCAAATTTGAGGTGCTAGAGAGAAGACTCTTGAGAGTCCCTTGGACTGCAAGGAAATCAAACCAGTCAATCCTAAAAGAAATCAACCCTGAATACTCATTGGAAGCACTGATGCTGAAGCTTCAATAATTTGGCCACCTGCTGCAAAGAGCAGACTCATTGGCAATGTGATTCTGGGAAAGATTGAAGGCAAAAGGAGAAGTAGGCAACAGAGGATGGGATGGATAGATAGCATCAGGAACCCAATGGACATGACTTTGAGCAAACTCTGGGAGAGAGTGGACAGAGGAGCCTGGCATGCTACAGTCTATGGGGATGCAAAGATTTTGACACGACTTAGTGACTGAATAACAAACCCATTGTTTGGCCTCCCTGTTTTTTGTGTTTTTACAGTTTTTTCCTGCAAGTGATTTCTGGACTCATAGTGTTTTCCTAAGAAAAGATGCTTGATATGATTTCAATTTTCTTAAATTTACCAAGGCTTAATTTGTGGTCCAAGATGTGATCTACTCTGAAGAATGTTCCATTTGCAGTTGAAAATAAAGTGTATTCGACTGCTTTCACATGAAATCTCCTATAAATATCAATTAAGTCTATATGCTCTAATGTGTCATTTAAGGCTTTTGTTTCCTTATTGATTTTCTGTCTCTATGATCTGTCCATTGGAGTAACTGGGATGTTAAATTCCAACTCCACCATTATGTGTTACTGTCTGTTTCATTTTTTATGGCTGTTAGCATTTGGCTTATATACTTGTATATGCTCGTATGTTGGGCAGATATATATTTAAAATTGTTATATCTTCTTCTTGACTTGACCCTTTGATCATTATATGGTGTCCTTCTTTGTCTCTTGTAACAGTCTTTATTTTGAAGTCTATTTTTTCTTATATGAGTATTGCTACTCCATCATTTTTGGGTTTTGGTCTCCATTTACATGAAGCTTTTTTTTTCCATCTCCTCATTTTCACTTTCTGTATCATTAGATCTGAAGTGAATCTCCTGTAGACAGCATTTACATGGGTCTTATTTTTGTATCCATTCAGTGAGTCTATGTCTTTTGGTTGGAGCATTTAATCCATCTCCATTTATGGTAGTTATTGATATGTATGTTCCTATTGTCATTTTCTTGTTTGTTTGGGGTTTGTTTTTGTAGTTCTTTTTCTTCCCTTCCTCTTTTGTTCTCTTGTGGTTTGATAACAATTTTTGATGTCATTTTTTGGTTGCATTTTCTTTTTTGTATGTGTATCTGTTGCAGTTTCTTTCACATTTGCTTTTCCCATGAGATTTTGATAAACAAGTTTGTGTGTATACAAGGTTGTTTTGAGTTGCTGGTCTCTTTCCCACTTAGAGAAATTCCTTTAACGTTTGTTTTAAAGCTAGTTCGGTGGTGCTGAATTCTCTTAGCTTTTGTTTGTCCATAAACTTTTTGACTTCTCCATCGTTCTGAATCAGATACTCGCTGGATAGAGTATCTGGATTGTAGGTTATTTTTATTTCCTCACTTGAAATATATTATGCCACTCCCTTCGGGCCTGCAAATTTTATGCTTAAAAATCAGCTGATAACCTTATGGGGATTCCCTTGTATGTTATTTGTTGTTTTTCCCTTGTTATTTTAAATTTTTTTCCTTGTCTTTTAATTTTTGTTGGTTTGATTAATGTATGTCTCAACATGATCCTCCTTGGATTTATCCTGTATGGGATTCTCTGTGCTTCCTGGAGTGGGGTGTTTCATTTCTCATGTTATGGAAATTTTTGGCTATAATATCTTCAAGCATTTTCTCAGGCCATTTGTCTTTCTCTTCTGGGATCCCTATAATGTGAATGTTGATGCATTTAGTGTTGTTCGGGAGGTCTTTCATAGTGTCCTTATTTCTACTCACTCTCTTTGCTTTATTCTGTGGCAGTGATTTCCTGCACTCTGTCTCCTAGCTTACTTATCCATTCCTCTGTCTCAGTTATTCTGTTATTGATTCCTTCTAGGGCATTTTTTTCATTTCAGTTATTGTTTGTTTCGTTTCTGTTTGTTTTTTAAATCTTTTAGCTCTTGGTTAATAAATTTCTTATACCTTCTTGAGCCATGCACCTATTTTTTTTTGCAGATTTTGGATCAGTTTTACTATCATTACTCTGAATTCTTTTTCAGGTAGATTGCCTATCTCCTCTTCATTTAGTTGTTCTTGTGGGTTTTTGTATTGTTCCTTCGTTTGCAACATATTTCTTTGTCTTCTCATTTTGTCTAATTTCCTGTGTTTGTGGTCTACTTTCTGTAGGATGCAGGATCGTAGCTCCTGTAGCTTCTTTTGTCTGTCCCCTGTTGGATGAGGTTGGTCAAGGGGCCCATGATGGCTTCCTGGTGGGATGAACTGGTTCCTGCCCTCTGCCGAGTGGAGCTGGGTCATGTTCCTCTTATAGAAAGGCTGTGTCAAGTCTTGTGTTTGAGGTAACTGTGAGCCCAGTATGACTTTAAGTAGCCTTTCTGCTGTTGGATGGGGCTGTGTTCCTGTCTTGTTGGTTGCTTGCCATGACATGTCTTAGCTCTGGAGCCTGTAGCTTACTGGGTGTGACTGAGTCTTGGCACAAAAATAGGGAACTTTGTGAGAGCTCACACCAATTAATATTATCTAGGACCTCCACCACCAATGTCCTTGCCCCCAGATAGAACTCCAGTCTATCCCCACCTCCCCAGGAGACCCTCCCAGACCCCATAGTCAGGTGTATCCCTGGTTTGTATGAAGGTATTGTTTTATGCTAGCTCCAGATGCATGTATGGTCTTATGTGCACTTTCCAAGAGTGGAGTCTCCCAGCCCTGTGGCTCTCTTGCACTTAGGCCCCAGTAGCCTTCAAAGCAAATGCTCTGGGAGTTCTTCTTCCAATGCCTGACCCCCAGACTGTCTTGGAGGGATATTTTTATGTGGAAATGTCCCTGTGTATTCCCTATGTGTGCCATATATTTGGGTATGAGAGCTGCTTTTAGTATGGATGTCTGCCACCTCTATCCCCAGTTGATGCTGGCCATTATCCCCTTGATTGAAGGTGGGGGAACTGATGATGTGTTGACCTAAGCCTCCCCTGCATATTAAGCATGTCGTCCCCTTTTTGATGTGGTTGTTACTGTTCTGCCAGGGGATAGCTGTTGGGATAAAGGCTCCCATATCTGTTTCAGAGCTGTATTTCTGATCTTCCACGTGAGGTAGGTAGGATTTGAGCACTCAAACTACTGCACAATTGCACTCATCTCACATGCTAGCAAAGTAATGCTCAAAATTCTCCAAGCCAGGCTTCAACAATACGTGAACCGTGAACTTCCAGATGTTCAAGCTGGTTTTAGAAAAGGCAGAAGAACCAAAGATCAAATTGCCAATATCCGCTGGATCATCGATAATGCAAGAGAGTTCCAGAAAAACATCTATTTCTGCTTTATTGACTATGCCAAAGCCTTTGACTGTGTGGATCACAATAAACTGTGGAAAATTCTGAAAGAGATGGGAATACCAGACCATCTGACCTGTCTCTTGAAAAACCTATATGCAGGTCAGGAAGCAGCAGTTACAACTGGACATGGAACAACAGACTGGTTCCAAATAGGAAAAGGAGTACGTCAAGGCTGTATATTGTCACCCTGCTTATTTAACTTCTATGCAGAGTACATCATGAGAAACGCTGGGCTGGAAGAAACACAAGCTGGAATCAAGATTGCCGGGAGAAATATCAATAACCTCAGATATGCGGATGACACCACCCATATGGCAGAAAGTGAAGAACTAAAGAGCCTCTTCATGAAGGTGAAAAAGGAGAGTGAAAAAGTTGGCTTAAAGCTCAACGTTCAGAAAACTAAGATCATGGCATCTGGTCCCATCACTTCATGGGAAATAGATGGGGAAACAGTGGAAACAGTGTCAGACTTTATTCTTTTGGGCTCCAGAATCACTGCTGATGGTGACTGCAGCCATGAAATTAAAAGACACTTACTCCTTGGAAGGAAGGTTATGGGCAACCTAGATAGCATATTTAAAAGCAGAGACATTACTTTGCCAACAAAAGTCCACCTAGCCAAGGCTATGGTTTTTCCAGTGGTCATGTATGGATGTGAGAGTTGGACGGTGAAGAAGGCTGAGCGCCGAAGAATTGATGCTTTTGAACTGTGGTGTTGGAGAAGACTCTTGAGAGTCCCTTGGACTGCAAGCAGATCCAATCAATCCATCCTAAAAGAGATCAGTCCTGGGTATTCATTGGAAGGTCTGATGTTGAAGTTGAAACTCCAATACTTTGGCCACATCATGCAAAGGGTTGACTCATTGGAAAAGACCCTAATGCTGGGTAGGATTGGGGACGGGAGAAGTCGACGACAGAGGATGAGATGGTTGGATGGCATCACCGACTTAATGGACATGGGTTTGGGTAGACTCCGGGAGTTGGTGATGGACAGAGAGGCCTGGTGTGCTGCAATTCATGGAGTCGCAAAGAGTCGGACACGACTGAGCGACTGAACTGAACTTGGAGAGAAGCCTTTGAGTATTCCTCCTCTGGAGCTGTGAGTGTGTTCTCGTATCACTTCACCCATCATGCTGGCTCATAAATATCGTTGTTGAAACTAATCTCAGCTCCACCTTAACCATGGGCATGCTAGCAATAAGACTTGATCCTCAAGTCTTTCAGGTGCTATTTTCACCAGGCCACCAGTGCACATCTACCAAAGTCAAGTCCCAGAAATGCATTAACTGTTTACCTGAAACTAATGTGTGAGCTTTGAGGAAGCTCAATTCTGATCTGACTCAATCCTTACCCACGTGTGCCCACAAAGCCCACCACTGGTAAAGCCAGACCTATCTGAGCTGCAGGAGCACTCATCCATTCAGACATTCTGCAGGCACTGGGTTTACAAAGCCAGTATCTGGAGTGTGAATCCGTGGTTCCCTCAGCCATGAAGAGAGATTTCAGTTCTTCTTCCTTAGTTGCATTGTCCCAGGGGCTCAGCTGTGGTTTGAGCCCACCTCTGTGTGTGTTCCTCTCACCAGCGTCTGCTCCCAAGTTTTCCCCAGGATACAGGCACCCAACCAGGAAGAAGGAGGTAAAGGCAGCCCTTGGGGCTGGCATGGTCAGAGGAGGCTTTGGCAGGGAGTAGTGCACAGGCAGCTCTGCCAGCCTGGGTAGAGAAGGCTTGGGTCTGAGCGGCAAGGAAGCCTGCTCAAGGCAGGTGCCCCTCCTAGTGTCCATGGAGGTAGGGGCTGGCATATGGGGAAAAGGGCTGTAATGGGGCCTGCTCCCCATCTGCACCACTGAACAGTGGTGCCTGCTTTTATGATGGCTTCATCCACAATCTTTCCCAGTTGTGAAGCTCCTTAGTCCTATCCCTTCAGTCTGTCACTTTACAAACCGCTGTTCCCCTCCCTTGTCCCATTCTCCAGACCCCATATTCCAGCACCTAGAACTCTGGTGCACTAAGAGACACCTACCTCAGACTGGGGCACACAGGGCTGTGGCAAAGACCATCTGCATAGGTCTTACTCTGTCCTTCCTGGCACAGATCCCTTGCTGTGCTCCCCTCTGATCCCTTGAAGCTCATTCTCTGTCCTAGCTGAGCTCCCCATTGGTGGAAGCGTTTCCCTGAGTGTGGGAACCTCTCTTCTTCTTTAGCTCAGCAACCCAGGGGTGCAGGCTTTGTCTCATTTCCTCTTTTCTTTTTTTACCCTATCTTGTTACAGGAGAGGTTTTCTTGTACTTTGAGGTGTCTGAGATCCTCTGCTAGTGATCAGCAGGTGCTCTGTGAGAATTGTTCCATTTGTAGATGTATTTTTGATGTACTTGTGGGGAAAGGAAAACTCCATATCTTCCTATTCCACCATCTTGACCTTACAATCTATCATGCCTTACATATTTTTTCAGGCTCCTTGGTCGATTCTATTTAGACAGTTAGACCTAGGGTGCTTCTTTCACAAATTTCTCAGCAAAATTACTGTCACTTGGCACTCTTCATTCTGATATCTGCATGCAGGACACACATGAATTTAATAAGTCCTTAGGCACATAGATTGAGAAGAATTTAGTTCCATTTGTTAGTGTTAACTGTAGATGACTTATATCACAAGATATCAGAAGTCTATAAGAGAAATCTCAAGAAAGATGTCAGGATCTCTCCATCACCATTTATTTTGCTACTGCTTATGATGCCAGATGAGGTTGAATTGGGAGAGAACTGAAAAAGTTACTGTAATAAAGACAGATGTATAGTTCTATAAGCCTTTCTGAAAGACATGGAAGATATTAGGAAAATTTTCTAAGATACTAAAAGCACAGAATAAAGTATAGAATGAAGCAGGGTAAAGGTTAATAGAGTTTTGCCAAGAGAATGCACTGGTCATAGCAAACATCCACCTCCAACAACACAAGAGAAGACTCTACAGATGGACATCACCAGATGGTCAACACTGAAATCAGATTGATTATATTTCTTGCAGACAAAGACAGAGAAGCTCTACACAGTCAGCGAAAACAATAGTGGGAGCTGACTGTGGCTCAGATCATGACCTGGTTATTGCCAAATTCAGACTTAAATTGAAGAAAGTGGGGGAAACCACTACACCATTCAGGTATGACCTAAATCAAATCCCTTATGATTATACAGTGGAAGTGACAAATAGACTTAAGGGACTAGATCTGATAAACAAAGTGCCTGATGAACCATGGATAGAAGTTCATGACATTGTACAGGAGACAGGGATCAAGACCATCCCCAAGAAAAAGAAATGCAAAAAAGCAAAATGGCTGTCTGATGAGACATTATAAACAGTTGTGAAAAGAAGGGAAACGAAAAGCAAAGGAGAAAAGGAGAGATTTACCCAGCTCGAGAATGCAGAGGTCCAAAGAATAGCAAGGAGAGATAAGAAAGCCTTCCTCAGCGATCAATGCAAAGAAATAGAGGAAAACAATAGAATAAGAAAGACTAGAGATCTCTTCAATAAAATTAGAGACAGCAAGGGAACATTTCCTGCAAAGATGGACTCAATAAAGGATAGAAATGGTATGGACCTAACAGAAGCAGAAGATATTAAGAAGAGGTAGCAACAATACACTGAAGAACTGTAGAAAAAAGATCTTCATGACCCAGATAATCACAATAGTGTGATCACGCACCTAGAGCCAGACACCCTGGAATGTGAAATCAAGTGGGCCTTAGGAAGCATCACTGCGAACAGAGCTAGTGGAGGTGATGGAATTCCAGGTGAGCTATTTCAAATCCTAAAAGATGATGCCGTGAAAGTGCTGCACTCGATATGACAGCAAATCTGGAAACCTCAGCAGTGGCCACAGGACTGGAAAAGGTCAGTTTTCATTCCAATCCCAAAGAAAGGCAATGCCAAACAACACTCAAACTATCGTACAATTGCACTCAGCTCACACACTAGTAAAGTAATGTTCAAAATTCTCCAAACCAGGCTTGAGAAATACGTGAACCATAAATTCCATATGTTCAAGCTGGTTTTAGAAAAGGCAGAGGAACCAGAGATCAAATTGCCAACATCCGCTGGATCATCGAAAAAGCAAGAGAGTTCCAGAAAAACATTTATTTCTGCTTTATTGACTATGCCAAAGCCTTTGACTGTGTGGATCACAATAAACTGTGGAAAATTCTGAAAGAGGTGGGAATACCAGACCACTTGACCTGCCTCTTGAGAAACCTGTATGTAGGTCAGGAAGCAACAGTTAGAACTGGACATGGAACAACAAACTGGTTCCAAATAGGAAAGGAAGTACATTAAAGCTGTATATTGTCACCCTGCTTATTTAACTTATATGCAGAGTACATCATGAGAAATGCCGGGCTGGATGAAGCACAAGCTGGAATCAAGGTTGTCAGGAGAAATATCAATAACCTCAAATATGCAGATGACACCACCCTTATGGCAGAAAGTGAAGAAGAACTAAAGAGCTTCTTGATGAAACTGAAAGAGGAGAGTGAAAAAGTTGGCTTAAAGCTCAACATTCAGAAAAGTAAAATCATGGCATCTGGTCCCATCACTTCATGGCAAATAGATGGGGAAACAGTGGAAACAGTGGCTGACTTTATTTTGGGGGGCTCCAAAATCACTGCAGATGGTGACTGCAGCCATGCAATTAAAAGACACTTACTCCTTGAAAGGAAAGTTATGACCAACCTAGACAGCATATTAAAAAGCAGAGACATTACATTGCTGACACAGGTCTGTCTAGTCAAGGCTATGGTTTTTCCAGTAGTCATGTATGGATGTGAGAGTTGGACTGTGAAGAAAACTGAGAGCCGAAGAATTGATGCTTTTGAGCTGTGGTGTTGGAGAAGACTCTTGAGAGTCTCTTGGACTGCAAGGAGATCCACCCAGTCCATCCTAAAGGAGATCAGTCCTGGGTGTTCACTGGAAGGACTGATGTTGAAGCTTAAACCTCAACATTTTGGCCACCTGATGCAAAGAGCTGACTCATTTGAAAAGACCGTGATGTTGGGAAAGATTGAAGGCAGGAGGTGACGGGGATGACAGAAGATGAGATGGTAAGATGGCATCACCGACTCAATGGACATGAGTTTGGATAAACTCCGGGAGTTTGTGATGGACAGAGAGGTCTGGCCTGCTGCGGTTCACGGGGTTCCAAAGAATTGGACACGACTGAGAGCCTGAACTAAACTGAACTGAAAAAGCAGACTGGTCTTGTCTACATTGCCAGCATCTCATGGAGGTCACTGGAGTAAGTACTGGAATTAGCAACAGAATCGTCACACTGTAAAATTTATACTATATTCCGGATCAGTACAATGAATCAGAGGTTAAAGAAGCTCAAAATATCTAAGGGACATCTGTATGACCTAAAACAGAAAGAAAAAGTAGATGAATTTCTAAGAAAAAGAAAAAAAAGTATTCCTGTTTTGGGAAAGGAAAGATTATAAACAAGCCAGAGAAGTTCAGGAGGGAGTTACAGTATTCATTATAA
Organism: Okapia johnstoni; assembly: GCA_024291935.2. Lineage (NCBI taxonomy): Eukaryota > Metazoa > Chordata > Mammalia > Artiodactyla > Giraffidae > Okapia > Okapia johnstoni. Next base: position 48,935,523 of record CM044305.1, on the reverse strand, counting down.
TCCAAATCATAATGCTAACAACCATTTATTTTTAATAACTAACATGTATGGAGTGTTTATATATATGATGGAAAATTTGCTGAGTATTTCACATAGATTATCTTATTAAATTCTTGAAACTCTATGAAACAAGTAATCTTAAATGTCTTATTTTATACATAAAGAAACAGGCATTGAGAAATTCTGTTACCTGCTAAGGACACACAATTAGTAAGCAGAGGAGCTATGATTTGAATATGCCTTTACTCTAAATCATAATGGTACACTGCTGATTCAAGGGGTGGCTCAGATAGTAAAGGCTCTGCTTGTGATGTGGGAGACCCAAATTCGAACCCTGGGTTGGAACGATACCCTGGAGAAGGGAAATGGCAACCCACTCTAGTATTCTTGCTTGGAGAATTCCATGTACAGAGGAACCTGGTGGGCTACACTCCAGGGGGTTACAAAGAATTGGACACGACTGAGCGACTAACACTTTTACTTTCTTCTAAGAAAAAACATATATCCATGTAACCAACAGCTCACAGGTCAAGTTTACTTACTCCTTATGAATAAGTTAATTCTTAAATATGAGCAAGAGTAATTTGGATAAAATGACTTAATATTCTTTGAAACCTATCAAAGATATGTTTAAGTATATGGGTTAAGAATATATGAGGACCACCCCCAATATAATAATTGATTCAGGCAGGCCAAGATCATGAATAGATTGTAAGGCCATTGAAAATAAGGTTGTTGGGAAGCAGACTATTCAAATGATGCCTGAGTATCACTTGATAAATTAATTACCAAATACAAAAGAGAAATACACTTTTATATTGGGGATATCTGGCAATCATCAGCTCATGCAGGAGATCAAACTGCATCACTAACACTGGTAAAAGAAGGTTTCTCTTGATATGATACAATGAAAAGTATGTAATCTCATCCATTAAGCATTCTTGCAAAAATGTTTATGCTGATATAGTCAATCTTTTAGACCCAACTTCCAATTTGTAGGAAACATGGGTGATAGAAGAACAAATTAAATAAAATGATGAACTGATCAAAACATGAGACAAATCTAGAATATGGCATATTCTCTGAGAATACTGGATAGGACTCTGCCAAAAGTCAACATTGTAGAAAAAAAGGTTAAGGGACTGTTCTAGATTAAAAGAGATTAAAGATGTAACAAAAATTATTTTAAAACTGGATAAATCTGACTATGAATTAATATCAGATAATCTTATGGAAATAACTGTTTAGGCTAATGATATTATGGTTACATAAGAGAATTATTCTTATGAGTTCCATGTTGACACATTTGGGAGTGGTGTGTGTGTGTGTGTGTGTGTGTGCATTCTCTCTCCCTGTCTCTAATATAAAATCAGATAAAGATATATAAATAATATAGATGTAGACATATATCATGACAGAGAACACTTGCAAACGTGGCAAAATGTCAATCAATATAATCAAAAATTAGGGGAAACATGAGGGTACCCACTAACAGAGAAGAGACATCACTTTGCCAACAAAGGTCCGTCTAGTCAAAGCTATGGTTTTTCCAATAGTCATGTATGGATGTGAGAGTTGGACCATAAAGAAGGCTGAGCACTGAAGAATTGATGTTTTCAAACTATGATGCTGCAATAGACTCTTGAGAGTCCCTTGGACAGCAAGGAGATCAAACCAGTCAATCCTAAAGGAAATCAACCCTGAATATTCATTGGGAACATTGATGGTGAAGCTGAAACTTCAATATTTGGTCACCTGATGTGAAGAGCTGATTCACTGGAAAAGACCCTGATGATGTGCAAGACTGAGGGCAGGAGAAGAAGGGGGCAACAGAGGATGAGATGGTTGGATGGCATCATCAACTCAATGGGCATGAGTTTGAGCAAACTGAATGAGACAGTGAAGAATAGGGAAGCCTGGCATGCTGCAGTCCATGGGGTCACAAAGAGTCAGACACAACTGAGCAACTGAACAACAATTAACAGAATAGAATATTATGCAAAATTTTCAAATCTTTAGTGGAAAAAAAAATGGAACAGAGAAGATTTAACAAAATCAACAAAAGGTGAGAAAGAAGAAAAAATAATACAAGAAAGCAATTTATTGAAAAAAATAAATGGTAGAAATTACTTAAGCAATTAAGGTATTAAATAAAAGATTCCTTTAAAACACATAAAAGAATCATGTATCAATTTTCAGGAAAAATACAGATTGTTTTGGAAATCTAGACTCTTTCAAGACTTTAAAATATAAACATAATTTTAAAGTTAAAAGTAACTATTAAACTGAAATAAAGTTAAGAGAACAATTTCATTTACAATGGCATCAAAAATAAAATATTTAGGAATAAATTTAACGTAAAAAGTATCAAACTTATTTCTGAAAACTGCAAAACACTGTCAGAAGAGGACTCAAACAAATAGACAGACAGGCCATGTTCATCAATTAGAAAGCAATATTGTTAAGATGACACCATTTCACAAATTGATCTACAGATTCAATGTGATCCTTTTCAAAATCATGGTTGGCTTCATAGCAGCACTATTCACAACAGGTAAAATGTGGAAATAAACCAAATGTTCCTCAGTTCATCTGCAGATAAGCAAAATGTGGGTATATGGTTGAATATTATTCAGCCATACAAAATGGAGGTAGTTGAAATGGTAAGATTATATAGAAACATTTTGAAGAAACAGCTGTAGAATCTGTTCATGCATAGTTGTGAGAAGAAGAAAAAGTGAAGTTAAAGATAACTCTACAGTTTTTAACTCAACGTTCAGAAAACTAAGATCATGGCAGCCAGTTCCGTTAGTTCATGGCAAATAGATGGGGAAACAATGGAAACAGTGACTTTATTTTGGGGGGCTCCAAAATCACTGCAAAATGACTGCAGCCATGAAATTAAAAGACACTTGCTTCTTGGAAGAAAAGCTATGACCAACCTAGACAGCATATTAAAAAGCAGAGACATTACTCAGCCAACAAAGGTCCATCTAGTCAAGGCTATGGTTTTTCCAGTGGTCATGTATGGATGTGAGATTTGGACTGTAAAGAAAGCTGAGCGCTGAAGAACCGATGCTTTTGAACAGTGGTATTGGAGAAGACTCTGGAGAGTCCCTTGGACTGTAAGGAGATCCAACCAGTCCATCCTAAAGGAAATCAGTCCTGAATATTCATTGGAAGGACTGATGCTGAAGCTGAAACTCCAATACTTTGGCCACCTGATGCAAAGAGCTGACTCATTTGAAAAGACCTTGATGCTGGGAACAATTGAAGGCAGGAGGAGAAGGGGATGACAGAAGATGAGATGGTTGGACAGCGTTACCGACTCAATAGACATGAGTTTGAGTAAGCTCCCGGAGTTGGTGATGGACAGGGAAGTCTGGCGTGCTGCAGCCCATGGGGTCGCAAAGAGCCGGACATGACTGAGTGACTGAAATGAACTGAACTTTTAGCTCGAGTGAGTTAAAAAAAAAAAACTGAAATGGAGAAATCTGTGTAAACAATAGATTTGGAGGGGTAAGTTAGTAGTTCACTTTAGACATAATAAGTTTGGAGGTGCTCCAAATAAGAACTTCAGAGGAGAGATCTGGGCTGGAGAAATAAATCTGGAGTCATTCCTTCATCCAACAAATGCTTACTTCATGTCATCCCTATGCCAGGTATTGTGTTAAAACCTGTAATATTCATTACGGTCACCACTAGCCACATACGGCATGTTAAATATTCAATTCCTTATTCTCACTAGTCATATTTCAAATGCTTAACAACATCTTATGCCTGCTGGCTTCCATATTGGACAGCACAGATAAAAACCACTTCCATCAGCAGGAAAGTTCTTTTGGACCATGCTGTACTAGATCCTATCAGCTAAGTTGTAATAGAGAGAAGTAAAGACAAGCTTAACAAGTCACAATTTTAGAAGCAAAATTGGCAGTGTATTACATAAGGTAGTTTTAAAATCATGAACACTAGACACAAAAAGGCTGGGTTCAAATCCTGGTTCTAACTTTGGAATCTGCTTAAATTGTGTGGCTTAAGTTACTTCCTCTGCAAAATGAGATAATAATAAAAAATCTGATTCATTGACATGATGTGAGGTTTAAATGAGTTTATGTTTGCAAAATGCTTAGCACATATCATTGCATATAGTAACTGCCAAATCAATGATATTTCTTTGTGTTGTTAAATCACAGTGACAAATTGGTTGATTATATTTGGAATATATCACTAGATGCCAACAATTGAGTTTGAGTCAGGGGGCAAAGAATATGAATAAATAAATGTTTTACAAAAAAGGTTTTTGAGAACCATGTGTTTGGAAGATTTCAAGCCAGTGTCTTTCTTTTTTTTTTTTTTTTTTTTTTAAATTTTTTTTATTAGTGTCTTTCTTTTTTCTGGCCATACTATGTGGCATGTAGGATCTTAGTTCCCTGACCAGGGACTGAACCAGTTCCCCTTCAAGCCAATGTCTTGAAGAAGGCTCAGAATTTTTCAATATATTGTCTATGTGTGTACCAGTGTCACTGCTATGATGAATAAGTAAATATGTGTAAAATTTGCACCATATAAAATTATTGAATAATAATACATCTATGAATATGAGCAGGTGTGTTATTGGGGGGGTGATATGAGGCAGGATGAATCAATACATTACAGTGATTTCTATATTTTCCAGGGCTAACTCTGTCAATTTCCATTGTATTTTCAAAGCACGACAGCATATCTTTGGCAGATTGAATAGGTAATACTAACTAAGCCTATATCACTATAAAGTGAATTAAATCATGGGAAAGGAAGACAAGAGAGACTGATTTATACACAGCATCTTAGAATTTGAATTTGCATTTGTTTACATGGATAAATTGGGTAAAGATTTGACTGGCTCATGACCCATAAGCAGACCTTAGTCAACAGAATGGTGACCTTAGAGAATACAGATTATCAAATCGACCCCTACTTCAATATCAAGCATATTCTGGTTCAATCTGAAACTGATTGATGGTTAATGGTAATTAGCCAGAAGAGAATAATTAAATCAACAGAATAATTAAATAATTAAACCACTAGAATAATTAAATAGAATAGTTATTATTCTAATAATAGAATAATTAAATATTTAGAATAATAAATTAAATTGTGGGCTCTTCCTAAATGGCTCTGTGTAATAGGACTTGCTGGGCACATTCCATCTAAACCACCCAATAAGCTAAATTTGCTATTGCTTCAACTAAACCCATGGCTGACTTTTAATGAACAGATTATTGTAACTATGTATTATTTAGTTAGTTGGGCATGTATGTATTTATGTGTGTGTGTACATGAGTGAATTAGCTGTGAGTTAGAAAACTTCAAAAATGAGGATTCTGCATTCCTTAATTCTTTGGTGCCACATCTGTGGAAATTGTATTGTCTTTTTATTAAATTAGAAAGGATACGAGTAACATTTTATTAGTGACTGATTCCTTCTCCCCTCTACTTGCTCTCTTGAGTGAAATCTAGAAAGATGTACTTTTCCATTAATGGCTCCCATGCTAGAACTGAGGAAAAACAGAAAAGTAAATTGCTTCCAGAGGAACTATTAAGCTTGGTAACAATTAAGAAGTACAGATTTTTATAGGCCACTCCACAGGGTCCTCATTCTGAAGGCATCTATCTTGCATTGCTTAAAACACTAAGGGTTCTTGGCCATATTTTAAGGACAGATCAACTTCCCTGGTGGCTCAGACGGTAAAAGCATCTGTCTACAATGAGGGAGACCTGGGTTCGATCCTTGGGTCGGGAAGATACTCTGGAGAAGGAAATGGCAACCCACTCCAGTACTGTTGCCTGGAGAATCCCACGGATGGAAGAGCATGGCAGGTTACAATCCATGGGGTCGCAAAGAGTCTGACACGACAGAGTGACTTCACTTCACTTCACTTCTTCACAGAAAAAAAATCATGAGATTGCTGAACATGCCTACATGGGTAACTAGGAGTAAAGATGTCCAATTTGCTGGTATGTGACTGAAAACCTCAACTCTCCATGGATGTATACTATGGAATGCTAAGTGGAATACACCAAAAGACACTTGATCTTAACATCACAAGATTGGGAGAGAGGTTGTATGAGCAGCATTGTTTAGCTCTGATTTTAAAGGTATATGGGTACATATACTTGCACATTTCAAGGAACAGGAGGATAGAAATAAAGAAGCAGTTGATATATATGTTCGCTAACAAGAAATCCACATGGAGACTAAATCCTGTTTACAAAATATTGCTGAAAAACATAAAAGCTGAACGATGTCAGGCTACATCTGGGTTGCCACATATGGCCACACAGACTGTACAATGTATACTCTACCAGATGAACATCATTCACAATGCCCAGACATAAATGGTGATACCTGGAGTTTGGTAATATGGAAATTCTGGCTATACCATATCAGATGATATAGAAATAAAAATATAACAGCATAATAGTTAATAAGCATTAACATCTATCATGTGCCAGGGCACTATTCTAAATGCAGTACACATATTTAACTTTGTTATTCCTCACAAAAACATTAGGTGCTATTACTATCCCCAATCTATAGATGAGAAAAAGTACAATGAGAGGTGGAATTACTTGTCCAAGATTATACAGCAACTAAGCTATAACACTTGGATACAAACTCAGGCAATTTGGTTAGAGTCCATGCAGTTAATCAAAATGCTGTAACAAAACAAAATAAAATAAAAACAGGCAATTTGGCTGATTTATCTATAATATTAAAACTGAATATAGACACATAACACTGCCTATAAAGTATGTGTCATAAATAGAACCTGCCACACTGATCAAATCTCTAAATCAAAATACCAGCTTATAGAACACAGGTTGTATTTGGTGACAGACTGTATCTGATGATAAAATTAGAAGAATGTGGAATATTCTACAGGATAAACAATCCAGTTTATTTACACAAATAAATTGAAAGAAAGAAAAAACAGGCAGGTGTGGCAGCCCACTCTAGTGTTCTTGCCTGGGGAATACCGTGGATGACAGGGCAGGGGTGGGGGCGCCTGGGGGCTGCAGTCCATGGGGTCGTGGGGAGTTGGGCACGTCTGAGGTGACTTAGCACTCATGAACAGGGAACTATATCCAGAATCTTTGTAATAACATGTAATGGAAACTAATCTGAAATATATATATGGAAATGAAAGTGAAGTCACTCAGTCATGCCTGACTCTTTGCAACCCCATGAACTGTAGCCTGCCAAGGTCCTCTGTTTATGGGATTTTCCAGGCAAGAATACTGTAGTGGGTTGCCATTTCCTTCTCCAGGGGATCTTCCCGACCCAGGGATCTAATCTGGATCTCCCGCATTGCAGGCAGACTCTTTACCCTTTGAGCTACCAGGGAATCCCCGCTCAGCTGGTAAAGAACTCACCTGCAATGCAGGTGACCTGGGTTCAATCCCTGGGGTGGGAAAATCCCCTGGAAGATGGCTTAGCAACCCACTTGAGTATCCTTGCCTGGAGAATCTCCATGGATAGAAGAGACTGGCGGGCTACAGTCCACAGGCTCACAAAGAGTCAGAAACAACTGAGCGACTAAGTACAGTGCAGCATATATAAACAAACATATATATATATATATATATGATATGTATAACTGAATCGCTTTGCTGTACATCTAAAACTAAAACAACATTGTAAATCAACTTTATTTCAATAATTTTTTTAAAAGGAAAAATAAATAATTCAGTAGGTGGAGGAGAAAGTGGGTAATGGTATAACTGAAACAAGGTGAAGTACTTGTTGATACATGCTGAAGCAAGGTGCTAGGTAAAGAGGTTCAATATATGTTCAAAATATGTCAGTTATATCTCAACAAAAAAGTTTAAAAAGAAAAAAACCCCTCATCATAGGCAGGCACATACCAAGAGAGTGCATAATGGGTGCTTGCTGTATCAAGTGGTTATACATAAAGCATAGAAGACTAAGAAAACAGGTAGAGCACCGAGGTATATCTATACAGACACTGACCTCTTGAGAATAACTTAAGTAACAGCTCACCTGTAGGGCAGAGCAAGTGCTAGCTGACACATTCTCTGGACAATGCTCCTTGGAACTATTTAAAATTATTATTATGAGTAAAGAGAAAAATCAAACCCTAAGGAAATTCTATTTGGACTTGTTATAGTTCCTTTGAAACAGACTGGATCTGCACATTAGGAAGAGAACCTTAGAGAGATAACTGATGAATCCATGAAAGAGATAAATCAACTTGAAGTGGTCAAGTCAAACTGTTGCCATATCTTTACAGGTTCATTGAACACAAGTCCAAAATGATCACCCAGAATAGTTTCTTCCTTGTGAAAGATGGAAAGATTGAGGAATCTATGTACTGCTGGAACAGGTGAATGATCTGGCCTATTATCAGACCAATTTATAATTCTAATCAATAACACTATCTTAAAAGAGTCTATAATCAAAACAGCAAAAACTATTTCTGATTTTGCTCATCTTCCTATCCTTATCACCATGCTTGGCTCATAGCACCTATTCAGTAAACATTAAACTGGTAGACTCAACAGAGACATACATATAACAGAGAAGACTCAGACCAGAGTGAAGGCTGTTTGTCATTCTGATTTAACAGGCCAGCGTGAAGCAATGTGGTGAGGTCAGAGAAGAAAAGAGAAATTACATGCAAGCAAAATTTTGTGTGTGCAGGTTACCAGTGTAACTTTGTGTATTTTTTTTTAAAATCACTACTTCAAATCTAAGATGGCTTTAATTTTAATTTCCACCTGCATTTTTATACTAAGAAAGAAAAAAAACTCTGCCAATTATTCTGTGACATGAAAAATTATGAGATTGAATCCAAATTTAACATAAGTTAAAATGTGAAAAAAGTGTAATTTCTAAAATCAGTGAAATATGAGGTTTATAGTTGTTTGGACAGGTTCATTCCCACTGGGAATAGAGTGTTTCACAAAAAGGGTCAGAAGTCTGAGATTTCTGGACAAGAAATTCCCTAGAAGAAACCAGAAGAACATTCTGGCCAGGAAAGGAAAAGCCAAAAATGAGGGAGAAAACGAAGTTGGTGACAATTTAATAGCAGAAAATGTGATGCTGCTCAGAAAAAAGGAATTAGAGAGGTAAGCGCAGATGAGTTTAAAATGAGACAGTTGCCTGGACAGTTGCCAGACAGAGTCTGGACAGTCCTGGGGATGATGCCTATGACTAGGAACCTGGCAAACAGGCCCTTGGGTTCTGATATTGTCCCCTTCCCCCAATTCTCCTCCACGGTCTTTCAAATGTTGGTTAAGCATCTATTCAGCTGACTGAAGTCTAACAGTGCCTAGTCCGTGTTTTGATGGTGCTGACACAGGACTTATGACATAAACTGCAATCTTCCAGGCCGTGATTACTCTGGGAAATTCTTGCAAAACAATGCTGAGTTTTATAAAGGTGTTTAGGTGTTACACATATGAAACTGAGAAAGGATTATTCAAAGTCTTAAAGAAGATATAGCGTAGTGTAGGAGTCATACATGAAAATAAAGCATTATAATAAAATGAGATAGGGACAAGAATGCAATTAATAGTTAAAAGGAATGAAACATTGTCCCAATTGGCTTTAATTTGGGGGGAATGAATATTTATTGGTAAATGGCATCATTATTTTAGAGATTTATGAAATAAAATCTTGAGATAAATTATCCATACTCTACTTGATAATCTGTGGTGAAGAATATAAAAAAGGAGAACAATTAGGGAGTAGTGAAATTAGGTAAAAGTCTGGACCTTGCAACTAATGTCAGTGAGTGTAAGTCACTCAGTCGTGTCTGACTCTTTGTGATCCCATGGACTCTAGCCTGCCAGGCTCCACTATCCATAGAATTCTCCAGGACAGAATACTGGAATCAGTAGCCTTTCCCTTCTCCAGTGTATCTTTCAACCCAGGGATAGAACCCAGGTCTCCTGCCTTGCAAGCGGATTCTTTACTGTCTGAGCCGCCAGGAAATAGGACTCATTAAAGTTTTACTTTATACATTGCCCTAGACTCTTTTATGTTTAACTTTACCTCTGGAAAGTTAAGAAAAGTGACTAGGATTTATTTATAACAATACTGGGAATATTCAAGATGTAATATATGTGTGAAAGTTTTGCTAGGATGGAGTATGGCCAGCACTTGAATTGTGGCTATGCTTCTTTTTCTTTAATGAAAATCTACTATCAGATCCACTTCATAAAAATTAAATTGTCCAATGGAAATCATACACCCAAGTTCAAAAACTTAGATGAAAAGTTAGCCACTGTTCTTGGTACATATTCTCCTGCAAGAATCATTCTGTCTTGTCTGATTTCAGTTGCTTAGTTTCTCCACATTAGTCAATTGATATGGTTTGTGGCCTGTTATCTTCTATACTAAGTGTCATATAGAACAAGCCTTCTCCATAAATTCCTTTATCTTGGATTCAAACATGAAAACCTCCTCTTTTCCTAAGGAATACTGGGCTATCAGTGAAGATCTGGAAGCCCCAAAAGTACCTACAGAAATCAAGATACGCTAATACTTTTTGGAATCACACCCTATGTCTGGCACATAACAAGACTGCTCAGTGCTGGGCTTCAGTGGAAACTTTCTAAAAAACATGCTATATGTATAACAGTATACTAAATATAAAACCAACAAGCTGCATTCTGGGATAGAATGTAGGAAAAGGAATCTTCACATTAGTTAAAGAGAGAAACTCATTAGAGGAAGTTTGAAGTTATGCTTAATGGTAAAGGCATAGAGTTGAAACTTTCAAGGGGGAGAAAAAGGAAAAGACTTTAAGTGACAACAAAATGAAATTTGATTTCTTCATCTTTGGGAAACTGGGGCTTGGTAATGACAAGGGCCCATCTGCAGCTGAGATAGCAAGGCTAAGTGAGGAGATAGTGAATACTCAAAAGGTCAGCAGATATGCCATTTCTGGGATCATATTGACAGCATCTAAATGGGATAATTGGTATAGTCCAAATGAAGGTATACCTATATCTTCTGTTACTGGAGGCTGACAGATAATCACCACTTCTGAAATTTTAAAACATGGGGAGAAGGACCTGGATAGATTCATAATCTAACAAACCAATCAATGATATTTAATTTTCATTTACCTTACAAACATTTTTTATGTGTTATGAGCTTCTATCTTCTCCCTTTCACTGATAGGCAGTATGCCAAAATAGGCTTCCTATATTAAGTTAATCACTTAGGGAAATTCACATAGAATTATATTCATGTTGTGTCCAGAAAGAAGTTAACATAACAAGCCTGAGACTGCTATCCTTAGAAAGGCTTCCTCTCCTAGAAAGGCCAAGGTATGTCCTTGGATGGTGTCTGGGAACTTCGAATTTTGGAAGTATTTCCATCATTTCCAGAACTGATAAAAGTGGCTTATTGTGCCTAGACTGGCTGTACAAACACCATGGTTTATGCTGAATATCTGCTTTCTGCTGGCAGTCTAGAATTCTGGTACATGCTGGGGTGAAGCTGTCTCCATGACCAGCTACCAATAAAAACCTAAAGAGCCCCTGTGGTAGACAATACTTCACATGTACTGTCATAATTCAATGCTGGAGGAATCAAGTGCACACTGTGTGGCTCCACTGGAAGAGAACTCTTGGAAACTTGTGCCAAGTTTCCCAGAGATATTACCCCATGTGCCTTTACCCTTTGCTAATTTTCCTTTATATCATTTGACTATAAAAAATCATAGCTATGAGTATGACTATATGCTGAATTCTGACTCCTTTTAGCAAATGACCAAACTGAGGGTAGTGTTTGAGACCCCCAATACATATAGGTAGTACATTTTCAGGACTAGTTTAAGAAGAGATAAAATTTTCTTTTCAGTCTTTAAAAACTCAACTGACACTGACTAGTTGCACTGTACCATAAAGGGTGGCAAGTATAGAGAGTAATGTACTAAAATGCCACGGAAATGATAACATCACAGAAGTATAAAGAAAATTGGCATAGTCACAAAAACAAATTTCAGTTGGCATTTGCATGTTTAGGTTTATAAAACATATCCAACACATGAAATTGAATGAAGCAACACATAGCACATTATATACAATATGATATATACATGCATATGAATAAGAAGATAGCAGGAAAAAAAGTAAAATCTCTGCCCTAATAGAACTCAATATAGGTATCATTTCATGCCTCTTAACGGGTTCAAGGCCAACAAAAAGCTACTCAGCCTTGATATTGGACCAAGAAAACCAAAGGATATAGAAGATCATATTGTTAAAAAGGCACAATGCTTTCCAAATTTTCTAGGATAGTGCTGGGATGTCTAGAGGCAAGTCTGAGAAAAGGATTCCATGATGAGGAGAGGTGGTTAATTGGATTTTGAAATAATTACTTCTAACTGGAACAAGCTGAGTCTAAGAGTCCAAAAAATGACAGAGGAAATGGAAAGCTAGAGAATAAGATCATGAGAAATGCTGGGCTGGAAGAAGCACAAGCTGGAATCAAGATTGCCGGGAGAAATATCAATAACCTCAGATATGCAGATGACACCACCCTTATGGCAGAAAGTGAAGAAGAACTAAAAAGCCTCCTGATGAAAGTAAGAGAGGAGAGTGAAAAAGTTGGCTTAAAGCTCAACATTCAGAAAACTAAGATCATGGCATCTGGTCCCATCACTTCATGGGAAATAGATGGGGAGACAGTGGAAACAGTGGCTGACTTTATTTTGCGGGGCTCCAAAATCACTGCAGATGGTGACTGCAGCCATGAAATTAAAAGACGCTTACTCCTTGGAAGGAAAGTTATGACCAACCTAGATCGCATATTAAAAAGCAACATTAAAGAGACATTACTTTGCCAACAAAGGTCCATCTAGTTAAGGCTATGGTTTTCCCCGTAGTCATGTGTGGATGTGAGAGTTGGACAGTGAAGAAAGCTGAGCACTGAAGAATTGATGCTTTTGAACTGTGGTGTTGGAGAAGACTCTTGAGAGTCCCTTGGACTGCAAGGAGATCCAATCAGTCCATCCTAAAGGAAATCAGTCCTGGGTATTCATTGGAAGGACTGATGTTGAAGCTGAAACTCCAATACTTTGGCCACCTGATGCGAAGAGTTAAATCATTGGAAAAGACCCTGATGCTGGAAGGGTTAGGGGCAGGAGAAGGGGACGACAGAGGATGAGGTGGCTGAATGGCATCACAGACTCGATGGATATGAGTTTGAGTGAACTCCCGGAGTTGGTGATGGACAGGGAGGTCTGGCGTGCTGCAAATCATGGGGTCGCAGACTCAAACACGACTGAGCGGCTGAACTGAACTGATGATATATATGTTCTCAAGAACTTATGTAACAGTTTTGCAAACAAAGAGAAAGGTTATATTGATGAAAAGTAGCTTACATCCTGGTTAATGCCCAGATCACCTGTCAATGACTGTTAACACATTAAAACCTCTATACACATATGGAATAGATTCCCACCCGTTAACATAAAGGCTCATTATTTTCCATGATGTTGGTACCCTTTAGAATGCTTGGATGCATAAACAGCAGAGGTGGCAAAGTGATGGCATCTGAGTCAAATTCAGCCTGCAAATATGTTTTGATTGGCTTTGCCAGTGTAGTTTTTATTGTAAACTATTTCAAACATGAAGATACAAAGAAAAAATAAAGCAAACACACATATACTAATCATATTTTAAGATGATGCCATATTTCCATCAGATAGCTTTATAAAGAAATTAAATTGACTCACTCTACTAAATAATAGCTGTCATTAATACAGTGTTCATCATCCCCATGCACATGTGCACACACACAAGTGTAGGTATGCACACACTCACACACACATATACATAAACATATACTTTGCAGGTATTTAAACTTTATCCAAATGGCAATAAAATGTATGAATCCTTCTAGTAAATTACATGTCTGATACTTATACATGCTGATATATTCTGTTTTGGTTTAAGGGTCAGCAAATTATTATCCCTGGGCCAAAAACAGTCTACCGCCTGTTTTTGTAAATAAAGCTTTATTGGAACATAGCCACTCTCATTAGCTGACATATTGTTTACAGCTGCTTTCTAACTACAGCAGCATAGTAAAGTAGTTGAGACCAAGACCATACAGCCATAAATAATTAACCTATTTACTGTTTGGCTCTTTATAGAGTTTGCCAACTCTTGTAACAGTTCGTTCACTGTAATCACTGTGTAGTATTTCATTGAGTGAATTTATAACATGCTGATTTTTAGTTTTTCCATTTTTTCACAATTTAAAAAAACCTCACATGTGTGAATTTTTCTTTCCCAGCCTCTGTTGTCATGTCTCCCCAGTGCTGACAGTGGATGTCAAATAGACACTGGATATGTCAAATAGACAGCTGAACTTGATACTATCTGTTGCCACTGAGCGACTTGGATTCGCATCCAATCAGAAAGGCTCAGGGGTGCGTGGTAAATTCAGTATACTTGAGTTGAATGATTCGTCGGAGAATAATAGTCTTGATACTAAAAGAGCATATAACTTTTGGAAAACACAATTTGGTCCTGCAGCAGATGCTTTGTGAAAATTCCCAAATTTAGGAATATTATTATGAAGACTAACAAAATCACATTTGACCTTTTGATGAATCAGACTCTGCCAGTCTTAATCACTCTACTAAGTAATTCCTTGGTCTTGCAGCTGCAGCCTTGAAACCCATGCAATTGAAATAACTGATTAAGCCACATGAAAAAAATCACCACACACACCTACCTTTCCAAATCCCTTGAAAACTGTCAAAGTATTATTACATCATTGAGTGGCAGGCTCTAATGAATATAGAAGAAACCAATTTATGAGAACCTATACCAAGTTGTAGCCAATATATATTAAATTAACCTCCAGGCATATCGTTCATGGCAGGTATAAAGCCATTGAACAGAAGGCTCAGAATTTTCCACCAGCATAATTTTTCTGAAATTCTCTCTATGTGAATGCAGCTTGTTCCTCTCAGTTGTGATGGAGGTCAGATTTATCCTTGCGATGCATGGATAGTTCAAAGTATGCAAATTAATAAATATGATACACCATGTTAAGAAAAACAAAAGACAAATATCATATGATCATTTCAACACCTGCATAAAAAAGCATTGAACAAAACTCAAGACAATTCCATGATTTAAAGCTCTCAACAAACTAGGTATAGAAAGAAATTAACTATACATAATAAAGGCCATATAGGAAAGTCCCACAGCAAACATCCTCAATGCGGAAAACCTGAAAGCTTTTTATCTAAGATCTGGAAAAAGATAAAGATGCCAACTCTTACCATTTCTATTCAAAATAGTACTGAAAGTCTTAAGTGAGCAATTAGGCAAGAAAAAAATTCATAGCATCCAAAACAGAAAGGAAGTATGAGAATTATCTCTGCAGATGACACAATCTTATGTGCAGATAATCAAGTTTTAGAACTAAAAACTAATTCAGTGAAGTTGCAGGATAGAAAATCAACATATAAATCAACATTATCAACTGAATTTCTCTAGACTAACAAGGAACTACCTGTAAAGGAATTTAAGAAAACAATCTCCTTTAACTGTCACAGTTAACAAGTGACAGGATACAATGCAGAGAACATCCTAAAGATGCTGCCAGAAAACTACTAGGACACATCAATGCATTCAGTAATGTTATGGGATATAAAATTAATTACAGAAGTCTGTTGCATTCCTATACATTAACAATGAAAGGTCAGAAAAAGAAACTAAGGAAACCATCCCATTTACCATCACATCAAAGAGAATAAAATGCTTAGAAATAAACATACCTAAGGAGGCACGAGACCTATATTTGGAAAACTATATGACACTGATGAAAGAAATTGAATACAATGCAAACAGAAAGATATACCATGTTCTTGGATTGGAAGAATCAATATTGTTAAAATGACTATACTGCCCAAGGAAATCTACAGATTCAATGCAATTCCTATCAGAACAAATGGCATTTTTACAGAGATAGAACAAATAATTTAAATTTGTATGGAAACACAAAAGACCCTGAACAGCCAAACAATTCTTAAGAAAGAAGAACAGAGCTGGAGGAATCATGATCCTTGATTTCAGACTATACTACAAAGCTACAGTAATCAAGAGTATGGTGCTGAAGATGAAGGAGGCAAGAATATAAAATGGAGAAAAGACAGTCTCTTCAATAAGTGGCACTGGGAAAATTGGACAGTTACATGTAAAATAATGAAATTAGAACATTCCCTCACACCATACACAAAAATAAACTGAAAACATATTAGAGACCTAAATGTAAGGCTGGACATTATAAAACTCTTAGAGGGAAACATAGGCAGAACACTCCTTGACATAAAATACAGCAAGATCTTTTTTGACCCACCTCCTAGAGTAATGAAAATAAAAACAAAAATAAACAATTGGGACCTAATTAAACTTAAAAGCTTTTTGCACAGGAAAGGAAATCATAAATAAAACAAAAACACAAGCCTCAGAATGGGAGAAAATATTTGAAAATTATATGACTGATGAAGGATTAATATTCAAACTATATAAACAGCTCATGGAATTCAACATCAGAAAAAATCCCACACAATTGAAGTTAAAAATGGACAGAAGAATTAAACAGATATTTTTCCAAATGGGAAATGCAAATGACCAACATACACTTGAAAAGATGTTGAACATCACTGATTGTCAGGGAAATGCAAATCAAAACCACAATGAGATATCATCTCACACCTGTCAGAAGGGCTATCATCAGAAAGAGCACAAATAACATATATCGGTAAGCAGGTGGTGAACAGGGAATCACTCCTTATACACTGTTGATAGAAATGTAAATTGGTATGCAACCTCCGTGGAAAACAGTATGGAGGTTTCTCAAAAACATAAAAATAGAACTACCATATGACCCAGCAATTCGACTTCTGGGTATAAATTTAAAAAAATAAAAAACAGCAATTTGAAATGATACATGCACCCTAATGTTCATAGCAGCATTATCTGCAATTTCCAGAATATGGAAGCAACCTAAGTGCTCACAAACAGATGAATGGATAAAGAAGATGTGGCATGTAGATATAGATGGTGATAGAGATAAAATGGAATGCTATTCAACCATAAAAAGAACAAAATTTTGCCATTTGCAGTAACATGGATGGAATTGGAGGACATTGTGCTAAGTGAGGGCTTCCCAAGTGGCACAGTGGTAAAGAATCCTCCTGTCAATGAAGGAGATGCAAGAGACGCCAGGTTTCTTCTATTTGTAGGGAAGATTCCCTGGAGGAAGATATAGCAACCCACTCCAGTATTTTTTCAGGGAGAATTCAATGGACAGAGTAGCTCGGCAGGCTATTGTCCATGGGGTCACAAAGAGTCAGACATGACTGAGCAACTGAGCATGCATGCTAAGTGAAGTAAGTTAGACAGAGAAGACAAATACTGTATGATACTATGTATATGTGGAATCAACAAAATAAAAAAAAAAACCTACTGAATATAACAAAAAGAAAGCAGACACAGATATAGAGAACAAACTAGTGGTTATCAATGGGGAGAGGGAAGTGGGAGAGGCAATAAAATGGTTGGGGAGTAAAAGGTACAAACTATCATGTATAAAGTAAGTTACAAGGATATACCATGCAACATGGGGAATATAGCCAATATGCTATAACTATAAATGTAGTATAACCTTTAAAAATTGTGAGTCACTATATTGTGCACCTGTAACTTGCATAATATTATATACCCACTATACTTCAAAAACTAAAGAAAACAATCTCCTTTACTAGACCATCAAAAAGAATAAAATATTTAAACACAGAAAATTACAAAATATTAATGAAAAATTAAAGCCACAAATATGTGGAAAGGCAGTTTGTTTTCATTTATTTGAAGACTTAATATTGTTAAAATATTCATACTACCCAATGTAATCTACAGATTCAATGTCATCATCAAACTCTCAGTGGTAGTATCTAAACAAATATTTTAAAAAAATCATAAAGTTAATATGGGACCATAAAATACACCAAATAACCAAAATAGTCTTGAGAAAAACAAAACTGGAGGCATCAAACTTCCTGATATCAAAATACATTACAAATCTACAGTAATTAAAACAGTATGGTATTGGCATAAAGTTATACATATAGATTAACAGAAAAGGACAGAGAGCTCAGAAATAAACCCACATGTATAGGGTCAACTGATCTGCAACAAATGAGTCAAGAATACCCAATAGGCAAGGAGTAGTCTGTTAAACAAATGGGGCTGGGAATACTGGATAAATAAGTACTAGAAATATAATGTCAGTTCAATTCAGTTCAGTCATTCAGTTATGTCCGACTCTTTGCGACCCCATGAATTGCAGAATGCCAGGCCTCCCTGTCCATCACCAACTCCCGGAGTTTACCCAAACTCATGTCCATCAACATGATAAATGTAATTAATGCTGCTGTATATTACAGATAAAAGTTTTTAAGAGTGAATCTTTAAAATTCTCATCACAAGTAAAATATTTTTTCTATTTCTTAAATTTTGTATCTGTGTAAGATGACAGAGGGGTTTTCTTTAAGGTAAACAAACACTGATGATAATACTATTATATTCTGGGCATTGTGTTAAATGCTTCGCATGGGTGTATTCCTCAATATAACTATATGACATGAGCACTATTACTTTTCTCCTTTTACCTGTGAAGGAATAGATGCTCAGAATTATTAGTTAACTCAACTAGCAGCATGACTAGCAATAGGTAGGGTCAGAATTTAAAGGTACACAGTCTGATTCCAAAGCCTGTACTATTTTCTTTCACCTATTAAAAACATAACCAATGATGAGTGAAAATTTAGCAGCAAAAATACTGTACACTCACACACACACACACACACACACAAAATAAACATTTTGTCCATAGAGCAAGATGAATTACATACTGACAAAGTTAATTAGTGGGGAAATCAGAGCAGGGAAGTGGGCAGGACCAAAAGCATAACTAGACATAAAAATGGCAAAAGTACAGTTTTTATTAAAACAGCAAGACAAAGTAAAAACAAACAAACAAACAAAACTCAAGAGCTTCAAGCATGGAAGCAAAAGTCTACCCTCCCCAGAAAAGTCAAATATAATAAATAATACAAGAAAAATTAGAAGAAATTTAAAACTTTTCTCAAGTTGTATATTAGAAAATTCAAAGACAAAGATCATTACATAAGTCAGGGTTCTCAAACTTTAGTATATATAATATTTATGCAGATTTCTAGGCTGCACCTTTGGAGACTTTGAATCTTGGGTTCTTGGAAGTTTAACAAACATTCTAGATGATTCAGAAACAGGTGGCCTACCACCACATGTAGATATACACTTGCCTATGTAGGCTATCTTGTAAATATCTCAGTAGATAACCCAACCAACCATCTGAGATGCATATAATGAAATAGGAAGACTGGGCTTCCCTGGTAGCTCAGCTGGTAAAGAATCTACCCGCAGTGAAGGAGACCACAGTTCAATTCCTGGGTTGGGAAGATCTCCTGGAGGAGAGAAAGGCTACCCACTTCAATGTTCTTCCCTAGAGAATTCCATGGCCTGGCAGGCTACAGTCTATGGGGTTGCAAAGAGTCAGACATGACTGAGCAACTAAGCACACAGGATAATATAGAGAAAGTGCTTTTACAATTACTTTGAAACCTATGGGATAATGTAGAGAAAGTGCTTTTACAATTACTTTGAAACCTATTGCAGAGGATATACTATAAAAAATATCAATTTTAGTTTTGAAAGGAAAATCAAAGAAAAAGAAATTTCAACTGAGAAGATAAATCCATCTAAGTATCCCACAGCAACTGTCATGGTCTGCCTAAAGTAGTAGTGACCTGTCATATTGAGAAAATGTGTCAACATCACTCAGGCCTGAATTAGTTCAAAATATAGCCAAGGAGGCCAAGGTATTAGTATATAACAAGGATAAATATATGCACCCCTCTTACTTCATCACAAATTTCTTTTCTTAAAAAAAGTAAAATAAGGAATAAACATTCTTGCCTAAGAGAGTATTTCTCAAATAAGTTTTGCTTATCTGGGTTAAAACTGAATTGTTTAAAATGCAGACTCCCATCTTAGGTCTACTGAATCAGAATTATCTATGGGAAGAGGCCAAGAAAAAAGCATATGGAAGTACACTTATGCACACACATAAATAAATATTTGACTATACAACTTTCAGTGACCTTTAGATATAGAATTAACAAAATTGTACAAACATCACAATTTATTAAAGAGTTTTACCATTTGTAGAAGAAAGCCCATACTTTTAGCACTCATTACCCATTTTTCTTCTTTCCTCTTCCCCCACCACCGTATGGAAAAACTAATCTACTTTCATTCTCTATGAATTAGTCTATTACAGAAATTTTATATAAAAGTAATCTTAGAATATGGCAGAGGAATAGGACAGGGAGACAATTTTATCCCCCACAAATTCATCAAAAAAAAAATCTGAACCCCGAGCAAATTCCACAAAACAACTTCTGAATGCTAGAGGACATCAGGCACCCAGAAAGGCAGCACATTGTCTTTGAAAGGAGGTAGGACAAAAGATAAAAGATAAAAAGAGAGACAAAAGAGTTAGGGACAGAGATCCATCCCGGGAAAGGAGTCTTAATAGAGGAGAAGTTTCCAAACACCAGGAAACCCTCTCACCAGCGTGTCTGGGGGAATTTTTCGAATCTCGGAGGGCAACATTATGGGGAGGAACAATAAATAAATAAAACATACAGATTACGTGCCTAAAGGCAACTCCCAGCAGAGAAGTACCCCAGACGCTCCCATCTGCCACCAGCAAACTGGAGCTGAACAGGGAGGCACCGGCTACATTGCTTTGGGTAAGAACCAGACTGAATGCCCTGAGGGCAATCTGAGGGAGCTAACCTGAGATAGCAACCTAAACTGTGGGATAGCCAGAGAGAGAGAGAGGAAAAAAAGGGAAAAAGAGAGAAAGAGACAGAACTATGCTGCAAAAAACCCTAACCTAAGGCACTGCCGGCCCAATCACAGAACAAAAGACTGAGCAAATACTAGAGAAGAGCTAGCCAGCTGTGGTCTGGCCCATCCCCTGCTGGACACAGGGGGCAGGCGGGTGCAAGCCAGAGCTGGAAAGGGGCAAACTCAGCCCCAGAGAGGGCATCCCATACCGAACTGTGAACGGGCTTCCAGTTTCTAACCAAAGACTTCCTGAGATTCTGGATGGTTGACATCTTCCCGGAGGGTCGCAGTCAGAGATCAGCTCCCCAGAAGAGACAGGGCACACCTGAGATGGGCGTGCCCTGGAAACCAAGCAGCTGGGACCGGGGAGGTGATAAGATGCACCACACCTGGGGAGAATGTACTCACCAGGCACCTGGTCACCTGAGCTGCTCGGACCAGGGAAGGGCACAAAACACAGGCCTAACTGAGTCTGCACCTTTATGAAGTACCTGAGAACCTGAACCTGAGTGGCTTAGACCTGGGAAGTGCACACAACCCAGGGCCCGCTCCCTGAAGAACAACCTGAAGCCTGAGCAGTGTAGACTGGGAAAGCACACATGCTGTGAGCAGGGGCAAACCCAGTGTGGCTGAGACACTGGAAGCACTCCCCACACACACCAGTGATGTTTGCAGTGTTCCGCCCTCCCCACAGAACGACTGAACAAGTGAGCCTAAATAAGTGACCACCTTCACCCCCTTGTGACAGGGTGGAAATTACACACTGAAGAGACTAGCAAACAGAAGAAGCTAAAATAAACAGAGGGAACTGCTTTGGAAGTGACAGGTGCAACAGATTAAAACCCTGTAGTTACCACAAACTACATGGGAAGGGGCCTATAGATCTTGAGAAGTATAAGCTGGATCAAGGAATTACGTGAAACTGAACTGACCCCACACTGCTGCCAACAGCTCCAGAGAAATTCCTAGATACATTTTTACTATTATCATTTTTAAAATTTTTATTTTTTTATTTTAAGTCCTCTATAACTCCTTTAATTTTCATTTTTATAACATACTATTACGTTGCAAAAAAAAGACCCTATTTTTAAAGCAAAATTTATATATATATTTTATTATTTTTGTGACTTTGTTTTTTTAATATTGTATTTTTGAGAGTCTACCCTCTACTCTAGATGTTTAATCTTTGCTTTTTGGTATTTGCTATCAATTTTGTACCTTTAAGAACCCAATCTCAAGTACCCATTTTTACTTTGGAGTGTGATTACTGGATTGATTGCTCTCTCCCCTTTTTGACACTCTTTTTCCTCCACCAGGTCGCCTCTATCTCCTCCCTCCCCCTTCTCTTCTCTACCCAACTCTGTGAAACTCTTTGTGTGTTCCAGGATGTGGAGAACACTTAGGGAACTGATTACTGACTGGATCTGTCTTTCTCCTTTTGGGTCCCCCTTTTCTCCTCCTGGTCACCTCTGTCTCCTTCCTCCCTCTTCTCTTCTCTGTGTAACTCCGTGAACCTCTCTGAGGGGTCCAGACTATGAAGAGCACATAGGGAATTGATTACTGGCTAGCTTGCCCTCTCCACTTTTGATTTCCACTCTTCAACTCCAGGTCACCTCTATCTTCCTCCTCCCTCCTCTCTTCTCCATGTAACTCTGTGTGTCTCTCCGAGTGTTCCTCACTGTGGAGAAGCTTTTCAACATTAACCTAGATGTTTCATCCTTGGTGCTGTATAGATGGAGAAGTCTGGAGGCTACTGTAGGAATTCTCCAGCAATGCAGGAACATAGCCCTGAGCTTCAATATACAGGCTTCCCAAAGTCACACAAAACCATAGACATGTCAAAACTCACTTCTGGACACTTCACTGCACTCCAGAGAGAAAAAACCCAGCTCCACACACCAGAACATCAACACAAGCTTCTCTAACCAGGAAACCATGACAAGCCACCTGTCCAACCCCACCCACAGGGAGGAATCTCCACAATAAAGAGCAATCACAAGCTGCCAGAACATACAGGTCACCCCAAACACAGCAATCTAACCAAGATGAAAAGGCACAGAAATACTCAGCAGGTAAAGGAAAATGATAAATGCCCACCAAACCAAACCAAAGAGGAGGATATAGGCAGTTTACCTGAAAAAGAATTCAGGATAATGATAGTAAAAATGATCCAAAATCTTGGAAACAAAATGGAGTTACACATAAATGGTCTGGAGGCAAGGATTGAGAAGATGCAAGAAATGTTTAACAAGGACCTAGAATAAATAAAAAAGAGTCAATCAATGATGAATAATGCAATAAATGAGATCAAAAGCACTCTGGAGGGAACCAAGAGGAGAATAACTGAGGTAGAAGACAAGATAAGTCCCAAACAGGATAAACCCAAAGCAAAACACCCCAAGACACATATTAATCAAATAAACAAAGATCAAACACAAAGAACAAATATTAAAAGCAGCAAAGGAAAAACAAATAACACACAAGGGAATTCCCATAAGGATAACAGTTGATCTTTCAATGGAAACTCTTCAGGCCAGAAGGGAATGGCAGACATACTGAACATGATGATGAAAGAGAAAAACCTACGACCCAGATTACTGTACCCACCAAGGATCTCATTCAAATATGAAGGAGAAGTCAAAAGCTTTACAGACAAGCAAAAGCTCAGAGAATTCAGCACCACCAAACCAGCTCTTCAACAAATGCTAAAGGATCTTCTCTAGACAGGAAACACAGAAAGGGTGTATAAACTTGAATAGAAAACAACAAATAAATGGCAATGGGATCATTCTTAGCAATAATTACCTTAAATGTAGATGGGTTGAATGCCCCAACCAAAAGACAAAGACTGGCTGAATGGATACAAAAACAAGACCCCTATATATGCTGTCTACAAGAGACCCACCTCAAAACAAGGGACACATACAGACTGAAAGTGAAGGGCTGGAAAAAACATTCCATGCAAATAGAGACCAAAAGAAAGCAGGGGTAGTAATACTCATGTCAGATAAAATAGACTTTAAAATAAAGGCTGTGAAAAGAGACAAAGAAGGACACTACATAATGATCAAAGGATCAATCCAAGAAGATATAACAATTATAAATATAAATGCACTGAACATAGAAACACCGCAATATGTAAGGCAAATGCTAACAAGTATTTAAGGGGAAATTAACAATAACACAATAATAGTGGGAGACTTTAATACCCCACTCACACCTATGGATAGATCAACTAAACAGAAAATTAACAAGGAAACACAAACTTTAAATGACACAATGGACCAGCTAGACCTAAGTTGGTCATAACTTTCCTTCCAAGGAGTAAGCGTCTTTAAATTTCATGGCTGCAATCACCATCTTCAATGATTTTGGAGTCCAAAAACATAGTCTGACACTGTTTCCACTGTTTCCCCATCTATTTCCCATGAAGTGATGGGACCAGACGCCATGATATTACTTTTCTGAATGTTAATCTTTAAGCCAACTTTTTCACTC
Organism: Okapia johnstoni; assembly: GCA_024291935.2. Classification (NCBI taxonomy): domain Eukaryota; kingdom Metazoa; phylum Chordata; class Mammalia; order Artiodactyla; family Giraffidae; genus Okapia; species Okapia johnstoni. The sequence continues at coordinate 48,911,022 of CM044305.1, read as the reverse complement.
TCCTGTTTCAATTTCATTAAGAGGCTTTTTAGTTCCTCTTCATTTTCTGCCATAAGGGTGGTGTCATCTGCATATCTGAGGTTATTGATATTTCTCCTGGCAATCTTGATTCAGGCTTGTGCTTCTTCCAGCCCAGCGTTTCTCATGATGTACTCTACATATAAGTTAAATAAGCAAGGTGACAATATACATCCTTTTCCTATTGAAATCAGTCTGTTGTTGTATGCCCTGTTCTAACTGTAGCTTCCTGACTTGCATACAGGTTTCTCAAGAGACAGGTCAGGTGGTCTGGTATTCCCATCTCTTTCAGAACTTTCCACAATTTATTGTGATCAACACAGTCAAAGGCTTTGGCATAGTCAATAAAGCAGAAATAGATGTTTTTCTGGAACTCTCTTGCTTTTTCGATGATCCAGCGAATGTTGCCAATTTGATTTCTGGTTCCTCTGCCTTTTCTAAAACCAGCTTGAACATCTGGAAGTTCACGGTTCACGTATTGCTGAAGCCTGGCTTGGAGAATTTTAGCATTACTTTACTAGCGTGTGAGATGAGTGCAATTGTGTGGTAGTTTGTGCATTCTTTGGAATTGCCTTTCTTTGGGATTGGGATGAAAACTGACCTTTTCCAGTCCTGTGGGCACTGCTGAATTTTCCAGATTTGCTGGCATATCGAGTGCAGCACTTTCACAGCATCATCTTTCAGGATTTGAAATAACTCAACTGGAATTCCATCACCTCCACTTTGTTCATAGTGATGCTTCCTAAGGCCCACTTGACTTCACATTCCAGGATGTCTGGCTCTAGGTGAGTGATCACACCATCATGATTTTCTCGTCTTTAAGATCTTTTTTGTACAGTTCTTCTGTGTATTCTTGCCACCTCTTCTTAGTATCTTCTGCTTCTGTTAGGTTCATACCAAAACCAGACAAAGATGCCACAAAAAAGAAAACTACAAGCCAATATCCCTGTTGAACATAGACGTAAAAATCCTTAACAAAATTCTAGCAAACAGAATCCAACAACACATTAAAAAGATCATACATCATGACCAAGTGGGCCTTATCCCAGTGATGCAAGGAACGGTCTTTTGGACTCTGTGGGAGAAGGCGAGGGTGGGATCATTTGAGAGAATAGCATTGAAACATGTATATTATCATATGTGAAACAGATCACCAGGCCAGTTTTGACGCATGAGACAGGGTGCTAAGGGCTGATGCACTGGGATGACCCCGAGGGATGGGATGGGGAGGGAGGTGGGAGGGGGGTTCAGGATGGGGAACACATGTAAACCCATGGCTGATTCACGGCAAAACCACTACAATATTGTAAAGTAACTACCTAAAATTAAAATAAACTAATCTTTAAAAAAAAGAAGGTATGGTATACACAATTAAATACTACTCAGTCATATTAAAAGAATAAAGCCTCGCCATTTGTGACAACATGGATAAACCCTGAGTGTATTATACTATGTGAAATAATTCAGATGGAGAAAGACAAATAACATATAATTTCACTAACATGTAGAACCAAAAATAAAAATCATCCAAAAAATAAAGGCACTCATAGGTGCAAAGAACAACATAGTGGTTAACAGAGGAGAAGGGGGGTGGGGTAGGCTAAATGGTTAAAAATTTTAAGTGTACAATAGTAACTAGATGTTTGGAAGAGATTAATCTGTCGTTTATACAGATGGTGAACTATAATGCTGAAAGTAACAAATTTTTTAAAAATATAAAATATGTTTCCTCTTTCATTTACTTTAGTATCGCCTCATATATTTTTCAAATAAAATGTCATTTAGTCCTCAAAACAGCCTTTGAGGAAGGCACTACTTTTATTCCCATTTTATGGACGGAGATCAGGATCAAAGATGTTAGATAATGTGTCCAAGTTCAAACAATGAGATAATCCAGCCAAAAGCACTCACAGTATAATAGAATTGAGAAATACTATGCTCAATGTCTGATGGACATTAAAGACTGATGTTAACTTTAATTAAAAGAGAATTATAGACACAAATTTTACCTTATCAGTAATTGCATTAAATGTAAATAAACATAAAAGAGAAAAACTGTCAGAATGAAGTACAAAAATTATCATTCAATGATACAGTTCTTCAGGAAATTCACTTCAGATGCAAGTATATTGGGATTATGTACTATAGCCCTAAGTAATTTTTGGGTCAAAAGATAATTAAAAGAAAATAGTAAGTATGTTTATCTGAAGTAAAAAAAAAAATATAACATATCTGTATTTATTGAATGATGTTAAACTGGTGCTGAGAGGGATATTTATAACCTTGAAAGTTGATAGTAGAAAATGATAACCATTTCTAATTATTAATTTAAGCATTTATTTTAGACATCTACAAAAAAAGAATACAAAATCAAACTGAACCAATCCAAGTCAAGAAAACAATAAAAATTAGAACATAAATTAAAGAAACAGAAAAAGCAGAAAGGTCTTAGAGAAAATTCATGAAACTGAAAGCTTATCCTTGAAAAGGTCAACAAATCTTTAAGTAGATTAGATAAGGAACAGAGAGAAGATACATATCACAAAAATAAGAAATGAAAGAGTAGAAGACACCACTGAGCCACAAGAAGTTAAAAATATTATAAATTTAATTAGTAATTCAGAATTTTGCCTCAAAGAAAAAGCCCAGGTGCAGATGGTCTCACTGGTGAATTTTGTCAAACATATGAAGAATTCATGCCAATACTACAAAAGTTCTTCCAGAAAACAGAGTATAGATCACTTCCATACTCTTTCTATAAGAACAGTATCATAACAAAACCAAAAAACAGATATTAGCATAAAGAAAAAAAAAAATATTTTATAAACATGGATGCAAATATCTTCAGGAAAATATTAGGAAAAGAAATCTAAAACATTTTTAAAAGATTATACATTGTAACCAAGTGGGATTTATCCCAGCAATGCAAGATTTGTTGAACATTTGAAAATTGATTAACGAATCACATTCATAAGATAAAAAATACATGATCATCAGTATTTGAAACAATTCAACATCCATTCATAATAAAAGTTATTAATAAATTTAGAAGGAAACTGTTCAAAACTGATAAAAGAGGAATGACTAAAGACTAAATGTTTCCTCAAACTGGAAACAAGTTGGGGATATCTACTCTTGCCTCTTCCATTTACCATAACATAGGAGGGGCTAGCCAGTGAAATTCAGCATGAAATAAAAATAAAATTTATCTAGATTAGAAAGGAAGGAGTAAAATTATTTTTTCACAAATTTCACAATTGTATATACACACAGGAATATCCCAAGGAATCTATCCATATAAAAGCTATCAGAGCTAATATATAAGTTCAATATAAAGTCACAGGAAACAAGACCAATCTCCAAAAACCAGCTGTATTTCTACATATGAATAATGGACAACATGAAGATAAAATGAATAATGCAACTGTATTTACACTAGCATCAAAAAGAGAGAAATATTTAGAAACTAATTTAACAAAAGGAGCGCAAGACTAAAAGACTGAAAATTATACAACTTTGTTACAAGAACTTAACAAGATCTAAATAAACAGAGATTAGACTGAAAAAATGTTATGGACTGAAGGTTTGTGTTCCCCCCAAAATTTTTATGTTCAACTCCTAACCCTCAGCGTGACAGTATTAGAAGGTGGGGCCTTCGGAATGCATTTAAGTCATGAGGGTGGAGCTTTCATGAATGGGATTAGTGTCCTTATTAAAGAGATTCCAAAAACTCTTTCTTTTCACCACAGTCAGATAGGTATCTATGAATCAGGAAGTGGGTCCTCACCAGACATCCCATCTACAAGCACCTTGATCTTCGACTTTCCAGCCTCTAGAAATGTGAGAAATTAAGTGCTTGTTGTTTAAAACACCCAGAATATAATGTTTTTATTATAGGACCCCAAACTAATTATGACAGAAATTGGTAATAAGAGTTGGATACTATTGTAACAAGCATATAAAAGTATGGAAGTGGCTTAGGAACTGGGTCATGCACAGAGGTTGGAAGAGTTCCTCAAAAAGTTAAATAGAAATTTACTAATTCATTACATGATATAGCAATTCTCCTAGGTACCAAATTCTGCTTCATTAACTATACTAAAGACTTCGACTGAGTGGATCACAACAAACTGTGGAAAATTCTTAAAGAGATGAGAATACCAGACCACTTTACCTGCCTCCTGAAAAACCAGTATTCAGGTCAAGAAGTAACAGCTAGAAGCAGATATGGAACCGTGAATTGGTTCAAAGTTGGGAAAGGAGTATATCAAGGCTATATATTGTCACCCTGCTTGTTTAACATATATGCAGAGTACATCATGCAAAATGTCGGGCTAGATGAAGCACAAGCTGGGGTCAAGATTTCTGGAAGAAATATCAATAACTTCAGGTTTGCAGATGGCATCACCGTTATGGCAGTAAGCGAAGAGGAACTAAAGAGCCTCTTGATGAAGGTAAAAGAAGAGAGTGAAAAAGCTGGCTTAAAACTCAACATTCAAAAAACAAAGATCATGGCATCTGGTCCTATCACTTCATGGCAAATAGATGGGGAAAAAAATGGAAACAGTGAGAAACTTTAGTTTCTTGTCCTCCAAAATCACTGCAGACAGTGACTGCAGCTAGGAATTTAAAAGATGCTTCCTCCTTGGAAGAAAAGCTATGACCAACCTAGACAGCATATTAAAAAGCAGAGGCATTACTTTGTTGACAAAGGTCCATAGAGTCAAACCTATGGTTTTTCCAGTAATCACGTAGGGATGTGAGAAGTGGACCATAAAGAAGGCTGAGCACTAATGAATTTATGCTTTTGAACTGTGGTGTTGGAGAAGACTCTTGAGAGTGCCTTGGACTGCAAGGGGATCCAACCAGTACATCCTAAAGAAAATCAGTCCTGAGTATTCATTGGAAGGACTGATGCTGAAGCTGAAACTCCATTACTCTGGCCATCTGATGCGAAGAACTGACTCATTGACAAAGACCCTGATGCCGGGAAACATTGACGGCAGGAGGAGAAGGGGAAGACAGAGGATGAGATGGTTGGATGGCATCACTGACTTGAACATTAGTTTGGGCAAGCTCTTAGAGTTGGTGATAGACAGGGAAGCCTGGCGTGCTGCAGTCCATGGGGTCGCAAAGAGTCAGACATGACTGAGCAACTGAACTGAACTGACCTGACAAAAAAAAAAAACAAACTGGAAATAAAAATGCAAAAGCATGCTTCTGAATAATCAACAGGACATTGAAGAAATCAAAGAAGAAATCCATAAATAGCTAGAAACAACTGAAAATGAAAACACGACACCTCAAAACCTATGGGAAACAGCAAAACCAGTGCTAAGAGGGAAGTTAATAGCAACACAAGCCTACCTCAAGAAACAAGACAAACAACAAATAAACAATCTAACCTTACACATAAGGCAACTAGAAAAAGAAAAAAAAAACCCAAAGATGAATAGAAGGAAAGACATCATAAACATCAGAGCAGAAATAAATGAAAAATGAAATGAAGGAGAAAATACCACAAAACCTGACACTTAAACAAAACGGACAAATCATTAGCCAGACTCATAAAAAGGGGTGGGGAGAAGGCTCAAAGCAATAAAATTAGAAATGAAAGAGGGGAAGTTACAACAGAAAATGCAGAAATAGAGAGTCATAAGAGACTACTATGAGCAACAATATTCAAAAAAAAAAAAAAGGACACACTGGAAGAACGAGACAAATTCTTGGAAAAATATAACCTACCAAAACTGAACCAGAAAGAAAACAAAAAATATGAACAGACCAATTACAAGAATTAAAATCAAAATTGTAACGAAAAAAAAATATCTTCCAACAAACAAATACCCAGTACCAGATGGCTTCACATGCAAATTCTACCAAAAATTTAGAGAAGAGTTAACACCTATTCTGCTTAAACTCGTCCAGATAATTGCAGAGGAAGGAAAACTCCCAAACTCAATCTATAAGGCCACCGTCACCCAGATACCAAAACCAGACAAATATATCATAGAAAAAGAAAATTACAGGCTAATATCACTGACGAAAATAGATGCAAAAATCCTCAACAAAATTCTAGCAAACAGAATCCAACAATACATTAAAAGGATCATACATCATGATCAAGTGGGTCTGATCTCAGGGATGGAAGGATTCTTCAATATATGCAAAACAATCAATGTGATACACAGTATTAATAAACTGAAAGATAAAAACCATATGATTATCTCAGTAGATGTAGAGAAAGCTTTCAACAAAATTCACTACCCACTTATGATATAAACTCTCCAGAAAGTAGGCAAAGAAGGAGCATACCTCAATATAATAAAGGCCATACCTAAAGAAACAAAGGACCTATATATAGAAAACTATAAAACACTGATGAAAGAAATCAAAGATGACACAAATAAATGGAGAAAATATACCATGTTCATGGATTGGAAGAATCAATATAGTGAAAATGAGTATACTACCCAAAGCAATCTATAGATTCAATGCAATCCCTATCAACCTACCAACAGTATTTTTCAGAGAACTAGAACAAATAATTTCACAATTAGTATGGAAATATAAAAAACCTCGAATAGCCAAAGCAATCTTGAGAAAGAAGAATAGAACTGGAGGAATCAACCTGCCTGAATTAAGATTATACTACAAAGCTACAGTCATTAAGACAGGATGTTACTAGCAAAAAGACAGAAATATAGATCAACGGGAAAAAAAAAAAGAAAGCCCAAAGATAAATCCATGCACCTATGGACACCTTACCTTCGACAAAGGAGGCAAGAATATACAATGGAGAAAAGATAATCTCTTTAACAAGTGGTGCTGGGAAAACTGGTCAACAACTTGTAAAAGAATGAAACTAGAACACTTTCTAACACCATACACAAAAATAAACTCAAAATGGATTAAAAGTAATACATTTAGATGTAAGACCAGAAACTATAAAACTCCTAGAGGAAAACATAGGCAAAACAGTCTCTGACATAAATCACAGCAGGATCCTCTATGACCCACCTCCCAGAGTAATGGAAATAAAAGCAAAAATAAACAAATGTGACCTAACTAAACTTAAAAGCTTTTGCACAAGGAAGGAAACTATAAGCAAGGTGAAAAGACAGCCTTTAGAATGGGAGAAAATAATAAGAAACGAAGCAACTGACAAAGAATCTCAAAAATATACAAGGAGCACATGCAGCTCAATATCAGAAAAATGAATGACCCAATAAAAAAATGAGCCAAAGTACTAAACAGACATTTCTCCAAAGAAGACATACTGATGGCTAACAAACACATGAAAAGATGCTCAACATCACTCATTATCAGAGAAATATAGTATATTAACGCATATATATGGAATTTAGAAAGATGGTAATGATGACCCTATATGCAAGACAGAAAAAGAGACAGATGTAAAGAACAGAATTTTGGACTCTGTGGGAGAAGGCGAGGGTGGGATGATTTGAGAGAATAGCATTGAAACATGTATACACCACATGAGAAATAGATCGCCAGTCCAGGTTCAAAGCATGAGACAAGGTGCTCAGAGCTGGTGCACTGGGATGACCCTGAGGGATAGGATGGGGAGGGAGGTAGGAGGGGGGTTCAGGACAGGGAACACATGTACACCCATGGTTGATTAATGTCAATGTATGGCAAAGATCACTACACTATTGTGAAGTAATTAGCCTCCAATTAAAATCAATAAATTAATTTTTTAAAAGTATTACACAAACTAAGGATAAAAATATTTAGCTAAAAGAAATATAAGTGTTCTCCTTAAAAAATATATAGTAAAGGCCATATACAACAAACCCACGACAAACATTACTCTCAATGACAAAAAACTGAAAGCATTTCCTCTAAGATCAGGAACAAGACAAAGGTACCCACTCTGGCTGCTATTATTCAGTGTAGTTTTAGAAGTCCTTGACACAGCAATCATAAAATAAAAAGAAATAAACGGAATCCAGACTGGAAAAGAACAAGTAAAACTCTCACTGTCTGCAGATGATATGATACTATACATAGAAAACCCTAAAGATTTCACCAGAAAATTACTAGAGCTAATCAATGGATATATTAAAGTCGAAGGATATAAAATTAATACACAAAACCCCTTGCATTCCCATACACTAACAATGAAAAATCAGAAGGAGAAATTAAGGAAATAGTTCCATTCACCACTGTAACAAAAAGAATAAAATACCTATGAATAAACCTACTTAAAGAGACAAAGGACCTGTATGCAGAAAACTATAAGACACTGATGTAAGAAATCTAAGATGACACAAACAGATGGAAAGATATAACATGTTCTTCGATTGGAAGAATCAATATGTGAAAATGACTATACTACCCAAAGCAATAAACAGATTCAATGCAATCCCTAACAAACTACCAATGGTATTTTTCGTAGAACTAGAACAAAAAATTTGACAATTTATATGCAAAACCAAGAGATCACAAATAGCCAAAGGAAACTTGACAAAGAAAAATAGAGCTGGAGTAATCAACCTTCCTGATTTCAGACTAAACTACAAAGCCACAGCCCTCAAGACATTATGGTACTGACACAAAAACAGAAATATAGACCATTGGGACAAGATAGAAAGCCCAGAGACAAACCCATACACCTATGGGCACCTTACCTTTGACAAAGGAGGCAAGAATACATAATGGAGAAAAGCCTCTTCAATAAGTGACACTGGGAAAACTGGACAGCTACATGTAAAAGAACCAGAATAGAACACTTCCTAACACCATACACAAAAACAAACTCAAAATGGACAAAAGACTTAAATATAAGGCCAGAAACTATAAACCTCTTAAGGGAAAACATAGGTAGTGGACACTTTGACATAAATGAAAGCAAGATCCTCTTAGACTCACCTCCAGGAGTAATGGAAATAAAAACAAAAATAAACAAATCAGACATAATCAAATTTAAAAGCTTTTGCATAGCAAAGGAAACCATAAACAAGATTAAAAGACAACCCTCAGAATGGGAGAAAATAATTGCAAATGAAACAACTGAAAAATGATTAATCTCCAAAGCGAATAAATAGCTCATAGAGCTCAATATCAGAAAAACAAACAGCCCATTCAAAAAATGTGCAGAAGACTTAAAGAGACATTTTTCCAAAGGAGACATTCAGATGGGCAATAAACACATTAAAAGATGTTCAACATCCCTAATTATTAGAGAATACAAATCAAAACTACAATGAGGTATCACCTCACACCAGTTAGAATGGCCATCATCAAAAAATATACAAACAATAAATGCTGGAGAGGATGTAGAGAAAACGGAACCCTCTTGTACTGTTGGTGGGAACATAAATTTGTGTAGCTACTATGGAGTACAATATGGAGATTTCTCAAAAACCTAGGAATAAAACTACCACATGACTCAGCAATCCCATTACTGGGTGTACACCCTGAGAAAAACATAACTGAAAAAGACATACGCCCCAATGTTCATAGCGGTACTATTTACAATATCTAGGACATGGAAACAACCTAGATGTCCACTGAAAGATGAATAAACATGAAGTGCATATACCCAATGAAATATTACTCAGCCATAAAAAAGAACACATCGAGTCAGTTCTAGTCAGTTGGATGAACCTAGATCACTGCAGATGGTGCCTGCAGCAATGAAATTAAAAGACACTTACTCCTTGGAAGGAAAGTTATAACCAACCTAGACAGCACATTTAAAAGCAGAGACATTACTTTGCCAACAAAGGTCTGTCTAGTCAGGGCTATGGTTTTTCCAGTGGTCATGTATGGATGTGAGAGTTGGACTATAAAGAAAGATGAGTGCCAAAGAATTGATGCTTTCGAACTGTGGTGTTGAAGACTCTTGAGAGTCCCTTGGACTGCAAGGAGATCCAACCAGTCCATCCTAAAGGAGATCAGTCCTGGGTGTTCATTGGAAGGACTGATGTTGAAGCTGAAACTCCAATACTTTGGCCACCTGATGCGAAGGGCTGACTCATTTGAAAAGACCCTGATGCTGGGAAAGATTGAAGGCAGGAGGAGAAGGGGACAACAGAGGATGAGATGGTTGGATAGCATCATCCACTTGATGGACATGGGTTTGGGTGGACTCTGGGAGTTTGTGATGGACAGGGAGGCCTGGCGTGCTGCGGTTCATGGGGTCGCAAAGAGTCGGACACAACTGAGCATCTGAACTGAGCACCTGTTTAACAGAGTGAAGTAAGTTAGAAAGAGAAAAACAAATATAGTATATTAACACATATACATGGAATCTAGAAAAACGATATTGATAAACCTATCTTTAGGGAAGGAATGGAGATGCAGATATAAAGAATGGACTTGTAGACACAGAGAGGGAAGGAAAGAGTGGGAAAAATGGAGAATGTAGCATCAACATATATCCACTACCATCTGTATAATAGATAGCTGGTGAAAAGCTGCTATATAACACAGGGAGTCTAGCCAGGTGCACTGTGATAACCTAGAGGAGTGGGATGGGGGAGTGGAGGGAGGTTCAAGGGAGAGGTGATATATGTATAATTATGGCTGATTTGTGTTGTTATATTGCCAAAACCAACATAATATTGTAAAGCAAAATGAATATCCAACAAGGTCCTACTGTATAGCATAGGGAACTTCTGAATATTACCTGGCAGTTTGGATGGCAGGGGATGTTGGGGAGAAAGTATACACGTTCATGTATGACTGAGTCCCTTTGCTGGTCACCTGTCACAACATTATTAATCGGCTATACTCCAATATAAAATATATAAAGTTTAAAGTGTCTATTAAAAATATACATTTAAGATCTGTGTATACTCCTGTCCAATAATTATACCTCAATTTTAAAAACCATAGCTTTGCCTATACAAAAGCTTTGCCTTTGTCTGCAAAATGATGTCTCTGCATTTTAATACTCTGTCTAGGTTTGTCATAGTTTTTCTTCCAAGGAGCAAGCATTTTTGCCATGTGACATTTATTGGGTGGGTTTCTGTTTTAATTTTCATTTCTTGGACTTTGCCCTCTTTTTGTTTGTTTGTTTACATCATCTTTGTGGTGCACCTCACCCCAATAAAACAGATAGTCAAGCAAAAAATTCAATAAAATGAAAAGGGTAGATAAAAGCCAAAAGCTGATCCTCGAAATACTGAAAAAAACATTCTTACTATCAGAAGTGGCTCTTTTTTTTTTCCTATTAAAGACACATTTTCTAACTATGCAGCTATATACCTTTGTTGTAGCTCTGTCATTTAAATTGTTCTTGGACGTTTTTTTACTATCAGAAGTTGCTGACTCTTTTCTTCCTATTAAAGGCACACTTCCCAACTATGCAGTCATATTCTTTTGTTATAGCCCTGTCATTTAAATTATTCTTGGACTTTTCCTCGTGTGTTATGAAGATTACTTTTGGACTAACTCTAAAAATAGAACTTTAATATTTGAGAGGAGAAAAAAATCAAAATCATTCTTTTTAGGAATGATTCATCTAAAACCCAAGAAGCTATAAAAAAATTCAAAATTTCTAATTTTTTCACATAATCATGGATGTTTTATAGCTCCTTGGGTTTTAGGTGAACTGGTTTTTATTTTTTCTCATCCCAAATATTAAAGTTCTATTTTCAGAGTAAGTCCCGAAGTAATTTTCATAACACATAAGGAAAAGCCCAAGAACAATTTAAATGACGGTGATAGATCAGTTGGTAAAGAATCCGCGTACAATGCAGGAGACCTTGGTTTGATTCCTGGGTCAGGAAGATCCACAGGGGAAGGGATAGGCTACCCACTCCAGTATTCCTGGGCTTCCCTTGTGGCTCAGCTGGTAAAGAATCTACCTGCAATGTGGGAGACCTGGGTTTGATCCCTTGGTTGGGAAGATTCCCTGGAGAAGGGAAAGGGTACCCACTCCAGTATTCCGCCCTAGAAAATTCCATGGACTGTATAGACCATGGGGTCACAAAGAGTCAGACACAACTGTATGACTTTTACTTTAACTTTCACACATCGTTATGTGTGAGATTATCTCAACAATCAAAATGGAGATAGAGGTTTTGGAACAAACTTTATACTGTAAACCTAATAATTATGTCATCTAAGTACATTAAAAAAATCAAACTGTCTTCTGAGTCACACACAAAATATTATTTTGGAAGACACAGAGAGTTATTTGAGTACATAATTGGCTGTATGCTTAATGTATTTAGTTGGAAAAAATAAATTATAGCATGATTTAAAAAAGAATGTAACTATTTAAGCCAAAGCAGGTTTTTTCCTATTTAAACACCTAAATAAATATATTTAAAAACTGAATCATTTTCTGTTCAAAATCCAGGATAGTATTAATATTTTAATCCAAATTCTGGCAAAGGAAATGGGTCAACTTAAGTATAGTGACAATGTTGAACTTTACCTGAACCCTATGCTCCAAGGAAACAGGGATGATTAAAAAATCACCCTCATTATTTTTGTGTCCAGAACAACTAACTTCAAAGGACCACGCTGCCCTAGAATATAAAACACATCTCTGCCCTTCCACATGACCTACATAAAACTCATGCTGACTCCCTTGCTTATCTATTATACAATACAATAGGCATTCTTTCTCCTTTGAACGATATAAGTCCATTTCCCATATGGTCACCTTTTTGTTCATTAAGGATCAGCTGAACCTTCTATTGTGATTTAGCAGTAGGACAACTAGTTGAGAAGATTGCTAGGTGGCATACACAGCAGGATCTCCAGACATATATCTCAGACAGCTCTCTGTTTTACACTTGGTAGTGTATACATGTGATGCTATTTTAATCACTCATCCCACCCTTTCCTTCCTCCACTGTGTCCACAAGTCTGTTCTCTATATCTGCATCTCCATTCCTTCCCTGCAAATAGGTTCATTCACACCATTTTTCCAGATTCCATATACATGAGTTAATACACTATATTTGTTTTTCTGATTTACTTCACTCTGTAAAAAAGGTACTGCTGCTGCTTAATCACTTCAGTCGTGTCTGACTGTGTGCAACCCTATGGACTGCAGCCCTCCAGGCTCCTCTGTTCATGGGATTCTCTAGGCAAGAGTACTGGAGTGGGTCAACATGCCCTCCTCCAGGGGATCTTGCCGACCCAGGGATTGAACTCGGGTCTCCTGCATTGCAGGCAGATTCTTCAGCACTGAGCTACCAGAGAAGTCCCAAATTGGTGCTAGGTTCAGCTAACTCACTAGAACTGACTCAAATGTAATGTTTTTTATGGTTGAGTAATACTGCATAATACACAAAATAATACTTCTACAAACCCCGAATTTCCTTCCTTTTCTATGATAGGTATTTGAGATGCTCATCATTATTAAAGGTTCTGGCTATTGCAAAAGACTGAATAAAACTATTTTCTTAATTGTCTGGTGCATTTGTCTTTCACAATGCTACCGTAATCAAAAAGTGTGATACTAAGAGAGAAGATCTTAGAAGCTCTCGTCACAAGTAAAAAAATAACTATGGGGAAAAAACACTGTAGTACTGAATAAAGACAGATGTAGACTAAAGCAAAAGAATAGAGAACCCAGAAATAAATCCTCCCACATGTGGTGAAATGATTTTTGACAAGGGTATCAACACCATTCAATGAGGAAAGGCAGTCTTCAACAAATGGCTCTAGGAAAATGATATCCACATAATCTCAGATTCTTTACGGAAAGTTCCTGCAAAGTGAAATGAAGTGAAGTGAAGTTGCTCAGTCGTGTCCGACTCTTTGCAATCCCATGGACTGCAGCACACCAGGTTCCTTCAGCCATGGAATTTTCCAGGCAAGAGTACTGGAGTGGGTTGCCATTTCCATCACCAGGGGATCTTCTTGACCCAGGGCTCGAACCTGGGTCTCTTGCATTGTGGGCTAACGCTTTACCCTCTGAGCCATCAGGGAAGCTAAAGTAAACTTAAAAAGGCCTATGTAAAGGCCAATTACACTTCTTGCTGTGCTTATGTAAATAATCAAACAAAATTTAATGACCCTAAAATTTTCTAAACAAGAATTTAAAATGTTGAGGATTCTACAGAGACATTTTATGTTTCAATGGAAAAATATTGCACATACATATGGGTCATTGTAGCTCAGTTGGTAAAGAATCTGCCTGCAGTGCAGGAGACCCAGGTTCGATTCCTGGGTTGGGAAGATCCCCTGGAAAAGGAAATGGCAACCCACTCCAGTATCCTTGCCAGAAAATCTCACGGACAGAGGAGCCTGCAGTCCATGGGGTCGCAAAGAGTCTGGCACAACTGAGCGATTAACGCTTACTTACTTACTTATGACTGACAAGGTCCTGCAGACAAAGCCCCAGACTGAGATTGGCAAATAAAATACAGGATGCCTAGTTCAATTTGAATTTCACACAAACAATGGTTAATTTTTTAATATAAGTATGTCTCAAATCTGTTGATCTGAAATTGGAATCTCATTGGGCATATGTATACTTCATCCTTATCTTAGGGTCATTTTCCACTCACATGTCAAATCTGAATTTCAGTCCATGGGGTATGCAAATCCCATGTCTAGTACCCTGACCAGTGGCTGGATGACTAGAGACGTTAGCAAGTAATTAGTCTCTGTAGAAGGCAATTAATTAGCTGAGCAGGTGGGCTTAAGAATGGGCTGATCTCCCAGAACACTGGCAAATGCACACAGATATAGGGTAGTTGTTGCACCTTAGGCTCAAGAGTGAAAAACAGATTAGAGGTATGCAAACAATTACAGTTTTATAAAATCTTAGGATGAACTTAGTAAGAAGGGCTGTGGTTTCTTTTCCTAAGGTAGAAGTTTCTCCACTGGGGAGCCTCCATGTGTGCAACAACCAATATCCACTGAGAGGGTCCTATCCTGAATATGTCTAGGGAAATAAAAGTTTTGGGGGTAACTGAGTACTTGGGGAATAAAGGCATCCTAAGATAGAAGGGCTCACATATGAAAAGGATAAAAGAAAGAGAAGCTAGGTCTGGAGAAGAAAAAAAGGAAGAAGGGAGAGGGGGAATAGGAAAAGGAAGGGCTCATTGGGAGAAGAGAAAGAGCAGGGTCCTTTCTGGACTTTTTTGGAATTATGGGTGCTGCAAGAATTTTATGTCCAAAAAGTAAACAGAGATACAAGCACCCAACTAGGACTGTGCAACAGAAAACAGACTATTCTAAAGGGTCTTTAGAAGAACTGAAGTTGATATTGAAAAGAGAGGCGTTGCCAAGAAGCTTTGTCATCTCTACTGCTGATATATTATATCTAAATATTATTCAGGTAATTTTCTGGTAAAAGTGTCCCAAATTTTAAACATTTCCAGGAATTTCAGAGGGAAATGGAATTGATTAAAGACCTGTAGTCATATTTCACTAAATTAAGTCTAGAAATTTTGGAGATGTACGTACACATGATTCTCAACCAAGATTAAGAAAGAGTCCCTCTTCCTCAAGACACTCGTAGTGCGCAGGTCAGATAATTCCAGGTGTAATTATATCACAGCAAGAAATACACAATAATAGAAACAGTGCAAAGTGTCGAACAGGTAGAGAAAAGGAAGTGATTAACTATTTTGGTAAGATGAGATTTGGCTTCATAGGATACAATATCAAAAGAGAAATCTGATGATGAACAAGAATTCATATGGCGGACAAATGTGGAAGCATGAATGACCAAATGACCAAACAGCCTGATTTAGATTGCATTGGTTTCTTTCCCTTTTATGAGACCATAGTTTCCCCACTAGAAGGAGACCACAACATGTCTAAAACTGGAATGAATCAAAAGTATGACTGGGATAGGGAGAAATATCAAAACTGAACTAACTACCCAGGTAAGAAGAGCGAACAGGAAAACTGGATGTAATCAAATGGCCAGCAAATGAGGGAATGATGAGGACAATAGGAAGAACAAATAAAAGATGCCCTCAAACAGAGAAAAAGAGCTGCAATTTCCCTTTACCCATTTTCCTCTATATAGTTTAAATGAAGAATTGCATCTGATGGGAATTTAGGCATCTTTGAAAATTCTAGGCCCCATACAGAAAAAAAAAAAAACAATAACCTAATGACTTGCTAATTACTGTTATTCCCAAAAATGAATTACATGCCAGTTCAAATAACTTGATGCTATCTGTAGTGATTCATAGCAGCTGTATTTTCTGAAACTATACAAGGTAGGAACTTGTGCAAGAGTATGAAGTACAAGCTTCCCAGGTGGTGCCAGTGGTAAAGAATCTGCCTGCCCATGCAGGAGTCACAAGAGACACAGGTTCGATCCTTGGGTTGCAGAGACCTCCTGGAATAGGAAATGGCACCCCACTCCAGTATTCTTGCCTAGAAAATTCCATAGGCAGGGGAGCCGGACAGACTATAGTCCATGGGGCCCCAAAGAGTCAGACACAAATGAGCAACTGAGCACAGCAATCCAAGCCATATACGGAATGGTTCTGCTTCTGAGAAAAAAAAATATCCTGGGAGAGGCATGTCAGGAACAAGGCAAGGGTGCCCACTCTCATCACTACTATTCAAGATAGTTTTGGAAGTTTTGGCCACAACAATCAGAGCAGAAAAAGAAATAAAAGGAATCTAGATAGGAAAAGAAAAAGTAAAACTCTCCCTATTTGCAGATGACATGATCCTCTACATAGAAAACCCTAAAGCCTCCACCAGAAAATTACTACAGCTAATCAATGAATATAGTAAAGTTGCAGGATATAAAATTAACACACAGAAATCCCTTGCATTCCTATACACTAACAATGAGAAAACAGAAAGAGAAATTAAGGAAACAATCCCATTCACCATTGCAACGAAAAGAATAAAATACATAAGAATATACCTACCTAAAGTAACAAAAGACCTATATATAGAAAACTATAAAACACTGCTGAAAGAAATCAAAGAGGACACAAAGAGATGGAGAAATATACCGTGTTCATGGATCTGAAGAATCAATATGGTGAAAATGAGTATACTACCCAAAGCAATCTATAGATTCAATGCAATCCCTATCAAGCTACCAATGGTATTTTTCAGAGAACTAGAACAAATAATTTACAATTTGTATGGAAATATAAAAAACCTTGAATAGCCAAAGCAATCTTGAGAAAGAAGAATGGAACTGGAGGAATCAACCTGCCTGACTTCAGGCTCTAGTACAAAGCCACAGTCATCAAGACAGTATGGTACTGGCAAAAATACAGAATAATAGATCAGTGGAACAAAATAGAAAGCACAGAGATAAATCCACGTACCTATGGACACCTTATCTTCGACAAAGGAGGCAAGAATACACAATGGAGAAAAGATAATCACTTTAACAAGTGGTGCTGGGAAAACTGGTCAGCCACCCATAAAAGAATGAAACTAGAACACTTTCTAACACCATACACAAAAATAAACTCAAAATGGATTAAAGATCTAAAGACCAGAACCTATAAAACTCCTAGGGGAAAACATAGGCAAAACAGTCTCTGACATAAATCACAGCAGGATCCTCCATGACCCACCTCCCAGAATATTGGAAATAAAAGCAAAAATAAACAAATGAGACCTAATTAAACTTAAAACCTTTTGCACAGCGAAGGAAACTATAAGCAAGGTGAAAAGACAGCCTTCGGAATGGGAAAAAATAATAGCAAATGAAGCAATGGACAAATAATTAATCTCAAACATATACAAGCAACTCCTGCAGCTCAATTCCAGAAAAACAAACGAAACAATCAAAAAATGGGCCAAAGAACTAAACAGACACTTCTCCAAAGAAGATATACAGATGGCTAACAAACACATGAAAAGATGCTCAACACCACTCATTATTAGAGAAATGCAAATGAAATCCACAATGAGGTACCATTTCACACCAGTCAGAATGGCTGCTATCCAAAAGTCTACAAGCAATAAATGCTGGAGAGGGTGTGGAGAAAAGGGAACCCTCTTTCACTGTTGGTGGGAATGCAAACTAGTACAGCCACTATGGAGAACAGTGTGGAGATTCCTTAAAAAACTGGAAATAGAACTGCCATATGACCCAGCAATCCCACTGCTGGGCTTACACACGAAGGAAACCAGAATTGAAAGAGACACGTGTACCCCAATGTTCATCTCAGCACTGTTTATAATAGCCAGGACATGGAAGTAACCTAGATGTCCATCAGCAGACGAATGGATAAGGAAGCTGTGGTACATATACACAATGGAATATTACTCAGCCATTAAAAAGAATACATTTGAATCAGTTCTAATGAGGTGGATGAAACTATTATACAGAGTGAAGTAAGCCAGAAAGAAAAACACAAATACAGTATACCAACACATATATATGGAATTTAGAAAGATGGTAATGATAACCCTATATGCGAGACAGAAAAAGAGACACAGATGCATAAAACAGTCTTTTGGGCTCTGTGGGAGAAGGTGAGGGTGTGGCGATCTGAGAGAATAGCATTGAAACATGTATATTAACATATGCGAAACAGAACACCAGTCCAGGTTCGATGCATGAGACATATGCTCAGGGCTGGTGCAATGGGATGACCCAGAGGGATGGGATGGGGAGGGAGGTGGGAGGGGGGTTCAGGATGGGGAACACATGTAAACCCATGGCTGATTCATATCAATGTATGGCAAAAACCACTACAATATTGTAAAGTAATTAGCCTCCAACTAAAATAAATTAATTAATTTTAAAAAATTAAAAAAAAAAAGAAAAGAACGATAAAGAAGGTCTTCCCCCCCTCCCTCCTTTTCCCTTGATTTAAAACTGTAGCCCAGTAAGCTCTTGGGGTGTGGTACCTCCTTGCCCATCTGATTGCAAGCCTCACAAATGTCCTGTTTTAATAAATCACTTTGCCTCTCAAAAAAAAAAAAGAAAAAAATTAATTGTACCATTATTAGGGATAGATGGGGATTACACAAATATGGAATTGCAGGTAGATTTTGCTGTGGTCTGCATTACGTCATTAGTTTCAAAATATCATTAGTTAATTCAACAAAGCACTCATTCACTCCACAAATATTTTCTATGTCAGCTACCGTGCTGTGTACTAGATTCCTAGATCCAGGCATCTGATGAAGAAATACAGATAACAGAAATGCTTGAGCATGTATTGTCTACCTGAGATTTAAGTAAATGCAATTTTCTCAGATGATAACTATGTTTTATATAGGGAATACTAGTCTTTCATTTCTGATTACTTTGACTATTACTTGTATCTGGAAGGGTTTCCAATATGACCTAATGGGAGAGATTTTATGGAAGTGAATCAATAGTCATAGTACATTAGAATGGAAAGTAAGGGATATGTGAAGAATGGGATAAAAGAACAGACAGATAAACAGTAGCCATAAACACCAATGTCTATCACATAGTAGGCATTCAATAAACACTGGGTATATCAATGAATGAGATAAAATTGTAAGACTGGTTTCCAGGAGAAAAATGTTTATATGTCAAGAGAGAAGGAGGCAGGCAACAACAATAAGGCCTGAAAGAAAATGAAAACAAATGGAGTTCAGACAGAGGCAATGAGGTATATATGCCACATCAGGAGGGAAAAAACACTTTTACATTATCCCTAATATATTTTCCTTACATGCATCATATAAATATTATGAAATATCTTCGTTCAAGAAAAAGGCTATTTTATTCCAAAGGGAATGCCGTGATTTCTTTTATGTTTTATGCCCTTGTGCTGCCAGCAGAGATCAACAGGGCCCTGGATCTGGAATATTCCAGAGGTTACTCTGAAAGGAAAATGTATGACTCTGTTCATAAACTATAGCTGCTGCTAGACTCTGAGCTCTGTGAGGAAAGGAAGTTTTGTCTGCCTTGTTGTCTGTTATGTACTAACCACCTAACATAATGCTTAGCAGATAGGAGGCAAAGAAGATGGGCCTCTTCTAGAAGCTGCAAAAGGCAAGGAAACAGATTCTCTTCCAGAGCCTCCAGAAGGAATATAATCCTGCCAATATCTTGATTTTAGCTCCATAAGACTGACTGTAAACCTTTGACATTCTAAACTTTAACAAATTGTGTTATCTTAAGCCACTATATTTGTAGCAATCTGTTACAGCAGTCATAGGACACTAATGTGAAGAATTTCCTGGCTGCTTTTTCATGACAAGATAAGTAACAGACTGTCCCTATATCAGAAACCCAGCACCATGGAGCAAGTAGGGTGAGGGTTTTGCTAGATTCATATGTCAGCTTTCATTTATTTTTTGTAAGTTAAGATACCTATGAAACAAAAATTCTTATCCCATTTTTCACATATTAACAGGAATCCCCCCAAAATGGCAATATGTTGATTGGAAACTAAAGATCAATTTGACATCAGTTATTCAGATCTTGAGAAAACAATAAAAAAATGCTCAGTCTACTAACTATACTTCTAAAAGTTTTTGAAGTCAGTTTCAAAACTAAAGAAAAATAGAAAATAATTTTAAGGACAACATTACATATAGATGATAAATTATTTCAGCCTCCAGTAGCATTGGTTCAAATCAACTATGATCTGAGAATAATCAATGTATCTAGGTTAGTAAGTATAGTCATGGTTACATGATTAATGTTTTGAACCTATATGAATTTTTTAAAATATATTAACACAAGATCTAAGATCTGAACTTAGGAATAAAAGTATTTTGATATATTGAAAGCTAAAGCTCCCCATTATACTAGAGTATAATAAAGATTATTACCATATAGAATTCTTTTAAAGATTAATGCACAGAGTTCAAGTTCTGCAACTCCTGAAGTGGAGTGTGACATGGTTTTATTTTATTTTCAAGTGGACTTCTTTCTCCTTCGGCCAAACAGCTCATGTAATTTGAAGTTACTTCTGTTTAATATGTACTTATTATCTGTGTAAGTATATGTGAGCTTAATACTAAAGTTAACTTTTCAGATGTTGACTACTTTGCATTAAGTATGGACATAAAAATGTCTATTATCATCCATGTGTGCACATTTCTACTCTATCTAACTCTCTATATATGATTATATTAGGTGGTATCCACTTGGTTTCTGAAAATAAAATGTATTTTCTTCTAATAGAATGAATGTGAAAGGAGAAATTTAAATACCTAAATAAGTAACATCTTAGTGATTAGTTACTTCACTCACCATGCCAACTTCTCTTCTGTTAAGCTCAGTAGTCCTCTAGCATTGTAACAGCATTACAGGAACAATGCTTTTCTATGTATGGTTTCCTCAGTTCAGTTCAGTTCATTTGCTCAGTCATGTCCGACTCTTTGCGACCCCATGGACTGCAGCTCACCAGGCCTCCATGTCCATCACCAACTCCCAGAGTTTACCCAAACTCATGTCCATTGAGTTGGTGATGCCATCCAACCATCTCAACCTCTGTCAGCCCCTTCTCCTCCTGCCTTCAATCTTCCCCAGCATCAGGGTATTTTCAAATGAGTCAGTTCTTTGCATCAGGTGGCCAAAGTATTGGAGTTTCAGTTTCAACATCAGTTCTTCCAATGAACACTCAGGACTGATCTCCTTTAGGATGGACTAGTTGGATCTCCTTGCAGTCCAAGGGACTTTCAAGAGTCTTCTCCAACACCAAAGTTCAAAAGCATCAATTCTTTGGCACTCAGCTTTCTTTATAGTCCAACTCTCACATCCATACAAGACTACTGGAAAAACCATAGCCTTGGCTAGACGAACCTTTGTTGGCAATGGTTTCCTAGCCAGGTTCAATTTCATCAAAAACTTCAGTTAATATATCTAGTCTCTTCACTCTCTATGCCTCATCCACCCTATCTACTCCAGTCATTGTAAGACACTTAGTCTCTGAAGCACAACATGATTTCAGAGCTTCATTGAAGGAATAGTAACTCAGTGAACACAGTAGACTAGGTACATGCCATTATCAAGGGCATAATTTTGATTATCAAGATTATAATGATAACAGTAGGCACTATCATTGATAAGATGCCTATGACTTGTTAAAGCGTGAAAAAGCAGAACTCTTAGATGAGGTACAAGCTATCTTGGAGGTAAGCAGATTAGTTTCTCTGTGACCAAGGTAGTTTCTTATGGATCTAGTGCAAGTGTATACTCTATTCCTCACAGTTTGTAGGATGTATTAATGTAGGGTATCATGCAACAATCTAGGGTAGGGGAGAAATGTGACTAGTAAACAACAAACTGATTGAAAAATAATTGTTAATTGTGGATATATCCCTTTTGATTGTTATATTTTATTTGACAAAAAGACAGATTTTCAGGTACAGGAAGTATGAAAGGCTCTAGTAAACAATAGAAGAAAGCCTACAGTTAAGTGTTATAGGAGATGTCATAGATGGTAGTCTACAGTATACAGATTTAGGGGTTAAAAATAGCTGGAAAAGAGCATGAGACATAAGGAAAGAATTAAGGACAAGATATCATGCTGCTAAAAGAAAAATACTTTTATTCCTGGATAAATTATGGTGAGCCTACATGAAGCCAAGGTGGCCAATTCATAGTGGTGTGGGAAATGATCAGGACAGGTCAAAAGAAGCAGGGAAATTGAGTATCCCAGTGAGAATCTCCAGAAGACATAATATGAGAGAAGCTTTGAAGGGAGGTCTCCTTATACAAGTATAGACTATGTGCTGGCTGAGTCTTCTCCATAGAATGTAAGTCCCACAAAGATAGGAAATACAAGTAGGGTGTTCAGTGTTTAATCTATAGCCCTGAATGTAATGCCTGACCCATTGTAGGTACTCATATATTTGCTAAAATTAATGAATAAATGAATTAGGTCATCAGCAGATCTAGAATTACTTAGATAATGGGCCAGGGATCAAGGTTTACAAGTTTTACACATACATAAGTAAATTAACACTATTTTAAATTATATTTCTAAATATTTATATTCAGAACTTCTTTGTCTATTTTTTAGATATTTATGTTTGGAGGTTGATGTTGCACAGATGCACTATACCAACTGAATTGTACTGTCTTATGTGATTTGAATGAACCATTTCTGTCCTATTGAACCCTATAACAGAATCAGTAGGATAAGTAGTATGACATTTTGTTTTAGCTTATTATACATCAGGTAGAAGAATGTAGTGATACTGGAAATACAATTCTTTTATGAGACTAAATAATTTTTCAGAGATTAAATATCCTGGTCCATGCTGTCAATTGTTTTATATATGAAGTGTCCTTTAGCTTATAAAATGCAATGTAAATTGGCCAGGAAAACAGAACTTACATTTTTAAAAGTCAACAGTGTAAAGTGATAAACAAAGGCATATATTGAGGCATCAGTGATGTAATCTGCAATGCAAAATCTACAATACTGTTATTACTGGATGCTATAGCACCCTCAGGTGCCAACAGGTTGAGATGTCAGGTCTGTAAGGTTGTGGAAGTTAAGCTATGCACCACAGAAAAGACAAAAAATATATGCTTTATCCAAACTGCAACTTTCCACACTCAACTTGTTCTGTGAAACTTTATGAGAACTGAGCTTATCAGACAGTTTGTCACCATTCACAAAAGGAAGAAGAGCAGGCTTGCAGGAAGACATAAAAAATGAGTTTAGTTTTGGGGCATGTAAATGTACACAGATCTTGTGTAAAAATTCCAGTACTGATTTCCTCAGCCTTTGGGGATTACTGCCTCAGCCATGGTCATTTTGTCCATCTACCAGAGTGTGTTACACAGATATGATCATTCTAGTGTGTTGCTGTTGTTATTTACTTACTAAGTCATGTCTGACTCTTTTGTGACCCCATGGACTGTAGCCCGCCAAGTTCCCCTGTCGACGGGATTTCCTACGCAAGAATATTGAAGTGGGTTGTCATTTCCTTCTCTAGGGGATATTTCTGATCCAGGGACTGAACCCGCATCTCCTGCATTGGCAGGTGGATTCTTTACCACTGAGCCACCAGGGAAGCCCAATGTGCGCCATGACCTAAATATGTTTGAAAAGCACAGGACCAGTGGGAAAATGGGCCATTAGTTTAGAACTCATGATATGATGTCTGGATTAGTGATTTTGGTGTGTTGACAGCACAGAGGTGCTAGTAAAAACCAAAGAGAGTTGAAGTAACTAGAACCAGACTTTCTCTCCTGTGGTAACCATTAGAATCTGGGACAAAATATATGAAATAGCTGTTTGTAGTACTTGAACAATACACAGTATAGAATCCTAAAAAAGAGGGGAAAGCAAGATAAGCCTTATCACTACCAGTTTGCTACCTGAAAACATTTTCTGGATGGTAGCATGGCGAGTGAGAGTTCAAGCTGAGCATAGACGTCTTGCTCAGTTGAAGAGACAAAGAGCAGAGGTCAGAAAGGCTGAGTAAACTAGGTCAGAGTAAACTTAGCAGGTCAGAGTACCAGAGAAGAGGGATCTATGTAGAAAAAGAACTGAAAAGCCCTTAGCTGTGGGTCCACTTGAGTCTGTCACTGAATACAAAACCATGAGTGCCTAGGATGAAAATCCATGAGGCTAGACAAAGAAATACCAACAAGCTTTATTCTGAAGAATACCCAAAACTCACACAGAGCTGGCAACTGTTTAAGTTCCAATCACTAAAAATGAAGACACAAAAGAAATCAGACCTTAGATGTAAGGCTAAACTACCCAGGAAAGAATACTTTATATCTGTCCTAATAAGATTAAAAATAATTCTCAAATGAAGCAAGCTGATGCACAAGTAACTGACTGCAAAACAAAATTCAACACACTAAAAAAGAAACCACCAAAACTGCAACACTCAAGTCACAATGTACAGCATATAACAAAACTTACCAGACTTATGTAAAAAAAGAAAAATGTGATCCATAGCTAGGATAAAATCTAATCATTAGGAAAACATGTAGAAGAAGTGAAGAGGGGCAAAGATAGAAGGCTGGGAAATACCCAGACAAGATTTAAAAGATAAGAAGAAAAAGAACCTGACAAAAGTCACTTGAAAGGAATAATACATGATGTTAGAAGAATTAAGAGACTGTTGAATCATAAACATCATGTAGAGAGAAAGTTTCAAAAGGAGGGAGTGGTCAATAAGGATATCAAGTAAGATAGAAACTGAAAAGAGTTCACTGAATTTCACAAGAATATACCTTCTATGCCTGGCAAGGGTAGTTCCAATGGAGAGGTTGGGGTAGAATCCAGATTTGAGAAGGAGAGATGCTAATCATTGTTTCAAGGAGAAGTGTCTCTGACTCAGCATAGGCAAGTAAGAGTACATTTACACCCATGGTGGATTCATGTCAATGTATGGCAAAACAAATACAATATTGTAAAGTTAAAAAATAGAAAATAAACTAATTAAATTAGAAAAAAAACTTTAAAAATATTTTAAAAATATATTCTACAACCTTTATCAATGTCTCCTTTCTCTTATAGCCACATTTCTTTCTAATATACAAACAACTCCCCAAAAGAATTATGAAATTAAAATTGTTACCAAAAAAGGCGTTCAGCAGCTTCTGAACCTGAATATTGCTGCCCACGGTACGGTACAATCCCTCTGTCTTGATTCCTAGAGAAAGAAAACCAGGTCAGTTTTATTAATATAGCTAGAACTTTCATCTCCCTCAAGGTAGAGAAAGTGTGTACTTACACAATGGATTCAATCCAAACAAGAAAGGATCTTCCTACTGTCTCCAATCTCTCCAGCCCTCCTCTACAATAGGGGAACAGTCCTGAAATGCCTCTGCAAACTATTCTTTCCATACTTTCATTTGGATTGTACCAAGCCCTCAATAACATGAATAGAAAAGAACACATTCTATAGTAAATAGGAAAAAAATGCTTATGTGAGTAGCAGCAGATAACAGAGAACAATGTCATTCTGGAAAGAAGCTTGGGTTTAGTTGCAAAAGGAGGAGATATCAACCTTCAAGTTGTCCCTGGGCAGGGATATAAAGTAAGAGAGAGCTACAGTATGGCAGGTGTGAAGCAAATAAACATTTTGTGTACTGAGAAAGATTGAAGCAACATTTCGGGGGAAAAAAAAAATCAGCCCTGGCTTATACACTACTCTTGCCTACATTCAAAATATTCTCAGAAACAAGAAAGTATCATCAACCTGGAAAAATATTAATGCCACATTTGCTGGATTTTAACTTTGCCCCTAATAATTTTTAAATCAATATGTATTGTGGCAGAAACTGAACTCTTATTTTTTTAGGGTGGAACTATCAAAACACTGCTTGATAAGTGTCAGATAGTATTTAAAGATTTTTTTTTTGCCATTTGAAGTTCTTTATCACTAAAAGCAGGAAACCACAAATTATTAATATTTGGTTCTAATTGTTGCTTCTTGAGCAGCATACAGTTTTCTCAGGAGAAAGGTAAGGAGGTCTGGTATTCCCATCTTTTTTAAGAATTTTCCCACACAGTCAAAGGCTTTAGCATAGTCAATGAAACAGAAGTAGACGTGTTTTTGGAACTCCTTTGCTTTCTCCATAATCCTAAGAATGTTGGCAATCTGATCTCTGGTTCATCTGCCTCTTTGAAACCCAGCTTGTACAACTGGAAGTTCAGTTCACATACTGCTAAAGCCTAGCTCGAAGGATTTTGAGTATAACCTTACTTGCATGTGAAATGAACACGATTGTACAGTAGTTTGAGCACTCTTTGGCATTACCCTTCTGTGGGATTGGAATAAAAACTGACCTTTTCCAGTCCTGTGGCCATGGCTGAATTTTCCAAATTTGCTGACATATTGAGTGCAGCACTTTAACAGCATCATCTTTTTGGATTTTAAATATCTCAGCTGGCATTAATGCCCCCTCCACTAGCTTTGTTTGTAGTAATGCTTCCTAAGTCACAATTGACTTCAAATTCCAGGATGTCTGGTTCTAGATAAGTGACCACACACCATCGTTGTTACCTGGGTTATTAAGACCTTTCTTGTATAGTTCTTCTGTGTATTCTTGCCGCCTCTTCTTAATATCTTCTGCTTCTGTTATGTCCTTATTGTTTCTGTCCTTTATCATGCCCATCCTTGCATGAAACGTTCCCATGATATCTTCTATTTTCTTGAAGAGATCTCCAGCCTTTCCCATTGTACTGTTCTCCTCTATGTCTTTGCATTGTTGATTTAAGAAGGACTTCTTTTCTTTCCTTGACATTCTCTGAAACTCTGCATTCTGTTTGGTATGTCTTTCCCTTTCTCCCCTGTCTTTCGCTTTTCTTCATTCCTCAGCTATTTGTAATGCTCCCTCAGACGACCACATGGCCTCCTTGTATTTATTTTTCTTTGGAATGGCTTTGGTCACTGCCTCCTATACAATGTTACAAACCTCCATACATACTTCCTTAGACATTCTGTCTCCCAAATCTAATCCCTTGAATCCATTCATCACAGCTGTATAATCATTAGGGATTTGATTTAGGTTACACCTAATGGCCTAGTGGTTTTCCCTACTTTCTTCAAGTTAAGCCTGAATTTTGTAATAACGAGCTCATGATCTGAGCCACAGTCAGCTCCAGGTTTTGTTTTTGCTGACTGTACAGAACTTCTCCATCTTTGGCTGCAAAGAAAATAATCTGAGTTTGGTATTGACCATCTGGTGACGTCCATGTGTACAGCTGTCTCTTGCATAGTTGAAAAGGGTGTTTGCCATGACCAGCATGTTCTATTGTCAAAACTCTGTTAGCCTTTGCCCTGCTTCACTTTTTACTCCAAGGCCAAACTTGCCAGTTATCCTGGGTATCTCTTGATTTCCTACTTTTGCATTCCAATCCCCTATGATGGAAAGGACATCTTTTTTGGTGTTAGTTTTAGAAGGTCTTGTAGGTTTTCATAGAACTGTTCGACTTCAGCTTCTCTGGCACTAGTGGTTGGGGTATAGAGATTACTGTGAAGTTGAATGGTTTGCCTTGAAAATGAACCATTTGTGCCCTTTTTGAGGTTGCATCCAAATACTGCATTTTGGACTCCTTTGCTGACTATGACTTCTACTCCATTTCTTCTAAGGGATTCTTGCCCACAGTAGTAGATATTATATATATACATGTTTATATATATACACACATATATACATGTGTGTGTGTATATATATATATATACATATATATATATATATACATACACACAATGGTTATCTGAATTAAATTCACCCATTCTTGTACATTTTAGTTCAATGATTCCTAAGATTTTGATGTTCACTCTCTATCTCCTGCTTGACCATGTCCAATTTGCCTTGATTCATGGACCTAACATTCCAGGTTCCTATACAATATTGTTCTTTACAACACTGGACATTACTTTCACCACCATCTATAACTGAGGATCACTTCCACTTTGGCCCAGCTGCTTCATTCTTTCTAGAGATATTAGTAATTGCCCTCAGATCTTCTGCAGTAGCATGTTGGACACCTTTTAACCTGGGGAACTCATCTTCCAGTTCCATATCTTTTTGTCTTTTCATACTGCCCATGGGGTTCTCCAGGCAAGAATACTGACATGGTTTGCCATTTCCTCCTCCAATGGACCACTGGATGTTTTTGTTTTGTCAGAACTCTTCACTATGACCCATCTGTCTTGGATGGCACTGCACGGTATGCCTTATAGCTTTATTGAGTTATGCAAGCCCCTTTGCCATGACAAGGCTGTGATCCTAATACTGCACATCAACTACACATCAACAAAAATTAAATAAATTTAAAAAATCATTAAAAAAAAAGAATAATCAGATTCAAATGATGCCAAGGCTATGGCTCATATCTTACCTTTGGTCTCAATTATATTGATGCACTTCCTAACAAACTTGAACCCCACTTCATTCAGTTCCACTGTTTCAAGCAAAAGAAAGCAGAGTTAGATCCTGCTGTAGTAAGCCTCACCTAACAAACCTTCAGGGATCTGGTTAAGAGACTACAGTGAGAGAATTAGGGATTTGGTCTCTCTCCTTTAATCACCTTTAAGTAGAAAGATTCTTCATTTGGGGGAGAGAAGTGGTTAGAGTTTTTACTCTTATAACACAAAATGTTTTTACTTGACCCTTTTTGTATTATATCTGCTTGATGCATGAGCTACATCAAATGTGAAAAATTAGGCTGGAAATGCACACAATTTCTATCGTGTGTCTAGAACAAGAAGAATATAATTAGTGTTTCTCTATATTACTACCCCACCAATAAGTTAAGATAAAGTGACTTCCTTAGTTCAACCGAAAGACACCTAAAAAAAAACAGGTCTGAATTTCATTTCACACAAAGGTATCCACAAATACATTTGCATCAATATTACAAATCACTGATGATAGTCTTTACTGTAATTAGGATAGCTAACAGTTTATAATGCCAGTAGATCAGAAATCTGACTTACTTTCTTCCTGTTTTGTTATAGGGCTGTGGTAGATCTACAAAAAAAGAGACAGAAAGAGCCATGGATATTGTGAATCACTATAGGTAAGTACAGCAAATACTAAATATCTTTCCCCAAATAAGCCATCAAAAGCATTGTGACTTTAAGAGTTTAACAAGTAATAAAATGGGCTAAACAGAATCAATCTTTGCCTAGGTCACTAGAAACGGTAGGATTAACAATCCCTGAAGATTACATTGGATTTCACACAGCTCACTGCAGTGGTAGCCTACCCATCTTAGACATTTACGTATGTAAAACTTAGAGAATTTTCCTGATGGAGCAAGAGAGTATGACAGAAAGGAAGTGGTTTTCTCCAGGTTATTGGCAGAAGAAAGCAGAGTTAGATCTTGCTGTAATAAGCCTCACCAAACAAACCTTCAATGATCTGGATAAGAGACTGCAGTGTTGAATAGCTGATGGTAACATTTAAATATTACTAATACCAATATCCTTACCCAAAGGTGTTAGTGGTAATTTTCTATCCAGATGGGTAGAAAAGCAAGTGCCCATCTGAAAGAGATCCATGTATTCACCAAACTTTCTCTGAGTCATCTTAAATTATGCATTGTGATGCTATGTGAGAGACAAGAGGAGATCCTTCACTCTTGAAGCCTAATCTTGGCTTTATGGCTACATCATTATGAAACTTAGGCATGTCTCATTCATTCTCTAGACTTCAAAATTCATATCTCTAAAATGATCAGTGTTGCAGTAGATGTTCCTTCAAGAACTGATCTTCTTACTATGTCTAATATTAGTGAATTGGGGAGGGAGGTTGTTAGTAGAGCAGAAGCAACATTAGTAATGCAGGAAATAAGTCCTCTATATGCCATCTGTATAATCTGCTTTAACAATCTATCCTTTTAAAATAAAATTTTCTGCCTCTATGTGTATGCCAACGGATATGTCAGTGAGACAGGTCAAGTTGATGAGGACCCACATTCATAGGGCCCATGTTCTAATATCATTCTTCACAAAAAGCCATCTTTACCCTTTGATTTTTAAAACTTTAAAGGGACAGCAAGTTCAGGAGAGGGAATTAAGAGTAAAATGACTTACAACATTGTAAATTAACTATATTTTGATTAAAAAATAAATATGAACAACAACAAAAAAGAATAAAATGTCTTGCTGGGCTTGCTAGTATCCTGCTAGAGAAATATCACAGGCATGTAATGGTTAAGCTCCAAGTTTCTGTGAAAGAAGGGAGCAGAGAAAGGCCCTGGTCTATTTTCTGGATGATAGTCCTTACAACACCACTTCTCTCCTGCTATCTTCTTGGTTGCTATAAATGTAATCTTATAGCTAGGGCTTCCTCACTAGTCTTCAAGGCACACAGAAAGAAGTCCCTGTAATATATTCTCCATTTTAACAAGCTTTTGCCTTGAATAAAGCAAGAAGATTACATTGTACCCAAATACTACTGAATTTCAGTAGCTTTGCATCAAGCCTTCAGACTAGTGAGAAGAACTTCAAACTGATATAGCATATTATGGTTGACAAACTGGCTTTCAATTGATTTCTTTCAAAGCAACTCTGTGAGATAGGTAGAACAGAAATTATTAAAGCCATTTTACTGAAGAGAAGAATCTCAGAGAAATTAAATAAGTAGCTCAAGGTCACACAATCATTGAATGGCAGAACCAGACCCAAATATAACCTTTTGGGATTCCAAAGCTAAGAAGCTGACATTACATCATATGCCACAAGAAGAAACCCACACAGAAGATACTGAAGAAATAAAATGCTTTTTGGTGACCTGACTGTTCATATTGGTCTTTCTATGACAATCGTTAGCCCTGTAAAAGTATTGCTTGTAATCCTACGTAACAGTGTTCTAAATGGAATGGTGCATTTTGGGATATAGGATGGCAATGCCATCTCCTGCCCTTAAAGAGAATAAGTTGACCTAGGAATGTAAGGGAGAGGCAATAAAACCATCCTGAATAAAATCTTAATAAATGCTTGTTCACAGTCATGAACATTATTTTCCATCCTTATATATGAACACATATTAATGCTATAAACTACAAAAAGGCTTAATTTTCTTTCTTAAAACCTTGTGGGCATAGCTGTATAAGAAGAAAGAGGCTGAGAGACCTAGTTTCTAGGTCCATTGTGATGCCTTTCTGAGGCTAATTCTAGAGAAGTCCTTTACAATCTCTGGAACTCAAGTTGCCTAACTTGTTAAACAAGAAATGTCATTCAGCATTTCCATCTAACTCTAAACTTTTGAGTATGAATTATCTATCACCATATAATTGTCCTAGACTCACTGCTACCACTAGAGCACACACATATACTGGCCTATGTTGCTGAGGTTTCCCCAGGGTAACTTACAGGTTCTTTCCCATCCATAGCCTCCATCCATAGTCTTCTGTTAGCTTCTGAAAGAGCTTGCAGAGTGATGGTTCCTGGTCTAAGGAATAAATGACAAGTTGAGAGCAGGAAAGTTAACTGAGAGAATGGAGTCTTATAATCTAGGGTTCCTCTCAGCCCTGGGAGTTATGACACTGAGCAGACACAGGAATATAGATTTCCAATTTTTCAAAATCTATCTTTACTCAGAAAAACAATGGAATTAGAGAACAGTAACTTTGGAAACATTGGTGGAGGTAGTATCTTGGTGGCTTCATGCCAGGGTCAGGCAAGGAAATATGAAGGCAGATGCTGACACCTCACCGTAATACAGACTTAAAGTGACCCCACTGTGTGCTTAAAAAAATCTGAAGCTCTCCCTGCCTCTCGCTCTTAGAAGCCAGTCATTTGGTCTGAGTTCAAGTGGTTCTGAGCATGTTCACTATAAGTATCAGGAAAATGGCTTTGCTACTTCTACCACCTAGGATGTCCAAGGAACATTTCGGTTGAAAAGATGTCAACAAAATGCACAGGGAGGCTTTCTGGCTGATTTAAGCAATCTTATAAATAATAACAACAAATACTAGTTACTGAATGCTCAGTAAGTGCCATAGTACTATAAGTACTTTATAGGTATTACTTCACTTAACCTACACAAGAAGCCTATAAAGCAGGGACTATAGAAATCCCTATTATACAGAAGGAGAAACTGAGGCACAGAGAGGTTACCTAAGTCCATGGAAAGTGTAGAGCCAGGGTTTTGATTTAGAAATTTTAGTCCAGCAGCCATGTTCTTTCTTAGCTAATACATAATAAGGCCTCTTCTGCATGACACACAACTTGAAATCCAATTTTATTTTATTTATTTGCAGTAACTGCAACTATATACCCAGAGATACCCCAACTTGGTATACATTGTTCTTCTCGGACCTTCAAAGCCAAACTGGAATTTGGGGATTAATCATATTACTTGCAGGCATAAGGTCTCTTCCATTCTTTGCCTAGTTGTGCCACTAGGAGATATTTGTTCCTCTCACTACTTCCGTGTTAAGAAGAGACCTCTCTGAGTCATGAAATGGTAACAGGGTAATGACAAGAGAGTTCAGTGGGAAAGTCACTGTGCCTCAATTTCTTTAGCCATAAAAAATTTGGATCTGACAAATTGGTAGGTCCTTTTCAGTTCTGATACCATGGGATTCCTATCCTACTTGTCCTTCTGTCTCTTACTACATTAAAGTACTCCTTAATAAGTAAAGCCCCCAAATGATCTTTAAGCTAGAATCAACTGAAAACTAGGACTTGGCTTTCAGTACTGGACTCTTTCAACTGTACCTTTCTCTAAGAAATATCCAACAATTTAGACATATCTTATGGGGCTAGAAAGTCTACAAATCTCTGTAAAAATAATTACCCAGCTGAATCCTGAAGCTAGAAAGAAGGAAAGCAAGCAAATGGGCAAAAAATATAAAGCAGATGCTGTAGACTAGATATGAAGTTAAACCTATTACAGACACAGTTTTCCTATTTAGGAAATCAGAAACCTGGTATGTATCCTCTCTTGATCATACAAAGAAGCTGAAAGAATAAATAAGTGACTATTCAGGAAGCATTTGAAGACTCTCACGTGCTACTAAAAGTCAAATTCAAAGAACAATATTGTTAAGAAAAAAATGACAAAGTAGAAAGAGTACTGACTTCTAGGCCAGGCTTTTCCATCATGATTTTAGACAAATCCTGTGCCCACCCTGAGGTCTCAGTCACTCCTCTAAAACAAAAAGGCACATATAACACATTTGCAGTAGAGTTCAGTGGTTAAGAATGTGGGTTTGGAAATTAGTATGCCTGGATTTGGATCCTAGCTCTAACATTTACTAGTTGAATAATCTAAGTGCTTAACTTCTGTCTCATTGTCTTTGTGAGATTGGGATAGAAACACCGCCCACTTCATGTGACTGTGATGAAGACTAAAGTTCAGGTCAGTTCAGTTCTCAGTCCTGTCTGACTCTTTGCAACCCCATGAACCGCA
The DNA here is from genome assembly GCA_024291935.2 of Okapia johnstoni. NCBI lineage: Eukaryota > Metazoa > Chordata > Mammalia > Artiodactyla > Giraffidae > Okapia > Okapia johnstoni. The sequence continues at coordinate 48,877,277 of CM044305.1, read as the reverse complement.
GCACGCCAGGCCTCCCTGTCCATCACCAACTCCCTAAGTCCAACCAAACCCATGCCCATCAAGTCGGTGATGCCATTAAACCATCTCATCCTCTGTCGTCCCCTTCTCTTCCTGCCCTCAATCTTTCCCAGCATCAGGGTCTTTTCCAATGAGTCAGCTCTTCGCATCAGGTGGCCAAAGTATTGGAGTTTCAGCCTCAACATCAGTCCTTCCAATGAATACTCAGGACTGATCTCCTTTATGATGGACTGGTTGGATCTTCTTGCAGTCCAAGGGACTCTCAAGAGTCTTCTCCAACACCACAGCTCAAAAGCATCGATTCTTTGGCACTCAGCTTTCTTCGCCATCCAACTCTCAAATCCATACATGACTACTGGAAAAAGCATAACCTTGACTAGACAGACCTTTGTTGTCAAAGTAATGTCTCTGCTTTTTAGTATGCTATCTAGGTTGGTCATAACTTTCCTTCCAAGAAGTAAGCATCTTTTAATTTCATGGCTGTAGTCACCATCTGCAGTGATTTTGGAGCCCAAAAAAATAAAGTCTGACACTGTTTCCACTGTTTCCCCATCTATCTGCCAAGAAGTGATGGGACCAGATGCCATGATCTTACTTTTCTGAATGTTGAGTTTTAAGCCAACTTTTTCACTCTCTTCTTTCACTTTCTTCAAGAGGCTCTTTAGGTCTTCTTCACTTTCTGCCATAAGGGTGGTGTCATCTGCATATCTGAGGTTATTGAAATTTCTCCCAGCAATCTTGATTCCAGCTTGTGCTTCCTCCAGCCCAGCGTTTCTCATGATGTACTCTGCATATAAGTTAAATAAGCAGGGTGACAATATACAGCCTTGACATACTCCTTTTCCTATTTGGAACCAGTCTGTTGTTCCAAGTCTAGTTCTAACTGTTGCTTCCTGACCTGCATACAGGTTTCTCAAGAGACAGGTCAAGTGGTCTTGTATTCCCATCTCTTTCAGAATTTTCCACAGTTGATTGTGATCCATAGTCAACGGCTTTGGCATAGTCAGTGAAGCAGATACAGATGTTTTTCTGGTACTCTCTCGATTTTTCGATGATCCATCGGATGTTGGCAATTTGATCTATGGTTCCTCTGCCTTTTCTAAAACCAGCTTGAACATCTGGAAGTTCACGGTTCACATATTGCTGTAGCCTGGCTTGGAGAATTTTAAGCACTACTTTACTAGCATGTGAGATGAGTGCAATTGTGTGGTAGTTTGAGCATTCTTTGGCATTGCCTTTCTTTCGGATTGGAATGAAGACTAAAGGAAATTATACTTTTAAAATGAGGTGGATGAAAATGGAGCCTATTATACAGAGTGAAGTAAGTCAGAAAGAGAAACACCAATATAGTATATTAATGCATATACATGGAATTTAGAAAGACGGTAATGACAACCCTATATGGAAGACAGCAAAAGAGACACAAATGTAAAGAACAGACTTTTGGACTCTGTGAGAGAAGGCAAGGCTGGGATGATTTGAGAGAATAGCATTGAAACATGTATATTACCATATGTAAGATAGATGACCAGTGTAGGTTTGATGTATGAAGCAGGGCACTCAAAGCTGGTGCTCTGGGACAACCCAAAGGGATGGGGGTGGGGAGGGAGGTAGGATAGGGGTTCAGGATGGGGGGACACATGTACACCCTAGCTGATTCATGTGGATATATGGCAAAAACCACCATAATATTGTAAAGCAATTAGACTCCTATTAAAATAAATAATTAAAAAAGCAAAGAAAAACAATACAATAAAGGCTGAGAATGGTGCCTAGCACATAGAGGTACTCAGTGAATGTTAGCAGTTGTTGCCATCATTGTCATCATCAATGTTATTATTATTATTACTTTAATTATTGCCCTTCAAGTTTTGATGGGCTATGAGACTGTGGCTTAAAATATTGGTAGGAACAATAATAAAAAAAAAGTTATCGTCTATTCCAGAAATAGAAACGGGGATTCAAAGAGTCACCTGTTCAATTCTGCAGGGAACATGAGTACAGATGCCTGATGTCTACTGTGAGGCCTGCCTCTACCCCTTATATCAGATTGACCAGCCAGGAAAGCAGATACAGATGTCATATTACTCAGAAAACTCCACATGCACAGAGGCACCTCAGCATCTGTGCATTATTATATTTGACCCTCTATTTCACAACATATTTATTCTGCTTATAATAGACAATGGAATAAAATTTAAAAGATCATGAAATTCCGAGACCTACAGACCAGAGTTTGAGCTCAACCTTGCCACTATGTGACTTTGACTAGGCAAGGCAGTTAAACATATACAAGTCTCAGTCTCCTCACCTATAAAATGAGGGTGGAGTTTAGTGCAGGAATATTTTTTAAATGTGCAATATGTGGTGAGTAAAATCATAGCTATATCAAAACTTTAATCCTGGGTTCTAGTCTTAGAATTCCCCAGTATTCTTGGGTAGGGAAAAAAATTTAAAAATGAATACCAAATTCAGTGTCTACCATGAGCCATACATAGCACTAGAAGCAATATATATATTGATCCTTGCCCTTAACCTCAGGGCCAAACTGTTTGCAAATGCTTTGAGTCTATGAGAACAATACTTGCAAGTGGCTTGCAAATTTAAGTTGAAAAGTGAATCAGAATGGAATTCGACACAGAAAAATTTAATTTAATTTAAGTACATTAATTCTGCAGAGCCAAAGACACTAAAGGTTCATAAAAAGGAAACCACAGCCAATGGTTGCTTTCCCCTTCCTACTGAGCTCAAAGCTGCAGGGTGGAAATGAGTGACAACCTCATGATTATCACTAACACTGATTACTATTACAGCCATCTTTGATTGGGATCATCCATTCTTAACAAAGAAAGCATATAGATTCACAAACATAAATTTAAAATGAGGAAGAGAACTAATAGCTACTTATTCCAAGACAAAAAATATGCCTTATTTTCTTAATCTGATCTATATGATTCTAGTTACTGATAGGTTTGCTCATATGATATTATAATTCAACCAAGTTCCTTTCTAGCAATCTAATCTTTTGTTAAATTCTATTATAATACTTAATGCCTTATACATAGGAATAATGGATGGAAATAAAATATAGAAACACATTTACTCACTAAATTCTGGATCAACTTCCCAACTACATAACATGTCTTTTCCCAAAGTAACTCCAAATGCTCTCATTTCAAAATTTAAAAGTAAAATTTAAAGTTCCCTACCAATAAAGTGTCCAGGTTAAAAAGACGAAAAGAGAGAATTAGATAGGAACAAATGCAACCAAATCCAAAGATTGCAAGCTTTGCTGAAATCAGAAAGTTGATAATTAAACTATTTACACTTTACATAAATATCTGCAACGTAGGAAAAGTCCACATCATTTGTACTAAATGGCAGAAAAAAAATCCCGAATACTACTACCACCCTCCCTTCAATCTACTTTCCCTTAAATGTGTGTTTCAATTAATTTGTTCTTGTATATTGAGATTAAAAAAAAAAAGAATGAAAACAAAAAAAGAATGCACTTTGCTATCCTGTTCTTCTGCAGTATCACCAAATACTGACCTTTTACATATATCATAGCAAATTAAATCCTAGGAGTAACTTCTGCCTATAGCAAGTAAGGCAAAGCTGACTGAACCTTAAATAGAGAGAACCAGCTCTGGTCCAGCTCTAACAGGGAGGGGCAACCAAAAGAGCCAAGACAATGGTGTCATGAATAGTTTTGCTCATTTTTATCAATAATAGATGACAGATAAATAAAATACCTACGCAGGCTCAGAAACTGGCACATGGGACACCGCCAGTTCGCATCCTTACCTTTCATTTGTTTCTATATCGAAACAGAATCTCTTATCGATAGATTCCGTCTTCCTTCTCACACAGTACTTCAGGGTTAAGTCCAAGGGCCCCTGAAATAACAGAAGGATTAATAGCCAGTTTGTAAAAATACACAGAAGCTTCTTCTGCTTACTGCAGTGTCCTTAATGTCACTTGGAAGACATCTGTTATGGCAGCAGGAACAATGTTTAGCTTCACTGAGGAACTTGTCCCCTCAAAGGGTAGTTGCGGCAAGGTGACAGATGGTTTATCTCTATTCCGAAAATCAATGACTGAGTTCAGAAGAAACTGCTCAGGATAAACCAGTGTTCTTTTCCAAGTATGGTATATTAAATAGGAAACTCATAAGGGAGATGTAGGAGAAATGGGGTGCACAAATGGTATTAAGTATACAAAATAAAATTTCATGAGACTTCTAGGTAGGGAGATTGCACTGGGTAAGTGGTTTTCAGCAATGTCCCTTCCATTAAAATGGCAGATAGAAGATAGGAGGAAAAACATTTTTGATTCCCCACTTCCAGAACCTTTAAGATGATGGGAATTACAAAAGCAGTCTCTCCAAAGATAGGGCCGGAGTAGGGAAAATAAGGATATTTGTGTGATAGTCAAGGAGGAATTTGGTATTTCATGTGTGCAGGACAATGTGTCCCACATTAGTCTTGTGGGCACTTAACAAGGCCATAGAAATCCATTTGGTTTACAGGTCGGGTGTGTGTTAAGTTGCTTCAGTCATGTTCAACTCTTTGCCACCCCATGGACTATAGTCCATGCTGCCTGCCATGCTCCTCTGTCCATGAGATTCTCCAGGCAAGAATACTGGAGTGGGTTGCCATGTCCTCCAGGGGACCTTCCTGACCCAGGGATAGAACCTGCATTCCCTGTGGCTTCTGCACTGCAGGCAGATTATTTACCACTGAGCCACCAGGGAAGCCCGTGTTCACAGATTAAAATTCCTCAAATCCCACCTAGTTCAGTTTACAACAAAGGCAATGAAGTAACATTTATTGATTACTAATATGTGCTGCATATTATGTGAGGTATTTTTAAACCACTTTTCTTCATAACAGCCTTCAGAGGGAAGTGAAGCTCAGAGAGGTAAAATGGCTTACCCAAAGTCACCCAAGTTGGTATAGTAGAAATATCAATAAACTAACAAGTTTAAAAGCTGGGGTCTTATCTCAGTTATGACTTTTACTAGATATGTGGCCCAAGGTAAATAATTTTTCCTCTCTGAATATAAACTTCATAATCTATTAAACAGGAATAATACTACCCACCTAGCTGTCTCAAATTCAGAAACACTGTATTTGTTTTTCTGCTCAAAGTGCCAGGTCTGTACCTAAGCACTATACTGTCCTAACTGGCCCTTACAGTTGATCATTGAATAAATTCCCTCTCATTGTCACACTCAAACCCTTTACAGGTCTCTCTTTTTCTTGCTCCTGCACTATAGAAACACAATTCTATATTCATCTTTCAATCTGCCTTCTAAAACTCCAACACTTGGGATATCAAGCATTGTCAGCCTTGCAAGATAAGAGTAATTAACTGCATCATGTGCTCACATTCCATTTTTAAACTCTCAACTCTGTTAGATTTGGTGAGATGACATCACAGCTCAGGGGACAACATCCTGCCCACCACTCCAGGTTCACCTTCAGTCACCCTCATCTAATTTATGATGTCCCGTCAGTGTAAAAGCACTCTTATTTCACACATGTATCATGCTTTTTCATGACTCCAACTTTACATATATTGTTTTCTCCACCCAAAATGACTTTATCTATAGTCTCTGATTGACAAACATTTACTTGTGCTACAACTTGCAATTCAGCTTTCATTTCCTCGTCTTCTCCATCACCACAGTTCAAAAGCATCAATTCTTCAGTGCTCAGTTTTCTTTATAGTCCAACTTTCACATCCATACATGACTACTGGAAAAACCATACCTTTGACTAGATGGACCTTTGTTGGCAAAGTAATGTCTCTGCTTTTTAATAAGCTAAGTTGGTCATAACTTTTCTTCCAAGGAGTAAGCATCTTTTAATTTCATGGCTGCAGTCACCGTCTGCAGTGATTTTGGAGCCCCCCCCCCCCCAAAAAAGTCTGTCACTGTGTCCACTGTTTCCCCATCTATTTGCCATGAAGTCATGGGACCAGATGCCACGATGTTAGTTTTCTAAATGTTGAGTTTTAACCCAATTTTTTCACTCTCCTCTTTCACTTACATCAAGAGGCTCTTTAGTTCTTCTTCACTTTCTGCCATAAGGGTGATGTCATCTGCATATCTGAGGTTATTGAAATTTCTCCCAGCAAAAAAAAAACCTGCCACTTTTGAAGAGCCTGGAGCAAAAGCAGGGGGGTGGGAGCAAAAGCAGAGTATTGTGCATGCCCCCTACACACACCACCACCTATGTTGTGGGAAAAACACCTAAGCTACCCCTCTGCTCTGACCCTTGGACACACTTTTACCCTCACCCCTATAAGGAACAACCTTGCCCCTTTTGGGAGAGCAAGCAAGCAAGGGAACCTGTTGTCTGTTCTTGCTGCCCCTGCTGTATCAGCAACCATAATAAAGCCTTGCCTGAACTTCTTGTCTGCCCTGTAGAAAATTTCTATTGATTGAGGAAGGCCAAGAACCCTGTTTGGTAACATTACAACTATTTACAGAGCAACAATCAATGGTGAGAGAATGACCTGAAGACTAGCAGGAAAGATCTTCTACAACTATAGATATAAGGAAATAATCACAACTAGACATGTAGGAGGGGCACATGAATGGTATAGTCAAGGCCCACACCCCTAAACAGGTGATCCACAAATAAGAGGATAGTTACAATTGTAGAGTTTATCCCCAAGGAGCAAGGGGTTTGATACCCATATTAGATTCCTAGTAAAGGGGTCCTGAACCAAGAAGACAAGGCCTCAGAACATCTGGCTTTGAAAGCCAGCAGGGCTTGCTTTAAGGAGAGCCAGAGGTGTATAGGAAATAGGTATTCTATTTTTAAAGGTTACATACAAAATCTCACATGCTCTGAGAACCAGGACAAAAGCAAGGTGGAAGGTGCCTGGTTCATACTGACCTGCTGATAGTCAAGAGCCATACAGAGAGACAGAAGACAAGTGGAACTCACCCTGGGGACATAGAAGCTGGTGGCAACCATTTTGAGGTGCTAATTCTATCATGAGGAAAAAAATGCTAGAAAGCACCATTTTGGAGTCCTCCCTGTAGCTTATTAATGTTGGACATGCCTTTATCCACCAGCCAGTTGGCACAAGCCCTAGGAGACATACAAGGATATAGTCCCATCCACCAGCAGGCTAGAGGCAGCAAAAGGTCCCCCTGGACTACCTAGACACTCCAGGACCCAGCCCCACCCACCAGTAAGCTGGCATGAGTCCCAGGAACTGGTTTACTCTGCAGCAGACAGGTAACAGCCCTAGAACATATTAGGCCCCAACACTGCCCACCAATGTGCTAAAACCAGCTTTGAGATACATCATGTCCTACAACCAGCTAACCCAAGATCCAGACCCACAAAACAACAGGCTGACACCAAGCCCCAGGCCCCAGCTTGATCCAGCAGCAGTTTGACAACCGTTCTGGAACACTTCCTTTAGGCCTCACAAGAAGCCAACCAGTGCCCAGCCAAGCCCACCAGTGGGCCAGGACCAGGACACAGCCTAAACTACCAAGGGGCAATAACCTTGGGCCCCACCACCAACTGCAATAGAACTCAGACTGGCCCAGGAGCAGGTAGCAGCTTCAGCAGTAGGTAAACAATCAGGTGAAGGGGGTCAGCCCATGCTCACCAGTGTGCCCACAACAGTAGGCCCCGCCAAAAGAAGTGCATATTTTTATATATAAAAGATTCTATTCAAAAGCTTGTTGCAGAATATACATTCTTTTCAAGTGCGCATGAGTCATTTTCAAGGACAGATCACAAGCTAAGGCACAAAACAAGTGTCAGTAAATTGAAGGAGATAGAAATCACACTAAGTAACTTTTCTAATCACAACATTATGATTAGAAATCAACTATAAGAAAAAAAAACTGCAAAAAACATAAACATATAGAGGATAAACAGTTGAACAACCAAAAAGATCACTGAGGAAATCAAAAATATCTAGAGACAAATGAAAATGAAAACACAACAATCCAAGTTTTATGGAATGCAGCAAAAGCAATTCAAAAATGGAATGTTACAGCAATATAAGCCTAACTCAGAAAACGAGGAAAATCTCAAACAACCTAACCTTACACATGAAGTAACAAGAGAAAGAATAAACAAAAGCCAAAGTCACTACAAGAAAAGAAATCATAAGCTAGAACAGAAATAAATGAAATATAGACAAAAATTAACAAAAAAACCAGAAAAGATTGAGGAAACTAAGAGCTATTTGAAAACATAAACAAAATTGATAAATATATCCTCAGAGTCATCAAGAAAAAAAGAGGGTCCAAATCAATAAAATCAGAAATGAAAAAGGAGCAGTTACAACAACACAGAAGTATATCAGGTCATAAGAGATTACTGTGACCACTCACATACCAATAAAATGGACAACCTAGGAGAAATGCCTATGAATAAATGTACAATCTTGCAAAATGGAATCAAGAAGAAATAGATATGCAAACAGACCAATTACCAGTAATGAAACTGAATCAGTAATTTAAAAAAAATAAACAACAAAAAATCCCAACATACGAAAGCTCACGACCAGATGGCTTCACAGGTGAATTCCATCAATCATTTAAAGAAGACTAACACCCATTCTTTTCAAACCATTTCAAAAAATTCAGTGGTAATACATTTCCAAACTCATTCTAAAAGGCCAAAACCAGACAAAGGTACTTCAAAAACAGAAAATTACACACCAATATCACTGATGCACATACATGAAAATATCCTCGACAATATTTTGGCAAATCTAACTTAGCATTAAGAAGATCATACACCATGATCAACTTGGATTTATCCCAGGAATACAAGGATGGGTCAATATCTGCAAATCAATCAATGTGATACAACACAGTAATAAACTGAAGACTAAAAATCATACGATCACCTCAATAGATGCAAAAAGAACGTTTGTCAAAATGCAACATCCACTATGATAAAATAAATTCTTAACAAAGTTGATATGCAGGGAACATACCTCAACATAACTTTATCATTAAAAGCCAAATATGATGAGGCCAAAACTAACATCAAACAGTCAATGGTGAAAAGCTAAAAGCTTCTCCTTTAAAAGCAGGAAAAAGACAAGGATACCCACTCTTGCTACTATTAGTGAACATAGTATTGGAATTCTAGGTGACAGCAATCAGAGAAGAAAAAAAAGTAAACCAAATCTCAATTGGAAAAGAAGAAATAAAATGAGAGTATTTGTGGATGACATGATATCACAAATACAAAATCCTAAAGAAATCACCAAAAAACTATTAGAACTCATCAATGAATTTAGTAAAGTTGCGTGATACATAATTCATATACAGAAAAAATTAATATACAAAAACGTTAGGAAACAATAAATACTGTAGAGGGTGTGAACAAAAGGGAAACTTCTTGCACCATTGGTGGGAATGTAAATTGGAACAGCCACTAGGGTAAACAGAATGGAGTTTCCTTAAAAAGGGTGGAATAAAACTACCATATGATCCAACAATTCCAATACTGGACTTACACCCAAAGAAAATTATGAATGAAAAAGACACAGGTATCCCAATGTTCATTGCAGCACTATTTATAATACCTAGGACATGGAAGGAACTTAAGATGCCCATCGACAAGGGAAGGAGAAAAGGAAAGATACACCCATTTGAATGCAGAGTTCCAAAGAATAGCACAAAGAGATAAGAAAGCCTTCCTCAGTGATCAATGCAAAGAAATAGAGGAAAACAATAGAATGGGAAAGACTAGAGATCTCTTCAAGAAAATTAGAGATACCAAGGGAATATTTCATGCAAAGATGTGCACAAAAAAGGACAGAAATTGTATGGACCTACCAGAAGCAGAAGATATTAAGAAGAGGTGGCAAGAATACACAGAAGAACTATACAAAAAAGATATTTATGACCCAGATAACCACAGTGGTATGACCACTCACCTAGAGCCAGACATCCTGGAATGTGAAGTCAAGTCGGCCTTAGGAAGCATCACTACCAACAAAGCTAGTAGAAGTAATGGAATTCCACATGAGCTATTTAAAATCCTAAAATATGATGCTGTGAAACTGATGCACTCAATGTGCCAGCAAATATGTTGTCTAGCTTTTCTTCCAAGGAGCAAGTGTGTTTTAATTTCTTGGCTGCAGTTACCATCCCCAGTGATTTTGGAGCCCAAGGAAATAGTCTGTCACTGTTTCTATTGTTTCCCCATCTATTTGCCATGAAGTGATAGGACCAGATTCCATGATCTTTGTTTTTTGAATGTTGAGTTTTTTAACCTAGCTTTTTCACTCTACTCTTTCACCTTCATCAAGAGGCTCTTTAGTTCCTCTTCACTTTCTGCCATTAAGGGTGTGTCATCTGCATATCTGAGGTCATTGATATTTCTCCTGTATATCTTGATTCCAGCTTGTGCTTCATCCAGCCCAGCATTTCACATGATGTACTCTGCATAAAAGTTAAATAAACATGGTGACAATATAGCCTTGACATACTCCTTTCCCAATTTTGAACCAGTCTGTTGTTCCATGTCCAGTTCTAACAGTTGCTGCTTTACCTGCATACAGTTTTCTCAGGAGGCAGGTAAGGCGGTCTGGTATTCCCATGTCTATAAGAATTTTCCAGTTTGTTGTGATTCACACAAAGGCTTTAGTGTATTCACTGAAGCAGAAGTAGTTGTTTTTCTGGAATCTCTTTGCTTTTTCTATGTTTTTCTTGATTCCCTTTGCTTTTTCTATGATCCAATGGTTGTTGGCAATTTGACCTTTGTTCCCTCTGCCCTTTTTAAATCCAGCTTATACAACTGGAAGTTTTCAGTTCATGTATAGTTGCAGCCTGTCTTGAAAGATTTTGAGCATTACCTTGCTAGCATGTGAAATGAGCACAACTGTGATGTAGTTTGAACATTATTAGGTATTGCCCTTCTTTGAGACTGGAATGAACACTGACCTTTCCAATCCTGTGGCCACTTCTGAGTTTTCCAAATTTGCTGGCATATTGAGTGTAGCCCTTTTACAGTATCATCGTTTAGGACTTGAAATAGCTCAGCTGGATTTCCATCACCTCCACTAGCTTTGTTGGTAGTAATGCTTCTGAAGGTGTACTTGACTTCACACTCCAGGTAGGCTGGCTCTAGGTGAATGACCACACAATTGTAGCTTTCTGGGTCATTAAGACCTTTTTTGTATAGTTCTTCTGTGTAGTCTTGCCACCTCTTCTTAATATATTTTGCTTCTGTTAGGTCCATACCATTTCTCTCCTTTATTGTGCCCATCTTTCATGAAATGTCCCCTTGGTATCTCTAATTATGGACACAGGTTCATAGCATTGAATAGGAGGCAGTCAATAAAACTATCCTCAAGAAAAAGAAATGCAGAAAGGCAAAATGCTTTTCTTCAGAGACCTTATAAATAGCTGAGAATAGAAGAGAAGTGAAGGGCAAAGGGGAAAAGTAAAAATATACCCATCTCAATGGAGAGTTCCAAGGAATAGCAAGGAGAGTTTAAGAAAGCCTTCTTAAGTGAACAGTGCAAAGAAATAGAGGAAAACAATAGAATGGAAAAGACTAGAGATCTCTTTAAAAAAATTAGATATACCAAGGGAACATTTCATGCAAAAATGGGCACAATAAAGGACAGAAAATGTATGCACCTAACAGAAGCAGAAGATATTAAGAAACTATAAGTAGTATTAATATCTGCTGCCTGTGTCTTGATCTTTGTTGTAGGACCTAAGAAAGCAATTTTGAAGTCCATGGTTTGAAAAGTAATGTGTATAGAAAAAGAGAAGAAAGAAATTACACATTGCTTAAAAGCATTTGTTAGTCAGATATGAATACTTAAGCTAACTTCTCACAGAAATGGAACAAATTCTGTGTGACAACACACTTTACTGGAACCACATTTAAAAGTTCTTCAGCAATTGGCAGACCAGAAACTAAAGAGTATTGGAGTCATGAATGAGCAACTTGATCTACATATAAACATGGGTGAAGACTGTAAAAACCCCATTTGGTATGATCTGTGAGAGGTGCATCCCATGTCTAACCCACATTCAAAGCAGAATCACAAAATGTCTTGTTAATGACAAAAAAAGAAAAGCAGCTTTTCCTCTAAGAGTTTTATAGTTTCTCATCTTACATTTAGGTCTTAAAATCCATTTTGAGTTTATTTTTGTGCTTGGTGTTAGAAATTTTTCTAGTTTCATTCTTTTGCATATAGTTGGCCAGTTTTCTCAGCACCACTTGTTGAAGAGACTGTCTCTTGTCCATTGTATATTTTTTCTTCCTTTGTCATAGATAAAGTGTCTCTAGGTGCGTGGATTTATCTCTGGACTTTCTATTTTGTTCCATTGATATATAATTCTGTCTTTGTGCCAGTACCATACTGTCTTGTTGACTGTAGCTTTGTAGTATAGTCCTATGAACAAGCCACACAAGAGTGATCTTCCATGGAAATCACCAGCAATGGAGAAAAATTGGCCCCAAAAGTCTCCAAATTCCTGCCTATGGAAATTGGGTCTTCATGCATCACAACTTTCAATGCTAACAAGTAAACCTTGTTTCACTTTGTAAACAATTTGTAAATAATGGAAACTTTTATAAATTATGCCCTAAGGCCCTGTCTGAAAGACAGTTAAAGGGATACTACTTTTAGAATATGAATAGTCAGTCTATCAGCTTTTATCTTAAGAAACCCTCAGGGTTCTATGTATGTATGTTTCCGAAGCCTCTACAAAGATGGGAAAAAGTGAGATGACAGACTAATTTTTTTAGCTGGGTGGTCATACATAAAATAATATAGAATTTATAATATAATATAATATAATATAAATAATATCAAGTTCCTCCTCATGATAGTAAGTGAACTATCATGTCAGTGTGTCGAACTCATCTTACCATTTTGGGGGGTAGGGAAAAGTCTGGAGGCCAGAAGAGGAATTAAGTGCTTAAAGATATTTGAGCATTGCATAAAATGTAGGGTATAGGTTATTTCAAATTTAGATGACAGAATACTCCTTTACAAAGTAATTTTGGAAAATGCTTATTTTTAAACACTATTTAAAGGAATCCATAGTAGAGCCTTCTTAAAAGCAAGTAATACTCTCCTCCTTCAATTTATCCATATTTTTTTGTAAATTTTCTTTGTACAGTGTGATAGACACTTGTAACAATGATCTAAAAGAGTACAGGCACTTTCAGAAGGCCTGAAATAATTAACAGAGATTCTTCACTCAACTGAGTAGTATCTGGGCCAATGCAAATTTAGGCCAAGGAAAACACGTGAAGACATGGGTTCATGTGACAGTGGTAGACTCAATTCTTTGACATGAAGTCAATATATATTCTTTTCTGAGATTCAGTCACAGATGCATTTCAAAAAAATGTGGCCCATAAAAGAACTGACCTGCTGCTTAGCACCTGGCTTCTGATCCATAGGTGTCATAGTGAGCGTTTTGGTCTCTTTCTCATATTGGCAGTAGTATTTCACCCAGGATATTCCCAAAGCCCCTACAAAGACAGACAACAGTGAGCTGATAGAATAAGTATTTTGGCTGCATGGTCAGTTTACCTGTAAGATAGAACCTGTGCACAGTTTACTTTTCATGGTCATGATCCAGATCTAGTCCTACCTTTCCCCTGAGCTCCAGCTATGCAGTGCCACCAGCCCACTACAAGTTATTGTAATCCTCATCAACTACTTTCCACATCTGCTCTGGCTTGCTCCAAACCACTCTCCTTACTGTGTTCCCTTTGAATGCTCCCATTATACATTCTATTGTATGAGCTAGGAACATCTGTAATCTTCTGCTTTTCCTTCCCTATAACCTGCCTTATTTGACTGGTGGTAGGGTTCTGCTCATTCTATCCCCTACATGTCTCTTCTTTCACTCCATTTATAGCTGAATTCATTCAGGACTCTATTTCTGATGTTTGGCAAAAATATGTTTTATAAGATATTCCAAGAAAAACAAAACTTCACTATTCCTCCAATTAATGATTTCAGTGGCCTTCTCTGATCGCTCCTTTCTAGCTTATTCTCTACTCTTTTGTTAGAGAATATTTTTAAAATATATATCTCTATTTATATCATTCCTCTTATTATAAACCACCTATGGATTTCCCACTCTCTCCAAATTCCTTAGATTGGCTCACAAAGCCTTTTATAATGTGATTGTATTTAGCTTTTCAACTTGCCTTTTTGCCCCCCTCACCTCTATGCCCCTGACTCATTGAATTACACTCAGTTATCAAATAAATAGTTGGCGATATATTTGATAGACCAAGTTCAAGACATATTTAATAGTGAACAGGGCACTATTAATAATTGTATCTGGACAACAAGTATAAACCAGGACTGTTCCTGGATAACCAAGATCCTACAAATAAAATACAATCTCACATACCTCTGTGCCTTGACTCATGCAGTGGTATACACCTGGAATTTTCTTTGCTTTTTTTTTTACCTGTCAAACTCCCACTCTTAATTCACATTTCAGCTCATACATCACTTTCTCAGTGAAGCCCTTAGATACATTCTCCAAATGCAATGCTCAACACATTTCATTATAATTCTTAATACACTTGTGTCTTCATTAGACTGTAAACTTCTTGAGGTCAAAAACTAAGTTTAATCCATTTTTTGTACGCCCAATGCATTACACACTGTCTGGCAAAAAGGATTTTTAGTAAACATACATTCAACTGAGTAGGAACGTCATATCCATTTGAAAAATTAAAAAACTGGGGAATAGAAGTATCACATAGTTAGTTGATATTAGAGTCAAGACAACATACTCATTATTCAGCCCCTTGTATAACATAGCAGTGGTTCTCAACCAGGAGCAGTTTTGCCTCCCCGAGGACATTTGGCAATGCCAAGAGACATCTTAGGTTATAATAGTTGGGAGGTACTATCAGAATAAAGTGGGGAGAGGCTATAGATGCTTCAAAATACCCTATAATGTGTAGGATGACCTCTCAAAACAGAGAATTACCCAAGCTGAAATGTAAATAGCACTGAGATTGAGAGATCTTGCAATGGAGAGGTGAAGAACTGAACCTGACAAATAGAACACATCATCAAAGTGAACTGCTCTAAGGGAGGAAAAGCATGATAATACCAATGCTGAAATACCATGGTTTGTGGATTTCAGTGGGTTTTCCCACTGGTAACCTCTGAATAGTCTCTTCTATATACTCACTAGGTCAGAGACTGAAGTCACAGGCTTTGGAGACATTGTATCATAGTTCAAAAGGAAATCAAATAGCACATACAGGTTTACATAGCATTAGGAGGCAGAAAGCCTTAAACCTCTGTAATATTCAGTGAATGAATAAGATAACCCATTTTCCTTAGTAATGACAACTGTGTTGTTCACTGAAATCACAATGGTTGGGTAGTGCTTTAAAGGCAACCTTGTGATCCTAAGGCAATGGAAGGTATAGGGTATAGTTGTAGGAGCATAGGTTTTGGCATTTCACAAACCTGACTTTACACTTAGCCTTGTTACTTGATAGTTGGGTGACTTCCAATTAGTGATCTCTCTAAGCCTCTGTGGCTTCATGTGAATATGGGTATGGTAAAGTGCTTTCAAAGTTTACATGAAGTAGTACATTTAAAGCACTTAACACCACGTCCGGCAAAAAATAGGTATAATAAATATTATTTTATGCCTCCTCTCTCCTACCTTCCTTTTAGCCTAAGTCAGAGTCATTGAAAGCATTAAGCAATTAACAATCCCTATTTTGAATATCAGAGAAAATCTTGTCATCCCACAGCCTTTGTAATACAAATCCTTAATCTCCCCCTTTAATTTCTCCCTCCTTTTTATTTTCTCTATTCTCATGCTGGTTTCCAAAGAGGTATAACTGGAAGGGGTCTTTGAACTATAAGGGTGCCTGGAGTTTGGAGAGGCCAAGTGGCAGTGGGTATCAGCCTACATAAACCCAGTGGCTATCCCTGTATTCCCACACACATTTCTCTTGCGTATAGAGATAGCCTTCGATGGTTGGCTGTCCTGGAAGTTTGCACGTCTGCGGAGCTTCTTTCATCCTTTTCTTAAGTTCTTCCATCTCTTCTCGGGTACTGGAGAAATGATTTCTTGTCTGTCAAGATATTATCATCATAATCATTATCATCAGCACCATCATCATGAATAAGCATTCAATGGTCAAAGACTCAGTGCAGAGTTTTCTCAGCTTTTATCATGTGCTACAACATAGCAGAAAACAAGTGTTGAATGGCATAGTAACTAGAAAACAATTTAGTGTAGTTTAACAGTACTAAAGTTTAAATGGGAGAGAGGAATGTAAATAACAATGTACCTGGGAGACATTTTCTAATGGGAATCACAAAAGGTAATGGGAATCACAAAAGGTTCCAAGAAATAAAAGCTCTAAGAATTCTGAGCACCACATTGACCTCTGCCTTACAAAAAGGAAGGCTATAAAGAAGGTTCCCTAGGATAACATTATCATGGCAACTTCTTTACTCTGTCTCAAGTAAAATTACTGGTTACTTGACACTGAATCAAATCCTAGCCATTAGAATAAAGGATATGAGAGTATGCTCTCTTTGAACATAGGTCAACAGAAAACCTATGTTTTCATGCTCATGAATAAGAAAAGCTAATATTAAGAAGTAGTATGTTTAAAAGTACATGACTAAAAAACAATGGCAAAACACAGTTTGAAATGTGTGTATCAAAATCACTAGAGATAGGTCTTCAGTGTTTAGTCTCAAGATTGTCACATGATGTCACTGAAAAACGTGACGTGGGCTGCCCTACCTAATTGAACTCATTCTGTACATTATCTTGTGAGTTTGTCTTATATAGAGAGATAGATAGATATACATATGTGTGTGTGTGTGTGTGTGTGTATATATACACATGCAAATATTTGTTGCTAAACTCAGACTTTTCAAGTTATATTTGGAGGAAGATTAAGTAATTGACCTAGTTATAGGAATATTTTGTAAATCAGCAGAAGATAGGAACTCTCACATTCTGGTGAAAGAGAGTACATTATCTTGTGAGTTTGTCTTATATAGATAGATAGATAGATAGATAGATATCTAGGAAGATAGGAACTCTCAAATTTGGGTGAAAGGGAGTACATTATCTTGTGAGTTTGTCTTATATATAAGAGAGTGAAAGAGAGTACATTATCTTATGAGTTTGTCTTATATATATATATATAGATAGATAGATATAGATATAGATATAGATATAGATAGATAGATAGATACACACATGCAAATATTTGCTGCTAAACTCAGACTTTTCAAGTTATATTTGGAGGAAGATTAAGTAATTGACCTAGTTATAGAAATATTTTGTAAATCAGCAGAAGATAGGAACGCTCACATTCTGGTGAAAGAGAGTACCCAGAAAGAAACAAGTGTAAGTCAGGAATCTCCTAAACAACAAATTGTTTTCATCTAAAAATTAATCTATAAATTTTATGCAATGTAACAAGTCCAAAATCACTACCTCAGTGGTGCCTTCTTTTATTGTATCAGACAATTATTCTATACTCTGTGCTTTTTTAACTTTTTTGGTCTTAACTTTATTTTAGCACTTTTCATAAGTAATCATGCTATATCTCTGTTTATCTCTCTCAGCCCTAAGAGACTGAATAATCCCTGAAGACAAAAACTAACGTGCCTCATTATGGTATGTTCAGTGCATTTTACAATGCCTGGCACAAGGTATATGTTCATTATATACCTAAGTAATTGTTAAATGTGGGTTAAATAACTAAATGAGAAAAATGATATGCGACAAGGAAGGGAAGGCTCTGCGTATGCCCATCTATAAGAAACAGCATAGGAAAGAAGGTTGAGACAATCTTTCAGGATAATTTATTTAACTATACTAATGTAATGAGAAAAGAAATGGGAAAAGGAAGGGAGGAATGGGGATCCATATTAATAAAACCTACAAAGAGAGTATCTTGACTGACTAGCATAAGATCTGGGCTGTACTTAAATAAGCCCATAGATGGGTTCTAATCTGGGAGAGATATAGCAAATTAGCAACATTTAATAAATACTAGATAGACAGATGTGTTAGTGGTTGGAAGGGTGGGTTTGAACAACAGTCAGCCTCAAAGACAGGGAATAGTTGAAACTGGAAGAGTAAGAACAATCTATTACACTAAAATATTTGTGATCCACACCAGTTGGTCCTCACAAATTAGCTGTGATATAATAACCTAAAATTCCAAAGTCAAGATATTGAGACTGAAATCCAATTGCAATGCAAAGACTGGTGAAGAAACCCACATGCAAACTCACATTCTGTAAACTGAGCTGAAGCTGTTGTTTATATGGGAGGAAATCCTGTGTTAGTTCCACAGTCAAGCTGTTGGAAATGAAGAGGCTATGAAGAAAGGCCAAGACCTAGAGAAAATGTATAAAAATAACTTTATCACCACCATCTTCTCATTAATCAAATAAAGGGAAACAAGATACACACAGTGTTTAACCAGTGTAGTGTTAAAAGCAATAATGCAAACACAAATAGGTCTACACATAGCTATTCTTTCATTAGGTTAAACATTCACACTGGACTCAAATCCAGAAAATAAAAATGACTAACAAATTTATTCAACAATACCCTTTTCAGATAGCATAGGAAACCAATCAAAATGTGGACAGGATGAACATAATGTGGGAATAGACTGTCTTTATATCTTCAGGACTGGCACAGAGTAGGTACTCATAAAAACATGCATGCTCAGTCACTTCAGTAGTGTTGGATTCTTTGTGATCCCGTGGACTGTAGTCTGTCAGGCTCCTCTGTCCATGGGATTTCCCAGGCTAGAATACTGGAGTGAGTAGTCGTTCCCTTCTCCAGGGGATTTTCCTGACCCAGGGATAAAACCCAGGTCTCCTGCACTGCAGAAGGACTCTTTACCATCTGAGCCACCAGGGAGTAAATTGCAATAGGAAGTAGTAAAAACTGGTCAATTCTTTTTATAAAGTAAACAACGAAACACATATAAATATGCACTTACATACTATATACATACAAACACATCTATATGTGTATATTAATATATATGTTCAGTTCAGTTGCTCAGTCATGTCCAACTCTTTGCGACCCCATGGACTGCAGCACATCAGGCTTTCCTGTCCATCACCAACTTTTGGAGCTTACTCAAACTCATATCCATCAAGTTGGTGATGCCATCCAGCTATATCATCCTCTATCATAACCTTCTGCTCCTGCCTTCAATCTTTCCCAGAATCAAAGTCTTTTCCAATGAGTCAGTTCTTCACATCAGACAGCCAAAGTATTGGAGTTTCAGCTTCAGCATTAGTCCTTCCAATGAATATTCAGGGCTGATTTCCTTTAGGATTGGCTGATTGGAACTCCTTTCAGTCCAAGGGACTCTCAAGAGTCTTCTCCAACACCACAGTTCAAAAGCATTAATTATTCGGCGCTCAGCTTTCTTTATACTCCAACTTCCACATCCATACATGACTACTGGAAAAACCATACCTTTGACTAGATGGACTTCTGTTGGCAAAGTAATGTCTCTGCTTTTTAATATGCTGTCTAGGTTGGTCACAGCTTTTCTTCCAAGAAGCAAGTATCTTTTTAAATTCATGGCTGCAGTCACCATCTGCAGTGATTTTAAAACCAGAAAAATCAAGTTTCTCACTGTTTCCATTATTTCCCCATCTATTTGCCATAAAGTGATGAGACCGGATGTCATGATCTTAGTTTTCTGAATGTTGAATTTTAAGCCAACATCTTTACTCTCCTCTTTCATGTTCATCAAGAGGCTCTTTAGTTCCTCTGCACTTTCTGCCATAAGGGTGGTGTCATCTGCATATCTGAGGTTATTGATATTTCTCCCGGCAATCTTGATTCCAGCTTGTGCTTCATCCAGTCCAGCATTTCCCATGATGCACTCCACATATAAGTTAAATAAGCAGATTGACAATATACAGCCTTGACGTACTCCTTTCCTGATTTGGAACCAGTCTGTTGTTTCAAGTCCACTTCTAACTGTTGCTTCTTGACCTGCATTTTTCTGTAAGATGTTATTATGGGAATACTTGAACAAATCTTATGGCTAACCCAATATATGTATATATACATAAACATATTAAAAACCATGTACATACTTATGTACTATACACGTGTATATGTATATATATACATGGTGGTGGTGATGGTTTAGTCACTAATTTGTGACTGAATTTTGTGACCCCATGGACTATAGCCCACCAGTCTCCTCTGTCCATGGGATTTCCCAGACAAGAATATCAGAGTGGATTGCCATTTCCTTCTCTAGGGGATCTTCCTGACCCAGGGATCAATCCCCAGTCTCCTGCATTGCAGGCAGATTCTTCACTGACTGAGCTACCAGGGAAGCCCTAAATATACATACATACATACAGTTATATATGTGTACATGTACAACATATATATAAATGCACGAGTGTATGTACCACACACACAGTTATGTAGACATCCTTCCTTGTCCTTTTCAAGTTTTTCCATCCCAAGAAATGACACCACCACCTACTTACTTAGTTAATCAAGCCAAAAAGCAAAGAATCCTGGTTTCTTTCACTCACATCTTAGTCTAATCAATCAGTAAGCCCTGCCAGTTTTGAAAATATATCTCTAATCCAATCATTCTTTTCTATTTATATTACCACCACCCTAACCCAAAGCAACATTTTCACTTGCCTAGACCACTGGAATAGCCTAACTCTTTTCCTCATTTCCACTGTTGCCTTCTTCCAAGCTATTCTCCACATAACAAAATCAGCTCATGTCATATCCTACTTAATATACATCAGTGATTTTTCTACTACAATTCAGACTAAAATCTAACCCCTTCACCATGCCTACAGGTCCTGTGACTTCTTATCAGCTATTATTTCCTGCCAATCTCCTTTTCTCTTATCAGTGATACTCACCATTCTTTACTAACTTAAGGACTTACTAACACTATGAAGGACTTACTAACACCACTCTCACCATTCTTTACTAACTTAAGGACTATGTACATGTGTTTTTTTCTGTGTGTGTGGAAAGTTCTCTTTCCATTATTCACATTGCCTTATCTTTTCTTTCTTTAGATCTCATCTTAAATGACACTTTCAGAGGTCCCCCTTGACCATTTGACCTAAAGTAGCTGCCTGCTCCTGTTCTTTGTTTTAGCCATTACTATAACTCAAATTATTTTATTTATGTGTATCCTTCTTTTCACCCAATGAAAGTGCAATCTTCACAAAGACAGAAACTGAGTCTGTCTTTTTCATTGTACGATACCCAGTGTTTAGCACAGTGCCTGCATGTAACAGAAGCTCAATAAATGCTTATTGGATAAATGAATAAATACTTGTTTGCAAATATACATATACAGATATATACAACTGTGATCACAGATAACATGTACACAGATATACATGCTTATGTGTAAAATGTGTACACACACATGCACATGTGTATACACACCCACACCAACAAGTACATAGGCACAATAGATAGACAAAAGAATATAACAGACACACAGAATTTAGGAGGTAAACACCACAATATTAACAGTGATCATCTCTGTATGAGGGTAATGTTGTATTTGTTTTACATATATTAATAAATTTTTCTAGCTTTTTCTGCAACTGTTTTTACATTGTTTTTATAATAAAAAAGAAGGTTGCTAAAAATCAAAATAGTTATCAAACCACAGTACATCATGTTCTATAATATATTAAGGATATTTAATTAGAAAAATTTTCAAAGGATAGAAGTAAAAATAGAATGGGATGTCATTGAATGCAAGAAACATGCATTCTTAGAACAGTGTCTGTATATGATGGGTATTTTCAGATAGCACATGAAAGTGTGAGAGGAAGGAAGGGAGGAGAACAAGGTAAAATGAAGGGTGACAGAAAAATCAAGGAACAAGAGAAAGGAAAGGAGGAAAAGAAATATAATGAAAAATCATAGCTATAGAGAGAAATCGGAGGAAGAAGGAAGGTGGGGAAGAGTGAGGAAGAGTGAGAGAGAGAACATCGGTTAGAGAGCAAGAATAACACAAGCCAGTGTGTCTATTTTTTCCACATTCATTATTAAGCATTGACTATATTCATATTCTTTGAGACTCCAATTTTATAATCAAAGTTCTCTACACTTACTTGACATTTGGTAAATATTTTAGACCATTCATTAATAGAACTTACTGGCTCCACAATATTGAACTTCTTAGACTCTTGAACTTCCTGGATTTGATAAACATAATCAAGGGACGACTCAAAGAAATTGTGCCTCTCCTTGTCCACCTGGAGGTCTGCCTGTAGAAGAAGGGTAATAAATGTCACATATTGGCATAGTCATTCATGCAAGTCAGTGTTTATGGATTCAACAGAATGCTAGGGCTGGAAGAGAATTATGCTACCAAGCAGTGATCTTATCCCTTTATTTTACAAATAGGGAACATGAAGCCAAGATAGAAAAAGTGACTGATGCAGGATATCCGGTTTCTGGCCTAACAAATAAGAAGCTTGGAAGTTATTGAACTCATCCTCATACAAGGAAAACCTAAACTGAGAATCAACCACTCTTCTTAGAACCAACAGACTACTGAATTCAAAGGAAAACAACTGTCTCAAAAATTGGATAGATAGTTGAATATGGAAAATCCGAGATTACCAGAGCAGAAGCCGAGAAGCAGAAGCCTGTTGCTGCAACCAGTGTCAGACCTTATTTAAGAATAGATCTCTTAAAAAGTCCAAAGACAATAGGGAAGACAAAACACAAAGATACCAGAGGAGATTTTCGCCTCTAGCAAGAGCAGTTATAGCAAATTAAGCACAGCCTAAACCCTAGTCAGATAAGCATAAAACCACATAATAACATCCTTTTATCTCATTTCCTTTTACCCAGGGCATCATGTTCAGCATTCAACAAAATGTTACAAAGCATACAAAAAAGCGAAATAAACCAACTAACACAGTCTGAAGAACCAGCATCAGTTCAGTTCAGCTCAGTTGCTCAGTTGTGTCCAACTCTTTGCGACCCCATGGACTGCAGCACGCCAGGCCTCCCTGTCCATCACAAACTCCCAGAGTTTACTCAAACTCATATCCTTTGAGTCGGTGATGCCATCCAACCACCTCATTCTCTGTCGTCCCCTTCTCCTCTCACCTTCAATCTTTCCCAGCATCAGGGTCTTTTCAAATGAGTCAGCCCTTCGCATCAGGTGTCTAAAGTATTGGAGTTTCAGCTTCAACATCAATCCTTCCAATGAACGCTCAGGACTGATCTCTTTTAGGATGGACCGGTTGGATCTCCTTGCAGTCCAAGGGACTCTCAAGAGTCTTCTCCAACACCACAGTTCAAAAGCATCAATTCTTCGGCACTCAGCTTTCTTTATAGTCCAACTCTCACATCCATACATGACTACTGGAAAAACCATAGCCTTGATTAGATGGACCTTTGTTGGCAAACTAATGTGGGACTTTGATAGTTCTGTGGAGCTCACACAATCTGATTTTACTAACATGGAACACTTCTAAGACAAAAGGAACACTTCTAAGATGTTGGCAAAGTAATGTTATTCTTTGGAACTCTGTATTCAGATGGGTATATCTTTCCTTTTCTCCTTTGCTTTTTGATTCTCTTCTTTTCTAAACTATTTGTAAGGCCTCCTCAGACAACCATTTTGCTCTTTTGCATTTCTTTTTCTTAGGGATGGTTTTGATCACCACCTCCTATACAATGTTATGAACCTCCGTTCATAGTTCTTAGGGTACTCTCTATCAGATCTAATCCCTTGAATCTATTTGTCACTTCCACTGTATAATCGTAAGGGATTTGATTTAGGTCATACCTGAATGATCTAGTGGTTTTCCCTACTTTCCTCAATTTAACTCTAAATTTTGGAATACGGAGTTCATGATCTGAGTCACAGTCAGCTTCAGGTCTTCTTTTTTTCTGATTGTATAGAATTTCTCCATCTTCAGCTGCAAAGAATACAATCAATCTGATTTTGGTATTGACCTTCTGGTGATGTCCATGTTTAGAGTCGTCTGTTGTTTTGTTGGAAAAGGGTGTTTGCTATGACCAATGAGTTCTCTTGGCAAAACTCTATTAGCTTTGCCCTGCTTCATTTTGCACTCCAAGGTCAAAGTTTCCTGTTCCTGCAGGTATCTCTTGACTTCCTACATTTGCATTCCAGTCCCCTACAATGAGAAGGACATCTATTTTGCTGTTAGTTCTAGAAGGTGTGGCAGTTCTTCATAGAACTACTCTACTTCAGCTTCTTTGGCATTAGTGGTTAGCACATAGATTTGACTACTTTGATCTATGGTTTGCCTTGAAAGCAAACTGAGATCTTTCTATTGTTTTTGAGATTGCACCCAAATACTGCATTTCAGACTCTTTTGTGGACTGTGAGGGCTACTCCATTTCTTCTAAGGGATTTTTGCCCACAGTAGTAATAAAATGGCCATCTGAATTAAATGGACCATTCCCATCCACTTTAGTTCACTGATTCCTAAAATGTCGATGTTCACTTTTGCCTTCTCCTGTTTGAACACTTCCAATTTACCTTTATTCAGTGACCTAGCATCCAAGGTTCTAATGCAATATTTCTTTACAACATAGGACTTTACTTTCACCACCAGACACGTGCACAACTGGGCACTGTTTCTGCTTCGGCTGAGCCTCTTCATTCCTTCTGGAGCTATTTCTCTGCTCTTCTCCAGTAGCATATTGGGCACCTACCAACCTGGGCAGTTCATCTTTCATTGTCACATCTTTTTGCCTTTTCATACTATTCATGGGGTTCTCACAGCAAGAGTGCTGAAGTGATTTGCCATTCCTTTCTCCAGTCCACCATGTTTTATCAGTACTCTCCACCACATCCCATCTGTCTTAGGTGTCCCTACACAGCATCACTCATAGTTTCATTGAGTTAGACAAGGTTGTGATCCATGTGATCAGTTTGTTTAGTTCTCTGTGATTGTAGACCTAGTGTAGAACCTAAAATAAAAAACTTACTGTTGGAAAACCTTATAGAAAAAAGTATATCTATTCCTGACCTATCAAATGCAATGCTAGTTATCTTTTTCAATTTTTCAAATTGAGGAATAATTACTTTACAATGTTGATTTGCTTTCTGCCATACATCAACATGAATTAGCCATAAGTATACATATGTCCCTGCACTCTTGAACTTCCTTCCCACCTCCCACCCTTTCCTACCCCTCTAGGTTGTTACAGACCCCTAGTTTGAGTTCCCTGAGTCATACAGGAAATTTCCAATGGCTATCCATTTTACAAGTCGTAGCATACATGCTTTCACGCTACTGTCTCCAATTGTCTTACCCTCTCTTTCCTCCCCTCCACCGTGTCCACACGTCCATCACTATGTCTGTGTCTTCATTTCTGCCCTGCAAATAGGTTCACCAGTACCATCTTTCTAGATATAGATACATATATATATATATATATATATATATATATATATGTATATGTATATAGGTGTGTGTGTGTTTAATATATGATATTTGATATATGATATTTGTTTTTCTCTTTCTGACTAAATTCACTCTGTATAATAGGCTCTAGGTTCATTTACCTCATTAGAACTGACTCAAATGCATCCCTTTTTATGGCTGAGTAATACTCCACTGTATATATGTCCCACAGCTTCTTTATCCACTCATCTGTCAGTGGACATCTAGGTTGCTTCCATGTCCCAGCTAGTGTAAATAGTGCTGCAGTGAACATTGGGGTACATGTGTCTTTTTCAATTTTGGTTTCCTCATGGTATATGCCTAGAAGTGGTATTGCTGGGTCATATGGTAGTTTTATTCCTAGTTTTATAAGGAATCTCCATACTGTCCTCCATAGTGGCTATATCAATTTCCATTCCCACCAAGAGTGCAAGAGCATTCCCTTTTCTACACATCCTCCCCAGCACTGGTTTGTGGATTTTTTGATGGTGGGCATTCTGTGTATTGATCTTGTATCCTCTGATACTAAACTTGCTGATTAGCTTTAATAATTTTGTTATAGTATCTTTAGGATTTTCTACATACAATATCATGTCATCTGCAAATAGAGTTTTACTTCTTCCTTTCCAATCTCAGTCACCTTTCCAATCTGGATTCCCTTTATTTCTCATTCTTCTCTGTTTGCCATAGTTGGGAAATCCAAAACTATGTTAAATAATAGTGGTGAGAGTAGGCACACTTGTCTTGCTCCTGATCTTAGAGGGAATGCTTTCAGTTTTTCACTATTGAGAATAATGTTTGCTGTGGGTTTGCTGTATATGACCTGCATTATGTTAAGTTCCTTTTATGTCCAATTTTTGAAGAGTTTTATCATAAATGGGTATTGAATTCTGTCAAAGTTTTTTCTGCATCTATTGAGATTTTCATATGGATTTTATCTGTCTATTTATTAATATGATGTCTCCCATTGATTGACTTGTGTATATTGAAGAATCCTTGCATAACTGGGATAAACCTGACTTGATAATGGTGTATGATATTTTTAACTGTTGTTGAATTCTGTTTGGTAGAATTTTGTTGAGGGCGTTTGCATCTATGTTCATCAGTGATATTGGCCTGTAATTTTCTTTTTTTGTGTGATGCCTTTGTATGGTTGTGGTATCAGGGTGATGGTGACCTCACAGGATGTATTCAGAAGTGTTCTTTTCTCTGCAATTTTTTGGAAGAGTTTTAGAAGAATAGGCATTAGCTCTTCTCTAAATGTTTGACTGAATTCTGTGAAGCCATTTGGCCTTGGGCTTTTGTTTTTTGGGGAGACTTTTTATCACAGTTTCGACTTCAGTGTTTGTGATTGGCTTGTTCATAATTTCTATTTCTTCCTGGTTCAGTCTTGGAAGGCTGAAATATTCAAAGAATCTATCCATTTCCTCCAGGTTGTTCATATTTGGCATATAGTTGCTCATAATTGTCTCTTATGATCCTTTGTATTTCTGAATTGTCTGTTTAACTTCTCCTTTTTCATTCCTAATTTTGTTCATTTGATTTTTCTCCCTTTTTTTTCTTGATGAGTCTGGACAATGGTTTGTCAATATTGTTTATGTTCTCAGCGAACCAGCTTTTAGTTTTATTAATCTTTACTATTGTTTCTTTCATTTCTTTTCATTTGTTTCTTCTCTGGTCATTATGCTTTCTTTCCTTCTACTAACTTTGGGATATTTTGTTATTCTTTTTCCAGCTGTTATTTGAAGTGTAAAGTTAGTTTCTCTATTCAATGTTTTTCTTATTTTTTGAGGTAAGATTTTATTGCTATAAACTTCCTTCTTAGAACTGCTTTTGCTGCATCTCACAGGCTTTGGGTTGTCATATTTTTGCTGTCATTTTTTTCCTAGGAATATTTTAACTTCCCTTCTTCCTTCAGTAACCTATTCGTTACTTAGAAACGTATTGTTTAATCTCCATGTGTGTGCTTTCACAGTCTTTTTTCTTCTGTAATTGATATCTAGTCTCAAAGTGTTGTGGTCAGAAAAGATGCTGGATATGATTTCACTTTTCTTAAATTCACTTAGGCTTGATTTGTGACCCAAGATGTGGTCTATCCTGGAGAATGTTCCATGTTCACTTGAGAAGAAACTGCATTCTTCTGCATTTGGATGAAATGTCCTGAATATATCAATTAAGTCCATTTGTCTAAAGTTTCAATTAAGCTTTGTGTTTCCTTATCACTTTTCTTATTTGATGATATGTCCTATGATGTAAGTAGGGTGTTATAGTCACCTACTATTATTGTGTTACTGTCAATTTCCTCTTTTATGTCTGTTAGAGTTTGCCTTACGTACTGAGGTGTTCCAACGTTGGGTGCATAAATATTTAAAATTTTTATGTCTTCATGGATTGATCCCTTGATCATTATATAGTGTCCTTTTTTATCTCTTGTAATATTTTTTTTTAAAGTCTGTTTTGTCTGATATGAGAACTGCCACTGTGGATTTCTTTTGATTTCCATTTGCATAGAATATCTTTTTCCATCCTCTTACTTTCAGTCTTTATCTGTCTCTAGGTCTTACAGTGGGTTTCTTGTAGACATCATATATATGGGTCTTGTTTTTGTATCCATTCAGCCAGTCTGTGTTTATTGGTTGTGGCATTTAATCCATTTACATTTAAAGTAATTATTTTCTATATGTTCCTACTGACATTTTCATAATTGTTTTGGTTTGTTTTTGTAGGTCTCTTCTTTCTCTTGTGTCTCTTGCCTATAGTAATACCTTTAACATTTGTTGTAAAGCTGATTTGGTGGTGCTAAACTCACTTAAATTTTGCTTGTCTGTAACACTTTTGACTTCTCTATCAGTTTTGAATAAGATCCTTGTCAGGCAGTGCAATCTTGGTTATAGATTTTTTTTTTCTTTCAGTCCTTTATATATATACTGCCATTTCCTTCTAGCCTGCAGAGTTTCTGCTGAAAGATCAGCTGTTAATCATATGGGTTTCCCCTTGCACATTACTTGTTCCTTTTCCCTTGCTGCTTTTAATATTTTTTCTTTGTATTTACTATTTGCTAGTTTGATTATTATGAGTCTTGACACGTTACTCCTTGGGTTTATCCTGTATGGAACTCTCTGTGCTTCTTGGACTTGATTGACTATTTTCTTTCCCATATTGGGGAAGTTTTTTTTTTAACCATAGCCTTTTCAAAAATTTTCTCAGACTCTTTATCTTTCTCTTCTTCATCTGACACCACTATAATTAGAATGCTGGTACATTTAACATTGTCCTAGATGTCTCTGAGGTTATCCTTAATTATTTCCATTCCATTCCCTTATCTGTTCTTCAGCAGTTATTTCCACCATTCTATCTTCCAGCTCACCTATCTGTTCTGCCTCAGTTATTCTACTATTGATTCCTTCCAGAGTACTTTTAATTTCAGTAATTGTGCTATTCATCTGTTTATTTCCTCTAGGTCCTTGTTAATTATTTTAATGTATGAGTATACAGTGGAAGTGACAAATAGATTTAAGGGACTAGACCTGATAGACAGAGTGCCTGCTGAACTATGGACAGAGGTTCGTGACATTGTACAGGAGACAGGGATCAAGGCAATCCCCATGGAAAAGAAATGCAAAAAAGCAAAATAGCTGTCTGAGGAGGCCTTACAGATAGCTGGGAAGAGAAGAGAAGTGAAAAGCAAAGGAGAAAAGGAAAGATATTCCCATCTGAATGCAGAGTTCCAAACAATAGCAAGGAGAGATAAGAAAGCCTTCCTCAGCGATCAGTGCAAAGAAATAGAGGAAAATAATAGATTGGGAAAGACTAGAGATCTCTTCGAGAAAATTAGAGATACCAACGGAACATTTCATGCAAAGATAGGCTCGATAAAGGACAGAAATGGTATGGACCTAACAGAAGCAGAAGATATTAAGAAGAGGTGGCAAGAATACACAGAAGAACTGTACAAAAAAGATCTTCACAACCCAGATAATCACGATGGTGTGATCACTCACCTAGAGCCAGACATCTTGGAATGTGAAGTCAAGTGGGCCTTAGAAAGCATCACTACGAACAAAGCTAGTGGAGGTGATGGAATTCCAGTTGAGCTATTTCAAATCCTCAAAGGTGATACTGTGAAAGTGCTGCACTGGATATGCCAGCAAATTTGGAAAACTCAGCAGTGGCCACAGGACTGGAAAAGGTCAGTTTTTCTTCCAATCCCAAAGAAAGGCAATGCCAAAGAATGCTCAAACTACTGCACAATTGCACTCATCTCACCCACTAGTAAAGTAATGCTCAAAATTCTCCAAGCCAGGCTTCAGCAATACGTGAACCGTGAACTTCTAGATGTTCAAGCTGGCTTTAGATAAGGCAGAGGAACCAGAGATCAAATTGCCAATATCTGCTGGATCATCGTAAAAGCAAGAGAGTTCCAGAAAAACATCTATTTCTGCTTTATTGACTATGCCAAAGCCTTTGACTGTGTGGATCACAATAAACTGTGGAAAATTCTGAAAGAGATGGGAATACCGGACCATCTGACCTGTCTCTTGAGAAACCTGTATGCAGGTCAGGAAGCAACAGTTAGAACTGGACATGGAACAACAGACTAGTTCCAAATAGGAAAAGGAGTACATCAAGGCTGTATATCGTCACCCTGCTTATTTAACTTCTATGCAGAGTACATCATGAGAAACGCTGGGCTGGAAGAAACACAAGCTGGAATCAAGATTGCCAGGAGAAATATCAATAACCTCAGATATGCGGATGACACCACCCTTATGGCAGAAAGTGAAGAAGAACTAAAGAGCCTCTTGATGAAGGTGAAAGAAGAGAGTGAAAAAGTTGGCTTAAAGCTCAACATTCAGAAAACTAAGATCATGGCATCTCGTCCCATCACTTCATGGGAAATAGATGGGGAAACAGTGGAAACAGTGTCAGACTTTATTTTTTTGGGCTCCAAAATCACTGCTGATGGTGATTGCAGCCATGAAATTAAAAGACGCTTACTCCTTGGAAGAAAGGTTATGGGCAACCTAGATAGCATATTTAAAAGCAGAGACATTACTTTGCCAACAAAGGTCTGTCTAGTCAAGGCTATGGTTTTTCCAGTGGTCATGTATGGATGTGAGAGTTGGACGGTGAAGAAAGCTGAGTGCTGTAGAATTGATGCTTTTGAGCTGTGGTGTTGGAGAAGACTCTTGAGAGTCCCTTGGACTGCAAGGAGATCCAACCAGTCCATCCTAAAGGAAATCAGTCTTGCGTGTTCTTTGAAAGGACTGATGTTGAAGCTGAAACTCCAATACTTTGGCCACCTCATGCGAAGAGTTGACTCATTGGAAAAGACCCTAATGCTGGGTAGGATTGGGAGCGGGAGGAGAAGGGGACAACAGAGGATGAGATAGTTGGATGGCATCACCGACTCGATGGACATGGGTTTGGGTAGACTCCGGGAGTTGGTGATGGACAGAGAGGCCTGGCGTGCTGCGATTCATGGGGTCGCAAAGAGTAGGACATGACTGAGAGACTGAACTGAACTGATTCTTGCATTTTCTCCATTCTATTTTTGAGGCCTTGGTACATCTTTAATATCATTACTTTGAATTCTTTTTCAGGTAGTTTGCCTATTTCCTCTTCATTTATTTGGTCTTGTGAAATTCTACCTTGTTCCTTCATTTGTGCTATATTTCTCTGTCTTTTCATTTTTTTCTAACTCAATGTGTTTGAGGTCTTATTTTCCAAAGATTTATGGTTGTATTGCTTCTTCCTTTTGGGTTTTGCCCTCAAAGGTTAAGGTTGGTCTAGTGGTTTGTGTTGCCTTCGTGTTGGGGGTGACTTCTGCCTGCATTTTCTCCCCTCTGATAGGCAGGGTTGTGTGAGGTGGTATGTTTTGGAGTGTCTGAGGGAATCCTGTCTGCTGATGATTGTTTTTGTGTTTTTGTCTTGCTTGTTGCTTTGGTGAGGCATCCTGCACTGGATGCCATCAGCAGCTGGGTGATACTAGGTTTTGTACACAGGTGTAGACCTTCATGGAATTTCTCACTAATTAATACTCCCTGGGATTAGGAGTTCTCTGTCACTCTGAGGTCCTCGATTCAGTACTCTGACTCCAAAGGCTCAGGCCCAATCCCTGGTCAGGGGACTAAGATTCCTCAAGTTGTTTGTTATGGCATTAAATGGGATTAAAAGAAACACACAGAGATAAAAAAAAACAAAACATAGCAAGAAACAAAAGACCAACCCAGACAAATGGTAGATACAAATCAGACAGATAATTACAAAAACAGTGGAACATATACACATACTTACACACACACAAACATAACAAAAATATTCCAAAGGAATGAAAGTTCAAGAGACTGACTTGGCAAGCAAAGGAAACCAAAAATGATATCAACCAATTAAAAACAGACCCAACTAAAACTTAAACTGGAAAACAGAACCAAAGCAGAGTGTCAATTGGGGAATAAAGCAAAGAAAGCAAAACAAATTAACAAACATGGTGAAAAAAGAAAGAATAAAATAAGGGGAAAAAAAAGAAAAAGAAAAGGAAGGAAAGAATAAAAAAGAAAAGTAAGATTAAATAGAAGTATGTAAAAATAATTTAAATATATTAAATAATAACTATGGCAGGAAAAGAACAATTTTAAAAAAACAGTCAAACAGAATAAAAGCAAAAAATTCAAAAAGGAAAAAAAAAAATCCACAACACCAGTGCAGAAGTACAAGTACATAACGGAAATGAAGATTGTGATTTTTAAACAAAGAAAAACGTCTCAATGCCATTATTCTTAGTTGTGGAGTCAGTCTCCCATGAATGAGGTTGGACCAGTGCCATGTAAAGGTTTCCTGGTTGGGAGGACTTGTGCCTGTGTTCTGGTTGATGGAGCTGGATCTCATCTCTCTGATGGGTAGCACCATGTCCAGCAGTAGGTTTTGGGGTGTCTATGGGTTCAGTGTGGCTTTGGGCAGCCTGTCTGCTAGTGAGTAATGTTGTGTTTCTGTTTTCTTGAAGGATTAGCATGAGGTATCTGGGCACTGGTACTTGCTGTCCTTTAGGTGGGCTTGGCTTTGGTGTTGAGATGGAGGCCTTTCAGGGGTCTCTCATCTATTAATGTTCCCTACGGTCGGGTGTACTCTAGTGTTTCAAAGCCTTGGGCTTGCTTCTCTACCTCAGGGGTTCAGGTTCGTTGCCTATTGAAGCTCCAAGACCTCGCAAGCCACACAACACAAAAAACAAGTTTCCAATACTTGTGGTGAAGGAAACACTCAGTAGCCCAGAATACCCTGTGAAACCTACACCAAAGTCTTCTAATACTTCTAGGAAGGTCTCTTAAACTTGTGGGCAGCATGAAGTCAGTCTCACATCTGGCCTCATTTCAGTTTATAGTTGCTCCTAAAGTTCATAGTTGCTCCTAGAGTCCACAGTCTGTTCCCCACCTGGACACAAGAGAGTGAAGGCTGAGGCTCATTAAGGCTCACTTGCTCTCTTGGGCTGAGGAGAGAGGAGGATATGGCAGCCACATATGAGGTGTACAGGGGAATGCCTGTGAAAGTAGTAAGCTTTTAGATGCTGTTACAATCTAAGGCAGCTTCTGAATTCTTCCAGAGAAAACTGGGGTCTAGGGACCCCAGTTCATGGGTCTCTAGAGAGAGCTAAGCTGTTTAAGCTCCCTGCAAGGTGTGGGCAGTAACCTGTGCCAGCTCATGGCCTGGTGCTAGCTGCAACCTCTGGGATTGGGAACGCATCAGCAGTGTTTTGTCTGTTGCTTCCAGCACCTTTCCTGGCTTTGGCAGTGGCAGTCATGTCTAATTCCACAGCCTTGTCAAAGTAGCACTCTCAGCACACATCATCATGGCCACCAGCCCCCTATCTGTCCCTGGGATCTTCGTTGGAGCCTTGGCTCCCTGCACCACCATCCCCCCATTCCAGGTTGGGGCTTGTGAGCTGCTTATGGGCTGAGAAGTACTGTTAGGCAGCTTTCTCAGTATTTTGCCTTCTGAGTCGCTGCTGTTGCATAGCATTCTGAGGTTTCACAGCTCCCCCCTTGGTCCCGCCTGTGAGGGGCTTTACAAGTGCTCAGAAACTTTTCCTCCTTCATGGAGCACAAGCTTCCGACCTGAAGTCCTTTGTCTTTGTGTGTGTGTGTGTGTGTGTGTGTGTGTGTGTGTGTGTTTATCCTTTGTCCTACCTCATTCTAAGGAGATTTTCTTGCTTTTTTGGAGGTTTGGGGTCTTCTGCTCTCATTTAGAAGTTGTTCTCTAGGACTTTTTCCATATTCTCAAGAATTTTTTTATGTATTTGTGGGGGGGCAGGTGATCTCCCCATCTTACTCCTCCATCATATTCTTCCATCCTACAATACTAGTTTAACTATATATACTCATCTGGAATCAGAAACTTAGAACTGAAAGGGTTCTGTGAGTAGTGTCACTCTTCCTTTGACAGAGAAACTGAGGCCAGGAAAGAAATATCTTATCCAAAGTCACACTGTGAGTTTATGGAGGAGCTGACTTGAGAACTCATGAGGCCTGAGACCCTGGCCATGGTTTAATCTGCAAGCACAACCATTATACATGGTTCTCTGATGAGGCAGAGTAAGAGAAAACCCTTGCAATAGGAAGCTGCCATGTACCAAGGCATACCTGGCAATAGAAGCAGGGACAGGCTTTTTGAACATACCTCTTGTAACTGAGATTCTTTCTTTTTGGAAGACAGATGTAAGTGCCGATCCAGCAAGGAATAAAACCTCTCTCCATCCTTTTCAAATTTCTTTTTCCGCTCCTAGAGGTGGGAGAGAAGGTAAAGAGTAAGATGTCTGTGATTTTAATTCAATATGCTCAGAAATGAGAATGAACAACACAGTGTCAGAAAAGCAAGTCAGAATTTTGCCTCAGCAGTTTCAATTTCTTCAAATATAACCTTGAACAACTTCACTTATGCAAAGGACAGTTCTATTGGTATAACTAAAGGCTCTGGGAGCTAATGCTCAGACAATGGCACTTAAAATGCACCTGTATACCAGTTAATTTTTTTTCACCTCAATATTTTGCACATGCATTAACTACATTAATTTTTGAAAAGAAGAAGAAGGAACACAGTAGTCAACAGTGAATATGTTAATCTACAATGCATTTAGATAGCCTAATAAAAAGTAAAACATTTCCAAGAAAATTGGAATCTAAGACTGACTCTGTAAGTTCTTTGATACTGCTTAAGTTCTTTGATACTGTTTAAGCATTTCAGTACTACATATTAAAAGATGATGTTAAATATATGGAAAAATCCTGCAAGGCTTAACTGAAAATCAGGAGTTCAAAAGTCTTATGAGGGATGGAAGACTCAGTTGTTACTTGCGTTAAGCTCTCTGCCTCTTAGAACAACAATTAATAGAAATCACGCAGTCTCCAAAGGAGCACTAAGAATGCTAGCTTGTCACAGATTAATGCTGACATCCTACAATCATCTCAGCACCACATTGATAAATTCATGTAAAAGTCTTGTGTTGTCACATGGGAAATCTAAACTCACTGAGTACCTATAGCGTGCCAAGTATTAGATGAGGCAAAGCAAGTGACACACAGGAAAAAAATATACCTCACCCATGGTTTATTTCTAGAAGCAATATATTGCTGGGCAGGAATCCAGGGAAAAACTGAGTGACCTCTTATCTCTCAAGAATGTGCTTTTTACATAAACTCAAAATGGATTAAAGATCTAAATGTAAGACCAGAAACTGTAAAACTCTAAGAGGAAAATATAGGCAGAATACTCGATGACATAAAACAAAGTAAGATCCTCTATGACCTGCCTCCTAGAGAAATGGAAATAAAAACAAAAATAAACAAGTGGGACCTGATTAAACTTAAAAGCTTTTGCCCAGCAAAGGAAAGTGAAGCAAGGTGAAAAGACAACCCTCAGAACGGGAGAAAATAAACGAAACAACTGACAAAGGATTAATCTTCAAAATATACAAGCAGCTCATACAACTCAATACCAGAAAAACAAACCACCCAATCAGAAAGTGGGAAAAAGACCTAAACAGACATTTCTCCAAAGAAGACAGACAGAAGGCTAGCAAACACATGAAAAGATGCTCAACATCGCTCATTATTAGAGAAATGCAAATCAAAACTACAATGAGATATAATCTCACACCAGCCAGAATGGCCATCATCAAAAAGTCTACAAACAATAAATGCTGTAGAGAGTGTGGAGAAAAGGGAACACTCTTGCACTGTTGGTGGGAATGTAAATTGATACAGCCACTATGGACGATGGTATGGAGATTCCTTAAAAAACTAGGAATAAAACCACCATATGACCCAGCAATCCCACTCCTAGGCATACACCCTGAGGAAACCAAAACTGAAGGAGACACATGTATGCCATTGTTCATTGCAGTACTATTTACAATAGCTAGAACATGGAAGCAACCCGGTGCCCATTGACAGCTGAATGGATAAAGAAGTTGTGGTATATATACACAATGGAATATTACTCAGCCATAAAGGAACACATTTGAGTCTGTTCTGATGAGGTGGATGAACCTAGAACGTAGAACCTAGAACAGAGTGAAGCGAGTCAGAAAGAAAAAGATAAACACCGTATTCTAACACATATATGCAGAATCTAGAAAAATGGTACTGAAGAATTTACTTACAGGGCAGCAATGGAGAAACAGACATAGAAAATAGACTTATGGACATGGGGAGAGGGGAGGAGAGGGTGAGATGTATGGAAAGAGTAACATGGAAACTTACATTACCATACATAAAAGAGATAGCCAATGGGAATTTGCTGTATGGCTCAGGAAACTCAAAACAGGAGCTCTGTATCAAACTAGAGGGGTTGGATGGGGAGGGAGATGGGAGGGAGGTTCAAAAGGAAGGGGATATATGTATACTGATGGCTGATTCATGTTGAGGTTTGACAGAAAACAGCAAAATTCTGTAAAGCAATTATCCTTCAATAAAAAATAAATTAATTAAAAAAAAAACTAGGAATGAAACCACCATATGACCCAGCAATCCCACTCCTAGGCATATACCCTGAGAAAACGAAAATTGAAAAAGATATATGTATCCCATTGTTCACTGCAGTACTATCATTCAATTAAAAAATCAATTAATTAATTTAAAAAAAGAAAAAAATAGAGACGATTCATTTGTAACAAAAAAAAAAAAAAGAATGTGCATTTTAACCAGAGGGAAAAAAGTAAGAGAGGAAGCTAACATCAACTGAGGCCTAAATCAGTCCAGGCAATTTGCTAG
The DNA here is from genome assembly GCA_024291935.2 of Okapia johnstoni. NCBI lineage: Eukaryota > Metazoa > Chordata > Mammalia > Artiodactyla > Giraffidae > Okapia > Okapia johnstoni. The sequence continues at coordinate 48,840,507 of CM044305.1, read as the reverse complement.
GTACTTAAAATCCATATCTCATTAAGTCTTCACAACCCTGAAAAGTACACATTGTATAGGAAATTAAGGTTCAAAAACGGTGAAGTAACTTTTTGAAGGTTACATAATATGCCAGTCTAATTTATTCCACATTGTCAAATAAAGTTCAGATAATCATGAAAATACTTTTTTAGGGGGCTTATGAATAATCAGGGAGCCTTGACTATAGGCTTAGCCCCAGCTCAGATACCAAACACAGGAGATAGAGATTTTCACACAAAAGATAGGTAGAGAAAATTGTTCCTCCAGATGCTGAATCTATTTAAAGTAGCAACTGTTTGAAGAAAGCATGGAAGCCAGAAAATGTCAGTGACTTCTCTAAGAATAGATAAAGTTCTGTGGGTCACTTTCTCCTCCACTTCCATTTTTAAAATTAAAAACTATGAGATAGAATGCATCACAAAATTCACCCTTTTTAAGTAGATAATTCAGCTTTTAGTATATCAACAAACTTGTGCAACTATCACTGTTATCTAATTCCAGTATATATTTCCATCACCTCAAAAATAAATCCCATATCTATTAGTAATATTTCCCTGTTTTCCTCTATTTCTCCTCAAAAACCACAACTTACTTTGTGTCTCTATGAATTTGTCTATTCTAGACATTTCATATAACTGGAATTATACAATATGTTGCCTTTTGTGACTGTTTTCTTACACTTAAAATAATGCTTTCAATGTTTATCCCTATTGTAGCATGTATCAGTACTTCATTCCTTTCTATGGCAAAATAATATTTGACTATATGGCTATATGGATATACCATATGTTCTTTATGAATTCTTCTATTGATGGACATTTGAGTCATTTCCTTTTGAGGGTGATCATAAATAATGCTGCTATGAATATTCACATATGAGACTTTATGTAGTCATGTTTTCAATTCTTTTGAGCATATACATATGCTCAATGGAATTACAGTCATATGGGTGACTTTATTTTTAACTTTTTGAGGAAGCATCAAACTGATTTCCAAAGTTGGTGTGTCATTTTACATTCCCCATAACAACGAATGAGAGTTTCAATTTCTCCACATACTCATCAATACCTACTTTTTGACTATACTGAAACCAGTGGGTGTGATACGAAGATGCATTCACTGTGGCTGCATTCACATTGCATTTCCCTAATGACTAACAGCATGAAATGTCTTTTCCTAAGATTACTGACCCTTTGTATATTAAGTTAGCCCTTGAACAACATGGGGGTTAGGCACACAAAACCTTCCTGTAATCAAGAATCTGTGTATAACTTATAGTCCACCCTCTGAACACATGGATCCTCCACATTTACGGTTCCACATCGACAGATTCAACCAACAGATTTTGTAGCACTGTAATATTAAATGTGGAAAAAAATCAACATATAAGCAGACCCATGAAGTTCAAACCAATGTTATTGAAGGGTCAACTATATATTCTTTGGAGAAATGTTTATTGAATTATTTTGCCCATTTTTAAATTGGGTTCAACCTTTATATTTCTCCAAAGATATACAGATGGCCAAAAAGCACATGAAAAGATGTTCAACATCACTAATAATCAGAGGACTGAAAATCAAAGCTACAATGAGGTATTATCTCATGTAGGCCAGAACGGCCATCATCAAAAAATCTACGAACAATATATGCTGGAGAGGGTGTGGAGAAAAAGGAACTCTGCTATACTGTTGTAAATTGGTACAACCACTATGGAGAATACTATGAAGGTTCCTTGCATGCATGTGTGCTCAGTCATTTTAGTCATGTCCAACTCTTTATGAACCTATGGACCCTAGCACATCAGGCTCTTCTGTCCATGGGATTCTCCAAGCAAGAATGCTGGAGTGGGTTGCCATGCCCTCCTCTAAGGGATCTTCCTGATCAAGGAATCGACACCACGTCTCCTGCATCTCCTGCACTGGAGGCAGATTCTTTAACCACTGAGCAATCTGGGAAGCCCATGAAGGTTCCTTAAAAAACTAAAGATAGAGCTACCATGTGCTTGTGTGTGCTCGGTTGTGTCCGACTCTGTGACCCCATGGACTGTAGCCTGCCATGCTCCTTTGTCCATGGGATTTTTCTGGCAAGAATACTGAAGTGGGTTGCCATTTCATCCTCCAGGGGATCTTCCCAATCTAGCAACTGAACCCACATCTACCTGTGTCTACTGCATTTCAGGCGGATTCTTTACCCACTGAGCCATCAGAAACAGCAACCATATGATCCAGTAATCCCACTACTGGGCATATATCCAAAAACAAAACCACAATTTGAAAAGATACATGCACCCTGATGTTCACTGTAGCTCTATGTACAACAGCCAGGACATGGGAGAAACCTAAATGTCCATCAACAGAGGAATGAATAAAGATGATGTGGTACATATATACAATGGAATATTCCTCAGCCATAAAACAATGAAATATTGCCCTTTGCAGCAACATATTAATAGATGTACCTAGAGATTATAATACTAAGTGAAGTAAGACAGAAAGAAAAAGACAAATATTATATGATATCACTCATGTGGAATCTAATTTTTAAAAAATGATACAAATGAACTTATTTACAAATAAGTTAGCAGACTTGGCAGATATCAAAAACAAACTTACAGTTATCAAAGGGAAAATATAGTGGGGCCAGGATAAATCAGAAGCTTGGAGTGAACACATACACACTACTATATATAAGATAGATAAGAAACAAGGATCTACTATATAGTACAGAGAACTCTATTCAATATTCTGTGATAACCTATATGAGGAAACAATCTAAAAAATAATGAATATATATATATGTATATATTGGATAAGGAAATGACAACCCACTCCAGTATTCTTGCCTAGAGAATCCCGTGGACAGAGGAGCCTGGTGGGCTGCTGTCCATAGGGTCGCACAGAGTCAGACACAACTCCAGCAACTTAGCATGAATGCATGCATTGGAGAAGGAAATGGCAACCCACTCCAGTATTCTTGCCTGGAAAATCCCAGGGACAGAGGAGCCTGATGGGCTGCCGTCTATGGGGTCACACAGAGTCAGACACGACTGAAGTGACTTAGCAGCAGCAGCAGCACGTGTGTGTGTGTGTGTATACACATACATATAACTGAATCACTTTGCTGTACACCTGAAACTAACACAACATTGTAAATCAACTATACTCCAATAAAATTAAAATATATAAAGGGAGAATTTATTATATACTCTGAATACTAGATGTGCAAGAATTTTATCACATTCTTTGGGCTTTCTAGGCACTTTGTTGGTAGCGTCCTTTGAAGTATAAACATTTTTAGATTTGTGAAGTCTAACTGGCCTATTTTTTCCTTTGGTTACCTGTGTTTTGGTGTAATATGTCAGAAACATGCCTGATCTAAGGTCATGAAGATTTGCACCTATGTCTTTCTCACCTAGGTGAGAGTTTTATAATTTTCAGTTCTAATTTTTTAACAGTATGATGTAGGGCTCCAACTTCATACTTTTGTAGGTGAAAATCTAGTAGTCTTACCATCATATGTTCAAAAGATCATTCATTCCCATTGAACTGTTTTGGCATTCTCTAAAATAGCAATTAACCATAAGTGTATACATATATTTCTGGACTCAGTTCTATTCTATTGATCTATAAGTCTATCTTTATGTCAGCACCACATTATGTTGATTACAACAGGTTTGTGCTAAGTTTTAAAATTAACAATTGTGAATCTTTTTCAAGATTTCTTTTTCCATTTGGTTCTATGTAGATTTTAGGGTCACCATATCTATTTGTGCAAAATGGCCAGCTGCTATTTTGCTAGAGATTTACACTGAATCTATAGATATTTTGTATCACCATCTTAACAATATTGCCTTCCAATTCATGAACATGGAATGTCTTTCTGTTTATTGAAGTCCCCATTAATTTCTTTCAATGATGCTTTGCACTTTTTAGTATACAAGCCTTGCACTTACTCTGTTAAATTTTTGTGTCAGTAATTGAATCTTTTTGATACTACTGTAAACAAGATTGTTTTCTTAATTTAATTTTTAGGTTCTTAATTAATAGTGCATAGGAAAACAATGTATTTTTGTATATTGATCTAGTACCCTGTAACCTTGTTGAACTCCTTTATTAGTTCTAATTGAGTGTGTGTATTCCTTAGGATTTTCTATATACAAGATAAAGTCATTTTCAAATAGTGAGTTTTACTTCTTTAAACACAGAATCATAAATACTGTATGATACAACTTACATGTGGAATGCAAAATTTAAAAGTAGTGAATACAGGCTCACAGATACATATAATTGACTAGTGATTACCAGTGGGGAGAGAGAAGGGGAGGGAATAGAGAAATACAAACTATTATGTATAAAATAAGCTACTAATGCATATTGTACAACACTGGAAATACAGTCAATTTTCATAATAAATATAAATGAGGTATAATCTTTAAAAATTGTGAATCACTTTATTGTACACCTGTAACATATAATATTGTGAGGGCTTCCAGGTGACTCATTGGTAAAGAATCCACCTGCCAATTCAGGAGACAAAGGAGATGCAGGTTCAATCCCAGGGTTGAGAAGAACCCCTGAAGGAGGAAATGGCAACCCACTCCAGTATTCTTGCCAGGATAATCCCATGGACAGAGGAGTCTGTGGGGTCACAAAGAATCTGACAAAACTGAAGTAACTGAGTATGCACACAACATATAATATTGTACATCAAATATGCATGCATGCTAAGTCACATTAGTCAAATCCGATTCTGTGCAACCCTGTGAATTGTAGCTTGCCAGGTTCCTGTGTCAATGAGATTCTTCAGGTAAGAACACTGGAATGGGTTGCCATGCCCTCCTCCAAGGGATCTTCCCATCCCAGGGATCAAAACCCTGTCTCTTAGTCCTCATCCACTGTAAGCCGAGTTCTTTACCACTATGGCCATCTGGGAAGCCGGTACATCAAATGTGCTTCAGTTAAAAAAAGAACTTTCATTTCAGGGTCAATTTGAATGCAAGTGCCAAATGTAACAGAGGCTCTAATCAAGAGTCACTTTTTATCCTCAGGTCAAAATGCTGCATTAAGACACAACTGGACTGATGGATAAAAGAAAGAAATCCTATGTTGAGAAGACAATTTGCAAAGCACAATGTGAGACACTTTAACAATGTTCTTTAACTGAAATATTCATATCAACTCTGAATGTTAGGTTTATTTTCAAAATTTTATTATTGAATAGAAATTTATACAGAATCACAGACTGAAGAGAGGAAATAGAGCCTAGGAACTTGACTACATCATTACACTCATAATGCTCACATGACCACTTCAGTATTCATGGTTAGGACTATGTATTAAAGTTTTTCATTCTTCAAATAATCATCTAGTTCCATGTAGGAGATTAAGACAAGAAGCAATCCTTGGTTCTCTCTCTCATATTGACTCAGTTCATTTCAGTTGCTCAGTCACGTCTCACCATTTGTGATTCCATGAACAGCAGCATGCCAGGCTTCCCTGTCCATCACCAACTCCTGGAGTTTACTCAAATGCATGTCCACTGTTTGGTGATGCTATCCAACAATCTCACACTCTGTCTTCCCCTTCTCCCACATTCAATCTTTCCCAGCATCCGGGTCTTTTCCAATGACTCAGTTCTTCACATCAGGTGGCCAAAGTACTGGAGTTTCAGCTTCAGCATCGGTCCTTCCAATAAATATTCAGGACTTGATTTCCTTTAGGATGGACTGGTTGGATCTCCTTGCACTTCAAGGGACTCTCAAAAGTCTTCTCCATCACCACAATTCAAAAACATCAATTCTTTAGCGCTCAGCTTTCTTTGTAGTCCAACTCTCACATCCAAATATGAATACTGGAATAGCCATAGTTTTCACAAGACAGAACCTTTGTTGGCAAAGTAATGTCTTTGCTTTTTAATATGCTGTCTAGGTTGGTCATAACTTTTCTTCCAAGGAGCAAACGTCTTTTAATTTCATAGCTGCAGTCACCATCTGCAGAGATTCTGGAGCACAAAAGAATAAAGTCTATCACTGCTTCCACATCTAATTCCCATGAAGTGATGGGAAAAGATGCCATGATCTTAGTTTTCTGAAAGTTGAGGTTTAAGCCAACTTTTTCACTCTTCTCTTTCCCTTTCATCAAGAGGCTCTTTAGTTCTTCTTCACTTTCTGCCACAAGGGTGGTGTCATCTGCATATCTGAGGTTATTGATATTTCTCCTGGAAATCTTGATTCCAGCTTGTGCTTCATCCAGCCTGGCATTTCACATGATATCCTCTGTGTATGAGTTAAATAAGCAGGATGACAACACAGCCTTGATGTATTCCTTTTCCTATTTGGAACCAGTCTGTTGTTCCATGTCCACTTCTAACTGTTGCTTCCTGACCTGCATATAGGCTTCTCAAGAGACAGGTCAGATGGTCTGGTATTCCCATCTCTTTCAGAATTTTCCACAGTTTATTGTGATCCACACAGTCAAAGGCTTTGGCATAGTCAATAAAGCAGAAATAGATGATTTTCTGGAACATTCTTGCTTTTCGATGATCCAGCGGATGTTGGCAATTTGATCTCTGGTTCCTCTGCCTTTTCTAAAGCCAGCTTGAACCACTGGAAGTTCACGGTTCACGTATTGCTGAAGCCTGGCTTGGAGAATTTTGAGCATTACTTTACTAGCATGTGAGATGAGTGCAATTGTGCGGTAGTTTGAACATTCTATGGCATTGTCTTTCTTTGGGATTGGAAAGAAAACTGATCTTTTCCAGGCTTGTGGCCACTGCTGAGTTTTCCAAATTTGCAGGCAACAGATGTGAGAGTTGGACCTAAAGAAGACTGAGCACTGAAGAACTGACGCTTTTGAACTGTGGTGCTGGAGAAGACTCTTGAGAGTCCTTTGGACTGCAAGGAGATCAAACCTGTCAATCCTAAAGGAAATCACTTCTGAATATTCATTGGAAGGACTGATGCTGAAGCTGAAGCTCCAATACTTTGATTACCTGATATGAAGAGCTGACTCATTGGAAAAGACCGTGATACTGGGACAGATTGAAAGTAAAAGGAGAAGGGGGCAGCAGAGGATGAGATGGTCAGATGGCATCATCAATTCAATGGACATGAGTTTGAGCTAACTCTGGGAAATAGTGAAGGACATTGAAGTCTGGCATGCTGCAGTCCATAGGGTTGCAAACAGTTGCACTCGATTTAGTGACTGAACAACATGTGCATGTATGGGGATTGTTTCTTATCGGCTTCATTTCACTGATTCATTTTCAGGAAAACTGACATAAATCTTTTTTTTTTCCTTAGAACTATGCCTACTACCATTTCCAGAGGTTTCTGTTGCTGTCAGTTCTTGAATCTTGAAGATTCTGTAATCTTGGGCTTCCTAGGTGGCTCAGTGGTAAAGAATCATCCTAACAATGCAGAAGATGCAGGAGACATGGGTTCAATCGCTAGGTCAGGAAGATCCCCTGGAGGAGGAAATGGCAGCCCACTACAGGATTCTTGCCTAGAAATCCCATGGAGGGAGGAGGTTGGCAGGTTGCAGTCCATGGGTCACAAAGAGTCAGACATGACTGAATGAATGAGCAGGAGGGTTCTCCACTACATGTATCCCTTGTTTTACTTTGCTTTCTTGTTTTTCACAGATATTATATTTTTTAGCAAATTGAAGTTTTATGACAACCCTGTGTTAATCAAATGCATCAGAACCAACTCTCCAACAGTATTTGCCCACTTCATGTTTGTGTGTCACATTTTGGTAATTTTTGCAATATTTCAAAATTTTAAATTATTATTGTATTCATTATGGTGATTTGTGTTCAGTGATTCTTGATGTTGCTATTATAGCTCATATAAGGCTCAGATGATGATTAGCATTTTTTAAGTAATAAACTAGTTTTTAGATAGGATATTTACATTTTTTAGACACAATGCTATTGTACACTTAAGAGTACAGTGTTGAATTTACTTTTTATATGGACCAAGAAACCAAAAACTTTGTATGACTCATTTTATTGTGATATTCACTTTATTGTACTGGTCTGGAACTGAATGTGCAACATTTCTATCTAAATATACCTATATTTAGGATATTTGTCAGTTAGGATTCCTGATAGAGTATAAATTGATCCCCATGCTTGATATATAATTTTAATTGCAAATTGATTATGATCTTTTTTAACTTACTTTTTAAGCTTAAAAATTATGAAAGCAATACATTATTGAAATAAAATAAGTTCAAACAATTCAGAAGTGTAAAAAGGGAGCTGGATAAAGGTAACTATTCTATGGTTAAACATGTTAAACATTTTGAAGGGATTATTTTCTGAGTGTAAGATAAGTTTTTATTATCTTCACTTTGTAAATGAGACAACTAAGGCTCAGGCAAGTTAACAAATTTCCTGTAAATAACATAATATGTGACTCTGTACTTTCAAATGATTTTAGAGAAACATTTGGGGCAAGGTAAACAGAATGGGAAAGACTAGAGATCTCTTCAAGAAAATTAGAGATACCAAAGGAACATTTCATGCAAAGATGGGCTCGATAAAGGACAGAAATTGTAAGGACCTAACAGAAGCAGAAGATACTAAGAAGAGGTGGCAAGAATAAACAGAAGAACTATACAAAAAAGATTTTCACAACCGAGATAATCATGATGGTGTGATAACTCACCTAGAGCTAGACATGCTAGAATGTGAAGTCAAGTGGGCCTTAGAAAGTATCACTACTAAGCTAGTGGAGGTGATGGAATTCCAGGTGAGCTATTTCAAATCCTAAAAGATGCTGCACTCGATATGCCAGCAAATTTGAAAAACTCAGCAGTGGCCACAGGACTGGAAAAGGTCAGTTTTCATTCCAATCCCAAAGAAAGGCAATGCAAAGAATGCACAAACTACTGCACAGTTGCACTCATCTCACACGCTAGTAAAGTAATGCTCAAAATTCTCCAAGCCAGGCTTCAGCAATACGTGAACCGTGAACTTCCAGTGGTTCAAGCTGGCTTTAGAAAAGGCAGAGGAACCAGAGATCAAATTGCCAACATCCGCTGGATCATCGAAAAGCAAGAATGTTCCAGAAAATCATCTATTTCTGCTTTATTGACTATGCCAAAGCCTTTGACTGTGTGGATCACAATAAACTGTGGAAAATTCTGAAAGAGATGGGAATACCAGACCATCTGACCTGTCTCTTGAGAAACATGTATGTAGGTCAGGAAGCAACAGTTAGAACTGGACATGGAACAACAGACTGGTTCCAAATAGGAAAAGGAGTACGTCAAGGCTGTATATTGTCACCCTGCTTATTTAACTTATATGCAGAGTATATCATGAGAAATGCTAGGCTGGAAGAAACACAAGCTGGAATCAAGATTGCCAGGAGAAATATCAATAACCTCAGATATGCAGATGACACCACCCTTATGGCAGAAAGTGAAGAAGAACTAAAGAGCCTCTTGATGAAAGGGAAAGAGGAGAGTGAAAAAGTTGGCTTGAAGCTCAACGTTCAGAAAACTAAGATCATGGCATCTGGTCCCATCACTTCATGGGAAATAGATGGGGAAACAGTGGAAACAGTGTCAGACTTTATTTTTTGGGCTCCAAAATCCCTGCTGGTGATTGCAGCCATGAAATTAAAAGACGCTTACTCCTTGGAAGGAAGGTTATGACCAACCTACATAGCATATTTAAAAGCATAGACATTACTCTGCCAACAAAGGTCCGTCTAGTCAAGGCTATGGTTTTTCCAGTGGTCATGTATGGATGTGAGAGTTGGATGGTGAAGAAAGCTGAGCACAGAAGAATTGATGCTTTTGAACTGTGGTGTTGGAGAAGACTCTTGAGAGTCCCTTGGACTGCAAGGAGATCCAACCAGTCATTCTGAAAGGAGATCAGTCCTGGGTGTTCATCGGAGGGACTGATTTTGAAGCTGAAACTCCAATACTTTGGCCACCTCATGCGAAGAGTTGACTCATTGGAAAAGACCCTAATGCTGGGAACGATTGGGGGCAGGAGGAGAAGGGGAAGACAGAGGATGAGATGGTTGGATGGCATCACCGACTCGATGGACATGGGTTTGGGCAAACTCCGGGAGTTGGTGATGTACAGGAGGCCTGGTGTGCTGCAATTCATGAGGTCGCAAAGAGTCGGACACGACTGAGCGACTGAACTGAACTGACTGAACTGAATCAGGTGTTAGAAAGGGAAACTCAGGGCTAAAATCAAACTCTAAACTCATGATGAGAAGCCTATCAGATTTTTAACTATTTTTGAGTGTCATGATATCTCAAGTCAGTCTTTGAGTTTTAAGAAATATATTTTGTGGTTTTCTCACAACTTCTTCCACAAATGACAATTAATGGATATCATATATGTGAGCATGAAATATACTTTAACTGAGTTAGGGGAAGCAGTGTTCATTTTTCCAACTTGGTTTCTTTACCCCGAGCCTATTCTCTATTATTCTCCAAACAGTCTAGTTTTTCTCAGCCCTATGTTGTGCTATTGAAGTCACGAAGAGTCACACACGACCAAGCGACTGAACTGGACTGATTGGGCAATAAGTATTTTATATGATCCCGAAAAAAATGAAAATTCTGATATAGAAAATATTTCTTTTTCCTCAAAAATATGCCAGAGAGGGGTCCCCATCTAGAATTTACGATTCACTGTAAAAATACATCCCCTGAAATATAGTTATTAATCTTATGACACAACAGATATCCATTTGGTAGACTAGACAAAGGCTACCCTTTGGCCAAAAACTTCAGAATGAAATGAGTAGATTCTTTTGTGTCTGGCAAATGCAACTTACTATTCACATTTTCTCTGGCAATAACACCCAATCTGATACTCAATTTAAAGTTTTCCTAACATATGTGTAATTTAAATATTATGCAAATCTACCCATTATGTCTTCTGGATGATGTACACTACATACCTCCCACAATAAAATGATAACAATGAACAAATGACTCCTGTCAGCAATTCTTAAATTCCACAAGGTAGAAATGCTCCAGAAAACAGGCTTATATACTCAGCTTTCTCTTCTCCAGTGAGAAAGCACTTCCCCACTAGATTGAAAACTTAAAAATAAGGAAACAAAATAAAAAGGAAATCTACTGAATGGAATAAAGTATTCAGAATAAGGTAAGGTATCATAGATAGGGGTTCATATCCAAAATATATAAAGAGGTCATAAAATTCAACATCAAAAATCAAACAACCCAATTAAAAAATGGGCAGAATATTTGAGTACGCATTTTTCCAAAGGAGACATACAGATGGCCAACAGGCACATGAAAACATACTCATCATCAACTAATTATCAGGGAAATGTAAATCAAACCTATGATGAAATATCACCTCACATATGGGAGAATGGCTATGTTGAAAAGACAACAAATAACAAGCGACAGCAAGGATGTAGATAAAAGCAAACCCTCATACACTGTTGGTGGGAATGCAAGTTGGTACAGCCACTATGAAAACCAGCATGAATATTCCTCAAAAAACTAAAAATAGAGCTACTATGTGACCCAGCAATTTTGTTCCTAGGTATAATCTGAAGAAAATGAAAACACTAATTCAAAAAGATATATGCACCCCAATGTTCACAGTAGCATTTATAATATTCACAACATTATATACAAGACCCAAGATATGGAAGCAAATTGAGTGTCCAATAACAGATGAATGGAAAATGAAGATATGCTATGTATATATGTGTGTATATATGTATACATGTTGTATGCATGTAATTATATATATATAAATATATATGTATAATATATATATATGAAAGTTACACAGCCATAACAACAAATGAAATCTAGCCACCTGTAACAACATGGATGTATCTGCAGGGTATTACGCTTAGTGGTAAAAGTCATACAAAGAAAGATAAATACTGAATGTTTTCACTTCTATGTAGAATCTAAAAAAAAAAACAATGGATATAACACAGCAGACCCACAAATACAGAAAAGACTAGTGGATACTAGTGGGGAGATGTGGGGCAAGATAGGGCATGAGGAATAAGAGGTACAAACTGCTAGGTAGAAAATAAATAAGATAAAAGGATGCAATGTAGAGCACAGGGAATATATTCAGTATTTAAAAACTTTAAATGGAGTATAATCTAAAAAATATAGAATCATTAGATTTTGAGCACTACTTTGCTAGTGTGTGAGGTGAGTACAGTTGTATGGTAGGTTGAACATTCTTTGGCATTGCCTTTATTTGGGATTGGAATGAAAACTGACTTTTTTCCAGTGCTGGGTCCACTGCTGACTTTTCTAAATTTGTTGGCATATTGAGTGCAGCAGTTTCACAGCATCAGCTTTTAGGATTTGAAATAGCTCACCTGGAATTTCATCACCTCCACTAGCTTTGTTTGTAGTAATCCTTCCTAAGGCCCACTTGACTTCACATTCCAGGATGTATGCTTCTAGGTGAGTGATTACACCATCATGGTGATCCAGGTCATGAAGATCTTTATTGTATAGTTCTGCTGTGTATTCTTGCCACCTCTTCTTAATATATTCTGCTTCTGTTAGGTCCATACCATTTCTGTCCTATATTGTGCCCATCTTTGCATGAAATGTTTCCTTGGTATCTCTAATTTTCTTGAAAAGATCTCTAGTCTTTACCATTCTATTGTTTTCCTCTATTTCTTTGTATTGATCACTGAGGAAGGTTTTCTTATCTCTCCATGCTATTCTTTGGAATTCTGCATTAACATAGGTATACCTTTGCTTTTCTATTTGGCCTTTTAATTCTCCTCTTTTCTCACTTATTTGTAAGGCCTCCTCACACAACCATTTTGCCTTTTTTGATTTCTTTCTCTTGGGGATGATCTTGATCACTGCCTCCTGTACAATGTCACAAACCTCCATCCATAGTTCTTCAGACACTCTGTCTATTAGATCTAATCCCTTGAATGTATTTGTCACTTTCACTGTATAAAGGTAAGGGATTTGATTTAGGTCATACTTGAATGGTCTGGCAGTTTTCCCTGATTCCTTCAATTTAAGTCTGAATTTGGCTATGAGCAGTTCATAATCTGAACCACAATCAGCTCCCAGTCTTGTTTTTCCTGACTGTATAGAGCTTCTTCATCTTTGGCTACAAAGAATATAATCAATCTGATTTTGGTATTGACCATCTGGTGATGTCCACGTGTAGAGTCTTTCCTTCTGTTGTTGATAGAGGGTGTTTGCTATGACCAGTGTGTTCTCTTAGCAAAATTCTGTTAGCCTTTGCCGTGCTTTATTTTGTTCTCCAAGGCCAAACTTGCCTGTTTCTCCAGGTAACTCTTGATTTCCTACTTTTGCATCCCAGTCCCATATAATGAAAAGGGCATCTTTTTTGGGTGTTAGTTCTAGAAGGTCTTGTACGTCTTCATAGAACCGTTCAACTTCAGCTTCTTCAGCATTAGTGTTTGGTGCATAGATTTGGACTACTGTGATACTGAATGGTTTGCCTTGGAAAAGAACAGAAATCATTCTATCATTTTTGAGATTGCATCCAAGTACTGCATTTCAGACTCTTTTGTTGACTATGAGGGCTTCTCCATTTCCCCTAAGGGATTCTTGCCCACAGTAGTAGATAAAATGGTCATCTGAGTTAAATTCACCCATTCCAGGCCATTTAGTTTGCTGATTCTTAAAATGTCAATGTCACTTTTGCTATCTCCTGATGGTACTTGACCACTTCCAATTTACCTTTATTCATGGACCTAACATTCCAGGTTCCTATGGAATATTGCTCTTCACAGCATTGGACCTTACTTCCATCACCAGTCACATCCACAACAGGGTGTTGTTTTTTCACTGGATCCATCTCTTCATTCTTTCTGGAGTTATACCTCCACCCATTTCCAGTAGCATGTTGGGCACCTACCGACCTGGGGAGTTCATCTTTCTGTGTCCTATCTTTTTGCCTTTTCATACTGTTTATGGGGTTCTCAAGGCAAGAATACTGAAGTGGTTTGCCATTCCCTTCTCCAGTGGACCACGTTTTGTCAGAACTCTCTATGACCCGTCTGTCTTGGGTGGCCCTACATGGCATGGCTCATACTTTCATTGGGTTAGACAAGGCTCTGGTCCATGTGATCAGACTGGTTAGTTTTCTCTAATTGTCGTTTTCATTCTGTCTGCCCTCTGATGGGTAAGGATAAGAGGCTTATGGAAGCTTCCTGATGGGAAAGACTGACTGAAGGGGAAACTGGGTCTTGTTCTGATGGGTGGGTTCATGCTCAGTAAATTTTCAATCCAATTTTCTGTTTGATGGAAGGGGCTGTGTTGCCTCCCTGTTGTTTGACCTGAAGCCAAACTATGGTGGAGGTAATAAAGATAATGGCAACCTCCTTCAAAAGAACCCATCCATGTACTGCCACACTCAGTGCCTCTGACCCTGCACCAGGACCCCGCTGATCCATGCCTCTGCTGGAGACTCCTGGACACTCACAGTCAAGTTTGGGTCAGTCTCTTGTAGGGTCACTGCTCCTTTCTCCTGGGTCCTGGTGTGCATAAGGTTTTGTTTGTGCCCTTCAACAGTCTGTTTACCCATTGCTGTGTAAGTTCTGGCACCTCTATGGTGGGGTTAATGGTGACCTCCTGCAAGAAGAGGCCTATTACTTGTCTCAGCCTATTATTTGTCACTAAATATAGAACTCTCTATTCTGCTCCACCAGTCCTGTTTGGGAGTCAACACCACATTGTTTTACTCCACTGACTTTGTAGTATGTCTTATTATTTGGCAAGGCAAATCTCATTCCTTTGTCTATAATTTTTAAGGTTGATTTAGCTATTTGTAAATTTTAATACTCCAAATGAATTAGGATAAAAACTAAATAATAATAAATTTTAGTTTACAGTTCAATTTGAAGAGAATTAATATTTTATAATATTAAAGAATGTGAAGTCAAGTGGGACATAGGAAGGGTCACTACAAACAAAGCTAGGGGAGGTGATAGAATTCCAGTTGAGCTATTTCAAATCCTAAAAGATGATGCTGTGAAAGTGCTGCACTCAATATGCCAGCAAATTTGGAAAACTCAGCAGTGGCTACAGGACTGGAAAAGGTCAGTTTTAATTCTAATCCCAAAGAAAGGCAATGTCAAAGAATGCTCATACTATCGCAAAATTGCACTCATCTCACATGCTAGCAAAGTAATGCTCACATTCTCCAGGCCAGACTTCAAGAGTACATGAACTGTGAATGCCCAGGTGGTCAACCTGCATTGAGAAAAGGCAGAGGAACTAGAGATCACAATGCCAACATCCACTGGATCATCGAAAAAGCAAGAGAGTTCCAGAAAAGCATCTATTTCTGCTTTATTGACTATGCCAAAGCCTTTGACTGTGTGGATCACAACAAACAGTGGAAAATTCTTCACGAGATGGGAATACCAGACCAACTGACCTATCTCCTGAGAAATCTGTATGCAGGTCAAGAAGTATCAGTTAAAATGGGACATGACCCACAGACTGGTTCCAAACTGGGAAAGGAGTACGTCAAGGCAGTACACTGTTACCCTGCATATTTAACTTCTATGCATAGTACATCATGAGAAACCCTAGGCTGGATAAAACACAAGCTGGAATCAAGATTGCCAGAAGAAATATCATTAATCTCAAATACATAGATGACACCACCCTTATGGCAGAAAGTGAAGAAGAACTAAAGAGCCTCTTGATGTAAGCGAAAGAGAAGAGTGAAAAAGTTAGCTTAAAATTCAACATTCAGAAAACTAAAATCATGGCATCTGGTCCCATCACTTCATGGCAAATAGATGGGGAAACGGTGGGAAACAGTGGCAGACTTTATTTTTTTGGACTCCAAAATCACTGCAGATGGTGATTGCAGTCATGAAATTAAAAGATGCTTACTCCTTGGAAGGAATATTATGACCAAACTAGACAGCATATTAAAAAGCAGAGACATTAATTTGCCAACAAAGGTCCATCTAGTCAAGGCTGTGGTATTTCCAGTACTCATGTATGGATGTGAGAGTTGGACTATAAATAAAGCTGAGCGCCAAAGAATTGATGCTTTTGAGCTGTGGTGTTGGAGAAGACTCTTGAGAATCCCTTGGACTACAAGGAGATCCAACCAGTCCATCCTAAAGGAAATCAGTCCTAAATATTCTTTGGAAGGACTGATGTTGAAGCTGAAACTCCAATACTTTGGCCACCTGATGCGAAGAGCTGACTCATTTGAAAAGTCCCTGATGCTGGGAAAGATTGAAGTCAGGAGAAGAAGGCGACAACACAGGATGAGATGGCTGGATGGCATCACTGACTCAATGGACATGAGTTTGGGTGAACTCCAGGAGTTGGTGATGGCCTGGGAGGCCTGACATGCCGCAGTCCATGGGGTTGCAAAGAGTTAGACATGACTGAGCAACTAAACTGAACTAATGTTCACAGCAACATTATTTACAATGGCCAATATACAGACGAAACCTGAGTGCCTAGCAATAAATGAATGGATAAAGTGTATATGTGTGTATATATATAGTAAACTATTCCTTAGCTTTAAAAAAAACTATTTGCTATTTGCGAAAACATGGATATACCTAGACAGTATTATGCTAAGTAAAATAAGACAATGAGAAATACTGCAGGATTTTGCTTATATGTGGAATCAATATAAAAAAATATATGAACAATCAACATAAGCAGAGTTATTAATTCAGAGAACAAAGAGTTGTTGCCAGAGAGTAAGGAAGTAAGGTGTGGAAAGAAACAGTTGACGAGATTAAGAGGCACAAACTTTCTTGCAAAATAAATGATTCACAGGTAGAAAATAACAATGTGGATAACACAGTCAGTGACTATGTAATGTCTTTGTATGATGACATATTGCAACTAGACTTATGGTGATGATGATTATGAACTCTACATAAATATTGAATCACTATGTTGTTCACTAAGAAGGTATTATACTTCAAAAATAAAGAAAGTCATAAAAAAGATATCTGATTTGTAGCTACCAGATGCATGGGATGAGGAGAGGGGTGATTGAATTGAGGGAGTCAAAAGGTATGAAGCTGCAGTTATGAGATAAATAAGTACTGGGAACACAATGAAGGGACAGGTTTAATATAATTAACACTACTGTGTGTTTTATATGAAAGTTGATAAGAGAGAAAATTCTGAGAATTTTCATCTAAATAAAAAATTTTCTATTTAATTTTCTATCTACATGAGATGATACATGTTCACTAAACTTATTGTAATAATCATCTCATGATGTATATAAGTCAAATGATTATGTTCTACACCTCAACTTAAAGTCTGTATGTCAATTATATCTCAATAAAACTGTAGGAAAAAACTCTAACTGCATTAATCCAAAAATTCCTGTATATTTAAATACCTTAAAATTTTAACATGTACATTTAACACATCTTCCCACTCATTGAAAAATAACCTTCATATATACCTTGAGGAATTAGAACAAGAAGAGCAAAGGAAGCCCAAAGGTAGCAGAATGTAGGAATAAAAGTTAGAGCAAACAGAATAAAAAAAACAGGAAGAATAATAGAATAAAAAAAGACAAAAGTTGGTTCCTTGGGAAAAAATTGACAAATCTTTAAGCAAAGGGACAAAAAAATAGAAAAGAGACAAAAATAAAAAGTAAAATTGGTGACATTACTACCAACTTTACAGAAATAAAAAGGATTATAAGAGAATATTGTGAAAAATTAAATGCCAACAAATTAGACAACCTAGGTAAAATGGACAAATTGCAAGAAACACCCAAATTACATAAGCCACCTCAGGAAGCAATAGAAAATATTAACACACCTATAAGAAGTGCAAACACTGAAACAGAAAAATCAAGGCCTTCACTGGTAAATTCTACTTCATTGTCTGAGGTCAACATTGTTATTTGAGAAGTCCTGTCCAACTCTTTGTGACCCCATGGCCTGTAGCGTGCCAGGATCCTCTGTCCATGGGATTTCCCAGTAAAGAATGCTGGAATGGGTTCCCATTTCCTTCTCCAGGGGAACCTGTTTCTCCTGTATTGGCAGGTAGATTCTTAACCACTAAGCCACCAGATAAGCCCCAAGGCCAACATTATCCTGATACCAAAGTCAGATAAAGACACCACAAGAAAATAGTATAGACCATTATCAGCTATGAATATAGATTTTAAAAAATCCTCAATAATATACTAACAAACTAAATCTAAGAGAATATTAAAAGGATTATACACCATGACCAATTTGGTTTTTCCTCAGAAATGTGAGGGTAGTTCTACACTCAGAGAGTCCCAGACAGGATAAACCCAAGGTGAAATACCCCAAGACACATAATCAATTAACAAACGTCAAACACAAACAACAAATATTAAAAGCAGCAAAGGAAAAACAACAAATAACACACAAGGGGATTCCCATAAGGATAACAGCTGATCTTTCAATAGAAACTCTTCAGGTCAGAAGGGAATAATAGGACATACTTAAAGTGATGAAAGAAAATAATCTACAACCCAGATTACTGTATCCTGCAAGAATCTCATTCAAATACAAAGGAGAAATCAAAAGCTTTATAGACAAGCAAAAGCTCAGAGAATTCAGCACCACCAAACCAGCTCTCCAACAAATGCTAAAGGATTTTCTCTAGACAAGAAACACAGAAAGGGTGTATAATCTCGAACCCAAAACAATAAAGTAAATGGCAATGGAATGATACGTATCAATAATTACCTTAAATGTAAATGGATTGAATGCCCCAACCAAAAGACAAACACTGGCTGAATGGATAAAAAACAAGACTCTTTTATATGCTGTCTACAAAAGACCCACTTCGAAACAAGGGACACATACAGACTGAAAGTGAAGGGCTGGAAAAAGATATTTCATGCAAATAGAGACCAAAAGAAAGCAGGAGTAGCAATACTCATATCAGATAATATAGACTTTAAAACAAAGTTGGTGAAAAGAGACAAAGATGGACACTACATAATGATCAAAGGATCAATCCAAGAAGATATAACAACTATAAATATATAGGCACCCAACATAGAAACACCGCAATATGTAAGGCAAATGTTAACAAGTATGAAAGGGGAAATTAACAATAACACAATAATAGTGGGAGACTTCTAATACCCCACTCACACCTATGGACAGATCAACTAAACAAAAAATTAACAAGAAAACACAAATTTTAAATGATACAATAGACCAGTTAGACCTAATTGATATCTATAGGTCATTTCACCCCAAAACAATGAATTTCACCTTTTTCTCAAGCACACACGGAACCTTCTCCAGAATAGATCACATCCTGGACCATAAATCTAGTCTTGGTAAATTCAAAAAAATTGAAATCATTCCAAGCATCTTTTCTGACCACAATGCAGTAACATTAGATGTCAATTATAGGAGAAAACCAATTAAAAATTCCAACATATGGGGGCTGAACAACACACTGCTGAATGACCAACAAATCACAGAAGAAATCAAAATATGCATAGAAACGAATGAAAATGAAAACTCAACAACCCAAAACCTATGGGACACGGTAAAAGCAGTGCTAAGGGAAAGATTCATAGCAATACAGGCTCACCTCAGGAGACAAGAAAAAAGTCAAATAAATAACCTAACTCTACACCTAAAGCAACTAGAAAAGGAAGAAATGAAGAACCCCAGGGTTAGTAGAAGGAAAGAAATCATAAAAATTAGGGCAGAAATAAATGCAAAAGAAACAAAAGAGACCATAGGAAAAATCACCAAAGCCAAAAGCTGGTTCTTTGAGAAGATAAATAAAATTGACAAGCCATTAGCCAGACTCATCAAGAAACAAAGGGAGAAGAATCAAATCAACAAAATCAGAAATGAAAATGGAGAGATCACAACAGACTACACAGAAATGCAAAGGATGATAAGAGACTATTATCAGCAACTATATGCAAATAAATTGGACAACTTGGAAGAAATGGATAAATTCTTAGAAAAGTACGACTTCCCAAAACTGAACCAGGAAGAAATAGAAAATTTCAACAGACACATCACAAGCACAGAAATTGAAATTGTAATCAGAAATCTTCCAGCAAACAAAAGCCCAGGACCAAGTGGATTCACAGCTGAATTCTACCAAAAATTTAGAGAAGAGCTAACACCTATCCTACTCAAACTCTTCCAGAAAATTGCAGAGGAAAGTAAATTTCTGAACTCATTCTATGAGACCACCATCACCCTAATACCAAAACCAGACAAAGATGCCACATAAAAAGAAAACTACAGGCCAATATCACTGATGAACATAGATGCAAAAATCCTTAACAAAATCCTAGCAAACAGAGTCCAACAACATATTAAAAAGATCATACATCATGACCAAATGGGCTTTATCCCAGGGATGAAAGGATTCTTTAATATCCACAAATCAATCAATGTAATACACCACATAAACAAATTGAAAAATAAAAATCATATGATTATTTTAATAGATGCAGAGAAAGCCTTTGACAAAATTCAACATCCATTTACGATAAAAACCCTCCAAAATGCAGGAATAAAAGGAACATACCTCAACATAATAAAAGCTATACATGACAAACCCATGGCATACATTATCCTAAATGGTGAAAAACTGAAAGCATTTCCCTTAAAATCAGGAACAAGACAAGGGTGCCCACTCGCACCACTACTATTCAACATAGTTTTGGAAGTTTTGGCCACAGCAATCAGAGCAGAAAAAATAAATAAATAAAAGGAATCCAGCTTGTAAAAGAAGAAGTAAAACTCTCACTGTTTGCAGATGACATGATCCTCTACATAGAAAACCCGAAAGACTCCACCAGAAAATTACTAGAGCTAATCAATGAATATAGTAAAGTTGTAGGATATAAAATTAACACACAGAAATCCCCTGCATTCCTATACACTAACAACGAGAATACAGAAAGAGAAATTAAGGAAACAATTACATTCACCATCACAACGAAAAGAATAAAATACTTAGGAATATATCTACCTAAAGAAACAAAAGACCTATATATAGAAAACTATAAAACACTGATGAAAGAAATCAAAGAGGACACAGATAGATTGAGAAATATACCGTGTTCATGGATCAGAAGAATCAATATAGTGAAAATGAGTATATTACCCAAAGCAACCTATAGATTCAATGCAATCCCTATCAAGCTTCCAACGGTGTTCTTCAGAGAACTACAACAAATAATTTCACAATTTGTATGGAAATACAAAAAACCTCGAATAGCCAAAGCAATCTTTTGAAAGAAGAATGGAACTGGAGGAATCAACCAGCCTGACTTCAGGCTATACTACAAAGCCACAGTCATCAAGACAGTATGGTACTGGCACAAGGACAGAAATATAGATCAATGGAACAAAATAGAAAGCCCAGAGATAAATCCACGCACCTATGGACACCTTATCTTTGACAAAGGAGGCAAGAATATAAAATGGAGAAAAGACAATATCTTTAACAAGTGGTGCTGGGAAAACTAGACAACCACTTGTAAAAGAATGAAACTAGAACACTTTCTAAGACCACACACAAAAATAAACTCAAAATGGATTAAAGATCTAAACCTAAGACCAGAAACTATGAAACTCCTAGAGGAAAACACAGCCAAAACACTCTCCGACATAAACCACAGCAGGATCCTCTATGACCCACCTCTCAGAATATTGGAAATAAAAGCAAAAATAAGCAAATGGGACCTAACTAAAATTAAAAGCTTTTGCACAACAAAGGAAACTATAAGCAAGGTGAAAAGACAGCCTTCAGAATGGGAGAAAATAATAGCAAATGAAGCAACAGACAAACAATTAATCTCAAAAGTATACAAGCAATTCCTGCAGCTCAATTCCAGAAAAATAAACGACCCAATCAAAAAGCAAGCCAAAGAACTAAACAGACACTTCTCCAAAGAAGACATACAGATGGCTAACAAACACATGAAAAGATGCTCAACATCACTCATTGTCAGAGAAATGCAAATCAAAACCACAATGAGGTACCATTTCATGCCAGTCAGAATGGCTGCTATGCAAAAGACTACAAGCAATAAATGCTGGAGAGGGTGTGGAGAAAAGGGAACCCTCTTACGCTGTTGGTGGGAATGCAAACTAGTACAGCCACTGTGGAGAACAGTGTGGAGATTCCTCAAAAAACTGTTAGAACTGCCATATGACCCAGCAATCCCACTGCTGGGCAAACACACTGAGGAAACCAGAATTGAAAGAGACACATGTACCCCAATGTTCATCGCAGCACTGCTTATAATAGCCAGGACATGGAAGCAGCCTAGATGCCCATCAGCAGACGAATGGATGAGGAAGCCATGGTACATATATATAATGGAATATTACTCAGCCGTTAAAAATAATACATTCGAATCAGTTCTCATGAGGTGGATGAAACTGGAGCCTATTATACAGAGTGAAGTAAGCCAGAAAGAAAAACACCAATACAGTATACTAACACATATATATGGAATTGAGTAAATCGGTAAAGATAAACCTGTATGCGAGACAGAAAAAAAGACACAGATATATAGAACAGTATTGTGGACTCTATGGGAGAGGGCAAGGGTGGGATGATATAGGAGAATGCCATTGAAGCCTGTAAATTATCATGTGAAATGAATCGCCAGTCGAGGTTCGATGCATGATACAGGGTGCTCGCGGCTGGTGCACCAGGATGACCTGGAGGGATGGCACGGGGAGGGTGGTGGGAGGGGGGTTCTGGAAGGGGAACACAGGTACACCCATGGTGGATTCATGTCAGTGTATAGCAAAACCAATACAACATTGTAAAGTTAAAAAAATAGATAAATAAACTAATTTTAAAAAAAGAAAGAATATGATATGGACTAAAAATAAATAAATAAATAAATAAAATAAAAGCAAATATTGCCCCAAAACTCCAGTTTGTAAAACAGACCCAAGGGAAACTCCCCTGCTTGAAGGAGAGAATTAGTAGCTCCCATCAAAATATTCCATCTATGCAAAAAAACTACAATAAAGAGGACATGTATGAGATCACCTGACCCACAATTTTGATGCCAAAACCTTGGCTCACTGTGCACCGATTCTGAACAGAAATATGGATACAGAGCTATAGAGAAGACAGAAAGAGTGGCTTTATTTCTTTCCCAGGCAAAGGGGGATCACAGCAGGCCAGCGCATCAAGAACTTTGCCCCCTATTCCCTGGGGAATAGGGAAAGGTTATATAGTTAGGACTCTTGCTCTGAGGTAATGTGATAAGGATCAATGCAGTAACAGTCTTGCATTCTTCTTTCTTCTACAGAGTTTCAAAAGGGTGTGACTGCTGACAAAATTACAATGTCTACAGCAACTCTGCTGGCCAGGTCTCCTAATCTTAATGAACTTCTCTGGTTCCTTTGATCTTGCCTCAGGTGGTTTCTGGGCTGCTACTCATCCGATTAGCAAGTGTTTGAATTTGCCCTTTGGAACTCAGGGAAGGTCATGGAGGCTGGGGTCTTGCCTACAAGAAATAGGGAACAAAAAGTCTTCCATGTCCAGGAACCCAACAGTGCCCTGCTTGGCGTCTATATGATGCTTGGGAAGGGAACTATCTGACAACCATTTAGAAGCTTCTGTGTAACAGAAGGTATCACATTGGCTAATTCGATGGGAACCATTGTCTTTGTGAAATGACTGAGACACAAAACAGCCTTCTGACATTCAGAGTATTGAAAGAGCCTATCAACTGGGGCCTAAACAAACAGGTTAAACTGACAATAGATTCAACGGGCCTATAAATTAACTCTGCAAATGGGTTGATTTGCACTATCCAGCAAAAGTGTCCCTGAGCAACAGCTCAAAATCTGTCCATACAGGAGCCACAAGAGATTATTTAGTATCACAAGTCACCCCTCATGATGCTTGCCCCATCAGCGTTTCACAAATTTCACATAAGACATTTTATTATATCAAGAAGTGATAGCATCAGTGATGTTTGAAGAGGACCACCCCATTTGCAAGTCTGATGCTGTAAAAAGAAAATATTGCATAGGAACCTGGAATGTTAGGTCCCTGAATTAAGGTAAATTGAAAGTGGTCAAACAGGAGATGGCAAGAGTGAACAGCAACATTTTAGGAATCAGTGAACTAAAATGGACTGGAATGGGCAAATTTAATTCAGATGACCATTATATCTACTACTGCGGGTAAGAATCCTTAGAAGAAATGGAGTAGCTCTCAAAGTCAACAAAAAAGGCCAAAATGCAGTTCTTCAGTGCAATCTCAAAAACGACAGAATGATCTCTGTTCTTTTCCAAGGCAAACCATTCAATATCACAGTAATCCAAGTCTAGGTCACATCCACTAATGCTGAAGAAGCTGAAGTTGAATCGACACCAAAAAAGATGTCCTTTTCATCATAGGGGACTGGAATACAAAAGTAGGAAGTCAAGAGATATTTGGCGTAACAGGCAAGTTTGGTCCATGACTACAAAATGAAGCAGGGCAAAGGTTAACAGAATTTTGCCAAGAGAACCCACTGCTCATAGCAAACACCCACTTCCAACGACACAAGAGAAGACTCTACACATGGACATCACCAGATGGTGAATACCAAAATCAGATTCATTATATTCTTTGCAAGAAAAGATGGAGAAGCTTTATATGGTCAGCAAAAACAAGACTGGGAGCTGACTTTGGCTCAGAAAGTGAACACCTTATTGTCACATTCAGATGTAAATTGAAGAAAGTAGTGAAAACCACTAGACCATTCAGGCATGATCTAAATGAAATTTCTTATGATTATACAGTGGAAGTGACAAATAGATTCAAGGGATTAGATCTGATAGACAGAGTGCCTGAGAATAATGGATGGAGGTTCATGACACTGTACAGGAGGCAGTGATCAAGACCATTCCCAAGAAGAAGAAATGCAAAAAGGCAAATGGTTGTCTGCGGAGGCATTTTCTCTAAAATCAGGAACAGGACAAGGGTGTCCATTCTCACCACTACTATTCAACATAGTTTTGGAAGTCTTAGCCACAGCAATTAGAGAAGAAAAACAAATAAAAACAATCCAGATTGGAAAGAATAAGTAAAACTATCACTGTTTGAAGACGATATGATCCTCTACATAGAAAACCAAACAGATACCACCAAAAAAATTACTAGAGCTAATCAATGAATATAGTAAAGCTGTAGGATATAAAATTAATACACAGGAATCCCTTGCATTCCTATACACTAACAATGAAAAATAGAAAGAGAAATAAAAGAAAACAATCAGATTCACCATTGCAACAAAAAGAATAAAATACTTAGGAATAAATTTGCCTAAAGAAACAAAAGACCTATATACAGAAAACTATAAAACACTGAGCAAGAAAGCAAAGACGACACAAATAGATGGAGAAATATACCACATTTTTGAATTGGAAGAATCAATACAGAGAAAATGCGTATACTACCCAAAACAATCTATAGAGTCAACCAATCACTATCAAGGTACCAACATTATTTTGCACAAAACTACAACAAGTAATTTCACAGTTTGTATGGAAACACAAAAAAACTTGAATAGCCAAAGCAATCTTGAGGAATAATCGACCTGGAGGAATCAACCTTCCTGACTTCAGAATATACTACGAAGCTATAGTCATCAAGACAGTATGGTACTGGCACAAAGAAATATAGATCAGTGAAACAAAATAGAAAGCGCAGAGATAAATACACACACCTATGGACACCTTATCTTTGACAAAGGAGGCAAGAATATACAATGGAGAAAAGTCAATCACTTTAACAAGGTGCTGGGAAAACTGGTCAACCACTTGTAAAAGAATGAAACTAGAACACTTTCTAACACCATACACAAAAATAAACTCAAAATGGATTAAAGATCTAAATGTAAGACCAGAAACTATAACACTCTTAGAGGAAAACAAAGGCAAAACACTTTGACATAAATCACAGCAAGATCATCTACGATACACCTTCCAGAGTAATGGAAATAAAAACAAAAATCAACAAATGGGATCTAATTAAACTTAAAAGGTTTTGCACAAGGATGGAAACTATAAGCAGGTGAAAAGGCAGCCTTCAGAATAGGAGGACATAATAGCAAACAAAGCAATTGACAAATAATTAATCTCCAAAATATACAAGCAGCTCATGCAACTCAATACCAGAAAAATGAAAAACCCAATCAAAAAGTGGGCCAAAGAACTAAACAGACATCTCTCCAAAGAAGACATACAGATGGCTAATAAGCACATGAAAAGATGCTCAAAATCACTCATTAAGTGAGAAATGCCAATCAAAACCACAGTGAGGTATCATACCATACTGGTCAGAATGGCTGCCATCAAAAAGTCTACAAACAATAAATGCTGGAGAGGGTGTGGAGAAAAGGGAATCCTTTTACACTCTTGGTGGGAATGCAAACCAGTACAGCCACTATGGAGAACAGGGTGGAGATTCCTTAAAAAACTGGAAATAGAACTGCCATATCATCCAGCAATCCCACTGCTGGGCATACACACCAAGGAAACCAGAATTGAAAGAGACACATGTACGCCAATGTTCATTGCAGCACTGTTTACAATAGCTAGGACATGGAAGCAACATAGACATCCATCGGCAGATGAATGGATAAGGAAGTCATGGTACATACACACAATAGAATATTATTCAGTTATAAAAAAGAACGCATTTGAGTCAGTTCTAATGAGCTGGATGAAACTGGAGCCTATTATACTGAGTGAAGTGAGTCAGAAAGAGAAACACCAATACAGTATATTAAAACATATATATGGAATTTAGAAAGATGGTAGTGATGATCCTATATGCAAGGCAGCAAATGAGACACAGATGTAAAGAACAGACTTTTGGACTATGTGGGAGAAGGCGAGGGTAGGATGATTTGAGAGAATAGCATTGAGACATGTATATTATCATATGTAAGATAGATGACCAGTTCAAGTTTGATGCATTAAGCAGGGCACTCAAAGTCGGTGCTCTGGAACTACCCATAGTGTTGGGGGTGGGGAGGGATGCAGGAGGGAGGTTCAGTATGGGGGGGGTCACATGTGCACCCATGGCTGATCTGTGTCAATGTGTGGCAAGGGCCACCACAGTGTTGTGAAGTGATTGTCCTCCAATTACAATAAATAAAATTTTAAAAAGTAGAAATAAAAAAATAAACGTACAAATGATACCACAGGAATTCAAAGAATCATAGAAAACTACCACAAGCAATTATATGCCTGTAAAGTGGACAACTCAGAAGACATAAAGAATTTTGCAGAAAGCCTTCCAAGACCAAACCAGGAAGAAAAAGAAAATATGAAAAGAACAATGACAAGTACTGAAATTGAAACCATAACTTTATTTATTTTTTTTTTGTAAATTTAAATATTGACTTTTGTCAAATTATTTTCCTGTATAAATTGTAATATATTCTTTTTTTTTAATTTATTTTTTTTATTTATTTTAGTTGGGGGCTAATTACTTTACAATATTGTAGTAGTTTTTGCCATACATTGACATGAATCAGCCATGGGTTCACATGTGCTCCCCATCCCGAAACCTCCTCCCACCTCCCTCCCCTTCCCATCCCTCTGTGTCATCCCAACGCTCCATCCCTGAGCATCCGTCCCATGCATAAAACATGGAATGGTGTTCTGCTTCACATATGACAATAAACATGTGAAACCATAACTTTAAAATTTCCAACAAACAAAAGTCCACGACTACAGGGCTTCAAAGGTAAATACTATCAAATATTAAGACAAGAGATAACACCTATCCTTCTGAAACTCTGAAAAAATTGCAGATGAAGGAAGACTAAAGCTCATTCTATAAGGCCACCATCAGCCTGACAGCAAAACCAGACAAAGATATCATACACATACACACAAAATTAAATGCCTGATGACCATATATGTTAAAATCCTCAGGAAAATACTAGAAAATTGAAATCATCAACACATTAAAAGGATCTTACACCATGATCAAATGAGATTTATTCCAAGTATGCAAAGATTGTTCAATATATGCAAATCAATGTAATGCACCACATTAATAAACTTAAGAATAAAAACATAAAAATCTCAAAAGACAAAGAAAAAGGTTTTGAAAAAATTCAACATCCATTTATAATAAAAAAAAAAAACTCTCCATAAAGTAGGCATAGAGGGAATGTATCTCAACACAAGGGAAAATAGACAAACACACAGCAAACATCATTCTCAATGTTGAAAAACTGAAAGCATTTCCTGTAAGATCAGGAACAAGAAAAGAATATTCACTCTCACCACTTTAATTCTACATAGCTATGGAAGCCCTAGCCACAGCAACTAGAGAAGAAAAAGAAAAGGAATCCAAAATGGAAAAGAAAATTTTCACTGTTTGCCCATGAAAAGATACTATACATAGGAAATCCTAAAGATGCTACGAGAAAACTACTCGAGCTTATCAATGAATTTGGAAAAGTTGCAGGATACAAAATTAATGCATAAAGATCTCTTGCATTTCTATACACTAACAAGAAAAGACCAGAAAGAAAAATTAGGGAAATAATTCCTATTCTCATCACATTAGAAAGAATAAATACCAGTGAACACATCTACCTAAAACAAAAAAAAAATTGTACTCAGAAAATGAAGGCACTGATGAAAGAAATCAGAGATGACAAAATAGATGGAGAAATATACCATGTTCTTGGTTAGAAGAATCAATACTGTGAAAATGACTATACTACCCAAAGAAATGTGCAGATTCAATGCAATATCTATCAAATTATCAATGTTGTTTTTCATAAAATTAGAACAAAAATTTTTACAATTCATATGGAAACACAAAAGACTGCAAATAGCCAAAGCAGTCATGAGAAAGGAAAACAGATTTGGAAGAATCAGGCTCCTTGACTTCAGACTATACTACAAAATTATAGTAATCAAAATAGGATGATACTGGCACAAAAACAGAAATATATATCAATGGGATAGGGTAGAAAGTCCAGAGTAAAACTTATGCAACTAAGGTAAACTAATCTATGACAAAGGAGGCAAGAATATATGATAGGTAAAAGATAGTTTCTTTAGTAAGTAGTGCTGGGAAAACTGGACAGCGACATGTAAAAGTATGAGATTAGAACACTCCCTAAAACCATACAAACCAGTCAATCAAAAGGAAATCAACCCTGAATATTCATTGGAAAGACTGATGGTGAAGCTTGAATACTTTGGCCACCTGATGCAAAGAGCCAACTCAGTGGAAAAGACCTGATGCTGGGAAAGATTAAAGGAAGGAGGAGAAGGGGATGACAGAGGATGAGATGGTTGGATGTCATCACTGACTTAATGGACATGAGTTTGAGCAAACTCTGGGAGATAGTGAAGGACAGGGAAGCCTGGCATGCTGCAGTCCATTGGGGTCACAAAGAGACAGACAGGACTCAGCAACTGAACAACAACAACAACATCATACATAAAAGTAAACTCAAAGTGGATTAAAGATAACATAAGATCTGATACTATAAACTCATAGAAGAAAACATAGGTTGAACACTCTGACATAAATGACTGCAACACTTTTTGTGACCCAACTCCTAGAGTAATGAAAATAAAAATAAATTAATTAAACTTAAAAGCTTGTGCACAGCAAAGGAAACCATAAATAAAACAAAAGGACAACCCATAAAATGGGAGAAAATATTTGAAAATGAAATGTCCGAAAAGGAATCAATCTCCAAAATATAAAAACATCTCTTGCAGCTCAATATCAAAAAAATCAACAACCCAATCAAAAAATGCACAGAAGACCCAAGGAGACATTTCTCCCAAGAAATCATACTGATGGCCAAAAAGCACATGAAAAATGCTCAATGTCATTAATTATTAGAGAAATGCAAATAAAAACTACAATGAGGCGTCACTTCACAAACTTCAGAATGGCCATCATCAAAGAAATCTATAAAGAATAAATGCTGGAGAGGGTATGGAGAAAAGGGAATCCTCACATGCTGTTGGTGAGAATGTAAAATGACATAGCCACTATGCAGAACAGTATGAAGATTCCATAAAAATCTATTAATAAAAGTAGAACTACCATATGACCCAGCAATCCCACTACTGGACATATACCCAGAAAAAAACATAATTCAAAAAGATACATGCACCCCAATATTCATTGAAATAGCTAGGAGATGGTATGACAGGGCTGTATATTGGCACTCTGTTTACTTAACTTATATGCAGAATACATCATGTAAAATGTCGGGTTGCATGAATCACAAGCTGAATAAAGATTGCCAGGGAAAATATCAACAACCTCAGATATGTAGATGATACAAATATAATGGCAGAGAGTGAAGAGGAACTAAAGATCTCTTGATGAAGATGAAAGAGGAGTATGAAAAAGCTGGCTTAAAACTCAACATTCAAAAAACTAAGATCATGGCATCCAGTGCCATCACTTCATGGCAAATAGATGGGGGAAAAGTAGAAACAATGGCAGATTTTGTTTTCTTGGGTGCCAAAATCACTGCAGATGGTGACTGCAGCCATGAAATTAAAAGACGCTTGCTCCTTGGATAAAAAACTATGACAAACCTAGACAGCACAGTAAAAAGCATAGACATCACTTTGCTGACAAAGGTTCATTTAGTAAAAGCTATGGTTTTTCCAGTAGTCATGTATGGATGTGAGAGTTGGACTGCAAAGAAAGCTTAGCTTCAAAGAATTGATGCTTTTGAACTGTGGTGTTGGAGTAGACTCTTGAGAGTTCCTTGAACTGCAAGGAGGTCAACCAGTCAATCCTAAAGGAAATCAACCCTGAATATTCATTGGAAGGGCTGATGCTGAAGCTGAAGCTCCAATACCTTGGCCACCTGATGGAAAGAGTCAACTCATTGGAAAAGACCCTGATGCTGGGAAAGATTGAAGGCAAAAGGAGAGGGGGTGGCAGAGGATTAGATCGTTAGATAGCATCACCAACTGAATGGAAATGAATTAGAGCAAACTCTGGGAGAATGTGAAGGATAGGGAAGCTTGGCAGGCTGCAGTCCATGTGGCTGCAAAGAGTTGAACACAATTTAGCAACTGAACAACAGGACATGGAAGCATCTTAGAAAACGCATTGGCAATAATTTATCCATTGATGGACCTTTGGGCTGTTTCCAGTTTGGGGGCTATTATGAATAAAATTTCCCCAAATATTCTCATAAAAAAGAAGAAATTTGACAATTATTCATGCCCCTTCATGAGACACTGGGGAATCAGAGAGATCCATAGGAATTTGACATTACCTGGTACAATGCTGCCCAGTAGAAATTTCTACAATAATGGAAATGTTCCATGTTTGCGCTGTCCAATACAATAGCCACTAGCCACACGTGACTCACTAAGCATTTGAAATGTGACTAGCATGACTGAGAAACTAACTTTATTTTCTTTATATAATTTTTGACTACCATATTGGATAGCACAGATCTAGACAGTATAGTTTAATGGAAAGAATGTGGGATTTGAAGCTAAATGGATCCTCAGTTTTAAATCTTAGTGACTGTCAGTTACTAACTACATCATGATAATTTTGGTCATGTTCTTTATCTTGTTCAAACTTCAGTTTCCTTATTTGTAAAATGGGGATAATACCAGAACCTCAAAGGTTTGTTGTAATCAAGAGAATGACTCTAACACCTAACCCAGGGCTCGGCACATAGTAAGCAATCTTTAAATAATATCTATTATTATCAAGTTCCCCATTTTCCATATGGAGAATCTGAAGCTCCAAAAGGAGAAGTATCTTGTCCACAGTTACAGAGCTAGCTGGAAGCACAGTCAGGAGCCAAATACAGATTTTCTCACTTTCTGATAAGAAGTTTTCTTATAGAGATGAATCCTCCTCGAGCTTGAAGAGTGAAGGGTGGTAGCCCAAACAACTATCCACATGCTATAAAAAAAATATATCTACACACGTAGATAAAATGTACCTTTGTGAAGCCTATTTGTTCCTTCCGGAAATTTTCCAGGGGTTTGATCAGCAAATCACTAGCATTGTGCACCTAGAGAAAAAGAAAAAACACACAAAATAACTTTCAAATTAGCAAGGTTCAGATTCAAGATTCATTGCTACTAGGATATTTCCTTATAATACACCATCAATGTGTATTAGTGCAAAATGTTAACTAGTTTGCTGGTTTGTTGGGCTTTGTTACTGTTTTCCCATATTGGTCTTTTAAAATCAAATGCTTTCAGAGAAAATGAGAGAAGAAACATTAGGGGCCTTTCTCTGTAACTTTACTGGTAGTATGATCTGAGTTTTTAATTGATAAATATCCAGAGTCATGACCAGAAACAGACACAGGAAGCCTGAAGTATGTGTGGAAAAGAGAAGAAAAGGTGAATGCAAAAACACATGAAAAGGGCAATTGCACCAAGTACAAATCATTTCACCGGAAGCAAATGAATTAACAGTAATAGCACCAGGAAAGATCCCAATATAAATTGTTTCTAGCCCTGCCCTGGTTTGTCATAAAGCCAGAACATTTCCCTCAGAACTAGGAATCTATTACAGCATCACAGAGAATACTGGACCAGGCCTTCAAAAGATGTAACTGTATGCCAGAACCTGACAGGAACAGCCTTTCCATGTAATAAAAATATTGGTAATATTGGTTTTGGAGATTAAAAACATCAGAGCCAAACTGGAGCCCATGTGCAGTGGGGAAGGCAAAGATATACAAAGCTTTGTTTTTCATATAAACCTTTTGGGAGTTTGTATCTATCCAATGCAACAAGCAGGGTTTTTTTTTTCAGAGGTGCAAGTTAGCTATGCTTTGATTTTGATCTATTACAAGACAAGAAAAAAAAATGAGGGACTGGTTTCCTTATCTGATGAGACTGAAGTGTCAGTAAGACAAGAAATGTCTTTATAACAAAAACAGAAGACAGAGCAGAAAGCCAGTTTTGACCAGTCCTATATTTTCCAAAAGTGAAAGTCGCTCAGTCGTGTCCAACTCTTTGCTACCCCATGGACTATACAGTCCATGGAATTCTCCAGGCCAGAATTCTAGAGTGGGTAGCCTTTCCTTTCTCCAGGGGATCTTCCCAACCCAGAGATCAAACCCAGGTCTCCTGCATTGCAGGCAGATTCTTTACCAACTGAGCCATCAGGGAACCTCTTATTTTCCAAACTAAGAAGCAATTTTTAAACTATCAACACAGAGCAAGGCAAGTTGAGGCATTAATAAATATTGCATTCAGGTCCTACAAGCAGGACCTCTTATTTTGCATCCAGGTATTATTTAAGGTTCAAATAAATGGGCAAACTATCATCCAATCAAAGCTCCATGACTATCTTCAATTGAAAACAATAATTCTCTTACTAAAGTATCAGCCTGTCTCTCTTGCCTAATACATGCTACTTTTCCATGGATTGTGAATTATGTGCTATCAACTTTGTGTACCCACCTGGAAATAAACCAACTCATTGGTGTCATAGATCACATACAGGGAGCAATTTCTTTTCTTTTCTACTGTGGAAGTTTTAAAGTGTGGCCACCAATTCTATGATACTGCTCCCACTGAGAAGAAAGGCCTCTATTCCCTCTACCTTGAATACAAGTGAGCTTGTTCCTGTTCTGAACCAACAAAATACAGCAGAAGTGATACATCTCAGGCTAGGTCAGAAAAAGCCAGTAACTTCCACCTGGTTGCCTTGGAACAGTCCTCATAAGACCTGAGCCACAATATTAGAAGTTGAATTATCCTGCCACTGCCAAGATAGAGGGGTCAAATGTACACATTCTTGTCAGTAGTCCAGCTGAGCTCAGGCTTCCAGTCATCTCACTAAGGTGTCAGATATGTAAGTGAAGCTATTTTTTATCTTCCATACCACCCCATATCCCAAGTGAATACCACCACATAGAGCACAAGAAACTCCCAGGTGACCCCTGCCTGAATTCCTGAGCCAAAAAAAAAAAACATGAAATAAAATTAAATAGTTTTAGTTTAACTTGGTAAGTTTTAGAATAGGGTGTTATATAGCAAGAGATCATTAGCAAATGAGTATTTGATGGTTAACATATTACAAAAAGAAGGCATTGAAAGTACACTGTTTAAGTTCATTTTTGCAGTCCTCAAAAACAGACCTTACCGTTGCCAATAGAGTTCCCTTCAGAGTCAGAATGGCACCTAGGCAAGCCTCCTATCTCTAATTATAGAGAAAGTCTGTTATCCAGATTTTTAAAGGACACTTTCAGAGGTACTACTACCTCCTCCACTGTACTTGTTAAGAAATAAAGGCTGCAAAGCTTCTCTTTGTTTATTTTCTCCATAGTTTCTTCCACACTTTAAAACTTATTTATGAGAATGACTAGATATTTGCAGTTGTCACATGCTAGGGCTGTGATCTTCCTCCCTCTTCTACTAAAGCTTTTTTTGGCCTCCTCTTAGAGAAATGATAAAAAAAACTCTTTAACAGCTACCATACTGAGGTACACAAGTACTTTTACTACACTTCCAGGAGATGAAAGAGATCCAGTCAAGCAATAAATTCCTGGCATGTTGTAAAAGGCCTTCATTTCACCCTACCTTCACAGCAGCATTCCTGGAATTAAATGGGAAATGGGAAGCCAACACTCAATATATGATTGAAGAATTGAGGGAGCACACTATAATTAAAGACAGAGGAAAATTAGTTAGTCCTGTGGAAAACAGCCAGCAAGAATGGTGAGAAAAACATCTCAAAAGATGCATATTTTAGAGCTTTGGGGTAAATGAAAGAGATCAAGAAACAAATAGAGCTTAAGAGCTGTACAGATGACATTTCTAGTGGCATCGGAATGAAATGGGGGTGAATGCATTTGAGATCAAATTTGTAGCAGTCCAAAAACCCTTGTGATAGAAGAAAACATTAAATTAGTGAGGCATCTAATACGCTCCGGGAAGACTATCCACATTGGACTCTTAAGTATCTTTTCAAAAGCAAATTTCTTAAATGAAGAAAATTCCCAAAGTCACATTTCCACAAACCTAATCTTTTAGGCAAAAAAAGATAACTAGAAACATTTATATGATCAGTGTTTTTTCTATGTATGCAACAATTCCATATTCATTTTATCATTTGGAGTATATACAACGAACTTGGGAAGTGGAAAGTATTTTCTCATTCTATATATTAAAAAAAAGGATACTAGAAGAAATAAAGTGATTAGTGTGAAGTCAGCAATCAAGTTATTGGTACAACAATTATTTCCCTGCTTAAAGGCCCTGCCTTCAATCCTAACTATCCAGGAGCCAAGATAAAATGGTAGCAGTATTCTGAGAAAATACACTGTTGAAAAGGAAGAGTGATTACTTCCCGTTGAAGCAGGAAGATTAAAGAGCTCTTGCTATCAGAATAAATGGGTTTAACAAAACTGAGCTGCCAATAGAAAGTCATCTAATGACAGAAAGTGAAGATATACCATTTTGTGGTCCTTCACACTGCTTCCAATTCACCCACGTGCTCCTAATTAAAATAAATATTGAACAACATAGGTACTTCCATATTTAAGTCTCAAATAACTTTGCAGTGTGGCTAAAGACATGCGTTTCTAACAATTTTTCAAGGTAACACTGCTGGTATGGGTCTAGGGATCATATAAAAAGTTTTTTTTTTCTGTACTGTTAAAATAGTTCACAAAAAATATGTAGGAATAAATCTAAAAATATATCTATATATAAATATATACAAGATCTATAGGAAGGAATTATAAAACTCTGATGAAAGAAATCAAAGAAGGTATAAATAATGAAAAGATAATTGATGCTCATGAATAGTAAAACAATATTTTTAAGATGTTAGTTTGCCCCAACTTAATCTATAGATTCAACATAATACCAAAATCCCAGCAATTTATTTTGTGGATATTAATAAATAGGTTCTAAAGTTCCTACCCAACTTCACAATTTATTTACAAAGTTACATTAAATCAAGATAGTGTGGTGTTGGCCGATAACATTTTTCACAGAGCTAGAACATATAATAGACAAAAGTTTCAGAATTTCCAAAAAAATCCTGAGGAAAAAGAACACAGAGACATAACTCACCCAGACTTAAGACAACATTACAAACCTACAGTTATCCAAACAGCATGGTATTGGCACAAATGCAGATCAATAGAAAAGAATATCAATTCATTGGAAGGACTGATGCTGAAGCTGAAGCTTCAATACTTTGGACACCTGATACAAACAGCCAACTCATTGGAAAAGACCTTAATGCTGGGAAAGACTGAAGGCAGGAGGAGAAGGGGGTGACAGAGGATGAGATGGTTGGATGGCATCACTGACTCAATGGACATGAGATTCAGCAAACTCCAGGACATAGTGAAGGACAGGGAAGTCTGGCATGCTGCAGTTCACGGGGGTCACAAAGAGTTGGATACAACTTAGCCAGTGAACAACAACAACAAGAAAAATATAGAGTACCCAGAAATAAATCTACAGACACACAGTCAATTAAACTACAGCAAAGGATGCAAGAAAAATATACAGTGGATAAAATATAGTCTCTTCAATAAGTGGTCTTGGAAAAGCTGGACAGTTACATGTAAATCAATGAAATTAGAACGCCCCTCACATTCTATATAAAAATGAACTCAAAATGGCAAAAAGATCTAAATATAAGACATGGCACCATAAAAATTCTACAAGAGAACATAGGCAAAGCATTCTCTGACATAAATCGTAATGTTTTCTTAGCTCAGTCTCTGAAAGCAAAATAAATAAAAGCAAAAATAAACATGAGACTTAATGAAACTTAAAAGCTCTTGTACAGCAAAGAAATCCTCAAACTGAAAAGACAACCTACAGAATAGAAGAAAATATTTGCAAACAACGTGAATAACAAGGAGTTAATAGCCAAAATATACAAACAGCTCACACAATTTAATATAAAAAAATAAAAAACTAGACAAAAGACCTAACTAGACATTTTTCCAAAGAACTATAGATGGTCAACAGACACATGAAAAGGTACTAAATATCACTAAATAATTAGAGAAATGCAGATCAAAACCACAAGATATCACCTCACACATTCACTGGATCACAGAGAAAGCTAGGGAATGCCAGAAAAACATCTACCTCTG
The DNA here is from genome assembly GCA_024291935.2 of Okapia johnstoni. Taxonomy (NCBI): domain Eukaryota; kingdom Metazoa; phylum Chordata; class Mammalia; order Artiodactyla; family Giraffidae; genus Okapia; species Okapia johnstoni. The sequence goes on along the minus strand of CM044305.1, from coordinate 48,803,370 downwards.
TTTCATCAACTACACAAAAGCCTTTTACTGTGTGGATCATAATAAACTGTGGAAAGCTCTTAAAGAGATGGGAACACCAGACCATCTTACCTGTCTCCTGAGAAACCCGTATGCAAGTCAAGAAGCAACCCTTAAAACCCTGTATGGAACAACTGGTTGGTTCAAGATTGAGAAAGGAGTACAACAGGGCTGTCTGCTGTCACCCTGTTTGTTTAATTCATATGCTGAGCACATCATGAGAAATGCTAAGCTGGATAAGTTGTAAGCTGGAATCAAGACAGGTGGGAGAAAGATCAACAACCTCAGATATCCAGATGATACCACTCTAATGGCAGAAAGTAAAGAGGAACTAAACAGTCTCTTGATGAGGGTGAAGGAGAAGAGTGAAAGAGCTGGCTTAAAACTAAATTTTAAAAAAACTAAGATCATAGCATCCAGCCCCATTACTTCATGGTAAACAGAAGGGGAAAATGTGGAAGTAATGACAAATTTCCTCTTCTTGGGCTCTAAAATCACTGCAGATGGTGACTGTAACCATGAAATCAGAAGACGTTTGCTTCTTGGTAGGAAAGCAATGGCAAACCTAGACAGTGTGTTGAAAAGCAAAGACATTATTTTGCTGACCAAGGTCCATATAGTTAAGGGTATGGTCTTCCCAATGGTCACATAAGGTTGTGAGAGGTGGACCATAAAGACAGCAGAGCACTGAAGAATTTATGCCTTCCAACTGTGGTGCTGGAGAAGACTCTTAAGAGTTTCTTGGACAGCAAGGAGATCAAACTAGTTAATCTTAAGGGAAATCAACCCTGAATACTCACTTAGAAGGACTGATGTTGAAGGTGAAACTCCAGTAATTTGGTCATCTGATGTGAACAGATGACTCATTGGAAAAGTCCCTGATGCTGGGAAAGATTGAGGGCAGAACGAGAAGAGGGCGTCAGAGGATGAGATGGCTGGATGGCATCACCAATGTAATTGACATGAACTTGGGCAGATTTTGGGAGATGGTGAGGGACCGGGGGGGCTTGGTGTGCTGCAGTCCATGGGGTCACAAAGAGTCAGACACAACGGGGCGAGTGAACAACATCACCTCACACTGGTCAGAATGGTCATCACTAAAAATTCTACAAATAATAAGTGCTAGAGAGTATACAGATAGAAGGGAACCCTTACACAGTTTGTGGGAACGTAAAGTGGTGCATCCACTATGGAAAACAGTACAGAGGTTCCTTAACAAACTAAAAATAGAGCTACCATATGATCTGCAATCACACTCTTGTGGATATATCCAGAAAAAATGAGAATTTAATTCCAAAAGATACATGTACCCCAATGTACATAGCAGCACTATTACAATAGCCAAGACATAGAAACAACGAAGTGCCCATCAACACATGTTTGGCTTAAGAAGATGTGATATACATACATACACACACACACACACACTATATATATATGTGATATGTTTAAGATGTGATATCACATCTTAAACATATCACATATATATATAGTGTGTGTGTGTATGTGTGTATATTCATTCTGTGCTTAGTCGCTAAATCATGTCTGACTCTTTGCAACCCCATGGACTGTATCCCACCAGGCTCCTCTGTCCATGGGGATTTTCCAGGCAAGAATAGTGGAGTGGGTTGCATGCCCTCCTCCAAGGGTTCGTCCCAACTCAGGATCGAACCCAGGTCTCCCACATTGCAGTCGGATTCTTTGCTGTCTGAGCCACCAGGGAAGCCCATACACATGTGGTATATATATACACACCATATATATATATACACATACCATATATGTATATATAAACATATACACATATGTATATATAAGCATACATTCATAGAATGGAATATTAGCCATAAAAAAAGCATGGAATATTGCTATTTGCAGCAACAGGGATGGACCTAGAGATAACCATACTAAGTGAAATAAGTCAGACAAGTATCATATAATATCATTTACATGTGGAAGCTAAAAAAATAATACAAGTGAATCTATATACAAAACAGAAACACACTCACAGACATAAAAAGTAAATTTACAGTTACCAAAGGGGAACAGGAGGGGAGGAGGGAAAAATTAGGAATATGGGACTAACACACACAAAACTACTATGCCTAAAATAGATAAGCAAGGAGGATTTACTGTACAGCACAGGGAACTATATTCAACATCTTGTAATACCTGATAATGGAAAATAATTTTAATATATATGTATCTGAATCATGGGCTTTCCCAGTGGCTTGGGAGTAGAGAATCCGCCTGCAGTACAGAAGACACGGGTTCAGGAAGATCCCCTGGAGAAGGAAATAACAATACACTCCAGTATTCTTGCCTGGGAAATCACATGGACAGAGGAGCCTGACAGGCTACAGTTCATGGGGTCACAAAAGATTCAGACGTGACTAAGTGACTAAACAAGAGCAACATACATCTGACACAATATTTAAATTAACTATATTTCAATAATTTGTAATTTTGCAAAACATGTATAATACTGCGGAAGAGACAGACAAATAGATAAATGGAAGAGAACAGAGCTCAGATATAGATTGACACAAAAATAATCCATTGATCTTTGCCAAAGAAGCTAAAGGAATTCAAATGAGAAAGGACAGTCTTTTCAGAAATAGTAATGAAACAACCAGATATCCACATTAAAAACAAAATCTGGAGACAGTCCTTCCAGTTTCTCAAGAATTAGCTCCAAAAGGGGAAAAGGCCAGAGGAAGATGGCAGAGGAGTAAGATAGGGAGATTGTCAGCCTCCCTACAAATACATCAAAGACTCAATAAGATATGGAACAACTCCTACAAAGCAATCTCTAAGTGACAGCGGAAGACCCCAGGCCTCCAGTGGGGCAGGCTAAGCTCCCTGGAATGGGGTAGGAGAGAAGATAGAGACATAAAAAGGAAAAAAGCAGAGAACATCTGGATGGGAGCTTGTGCACCGAGAGAGGGAGAGAGGGAATCCTGAAACACGGGCAGTTCCCATACGCTGGGAGGCAATCTCATTGTGGGGAGGGGTATCTGCAGAATTGCAGAAGGCAGGGCAAAGCAGAGACTTGGAGGTCGGAGAACAGAGAAGGCTGCACTTCTCAGCCCATAGACAGCTCACAGACTGTGGCCCCAACCAGACTCAGGGAACTGAAACAAGCCCACAGAAGCCCTGTGGTGCAGAGGGCGGGCCCAGGGTGCCAAGAGAGGCATGGCATACAAACCTCTGTAGCACATACAAACCTCACAGCATAGAGGGCAGGCCCGGGGAGCCAAAAGAAGAACACACAAGCCCTGAAACATAAGAGGTCAGGCCCAGTGAGATGGGACAAGGGCACACAGGTATCCCCCTCACCCCCTCCTCACAGAGAGTGGGCCCGAGACAAGTGCACACAATAACCGCGACATAGAGGGTGGGTCCAGTGAGCTAAGCAAATGCACACAAGCCCTGTGACATATAGGGTGACCTCAGGGGACTGAAGGAAGCCCACACAAGTCTCCGTGATGCAAAGGGAAGGGTCAGGGAGCAGAGAAAAGATCCATGCAAGCCCGGACCTAGCAAGCTTTGATCTGCAATACAAGGCAAGACCAGGGAACAGAAGCACCTGCAAAGATCCCAGGGACAAGTAGGGGGCTGGTGAGAGTAAAGATACCCTGAGAGGGCCACTTCGAAACGGCTGTGAAAATAGATGTGTCTAACACTGACAAAGCCAGAAGGATTGTCTAAAGGCATACTGAACTGGCAGACACCCCCCAAACCTACCAATGTACACTGCACTGCCCTTCAGAGGGAAGAGATCCAGCTCCATCAACCAGAAGAACACAGGCACAAGCTCCCCCAACCAGGAAGACATCACAGGACACTAATCCAAACCCATCCATGGGGGCAGACTCCACAACCAAGAAGAACTACGATCTTGAGAACTTTTTTTCTTATGAATCACACTATTTATTCTCCCTACATACTTCCATGTTCACATTACCCTTTTGCAGTGCTGTGGATTTTTCCTCTTTGTTTTTCTTATTAAAAAAAAAATTCTTTTTAAGATTTTTTTCACCATTTTTCTGGTGATTTTTCTGATTTTGTTCTTGATATATTTGACTGCTTTTCTTAAACTTCTTTATCAGCTGTAGCTATTCCTGAATATATATAAACCTTTGTCACATGTGTCTATTTCTCTTTGCTTTACTATTTTATTTCCTTTTTTTACCTTCTCTTCCATGCTCTTCCTTTTCTCTTTTCTCTCCCTTCTCCTCGTTCTTTTCTCTTTCTCTTCTCCCTTTTTTCCTTCCTTCAATCTTTCTTTTTTCATCATGTAAGTTAAATTGTTGTGCTATCTTTGCTACATTCCCCAGTTGGCACTCTGCCAACTTTAAATACTTTAAATACTGAGCATTTAGTATTTAAATTTAAATATTTAAATATTTAGTATTTAGTATTTAAATACTGAGCTTTAAATACTGAGCATTAGTGAGCTCTGCTTTTAATTAGTCATTATCAACTTTGGTTTCCCTTGTTCACCAAGTCAGTAACCTGTACTCTTTTCTTTAGAATACTTTGGTTATAACTGTGTGTGTGGAATATGTGCATGTGTCCCATTATTTCTGTAATTACCTGTTTGATCTGCTTGATCTCCTCCAACTAGAACACAGGCACAAGTGATCCTTAACAAAAAGTCAAGCAAACCACTCAACCAACCTTTATCTACAAGGGCAAAAACCAAAAGGAAGAAGGAATACAATTCTAAAACCTGTGAAAAGGAGACTTCAAGTGGAGCAAGTTAGAAAAAAACATGGGAAGACAGAGAAATAGAGAACAAATGAAAGAATAAGGTAGAAACTCATAAGAACAAATAAATGAAGAGGAAACAGGCAATCTACTTGGAAGGGAATTCAGAACAATGACAGTAAAGATGTTCCAAAGACTTGAAAATAGAATGGAGAAAATGCAAGGAACAACACAGTTAATACAATCACCAAGGATGTAGAAAAAATGAAGAATAAACAAACAGATAATGAATAACACAATTACAGACATTAAAATATTCTAGAGGGAATCAATAGCAGAATAACTAAGGCAGAAGAATACATAAGTGAGCTGGAGGACAGAATGGTGGAAATAACTGCTCTTCAGCAGAATAAAGGAAAAATAATGAAAAAAATTGAGGATATTCTCAGAGATATTTGGGACAATAACAAATGCACCAACATTCAAAATATAGGTGTCCCAGAGTTAGAAGGAAAAAAAGAAAGGCACTGAAAAACATTTTTGAAGAAATGATACTTGAAAACTTCCCCAACATGGGAAAAGAAATAGTCAATCAAGTCCAAGAATTACAGAGAGACACATATCAATCAAGATAACAGAGATTAAACACAAAGAAACAATACTAAAAGCAGCAAGGGAAAAGCAACATACAAGGGAAAACCCATATGATAAACAGTGGATCGTTGAACAGAAACTCTGTAGGCCAGAAGGGTATGGCAGGATATCTTTAAAGTACTAAAAGAAAAAAATCTACAACCAAGATTACTATACCTGGCAAAGATCTCATTCAAAATTGATGGAGAAACCAAAAGCTTCACAGACAAGCCAAAGTTAAGAGAATTTAGCACCACCAAACCAGCCTCACAACAAATACTAAAGGGACTTACATAGCCAGGAAATACAAGAGAAAGGAAAGACCTACAAAAAAAGCCCCAAACAATTAAGGAAATGCCAATCAGTTCAGTTCAGTCATTCAGTCATTTCTGACTCTTTGCAGCCCCATGAACTGCAGCACGCCAGGCCTCCCTGTCAAACACCAACTCCCAGAGTTTACCCAAACGCATGTCCATCAAGTCGGTGATGCCATAGAACCATCTGATCCTCTGTCATCCCCTTCCCCTCCTGCCTTCAATCTTTCCCAACTTCAGGGTCTTTTCAAATGAGTCAGCTCTTCGCATCAGGTGGCCAAAGTACTGGAGTTTCAGTTTCAACATCAGTCCTTCCAATGAACACCCAGGACTGATCTCTTTAGGATGGACAGGTTGGATCTCCTTGCAGTCCAAGTGACTCTCAACAGTCTTCTCCAAAACCACAGTTCAAAAGCATCAATTCTGTACTCAGCTTTCTTCATAGTCCAACTCTAACATCCATACATGACTACTGGAAAAACCATAGCCTTGACTAGACGGACCTTTCTTGACAAAGTAACGTCTCTGCTTTTTAATATGCTGTATAGGTTGGCCATAACTCCTTCCAAGGAGTAAGTGACTTTTAATTTCATGGCTGCAATCACCATCAGCAGTGATTTTGGAGCCCAAAAAAATAAAGTCTGACACTGTTTCCCCATCTGTCTGCCATGAAGTGATGGGACTGGATGCCATGATCTTAGTTTCCTTAATGTTGAGCTTTAAGCCAACTTTTCCACTCTCCTCTTTCCCTTTCATCAAGAGGTTCTTTAGTTCTTCTTCACTTTCTGCCATAAGGGTGGTGTCATCTGCATATCTGAGGTTATTGATATTTCTCCCGGCAATCTTGATTCCAGCCTGTGCTTCCTCTAGCCCAGCGTTTCTCATGATGTACTCTGCATTTAAGTAAAATAAGCAGGGTGACAATATACAGCCTTGACATACTCCTTTTCCTATTTAGAACCAGTCTGTTGTTCCATGTCCAGTTCCAACTGTTGCTTTCTGATCTGCTTACAGGTTTCTTAAGAGGCAGGTCAGGTGGTCTGCTATGCCCATCTCTTTCAGAATTTTCCACAGTTTATTGTGATCCACACAGTCAAAGGCTTTGTCATAGTCAATAAAGAAGAAATACATGTTTTTCTGGAACTCTCTTGCGTTTTCGATGATCCAGCAGATGTTGGCAATTTGATCTCTGGTTCCTCTGCCTTTTCTAAAACCAGCTTGAAGCTGAAACTCCAATACTTTGGCCACCTCATGTGAAGAGTTGACTCATTGGAAAAGACCCTAATGCTGGGTAGGATTGGGGGCAAGAGGAGAAGGGGACGACAGAGGATGAGATGGTTGGATGGCATCACTGACTCGATGGACATGGGTTTGGGTAGACTCCAGGAGTTGGTGATGGACAGAGAGGCCTGGCGTGCTGCAATTCATAGGGTCGCAAAGAGTCGGACACGACTGAGCAACTGAACTGAACTGAACTTACTAGCATGTGAGATGAGTGCAATTGTGCTGTAAGGAAATTCCAATAGGAACATATATATCAATAATTACGTTAAATGTAAATGGATTAAATGCACAAACCAAAAAATACAGAATGACTGAATGGATATAGAAACAAGACTCACATATATGCTGTCTACAAGAGACCCTCTTCAGACCTAAAGTAAAAGGACGAAAATAAAAGGATGATAAAAGATATTCCATGAGAATGGAAACCAAAAGAAAGCTGGAGTGGAAATCCTTAATTCAGACAAAACAGACTTATTACAAGAGGAAAAGAAAGACATAATGATCAAGGATATAATGATAAAGGGATCAATCCAAGACGAAGACATAACAATTGTAAATATGTATGCACCTACCACAGGAGCACCTCAATACAAAAGGCAAACACTAACAGGCATAAGAGGGGAAACTGACAGCAACACAGTGATAGTAGGGGACTTAAACACCTCACTTATACCCATGGACAGATCATCAAAACAGAGAATCAATAAGAAAACACAAACCTTAAATGAAAGATTAGACCAAATGATCCCAATTTATATCTTCAGGATTTTACATCCAAATGTAGAATACACTTTCTTCTCAAGTGCTTATGGCACATTCTTCAGGATAGACCATATCTTGGGCCACAAATCAAGCCTCAGTAAATTTATAAAAATTGAAATTGTATCAAGTATCTTCTCTGACCACAATGCTGAGACTAGATATCAACTACCAAAAAAAAAACCTGCAAAAAACACAAACTCATGGAGATTAAACAATACATTACTAAATAACAAAGATGTTACTGAAGAAGTAAGAATGGAAATCAAAAGATTCCTAGAACAAATGAAAACAAAAGCATGACGAGTCAAAAACTATGGGGTTCAGCCAAATCAGTTCTAAGAGGAAAGTTTATAGTAATATAATCCTACTTTAAGAAACAAGAAAAGCATTGAATAGACAAGCTAACTCTATATTGAAAGCTGCTGGAAAAAGAAGAACAAGAAACCCAAAATTAAGCAAAAGGAAAGAAATAATAAAGATTAGAGCAGAAATAAATGACAAAGAAATGAAGAAAACAAGCAAAGGTTAATAAAACTAAAAGCTAGTTATTTGAGAAGATAAACAAAATGACAATTTACTAGCCAGACTCATCAAGAAAAACAGGGAGAAAAATCAAATTAAAAAATAAAAATGAAAAGGAGAGGTTACAACAGACAACACAGAAATACAAAGGATCATAAGAGAATATTATGAGCAATTATATGCTAATAAAATGGACAACCTAGAGGAAATGGACAGATAATCAGAACAGTTCAACCTCCCAAGGCTGAATCGGAAAGAAATACAAATTAAGAACAAGGCAATTACAAATACTGAAATCAAAACTGTGATCAAAAGCGTCCCAGGAAACAAAAACCCAGGGGCAGATGGCTTCATGGGAGAATTCTATCATACATTTAAAGACACTCTAATGCCTATTTTTCTGAAACTCTTCCAAAAAATTGCAGAGGAAGGAACACATCCAAACTCATTCTACAAGGCCAAAATCACCCTGATAACAAAACCAGGCAAAGACAACACAAATAAAAGAACACTACAGGCAAATATCACTGATTAACATAGATTCCAAACTCCTCAACAAAATTCCAGCAAACAGAATTCAGTAACACATTAAAAAGCTCAAACACCATGATCAAGTCGGGTTTATTCCAGGGATGCAATGATTCTTCAATATACACAAATCAATCAGTGTGATCCACTATATAAAAAACTGAAAGATAAAAACCATATTATAATCTCAATAGATGCATAAAAAGTCTTTGACAAAATTCAGCACCAATTTATGATAAAAATGCATCAAAAAGTGGGCATAGAAAGAACCTACCTCAACATAGTAAAGATCATATATGATAAGCCCACAGCAAACATTCTCAATGGTGAAAAACTGAAAGCATTCCCTCTAAGATCAGGAACAAGACAAGGGTGTCTACTCTCACCACTATTATTCAACATAGTTTTGCCTAGCTATGGCAATTAGAGAAGAAATAGAAATAAAAGGAATCCAGATCGGAAAAGAAGAGGCAAAGCTCTCACTGTTTGCATATGACATGATACTATACATAGAAAAGCCAAAAGAAACTATCAGAAAATTACTAGCGCTAATCAGTGAATGTAGCAAAGTCGTGGGATACAGGGTCAACATGCAGAAATCACCTGCATTCCTATATATTAACAATGAAAAATCAGAGAGAGAAATTAAGGAATCAATCCCATTCACCACTGCAACAAACAGAATAAAATATCTAAGAATAAACCTACCTAAGGAGACAAAAGAACTGTGTATCAAAAATTATAAGACACTGATGACTGAAATCAAAGATGACATAAACAGATGGAGAGATATTCCACGTTCCCGGGTAGGAGGATCTACATTGTGAAAATGACTATACTACCAAATTCAACCTACAAATTCAATGTGTTTCCTATCAACTTACCAATGGCGTTTTTCACAGAACGAGAACAAAAAAGTTCACAATTCATACGGAAACACAAAAGAGCCCAAATAGCCAAAGCAGTCTTGAGAAAGAAGAATGAAGTTGGAGCAATCAACCTTTCTGACTGAGACAATACTACAAAGCTACAGTCATCAAAACAGTATGGCACTGGCACAAAAGCAGAAATACGTAACAATGGAACAAGACAGATAGCCCAGAGATAACCCATGCACCAACAGTATCTTATTTTTGACAAAGGAGGCAAGAATATACAATGTGGCAAAGATAGCCTCTTCAATAAGTGGTGCTGGGAAAACTGGACAGCTACATGTAAAACAATGAAATTAGAACACTTTCGAATGCCATACACAAAGATAAACTCAAAATGGATTAAAGACCTAAACATAAGACCAGAAACTATAAAACTCTTAGAGGAAAACACAGGCAGAATACTCAACAACATGATCAAAGCAAGATCCTCTATGACCCACCACCTAGAGTAACAGAAATAAAAATAAAGATAAACAAGTGGGACCTAACTAAACTTAAAAGCTTTGGCACAGCAAATGAAGCTAAAAACAAGGTGAAAAGACAACTCTTCAATATGGGAGTAAATAACAGCAAAGGAAACAACTGACAAAGAATTAATTTCTAAAATATACAAGTAGCTCATATAACTCAATACCAGAAAAACAAACAGCCCAATCAAAAAGTGGGAAAAAGACCTAAACAGACATTTCTCCAAGGAAGACATACAGACAGCTAATAAAGATATGAAAATTCTGCTCAACATCACTCATTATTAGAGAAATGCAAATCAAAACAACAATGAGATACAACCTCACACCAGTCAGAATAGCCATCATCAGAAAGTCTACAAACAATAAACAATGGAGAGGGTGTGGAGAAAAGGGAACCCTCTGTCATTGCTGTGGGAATGTAGATTGACACAGCCACTATGGAAGACACTATGGAGATTCCTTAGAAAACCAGGAATAAAACCACCACATGACCCAGCAATCCTATTACTAGGCATATACCCTGAGGAAACCAAAATTGAAGAAGACACATGTATCCCAGTGTTTACTGCACCACTATTTACAATAGCTAAAACATAGAAGCAACCTAGATATCCACTGACAGATGAAAGCATAAAGAAGCTGTGTATATATAGACAATGGAATATTACTCAGCCATAAAAATGAATGCATTTGAGACAGTTCTAATAATGTGGACATAGCTAGAGCCTATTAAGCAGAGTGAAGTAAGTCAGAGAGAGAAATAAAATATCATATACTAAGGCATATATATGGAATCTAGAAAGATGGTACTGATGAATTTATTTGCAGGGCAGCAATGGAGAAACAGACATAGAGAACAGACTTATGGACATGAGGGTAGGGGAGGAGGGAGAGGGTGAGATTTATAGAGAGAGTAACATGGAAACTTACAATACCATATGTAAGATAGCAACAACCCCAAAAGCATGATTGATGAAAGACCTGATAAAATGGACTTCATTCAAATTCAAAACTTCTGCTCTTCAAAAGACATTCTTAAAAAATGAAAAGATAAGCCACAGACTAGAATATTTTGTGCAAAGAATATTTCTGATAAAGGACTGGCATCCGAAATATACAAAGAAAGCTTAAAACTTAACAATAGGAAAAAAAAAACAGTTAGGACAAAGAGTCAAACACAACTGAGAGACTTTCACTTTCAAGAAGTAGGCAAAAGACATGAACATACCCCTCACGAAAGATGATGTATAGACAGCAAATGAGCATATGGAAACATGTTCCAAATTAAATGTCACCAGGAAAAAGCAAATTATAACAGCAAACATATATCATTATACACAAAGAACATTTCATATAAGGATGGGCATGATAAATGACAGAAACAATAAGTACCTAACAGAAGCAAAAGACATTAAGAAGAGGTGACAAGAATACACAGAAGAACTATATTAAAAAGGTCTTGATGACCTAGATAACCATGATGGTGTGGTCACTCACTCAGAGCCACACATCTTGGAGTGTGAAATCAAGTAGCCTCAGGAAGCATTACTATGAACAATCCTAGTGGAAGCAATGGAATTCCAGCTGAGCTATTTCAAATCCTGAACAATGATGCTGTTAAAGTACTGCATTCAATATGTCAGCAAATTTGTAAAACCCACCAATGGCCACAGGACTACTGGAAAAGGTCAATTTTCATTCCAACTGCATAGAAGGGCAATGCTAAAGAACGTTCAAACTAATGTACAATTATACTCATTTCACATGTTAGCTTGGTAATGATCAAAATCCTTCAAGCTAAGCTTCAGCAGTATGTGAACTGAGAACTTCCATATGTACACACTGGATTTACAAAAGGCAGAGGAACCACAGATTGAATTGTCAACATTTTCTGGGTCATAAAGAAAGCAAGGGAAGTCCAGAAGAATACCTATTTCTGCTTCATTGACTACACGAAAGTCTTTAACTGTGTGGACAACAAACTGTGGAAAATTCTTAAAGAGATGCAAATACCAGACCACCTAACCTGTCTCATGAGAAACCGGTATGCAGGTCAAGAAGCAACAGTTAGAACCAGACATAGAGAAATGGACTGGTTCAACACTGGGGAAAGAGTACATTGGGGAAAGGTGTATATTGTCACCCTGCTTATTTAACGTGTATGCAGAGTACCTCATGCAAAATGCTAGGCTGGATAAAACAAATTAGAATCAAGATTGCTGGAAGAAATATCAGTGACCTCAGATATGCAGATGACACCACTAATGGCAAAGAGTGAAGAGGAATTAAAGAGATTCTTGATGAGGGTAAAAGAGGAGAGTGAAAAGCTGGCTTAAAACTCAATATTCAAAACACTAAGATCATGGCATCTGGTCCCATCACTTGCTGGCAAATAGAAGAGAGAAAAGTAGAAGCAGTGACTGATTTTATTTTCTTTGGCTCCAAAATAACTGTGGGTGGTGATTGCAGCCATGAAATTAAAAGACACTTGGTCCTTGGAAAAAAAGCTATGATAAACCTAGACAGCGTACTAAAACTCTGCAACTTCACTTTGCCAACAGAAATCTGTATAGCCAAAGCTACAGTTTTTCCAGTAGTCATGTATAGATGTGACAGTTGGACCATAAAGAAGGATGAGTGCTGAAGAATTGATACCTTCGAATTCTAGTCCTGGAGAAGACTCCTCAGAGTCCTTTGAGCTGCAAGGAGATCAAACCTTGCAGTTAATCATAAAGGAAATCAACCATGAATATTCATTGGAAAGACTGAGGCTGAAGTTCAAGCTTCAACACTTTGGCCACCTGATGCAAAGAGCCAACTCATTGGAAACGAACTTAATGCTGGAAAATTTTGAAGACAGGGGAAGAAGGGGGCAACAGAGGATGAGATAGTTAGATAGCATCATTGACTCAATGGACATGAGTTTGGGCAAATTCCAGGAGATAGTAAAGGACAGGGAAGTCTGGCATGCTGCAGTCCATGGAGTCGCAAAGAGTTGAACATGAGTTAGCAACTAAACAACAACGAAAACACGTATTAGAGTGGGTGAAATCCAAATCACAGCCAACATCAAAAGCTTACGACGACGTGCAGCAACAAGAACTGTCATTCATGGCTGGTGAGATTGCAAAATGGTAGAGCCACTTTGCAAGACAGTTCAGTTTCTTACAAATCTAGACCCACTCATCACACAATCTAGAGATTGTATCCCTTAGAATTTACTGGAAAGAGCTGAAAATTTGCATCCACATAAAAATCTGTACACAGATGAGTATGGAAGTTTTTTCATAATTGCTAAAACTTGGGAGTAACCAATATATTCTTCATTAGGTGAAACGATGAAGAAACCATGGAACCTCCATATAATGGAATATATACTATAATATATGCATACATATTATTCATTGACCAAAAGAAATGAGTTATGAAGCCATGAAAAGACATAGAGGAACTTTAAATGCATGTTGCTAAGTCAAAGAAGCCAATCTGAAAAGGCTATATACTATACAACTCCAATTATATGACATTCTAGAAGAGGCAAAACACAGTAAAAAGAAAAGTGTTTGTCAGGGGTTTGAGTGTCAGAGAAGGTAGGCAGAATCACAGGAGATTGTTAGGGCAGTGAAAATATTCTGTATGATGAACTTTGATGTTGCATATATGTCATTAAGGATTTGTCAAAAGTGATAAAATATTCAACACAGAAATTGAACCCTAAAGTAACTATGGACTTTAGCTACTAATATTGTGTTGATATAGGTTCATTAATTGGAACAAATGCATGCTGTTAAGAATAAGGGAAACCACACATGCAAGATGTTAATAATAAGGGAAACTATATGGGGGGTGGTAGCAAGCAGAAAGGGATACAGTTTACCTTTGAACAGTGCAAGTGTTAAGGGCATAAGCCCCAACTCTGTGCAGTCAAAAGTCTGCATATAGCCTTACAGTCAGTATTCCAGTATCTGAGGTTCTGCAACCATAGATTCAACCAAACTCAGATCATGTAGTACTGTAGTATTCATTGAAAAGTACCCACATATAAGTGTACTCACAGAGCTCAAACACATGTTCAAAGGGCAACTGTATATGAAATCTCTTTGGTATTTTCACTAAATTTTTCTACAAAATGAAAACTGCTCTAAATATCAAAGTCTATTAATGTTAATAAATCAGATTTTAAATGTAAGGAAAACGTTACTACATAGATATAAATAAAACTATCACATGTTTAAATGTAAACATATAAATATAAACTCACTATTTCTAAAAGCAGATAAACACACAAATAGATAATTTGTTTAAGGACATTAAAGACCACAATTTTTGTCAATATGTTCAACAGCCAAATTTAATGTCCTCTCAAATCTTATCTTACTGAAATGAATAGAGTAATTTCCCTTTAAGCTCTCAGGATTGGAACTTGAAATAGAATAACCAAATCAATTTCCAGTCTTTATACTACCCAGGTAGTAATGAGACAGAAACTCAAACAACAAAGCATCACTCCAACCAATGAAGACAGAAAAAAATCCCCAAAGTCAGCCATGATCTTGGCTCCAGGCCAAGTGTTAATGACCTACCATCATCATCCTCTCGTTTTCTACTTCGTTGAGCAATTCAGCAAATTCTTTGAAGGATTCAGCTGAAAGGACAGAATAAAAGATAAACAAAATTAATTATGGTACTTGATGGGCAAGTTGGCAGAGATCTAAGGGAAAAGAGGTAGAAACCAGTGCCACAAGCCAATGGCACCACTACAGGAAGGTGTCAAATCTAAGGAAAAAAGAAGAAAAGTTCAGTACCTATTTAATTCAATATTGATTTCCTTTTCTTCTCCTTTCTTGGGGGAATGCTCCTACCTCAGCTTTTCCCTCCAATTTTATTGCTATATAATTGACATACAACATTCTGTAAGTTTACAGTAACTTTGACAAGTGCTAAAAAAAAATAAAATAAAAGTTAAACATGTAGTTACCATATGATTCAGCAATTCCATGTCTGGGTATATTTGCAAAAGAATTGAAAACATATCCAGACAAACACTTCTATACAAATATTGTTGACTGTTTTATTCACTGCTGTTTGTTGCTCAGTCACTCAGTATGTCTGACTCTTTGCAACCCCATGGACTGCAGCACATCAAGCTTCCCTGGCCTTTACTCACTCCCAGAGTTTGCTCTAACTCATGTCCATGATGCTATTCAACCACCGCATCCTGGCCCTCTCTTCCTTTTCTCTTCAATTTTCACCAGCATCACGGTCTTTTCAATGAGATGGCTCTTCTCATCAGGTGGCCAAAGTACTAGAGCTTCAGCTTCATTCCTACCGATGAATATTCAGGGTTGATTTCCTTTAGGATTGACTGGTTGGATCTCCTTGCTGTCCAAGGAACTCTCAAGAGTCTTCATCAGTATCAGTTTGAAAGCATCAATTCTTAAGCACTCAGCCTTCTTTGTGGTTCAAATCTAACATCCTTACATGATTACTGGAAAAAAACAAAGCTTTGACTATACAGACCTTTGTCAACAAAGTGTTGGTGCTGATTTTTAATATACAGTCTAGTTTTGTCATAGTATTTCTTCCAAGGAGCAAATGTCTTTTAATTTCATGGCTTCAGTCACTGTCCACAGTGATTTTGGAGCCCAAGAAAATAAAATCTACCACTGTTTCCATTTTTTGCCCATCTATTTGCCATGAAGTGACGGGACCAGATGCCATGATCTTAAATTTTGAATGCTGAGTTTAAGCCAGCTTTTACACTCTCCTCTTTCACCATCATCAAGAGACTTTTAAGTTCCTCTTCATTTTCTATCATTAGGGTAGTATCATTAGCATATCTGAAGTTATTCATATGATTCTCTGCAATCTTGATACCAGCTTGTGATTCATGCATCCTGACATTTCGCATGGTGCATTCTGCATAGAAGTTAAATAAGCAGGGTGACAACACACAGCCTTGACATACTCCTTTCACAATCTGGAACCAGTCTGCTGTTCTTTGCCTGGTTCTAACTGTTGATACTTGATCAGCATACAGATTTCTCAGGAGGCAGGTAAAGTAGTTAGTATTTCCATCTCTTTAAGAATTTTCCAGTTTTTTGTGATCCACAAAATGGAGCAATACAAAATGAAGCAGGGCAAAGGCTAACAGAGTTTTGCCAGGAGAACACACTGGTTATAGCAAACAACCTCTTCCAACAACACAAGAGAAGACTCTACACATGGACATCAACAGATGGTCAATACTGAAATCAGATTAATTATATTCTTTGTGGCCAAATGGAGAAGCTCTATACAGTCAGCAAAACAAGATCAGGAGCTGACTGTGGTTCAGATCACGAACTCCTTATTTCCAAATTCAGACTTAAATTGAAGAAAGTAGGGAAAACCAGTAGACCACTCAGGTATGACCTAAACCAAATCTCTTACGATTATACACTGGAAGAGACAAATAGATTCAAGGGATTAGATCTGATAGACAGAGTGCCTGAAGAACAATAGACGGAGGTTTGTGACACTGTACAGGAGGCAGTGATCAAGACCATCTTCAAGAAAAACAAATGCAAAAAGGCAAAATGGTTATCTGAGGAGACCTTAAAATAGCTGAGAAAATAAGAGAAGCTAAAGGCAAAGGAGAAACAGAAAGAGACACCCATTTGAAAGCAGAGTTTCAAAGAATAGCAAGGAGGGATAAGAAAGCCTTCTTCTGTGATCAGTGCAAAGAAAGTAGAGGAAAATAATAGAATGGGAAATATGAGAGATCTCTTCAAGAAACTTAGAGATACCAAGGGAACATTCATGCAAAGATGGGCACAATAAAGGACAGAAATGGTATGGACCTAATGGAAGCAGGAAATATTAAGAAGATGTGGCAAGAATACACAGGAGAACTATACAAAAAAGATCTTCATGACCAGATAACCATGATGGTGTGATCACTCACCTAGAGCCAGATATCCTGAAATGCGAAGTCAAGTGGGCCTGAGGAAGCATCGCTATGAACAAAGTTAGTGGAGGTGATGGATTGCCAGTTGAGCTATTTCAAATCCTAAAAGATGATGCTGTTAAAGTGCTGCACTCAATATGCTAGCAAATTTGGAAAACTCAACAACAGAGTTTGTTTCTGTCTGGCGACAGAACTGGAAATGGTCAGTTTTCACTCTAATCCCAAAGAATGGCAATGCCAAAGAATGTTCAAAGTACCACACAATTAAACACTTCTCACATGCTAGCAAAGTAATGCTCAAAATTCTCCAAGCTAGGCTTCAACAGTACATGAACCGTGAACTTCCAGACGTTCAATGGATTTAGAAAAGGCAGAGGAATACGAGATCAAACTGCAAACATCGGTTGGATCATAGAAAAAGCAAGAGAATTACAGAAAACATCTACTTCTGCTTTATTGATTATGCCAAATCTTCTTACTTTGTAGATCACAACAAACTGGAAAATTCATCAAGGGCTGGGAATACCCAACCACCTTACATATCTCCTGAGATATCTGTAGGCAGGTCAAGAAGCAACAGTTGGAACTGGCAATGGAACAACAGACTAGTTCCAAATTGGGAAAGGAGTACGTTAAGGCTGTATATTGTCACCCTGCTTATTTATCTTCTATGCAGAGTATATCATGTGAAATGCCGGGCTTGATGAAGCACAAGCTGGAATCAAGATTGCCTGGAGAAATAACAGTACACTCAGATGACACCACCCTTACTGCAGAAAGTGAAGAGGAACTGAAGAGCCTCTTGATGAAAGTGAAAGAGGAGAGTGAAACAGTTACCTTAAAACTCAACACTCTAAAAGTAAGACCATGGTATCTGGTCCCATCACTTCATGGCAAATAGATGGAGAAACAATGGAAACAGTAACAGATTTCTTTTTCTTGGGCTCAAAAATCACTGGAGATGGTGACTGCAGCCATGGAATTAAAAGGCGCTTGCTCCTTTGAAGAAAAGCCATGACCCATCTAGACAGCATATTAAAAAGCAGAGACATTACTTTGTCCACAAAGGTCCATCTAGTCAAAGCTATGGTTTTTCCAGCAGTTATGTATGGATGTGAGAGTTTGATACTTGACATCTGATGTGCAGAAACAATTGAACTGTGCATCCACTGACTTGATGGACATGAGTTTGAGTAAGCTCCAGGAGCTGGTGATGGACAAAGGCTGCTGCAATCCATGGGTTTCTAAAAGTACATGACTGAGCGATAAAGAACTGAAGATCCACACAGTCAAAGATAAGCAGAAGTAGATTTTTCTGGACCGCCCTTGCTTCCTCTGTGATCAAATGGATGTTGGCAGTTTGATCTCTGGATCCTCTGCCTTTTCTAAATCCAGCTTGTACATCTGGAAGTTCTGAATTCACATACTGTTGCAGCTTAGCTTGAAGGATTTTGAGCATAAGCATGCTAGCGTGTGAAACAACCACAATTGTAAGGTAGTTTGAACACTGTTCTTAACAACCAGTAAATGGAAAGAATGAAAGTATTCATCAGTTGCTGAATGGTTACACGGTTGTGACACAGGTATACAATGGAACAATTTGAAGCAGTAAAAAGAAACAAAGGATTGACACTCAATATAACATGAAATAACCTTGAACACATGCTCAGTCAAAGAAGTCAGTCAGAAAAGGCCACACATTATATTATTTTTGTTTAAATGAAATGTCTAGACTAGGCAACTTCATAGAGACAGGAAGCAGATCAGTGGTTCATTGAATGTAGGGGGAAGGTGGCAATGGGGATTGATACTAACAGTTTGTGGTTTCTTCTGGCAGTGATGAAAATGATTTGGAATTCTATGACAGTGATGTTTGTACAACTTTCTTCAAATATTAAAAGCCATTGAGCTGCACACTTTTAAATGGTGCATTTTTGTGTAAATAATATCTTTATTTATAAAAATAATCATTCAGCCAAAGTTCATTTATAGGCATCCTTAGTATGGCTGAATTTTGAAGTTTTCGTTCATGAATAATGAAGTCTTATTCATTTTAAAAGCCTAGATGCTGGTAGTAGCAGCTCCTCCAAACTCTGTTTGATCATCTGTTAAAATAGTATTTAGTAAGCCATTTTTCAGTTACCTCTACCTGGAGGTGCCGTGCAGGCATCGTGAGAGTGGCAAGAACTTAGCTCTGCAGCAAGATGGATCTGAATTTGAAACCTAGTTCTACCATTTATTTTCTGTGTGCCCTTGAACAAGTTGCTTAGCCTCTCTGAGTCTTAGTTTTCTTCCATTTAAATTAGGGATAATTACATGTATCTAATAAATTTATTGTGAGGATTAAACTCTGAATCAAAGAGCTTGACACAATTACCTTTCAGGAAATTAAAATTTTCCTTTAAATGTCTCAATATTAAAGGTAATGATTACATATCCTCTGTAAGCAAACAGATCTTCCCTCGAAAAGTGCCAGAATAACAAAAATATCTCTCTGATTCATTTTGTAATATAAAGTATTTGGATACAGGAGATCAGTGAATATTTTCATCTTTTCCTATTTACTCTTTCTGATTAGGGCATTCTTCTTTATGCTCAGTTTGAGATTTAATTTTCCATATTTACAACGGTGACTTCCTTAGGTGTGTGCAGCAACTTAAGCCCCAAAAGAAAGAAATGCCATTGTCTGATGTCCTGAACTTATCTGGGCTCTTATCTTCTATTTCTCTATCCTGTCCCCTAACTTAGAATCCTCCTCATCTCTTCAGTTCAGTTCATTCGCTCAGTCATGTCCAACTCTTTCTGACCCCATGGACTGCAGCACGCCAAGCTTCCCTGTCCATCACCAACTCCTGGAGCTTACTCAAACTCATGTCCATCGAGTTGGTGATGCCATCCAATCATCTCATCCTCTGTCGTCCCCTTCTCCTCCTGCCTTCAATCTTTCCCAGTATCAGGGTCTTTTCCAGTGAGTCAGTTCTTTGCATAAGGTGGCCAAAGTACTGGAGTTTCAGCTTCAGCATCAGTCCTTCCAATGAATATTCAGGACTGATTTCCTTTAGGATGGACTGGTTGGATCTCCTTGCAGTCCAAAGGACTCTCAAGAGTCTTCTCCAACACTACAGTTCAAAAGCATACATTCTTCTGTGCTCAGCTTTCTTTATAGTCCAACTCTCACATCCATACATGACTACTGGAAAAACCATAGCTTTGACTAGATGGACCTTTGTTGCCAAAGTAATGTCTCTGATTTTTACCACATCTCTTACCACATCTATTGTTCTTTCTAACATACCACATGCCTTTTGGATCTACAGTCCCAAAAGAGCTCTTTAGGAACCCAAGGAGAAACAAAAGTAGAATGCAGGAAGATGGTTTTAGGTTTAATATGAAGGAATGGGTTTTTAGTGGAGTCATGCTGAAAGTGAGAAATGGCCTGCCTCAGGAGAGCATGTGACCCTGCCAGTTAGGGTGGGTTAACAGTCCTGGTAAAACTGGCACTGGAGGTTTTCTGAGGATGTGGGATGCTCAGTTTTATAACTGTGATAGTCCTGGCCACACCAGAGAAATTTGTTACCACTATTATCACTAGAGGTGTGTGATCAGGATGGCTGTTAATGGATGTTGCATGAAGAGCTATATAAGACCATCTGAGTGGGGAACACATATACACCCATGGCTGATTCATGTCAATGCATGTCAAAAAACCACTACAATATTGTAAAGAAATTAGCCTCCAATTAAAATTAATTAATTAATTTAAAAAGTAAACTAAAAAAAGAAATAAGACCATCTGAGTCCTCTCTGTTACTATGGACAGACTCTGTTACTATTTATACTGTTGTCTTTGTTTTGGACCTGTTGTTCAAATTCTGATAGAACTGGGTCAAGGAGCTGATATTTACATACAATAAGAAAAAGACAAATATCAATAATCTTTTTTTTTTTAATTTAAAGTTAAAAAATAAAAAGACACAGAAAGAACAAGAGACTAACTGGGGTTTATGGTTCTCTGTGCTACAAAAGTAGAGTTTTATTGTTGCTGTTATTCTCTTTTGTTCAATCAATTTTTGTTTCAATATAAGAACACACTGTCAGGTAATTAAGCTGTATTTCCTGGCTCAACCTCTGGGTGTTTACTTCTAACACCAACTAGGCTTTTTGAAACTTAGCAGATGAATCTGGGTATAACTGTTATGAGGAAAGATGAAGTATTGCTCCCTAGATTATTCTAGCATGTAGCCAGGGTTGAGTATCTACCTTACATTCTAGAAGGAGCAAAACTAACATTTTAAAAAGCTTTTTGTGGGTACTTGGAGTTATGCGTGTATTATCTTATTTAATCACAAAGCTTCCCTGGTGGCTCAAATGTTAAAGAATTCACCTAGAATACAGGAGACCGAATTCAATCCCTGGATTGGAAAGATTCCCTGGAGAAGGAAATGGCAACCCACTCCACTGTTATTGTTTAAAAAATTCCATGGGCAAAGGAACATAGAAAGCTGTTTTCAAGAAGTTACAAAGAGTTGGACATGACTGGATGACTAACACATTCAACACAAACATGAAGTAACTCTATGAGACAGGAATTATTATTTCTAGGTAATAAACGTGGGTCTCAGAGAATTTGAGTAACTTGCCAAAGGTCACAGAGTTAGTAATTCATATGTGCTTTCTATTAAAACACAGTGCTTCTAACACAGGAAAAATGACACTATATTTTACAAAAATTGTTAGAAACAAATTGTTTCATTCCATCTTTTAATGACTCTGAAGTAACAATTAGTAGTATCTTTGTTTTATGGGCAGTGAAATTGAGGCATGAAAAGGTTAAATTGAGAGAAATTTCTCTAGATCAGTGAGTACTGTGGAACAGTACTCAATTCTCAGGATTATCGTACCATTTTCCTGTAGAAAACATGTCCATTACTACTCCCTCAATCTTTGCTTATCTATGAAATGAAAGTAATTCTAGGTACTCCTAAGAGTGACTGTGAGGATTAAATGAATTAGATATAAAAGAACTCTCAGGAAATTGCAGGCAAATATCTTTGATTTACGTAGATGCAAAAATTCTCAAAAATATACTAGTAAGCAGAATTCAGCAGCACATTAAATGGATTACATACCATGTTCAAATAGGATTCACCTCCAGGACGCCAAGAGAGTTTAACATAAGCATATCAATAAGTGTGATATGTCATATTAATAGAATGAAAAATAAAAATCATATGATCATCTAAATAGATGTGGAAAAAGCATTATAAAAAAATCTGTTTTGTCATTAAAACTCTCGAAAAATTAGGTACACAAGGAACTTACCTCAACATAATAAAGGCTATGTATGACATGCCTATAGCTAATGTCATGCTCCATGGTGAAAAGCTGAAAGCTTTTCCTCTAGGATGAGGAACAAGACAAATGTGCCCATTCTCAACATTTCTATTAAACAGAGTACTAAAAGTCCTAGCCAGAGCAATCAGACAAGAAAAAGAAATAAAATGCAACAGAATTAGAAAAGTGGAATTGCTCAGTCGTGTCTGACTCTTTGCAACCCCATGGACTGTAGCCTACCAGGCTCCTCCATCCATGGGATTTTCCAGGCAATAGTACTGGAGTGAGCTGCCATTTCCTTCTCCAGGGGCTCTTCCCAACCCAGGGATCGAACCCGGGTCTCCTGCATAGCAGACAGATGCTTTACCATCTGAGCCACCAGGGAAGTCCAAGAGGAATTTAAATTGTCTTTATGAACATGACATGATTTTATATACAGAAAAATTCTAACGATTCCATCAAAAAACTGATATATAATCAACAAATCCAGTAAAGTTAGTGGATACAAATCAAAATACAAAATTCAGAAAAATTTCTATATACTAACAGTAAATTAGCTGAAAAAGAAAGAAAATGATCCCATTTACAATAACAGCAAACAATAAAATATATACAAATAAACTTAACTGAGAAGGTGAAAAATTGCTATGCTGAAAAACTAAAAAAAAAAAAAAAAAAAACCTACAAGAGAAAATGAAGAGATACCAATGACAGAATACCCTATGTTCATGGATTAGAAGAATTAATATTGTTAAAATGACAAGAATACCTAAAGACATCTATATGTACAATATAATCCCTATCAAGTTCCCATTGCCATTTTTTTCAGTAGCAGAAAAATAATTCTAAACTTTGTGTGGAACCACAAAAGACCTCTAATAGCCAAAGTAGTCCTGAGAAAGAAGAACAAAGTGGAAGACATCATACTTCCTGATTCCAATCTATATTTTAAATCCATAGTAATAAAAATAGCATGGCATTAAAACAGATACTTATGGGACAAAACTGAGACCCATAAATAAAGCCATGCCAATATTGGATAAGGGAGCCAAGAATAGTCAATGAAGCAAAGACATTTTTTCCAAATAAATGATGGTGGAAAAATTGGATATTCACATGTAAAAGAATGAAACTAGACCTTCTCTTATGCCACTCACAAAAATTAATTTGAAACAGATTAAAGACCTAAATGTAAAACCTGAAGGCACAAAACCAGAAGAAAACATAAAGGAAAAGCTTTTCAACACTGCTCTTGGCAATGAGTTTTGGATATGATACGTAAAAAAAAAACAAAAAAAACAAAATTTAAAAAGTGAGATTACAATAGAACAAATAATTTCACAATTTGTATGGAAATATAAAAAAACTCAAATAGCCAAAGCAATCTTGAAAAAGAAGACTGGAACTGGAAGAATCAACCTGCCTGACTTCTGGCTCTACTACAAAGCCACAGTCATTAAGACAGTATGGTACTGGCACAAGGACAGAAATATAGATCAATGGAACAAAATAGAAAGCCCAGAGATACATCCACTCACCTGTGGAAACCTTATCTTTGACAAAACAGGCAAGAATATACAATGGAGAAAGACAATCTCTTTAACAAGTGGTGCTGGGAAAACTGGTCAACCACTTGTAAAAGAATGAAACTAGAACACTTTCTAACACCATACACAAAAGTAAACTCAAAATGGATTAAAGATCTGAACGAAAGACCAGAAACTATAAACTCCTAGAGGAAAACACAGCAAAAACACTCTCCGACATAAATCACAGCAAGATCCTCTATGACCCACCTCCCATAATATTGGAAATAAAAGCAAAAATAAACAAATGGGACCTAATTAAACTTAAAAGCTTTTGCACAACAAAGGAAACTATAAGCAAGGTGAAAAGACAGCCTTAAGAATGGGAGAAAATAATAGCAAATGAAGCAACAGACAAACAATTAATCTCAAAAATATACAAGCAACTCCTGCCCCTCAATTCCAGAAAAATAAATGACCCAATCAAAAAGTGGGCCAAAGAACTAAACAGACACTTCCCCAAAGAAGACATACATCTGGCTAACAAACACATGAAAATATGTTCAACATCACTGATTATCAGAGAAATGCAAATCAAAACCACAAATGAGGTACCATTTCACGCCAGTCAGAATGGCTGCTATCCAAAAGTCTACAAGCAATAAATGCTGGAGAGGGTGTGGAGAAAAGGGAACCCTCTTACACTGTTGATGGGAATGCAAACTAGTACAGCCACTATGGAGAACAGTGTGGAGATTCCTTAAAAAACTGGGAATAGAACTTCCATATGACCCAGCAATCCCACTGTTGGGCATACACACCGAGGAAACCAGAATTGAAAGAGACACGTGTACCCCAATGTACATCGCAGCACTGTTTATAATAGCCAGGACATGGAAGCAACCTAGATGTCCATCAGCAGACAAATGGATAAGAAAGCTGTGGTACATATATACAATGGAATACTCAGCCATTAAAAGGAAAACATTTGAATCAGTTCTATTGGGATGGATGAAACTGGAGCCCATTATACAGACTGAAGTAAGCCAGAAAGAAAAACACCAATATAGTATACTAATGCATATATATGGAATTTGAAAGATGGTAACAATAACCCTATATGCGATACAGAATAAGAGACACAGATGCCTAGAACAGTCTTATGGACTCTGAGGGAGAAAGTGAGAGTGGGACCTTCTGAGAGAATAGCATTGAAACATGTACATTATCATATGTGAAACAGAATACCATTCCAGGTTCGATGCATGAGACAAATGCTCAGGGCTGGGGCAATGGGTTGACCCAGAGGGGTGGGATGTGGAGGGAGGTGGGAGGGGGTGTTCAGGATGGGGAACACATGTAAACCCATGGCTGATTCATGTCAATGTATGGCAAAAAACACTACAATATTGTAAAGTAATTAGCCCCCAACTAAAATAAATAAATTTTTAAAAAAGATAAAAAAAAATAAATGTTCTGGGAGAAGGTTCAAAAAACAAAGTGGGACTACGTCAAACAAAAAACTTTCAAACAGCAAAAGAAATGAGTAGCAAAATGAAAAGGCAACCTGTGGAATCAAACATAATATTTGCAGATCCGATGTCAAATAAAGGGCAAATTTCCAGAATACATAAAGGATTCATCAACTCAAAAGCAACAATAATAATTCAATTAAAAATGGATGAAGGAACTGAACAAGAATTTTCCCAAAGAAGATATTGAAACAGCCACCAGGTACATGAAAAAGTGCTTAGAATCACTAACCATTCAGTTCAGTTCAGTTCAGTCGCTCAGTCGTGTCCGACTCTTTGCAACCCCATGAACTGCAGCACACCAGGCCTCTCTGTCCATCACCAACTCCCGGAGTCTACCAAAACCCATGTCCATCGAGTCAGTGATGCCATCCAATCATCTCATCCTCTGTCGTCCCCTTCTCCTCCCGCCCCCAATCCTACCCAGCATTAGGGTCTTTTCCAATGAGTCAACCCTTCGCATGAGATGGCCAAAGTATTGGAGTTTCAGCTTCAACATCAGTCCTTTCAATGAACACCCAGGACTGATCTCCTTTAGGATGGACTGGTTGGATCTCCTTGCAGTCCAAGGTACTCTCAAGAGTCTTCTCCAACACCACAGATCAAAAGCATCAATTCTTCGGCGCTCAGCCGTCTTCACCGTCCAACTCTCACATCCATACATGACCACTGGAAAAACCATAGCCTTGACTAGACGGACTTTTGTTGGCAAAGTAATGTCTCTGCTTTTAAATATGCTATCTAGGTTGGCCATAACCTTCCTTCCAAGGAGTAAGCATCTTTTAATTTCCTGGCTGCAGTCACCATCAGCAGTGATTCTGGAGCCCCCCAAAATAAAGTCTGACACTGTTTCCACTGTTTCCCCATCTATTTCCCATGAAGTGATGGGACCAGATGCCAAGATCTTAGTTTTCTGAACGTTGAGCTTCAAGCCAACTTTTTCACTCTCCTCTTTCACTTTCATCAAGAGGCTCTTTAGTTCTTCTTCACTTTCTGCCATAAGGGTGGTGTCATCCGCATATCTGAGGTTATTGATATTTCTCCCAGCAATCTTGATTCCAGCTTGTGTTTCTTCCAGCCCAGCGTTTCTCATGATGTACTCTGCATATAAGTTAAATAAGCAGGGTGACAATATACAGCCTTGACGTACTCCTTTTCCTATTTGGAAACCAGTCTGTTGTTCCATGTCCAGTTCTAACTGTTGCTTCCTGACCTGCATACAGGTTTCTCAAGAGACAGGTCAGATGGTCCGGTATTCCCATCTCTTTCAGAATTTTCCACAGTTTATTGTGATCCACACAGTCAAAGGCTTCACTAACCATTAGAAACATGCAAATCGAAACCATAATGAAACATACAAATTATAATCAACATTTTAAAAGGATAAAAGATAGGAAGTTTGGAGACAAGATGGTGGAGTAGAAGAACTTGAGCTAACCTCCTCTCATGAAAACACCAAAATCACAACTAACTGTTACACAACCATAGAAAATAAGAATCAAACCTACCAAAAATGGTATTTTACATATAAACACAAAGAAGATACCACTAGATAGTAGGAGTGCACTTTCTATACAGTCAAATTCCATACCAGCTAGGTGGGCAACCCATGAACTGAAAATAATTATATAGCAGAAGTTTTCCCACAAGAGTTAGAGTTCTGAGCTCCATGTCAAGTGCCCCAGTTTGGGGTCAGGAGGCAGGAAGGGAGACCCCAGAGCACTTAACTTTGAAGGCTAGCAGAACTTGATCACAGGAAGTCCACAAAACTGGGGGAAACAGAAACTCTGTTCTTGGAGGGTGGACACAAGGACTTGTGTGCACAGGGCCTCAGAAAAAGCAATGACCTCACAGGAGCCTAGGCCAGAACTACCTGATTGTCTTTCATGGTTTTCTGGGGTGTTTAAGGGTAGCTGTGCTTCTTTCTAGGGGACAAGGACACTGGCAGTGGAAATATTAGGAATACTCATTGAAATGAGCTCAACTAAACACCAGCATTATGTCAGTAAGACCTGATCCCACCAAACACCATGTAGGCTCTAGTGCTGAGATGCATCAGCCCTAACAACCAGCTCAGTGGTAACACAGCCCCCCCATTAACCAACAGGCTGCTTTAAGTCTTCCTGAGCCCATAGCAGCCTCTAAAATCACTCCTTGACATGGCACTGCCCACCAGAGGGACAAGACACAGTTACACCCACCAACAGACAGGCAGGCACCAGTGCCTCCCACCAGGAAGTGAGTAAAAGCATCTTAGGCCAGCCTCACTCACCAGGGGACATACAACAGAAGCAAGAGGAGTGACAATCCTGCAGCCTGTAGAACAGATACCACAAACACATAAATTTAGACAAAATGAAACACAAGAGAAAGGAACAGGGTAAAAACCCATAAAACAACTAAGTGAACTGGAGATAGACAATATACCTACAAAGGAATTCAGAGTAATGGCAGTAAAGAATATGCAAAGCTGTAAAAAGAGAAAAGAGGAGAAGATACAATAAATGTTTAACAAATAGCTAGAAGATAAAATGAACAACTAGAATTGAACATTACAATAACTGAAATGAAAAATACACTAGAAGGAATCAATAGATAAATAAATGAGGCAAAAGAATGGATAAGTAACCTGGATGATAAAATGGGGACAATCACTGCAAAGGAAGAGAGAATAGAAAAAACTTTTTAAAATGAGGACAGCTTAGGAGCCCTCTAGGACAACTTAAACACACCAATATTTGCATTATAGGGGCCCCAAAGGAGAAGAGAGAAAGAGCTTGAGAAAATATTTAGAGAGATAATAGCTGAAAACTTCATTAACATGGGAAAGGAAATAGTCACCCAGGTTCTGGAAGTTCAGAGAGTGCAAGGCAGGATAAACACAAGGAGAAACATGATGAGACACATAGTAATCAAATTGACAAAACTTAAAAACAAGGTGAAAATATTAAAAGAAACAAGGGAAAAGCAACAAATAACACATAGGAATTTCCATAAAGTTATTAGCTAATTTTTATCAGAAACTTGGCAAGCCATAGGGATGGAATGATATATTCAAAAGGATGAGGGACTTTCCTGGCATTCAGTGATTAAGACTCCATGGTTTGAATGCAGGGGGCATGGATTCAATCCCTCCTCGGGGAACTAGGCTCCCACATGCTGCATGGTGTGGCAAATATAAATAATTAAATAAAAGTGATGAAAGGGAAGAACCTTCAACAAAGAATACTCTACCCAGCAAGGCTCTCATTCAGTTTCAACGGACAAATAAAAAACTTACAGAGAAGCAAAAGCTAACCGAATTCAGAACAGCTAACCAAATTCAGAACAGCTAACAGAATTCAGTTGGTTTGGTAACCAATTTTACAACAAATGCTAAAGGAACATGTCTAGGCAAAAAAGAAAAGGTCACAACTAGAAAAAAGAAAATTATGAATGGGAAAGCTCATTAGTAAAGGTAAACATACAACAAAGTTAGGAAACCATACACACACAAATAAGATATCAAAACCAAACAACATAATAGGAGGAGAGTACAAATGCAGGATACTGGTAATGCATTTGAAATTAAGAGGCCAGCAACTTAAAACAATCTTGTATATATGTAGATTGCAATATAAAAACCTAATAGTAACTGCAAACCAAAAGTCTATAACAGATATATACACACAGAAAAAAAGTGACTCAAACACAAAACTACAGATAGTCATAAAAACTAAGAGAAGAGGACAAAAGAGGAAAGAAAGAAAATAGACCTACAAAAACCAATCCAAAACAATTAACATAATGGCAATAAGAACATACATACTGGTAATTAACTTAAATGTGAAAGGATCAAATGCTACAACCAAAAGACATGGACTGACTGAACAAATGCAAAAACAAGACCTGTATGTATGCTGTCAGAGAGATTAATTTCATATCTAGGGGCACATACTGAAAGTGAGGGAATGGAAAAAGGTATTCCAGGAAAACTATAATCAAAACAAAGATGGAGTAGCAATATTCATCTCTGATAAAATAGGCCTTAATATATAGATTGTTAAAAGAGACAAAGAAGAGACAAAATGATCAAGATCAATTCAATAAGGAGAAGATATAAAAATTATAAATACATATGCACTCTTTGCATCCCCATGGACTTTAGCCCACCAGGTTCCTCTGTCCTTGGGATTCTCTAGACAGGAATACTGGAGTGGGTTGTTATTTCTTCCTCTAGGGGATCTTCCTGATCCAGGGATCAAATCTGCATTTCTCATGTCTCCTGCATTGGTAGGCAGGTTCTTTACCACTAGTGCCACCTGGAAAAACAACTGAAGTAACTTAGCACAGCCTATACATGCACTCAACAAAGGAGCACCTCAATACATAAGGCAAATGCTAACAGCCATAAAAGGAGAAACAGTAGCACAATGATAGTGAGGGACTTCAACATTTCACTTGCAGCAATGGACAGATCATCCAGACAGAAAATCAATAAAGAAACAGGCCTTAAATGACACGTTAGACTTAACTGATATTTATTAATCCAAAAGCAACAGAATGCACATTGTTTTCAAGTGCACATGAAACATTCGACAGGATAGATTGTATGCTCGGCCAAAAAGCAGGCCTCAGTAAATTTAAGAAAACTGAAATATCAAACATTTATTCAGACCACAACACTATGATATCAAAAATTAACTACAAGAAAGAAATAACTGTAAAAAAACATCAACATGTCCAGCCTAAAAAATATCCTACTAAACAATGAATGTATCACTGAAGATATCAAAGAGGAAATCAAACTATATCTAGAGACAAATGACAATGAAAACATGATGATGCAAAAGCTGTGCAAACAGGAAAAGCAGTTTTAAGAGGGACATGTATAGCAATAATACCTTACTTAAGAAAACAAGAAAATTTTCAAATAAACAAACTCACCTTATATCTAAAGGAACAAAAAAAAAAAACCCTCAAAGTTAGTTGAAGGAAATAAATCATAAAGAACAAAGTGGAAATAAATGAAATAGACATTAAGAAAACAACAATAAAGATCAATGAAAATATAAACAAAATGGATAAACATTACCCAGAATCACAAAAAAAAGGAGGGCTCAAGTCAGTAAATTCAGAATTGAAAAAGAAGTTACAACTGACAACACAGAAATGCAAAGAATCATTAAAGACTACTAAAAGCAACTATATGACATTAAAATGGAAAACCAAGAAGAAATTGACAAATTCTTAGAAAGGTACAACCTTACAAGACTGAACCAGGAAGAAATTAAAAAAAAAAAAAACATGAACAGATCAATCACAAGAAATTAAATTCATGGCTTCACAGGCAAATTCTATCAAATATTTATAGAAGATTTAAAACCTATTCTTTTCAAACTGCAATGCCAAAAAATTGCAAAAGAAGGAACACTCTCAAACTCATTGTATGAGTCTGCCATCACCCTGATACCACAACCAGACAAATATACCACAAAAAAGAATATTAAAGGCCAATATCACTGATGAATATAGATGCAAAAATGTTCAACAAAATAATAGTAAACTGAATTCAAAAATACATTAAAAGGATCATACACCATGATCACATGGGATATATTCCAGGGATGCAAAAATTTTTCAATATCCACAAATCAATTACTGCAGTACACCCCATCAACAAATTGAGGAATAGAAACCATATGATCATCTCAATAGATGTAGAAAAATCTTTTGACAAAATTAACTACCCATATATAATTAAGAAAAAAACTCTCCACAGTATTTCCCTGGCAATCCAGTTAAGACTTTGTCTTTCAATTAAGGCTTGTGGATTTGATCTCTTGCTGGGAAGCTAAGATCCCACATGCTTCATGACCAAAAAAGCAAAGCAAAACAGAAGCAATATTGTAAGAAATTTAATAGAAAAAACCTGAAAACATTCCTCTAAGAATAGAAACAAGACAACGATGTCCACTCTGAATTCTCACACTTTTATTCAACATAGTCTGGAACTCCTAGCCACAGTAATTACAGAAGAAAAAGAAATAAAACAATCCAAATTGTAAAAGAAAAAATAAAACGCTCACTGCTACAGATGATATGATACTATAAATAAAAAGCCTAAAGATGCTACAAAAAACTACTAGACCTCATCAGTGAATTCAGTACAATAGCAGAATACAAAATTAATACAAAAAAATCTGTTGAATATCCATACACCAACAACAAAAGATCAGAAAGAAAAATTAAGGAAATAATCCCAAATCATCACATCAGTAGCAAAATAAAATACCTAGGCATAAAGTTACCTAAGGAGGCCAAACATGAGTACTCCAAAAACTGTAATGAAGGAAACTGAAGATGACACAAACAGATTCGGAAAGATATACCATTTTCTTTGATTGGAAGAACTGATTTAGTCAAAATGACTATAACACCCAAGGTAATCTACTGGTTGAACGCAATCCCTATGAAAATAACAATTTTTTTTTTGCTGATCTAGAAGAAAAAATTCTTAAAATTTATATGAAAACACAAAAAAACTCCAAATAGCCAAAGCAATTTAGAAGAAGAAAAAACAGACCTGGAGGACAAAGGAATCAAAACATATGGTACTGGCACAAAGATAGGCTTCTGGATCAATGGAACAAGATAGAAAACCGAGAAAGAAACCCAGACACTTATAGTCAATTGGTCGAAGACAAAGAAGGCAGGAATATACAATTGAAAAATGACAGGACTGTCAATTATTGGTGCTGGGAAAACCAGAGAGCCACATGTAAAAGAAGAAATTAGGACATTCTAACACCATACAGTTCAAAGTTCAATCGATGCTTTTGAACTGTGGTGTTGGAGAAGACTCTTGAGAGTCCCATGGACTGCACGGAGATCAAACCAGTCCATCCTAAAGGAAATCAGTCCTGAATATTCATTGGAAGGACTGATGCTGAAGCTGAAACTCCAACACTTTGGATACCTGATGCAAAGAACTGACTCAACGGAAAAGACCCTGATGCTGGGAAATATTGCAGGCGGGAGAAGAAAGGGACAGCAGAGGATGAGATGGTTGGATGGCATCACCAACTCAATGGACATGAGTTTGAGTAAACTGTGGGGTTAGTGATGGACAGGGAGGCCTGGGGTGTTGCAGTCCATGGGGTCGCAGAGTAAGACACGACTGAGTGACTGAACTGAACACCATACAAAGAAATAAACAAATAGAACCTAATTAAACTTAAAAGCTGTTGCACAGAAAAGAAAATCATAAACAAAAAGACAACCCAAAGAATGGGAGAAAAGATTTGCAAACAACACAAGGAATTAATGTCCATAATATACAAACTGCACATGCAGCACAATATTGAAAAATAAATAACCCAATCAAAAAATGGGCAGAATATTGCAATAGACATTTCTCAAAATAACACATACAAATGGCCAAAAACACATGAACAGATGTTTAATATCACTAATTACTGGAAAATGCAAATTTAACCCACAATGAGTTATCACTTCACACTGTTCAGAATGACAATCATCAAAATGTCTACAACAATGATGGAGAGCATATGGAGAAAAGGGAACTCTCTTACACTCTTGGTGGGAATATAAATTGGTATGGAGGTTCCTTAAGAAACTAAAAATAGAGCTACATACAGATGGCCAAAAAGCACATGAAAAGATGCTCAACATCTCTAATTACTAAAGAAGTGAAAATCTAAACTGCAGTGAGGTATCACCTCATATTGGTCAGAATAGCCATCAAAAAAAGTCTACAAACAATAAATGATGGATTCCCACCAACAATGCAAAAAGGTTTCCGTTTCTGCACATCCTCTCCAGCATTAATTTTCTGTATTTTTAAATGATGGCCATTCTGACTGGTGTGATGTGATACCTTGCTGTAGTTTTGATTTGCATTTATCTAATAACAAGCAATGTTGAGTATGTTTTCATGTGTTTGTTGGCCTTCTGTATGTTTTCTTTGGGAAAATGTCTGTTTGGGTTTTCCACTCATTTTTTGATTGGGTTGTCTGTTTTTCTGGTATTGAGCTGCATGAGCTGCTTGTATATTTTGGAAATTAATCCACTGTCAGCTGTTTTACTTGCAATTATTTTCTCCCATTCTGAGGGTTGTTTTTTAAACTTGTCTATTATTTTATTTGCTGTGCAAAAGCTTTTAAGCTTAATTAATTCCCATTTACTTACTTTTCTTTATAGTCTCATTACTCTAAGTGAGGATCTTGCTGTGATGTATGTCAAAGAGTGTACTGCCCATGATTTCCTCTAAGAGCCTGATCATTTCTGGCCTTACATTTAAATCTTTTAAGCATTTTGTGTTTATTTCTGTGTATGGTGTTAGAAAGTATTCTAATTTCATTCTTTTGCATGTAGCTGCACAGTTTTCCCAGCACGCCTTATTGAAGACATGGTCTTTTCTACATTGTGTATCCTTGCCTCCCTTGTCAAAGATAAAGTGCCCATAGGTGCTTTCTAATTTATTCCACTGGTCTATATTTCGGTTTTTGTGCCAATACCATGCTGTCTTAATGACTGTAGTTTGTAGCATAGTCTGAAGTAAGGGAAGTTGTTGGCAAGTAAAGGTCCATCTAGTCAAAGATATGGTTTTTCCAGTAATCATGTATGAATGTGAGAGTTGGACTATAAAGAAAGCTGAGTGCCAAAGAATTGATGCTTTTAAACTGTGGTGTTGGAGAAGACTCTTTAGAGTTCCTTGGACTGCAAGGAGATCCAACTAGTCCATCCTAAAGGAAATAAGCCCTGAATATTCATTGCAAGGACTGATGCTATAGCTGAAACTCCAGTACTTTGGCCACCTGATGAAAAGAACTGACTCACTGGAAAAGACCCTGATGCTAGGAAAGATTGAAGATGGGAGGAGAAGGGGACTACAGAGGATAAGATGGTTGGATGGCATCACTGACTCAATGGACATGAGTCTGAGTTAACTTTGGGAGTTGGTGATGGATAGGGAGGCCTGGTGTGCTGCAGTCCATCGGGTCGCAAAGAGTTGGACATGACTGAGCAACTGAACTGAACTGAACTGAAAGGAATTTGATTCCTCCAGCTCCATTCTTCTTTTTCAAAGCAGTTTGGCTTTGTCTTAATGACTGTGGCTTTGTAGTATGGTCTGAAGTCAGGAAGCTTGATTCCTCCAGCTCCATTCTTCTTTTTCAAAGTGCTTTGGCTATGCAGGCTCTTTGTCTTTCCATACAAGTTGTGAAATTTATTGCTCTAGTTATGTGAAAAATACAATTGGTAGATTGATAAGGACTTCACTGAATCTGTAGATGACTTTGGGTAGTAAAGTCATTTTCACAATACTGATTCTTCCAATTGAAGAATATGGTATATTTCACCATTTGTGTCATCTCTGATTTCTTTCATCAGTGTCTTATAGTTTTCTTAATGTAAATTGATACAGCCACTCTGGAGAACAGTATGGGGATTCCCTAAAAAACTAGGACTAGAACTACCATATAAGCCAACAATCACACTACAAGGCATATACCCTGAGAAAATCATAACTGAAAGAGACACATGTACCAAAACGTTTGTTGAAGCATTTTTTATAATAGCTAGAACATGAAAGCAACCTAGATGTCCATTGATAGATGAATGGATTATATATATATATATATATATATATATATATATATATATATATATAATGGACTATAACTCAGCTGTAGAAAAGAACACATTTGAGTAATCTTAATGAGGTGAAGTAAGTCAGAATGAGAAAGACAAATATTGTATATTAACACATGCGTATGGAATCTAGAAAGATGTAGTGATGAATCAATCTGCAGGGTAGCAATGGAGATGCAGACTTAGCAAACAAATGTGTACACGTACATGATTCAGCAATCCCATTCCTCAGCAAATATCCAGAGAAAACCAGAATTTGAAAAGACACATGCATAAAAATGTTCATTTCAACACTACTGACAATAGCCAAGATAGCCATCAACAGATGAATGGATAATGAACATGTGGTACATAAATGTTGTTGTTTTTGTTCAATCGCTAAGTCATAACTGACTCTTTGCAATCCCAGAAACAATAGCACGCCAGGCTCCCGTGTCCTTTACTATCTCCTACGGTTTTCTCAAATTCATGTCCACTGAGTCTGAGATGCTATCTGTATATGTAGTACATATATACGATGTAATATTACAGAGTCATAAAAATATGAAATATTGCCATTTGTAGCAACATGGATGGACATAGGGACTATCATACTAAGTGAAGCAATCTGATACAGAGAGACAAATATCATATGATGTGACTTATGTGGAATCCAAAAATATAAAAATGAATTTATTTAAAAAACAGAAACAGAATCACAAACGTAGAAAAAAAAACTTATGTATGGTTACGAAAGTGGAAAGTGGGGGAGGAATAAAACATGAGGTTTCGATTAACATATACACACTACTCTATATAAAATAGATAATCAACAAGGACCTATGGTATAGCACAAGGA
This sequence comes from Okapia johnstoni, assembly GCA_024291935.2. Lineage (NCBI taxonomy): Eukaryota > Metazoa > Chordata > Mammalia > Artiodactyla > Giraffidae > Okapia > Okapia johnstoni. Next base: position 48,767,355 of record CM044305.1, on the reverse strand, counting down.
CTCTACTCAATAAGTTACAATAATCTATATGAGAAAAGAAACTGAAGAAAATAAACACCATCTTCCAACAACACAAAAGATGATTCTACACATGGACATCACCATATGGTCAATACAAAAATCAGACTGATTATATTCTTTGCAGCTGAAGATGGAGAAGCTCTATACAATCAGCAAAAACAAGACCAAGAGCTGCCTGTAGCTCAGATTCATGAGCTCCTTATTGCAAAATTCAGACTTAAATTGAAGAAAGTAGGGAAAACCACTAGACCATCCACGTATGACTGAAATAAAATCCCTTATGATTATACAGGGGAGGTGATGACGAATAGATTCAAAGGATTAGATCTGGTAGACAAAGTGCCCAAAGAACTATGGATGGAGGATGGTGTGTTAATCAAACCATCCGAAAGAAAAAGAAATGCAAGACGGAAAAGTGGTTGCTGAAGGCCTTTCAAATAAGTGAGAAAAGAAGAAAATTGAAAGGCAAGGAGAAAGGGAAAGATATACCCAACTGAATCCAGAGTGCCAGAGAATAGCAAGGAGAAATAGGAAAGCCTTCTTAAGTGAACAATGCAAAGAAATAAAAGAAAATAATAGAATGGGAAAGACTATAGATCTCTTCAAGAAAATTGGAGATACCAAAGGAACATTTCATGCAATGATGGGCACGATAAAGGACAGAAACAAGTAGGACCTAACAGAAGCAGAAGAGATTCAAAAAAGGTGGCAAGAATACACATAAGAACTATACAAAAAGGTTCTTAATGACCTGGGTAACCACAATGGTGTGGTCTCTCACCTAGAGCCAAACATCCTGGACTGTGAAGTCAAGTGGGTCGTAGGAAGCATTACTATGAACAAATTTAGTGGAACTGATAGAAGTCAGGCTCAGTTATTTAAAATCTGAAAATCTTAAAATAATTTAGTGTTCAAATGCTGCATTCAATATGTCAGCAAATTTCGAAAACTCAGCAGGGGCCACAGTAATGGAAAGGTCAATTTTTATTCCAATCTCAAAGAAGGGCAATGCTCAAGAATGTTCAAAGTACATACAATTTCACTTATTTCACATGCTAAGGTAATGCTCAAAATGCTTCAAGCCAGGCTTCAGCAGTACGTGAACTGAGAACTTCCAGATATACAAGCTAGATTTACAAAGGGCAGAAGAACCAGTGATCAAATTGCCAACATTCGATGAATCGTACAAAAAGCAAGGAATTGTATGAAAACATCTATCTCTGCTTCATTGACTACATAAAAGCCTCCGATTGTGTGGAGCAAATCAATCTGCGTAAAATTCTTAAAGAGAAGGGAATACCAGACCACCTTACCTGTCTCATGAGAAACCTGTATGCAGCTCAAGAAGCAACAGTTATAACTGGACATGGAATAACAGACTGGTTCAAACTTGGGAAAGAAGTACATTAAGACTGTATATTGTCACTCTGCTTATTTAACTTCTTTGCAGAGTACATCATGTGAAATGCCAGGCTAGATGAATCACAAACTGCAATCAAGACTGTTGGGAGAAATATAAAAAACCTCAGATATACAGATGATACCAATCTAATGGCAGAAAATGAAGACGAACTAAGGAGTCTCCTGATGAGGGTCAAACAGGAGAGTGAAAAAGTTGGCATAAAACTCAACATTCAAAACACTAAGATCATGGCATCTGGTCCCATCACTTCATAGCAAATAGATGGGGAAAAAGTAGAAAGAGTAACAAATTTTGTTTTAATGGGCTCCAAAATGAGTGTGGACGGTGACTGCAGCCATGAAATTAAGACACTTGCTCTTGGAAGAAAAATTCGACAAACCTAGACAGAGTATTAAAAGCAGAGAAGTCACTTTGCCAACAAAAGTACATATAGTCAAAGCTACGGTTTTTCCAATAATCATGTACAGGCATGAAAGTTGGACCATAAAGAAGACTGAGTGCTGAAGGACTGATGCTTTGAAACTGTTGTTCTGGAGAATAGTCTTGAGAGTTCCTTGGGCAGCAAGGAGATCAAACCAGTCAATCCTAAGGGAAAATAACCCTGAATTGGAAGACGTGATGCTTAAGAAAAAGAAAGGCAAAATGGTCGTCTGAGGAGGCCATACAAATAGCTGAGAAAAGAAGACAACCTAAAGGCAAAGGATAAAAGGAAAGATATACCCAGCTGAATGCAGAGTTCCAAAGAATAGCAAGGAGAGATAAGAAAGCCTTCTCAGTGATCAATGCAAAGAAATAGAGGAAAATAATAGAAAGGGAAAGACGAGAGATCTCTTCAAGAAAATTAGAGGTATCAAGGAAATATTCCATGAAAGATGGGCACAATAAAGGACAGAAATGGTATGGACCTAACAGAAGCAGAAGATATTAAGGAGAGGTAGCAAGAATACACCGGAGATCTATACAAAAAAGATCTTCATGACCCAGATAACCACAATGGTGTGATCACTCACCTAGAGCCAGATATACTGGAATGAGAAGTCAAGTGGGCCTTAGGAAGCATCACTACGAACAAAGTTAGTGGAAGTGATAGAATTCCAGTTGAGCTATTTCAAATCCTAAAAGATGATGCTGATAAAGTGCTTCACTCAATATGCCAGCAAATTTGGAAAACTCAGCAGTGGCCACAGGACTGTAAAAGGTCAGTTCTCATTCCAATCCCAAAGAATGTTCAAACTACCGCACAATTGCACTCATCTCACAAGCTAGCAAAATAATGCTCAAAATTCTCCAAGTGAGGCTTCAACAGTACCTGAACCGAGAACTTCCAGAAGTTCAAGTTGGATTTAGAAAAGGCAGAGGAACGAGAGATAAAATTGCAAACATCAATTCGATCATCAAAAGAGCAAGAGAGTTCCAGAAAAACATCTACTTCTGCTTTATTGACTATGCCAAAGCCTTTGCCTGTGTAGATCACAACAAACTGTTGAAAATTCTTCAAGAGATAGGAATACCAGATCACCTTCTCTGTGCCTGAGAAATCTGTATGCAGGTCAAGAAGCAACATTTAGAACTGGACATGGAACAACGGACTGGTTCAAAATTGGAAAAGGAGTACATCAAGGCTATACATTGTCACTCTGCTTATTTAACTTATATGCAGAGTACATCATGTGAAATGCCGGGCTGGATGAAGCACAAGCTGGAATCAAGATTGCCAGGAGAAATATCAATAACTTCAGATATGCAGATGACACCACCCTTATGGCAGAAAGTGAAGAGGAACTAAACACCCTCTTGATGAAAGTGAAAGAGGAGAGTGAAACAGTTGGCTTAAAACTCAACATTCAAAAAAACTAAGATCATGGCATCTGGTCCCATCACTTCATGGCAAATAAATGGGGAAACAATGGAAACAGTGAGAGACTTTATTTCTTGGGCTCCAAAATCACTCTAGATGGTGACTGCAGCCATGGAATTTAAAAGACGCTTGCTGCTTGCAAGAAAAGCTATGACGAACCTAGACAGCACATCAAAAAGCAGAGACATTATTTTGCTGACAAAAGTCTGTCTAGTGAAAGCTATTATTCTTCCAGTAATCATGTATGGATGTGAAAGTGGACTATAGAAAGCCAATTCATGTTGATGTATGGCAAAACCCTCACATTATTGTAAAGTAATTATTCTCCAATTAAAATTTTAAAAATAAACAAAAAAAAGAAAAGAAAGCTGAGTGCTGAAGAACTGATGCTTTTAAATTCTGGTGTTGGATAAAACTCTTGGGAGTCCCTTGGGCTGCCAGGAGATCATACCAGTCAACCCTAAAGGAAATCAACCTTGAGTATTCATTGGAAAGTGATGCTGAAACTGAAGCGCCAGTACTTTGACCACCTTATGTGAACAACTGACTCATTGGAAAAGACCCTGATGCTAGGAAAGATTGAAGGCAGGAGGAGAAGGGGACAACAGAGGGTGAGATGGTTGGATGGCATCACTGACCCGATGGACATGAGTTTGAGCAAGCTCTCCGAGTTGGTGATGGGATAGTTAAGCCTGGCATGCTGCAGTGCATGTGGTCACAAAGAGTTGGACATGACTGAGTGACTGAACTGAACTGAAATTATGCTGAAGCTCCAAAACTTTGTTCTTCTGATGTGAAGAGCTGACTCTTTGGAAATGACCCTGACGCTGGGAAGGATTGAAGGCCCAAGGAGAAGGGGGCGACAGAGGATGAGACAGTTCGATGGCAGCACTGAATCAGTGGACATGAATCTGAGCAAACTCTGGGAGATAGCAAAGGACAAGGAAGCATGATGTGCTGCAGTTCATGGGGTTGCAAAGAGTCACAAAAGACTTAGTGACTGAACAACAAGTAGTTTTACGTTTTCTGTCTTACATTTACGTCTTTAATCCCATTTTGAGTTTATTTTTATATATGGTGTTAGAGAATTTCATTCTTCTACATGAAGCTGTCCAGTTTTCCCAGCACTATTTATTAAAGAGATTTTCTTTTCTTCATTTTCTCTCTGGCCTCGTTTGACAACTTTCATTGATCATTAAATGTGTGTGTGTGTGTGTGTTCTTTTTCAAGGTGCTCTATACTGGTCCATTGATCTATTTGTCTGTTTTTGTGCAATATCATATTTTTTTTGATAACTGTTTCTGTTGGTCAGTCATTAAGTCATGTCCAACTCTGCGACCACATGAACTGCAGCACTCCAGTCTTCTAGTTTTTTATATAGTCTGAAGTCTGAGAGCACAATTCCTTCAGCTTTCTTCTTCTTTCTCAAGATTCCTTTGGTTATTTGGGATCTTTTGTGTTTCCATACAAATTTTAAAATTATTTATTCTAGTTCTGTGAAAAATGTCCCTGGTATTTTAATAGCAATTTCATTGAATCTATAGATTGTCTCGGGTAGTATGCTTATTTTGATTATTTAGCTTTTCTAATCCATATCTTTCAATTGTTTGTGCCATGTTCAGTTCTTTCATCAGTGTCTTATAGTCTTCCATGTATAGGTCTCTTACCTCCTTAGACAGGTTTATATCCCTAGGTATTTTATTATTTTTGGTGCAATAGTTTCAATGGGATTATTTCCTTCATTTCTCTTTCTGATAATTGGTTATTAGTATATGGAAACATAACAGATTTCTGTATATTACTTTTGTATCCTACAAGTTTACCAAATTCTTTGATGAGCTCTGGTAGTTTACTGGTGGCATCTTTCGATGTACAGTATCATGTCATCTGAAAATATTTCCTTAACTTAGTCTCAATCTCTTAAGAATTACTCTGAAAATCAGATAATATATGCAAACCTTTTTACACATAGTAGTACTCAGCAAATGAAGCCTTTAATATTCAATTTTCTCTATTTCCATATTTCTATTATAATACAAAAATTCCAATAAATTCAATCTTCATTTTTTTAAATGAAAACTAAGATCACATAGTTAATAAAGGGATAGGTCAAAATCTTTACCCATATCCAGCCAACTAAAGGACCATATGTCTAACTCTTATCAACTCTCCATAGAGAACCAGTGAGCCAAGGTGTTAGAAGTGTTATTACCAGGGATATAAGATGGTGGCAAGGACAGAATAAAGAGGAAAGTTGAGAGTGTGCAATTACAAGAGTCTATATGGGGACTTCCTTGGTGGTTGTGTGGTTAAGAATCCACCTTGCAATGCAAGGGATATGGGTTTGATCCCTGATCAGGGAACTAGAGAACCACATGCTGCAGAGCAACTAAGCCAATGCACCACAACTACCGAGCATGCTCACCACAACTAGAGAGTCCATGCACCACAAAGAAAGATCCCACATGATGCAATAATAGTCCTGCATGCTGCAACTAAGACCCAATGCAGCAAAATAAATAAATATCTTTTTTTAAAAAAAGTCTATGTGACCTTTATGATGAGGCAGGAGTGAATGGCAGACAGGCCTGAAGCCTGAGTCTCTTGAAGGATGTTCCTGAGAAACTGACACTGTCTTCACCTGATCTCCCCGTCCACAACCAGTGATATGTTGGGATTATTTTAGACCACTTACTCACCCCTAGCTGTCACCTAAGCAGCAGTCTACAGATAAGTCAGGTGGGAAGCATAGCATGAGAATTGGAGAGGGTGACACTCATGCTTTGCAGTCTCCTCATTCTGCAAAGGTGTCATCTTCTTCAATCAATACCACCATGGGAATTAAGAGGGCCCTGAGAGCTGGCACTTCCCTTTGAAAGCACTCTGGGTTATGCCCTGTACTGTGAATCCTAGAACACTGGCAACATTGAACTTATTCTGAGCTCTGGGCTCCAGGACAGCAGAGACTATTAAGAAATACCCTTTCATGTTCTGAAAAACAACAAACCACAAAGGACCATCCTGCCCTCACATACAAGACCTATCTCCATCTTTCCTCATGACTACCGTAAGACTCACAGATGACTTTCTTGTTTACCTGTCTCTACAATACCCCCAAGTATCCTTCCTTTTCTTTAAAATGTTCCTCATTAATGAAGGTTTTCCCTATGACAAGAGTTTGCATACAACCACCTTCTTAAACTGATCAGTGCACAGTTTGGGTACTTTTGATTTTATCATTTGTGTTGCATAGGAAGCACTGTCAAATCAAAGAAATGCTTAGCCTTCCCTGGGTTAAATATGTGTCGGTAAAATGTTTTAATATACATATTTCGGACATTATATGCTGTACAGGAGTTCCTAGAAAATTCTCAATGCTCTCATTGTCCATGATATGTTTCTTGGTGCTTCCTTGCCTGATACTAACAGTATAGTCTTATCAGCTGTAATTTATCTTTTTTTAATGTTAACTTGAATGTAATGTTAATTCTTTAATTTGAATTTAGTGTCTTCAAATCAGTGGTTTTAACTGGGGACTCATTTCTCTTACTGTTGGAATCTTATTAATATAGAGATCCTTAGGACTACCCCAGATTCTCTTTGCATGATATTTTTAATGTATTTGTGGTATATTCTAACTTTATGGTTGGTATATTATGCCATTATTATTACCTTGTACCTGAAGATTTTTTCTAAAGATTATATTCACCCATTTTATAAATTAGATGTAACATCCACCCTTCCTTGGAGATAGAAGTCATTACGTTCATAAAATTTTGTCCAAAACCTTTTTTTGGATTAACTTTATTTGTTCTGTATACCACAGAAATAGCCACAAGTCCTTGTCTGTTTCACTATTATTCTTATAATGAACTCTCATCATATCTCTCACTTTTGAAAATGCCTAGTGGAAAGTTAGCCACAGCTATGAAAATCTTTTCCTCATCTATAGATATAACTTTGTATTTTAATCTAATGCACCCCTGAAAGCACTTGCAGTTGTTTACAGGCCAGAGTACTTCACTGTTAACAAAGAAGGACTTTCTCAGAACCCCAGAGAAAAAGGACTATACCAATCCTTTTGTGTACAGGCTTCTGAGAGAACCCTTTAAAAAACTTTGAGAGCATACCACTGAACTGAGTCAGGATTCTGAGAACTCTAATCGAAGATCAGATGAATTTATGGGTTTGCTAATGCAAGGTCTAGTAAAACAAGAACTACATAGGACTGAATGAATTAATGAAGGATGATTGAGGGTTTCGTCTGAAATATTACTGATGTGGCTGTGACTTAGTTGCTAAGTCGTGTCTCATACTTGCGATCCCACGGGGCTGTAGCCCACCAGGGCCTTCTGTCCATGGGAATACTGATGCTATAAAGTTTTATTTTTGGATGTATAAAGGAACCCATTTCTCTTATTCTGTAACTACAGATATAGATTTGGTAAGTTATAAATATTATAACTCATAACAATTTAATTATGCTATTGTAAGTGGAATGAAATGACTTTCACTTGTAAATTACATTTGTGAGTCAAATTATCTCTGCCAAATCCCCTCCAGGATTCAGAAACTCAAATTAAATACTCTCATTTTCACAACAGTATAATTATTTACATAGGTTTAATTAGGGTCTGTCTTCTTTACTATTAGGAAATGATTGGAAACGTTAGTTTATGCAACCAAGGCCTTACCTGCAATGACATATCTGAAATGATGCTTATTGAAGAGGATATGACCAGATACTTTTAATGAGCAAGGTTGACTATGGGGCCAACAATGATTACAAAACTCTCTTGAGAAAACCAGGTTAACACCTCGCTTGCAGAGTTCCTGGCCTTATAGTTGAGTAAGGAAGGTCTCTTCCTGGCAGAATTGAAAACTTCAGGATATTTTGCCTATCTAGAGATGAACTCACTCAAATTTTTAGGTCCTGCAGGTGAAATCTGGTGGATAATTCTTGGTTGGACTTCTCAGCCAAGTTTTAAAAAGTCCAATATACAATTCTTGAAAAATGTCAGCAATGCAAACTTAAACAGACCCATATAGCAAATGATTATCCTTGTTGCAACTACAAATAACTAGGCCAAATTTAATGAGACCAGCCTTAGATTTTAATCAAGAATATTTTTTCTTTGAGATTAACTTTCATCAAAAGGGAGAACTTATATGTTTCAATGGAAAATGATGCATTGTCTAGATCACATCCTTTTGGATTATCAGAGGTTTGCCCTATTCTTTGTCTTTGGGCTAGCTGAACATTTGCACCTCTTGTTAGTGGAGGGTAACCTACAACGATGCACACTCAGTCTTGTCTGGTTGAGATTTAAATGACTTGCTCTCCTTCTGTAAAAAAAAAAAAAAAACAGTTTTGGTATCCATCTGTAAATTGAATTGGATCCTGCTATTTTAACCAATTTACAAATATTTAGCAAATCTTCAATCCCTTCTATTTCTTCCAGTATCTAGTTATAATCCTCCAAACTAGCAATCCTAAATTTCCCCTTCACATCTGACCTGGAATCAGAGAGAACTAAGACTTGATGATCCAGATCCCTATATGGATTCCAGGTCACCACGCAATTCACCCTTTCCCCATGATCTGAAAAAGATCTATGAACTAAAATCTGATGACTTGATATAAATCTCTAAGTGCTTGCCACCATACCAGACCATGCACTGGGCTAAAATTTTCCCTGGACAAACCGCTATCTGAATTAAGGAAGTCTGGTAAAATGTTCAATTCATATATGCCCTTACAGGAAAGACTGCTAGGACTGTGGACAGTGTCACCTAGAGGACCAGCATCCTACCTTGAGAGCTTCAAGAAACTCCAATGAGTGACACTATGTAATCAAAAATAAACTTCTACTAGCAACTGCTTAGAAATCACTGGACCCTCAGAGCTCAATTCAGGTCTCTTTTCTGTAATAGAAACTTTTGTATTAAACAACAAGGTCCTACTGTATACAACAGGGAGCTATTAATATACTCAATTTCTTATAATAAACCATAATGGAAAATAATATGAAAAAGATTTTATATATATATATATATATATATATATATATACACACACACACACACACACACATATATATACATATAGAACACAATCTTTTGCTGTATACCAGAAATTAATACAACACTGTAAATCAACTATACTTCAATAAAAATAAAGTTAAAAATAATTTTAACTTTTATATTAATATTTTTCTTTTTCATTTAGAGCATCCCTCTTCTTTTAGGATAGCTGAATTTCAGGACCCTAAAACTGACCTTCACAATCTAAAAAGATGGTCTAACTGATTTTTATAGAAAAACACTAACAAACGTCCTCAAGAGACTATTTCTTAAGCCCCGCTTTATCCCAATCAGGTTTATGGTTACTTGTGAGTTGTTAGCAATTAATAATATTCACATTGAATATAAGTGTGGGGGCTAGGGGGAATAGACAATGTAGAATTTCCTGAGTCCTCTGCTCCTATAAAGCAGTAATGGATGGCTGATGGAACTTCTACTTGCAAGTTTGATTTTAAATTGATCTGCTTGGTCTACAAAGGACTTTTGTCAAATATATTATAGTGATGAGATTAGAAATTTGATTTGCAGTCTGAGACTTGAAAACACTGCTCTTTCTTTCTCCAGGCATAAATAAACCAACTTATTCATTTCACCTAAGATGAGTCCTGAGACTCTGGATCAACAAGCTTTCCAGGTAATTCTGATACGAAGCTACATTAAGATTAACTGAATTAGATGCTTTCTAAGGTCCCTTTAAACATTGACTTTTTTACCTTTTCATTTTGTAGTTAACTCAGGCAATAATTTCAAACTAACATCTTTCTCCAAAAATTAGGTTCTCCACCTTCCTAGTAGGATCACCACACACTGAGAAAAAGGATTTATATAAACCCTCTGATATATTTATTTATATGATTTACTCCTCACAATTCTGGGAAGTAGATTATACTCTCTACTTTACAAATGAGGAAAACAGAGACTCAAGTAATTTTTTCAAGACCTCATAGCCAATAACTAAGCCTCAAACCTGAAGCAGACACACACTACCTAAATACTTGGAATTTCCTCTAGTTACTGGGCCATAGAGGTAGAGAAAAGGTCAGTCAATGCCAGTTGAAAGTATAGATGCCATACTCTAAAGCAATGACAAATGTCAAAGTCAGGGCAGTCAGACACTTCCTCTCACTTGTCTCTGTTATATATAGACTGTGAGACCTAAAAGCTGATCATCAAGGGAAGAAACCATTCAGAGAAGCTTCAGAGTTTCCCTAGAAATCATTACCATCTCCGTTGCTCAGCTGGTATCTACAATGGGGTTAATGCTACTGATTACCTGTTGCAGCAATCATGAAAAATCAATTATGGAAAGAACTTCAAAGCCCTCTTCACATGTAATGTGAAATCTAAAAGCTCAACTCCAAATTCCATTCCATTCCATACAGTAAAAGTAACTATACTTTTACAAGTTTTCCAGTGAAAAAGAAGATACACTGACTCAGAGCCAGTAATGCTGGCAATTAGAAGGCATGGAACACTCTGCTCTATCCACTTTCCAAACAACTGTTCTTTCCCAATAATAGCTTCCCAGTAGGATGCTGAAGAATGCTTCTCAGTCTCCAAAGAGCATTGGCAGGTGGGTTCTTTACCACTGGCACCATTAGGAAGCCCAATTGATAGGCAAGCAGTTGTTATTTTTAAGAAAATAATATACTTAGTTTGGGATGCTATAACAAAATACCATAGATAGGATGGTGTATAAAAATAGAAACTTCTCATAGTTCTGGAGGCTGGAAGACTAATATCAGAGTGCCAGCATGTTTGGGTTCTGGAGCATGCCCTCTTCTGGCTTATAAACTACTAACTTTTCATTGTATCCTAATATGATGGAAAGAGGGCTAGAAATTTCTCTGGGATCCCTTTTATGAGGGCACTAATCCCATTCATGAGGGCTCCACCCTAATGATCTAATCACTTCCCAAATGGTCTACTTCCTGGTACCATCACATTGGAGATAAGCTTTCAAAATGAATTTGGGGGAGTTACATTCAGCCTGTTGTATCACATCCCCTGCTTGACAAGATCCATATCCTTCTTACATGTAAAATATATTAATTCAATCCCCACATCCCTACAAGTCTTAACTCATTCTATTAACTCTTAGGTCTAAAGTTCAAAATTTTATCTAAATATCTAAATCAAATATGGATGAAACTCAAGGTACAAATTATATGCAGGCAAAATTGCTCTCTAGCTGTCAACCTGTGAAAACAAACAAGTTATGTGCTTCCAAAATACAATGATGGGACATGCATAAGATAGACATTTCCACTCCAAAAGGGAAAAAAGAAAGTAGGAAGGAGTGATAGGTCCCAAGCAAGCCCAAAATCTAGCAAGGCAAGTTCCATATGCTCTTAAGTTTGAGAATAAGGCTCTTTGGCTGGATGCTCTGCTTTCTTTTTCTTTTCTTTTTTAATTTTAATTGGAGGCTAATTAATCTACAATATTCTGGTGGCTTTTGCCATACATTCACATGAATCAGCCATGGGTGTACATGTGTTCCCCATCCTGACCCTCCCTCCCCATCCCATCCCTCAGGGTCATGCCAGTGCACCAGCCCTGAGCACGCTGTCTCATGCATCGAACCTGGACTGGCGATCTATTTCACATATGATTATATACATGTTTCAATGCTATTCTCTCAAATCATCCCACCCTCGCCTTCTCCCACAGAGTCCAAAAGTCTGTTCTTTACACCTGTGTTTCTTTCACTATCTCGCATATAGGGTCATCATTACCATCTATCAAAATTCCATATATATGCGTTAATATACTGTATTGGTGTTTTTCTTTCTGACTTACTTCACTCTGTATAATAGGCTCCAGTTTCATTCACCTCATTAGAACTGATGCAAATTAATCCTTTTTCATAGCTGAGTAATATTCCATTGTGTATATGTACCACTACTTTTTTATCATTCGTCTGGCATTCAGGCCTGGTCCTTACTCTAAGTAGTGCAGCCCACACCTCCCTTTTCAGCCCCCGCTTGCTGGTGGCAGACACGAGTGTCTGGGCTACTTCTCTGCTGGGAGTTGCAGTTAGGCGCATAATCTGTGGGTTTTATTTATTTTTTCATCCCAGTTATGTTGCCCTCTGAGATTCCAAAACTCCCCACAGACTCACCGGTGAGAGGGTTTCCTGGTGTTTGGAAACTTCTCCTCTTTAACAACTCCCTCCCCCGGATGGGTCTCTGTCCCTAACTCTTTTGTCTCTCTTATCATTTATATTTTGTCCTATCTCCTTTAGAAGACAATGGGCTGCCTTTCTGGGTGCCTGGTGTCCTCTGCCAGCATTCAGAAGTTGTTTTGTGGTATTTCCTGAGCATTCAAATGATCTTTCGATGAATTTGTGGGGGAGAAAGTGGTCTCCACGTCCTATCCCTCCACCATCTTAGGACCGCCCCCAATGTTTTGTTTTCTAGACCCACTGGGACAGAAGTGTAGCCTTCTAGACTTACTGAAGTAGCAACAATACCACCATAGTTTGCTGTGCTTAGTTGCTCAGTCATGCCCAACTCTTTGAGACCCCATGGAGTGTAGCCCGCCAGGCTCCTATGTCCATGGGGATTCTCCAGGTCCCAATACAGGAGTGCATTTCCATGCCCTCTTCCAGGAGATCTTCCTAACCCAGGAATTGAACCCAGGTCTCCCACATTGCAGTTGGATTCTTCACTGTCTGAGCCAACAGGGAATCCCACCCCCACAGTTTGGTTGAGAGCAACCCACACTGTGGCTCCCTACAGTGGCCTCACCAACGCTTAGGTTCTCTCTCTGGAGGAGGTATATGGTGCCGGGGTGGGAAGTATATTGTACCCTCAGCATTGTGCAAAATAGCCCCATCCCTATCCTTATGGCTCCCTGGGTATTGGCTTTGTCCTTTGAAATCTGGGTGGAGGAAGCCCTGCACCACCTGGGCCTATACCTCTTAAGCTGTGGGAGGAGAGGCAGTCCTGATGATTTCTGAATCACCCTCAGAATCCTTCTTCCCTGGTTTGGAAGAATACTACAGGTTCACATTCCTCAGTGGACTGGACTTATACAATCTAAGACGTTTTCCTCCATTTTTTCCTGTTTCCCCTATTTCCTTTCATCCTAGCTGGCACCATTTCTGCTGGGATAATTCCATCCCCACCCTGGTTTTTGTTGAGATGGCTGATTAAATCCATTGTTCACACCCACAATAATCTCCTTATCAAATGGTATGTCTACCACTAGTGTAACTTATATACAGAGTACATCATGAGAAATGCTGGGCTGGATGAAGCACAAGCTGAAATCAAGAATGCTGGGAGAAATATCAATAACCTCAGATATACAGATGACACCACCTTATGACAGAAAATGAAGAACTAAAGGGCCTCTTGATGAAATTGAAAGAGTAGACTGAAAGTTCAGTTCAGTTCAGTTGCTCAGTCGTGTCCAACTCCTTGTGACCCCATCGCTTTCAGCACACCAGGCCTCCCTGTTCATCACCAACTCCCAGAGTTTACTCAAACTCATGTCCATTGAGTCAGTGATGCCATCCTAACATCTCATCCTCTGTCATCCCCTTCTCCTCCCACCTTCAGCCTTTCCCAGCATCAGGGTCTTTTCAAATGAGTCAGTTCTTCGCATCAGTATTGGAGACTCAACACTCAGAAAACTAAGATCATGGCATCCAGTCCCATCATTTCATAGCAAATAGATGGGGAAAAATGGAAACAGTGACAGATTTTATTTTCTTGGGCTCCAAAATCACTGAAGATGATGACTGCAGCCATGAAATTAAAAGATGCTTGCTCCTTGGAAGAAACACTATGACCAACCTAAACTGCATATTAAAAAGCAGAGACATTACTTTGCCAACAAAGGTCCATCTAGTCAAGGCTATGGTTTTTCCAGTAGTCATGTATGGATGTGAGAGTTGGACTACAAAGAAAGCTGAGCACCAAAGAATTGATGCTTTTGAACTGTGGTGTTAGAGAAGACTCTTGAGAGTCACTTGGACTGTAAGGAGATCCAACCAGTTCATCCTAAAGGAAGTCTGTCCTGAATATTCATTGGAAGGACTGATGCTGAAGCTGAAACTCTGATACTTTGGCCACCTGATGTAAAGAACTTACTCATTGGAAAAGACCCTTATGCTGGGAAAGATTGAAGGCAGGAGGAGACAACGGGGACGACAGAGGATGTGATGGTTGGACGACATCACTAACTCGATGGACATGAGTTTGAGTAAGCTCCGGGAGTTGGTGATGGACAGGGAGGCCTGGCATACTGCAATCCATGTGGTCACAAAGAGTCAGACACAACTATACGACTGAACTGAACTGAACTGAACTGAACCATGTGTTTGTGTGCTCAGTTATTTGCTCAGTGGTGTCAAACTCTTTGTGACCCTATGAACTGTAGCCCCCCAGGCTCCTCTGACCATTTAATTTTCCAGGCAAGAATATTGGAGTGAGATGCCATTTTCTACCCCATGTGATCTTCCTGACTCAGGGATCAAACGTGTGACTCTTGCATTGACAGGCAGATTCTTTACCACTGCACCACCTGGGAAGCGCAATAGTGTTTTCTTCCAAATAAACTTCCTCATTTTTTGTAATATGGACAAATCTTTAAGTTACGGTTCCTTTCTGCCTAAAAATTTTACCTTCTCTTCATTTCTTTCCTCTCACATTTTAGTATAAGTAGCCAGGGGAATCCAAACCTCTCTTTTAACACTTGCTTAGAAATTGCATAAGCCAAATTTTCAGTTTCATTGCTTACAAGTTTTACCTTCCACAGAACACTAGAATACAATGTAGCCTATAATTTGCGTCTTTATAACAAGGATCACCTTTTCTTCATTGTTCAATAACATGTTCCTCATTTTTGTCTGAGATTTCATCAAAATGGACTCTACCATCTATATTCTACCAATAATCATCCATGATTACTTAGGTATTCTCTAAGAATATTGAAGCTTTCTTTACTCTCTCTCTTCTTTCAGAGCTCTCTCCAGAATCACCTTTAAAATTCTATTCACAGCAATCTAGGCTTTCTGTATCATGTACCTCAAAACTTTTCCAGCCTCTGTCTGTTATCCAGTTCCAAAGCCACTTCCACATTTTCAGGTGTTCATTATAGCAGCACCCTCCAAATCTCAGTACAAATTCCTGTTTTTTTGAGTTCAGGATCCTATAGGGAAATACTCTAGACTGGGTGGGCTTATTTATTTCACACAGTTCTGGAGGCTAGAAGTCTGAGATCAAGGTCAGGTTCTCATGAGCATTCTCTTCCAGGCTGCAGACTACCAACTTCTCACTGTATCCTCAAATGATGGAAAGTGGGTGAGAGAGTGCTCTGGAATCTGTTTTCTTTTCCCTCTCTCTTTTTTAAAAAAAATTAATTGAAGGATAATTGCTTTACAGAATTTTGTGGTTTTCTGTCATACATCAACAAGAATCAGCCGTAGGTACACCCATGTCCCCTCCCTACTGAACAACCCTCCCATTTCCCTCCCCATCCCACCCTTCTAGATTGTCACATAGATAAGGATACTAATACCACTCATGAGGGCTTCACCTTCATGACCTAATTAACTCCCAAAGAACCCACCTCCTACTAGTGTAACATTGGAGGTTAGAATTTCAACATATGAATTTGTGGAGATACAAAAACATTCAGTCCATTAAAAAGTATAAAGTAATCAAACCTTATATGAACAACAATGATTAAATAGCTAAGATTTATTTAGACACTGTGAAGACTTGGCATTGATTACCTCACTCCCATTTTACAGATGAGAAATGTTATACTCATAGAGGTGAAGTTACTTGCCAAGATTACATAGCTAATACATCGATAAACTAGAGTTCAAACTTGGGCCATCTAACCCTCATGATATTAACCTTTAAATAAGCCATGCCGTCAGACCAAGATAGATATGCAGAAGGTGAATGAAGTGGCGTGAATAAAGAAATAATCCAAATACAAATGTCTGCCTCACTGGTTACACTGTCACATTTATCCAAAACATTAGTCATCAACCTCATAAAAATATTATTGTTTATGCAGTATTATTTATAATCATGAAAAATTAGAAATAAGCCAAATTTCTAACAACAGTTGAACAGCATGTAAATATAGCTCCTATAGTAATAAATCTAAAATGCATCCATTACTCATTCATTCAACAAACATGTATTGAGTATCTACTATATGCTAGGTTCTCCTCTACTTGCTAGAGAAATAGAAATGAACGAAACAATGTCCTTGTCCCATACTCCCATGAAGCATTCAAAGATTTTTAAATGATATGAGAAAATGCTAGATGAAATGTTAGATTAAAATTAGATAAAATTATGTATTTAGTATGAACTAAATTACATACAAAACAGTTCTATATTGGAATACCTTATTAGTATAGGTAATTTCATATTTTATACACTTATATATTATTCATATTTACTGCACAAGCATTTAATAATAATACATTTTTGTGTTTTATTTCTTGGGTTCATATACATAATTATTTCAGTGACATTAGATCATTCACAACAGTTCTGTGCTCTCATGTAGCAAATGCTTTACACTAACTCTTTAACTCAGTGGTTACAAAACTTTTTTTTAAATGACCAGACAGCAAATATCTGAGGCTCTGAAAACCATGTAGTCTCTGCAACTACTACTCAATGCTGTTACAATACAAAACCACTCACAGACAATATTTAACCGTGTTTCAGCTAAGTCTGTGGACCATATTTTGCACCATGGACTGTAGCCCACCAGGTTCTTCTGTCCATGGGATTTTCCAAGTAAGAATACTAGAGTAGGTTCCCATTTCCTTCTCCAGGGGATCTTCCTGACCCAGGGATTAAACCTGCATCTCCTATAATGGCAGTCTCCTGCATTGCAAGCAGATTTTTTACCAGGGAAGACTTATACTTTGCTGATACTATTTTAACTTCATAACTGACAAAAACACAAAGCTCTTTTTATTTCCTCTGTTCAATTTCCTAATTAGAACATCTTTGAGAGATACATATTAACCACATTCTACAGAGGAAACCACTAAGGCAAGTCATTAAATTCAGTTCCCAAGGGAGATGCCAAATCTCCTGTTGCCTGAAAAGTATACATACATAAATGCTAATATTAAACTTTCTAGGGGATTTGTTCCTTAGAAGAACAATTTATTATTCTGAATTATTTTGGAAAATAAACCAAAAAGTTAATTTTCATTCTTCACCAAAAAATATCTATTTTCATGTGTTTTGCTCAGTCGTATCCAATGTTTTGTGACCCCATGAACTGTAGCCCACCAGGCTCCTCTGTCCATTGAATTTTTCACACAAGAGTACTAGAATGGTTTACCATTTCCTTCTTCAGGGGATATTCTTGACTCAGGGATCAAACCTGCGTCTCCTGCATTAGCAAGTGGATTCTTTACCACTGCACCACCTGGGAAGCCCCATTTTCATGTTTTAGAGTTTTTTAAAGAAAAATTCCCCTACAGACTGAGTCAAAGACCTAAATGGAGGCTTAAGGGATATTTTTTTTAATATTTCATGTATTTGTTTATTTTGGGTTGGGCTAGGTCTTTCTTTCTGTGTGTGGGTTTTCTCTCATTGTGGTGAGCAGGGCCTATTCTTCATTGTGGTACATGGGCTTCTTATTTTGGGGGCTTCTCTTGTTGTGGAGCACAGGCTCTAGGAGCACAGGCTTCTGTAGGTCCAGCATGTGGGCTCAGCAGTTGTGGCTCACAGGCTCTAGAACATGGGCTCAGTAGTTGTGGCACATGGTCCTGTTGCGCCAAGGCTTGTGGAATCTTCTGGGACCAGGGATCGAACCCATACCTCCTGCATTGGCAGGCAGATTCTTAGCCACTGTACCACCAGGGAAGTCCAAAGGGATATCTTTTGATTGCTTTTGTATGAGGAGGAAATGGGACTAGGAGGGAATGTTTCTTTATGTTTCTTGAGCAGTCTCCCAGGAACTTAGGACAACAGGTGACAAAGGGGGATAAAAGATGTCTAAGTTCTCTATATTCACCAAGGAGGCTGCTTTTTCTCAGACCTGCTTTGAGAGTCACATGGCCACAAATAGCTAAAGACTTACCAATGTTAATCTCGTCATCAGTCAGAGTGTCTCCAATGAAATCAAACTGAAAGGACTGCAATGTCTGAGAAAATTTCTGAACAGCAGAGGAATAATCTGCAAAGGAAGGGAAATGGGAGAAATGGTCAATGCTGCAGCCTTTTGCCTGATTTCCTCATCTCTGTTAGGACAGACAGCAGAAAAACAAAGGGAAGTGCTCCCAGCAGGCAGCAAATTGCACTGGAAGATGTTAAAGAAAAGATCAGACCTTCCACAGAAGATATGAGCAACTAAAATCACACAGTAGGGCAGCTTAGTGAAGTCCTCCGTTTTAAGTTATTGGACATGCTTTATCCTCAGTCCCTGTCCTATGTGACTTGTGAGACCTAAAGCTGCTTATTTCTACTCTTAAGAGTCTCCTTAAGCTTTTTTGAGTGCCTATTGTGGACAATGGACTAGATACTTCCTCAAGTCTACTAAACAAATATTCATAGTCATTTTACAAGGAAAAAAAATAGCTCCAGGTTCCAGAGCTAGCTGGGAGAGCTGGAACTAGAAGCTAGTGGTCTGCCTTTCTGGGGCCTTTTCTATGACCACATAGACAACACTTTAACATTTTACACATTAACCAGATGGCAGCTTTGGTGAAGGTACTATCTGGCAGAAACACAAATTTAACTTCCTCACTGAGTATCTACTAAGGGATCTAAAATAAGGAAATAGTTGATGAAAAAATTGAGGGTGGTATGCCAGACATATGCATGTGATTTTTGGTCAATAATTTTAAAATTTTATTATACAAAAGTTTATTGATGATGTAAAATTAAACACAATTAGCTACCATTATGACAAATTATCCTTATCAAAAAATTTTAAAATATGACCCTCACCAAGATCTCCAGTCAAACCTCCAACTTTGTTACTCCAAGAGTGGTTCTCAGGCCACCAGTATCATCATCATTTGGGAGCTTAATGGAAATACACATTCCCAGGTCACATCCCAGACTTGCTGAATCAGAAACTGCATTTTTATATAATCCCTAGGGGATTCACATGCTCTTTAGAGTTTGAAGAGCACTGCTTTCACCAACTAAAGTAACACAGTAAGACCATATTCTAGGAAATATCAAGCTTTTTGTAATTTTTGTTCCCCCTTTCCTATTTCTTCTTTCACACCTTAGTTTCACCATCCCCCAACTTCATATCTATCAGATATACAAGCTACAGAAAGTTTTTGCTCTCACCCTAACAGAAAGAGAGACAATACAAACAGTACCTATCCCTTTCAGTGAAAATCTATCATGGTTAAACACAATAAAACATGCTCATGCATTTGTCTGGAACAGATAAACCTAAAAAGAGTTTTATTATGTTCTTGTCTATGTCTCGTTTTCAGAAGTTCTTATTTTCATTATTTAGAACCTTGATCCTTTGAACACATCATTGGCAATAATAATAGAAAAAAAAATACTTCACAGAGATGGGAGACTGCAGACCAGGTTACCATGCCTTTTCAAATTTCCACATATTAGCATCACATTTCCACTTCAAATCTAGGCCACATAAATATGAGAGGAGTATGCAAACACTCGGAGAAGGCAAGTATTCTCCAGTATTCTTGCCTGGAGAATCCCAGGGATGGGGGAGCCTGGTGGGCTGCCGTCTATGGGGTCTCACAGAGTCGGACATGACTGAAGCGACTTAGCAGCAGCAGCAGCAGCATGCATACACTACCTTCCACATTTCATCAGCAAACAGAAAACAAAACTGGTTCCATATCTGAAAATCTTTTCTTTGGCCAGCAGCAAAAAAAAAAAAAAAATAGCAAGCCCAGAAGTTCCCATGCACTCTGCTTGACTCTGGGAAATTAAATATAATATTCATTATATTGCCCTTTCACAAATACCAGGATTTCATAAATTGAGCTAAGCTAAGTACAGTTATAAATGACTTTTCATTTAGAATTATATAAACATTTCAGAAAGCACAAATATCACAATTTTCAAAATTTACAGTATTTTGTAAGTAAAGGCATGGAGTGAGAAAAGAGTTACATTCATTCCCCTTTTCATTAGTTGCACCAACACTCTTCTCCAGATTTCTGGGACTTCAAAACACTATCCTTACATCTGCACAGAGCTTGAAAATGTTTATGAAAGACTTTGCACAAATACCTTTCATTTACCCTCCCCAAGTATCTAAAGATTGGTATTACCATCCTCATCTTATAAACAAACCCAGAAAATGAGACAATGCAGCAAGTCACATGCACAAAAATACAAACATAAATTAATAGCTCTTCATGAAAACAGTATCTCATTTATTTGGCCTGTGTGCTGAGGGAAGTGCCAGGAAAGATTCATATATTTTACATGAAAGTGTTGGGAAATTTCTTGACTACAAAGAATCAACAGATAACCTAACCATGCTTGTCATGGATAGGACATTTATTTTCTTATCATTATAAAGTTCACTGTATCACTGCAAACCATGTAAACTCACTCTTACATCCCCCCTGATATTTCCCCATCCCCACCCACAAAGCCACTCTCCCGTAATTTTTCAAACCATCTTTGTCAGTTCTCTCTCATCAACTACTTATTTATTCATGTGTCTTCTATAATGTTTTCCCCTCATCTTTTTCTAATTCATTTAAGAATGTAGTTGAATAGTGCCTATGAGGCAATTCAAGTTTTATGGGAATGAGGTAGAACATAAATGGGATTGATCAGTTAATAATTAATTCATGCTACACAGATTACAATTTGTTTATCACTATAATTTTCTACAGAATTATACAGAATATCTTCTTTTATTTCTAACTTGCTTAAGTCTGCACAATGTCTTGGCAATTTATTAATCATTAATTCATTCTTCTTGTTGCTAAGTGGTATCACATTGTATAAATATACCATAATTCATTCATTCACCTATTCAGGGACATTTGCAATGTTTCTAGCTTTTCATTATTGTGAATAAAAACTTATAAATGCTCATGTAAAAGTCTTTCTGGTTTATATGTTTTCACTTCTCCCAAGGAGTGCACTCTAGGAGCGCAATGAATGGTTAACTGGTAAGTGCCTATTAATTAAACTATACAAGAAAAGGCCAAACTGTCTTCCAAAACAATTGTACCATTTTGTATTCCTATTAACAATGTCTGAGAATTTCAGTTGATCCACATACTTTCCAGCATCTGGTTACTTCTGCATTTTAATTTTAGTTATTCTAATGGGTATATAGCGGTATTCAACAAGTTTTACTTTGCATTTTCCTGATGATTAATGGTGCTGAGTATCTTATCATGTACTTATTGGGCATTTGTCATATTTTTTTAATGAAGGGTCTGTTCAAACTTTTGCCTGTTTTATAATTATGTTGCTTGTTTTATTATTGAGCTATAAAATTTCTTTATATATTCTGGATATAAGTTTTTTGTACATATATATATATGTATCTCAGATACTATCTAAATTAACTAAAGTTTTAACCATCTGAGGGCTGTCTATTGAAAAAAAATGAGTGAATTTTGACTTAAAACACCAGTGAACTTTTTGGTATATAAAGCTACCCTAATCAAATCACCTTCTTTCCAGCTCTGCAATAACCACTGAAAACCAACAGCCTCATAACTATAGTAGCTATGAAATCAACTGTTTAGCAGTCACTGGAGAAGGCAGAAGGGTGTTAGAGGTTCACAAGGCCCCACTCTCAGAAAATTATCACTACTTGTCCAGTTTGACAGGTATAGAAAGCTCCATTCTTAGAGCTTATCTTTGCTTGGCTTAACCCAAAGTTTATTCTCTGTAAACAATGCTGCCATTGGAGCATTTATGAAAAACAATCACCTGAAATTGTTTAAAACTATGGTGACCTAGGGCAATGTACTAATTGGAGTTACAAAGAGATGGACCAAAACACTTAGTTAAATAAAGCGGGGGAGATGACAGATTAGAGAATGACATGTCCAAAGGGGTCTTTACAAAGATGCAAACTCTTCATAGAAACCTAGACAGACACGTTCATGCAAAGAAAAATATGCACACTCTGGGTTATGTGTTTACCCATGAAAAAATTCTCTTTCTCTTCTGTCTGAATTTGAAGCCCTATATAAGCAGGAAGAGAGTGGTAAGGCAGAGTTGTAAATTTACTGACTGAATATTTAAGAAATGCCTCAACACATACAAAAAGCCCTTCGACAAAGCTTGGAGACTTACAGCTTCAAATTATTTCATAAATTCACTGCCCAATCATTAGCTGAACACCAAGCTAACCTATCAAAGGCTTCAATGGCTTCGCACAATAAAAACTACAGACTTTAACACAGAATTAGTCCAGGAGTTCAAAACACAAACAACAACAGTCACTTACAGCAAACCCTGGGGATTGGGATATGATCTAACTTTCAGAGTTGTCACACTATATTATTTTAAATGTATCCTTTCCAACAAGAAATTGAGACACACAGAGAACACTGGCCTGTACTTAAGGAAAACAATGTTATCAAGAGAAACTATCTATGAGGAAGCCCAGACATTGGACTTACTAAAAAACAAAGAATTTAAATTAGCTATTTTAAAATATATTCAAAGAATTAAAGGAAAGAATTAGAATGATGTGTCAACAAATAGACAATATCAATAGAGAGTTGGAGATAATTTTAAAGGAACTAATTTCAATCTCTGTACCTAAAAAGTACAGTAACTGAAATAAAAATTTTACTATAAAGGCTCAAGATTAAATTTGAGCAGAAGAACGAGTCAGTGAACTTGAAGACAGGTCAAGTAGGATAACCCAGTTTATGGAAACTGGGGGGAGGAAAAGAAAATGAAGAAAAATCAGCAAAGCCTCAGAGACCTGTGTGACACCAACCAGCATGACACTACATATATAGTATGAATCCCAGAAGAGGAGAGAAAGAAAGGGAGAGAAAGAACATTTACCACATTTGATGAAAAATATTAATCTGCACTCCCAACAAGCTCAACACATTTGAATGAAGATAAACTCAAAGATATACACATCTAGCAACATCACAGCCAAACCACTGAAAGAGGAAGAAAGGGAAGTTTAAAAAGAATCAAGAAAAATTGACTTATCATGCACAAGAGAAAGTCTCCATAAGATTAACAGCTGACTTTTCATCAAAAATCATGAAGGCTCCCAAAGAGTGAAGTGACATAATCAAAGCTCTGGGGGAAAAACAATCAAAAAATATTCTATATCTATCAGAATTAACCTTCAAAAATTAAGAGAAAATTGAAATATTCCCATATTAACAAAAACTGAAAGAATCTGTTGTGAGCAAAAGAGCCTTGCAATAAATGTTAATGGGAGTCTTCCGGGTGAAAATCAAAGAACACTAAACAGTAATTTGATCCATATGAAGAAGTAAATGGCACCAGGAAAGGAAATATATGAACATATAGACGACAGAGTAAATGTATTTTGTTTGTAACTGTTGTCTTTTTGTGTATGAATCAAAATAAAACTGTGTATAGCAATAATTATAAAACAATGCTGAAGCAATTATAATGTATAAATTGCAATTTATATGAAAATACTAGTACAAAAGAAAAGGGAGGTAACATAGCTATTTTGGAGAAAAGTTTTTATACAATAAAGAATTAGTATTTATCAATCCTACATTGTTAAGATAGCAATTGTGTATCCCAGGACAACCCATAAGTAAACAGCTGAAAATATATAGTAAAATAAACAACAAACTAACTAAAATAGCATACTAGGAATTTTTTTTCCACAAAAGAAGACAATAGTGAAAGAATAGAAGAATAAGAAACATATAGCAAACATAAGTAGCAAATGGTATGTGTAAATCCCACCTTGTCAATATTAAATTAAACATGAATGTAGTAAAAAATTCCAAATTCAGGAAGTGTTAAAATGGATTTATAAATTAAAAATACAATGATCCAGAATCTATGGGATGCAGCAAAAGCACTGCTAAGAGGGAATTTTATAACAATACAAGTTTATGTCAGGAAACAAGAAAAATCTCAAATAAACAATCTAAATTTACACCTAAAGGAACAAGAAAAAAAGAACAAACAAATCTCAGACCTAGGAGAAGGAATAAAATCATAAAAAATTAGAGCAGAAATAAATGAAATAAAGACTGCATTAACTTTTCAACTGGGGTAAAACTCAAGAAGCTAAGCTTCATTATGACTCAAAACCTGATAGATGCAATCCTATTTCTTAAAGAGAAGAGGAACTAAAGAGCCTGTTGATCAAGGTGAAATAGGAGAGTGAAAAAGCTGACATAAAACTCAACATTCAAAAAACTAAGATCATGGCATCTGGTCCCATCACCTCATGGCAAATAGATGGAGAAACAACAGAAACAGTGACAGACTTTCTTTTCTTGGGCTCCAAAATCACTGCAGATGGTGACTGCAGCCATGAAATTAAAAGATGTTTGCTCCTTAGAAGAAAAGCTATGACAAACCTAGACAGGATATTAAAAAACAGAGACATCACAAAGGTCCATATATTCAAAGCTCTGGTTTTTCCAGTAGTCATGTATGGATGTGAGATTTGGACCACAAAGAAGGCTGAGCACTAAAGAATTTATGCTTTTGAATTGTGGTGCTAGAGAAGACTCTTGAGAGTCCCTTGAACAGCAAGGAGATCAAACCAGTCAATCCTAAAGGAAATCAACCATGAATTTGGAAGGATTAATGCTGAAGCTGAAGCTTCAATACTTTGGCCACTGGATGTGAAGAGTCAACTCATTGGAAAAGACCCTGATCCTGGGAAAGATTGAGGGCAGGAGGAGAAGGGGGCGACAGAGGATGAGATGGTTTGATGGCATCATCAATTCAGTGGACATCAGTTTGAGCAAACTCCTGGAGATAGTCAAGGACAGGGAAGCCTGGTGTGCTGCAGTACTCAGGGTCACAAGGAGTCAAGACAATATTGAGAAACTGAACTACATCAAAAACAAGCATATTAAACAATGGATTGCCAGGCTTGGTGGTTTTGGCTGCTTTAGAAAAAACAGTTGTTCTCCTAATATATGCCTCCCTTTACACTTACAGTTGTTCTCTTAATATATGCCTCCCTTTACACTTAGAAATCTAATAGCTTAAATGAATCCTCATATTAACATCTGTTAGTGCTGTGTAGTTTTCCAAAGCACAATGAGGTAGTGGAAAGATCACTAAGACTGGAATTCTAAATCTTGGCTCTGGAATAAATCAGCTTTGTGTGTTTGGGCAAGTACCTTAACTTCTCTGGGCCTTGATTTTAAAAAAATCCTCACTACTTAATAGTTACCATGATTTGCTTTCAGTTTATACTTAACACTATAATATCATTTATCTCAGAGAGTTATCGTGGAGATTAAGATGTCATAGCATAAAAACTAGAAATCACTTTATAAATGCAATTCTTTTTATTTTAAAATTGGGTTACTATTACTATTAATAAGAGAGCTATGAACATCTAATTAAAACATTTACTCTTGTCTTGTAAAAATTAAAATCGAATTGGATGATCAGTGGCTCTTACATAAATAAATAAATAAATAAAGGATTATGGACTTGTCAAGAGTATGACAAAATATACAGAATTTCATTTCAAGTTCCCAGAAATTCTGATGTCTACTTTAAGATAATCTTTATGGTCTCTTTTAGCTCTCACAGCCTTGAGTATATGATTTTGCCTCTTTTAAATAAAGAACCCACTCACTAAGACTGATTTGACCAATAAATCCTGTTCCTAATCCAAACACATAAAAATGCTGAGTAAAACGCAACAAGTGAGTGTCTCTGTGTGTCTTTTAAAATAAACAATAGACCTGAAAAGCAAGAAAAAGAAACTCCCAAATAGTAGAAATAAAGAGGAAATTCAGAACCAGAGCACAGAACAGTAGCTGAGGCCAAGTAGCCAGTGGAAGGGTATGAGAACTAGATACAGTTGATTCTCATCTTTTGTAGATTCTCTAAATGTATATTTGCTTACTTACTGACATACAATTCCTAGCAGAGATCATGAAAGTCAACATTGCTTTCTTGCTTCAAATCTCATATCATAAACAAGTATCTTTTTTGTGGTCTGTTTATTGGCATGCTTTTCATGTTTTCCCTGCTTTTTGTTGGTGATTGAGCTGTTTGATATTGCCCCTAAGCATAGTGCTTAAATGTAGTCTCATGTTCATAAAAATAAGAAGGTTGAGTTGTGCCTTACAGAGGAATTTCATACATTAGATAAGCTTCGATCAGGCATGAGTTATAGTGTTACTGGTCATGAGTTCAACATTTTTAAAAGGAAACACACAAAAAGCAAGGAATGTATTGATCATTTGATAAATATGTTGTGAAAAGAAGACTGAAGAAACCTCTGTATTTCCTCAAGGAGCAATGGTTCAGTATTCACAAAGTCAGTGTTTCTAATGACTTTAAAAAGATAATTACCATGAACAAAAAGAAGTGACGGTATGTGGGAGTTGGGATTTTATCAACAAGCAGGGGTAATATTCTGTAGGAAGTGAGAGCTAGAATGAAGTTTCTGCATGAAACCCACTGGCAGGGAATACAGCAGACAGTCAGTCTAACACTGAGGTAAAATAAACAGTGATCCAGAACCACAAGCTTTTGTTGGTTGAGGTTCACCTTTGCACTTTACAAATAGGTTAAAAGAAATTAACTTTAAAACTGATCATGAACCCTCACCAGCAAGCTCCAAGAAGTAAAAGGATAACTGCCCCATTAAAGATGCCTCCAGAATCCAGGGTACATGAGGAAATTTCAAAGAACTCCCACCCAGGAGAATTCAATAGTCAAAAATCACAACTGATACTAGGAAAGTAACATGAGAGCCAAAATAAATCAGAATACTATTTTCTGAGAGAACTAGAATTACAGTACAATCTAAAAGGTATTTTAATAGGCATATTTATAATATTCAGAGATAAAGTAAGAAAAGGAATCCATGTGCAGATTATCTCAGAAGGGACAATAATCAAACATACCATTTCTCATCAGCAATAACCAATATAAATAATAAAATGAAGTATTAATTTTAACATGATGAGAGAAAATAACAATCGACCTACTGGTACTGAACTGGAAAACAGATCTGAGAATATCACCCCCAGAACAGCATAGAAAAATAAACATTAAGAAAATGAAAGAGCCAGAAAGACAAGAGGCCCTAGTAAGAATAACAAAAGAAGAGAGCGAAAGGGATGGGGGTAGAGGTCAGCAAAATGACAGGCTGGGAAACTCCAGGCTCTTAGTCCACCAGAGGAACTTCAACACAAACAAACAGAAGAAAACAACCAGAAGCTGTCTAAACCAACTGTGCAGGAGCTTTGGGAAACAGTCAAAGGTTTATTACAACCAAGCAAAGGCTGAACCAAGAAAACTTCATATCAACTAGAAGTCCTACCTATAGCAGTCAAAGTAGAGAAAGAAATAAAAGTTGTCCAAATTGAAAGGGAAGAAGAACAATTCTCACTATTTGAGGAGAACATGATATATTATATGAAGAACCCTAAATGTCCACCAAAAAACAATTAGAACTAACAAATTCAGGAAGGTTACAGGATACAAGATTAACATATAGAAATCTGTTGTTTCTACACACTAATAATGCAATATCAGAAAGGGAAAGTTAAGAAAATATCACTTAAAATTTCATCAAAGAGTAAAATATCTAGGAATAAACTTACCCAATGAACAGAAAGACCAATTCTCTGAAAACTATAAAACACTGATGAAGGAAATTAAAGAAGATACAAAGAAATGAAAAGATAACCTGTACCCTTGACTTGGAAGAATACTGTTAAATCAGCGATAATCCCCAAAGCCATGTACAGACAATGCAATCTTTTTCAAAATGCCCATGACATTTTTCACAGAACTAGAGCAAACAATCCTAAAATTCTTAAGGAAACACTAGAAATCCCAATTGACAAGGTAATCTTCAGAAAAAAAAAAAAAAGAAAAAATCTAGATATGTGAAAAATCCCAAATTTCGGACTATATGACAAAGCTATAGTAATCACAACAGCACAGTTCTGGCACAAAGACAGACACATAGATCAACAGAACAGAATAGAGAACCCAGAAATAAAGTCATGCACCTATTAGTCAACTAGCCTACTACAACAAAGGAAAAAAGAATATACATTTGAGAAAAGACAGTCTCTTCAGTAAGTGGTGCTGGGACAACTGGACAGCTCCGTGTAAAAGCATAAGATTAGAACATTCTTCACACCTATACACAAATGCTCTCAAAATGGATTAAATATGTAAATGTAATACCTGAAACCATGAAACTCCTTGAAGAGAATATAAACAGAACAGTCTGACATAAATGGTAGGAATAGTTTTTAATCTGAAGGAACAAAGAAAAATAAACAAACGGGACCTAATGAAAATTCATAGCTTTTGCACAGTAAAGGAAACCACTGACAAAATAAAAAGACAACGTACTGAACGGGAGAAAATATTTACAAATGACTTACCTGGCAAGGGGTTAGTATCTAACACACAATTCCATATCCAAAAAATCCTCAACAGCCAAATTAAAGGGTAGAAGACCTGAACAGACACTTTTTCAAAGAAGGCACACAGATGGCTAACAGGCACCCTGAAACTAATACAATACTGTAAATCAACTGTACTTCAATAAAAATTTTCAAAATAAACATGAAAATTCAATAGAATTCCTATATGTCAAAAATACACTATTAGAAAATATGATTTAAAGGGATTGATTATAACAACTAAAAGAACAAGTTACCTTGAAATACATCTAAGAAAAGATGTGCATGAATCTCATGTAAAAATTTTTAACAATATTGAAAGACATAAATGCCCCTGATTGGGGAAATAATTATCCATTTCCAAATATGGGAAAAAGTGATATAACAAGGGGTCAGTCTATAAGCTTAATGCAATTATAACGAGTAGAATTTTTATGGAACTTGATAAACGCATTCATTCAATAGAGAAGTACCAAACCAAGAACAGTCAGGAGAGTGTTTAAGAACAAATTAGTCAGACTCTCCCTATCAATAGGCTAGACTTATTACAAGCTATAATAATTAAGATAGTATAAGTGCAAGGATAGGCAAGTAACAAGATGGAATAGAAATAGAAATCCCAGAAACAGATCCACATATATATGGAAAAACAGTATATGACACAGAGGACACGACAAACCAGTGCAAAAAGGATATGTTAGTATACAGTATTGGTGTTTTTCTTTCTGGCTTATTTCACTCTGTAAAATAGGCTCCAGTTTCATCCACCTCATTAGAACTGATTCAAATGTATTCTTTTTAATGGCTGAGTAATATTCCATTGTGTATATGGCATTGAAGCATGTAAATTATCATATGTGAAACAAATCGCCAGTCCAGGTTCAACGCATGATACAGGGTGCTCAGGGCTGGTGCACTGGGATGACCTGGAGGGATGGGAAGGGGAGGGCGGTGGGAGGGGGGCTCTGGAAGGGGAAAACATTCACACCCATGGTGGATTCATGTCAATGTATGGCAAAACAAATGCAATATTGTAAAGTTAAAAAATAGAAAGTAAACTAATTTTTTTTAAAAAGGGATATGTTATTACATAAAATATATTAGGACAATTTTCTATCCATACAAATATTTAGATACCTATTCACGTCGTATACAAAAATAAAACTAGATGGATTCTGACCTAAATGTGGAGAGCAAAACTTTAACACGTGTAAAAAAGAGAGAGGAGGACCTTCAAGATTGCAGAGGAGTAGGATGTGGAGATCAACTTCCCCCAACAAATACATCAAAAATACATCTGCATGTGGATCAACTCCTACAGAACACCTACTGAATGCTGGCAGAAGACCCCAGACTTCCAAAAAGGTAAGCTAATCTCCACACAATGGAGTAGGGCAAAAGAAATAAGAAAGAAAAAAATACAAAGGAATCAGAATGGGAACTGCACCTCTGGGAGGGAACTGTGAAGGAGGAAAATTTTCTGACACTTGGAAACTCCCTCATGGAGGAGCTTCAGAACCTCAGAGGAGAGTGTAGTAACATGTGTGCAGAAGGTAAAGCAGAGAGAATTCTGCACAGAGATCAGTGCCAGACCAGCACTCCCCACTCTGAAACGACTGTCTGCATGCACACCAGGGCTGGTGGGGGCTGGGTCCTGAGGCTCCGGCTTCAGAGGTCAGACCTCAGGGAGAAGACTGAGGTTGACTGCCATGAAGACTGTCTGAGGGGGTATTATGACACAGCTGAGAGAGTGTTGAAAACGTCTGGGGGTGCCAGAGATGCAAGAGATCTCAATGCCAGGTAGGCAAGAAGGGTGGGTCAGCCAGGGATGTTCTAACTCTGTGCACTCACCGATGGCAGGGCACTGCTTTCCGGGGTGACAGATGCAGGGTGACCCATGGCTGTGGTCTCTGACCTAGAGGTGGGAGCAACAGCCCTGCCACTGCCACTGAGTGGTGAGCAAGTGCAGGTCACTGCCCATACCCTCCTAGGAGCCTATGCAACCTGACATTGCTGAGGGACCCATGACCCAGGGCCAGTTCCCCCGGGGAGAGCACACAACCCTTTCTAGTCTATAGCAAATTCCTGCAGGCCTCTACCGAAACAGGCACTCCTCCCAACACATCCCATATGTGTCCACCATTTTCTTCCCTCTCCCTGGTCCAAGTTAGCAAGTAAGCTTTAATCAGCCACTGCATTAGCCCCCTTTTGTCTGGGCGGTGGGGGGGAACAGACACCAGAGGGCAACACACAAAAAGATACTATGCCAAAACCGAAGCTAAGCACCAGGAGCTGTATGACCAAAGAACAGAAAGGGATTTTACTTGTGCAGCCACAGGAGTAGCAGATTAAATCTCTGCAACTGGCTTCCTAACCCTGCATCTGTGAATTGTCAGAATAAATAATGAGGGTTCCCACATTGAGGTTGTGGACATTGGGGACAATTTTGGACTTAGCAACTACAATCAGTACTAAGGTTAGATCTGAGTCTGAGTTGGTCCCAAGGTGCTCACAGTAGGTCCAGAGACTTTCCTAGAAATATTGGAGGACTTCCTGAGAAGGCAGATTAGCTGGAGATCACAGTGGTGGTCAGGACACTGACAACAAAGGCAATAGGAAAATATTCTTACTACCACTTTGGTGGTGGTTTAGTCGCTAAGTTGTGTCTGACTCTTGTGACCCCATGGACTGTAGCCCCCCAGGCTTCTCTGTCCATGGGATTTTCCAGGCAAGAATACTGGAGTGGATTGCCATTTCCTTCTCCAGGGGATCTTCCCAACCCAGGAATCAAACCCAGGTCTCCCACATTGCAGGCAGATTCTTTACCAACTGAGCTATGAGGGAAGCCCAGTACATATATACTTTTTTGTTCATTTTGTTTCACTGTTCTTTTGTTGTATTATTCTTTAATTTTTATTATTTACCTTTTCAGTTTTTATGCTTTTATTTTTAAATAAATTTATTTTATTTCCTAACTCCACAGTATATATGTTACATTGCATTTTTCCCATGTTTTGGGTTTTTTCCTTTGTTTTTATCTATTTTAACTATAGTTCATATTTTGCTATCTTTAATTCTTTGATGTTTTACACTTCTTCCTTTTGTTTTCATCTCTCTTTTATTTCTATATTTTTCCTTATCATTGTATTGATGGCTTTGTTTTATGCTTTCCTTGCAATTTTTTAGTTGGCTTTCTGCATTTCTTTAAATTTCAGTTTTGTTTTTTTGCTACTTTAGTTTTTAGTGTTTGTTTCATTTATGGATTTCCTTATTGGCTTGATTACTCTCTTCTCTTTTGTTTCCCCTTTTGTGCTTTTCCTCTTCTCTCTCTCTTTTTTTTTTCATTTCTTGTCTTTTACTGAGTGTGAGTGTATGAACTTCTTTCTGTGCTTTTCTCTGTTTAGTTTTACTTTTACCATTTCTCCTGGAGTTTTGTCTGTTCATTCTTTTTTGTTGCTATTTTTTTTCATTCTCTTCTGAGTCATGTGTCTGGTGGGATTTATCCCAGAGATGTACTAATTCTTCAATATACACATATGATACACATGTGTATATAATATACACAAGTGATATACCACATTAAGAAAGTGAAATATAAAAACCACATGATCATATCAATAGATGCAGATAAAAAAGCTTTTGACAAAATTCAACACACATATATGATAAAAACTCTACAGAAAATTGGCACAAAAGGAACTTACCTCAAAAATAATAAAGGCCACATATGACAAGATCACAGCAAACATTTTTCTCAATGTTGAAAAACTGAAAGCATTTCCTCTAAGATCAGGAACAGACAAGGGTGCCCACTAAAAAAAAACACAGATATGCAGATGATACCACTCTAATGGCAGAAAGTGAAGAGGAACAAAAGAGACTTTTGATGAAGGTGAAAGAGAAGAGTGAAAAAAGCTGGCTTAAAAAACTCAGCATTCAAAACTCTAAGATCATGGCATCTAGTCCCATCATTTCTTGTCAAATAGAAGGGGAAAAGTACAAACAGTGACAGCTTTTATTTTCTTGGGCTCCAAAATCACTGCAGACAGTATCTGCTGCCATGAGATTAAAAGACACTTGCTTCTTGGAAGGAAAGCTATGACAAAACTATAGAGCATATTAAAAAGCAGAAACATCACTTTTCCAATATATGTCTATAGACTCAAAGCTATAGTTTTTCCAGGAGTCATGTACAGCTATGAAAGGTGGGCCATAGAGAATGTGGAGCATTGGAGAGTTGATGCTTTCCAACTGTGGTGCTGGATAAGACTCTTCTGAGTCCTCTGGACAGCAAGGATATCAAACCATTCAATCCTGAAGGAAATGAACCTTGAATATTCATTGGAAAGACTGATGCTGAAGTTGAAGCTCCAATAGCTTGGCCACTTGATGCAAAGAGCCGAGTCACTGGAAAACACACTGAGGGTGGGAAAGATTGAAGGCAAAAGGAGAAGGGAGTGGCAGAGGATGAAATGTTTACATAGCATCACCGACTGAATGGACATGAACTTTAGCAAACTCAGGGAGATAGGGAAAGGACAGGAAAACCTGGCATGCTGTAATCCATGGGGGTCACAAAGAGTCGGATGTGTGACTTAGCGACTGAACAGCAACAAGGAAGACAGGTCCTATTTCCCTGTAACCTGGAAGTTTCGCCTAGGCCCCTAGTTAAATCTTAATTGCCTGCTACTTATAGAGATAAGAAAAGTTTCATTTTTTTCCTTCCTTTGGACAAAGGGCATTAACTAATTCATGGCCACCCCAATTGCCAGGTGCACTTTGGTTAAACTCTGTACAGCAAATAGTGCTGTCAAGTCATTTTACTTGAGGTCAGTTTATAGTTTATCTTGAAACATCTACATAATGGATTATATTTGGTTAGCTATTTAATAGAGTTAAGATTTTTTTCTGTCATTGCAATCTTCTTGGACTGCCTGTCACTTGCAACCCAGTTTGGTTTAATGCTTTGTTGTTGTTCAGTCACTCAGTCATGTCCAACTCTTTGTGACCCAATGGACTGCAGCATGCCAGGCTTCCCTGTCCTTCACCACCTCCCAAACTTTGCTCACACTCAAGTGCATTGAGTCAGTGATGCCATCCAATCATCTCATCCTCTGTTGTTCCCTTCTCCTCCTCCTTTCAATCTTTCCCAGCAGCAGGGTCTTTTCTAATGAGTTGGCCAACTTTGCATCAGATGCCCAAAGCATTGGAGCTTGAGCTTCAGCATCAGTCCTTCCAATAAATATTCAGGGTTGATTTCCTTTAGGATTGACTGGTTAGGGACTCTCAAGAGTCTTCTCCAAAACCACAGTCTGAAAGTATCAATTCTTTGGCGCTCAGCCTTCTTTCTTTTCTACATCTATGAAAAGACATCCTGGATTGGCAGAAAATTTTATTTTTTAATTTTCCCCAACAGCATTCATAACAGTTGTATTTTCATTATATAAAAAGAAAAGGGATTATATATGTGTGTATATATGTGTGTGTGTGTGTATATATGTATCTCTGTTAAAATATCTAAATATCTAAAAGGAATAATGCTAAGTAAAAAAATTAAGTTCAGTGGTACATGTTGTATGATGCCACTTGAGAAAAAAATATATATATATACATAAAGTAATCCTAGACATATGTGTGTATATCCTAGAAAATATATATGCATGTCTGTATATATATGCATGGACATATATATATATATATAATATATATATATATATATATATATATATATATCCCCTAGAATATGATCAAGAAGTATAAACACACAATTCAGGGTTGTGGTTCCTTTTATTGAATACTGGTGATAGGGTTAAAAGCATATTTAACTATCTCTGTAATGTTTTGTTGAGAGAAAGAGAGCAATGAAGCAAACATGACAAAGTGTTCATCTTCAGGGGCAGATCCAAAAATCCTTTTCTATATGACTCTTTGTGCTTTTAAATTTCCATCAATAGTATAAGTAGCGATGATAACAATAAAACAAGTAACTGGGTTTTCCCTGAGTTCCTGTGCTCTTTCCAAAGCAGTTTTTTCCCTCGAGTTTCCTATATAATGTTTGTAGCAGCAGTTGGCAGTTCAGCACTCACTAACAGCCAAGGTTAGGGACATAGAGAAAACCAAAGAAAATGTGAAAACTTGGCACCCAAAAAGTTGCCTAGTGTTGTCACTACTTTTTCACTCACTGTGACTTTTGGGAGTTCTACTGAATTCCAAGTTCGGAGTGATGCCATCTGGGGGATTTCTACCTTTGTAATCCTTTATTGCAGTTATCACCAACAATACTAAGAACCTGGCTATAGGCCAGGGAAAGGTTATACTGCTTATGTATTTAATCTGCCCCCTAGAACACAAAGAATCCTGGGTCCTGCTTAGACACATTAACATTTGAAAAGCTTTTCTTTCTTCAAATTTGCTGAGTACTATGTCTTTCCTGATTCCCAAGGGAAAACTCCAATTCTGTTTGGCAAAGCCTCTGCAAAAGATTCAGTTTTTGAGAAAACAAAGGAGGAGACTTCTGGGCCAAAGAGGATAGAGGGTAAATCTTTATAACTACTCCAATATTTTTCCTATTCTAATTTTTCATTTGTAGGATTTATTTTAAGCAGAAAGATTAAAGTCTTCAAACCATAAGAACATACTTTGTTGCTATACCTATATACATATCTACAGGAGGTAAAGTGAACAGATTCTGCTGCCTGAATGCAGGAACAATAGCAAATGTCCCTTGGGGGCCAGTTTGTTTCTTTAACACAGGAAGAGTTTCTTCAGAGACTGACTACTCCATCAATCAGCTAGTTTCTAGTCTATTCAAACTTAGAGAAAGGAACCAAAATGCTACAGCTGCAAGTTCACACTCTAGCCCCCATTAAAGCAATATTAAAATACATATACATATAATGGTGTGGAGAAGGCAATGGCACCCCCCTCCAATACTCTTGCCTGGAAAATCCCATGGACGGAGGAGCCTGGTAGGCTTCAGTCCATGGGGTCGCGAAGAATCGGACACAACTGAGTGACTTCACTTTCACTTTTCACTTTCATGCATTGGAGAAGGAACTGGCAACCAACTCCAGTGTCCTTGCCTAGAGAGTCCCAGTGACAGGGGAGCCTGGTGGGCCGCCGTCTATGGGGTCACACAGAGTTGGACACGACTGAAGCGAATTAGCAGCAGCATATAATGGTGATGAAGAAATGCATATAAGTACTACATATAATGTGATAATATACAACCAATAATACTGGTACTTCAAGGCATCTATATACATGTACACACATACACACTCACAACCTATATATTAAAGGGCTGTGATAAAATATAGAAAATGAGCACCATCACACTGACAGTCACTCATCACACAAAAAGTAACTCTTTATCCATTGGATCATAGAAAAGGCAAGAAAGTTCCAAAAAAACATCTACTTCTATTTTAGGGACTATGCCAAAGCCTTTGACTGTTTGGATCATGACACACTGTGGAAAATTCTTCAAGAGATGGGAATACTAGGCCACCTCACCTGCCTCATGAAAATCTATATACAGGTCAAGAAGTAACAGTTAGAACTGGACATGAAACAATGAACTGGTTAAAATTGGGAAAGGAGTATGTCAAGGCTGTATATTGTCACCCTGTTTATTTAACTTACATGCAGAGTACATAATGTGAAACAACAAGCTGGATGAGACACAAGCTGGAATCAAGATTGCTGGGAGAAATA
Source organism: Okapia johnstoni (assembly GCA_024291935.2). Taxonomy (NCBI): domain Eukaryota; kingdom Metazoa; phylum Chordata; class Mammalia; order Artiodactyla; family Giraffidae; genus Okapia; species Okapia johnstoni. The sequence continues at coordinate 48,730,677 of CM044305.1, read as the reverse complement.
CAATAACCTCGGATATGCAGATGATACTACCCTTATGGCAGAAAGTGAAGAGGAATCAAAGACCCTCTTGATGAAAGTGAAAGAGGAGAGTGAAAAAGCTGGCTTAAAACTCAACATTCAAATAACAAAGATCATGGCATCCAGTCCCATCACTTCATGGCAAATAGATGGGTAGACAATGGAAACCATGACAGACTTTATTTTTTGGGCTCCAAAATCACTGCAGATGGTGACTGCAGCCATGAAATTAAAAGATGCTTACTCATTGAAAGAAAAGCTATGATGAACCTAGACAAACTATCAAAAAGCAGAGATCATTACTTCTTGCTGATAAAGATCTGTCTAGTCAAAGCTATGGTTTTTTCCAGTAGTCATGTATGGATGTGAGAGTTGGACTATGAAGAAAGCTAAGCAACTAGCGCCTCGTTGGAAAAGAACTGACTTATTGAAAATGACCCTGAGCTGGGATAAAGATGAAGGCAGGAGGAGATGGGGACTACAGTGGATGTTGTCATCCAATCTCAATGGACATGATTTTGGGGAGCAAGCCCCGGGGGCGGGTGATGGAAAAGGGAAACCCTTGGCGGGGCTGGGGTCGAAAAGGGATTCAAAAAGGGGACTGGCAACTGAACTGATGAAATACAAAAATCTATATCAAAAAAACAAGTATCATTTAATTTCGGGCAATCTCTCATTGTAAGAGCCTCTAATCATACCAAAGGGGCCCGTTTTTAAAAAAAGGTTTTTTTTCCCCAATTCAGCTGTAAATTTTCTACCCCAAAGCCCAAAATACATTCCCAACCCAAATCTTAATTGTTACTGATGCTGATATTTAAATTTCCATCCCAGAAAGTTTTACTTGCTTCTCTATTTTTTAAAATTTTCACAATAAAAAAAGGGTTTTATAGGTTTTAAAACCCACTAAATATCCATTTTTAGAAACTTCTTAAAACAGAGGGAAATTAAAAAGGAATTTTAAAGTTTTTTTGGGTTTTAAAAACGCTTATTTTCAAATGAAAAGACTGAAGTACAAAAGGGAAAGGCATGATTTCCCAAAAAACCAAACAAGTTAGTTTTAGTATCTTTGCTAAATTTTTTTAACGGGACTCTAGCTAATGTTTAAAGACAAGTCACAATTTTTGTGTTTTCTTGGTGAAGGGGTTTAAAAGAATTTTTAAAAAAAAATGTCTTATTAAATCTTAAAAAAAACATTCCTCATCTATCTCTCCTATTGGATTTTGATATAATTGAATTTTTATTTAGTTATGGATTTCAGTGTAGTTGGATTTTGATTTAAATTTGGGTTTTTAATTTTGTTTTAAAATTGTTTGTTTTTAAAACGGGAGGGGGAAAAATAGAGGGGCAAATTATTTTTTCATACTTTTTAAAACGGGTTAAGGACTAAATGGAAAAAATATACAGTTTTTAGAATTTATGCTCAAAAAATTATGGGTTTCCCTTTTTTCCCCGTGATGTCTTAAAATGCTACGGGTTAATAAAATTTGTCTAAAAAAGGGAATTGATACCAAGCAGAACCCTGGGGGGTTTCCGGGGCAAAAAGCAGCTTTTTCCTTTTTTTTGTCCCTCATTTCTTTGATTACAGGAAATGGGCTTCATCCCGGGCCCCCCTAAACCTCCCCTTTTGTTTCCCAAGGGGTAGGTTAAAACATTTTTAAATTTTAGGGGAAAGGTAGGGGGATGTGGAAAAAGGAAAAAAAACAGTAAAAAGAGAAAAAATTTAGAGCACCCCAAAAATTTAGATTTTACAGAGAAATACCCATGGGAAAAGACTGGGGGACAAAGGCAAAAAATACCTTCTGCAACTAAAGATGAAAGGGGGAAAACCCATAAGGAGAGCATAAAAAGGGGGCGGGGCGGGTTAAAACCCCAAGGGACACACAACCTGGGAAAGGTTACCAAAAATTTGGGAGGGAAAACTAAATTCCAGGGTTCCCCCAAGAAGAAAGGGGGACCCCCAAATCCCATGTAGGCTTTTTTGTCCCAGGTGTTTTTTTGGCAGGGGAAAGAAGACCCCCAGGTTTTTTGGCTTTGAAGGCCAGCAAAGCCCCTTTTGGGAGATCCCAAAGGACAGGGGGAAAAAAAAAGATCCCCTCTTAAAGGGTCCCAAAAAAACTCCACACTCTGGGCCCCCTTTTGGGTAAAAAATCGAAAAAAAAAATGTAAAAGGGAAAAAAATTGCTGATTTGGAGAGGCTCCTGGATAAAGGGTAAAAAATAAGCAAAACCCTGGGAAAGGAGCCCCTGATGAAAACCTTTTGGGGGTTTAGCTCTTTCTACCATGGAACATGGTGTGGCAATCATTTTTTTTTGGAAAATTCTTTCTAGCTTATTAAAAAAAGGGAAAAAAGGGCCTATGTATGGGGGTTGCCAACATGAGTTTGGGGGTTGCCTGGGGGGCCCTAGCAGTAACCAGAGAGGTACTTCCCCAAAAATCTCCAGCGGGTCCCCCAACCTAAAACCCTTTTCAGTTCACAGTCATACCAGGAGCCAGTCCTGTTGATCAGAAGGCTAAAGGCCCAAGGTTCCCTAGCAGGCCCCCATCAGTACCCTTTGCAACCTAGGTTCGTAGTCGATACTGGGATAGGCCCTCACCAAAAAAGTAGACTGGAAAATCAACTCCAGGAAACCCAAGGGGTTTCCTCCCAACCGGAAAAAGCCCCCGGGGGAACCCGGGACTCTCCCCAAAAGTTGGTGACATGAGCCCCTGGACCCGGGTTTCCCCACATCCCCACGGGTTGGGGCCTTTAGACCAGGTTCCACTAAAATGGGATCAGCATTCCCGGGCCCTTTCAACCCAGGGACTCACCAAGATTGGGACCCCCCCCCGAACCCCCCCCCCCACCCCCAGAAAAGGAGAATACTTTGGGCCTTGGGCCCTCGGGTCATGGTCCAAGAAACCAGCACAAATTAAAAATTTGGGCAGGCCCAAAAAACAACTGTAAAACACCCTAAAACCCCCCATTTTAGCTCCCCCGGATCCAACAGCACTCATGAGTTTAGGGAAAAAAATGAAAAAACCACAATTAGTGATTTTAAAGAATTGGGCCTATTTAAAAGCAGGGTGACGTAGTTCTTGGAATGCAAAAACAAACCACCCCCCCCAAAAACCCCGTTCCCCCCCAAATGGGCCAGCCCCTTCCCCCCCAAAAAGGAAATTTCAAAAATGGGGAAACTTTTTTGACCTTTTCCCAAAACCAAAAGTACCCTTTCAGCCCCCACACAAGGTAGGGCCCTGGCTTTAAAACTTCCCAGGGGCCCCAATCACATCTACTAGTGGCCCCACAGTGGGCCCAGCCCCCCAAAAACAGAAGGATCCACACAGATGACATAAAAGGGGGTCACCATTTAAAAGCTCTATTTCGGTGATGAGGGGGAAAAAATGCACTGCTGGGTACACGGGAAACCTTATCTTATAAAAGGCCATTTCTCCAAAGTAAAGAAATGAACCCAAAAAAACCAGATAGTTTAAAAAAAAAACAATTTTTGCCCAAAAATGGGGTGAAAAAAGGATACTTTTAAAAGGGGAACAAATTTTAAAATAAAACCTAAAAGAAAAAACAAAGGGAAGTGGGGATAGGAAAATTAAAATTGATAAATAGTAAAAAACTCAAAAAAATTTAAAGATATCCAAAAAATTTTCCAAAAGGGAAGAGGGGGTTTGGAAAAGAGGAAAAGTTAGAAGTTTTAACAAAGAGCTAAAAATATAAAGAGGAACCAAACAGAGATGAAGAATATAATTATGGAAATTAAAAAAAAAAAAACACTAGAAAGAAAAAACAGTAGATTAAATGATACACAGGAAAATAAAAAGCAAAAACCTTTTGGGAAACAAAGTAATGGAAAATCACTTTAAGCTTAAGAAGAAAAAAAGTAAAAAAAAATAAAAAAAAAAGGACATAAAAAAGGGACTTTTTAGGACAACATAAGTGTGTAACATTTGCCCTGATAAGGGCCAGGAAAAAAAAGGGAAACAAAGGGAACCCTATTTTAAAACCAAATTTGCTGAAAAATTACCCCCCAACATGAGAAAGGAAACAGTTATCCAGTTGCCAAAAAAAAAGGGGGTCCAAAACAGGATCCGGCTTTAAAGATGACCAAATTCAAAACAATTTTAAAATTAAAAAATTTAAAAAAAAAAATAAAGGAAAAAAGGGAAAATTTTTAAAAAATTTTCAAAGGAAGAGCAGGGCCCCTTAAAATTAAAAGGGGAATCTTATTAAACTATAAACTAAATTTTAAGCTTTTGGCACAGATCATGGCTTTTTTACTGAAAAATTCTGGCCCTTTAAAATTTAAGAAAAGAAAAAGAAACAAACTAGACCATTTCAGACATGACTAAAATTTAAAAGGAATTTTTGATTTTACCCAAAAGAAAGGGGATGAATGGAATTCAAAGAATTAGATCTGGTACACTGGTCTGCCTGAAGAACATGGACAGATGTAGAGAAGACAGCGGTAGGAGTAGGCACTGGGAGACCACTTTTCCCCCCACAAATTCTCAAAAGGATCATGTGAATGCAGAAGCCAACTTCCACAAATATAACTTCTGAATGCTGGCCAGAGGTCACCAGGAACCAGAAAGGCAGCCCCCATTCTCTTTCTAGGATGGTAGGATCAAAATATTAAAACACAAACATGGCCAAGGAATAGAATAGGAGAGCACCTACCCTAATCCCTTAAACAGACGCCAAACCTATTACTGACCGCTAAGTTTTCACAAGATGAACCGTATGAAACCCTCGCACTGCTGGGACTTTGGGCAGTTTTTGGAATCTCAAGAGGGCTGTTGAAGTTTTCACCCCTAGAAATCGTCAGTTTGAGGGGCCAAGTGGCCTAGTATTGCCCCAAAAAGACCCCAGTAAAGGCTTTGGGCATAGTGCTCGGATACGTGATGGTACCAACACAGCTCAGTCACACAGCGTCATCCATTTTTCCCTCTATTTAATTTATCTTTCCAACACGCTGCTGCATCTGCTCTCTGTAGCAGATACTCTGGAGACTGCAGGCCTAGGTGTGAGTGACTGGTAACTGAGGATAAATTCAAAACATGCTAACAGGAGGCAAAAAAACACTCATGAGTCTATGTCTGGAGGATTATAAAAATGGAAATTAACAAGAGGAGAGCACGAGAGAAACTTACCCACTAAAAGGCTACAACGGCGACAATATTGGACCATCACAGAGATTCGGATTCGGTCTAATATGACCATTAGCAGGGGGGCTAGCCGACTGGGGAACAAGAACCCCCATCCCCACAGGAAGGCACAGAGGCAGGCCTGATTCAGCCCCAGAAGAAGGTAAAGGAAGAGAAAAAACTCCATCTTGGCACGAGATCAGCATCGTCTCAGCGAGCTCTGAGCTGGCTCCCAGTTGCAACCACGGCGGCCTAGCTTCTCGAGGAACAGTGTCATCATCCACCTGGAGGGTCGCCAGCCATGAGAGCAGCTCCCAGAGGCCATTTCAGGCACCGATAAGAAACAGACGCTTATGCGGGCTCCTCGGGAAGGCACTGTGGACTCTTCCACAACTTAACTGATTTCCAAGTAGCATTCTTTCCAGCCCGACAGTTGCATAATTGTCAGCCAACAAGTGAAGCCTGTTAGCAGTGTCAGACTTCCTTTAGAGTCCACTAAACACACGTAGCCCATACGGGAATCAGCTTATTACGTCCAGAATCTATCTTCACATGATGGCCTTAGACAAGAGGTTTTTCGGTGTTAAGCACGGCCCACAACAATACAGTGGTTTTTAGCCTCACCACAGAGCCTCAGTGCTTATATGACCAGGAAACAGAAGGCCACTTGTGGATCCGTATGTTTCGTTCACTCCCTTAGCTGCTCGTCACAGTTGCTCTCTGCTACAGTCAGCAAGCACACAAGTGGATTAAAATGTGTCTTTGGCGAGGGTGCCTTCCCCTTGTGATTGATTTTGTTTTGAATTTTTAATTCCTTGTTTTTTTGATATGTCAGGAACATCTCTACGCAAAGAATTATATAAATACCTGTGCTTTTTTTTTACTTTGGCCCCAATATTTGCTCACCTTCTTCTCAATGTCTCACAAATCTTAATACTTCATCGTATCCAGATTTTCTATCACACCTTAGTGGATCACCCCCCTTGGTTTGACTCTTTCAAACTGTAATTGTTGGAACTCACAATGCTCGCTCCATTAAGACGCTTTTGACTCTCCCAGGATCACTCTCTCCCGCAGGTCACCTATATCTCCTCCTCCCCTTTCTCTTCTTTACTTAATTCTGTGCATCTCTCTGGGTGTTCTGGTTGGTGAAGAACACTTAGGGAACCAATTACAGGCTAGATTGGTTTCTCCCCTTTTAAGTCCCCCTCTTCTCCTCCTGGACACCTCAATCTCCCTTCGCCCTCTTCTCATCTCCATGTAACTCTATGAACCTCTTTGGATGTCCCTTGCTGGGTGTCCCTGTCGAAAACCCCAAGACACATAATAATCAAACTAATGAAGATCAAGTTCAAAGAGCAAATATTAAAAGCAGTAAGGGAAAATCAACAAATAACACAGAAGGGGATCCCCATAAAGATAATAACAGCTGATCTTTCAATAGAAACTCTTCAGAGGCAGAAGGGAATGGCAGGATATACTTAAAGTGATGAAGAGAAAAAACCTACAACCCAGATTCACCTAAACCCCAGCAAGGATCTCATTCAAATATGAAGAAGAAATCAAAAGCTTTACAGACAAGCAAAAAGCTGAGAGAATTCAGCACCACCAAACCAGCTCTCCAACAAATGCTAAAGGATCTTCTCTAGACAAGAAACTAAACCAAAAAAGGTGTATATAAACTCAAACCCAAAACAACAAATAAAATGGCAAATGGGATCATCATACTTATCAATAATTTAACCTTAAATAAAATATGGTGGAACCGAATGCCCCAACCAAAAAGACAAAGACTGGCTGAATGGATACCAAAACAACACCTCTATACATGCTGTCTACATACATGATGTCTACACCAATCTCAAACCTTGGGACACACAAAGACCTAAAGTGAAGAGCTGGAAAAACATATTTCATGGAAATGGAGACCAAAAGAAAGCAGAAGTAGCAATACTCATATTGGACAAAATAGACTGTGAAATAAAAGCCATAGAAAGAAACAAAGAAGGACACTACATCATGATCAAAGGATCAATCCAAGAAAAAGATATAACAATTATAAATATATATACACCCAATAGGAGCACCACAATATGTAAGGCAAATGCTAAAAAGAATGAAAGGGGAAATTAATAGGAACACAATAATAATAGGAGACTTTAATAACCCACTCACACTACTGATAGATCAACCAAACAGAAAATTAGCAAGGAAACACAAACTTTAAATGATACAATGGACCATATAAACCTAATTGATATCTATAGGACATTTCACCCCAAAACAATGAATTTCACCTTTTTATCAAGTGTACACGGAACATTCTCCAGGATAGACCATATCCTGGGCCATAAATGTAGCCTTGGAAAATTCATAAAAATGAAATCATTTCAAGCATCTTTTCTGATTACAATGCAGTAAGATGAGATGTCAACAACAGGAAAAAAACTATTAAAAATACAAAGATATGGAGGCTAAACAACATGCTTCTGAATAACCAATAAATCACAGAAGAAATCAAAAAGGAAATCAAAATATGCATAGGAACAAACAAAAATGAAAACACAACAACCCAAAACCTATGGGATTCAGTACAAACAGTGATAAGGGGAAGGTCCAGAGCAATACAAGCTTACCTCAAGAAACAAGAGAAAAATCAAATAAATAACCTAACTTTATACCTGAAGCAACTAGAAAAATAAAAAATGAAGAACCACAGGGTTAGTAGAAGGCAAGAAATCATAAAAATTAGGGCAGAAATAAATGAAAAAGAAACAAAGGAGACTATAGCAAAACTCAACAAAAATTAAAAGACAGTTCTTTGAGAAGATAAATAAAATAGACAAACCAGTAGCCAGACTCATCAAAAAAATAAAAAAGGGAGAAGAATCAAATCAACAAAATTAGAAATGAAAATGGAGAAATCACAACAGAAAATATAGAAATAGAAAGGATCATAAGATACTACTATCACCAACTATATGACAATAAAATGAACAAATTGGAAGAAATGATGAATTCTTAGAAAAGTATAACATTCCAAAACTGAACCAGGAAGAAACAGAAAATCTTAACAGACACATTACAAGCACAGAAATCGAAACTGTAATCAAAAATCTCCCAACAAACAAAAGCCCAGTACCAGATGGCTTCACAGGTGAATCCTACCAAAAATTCAGAGAAGAGCTAACACCTATGGACAACTTATCTTGCAGAAATATATAGGTGCAAGCAGCTCTTGCAGCTCAATATCTAAGAAAAATAAACGACCCATCAGAAAATGGGCCACAGAACTAAACAAACATTTCTCCAAAGAAGACATACAGATGGCTAACAAACACATGAAAAGATGCTCATCATTACTCATATCAGAGAAATGCAAATCAAAACCACAATGAGGTACCATCCCGCACCGGTCAGAATGGCTGCTATCAAAAAGTCTACAAACAATAAATGCTGGAAAGGGTACGGAGAAAAGGGGACTTCTTACACTGCTGGTGGGAATCCAAACTAGTAGAGCCACTATGGAGAACAGTATGGAGATTCGTTAAAAAACTGGAAATAGAACTGCCATATGACCCAGCAATCCCACTGCTGGGCATACACACCAAGGTATCCAGAATTGAGAGAGACATGTGTACCACAATGTTCATCGCAGCACTGTTTACAATAGTTAGGACATGGAAGCAACCTAGATATCCACTGGCAGAAAAATGGATAAGAAAGTTGTAGCACAAATGCACAATGGAACATTACTCAGTTATTTAAAAGAACACATTTAAATCAGTTCTAACGAAGTGGATTAAACTGGAGCCTATTATACAGAGTGAAGGAAGCCAGAAAGAAAAACACCAATATAGTATACTAATGCATATATTCGGAATTTAGAAAGATGGTAACGATGACCCTATATGTGAGACTGCAAAAGAGACACAGATATAAAGAACAGACATTTGGACTCTAGGAGTAGGCGAGGGTGGGATGATTTGAGTGAATAGCATTGAAACATGTATATTACCATATGTGAAATAACCAACCAGTCCAAGTTTGATGCATAAAACAGGGCACTCAAAGCCTGTGTACTGGGACAACCCAGAGGGATGGGATGGGGAGGGGGGTGGGAGGGGGTTTCAGGATAGAGGACACATGCACACTCATGGCTGGTTCATGTCAATGTGTCGCAAACCACCACAATACTGTAAAGTAATTAGCCTCCAATTAAAATAAATTAATTAATTTAATTAAAAAAGAACAATTCACAGAGGTTCATAACATTGTACAGGAGGTGGTGACCAAAATCATTCCCTAGAAAACAAAATGCAATAAGAGAAAGTGGTTCTCTAAGGAAGCATGACAAATAGCTGAGAAAAGAAGAGTAACAAAAGGCAAAGGAGAAAGTTAAAGACACACTCAACTGAATGCAGAGATATAGAGAATAGCAAGGAGAGATAAGATAGTCCTCTTAAGTGCACAATACAAAGAAATACAGAAAAAAATTATAATGTGAAAGAGTAGAGATCTCTGCAAGAAAACTGGAGACATCAAAGGAAAATTTCCTGGAAACATGGGCACAATAAAGGACAGAAATGGAAAGGATGTAACACAAGCAAAAGAGATTAAGAAGTGGCAAGAATACACAGAAGAACTATCCAAAAAAGGTCTTAATGACCCGGATAACCATGATGGTGTGGTCACTCACCTAGAGCCAGACATCCTGGAGTGCGAAGTCAAGTGGGCTTTAGGAAGCATTACAACAAACAAAGCTAGTGGAGGTGATGGAATTCCAGCTGAGCTATTTAAAATCTGTAAGATGATACTTTTACAGTGCTGCACTCAATATTTCAGCAAATTTGGAAAACTCAATAGTGTCCACAAGAATGGAAAACGTCAGTTTTCATTCCAATTCCAAAGAAAGACAATGCCAAAGAATGATCAAACTAGCATACAATAGCAGTTATTTTCACATGCTACCAAGGTAATACTCAAAATCCTTCAAGCTAGACTTTAGCAGTATGTGAACCAAGAACTTCCAGATGTACAACATAGATTTAGAAAAGGCAGAGGAACCAGAGATCAAATTGCCAACATTTGTTGAATCATAGAAAAGCAAGGGAGTTCCAGGAAAAAAAAAAAAGCATCTATTTCTGATTCACTGACTACATGAAGGCCTTTGAATGTGTGGATAACAACAAATTGTGGAAAATTTTTTTAAAAAGAGAAATGGAGTACCAGCCCACCTTACTTATCTTGTGAGGAACCTGTATGCAGGATAACAAGCAACAGGTAGAACCACACAAGGAATAATGGACTGGTTCAATTGGTAAAGGGGTAACGTCAAGGCTGTATATTGTTACTCTTCTTATTTAACTTCTATGCAGAGTTCAGTTCAGTTCATTTCAGTCGTTCCGTCATGTCCGACTCTTTGCGACCCCGTGAATTGCATCACGCCAGGCCTCCCTGTCCATCGCCAACTGCTGGTGTCTAACCCAAACCCATGTCCATTGTGTCAGTGCGTCCTCTGTCGTCCCCTTCTCCTCCTGCCTTCAATCTTTCCCAGCATCAGGGTCTTTTCAAGTGAGTCAGCTCTTGGCATGAGGTGGCCAAAGTATTGGAGTTTCAGCTTCAACATCAGTCCTTCCAATGAACACCCAGGACTGATCTCCTTTAGGATGGACTGGTTGGATCTTCTTGCAGTCCAAGGGACTCTCAAGAGTCTTCTCGAACACCACAGTTCAAAAGCATCAATTCTTCAGTGCTCAGCTTTCTTCACCACCCAACTCTCACATCCATACATGACTACTGAAAAAACCATAGCTTGGACTAGATGGACCTTTGTCTGCAAAGTAATGTCTCTGCTTTTTAATATGCTGTCTAGATTGGTCATAGCTTTTCTTCCAAGGAGCAGGCATCTTTTAATTTCATGGCTGCAGTCACCATCTGCAGTGAATTTGGAGCCCAAGAAAATAAAGTTGGTCACTGTTTCCATTGTTTTCACATCTTTGCCATGAAGTGATAGGATCAGATGCTATGATGTTAGTTTTTTTGAGTGTTGAATTTTAAGCCAGTTTTTTCACTCTCTTCTTTCACCTTCATCAAGAGATTCTTTAGTTCCTCTTCACTATCTGTCATAAGGCTGGTGTCATCTGCATATCTGAGGTTATTGATATTTCTCCCTGCAATCTTGATTCCAGCTTGTGTATCATCCAGCATGCCATTTTGCATGATGCATTCTGTGTATAAGCTAAATAAGCAGGGTGACAATATACAGCCCTAATGTACTCCTTTCCCAATTTTGAACCAGTCCGTTTTTCCATGTCTGGTTCTAACTGTTGTTTCTTGACCTGCATACAGGTTTTGCAGGAGGCACGTAAGGTGGCCCAGTAGTCCCCATGTCTTTAAAACTTCTCCTGTTTGTTGTGATTCACACAGTCAAAGGCTTTAGTGTAGTCATGAAGCAGAAGTAGATGTTCTTCTGGAATTCTCTTGATTTTTCTTTGATCCAACAGATGTTGGCAATTTAATCTCTGGTTCTTCTTCCTTTTCTAAATTCATCTTGAACATCTGGAAGTTCTCAGTTCATGTACTGCTGAAGCGTAGCTTGGAGAATTTAGAGCACTACTTTGCTAGCATGTGAAAGGAGTGCAATTGTGCAGTAGTTTGAACATTCTTTGGCATTGCCCTTCTTTGATATTAGAATGAAAAGTGATGTTTTCCAGTCCTGTGGCCTGATGAGTTTTCCAAATTGGCTGGCATTATGAGTGTAGCACTTTTAGGATTTAAAATAGTATAAGTGGAATTCCATCATCTCCACTAGCTTTGTTCGTAGTGATGCTTCCTAAGGCCCACTTGACTTCTCACAATGGAATATTATTCAGCCATAAAAAGGAATGCATTTGAGTTACTTCTAAAGAGGTGGATTAACCTAGAGCCTATTATACAGAGTGAAGTAAGTCAGAAAGAGAAAGATAAATAACATATATGAATGCACATATATGGAAAAGAGCTTCTTAATGAGGCTAAAACCAGAGAGTGAAAAAGCTGGCTTAAAACTCAACACAACAAACTAGGTTCATGGCTCTGGTCCCATCACTTCATGGCAAATAGATTGGGTGAAAGTGAAAACAGTGACAGATTTTTTTTCTTGGGCTCCAAAATCACTGAGCATAGTGACTTCAACCATGAAATTAAAAGACACTTGCTCTTTGGGAGGAATATTATGACAAACCTAGACAGCATATTAAAAAGCAGAGACATCACTTTGGTGAAAAAGGTCCATATATTCAAAGCTATGGTTTTTCCAGTACTCATGTATGAATGTGAGAATTGGACCATAAAGAAGGCTGAGCACCGACAAATCGATGGTTTCTAACTGTGCTGCTGGAGAAGACTCTTGAGAGTCCCTCAGACACCAAGGAGATCAAACCAGTCAATTCTAAAGGAAATCAACCCTGAATATTCATTGGAAGGACTGATGCACGAAGCTCAAGCTCTAATACTTTGGCCATCTGATGCAAAGAACAGATTCATTGGAAAAGACCTTGATGCTGGGAAAGATGGAGGGCAAGAGGGTAAGGGAGAAACAGAGAGTGAGATGGTTAGATAGTATCACTGACTCAATGGGCGTGAGTTTGCGCAAACTCCAAGAGGTGGTGAAGGGCAGGGAAGCCTGGCATGCTACATTCATGGGGGTGCAAAAAGTTGGACACATCTTATTGACAGAAAAACAACAACTTTTAAACAGAAACTCTGCAGTTCAGAAGGGAGTAACACAATATATGTAAGGGGGAAAACTACAACTAAGAATACTCTACCCAGCAAGGCTTCCATTCACATTTGATGGAGACATTAAAAAATTTTACAGACAAGTGAAAGTTAAAAGATTTCAGCACCACCATACCAGCCTTACAAGAAACGTTAAAAGGATTTCTACAAGCAATAGAAAAGCCACAACTTGAAATATGAAAATTATGAAATGAAAAATCTCATTGATAAAGGCAGATACATAGTAAAGTTTGTAAATCATCGATGTATAAAGTGAGTAAGACAGCTACAAGCAAAAGCAGTAAAATAGCCTATATCTAGGATAAGTGTATAAAGGAAACCTATAAGAAAAATATAAGAAATATGATGTCAAAAACAGTAAATGGGGTTGTTGTCATTTAGTCGCCAAGTCGTGTCTGACTCTTGTGTAACCCTGTAGACTTTAGCCTGCCAGGTTCTTCTGTCAATGGGATTTCCCAGGCAAGAATATTGGAGTGGGTTCCCATTTTCTTCTTCAGGGGACCTTCCTAACCCAGGGATTGAACTCACATCTCCTGCACTAGTAGGCAGATTCTTTACCACTGAGTCACTGGGTAAAGCCAGTAAACAGGATGGGGGAGCAAGAAAATACAGTTATTAATATGTTGCTGACTTTAAAAGATCAGCAATTTAAAATACTCACATATATAGATACAGATATACTTATAGATTGTTTTACATAAACCTAATGATACCCATAAACCAAAAATCCATATCAGATACACACATAAATATGGTAGAAAGGAATTCTACCATAACACTAAAGACAGTCATCAAATCATAAGGGAAGATAGCGAAAGAAGAAGAAAGAAACAAAAAAGCTCAAAAGCAACTAAAAACAACAAAATGGCAATAAGAACAAAACCTTAAATGTAAATTGACTAAATGTTCAAATCAAAAAATAAAGACTACTTGAATGGATATAAAAACAAGGCCCATCTATATGGATACAAAGACAAGACCTATATATATGCTGCCTACAGGAATCTCATTTCAGATCTAACAACACACACAGACTAAAAGTGAGAAAATAGAAAAATAAATTCCATGCAACTGGAAATAAAAATAAAGCCAGAGTAGCTATAATGCTATCATAAAAAAAGACTTCAAGACAAAGGAGGTAACAAGAGCAAAAGAAGGGCATTACATAATAATCAAGGGATTAATCAAAGAAAAAAATACAATTATAAATACATATGCACCCATCATAGAAGCACCTAAATACATAAAACACATATTAATAGATACTAAGGGAGATATTTATAGTAACAAAATAATAATAGGAGATTTTAACATTCCCCTTATAGCAAACGGACAGGTAATCCAGACAGAAGATGAACAACAAAACATTAACAACAAAGAGCTCATTAACAACACATTACACCATTGCACTTAATAGATATATGTAGGAAATTCCATACAAAAGTAGCAGAATTTACATTTGTTTCAAGTGCACATGGATCATTCTCCAAAATAGATCACATGGTACGCCAAAAAACAAGACTCCATAAATTTAAGAAAACTGAAAGCACATGAAGTATCTTCTTTGACCATAACCTTATGAGACTAGAACACAACAACAAGAAAAAACCTGCAGAAGAAAAAACCTGCAGAAAACATAAACATGTGGAGGTTAAACAATATGCTGCTAACCAACTGATTATCACTGAAGAAATTAAAAAGTTTAAAATATCTAGAGATAAGTGAAAGGGAACACACAGTGGTGCAAAATCTATGGGATACAGAAAAAGTATTTCTTAGAGGAAAGTTTATAGGAAACCATGGCTACCACAAGAAACAAGAAAAACCTGAAATAAACAACCTAACCTTATAACTTAAGGAACTAGGGAAAAAAGAACGTTAGTTCCACAAATCAGTAGATAGAAAAAACCATAAAGGCCAGAATGCTGCTGCTGCCAAGTCGTTTCAGTCATGTCCGACTCTGTGCGACCCCATAGATGGCAGCCCACCAGGCTCCCCCATACCTGGGATTCTCCAGGCAAGAACACTGGAGTGGGTTGCCATTTCCTTCTCCAGAATAAAAATAAATAAAATAGAGGCTAAAAAATAATAGAAAAGAACAATGAAATTAAAACCTGGTTTTTTTTTTTTTTTTGAAAATGTAAACAAAATTGATAAACTTTGGGCCAAAAACATGAGAAAGCCCAAATAAGTAAAATCAGAAATGAAAAAGGAGACGTTACAACTGACACCACATAAATGCATACAGTCATAATCAATAACTACCAGTACTTACAGGCCTATAAAATGGACAACATAGAAGACATGGACAAATTTCTAGAAACGTCCAATAGCCCAAGACTGAACCAGGAAAAATAGAAAATATGAACACACCTATTTCCAGTAATGAAACTGAAACAGTAATAAGAAACAACTCCCAGCAAGCAAAAGTGCAGGAATTTTCACTTTTGTCTGTTGGGAGTTGTTTTTATTACTGACTCAATTTCAATACAGGTAATTTCTATCAAACATTTAGAGGAGAGCAACACCTATCCTTCTGAAATTATTACCAAAGAATGGATATGAAGGAATGTTCATGAAATCATTCCATGAAGCCAGCATCATCCTGATATCAAAATCAGACAAACATATTACATAAAAAGAAAATTAGGGGTCAAAATCACTGATGAACATATACACAAAATCCTCAACAATATATTAGCAAACTGAATTCAACAATACATTGATAGGATCATACAACATGATAAATTGGGATTTATCCCATGGATGCAAGGATGGCTCAATGTCCACAAATTAATCAGTGTGATACATCACATTAACAAATTGAAGAACAAAAAGCATATGATCATCTCAATGGACACAGAAAGAGAATTCATACAACTCAAAAAAAAAAAAAATACCACCCAATTTTTTTTACACAATTCAATACCATTAATATGAAATGTGGTCCACTGGAGAAGGGCATGGCAAACCACTTCAGTATTCTTGCCTTGAGAACCCCATGAACAGTCTGAAAAGGCAAAATGATAGGACACTGAAAGAGGAAATCCCCAGGTCAGTAGGTGCCCAATATGCTACTGGAGATCAGTGGAGAATTAAGTCCCAGAAACAAAGAAGGGATGGAGCCAAAGCAAAAACAATACCCAGTTAGGTGTGGATGTAACTGGTGATAGAACCAAGTTCTGATGCTGTAAAGAGCAATATTGCATAGGAACCTGGAATGTTAGGTCCATGAATCAAGGCAAATTGGAAGTGATCAAACAGGAGATAGCAACAGTGAACGTCGACATTCTAGGAATCAGCCAACTAAAATGGACTGGAAAGGGTGAATTTAACTCAGATGACCATTATATCTACTACTGTGGGTAGGAACCCCTTAGAAATGGAGTAGCCATCACGATCAACAAAAGAGTCCGAAATGCAGTAGTTGGATGCAATCTCAAAAACGACAGAATAATCTCTGTTCGTTTCCAAGGCAAACCATTCAATATCACGGTAATCCAAGCCTATGCCCCAACCAGTAACACTGAAGAAGCTGAAGTTGAACGGTTCTGTGAAGATCTACAAGACCTTTTAGAACTAACTCCCAAAAAAGATGTCCTTTTCATTATAGGAAACTGGAATGCAAAAGTAGGAAGTCAAGCAACACCTGAAGTAATAGGCAAATTTGACCTTGGAGTGTAGAATGAAGCAGGGCAAAGGCTATTAGAGTTTTGCCAAGAGAACGCACTGGTCATAGCAAACACCCTCTTCCAACAACACAAGAGAAGACTACACGTGGACATCACCAGATGGTCAACACTGAAATCAGATTGATTATATCCTTTGCAGCCAAAGATGGAGAAGCTCTATTCAGTCAGAAAAAACAAGACTGGGAGCGGACGGTGGCTCAGATCATGAACTCCTTATTGCCAAATTCAGAATGAAATTGAAGAAAGTAGGGAAAACCACTAGACCATTCAGGTATGACCTAAATCAAATCCCTTATGATTATACAGTGGAAGTAACAAATAGATTTAAGGGACTAGATCTGATAGACAGATTGCCTGATGAACTATGGATGGAGGTTCGTGACATTGTACAGGAGACAGGTATCAAGACCATCCCCAGGGAAACAAAAGGCAAAAAAGCAAAATGGCTGTCTGAGGAGGGCTTACAAATAGCTGTGAAAAGAAGAGAATCAAAAAGCAAAGGAGAAATGAAAGAAATTCCCATTTGAATGCAGAGTTCCAAAGAATAGCAAGGAGAGATAAGAAAGCCTTCCACAGCAACCAATGCAAAGAAATAGAGGAAAACAACAAAACGGGAAAGACTAGAGATCTCTTCAAGAAAATTAGAGATACCAAGGGAATATTTCATGCAAAGATGGGCTCAATAAAGGACAGAAATGGTATGGACCTAACAGAAGCAGAAGATATTAAGAGGTAGCAATAATACACAGAAGAACTGTACAAAAAAGATCTTCACAACCCAGATAATCACGATGGTGTGATCACTCACCTAGAGCCAGACATCCTGGAATGTGAAGTCAAGTGAGCCTTAGGAAGCATCACTACGAACAAAACTAGTGGACGTGATCGAATTCCAGTTGAGCTATTTCAAATCATGAAAGATGATGTTGTGAAAGCACTGCACTCAATATGCCAGCAAATTTGGAAAACTCAGCAGTGGCCACAGGACTGGAAAAGGTCAGTTTTCAATCCAATCCCAAAGAAAGGCAATGCCAAAGAATGCACAAACTACCACACAATTGCACTCATCTCACACACTAGTAAAGTAATGTTCAAAATTCTCCAAGCCAGGTGTCAGCAATACGTGAACCATGAACTTCCAGATGTTCAAGCTGGTTTTAGAAAAGGCAGAGGAACCAGAGATCAAATTGCCAACATCAGCTGGATCATCAAAAAAGCAAGAGAGTTCCAGAAAAA
Organism: Okapia johnstoni; assembly: GCA_024291935.2. NCBI lineage: Eukaryota > Metazoa > Chordata > Mammalia > Artiodactyla > Giraffidae > Okapia > Okapia johnstoni. Next base: position 48,712,813 of record CM044305.1, on the reverse strand, counting down.
CATCTATTTCTGCTTTATTGACTGTGCCCAAGCCTTTGACTGTGTGGATCACAATAAACTGCGGAAAATTCTGAAAGAGATGGGAATACCAGACCACCTGACCTGCCTCTTGAGCAACATGTATGCAGATCAAGAAGCAACAGTTAGAACTGGACATAGAACAACAGACTGGTTCCAAATAGGAAAAGGAGTACATCAAGGCTGTATATTGTCACCCTGCTTATTTAACTTATATGCAGAGTATATCATGAGAAACGCTGGGCTGGAAGAAGCATAAGCTGGAATCAAGATTGCTGGGAGAAATATCAATAACCTCAGATATGCAGATGACACCACCCTTATGGCAGAAAGTGAAGAGGAACTAAAAAGACCCTTGATGAAAGTGAAAGAGGTGAGTGAAAACGTTGGCTTGAAGCTCAACATTCAGAAAACTAAGATAGTGGCATCTGGTCCCATCACCTCACAGGAAATAAATGGGCAAAGAGTGGAAACAGTGTCAGACTTTATTTTGGGGGGCTCCAAAATCACTGCAGATGGTGATTGCAGCCATGAAATTAAAAGAAGCTTACTCCGTGGAAGGAAAGTTTTGACCAACCTAGATAGCATATTACAAAGCAGAGACATTACTTTGCCAACAAAGGTCCATCTAGTCAAGGCTATGGTTTTTCTAGTAGTCACGTATGGATGTGAGAGTTGGACTTTATAGAAAGTTGAGCACCGAAGAGTTGATGCTTTTGAACTGTGGTGTTGGAGAAGACTCTTGAGAGTCTGTTGGACTGCAAGAAGATCGAACCAGTCCATCCTAAAGGAGATCAGTCCTGGGTGTTCATTGGAAGGACTGATGTTGAAGCTGAAACTCTAATACTTTGGCCACCTCATGCAAAGATTTGACTTATTGGAAAAGACCCTAATGCTGGGAAGGATTGGGGGCAGGAGGAGAAGGGCATGACAGAGGATGAGATGGCCCGATGGCATCACCGACTGGATGGACATGAGTTTGGGTAAACTGCGGGAGTTGGTGATAGACAGGGAGGCCTGTCGTGCTACAATTCATGGGGTCACAAAGAGTCAGACATGACTGAGCAACTGAACTGAACTGAACTGATGATGCATATCTTCTCCTTTCTTCTCTTAACTGATATGAAAGGTATTTGCATAAAACTTTATACATATGATTGCATTTTGGGGACTGTAACATACAAAAACATCTTTTTTAGAATATAATCACAAAGAAGGAAAGTGAAAGCAAAGCTTTAATAGAGTGCGACACACAATGGTAACTTTCAAAAAAAACAAATGAAGAGAACAAGAAATTACACCGAAGAAAGTCAATATAGCAAACTCCATGAATGTATGCTTATTCTCCTTTCTTCTCTTAACTTCTTTAAAAGGTAATTATAACATGTATTGTTAGTTTTCTAAATATACAGATGTAACACATATATCAAAAATGGCATTTAAAACAGAAAAAAACAGTAAGTGAGAAATATATGAACAAAAAAGATATGAAATATATTTAAAAAGTAAAATGGCAAATAGAAATCCAACTATTTCAGTAACAGCATTAAGTGTAAATTGATTAAATAACTGAATCAAAAGATAGTGAGTGATATATGAAAAGAGAACATCTTATATGTGTATATCTGAGTCACTTTGCTGTACTGCAGAGATAGGCACAACATTGTATATCAACTATACATCAATAAATGAAATAAAAGATAGTGACTGACAAAATAGATTTAAAAAAAATAATCTGACTGTATGCCCTTTACAGGACACACATATCACATTCAAAGATACACATATGTTAAAAGTAAGAAGAGGTAATAGATACACAAAAGCTTTACAGGCTATATAAGTATCAGATAAAACATATCTCAAAGCAAAAAAATGACACTGGAAATAAAGAAGAACACTGCCCAATGATAAAAGTCCTAATCCATCTTGAAGTTATAAAAACTATAAACCTATGTGTACCTAACAGTAGAGTCATCAAAATGCATGGAGCAAATAGTGACAAAATTGAAGGGAGAAATAAACAGTTCAAGAATAAAAGTTGGAGAGGAACATGATGGCAGAGGAATAGGTGGATGTGGAGTACATCTCTCTCCATGGATACATCAGGAATACACCTTCCGACACAGAAGTGCTTGCAGAACACCGGCGGACAGTGGCCAGTAGTACATGGCCACCAGAAAAGAATATATAAAACTATGCAAAACTCGGTGGGTTTCCCTAATAGCTCAGTTGGCAAAGAACCCACCAGGAATGCTGGAGACTCCGGTTCTATTCCTGGATTTGGAAGATCCGCTGGAGAAGGGATAGGCTACCCACTCCTGTATTCCTGGGCTTCCCTTGTGGTTCAGCTGGTAAAGAATCCGCCTGCAATGCAGGAGACCTGGGTTGGACCCCTGGGTTGGGAAGATCCCCTGGAGAAGGGAAAGGCTAGCCACTCCAGTATTCTGGCCTGGAGAATTCTATGGACTGTATAGTACATGGGGTTGCAAAGAGTTGGACACAAGTGAGCAACTTTCACTTTTAAAACTGGGTAGGAGGAAGAGGCGATGGCACCCCACTCCAGTACTCTTGCCTGGAAAATCCCATAGATGGAGGAGTCTGGTGGGCTGCAGTCTATGGGGTCGCACAGAGTCGGACACGACTGAAGCGACTTAGCAGCAGCAGCAGGAGGAAGGAATTAGGGGGAAAATGAAATAGTTAGCAGGACTGGACCTGCCCTTGGTGGGTTGGGGAACTGAAGCAGGGGTCCGATTCCCACACTGGGGCAACTGTTTTAGTCAGAGCAGAAACATTTGAGGCTGAGAGTGAAGCAGCTAATCTGTGGCAACCTAAATGGAATGAGAATTACACAGGCTATCCTTGCCACAGTCATACATACCTAGACAGGGACACAGGTCCCATACAAGGCACATCAACTGGGAGCTGGAGCATAGGGACTGTAGAGAAATCCAAGGGCGAGGTCTGTTGTTGACTGAAGGAAGACAGCCTGAGGGGACATGAGGAAAGTGATTGTGGTGGGAAATGCCTGCAGAGGAAAGCCAGGCAGCCATGAAAGCAAGGTGATACTGCTGAGTCATGTGTATGGGGTGGAGTTATCACCGTAGCCTCTCTTTCCTCACACACCAGCATCCACAGCTGAACAACAGAGGCTGGCTCTTCAAGCACCTGAAGTGCCCCGAGCAACAGAGTAGGACACCAGCCAGGGTGCCCCTTTAAGTGCCTGAAGCACCAAACCACAGAGAAGGACCCCAGTTGGGGGAGATCTTTTAGTGCCTGACTTGCCAAACATCAGCAGAGTAGGACCCCAGCCAGGGGGCCCCTTTTATGTGCCTGACGTGCTGAGCAACAGAGAAGGACAGCAGGCAGGGGAGCCCTCTAAATGCCTGAACGGGCAGAACAATGGAGGACTAGCCAAACAGACCCTCTGATCTCCAGCTGCCAGAGGCTAGAAAAGGACTCTGATAGGGCCATAGCTCCTGTGGCTGAGGCAGTCCATGTCCCCACACACTTGGCACCGCCAAGGTCCCCAAGACCCAAGCAGCTGCACTGCTTTCACACTCAATCCTCACTGGGGCAGAGCTGACCCAGGCGAGAAAAAGTTCTGTGCATTCTGGGTTGCTTTGGTCATATCCAACTCTTTGCAACCCTGTGGACTATGGTTTTCCAGGCTTCTCTGTCTGGCAGATTCTCCAGGCAGCAATACTGGCATGGGTGGCCATATCCTTCTAGAGCACCAAATTTACTGCTGCCCTAGCCACCAACTCCCCTGAGTACCTGGTGCCGCCAGGGCCCCTGCTACCCAAGCAGCTGCACCATCTCCACACCTGGCACTCTCTGGGGTAGAACCAAGTCCTCCAGAGCAGCTTCAGGAGCAAACCCCTGTGGATGACCCACATGCAGAGGTGGAGATAAAACCACAGTTGAAACCCAGGGGCAGTGTGGCTAAAGAAGAGGAACCAAAACCTTCCCACCAGCTGTACAAGCTGCAGATTAAATCCACATGATCAACTAGGCAGACTTTGTGTCTATGGAATATATAAAAGGACAATGAGAGTTCTCACAAAAGAAAACACACTAGTTGTGACAACTGTGGACATTGGAGACAAGAACACACAGGAATAGGACCAGATTAGAGTCTGAGCTGCCCCACAGCAGATCCAGAGACCAGAGAAGTTTGGAGGGCATTCTAGGTAGGTGAGGTGGACTGTAACTCCCAGCAAGGAAAAGGACACTGACAGCCGAGACCCAAGAAAAACATTTATTATTCTTACATTTTGACTTGTTCTCTAATTTATTCTGGATTTTTTTTTCATTTTTTTTTACCTTTTTTTCCCCCTCTGTGTTGTAGTTGTTGAATTTATTAGTATTATCAAATCTAATTGAGCTTTTGAGAATTTTTTTTTTTCAATCACACTTTTTATTTCTAGTTTGCCTTTTGCAGTTCTGTGGAATTTTCCTTTTTTTTCTGTTTTCTTTTTTTTCTCTCTGTTTAATTTTAACATTAAAATTTTTAAAGTTATTAATTCTTCTACATTTATTACTTTGTCTGCTTTTACTACTGTTCTTTTCCCCTTGCAGATAATCTTTAATATATATAAATCTTCCTTATCTACCTCTATTTAACTTTACATTTCTATTCTCTCTTTTCTTTCTTTCCTTTCTCTTTCTCACCATATTTGTTAGTTTGTTTTGTTTTTGTTGCTTTATTCCCCATTTGGCACATTGCTTTAGTATGTTTTCCAGTCTGTGCTTTAGATAGTTTTGTTCTTAACTGGTGGATATCATTTTTGGTTTCCTTTATTTGCCAGGTCAATCTATTGTACTTGGTTTTTTTTTTTTTTGGACTGTTTTGATTTTGCTTATGGATGTATATGTATCTGTGTATATTCCATTATTTTCCTTATTATTTGCCTGATTTTGTAATTGCCATTTGTCTGGGGTGAGTCTTTTGTTTCTCATTTTTGGGTCTTTGTTTTAATCTCATTTAATGTCATAACACCACCTGTGGAATCTCCATTCACAACCAGAGATCAAGCCCCGAGCCTTTGGAGTGGGAGCACTGACTCCAAGGCCCTAGACTGCCAGAGAACTCTTAACCCTAGGAAGTATCCAATAGTGAGAACTCCCACAAAGGCAACCACTTGCATACAATACCCAGCATCACCCAACTGCCAGTAGCACCCTGTGCAGGACGCCTCATCCAAACAACAAACAAGACAAAAATACACACTCAGTCATCAGTAGACAATACTACCACCTCACTCAGCCCTGCCTATCAGAGGAAAAAAAAAACTCACTTACTCCCACCAGAGGTAGTCACACTCTACATGAAGCTTACACAAACCACTGGACCAACCTACAAGGGCAGAAACCAAAAGGAAGAAAGAATTCAACCTCAAACCCTGGGATAGGAGACCTCAAACACAATAAGCTGTTAAAAAATCATGAAAAGGCAAAGAAACACTGCACAAATGAAGGAACAACATAGAAATACACAAGTCCAAATGAATGAAGATGAAACAGGCAAACTATCTGAAAAATATTTCAGAATAATGATAGTAAAGATGATCCAGGTTGCTTTAAACCTGCCCAAAGGATCAGAGTTTAATCTGTTTGTTTTTGAAAGAAAAGGTATGGCCTTAGGAGTTCTGGCATAACCCCGAGGCCCTCACCAACAACCTGTAGCTTCTATTGCCATGCTAGTGCATGAAGCTCTTAAGTTTACTAGTGGGCAAAATCTTACTGTACTGATTTCTCATGATGTGAGGGGAATCTTAAACTCTAAAGTTCAGAGTGACAATGGCTCCACCTTTAAAGCTGCTGTAACTCAAGGGGTGTCAAAACTCTAGAAATAGATTATCACTTACACTATTCCTGGACACCCTAATCGTCAAGAAAGGTTAAAAAGGTTAATGACATTATTAAGAGACATCTGCATAAGCTAACTCAGGAAACCCAAGACAGTTGGTTTAAAATTTTACCCATAGTTATAATAAGGGCTTGAACTGCCCCTAAGAAGAAGGGACTATCTCTATGACAGACTCTATTTACGCACAGATATTGTTACAGATCCTGAAGCCTCAGAAATATGTGACTCAGCTTGTAGCTTTTCAACAGACATTACAGGAGCTCTGGGAGGTGACTCCTGATCCAGCTGCTGAGTCAAACAAGCCACTGTTTGAGCCAGGAACAGAGATGAGTCTGATAAGATACATGGGCTTGCTTCTACTGACTCCAAAAGTCCTGATTCTGCCATTTGACCCTCAAGACAACACCTTCCTGTCCTGGGCTCATTCTTACTCTGCAGTCCACAATTGGTCTAATTGCTGGGTCTGTGGAGCACCCCTCCCTTCATCAGTTGAAAGCTTCCCATGGTGGGTTTCTTCACTTCAAGGAAAAGACTTTGCTCAAGTCTGTGATGACATCTAACAATCCTAAGATGGACTGGTATAACATACTGTACCTTAACTACGGACTTAATGTGACTTTTAACTTTGATTATACATTATCTTGGTTTAATGACTATTTTGCTACATATAAGAAGGTAAACGGGTCTAGATCTGGTGGTTTTTTACCTGATGTTTATCAAATAAGAGATGAGGTCATATGGCTAACTCCTGAAAAGGGACGCCTACTATCTAACACCCCCATATACTAGGAACAAACAGAGCCATTCCCAGAAGTTAGCCAACAAATTATAATGACAGGAAGCAATTGAGATTTTTGCCTGAGGAAATAAGCAGTGTAATTATTCCTATGTTTTCCAATCCCAGTTCAGTTCCTCCTTTTGGCTGGCCAGGCACTGATTGAGACTGGATCCCTCAGTCTGGCTTGCTCCAAACAGGATCTACCGGATATGTGGCTTTTACCAATGGGCATGGCTTCCCCCTGGCTGGATAGGGAGATACACCCTCGGTCTAGCTTTTACTCATGACCTCATATTTTCAAAGCTTCTAGAGAAGTCTGCTAATCTGTCACACCTTACAACTCATTGAGCAAGGTCTGTATTTCAAAATATTTGCTCCCTCTCTAGGAACTACAGATATTATGCTATGAGTTGATGCTCTGACTAACTTTACTCAATAGGCTTTATGATATTCTCAAAAAGCTAGTTCAGCCCTTAATACTAAACAAATACAAATTAGAAAGGTGAGTTTATAAAACAGATTGACCTTAGATATTCTAATGGCTGCACAAGGGGGAACGTGTGTCATTATTCATATGCAATGTTGTATATATATATATATATATATATATATATATATATATATATATATATATATATATACACATATATATATATATATATATATATACACACACACACCAGATATGAGCACAAATGTTACTCACTTTACTAAACACATGAACAAGATGATTCAGGCTATGCATACTCCTGAAGCCTTAGTCACCTCACTTTGGGAAACATTAACTTACTCCCCATGGTGGAAAACTATCTTAATCGTAATAATTCTAATTGTTCTGTTTTAACTGTTTTCTCCCTGCATCTGTAACTGTGTAACTGAATTTGTTATTAACTGTCCATAAGCTTTAAGTTACAAATGGTTGTCCAGGCTCCTAAGAATGTCACAGCCTCCTCCAACTTGGGGCCCCTGGATCAGAAACTTTCAATATGAGGGTTAGGAAAATATCTTGCCTCAACAATTTAGGGACAACACCATATCCCAGCAGGAAGTAGTTATGGAATGAAAATGCAGCCCCTTGGCAACATACTTCTAAAAGAAAAGGGAGGAATGTGAGGCTTAATGCTTAGGTAGGTTGATAAGAAGTCTGGGATCCCCAAGGAGGAGAAAGGGGTGTGGGGCTCTTGAGGAGAAGAAAAGGACAAACATTGTTTCTACACTCCCTCCTCTTAGTCACATAAAAGTTTTTTTTCTTTAAGCCCAGAGCTAATGATTACACAACAAAACAACTCATCTTGCTCAAGGATATGTTTTTCCTTAAACTTGGTACCAATGACTATATAACAACAATGTATCCTGCTCTAGGACATGTTTCTCCTTCTTAAGAACTTTCTGGCTAATCCTGTCATCTTAATATCTATATTGTGGGAGTTGGTCTAGTAAGATCTTTCTATTGTTATGTCTACTCCCATTATCTCAAAATGTAAGTTGTGGGAGTGGGTCCAAAAGACCTTTACAACCTTGAGACATTCTCTTGCTTGTTAATAACCAATAGAAAAAGTATATAACTCCCTTGCTAACACTAGAGAGAGGGGCACTCTCCATCCCCCTTCTGATATCTATGTCAGAAGCTTTCTCTATCCCTTTCTAAACTTTAATAAAACTCTGCTATGCAAAAGCTCTTGAGATCAAGCCTGGTCCCTGGTCCTGAAGCTAAAAATTCTTCAGAGATCACGAATCCAACATCATTCACCATAAGCTATCAAGAGTACATCAATACATAAGACAAACACTAACAGACATAAAAGGAGAAATTGACAGTAACACAATAATAGTAAGAGACTTTAACACCCCACTCACAACAATGGACAGATTATCAAAACAGAAAATTAATAAGGAAACACAAGTCTTAAATGATATATTAACCAGATGGATCTCATTGATATCTTCAGGACATTCCACCCAAATGCAGAACACACCTTCTCAAGTGCATTCTCCAGGATAGACCACATCTTAGGGCACAACTCAAACCTCAGTAAATTTAAGAAAATTGAAATCATATCAAGCATCTTCTCTGACCACAATGTTATGAGACTAGATTTCAATTACAAGGAAAAAACTGTAAAAAACACAAACACAGGGAGATTAAACAATACATTTCTAAATAATGAAGAGGTTGCTGAAGAAATCAAAAAGGGAAATCAAAAAATTCCTAGAAACCTCAGAGATATATATATATATATATATATATATATCTCAATAGATGCAGAAAAAGCCTTTGACAAAACTCAACACCTATTTATGATAAAAAATCTCCAGAAAGCAGGCATAGAAGGAACATACCAGAACATAAGAAAAGCCATGTACGACAAACCCACAGCAAATTTTATCCCCAATGGCAAAAAAGGGAAAGCATTTCCTTTAAAATCAGAACAGGACAAGGGTGTCCACTCTCACCACTACTATTCAACACAGTTTTGGAAGTCTTACCCACAGCAAGTAGAGAAGAAAAATAAATAAAAGAAATCCAGATTGGAAAGAAGAAGTAAAACTGTCACTGTTTGCAGATGATATGATCCTCTACATAGAAAACCCAACAGATACCACCAGAAAATTACTAGAGCTAATCAATGAATATAGTAAAGCTGCAGGATATAAAACTAATACACAGGAATCCCTTGCACTCCTATACACTAACAATGAAAAACAAAAAGAGAAATAAAGGAAACAATCTCATTCACCATTGCAACAAAAGGAATAAAATACTTAGGAATAAATTTACCTACAGAAACAAAAGATCTATATATAGAAAACTATACAACACTGATGCAAGAAAGCAAAGATGACACAAATAAATGGAGAAATATACCATATTCTTGGATTGGGAAGAATAAATATAGAGAAAAGGAGTATACTACCCAAAGCAATCTTTAGAGTAAACACAATTGCTATCAAGCTACCAACAGTATTTTGCACAAAACTACAACAAATAATTTTACAGTTTGTATGAAAACACAAAAAACCTTGAATAGCCAAAGCAATCTTGAGAAAGAAAATGGAACTTGAGGAACCACTTTCCTGAATCCAGAATATACTACAAAGCTACATTCATAAAGACAGTATGGTACTAGCACAAAGACAGAAATATAGACCAATGGAACAAAATAGAAAGCCCAGAGATAAATTCACACATGTATGGACACCTTATCTTTGACAAAGGAGGCAAAAATATACAATGGAGAAAAGACAATCTCTTTAACAAGTGGTGCTGGGAAAACTGGTCAATCACGTGTAAAGGAATGAAACTAGAACATTTTCTAACACCATACACAAAAATAAACTTACAATGGATTACAGATCTACATGTAAGACCAGAAACTATAAATCTCTTAGAAGAAAACATATGCAGAATACCCTCTGACATAAATCATAGCAAGATCCTCTATGAGCCACCTCCCAGAGTAATGGAAATAAAAACAAAATTAAACCAATGGGACATCATTAAACTTAAAAGCTTTTGCACAAGGGAGGAAACTATAAGCAAGGTGAAAAGTCTGCCTTCAGAATGGGAGAAAATAATAGCAAATGAAATAACTGACAAAGAAATAATTTCCAAAATATACAAGCAGCTCATACAGCTCAATACCTGAAAAATGAACAACCCAATCAAAAAGTGGGCCAAAGAGCTAAACAGACATTTCTCCAAAGACATACAGATGGCTAACAAACACATGAAAAGATGCTCAACATCACTCATTATTAGAGAAATGCAAATCAAAACCACAATGAGACACCACCTCACACCGGTCACAATGGCCAGCATCAAAAAGTCTACAAACAATAAATGCTGGAGAGGGTGTGGAGAAAAGGGAACCTTCTTACACTGTTGGTGGAAATGCAAACTAGTATAGCCACATGGAGCAGTGTGGAAATTCCTTAAAAACCTGGAAACAGAACTGCCGTATGATCCAGAAATCCCACTGCTGGGCATACACACCGAGGAAACCAGAATTGAAAGAGACAAGTATACCCCAATGTTCGTTGCAGCACTATTTACAATAGCCAGGACATGAAAGTAACCTAGATGTCCGCTGGCAAATGAATGGATAAGAAAGTTGTAGTATATGCACACAATGGAATATTACTCAGCTATTTAAAAGAATGCATTTGAATCAGTTCTAATGAGGTAGACGAAACTGGAGCCTATTATACAGAGTGAAGTAAGTCAGAAAGAGAAACACCAACAAAGTATATTAACGCATATATATGGAGTTTAGAAAGATAGTAACAATGATCCTATATGCAAGGCAGCAAAAGAGACACAGATGTAAAGAACAGAGTTTTGAATGCTGTGGGAGAAGGTGAGGGTGGGATGATTTGAGAGAATAGCATTGCAACATATATATTACCATATGTGAAATAGAAGTCCAGTTCAAGTTTGATGCATGAAGCAGGGCACCCAAAGCCAGTGCTCTGGGACAACCCAGAGGGATGGGGTGGGGAGGGAGGTGGGAGTGGGTTTCAGGATGGGGGGGACACATGTGCACCCATGCCTGATTCATGTCCATGTATGACAAAAACCACTATAATATTATAAAATAATGATTCTCCAATTAAAATAATTAATTAAAAAATAACATAAAGGAAGGAAAAATCAGAAATAAATAAAACAATATGTTATTAATTAACAAGAAAATTAGAGTGGTGGCATTCTGAGGTGATTTCTTTTCCTCTTTTTATTTCAAGGATTTTTATGTCACAGCACTGACTTATTTTGGGGGAAAAATTCAAAAACAAATATATAAACTCATATGACTAAAATGAGTGCATAAAATATTTTTAAAGCTTACCTCATGGGTAAAATTAGTTTTCACTGTTATTACCAGAGTATTTTAATAGTAAACAAATACCTCTTTTAAAGAAGCTATAGAGACCATTATTAGCAGAAATGCCAACTGCATGACCTTGAAATACACATACTGTTATAGTTGGAGCCAAACCAGCTGAAACAATAAAGGAATGGAGTACCCTGAACAATAAATGAAAGGTGTAATTCTCAGAACTGAAGAGCTGAACAGAGAGGTGACCAAGAAGACAAACCACTATTAACAGGAGTACAATAGAGTCCAAAGAGAAACAAGCAAGAAAAGAAACAACAGTGATTCAAGAGAAGACAAAGAGATCTGTAGAAATGACAAGCACAACGTATCCATTAGTCTATAACATGAAACAATTTAATTAGGCAATAAGGAGATAATGGGGACCCTTCCTGGAGTACAGCAGGTGGCTGAGAGAAGTGGCAGCTTCAGCAGAATGCTAAAAATTCCCCTAGAACCTAGAAAATCAGTCCAGGAAGACCCATGAGAGGAACCAATGTAACCTCCGATTTTACACAATTGGAAACCTAGGCCAAGAAAAGGAGAAGGACCTTGTAAAAAGTCCACAGTGAGTTCTGGCTTAATGTATTCTAACAAGTAATACCAGGCCAGACCTCTTTCAACAAACACCAACTGTTTTCTCCAAAACTCTGTATGCTTAGAATGTTACTGCTTTTTACAAGCGAGATCAAAATCAATTACTTGCTATAATATGTCAGAGGAAGGACGCATATCCAAAGCCCATCTCTTTCACCTATCCCCTAGCTCCTACCTAGGCATATCCTCTAGTGCCTTTTAGAACAAATGACAGGAGGCTTGATCTCCTAGTACTGTCTCGGCTATTCGCAGCTAAGTAATCTTGCACCCAGTTTCCTTCATCAGTAAATGAGGGGGCTACAGTGAGATGACTTCAAAGGTCTCTCCCACCTTTAACGTATTATGATTTTGTGAAAACTAAATTAACACTGCCATAATCAAACTCCTAACACCTATATAGAGTTTGAATATATTGAATATGTTCAAATGTGTATTTCCTTATTAGAAAATTAGAAACTCTCCTCTGGGAAACCAGTTGGCCCAATGGCCTAAATTCAGAACATAAGAGTCCAAAACTATTGATTTTATCATTAACTCTGCTAAAAAATTCTCTGGATGTGCCTGAGTACATTCCAAAGGAAGAGGCCATTCTAACCTGGGTTGGTGGATCAGTCAAACTATGATATAAGGAATACTAATTTCGCAAGAATTTTGGTGAGGGAGAAGACGTGAATTTCGGAGATAAAAGAGATCTTAAACAACACTTTAACAGACTAACCTGTCAAGAAATACACATTGGCCTGGGAATCTAGTTCTGAGGCTGCCAATTACCAGCTGTGTGACTTTAATAGGAACAAGAGGCTAGGATTTGGGAAGGCAATAACATTGACTGAGCATCTACTATGTGCCAGGCATATAAGTTATATAAAATGACAAGGGAAAACTGCTTTCCCCAAGATTTTTTCCAACTTAAACATTCAAATGTATTGTCTATTAAAACAAAGTATAGAAGCAGATGCATTCAGTCATGCAAAACTCATATTCTGAGTGTTGGTTTGACATGCAGTTTTATAACTGGAGGGCATAGCTGACAGAGAGAAGAGCATCTAATCAAGTTTTGAAAAGGGAAGTAGCAAGTGTGAAAGTGGATGATGGAGGGAAACATAGTAGCTGTATGAAAAGGACCAGAGCAAGAAACCTATTACAGGAACAATGAAACATGAAATTGAAAATAAAGAATAGAAGGAGCAGTTTATTAAACATTTACGAAAACAATCAGTCACCAACAGTCTACAAAATATATGATATGCATAGAGAAAAAGACTGGAGGAAAATATCAAAAAAGTGGTTTTCACTGAGACGGTCCATGAGTGTTACTTTCTCATTTATACTCCTCTGTATTTTTCAAATTTTCTTGGTGAATATATACTATTATTATTACAATGGGAAAAGAAAAAACCTCATGCAAATGTTTATTTACTCAGCATCTATTTTGTGTCAGGAACTGTGACAGGTAACAGGGCTACAAACACAAACAAGAGGGCAACTATTTTGGCATAGGAGAGGTTTCATAAAATAATGCTTTATGTTTGGCTGTAATTTCAAAAATAAAGAGAATCTCTTGTGCCTGTTGGGTACATCACAGGTGCTTTGATCTCCAACCCTCAAGAGATCCTCAAGAAGCTGTTGAGAAGTGATGGGTGGGGGTGTTGATTTCAGACAATGGAGAATCTGAGCTGCCTTTGTAAAGCAATAGTGTTTGCCATTCATCTGTGCCAAGTTGGTCCAGGTACTAATGGCTTGTCCTGTTGTGTGGCATGCATGTAGTCATGTGACCCAGCCAACACTGTGCATCCCATCATGTGAAGCCACCTCATCCCCTTCCAACTCTCACTAGCCAAGTAAACATTATATTGTATTAGCTCCAACTACAGATTGAAAAGAACATTGCTATTTATAATGCAATACTTCATACACTTAAGTGTATTCCTAATTTCATGGTACAAATATTAATATACATACTATACAGTTCATATTTTAAAGTTGATATTTTATATCCATGAAATGTAAGATGTTTGTTACAATGCAGTACTAGATTTGTTAGGGAACCAAAAACAGCATTTATGGATGAAAGTGAAAGTGAGTTGCTCAGTCATGTCCAACTCTTTGCGATCCCATGGACTATACAGTCAATGGAATTTTCCAGGCCAGAATACTAGAGTGGTAGCCTTTCCCTTCTCCAGGGGATCTTCCCAATCCAGGGATTGAACCCAGGTGTCCCACATTGCAGGCAGATTCTTTACAGGCTGAGCCACTAGGGAATGGATGAAATGGTCACTTATATTTTAGTCAGGGTTTATAAGTTTAGATGGTCAAATTTATATTGCCTAGTGATGGAAGGTTCCTTTTTCTTGACTTTTCAATATTAAAAAGGCTCAGTATGCACAGTGCACGTGTGCATGCCAAGTGGCTTCAGTCGTGTCCAACTCTTTGCGACCCTATGGACCGTAGCCTGCCAGGTTCCTCTACCCATGGGATCCTCCAGGCAAGCATACTGGAGTGGGTTGCCATTCCCTCCTCCAAGGATCTTCCTGATCCAGCGATCGAACCTGCATCTCCTACAACTCCTGCATTGCAGGTGGATTCTTTATCACTGAGCCACCTGAGAAGCCCATATGCACAGTGGGCCTATGTAAATACTCTTTAAAACTATGGCCCTATTAATCTTATAAGTGTTACTTATGGGTCAAGCAATATAAACTGCATAAATGCAGAAACAAACAAAAAAGCTCCCACACATGACCCTGGAATATATGGTAAAAAAAAATAAAGAGATATTCACCCATATGAGAAAGGAAGTGAAATTACAGGCAGACGAAATAGCAAATAACGAGACAATGAATCTAGGGGGAAAAAATAGAAAGATTCTGAGAACACAGTTGACAAGTAGGAGGTATGAGGAGAAGCAGCAGGAAATAAAACTGAAGAAGTATTATAAATAGAAGAAAAACTGTGACGAGCCTTGAATGCCACACAAGAAATTTAAATTTCAACCTACAAAAACTTTTATGAACCAAAAAATAACCAAATCATATTTTCATGGTAGGAAGAGCCTTTAACATGCTAAGTGTTACTGAGGTGTAAGATTGAAAATTGCCTCTGCCATATTTTCAAATCCCTTATCCCACGTATTATCTTTTAGTGACTTCTTTATTTATCAGAGATTCTTTTGGTGTTTCCCTCAAGCAGATTTCAACTACATGACTATGTCACAGGAAGGGGAAGACATAGGCTAGGAAGTCAGTAGCATTATTTTCTCTCTTCTCTCCAATGACTGTACATTAAGAGTGCTCTCAAAAGAGAATTACAAAATTCCAATTTATCTGTATATAGTTCCAGAAAGTAAAGGAAAGCACCAATTTAAAATGTTCTATCCCTACATAAATACAAAAAATGTAAGAAATAATATGAACAATTATATGCCAAAAATTGGACAACCTAAAAGAAATGGATAAGTTTGTAGAAACATTCAGTCTGCCAAAATTCAGTCAAGAAAAACATATAATTTAAACAAACTGATCACCAGAAGTGAAATAGACTCTATAATAATAATAATAATAATAATAATAATAATAATAATAATAATAATAATAATAAAAGACTCCATGCAAACAAAAGTCCAGGACCAGACAGTTTCACTGGGGAATTCTACCAAACATACAAAGAACCTATACAAATCTTTCTGAGGCTATTCCAAAAGATATAAGAGGAGGAAACCCTCCCAAGTTCACTCTATGAATCATCATCCTGATACCAAAACCAAACAAAGATATTACAAAAAAAGAAAATTACAGGTCAACACCTTTGATGAACACAGATGCAAAAATCCTCAGCAACTTATTAGCAAACCAAATCCCACAGTACATAAAAAGGATCATACATCATGATCAAGTTGGATTCATTTCAGTGTTGCAAGAACAATTCAACATACACAAATCAATCAGTGTGATGCATCATATTAACAAAGGAAAAGACAAAAACCATATTATCATCTCAATAGACACAGAAAAAGCATTTGTTAAAATTCAACAGCTATTCATGATAAGAACCTGTCACTAAAGTGGGCATAGAGGGAATATACCTAAACATAATAAAAGCCATTTATGACAAACTCACAGCCAACATAATACTTAATGAAAAGCTGAAAGCCTTCCCATTTAATTCAGGAACAATACAAGGAAGGATGCCCACTCTTGCCACTTTCCTTTAATGTAGTATTGGAAGTCCTAGCCACAGCAATCAGGCAAGAAGAAGATATAAAAGGCATTCAAATTGGAAGGTAACAGGTAAAATTGTCCTTATTTGCAGATGGCATGATACAGGGAATCCTATAGACTTCACACAAAAACTATTAGAACTAATTAATGAATTCAGCAAGGTAGAAGATGTAAGATTAATATACAGAGATCTCTTGCATTTATTTACAATAACAATGACACATCAGAAAGTAAAAAAAAAAATTCCATTTAAAATTGTAAATTATCATGTGTGAAACGAATCGCCAGTCCAGGTTCGATGCCTGATACAGGGTGCTCAGGGCAGGTGCACCGGGATGACCTGGAGGGATGGGATGGGGAGGGAGGTGGGAGGGGGGTTCTGAAAGGGGAACACATGTACACCCATGGTGGATTCATGTCAATGTATGGCAAAACCAATACAATATTGCAAAGTTAAAAAATAGATAAATAAACTAATTTTAAAAAGAAAAAAAGAAAAATAATAAAAAATAAAATTGTGTCAAAAAGAAATACCTCAGAATAAATTTAACCAAGGAGGTGAAAAGTCTATACACTGAAAACTATAAAACAGTGATTAAGGAAACTGAATGAATATGATCAAAGAAATGAGAAAAAAAAAACATTTCCAAGTCACATCACTATTTAATAGAAATTAGATAACCAGCAGAGCCCACTAATTTGCTATGCATGCATTTTTCACAGGCTTTAACCTCTATGCAAAGAAATAATATCACCAGGGCTACAATTTATACTGCGAGTGCTTTGCTGTGCTGGGTCACTCAGTCGTGTCCAACTCTTTGTGACTCCCTGGACTGTAACCTGCCAGGCTCGTCTGTCCATGGGATTCTCTAGGCAAGAATTACTGGAGTGGATTGCCATGACATCCTCCAGGAGATCTTCGTGGCACAGAGATCAAATCCTCTTCTCCTGTGGCTCCTGCATTGCAGGAAGATTCTTTACCACTGAGCCACTGAGGAAGCCCAATCAATGTGACACATGACATTAACACATTGAAGATTAAAAATTGTATGATCATCTCAATAAATGCAGAAAAAAGTTTTTGACAAAATTCAACACCTACTTATGATTTTAAAAAAAATCTTCAGAAAGTAGGCTTAAAGGAAAGTAACCTTACCATAAAAATACAGGATGTATATGACAAATCTACAGCTAACATCATACTCAGTGGTGAAGAGCTGAAAGAATCCTCCAAAAGGAATCGAAATTGAAAGAAAAGTAAAACTGTCAGTGTTTGCAGTGACATGACTCTTACACAGAAAATCCTAAAGATACCACCAGAAAACTACTAGAGCTCATCAATAAATTTGATAAAGTTGCAGGATACAAAATTAATATACAAAAATCTATTGCATTCCTATACACTAACAATGAAATATTAGAAAGAGAAATTAAAAAACAATTCCATTTACAATCACATCAGAAAGAATACAATACCTAAGAATAAATCTACCTAAAAAGATAAAAGACCCGTACTCAGTAAACTATTAATATAGGATACTGATCAATGGAATCAAAGATGACACAAACAGGTAGAGAGATATACCATGTTCTTGGATTGGAAGAATCAATATTGTGAAAATCACTATACTACTCCAAAACAATCTACAGATTCAATGCAATTCCTATCAAATTATCAATGGCATTTCTCACACAATTAGAACAAAAACTTTTATGATTCACATGGAAACACAAAAGACCCCCAAAATCCAAAGCAATCTTGAGAAAGAAAAACAGAGCTGGAGGAATCAGGCTATCTGACTTCACAATATAAAGCTTTGGTAATCAAAACAGTAAGGCACTGCCACAAAAACAGAAATATAGATCAGTGGAACAGGATAGAAAGTTCAGAGATAAACCAATGCACCATGGCTACCTAATCTATGACAAAGGAGGCAAAAATATACAGTGGAAGAAAGACAATCTCTTCAATAAGAGATGCTTGGAAAATTGGACAACTACATGTAAAAGAATAAAATTAGAACACTCCCTAACACCATACACAAAAATAAACTCAAAATGGATTAAAAACATAAATTTAAGGCCAGATACTATAAGACTCTTAGGGGGAAAAATAGGCAGAACACTCTTTGACATAAATTACAGCGAAATCTTTCCGACCCACTGCCTAGAGTACTGAAAATAAAAACAAAAATAAATAGGACTTAACAGCTTTTGCACAGCAAAGGAAACCATAAGCAAAACAAAAAGATAACCCTCAGAATGGGAAAAAAATATCTGCAAATGAAACAGCTTACGAGGAATTAATCTCCAAAATATATAAACAGCTCATGCAGCTCAATATAAAAAACAAACAACCCAATCAAAAAAAAAATGAGCAGTAGACCTAAATAGACATTTCTCCAAAGAAGATACAGATGGCAAAAAAAAAAACATGTATGAAAAGATGATCATCATCACTAGTTATTAGTGTAATGCAAATCAAAACTACAATGAGGTATCACCTCACACAAGTCAGAATGGTCATCACCAAAAAATCTACAAATGATAAATGCGGGAGAGGGTATGGAGAAAAGGGAACTCTCCTACACTGTTGGTCGTAATGTAAATTGGCAAGAGCCACTATGGAGAATACTACGGAGGTTCCTTAAGAAACTAAAATAGAGCCACCATATGGTCCAAGAATCCCACTCCTGGGCATATATCCAAAGAAAACCATAATTTGAAAGAATGCATGGACCCTGATGTACACTACAGCTCTATTTACAATAGCCAGGACATGGAAGCAACCTAAATATCCATCAGCAGAGGAATGGATAAAGAAGATGTGGTACATATATACAATGGAATATTACTCAGCCATAACAAGGGATGGAATAATGCCATTTGCAGCAACACAACTGGACCTAGGCATCGTCAGAGTGAGGTTAAGTTAGAAAGAGAAAGACAAACATCATTTAATATTGCTTATATATGGGATGTAGAAAAGTAGTATAGATGACGTTATTTGCAAAGCAGAAATAGAGTCACAGATGGAGAAAACAAACTTATGGTTAACAAGGCAATAAAGAAGGTGGGATGGACTGGGAGATTGGGATTGACATACATACACTACTATATACAAAACAGATAACTAATAAGAACCTACTGTTAAGCACAGGGAACTCTCCTCAATGCTCTGTGGTGACCTAAATAGGAAGGAAATCTAAAAAAGAGTGGATATATGTACACTAAGTCCCCCACAGAATGGGAGAAAATATTTGGAAATCATGTTTCTGGTAAGAGTTAATATCCAGAACACATAAAGAACTCCTACAACTCAATAAAAAATAGGTAAATAACTCAATTTTGCAATAAAATGGACAAAGGACTTGAACAGACATTTCTCCAAAAAAGACATACAAATGGCCAATAAACATGAAAAAACACTCATCTTTAATAATTGAGGAAATTGAAATTAAAACTACAACAATATACCCCCTTCATAACTAATGCAATAATTATAAAATAAATAAATAATAAGTGTTGATGAGAATATTGAGAAGTTGGAAACCTTATACATTGCTGGGGGATGTAAAATGTTACAGCTGCTTAGAAAACAGTTCGAAACTTCCTCAAAAATGCAAAACATAGGATTATCATATGACCCACCAAATATGCTCCTAGGTATATATCCAAAGGGACTGAAAACATATTCAAATAAAAACTTGTACATGGATGTTTACAGCAGCACTATTCATTCACAATAGCCAGTACGTGAAATACCTATCAATAGATGAATGAATAAACAATGTGGTGTGTGAGTATGTGTGTATAAAATATTATTTGGCAATAAGAAGATATGTGCTACAAAATGGATGAACCCTAAAAACATTATGCTAAGTGAAATAAGCCAGATTAAAAAAAAAACAAATAGCATATGATTCCACTTATAGGAAATATCTGGAACAGGCAAATTCATACAGGCAGTAAGTAGATCAGAGGTTATTACTGGCTGAGGGGAGAAAGCAATGGGAAGTTATCTAATGGTTACAGAGTTTCTGTTTGAGGTGATGAAAAAAATTGGAAACAAAGGTGATAGTTATACAACATGTCAAATGCAATTAATGCCACTGAATTGTACACTTATGTTCAAAATTGTAAATAAATGTTTTAAGTAAACAATCTGCCTCAGAGCCTGTGCTCTTGACCATTTTGGATGACATCCCAGGCCCTGCCAGTTGGAACACACTGACAGCACTATATCTGTAAAATATAAATAATAATCCCTGTACTTTCTCTCTCATACCTTTGTAAGAATCAAATTAAAGAATAGCACAGGGCTTTCTAAACTGCAAAGAGTTGAAGTCAAGTGCCATTACTATCTTGGAGATGTATACCTAAACTACAACATTAAGTTGCTTTTCAGCACTGTGCAATATGTGTTTTGTCATGTCCTGCAGCTCAGGCAATTTCAACAGCATTCTAAGTGTCCAATGACAACACTCCAAGTGGTAAAACTTTACACTTGACCAGCCTGATAAGGATCTCTGGTCAGACTAGTTGTGACTACAACTTTTCCATTTAAGAGCACAAGATACCTTTTAAGGTATCTTGCACATGCTTGTCACAAAAGATTAATTCACTTAAGGATCTCAAAACATTGATCAAAAAGGAAGTAAAATACACACACACACACATTGAAGCTGCTAGCTCTTTCTCAGGGAGGCTAAGGAGACTTCCAGGGGAGCCAACACAGCATGGAATGCCAGAGAGCGGAGTCAGAAACAACAAAATGGCAGTGGTATCCAGCTTGCGAAATGGCTCCCAGAAGAAGACCTACCACAGGCATAATCAGCTTCCTGAGAGGGTTCTTCAGCCTTTTCAGCTCTCCTGAGCAGTATGTTTTAGAAAGACTACCCAAAAGGAACCTGGCACATCCCCAGGCTATTGGCACCAAAACAACAGTGCTCACAGCAAAACAGTCTTGGACTAGATCTGTTTGGAGAACAGAGAGCAAAACACTTCATACACAACTAGTGAAAGTCATACTAAAGTGAAAAACCAAGGCCAACACATTTAAACAAAGCTATGAGGCAAGTACTCCATACACCTCAATATCCTGCTTTGGTCATACTTGAGGTCCAAAACTCTTTTGCCTTCACCTGTTTAATCAGGAAGAATTTCTTGAATTCTTCTTGACTTCCACAGCATCTGAATTCACTTTTCATTTCCTGTTTTTGGCTACACACTCTTGCCTTATTGAACTGGCCTTGGACTCAGCTCCCTTCCCAACTGGAAATTGCTATCACTTCCTGACTATAAATGATTTCAGTCATCATCTCAATAGAACCCCACCTCAGCACTTATCCATACACCCTAACAACCTTGGAAGGGATCAAAAGGAATAATGTATCATATGTTCTCAAATTTTATAAATCATAAAGCAAAATCTCAAAATTTGAAATTCTATAAAATAAATATAATGGCTACTACTATCTACTGTGTACTAGGTGTTTAAACATATAGTCTGAAATCCTCACTTCAACCTTAGGAGGTAGGACCTATTAGCATCCTCAGTTTTGAGAAAATTGAATCCATGAGAAGTTAAGTCATTTCCCAAGATATTACAGACAAGAAGTGGCAGAGATTTTCAAAAAATAGTGTGGAACAATTGGACATCCATAGGTCAAAAAAGCACAAATAAATTAAAAAAAAAGCTCAACTTAAACCTTGTACCTTGTACTTCAGATATGAAGAGAACACCACCCTTTTGGCAGAAAGTAAAGAGGAAAGACCCTCTTGATGAAGGTGAAAGAGGAGAGTGAAAACGCTGACTTAAAACCCAACATTCAAAAAACTAAGATCATGACATCCAGTCCCATCACTTCATGGCAAATAAATGGAGAAAAAATGGAAACAGTGATAGACTTCATTTTCTTGGGCTCCAAAATCACTCCAGATGGTGACTGCAGTCATGAAATTAAAAGATGCTTGCTCCTTGGAAGAAAAATGATGACAAACCTAGACAGCATATTAAAAAGCAGAGACATTAGTTTGCCTACAAAGATCCATGTGGTCAACGCTATGGTTTTCCAGTAGTCATGTACGGATGTGAGAGCTGGACAATAAAAAAAGCTGAGCCAAAGAACTGATGCCTTCAAACTGTGGTGCTGGAGAAGACTCTTTGAAAGTCCCTTGGACAGCAAGGAGATCAAACCAGTCAATCCTAAAGGAAATCAACCATGAATATTCACTGGAAGGACTGATGCTGAAGCTGAAACTCCGATACTTTGGCCACCTGATTCAAAGAACTGACTCATTGGAAAAGACCCTGATGCTGGGAAAGATTGGGGGAAGGAGGAGAAGGGGACAATAGAGAATGAGATATTTGGATGGCATCATTGACTCAATGGACATGAGTTTGAGCAAACTCCAGGAGATGGTGAAGGACAGGAAGGCCTGGTGTGTTGCAGTCCATGGGGTCGCCAAGAGTCAGACACAACTGAGAGTCTGAACAACAACAACCTCATACAAAAATAAACTCAAAATAGATCATAGATCTAAATGTAAAACCTAAAATTATAAAACTTCTACAAAAAATATAACATCTTAGTGACATAGGGTTATGTGACATCTTACACATGACTCCATAAGCATGATTTATAAAGAAAATTAAATAAATGGGACTCCATAAAAGTAAAAATTTTTGTTCTATGAAAGACCCTAATAAGAGGATTTTTGAAAAGATAAGCTACAGACTGGAAAAGTCCACTCAGAAAAAGTTTTGCCATGATCAAAAAGAAACTAAACAGAAGTGCTGGGGGAAAGTCCTCCAAAGGGAAGCTCAACATGGAAAGCAAGAAAAAAAACAAATGGAAAAACAATAGGCTGTCCAGAAGGGGATAAGGCTCAAGGATCCTCAGACAACTCCAACTTGTACTTTCAATTCCTTCTCTTGTTTGCCTTAGTTTTGCTGGTGACAAAGCCAAGACCCAGAAGCCACAGCCTTTTCCAGGCACCTGATCAGTTTACACTCTGATCTGAACAAAATAACTAGAAAATGAGTAGAAATCTGTACATCATCTACAACTTATGGAGGAGGAGTGACTGAAGAAAAAAAATGCTGCTCATTTCTTTTGTTTTAAATAGTTCAGCTGAATCAGCTTTGTGCATGTACTTGACTTCACCTTGCATGAATGACTGTCCGGGGTGCTGGAGAAGACTCTGTTAGGTCCTAAGAGTCCCTGGAGAGTGCTTGGAGTGGGAGATCAAACCAATCAATCTTAAAGTAAATCAATGCTTAATATTCATTGGAAGGACTGATGCTGAAGCTGAAGCTCCAATACTTTGGCCACCTGATGTGAACACCAACTCATTGGTAAAGACCCTGATGCTGGGAAAGACTGAAGACAGGAGGAGAAGGGGACAAAAGAGGATGAGATTTCTGGATGGCATCACTGATTCAATGGACATGAATTTGAGCAAACTCTGGGAGATAGTGTAAGACAGGGAGGCCTGGTGTGCTGCAGTCCATGGGGTCACAAAGAGACACAACTTACAGACTGAACAACAACATACTATTCTTTAATTAAATTCCACTCTACTGTCCTTTCACCATATGAATGCCTAAGAATACCTTACCAGCAGTCAAAAAATCCTTAAAACCACTAAAGGTACCAGTATGAAGTATTTAAAATGAGCACTTCAAAATACAGTGCAAGAAAGGACACTAGGCAAGGATTCAAAGGAGCTGGGTTTCATTCCAGTTTTGTCAATAGTTCTATGCCTTGAGCAGGTCTCGCTGGTCCTCGGTTTCCTCCTCTGAAAGATGAGGGGTTTAAAGTAAAGCAGTAGTTCTCAATCTCAAAGTAGTATTACTCCATGAGGCATCTGGAAAGGTGTGCAGGTGACTTAGTTTGGCACAACTCAGAGAACACTACTGGCATTTTTTGCAGGGGAGGGAGGGACAGCTAGCAATGTCCAGAACACAGACAAACAGTGAAGAACCTGCTACTCAAAATGTCGAGTACATTACTTGTCCCTCCAAGAAATAACTGGATAAAATAATTAAGATCTCATCAGCCCTTAAAATCTTTCACCCCATCAGCCAAGGAAAACTGCTACACTGTGATTGTCTTATTAATTCTGAAGAGTGGGAAACATCCGTCATCTTTTGCTTGGTCAAAAATAGAAAAGTTTACCCCATTTAATCATGCTCTAAAACGTGTAATTAACAAAATCTTTTCTAGAACCCAGTGCAATAAGATCTAAATCTGGCAATGAAATGAACCTTACAACTGGAGACATATTACACACAGTCACGCACATACACAAGGAACTTTATTAACTGTAACCAGATGTTGTTTAACAACCATTTGTTAAAAAAACACACAAACAGTGAATTCCATTAGGCTGTTGTTCACATTTGAAATCCAAGTAAGTCTGAGTTAGGGGCAAGTAAGAGAAGTTTGGAAACGAATTCATAAAACAGCAAAACGTTCGCCCTGCTGGATTCATGTGTTTCAGTCCAATAAAAGAAAGAAAAAAGCATGAATGCTTCTTTATCAGCTGCATCCAATGAGTTAAAAGGATGGAGTTGAAGAGGCTTTGCTTATTAATATAATTTATTATTTTTAATGTCTGCTCTGAACTTCTTCCCACAAATCTGCATGGTATAGTCTGCCTTATGGATTATAAACAATGAACTCTTTGTGTCTGCTACTTGTCAATCAGAAAGTAAATCTGTTGGAATAAAAATTCTAATCCCACGGTTTTAACCACAAACTTATAAACAGGCAATTAACTCACTGATACAATACCAGCAGCCAGAGAGAGAAAATCAAAGCTTCTCACACCCCAGTGAAGGGTCAACTGCTAAATAGAATCTTTTGAGAAGATGGCTTTGAGAAAAAAATCACTCTTCTGATTTATCTGGACGCGAATTGTAATAATTCCATCCAAACCCACTGCTTATCTAAGCCAAATTTAACCCCTTCCTGAAACTAAACAAGAGGCTATAGTGAAAAAGCCCTTTTCTTGTAAGGGTGTATTTCAAACAGCAGCAATTTTCTGTGGGAGAAAAAGCAGACCTCTGTGGCCAGCCCCATCTTGGCAGCAGTCTCCTACAATGTAGCCTTAAATTCCAGAAATATAAAAATCCCAAATTGTGCTAGTAGTTTTCGCCAGTGGCCTCACGAGGCTGCTGTTCAAACTCTAGGGTCTAATGTTTCAAATAAGGCTAAACCCAATACTGAACAACAATCCTTACTGTTTGCAGTGTCTTACATCTAAGAATATTTTGCTACCAGTAAATTCTCGTCTATTCTGGGGGAACTAATACTCATATTTGATTCTGACAACTCAGCTATTTTCCTTGCCATCGACAAGTGAACCTATCCTGGCCAATTCTACCCACAACTTTCATAGACCTATATAGCTCTTGTTAAAGGCTAGTTGTGTCGGTCAGGTTATTTTGTAAACTGAATAAGGAAGGGGAGGGAAAAACAACAGCTTGTCTCCATCTAACATTTGCAAAGTGTACAATATTAAAGAAACCTGGGTAAGCTCTAGCAACTTTCATGCCTCAGCAAACTGATTTTCAGAAATTTTAGACTGAAAAAGGTAATCTTGCTTTATTCATATCAAATAGGCATCTCAAATTTTATTGGGTTGGCCCAAAAGTTCATCCATTTTTTTTTCTGTAAGATGGCTATAATAGTGCTTAGTTGTCTTTAAACTTCATTTGAAACAATTTTGTTAGATTGTATTGCGACAGCTGTCATATCATTGTACATTAAAAACTTATCAAAATTGGTGAATTTTTATGTAGCCATTTTAATACTGAATATGGAAGAAAAAACATTTTCAGCATATTATGCTTTATTATCTCAGGAAAAGTAAAAACTCAACTGAAAAGGCAAAAAAAATGTTGTGCTGCGTATAGAGAAGGTGCTGTGACTGCTCAAACATGCCAAAAGTGATTTGGGAAGTTTTCTGCCAGAGACTTTTCACTGGACAATGCTCCACAGTCGAGTTCCTTCCAGATAACCAAAGGATTACTTTCAGCAAGTACTGCTCCCAATTAGACCAGCTGAAAGCAGCACTTGACGAAAAGTGTATGGAAGTAGTCAACTGGAAGAAATCAACAGAAAACACATAATCTTTCATCAGGAAAACGTAAGACCTCATGTTTCTTTGATGACCAGACAAAAACTGTTACGGCTTGGCTGTGAAGTTCTGATTCATCCACCATATTCACCAGACACTGCACCTTCGAATTTCCATTTATTTAGGTCTTTACAAAATTCTCAGAATGGGAAAAAATTTCAATTCCCTAGAAGACTATAAAATGCACCTGGAACAGTTCTTTGCTCAAAAAGATAAAAAGTTATGGGAAGATGGAATTAAGAAAGTTGTCTGAAAAATGGCAGAAGGTAGTGGAACCAAATGGTGAGTACATTGTTCAATAAAGTTCTTGGTGAAAATAAAAAATGTGTCTTTTATTTTTACTTAAAAACTGAAGGAATCTTTTGGCTAATCCAATAGTATGTCCAAACAGAACTCTCAATATCTCTCTGTCTCTGTCTCTGTCTCTGTCTCTGTCTCTGTCTCTCTCTCTGTCTCTCTCTCTCTCTCTCTCTCACACACACACACACACACACACACACACACACACACACACACGATCCAGGTGCTCAAGCCAAATAAACTTATGACTCATCCTTGATTCTTCTCCCTTCCCCTCCCCTCCCCCTACCTAGTACATTGACAAGTAATAAGCAATGATGGCTCCACTTTCTAAGTATATCCTGAACCCCAAGGTGCTTCTCATCACCTCCACCACCATGTTAGTCCAGGCCATCATTATCTCTTGCCCAGATTATTGCAATAGACTTATAACTGATTTCCCTGCTTCCACCCTTACTCCTATAATCCATTAAACTTGCAAAAGCCAGAATTCTCTTTTAAAAATACAATATAAATAATATCCTCTATCCTGTTATCCTGTTATATTTTCTTCATAGAACTAATAACTATCAGAAAATATCTTGTTTACTAGTGTATTTTATGTCTCTCCCCATTAAAATTCAAGATCCACAGAGAAAGGACTTGGTCTGTCTCTTTCATTACTGTATCTACAACACCTAGAACTGTTCCTGGCATACAGGATATGTCAAATAAATGTTTTCAGAATGAATAAATAAATGATTATTCAATAAACTGTCAGTGAGCCCTTATCTGACAAAACTGTGCTAGGTGTTATGTGCAATGGAGAGAAAGAAGATATGGTACATGACCTGGAGAAGTCATAGGATGGATTTTAACATTAAATAATTACAACACAATGCTGTGAATGCAATTTAAAAAAAGGATAGATCACTGAAAGTCACTGGAACAATATAGAGTGATCTCCTGACCATGTTTGGGTGAAATGCATAAAGCTTCATGGGTGAGAATAAAGTTGAACTGGAACTTGAAGAGTGAGTGCATTTTCCAGACTGAGAAAATGTGTGAAGGGCATGGCAGGCAAAGAGAACAGCACAGGCAAAGAATGGCATCTTAAGCAAGGATATGGGCACAAGACTTCCAGCTATGTTCAAAAAATAGTAATTAGTTTGGTATGTGGAATAGACAATATACATATATAGACAGAAGAAAATGATAGAAAAAGAAGCTTGAAGATATGGGCTGCAGTCAGATTATAAAGGATCTTAAACATGTCTTATTAAGAAGTTTGGTATTAGACGGGGGCAGGGGGGGTCAACTGCAAGCAAAGAGTAAAAGAGATTCATCCATCCAAGAAATATCTACTGTCTGATCAGATCTGTTTTTTAGGAAGATAACCCAGGCAACAGGGGCACAAGTGCACTAAAATAGGGAACAAACTGGAGAGAGGCAAAGCAATTGAAAGTCACTCAGTCGTGTCTGATTCTTTGTGACCCCATGGACACACTGAATAGAGAGTCCATGGAATTCTCCAGGCCAGAATACTGGAGTGGGTAGCCTTTCCCATCTCCAGGGGATCTTCCCAACCCAGGGATCAAACCCAGGTCTCCCACATTGCAGGCAGATTCTTTACCAGCTGAGCCACAAGGGAAGCCCAGCTGCTATCAATTCAGCTGGGAGATTTTTTTAAACATCATAGATTCCTAGCCCCACCCCAGAACTAGTAAATCTAAATCTCTCACAATGTAAATCAAAAAAATCACCTTTTAGGGTTACTTTTTTTTTTAACTTTGAAAACAATATATGTTTGTGGGAGGAAAAAACTCAATCTGTACAGAGGGTATGAGTTAAAAACAGTCTCTCGTCCTATCTCCTGCAGCAATGACTACAACCATTCCCATGACCCCCTACCACCCTGCTGTTCAACTAGATCCCTTTGCTCTAGAATGCCCAAGGTTGAGAATCACTGCACTGCTTAGCTCTATCACCTAGGCAGTTTTTCAAAACTTTCACAGAAAATAAGAACTGCCTGGGGTAGTTTAAATTTTTTTTTTACAAGAGTGCTTAGCAGGCTCCTCCCCTCCAGAGTTTGAGTCAGTGAATCTTATCTGAGCCTGGGAAACAATTACCCCAGATAAGCCTTATCAAGTAATCTGAGTCATTTGTCACAATTCTAATATAAACCAACATGCCCCAAAATTTAATGTGCAAAAGAGTCAACTAGGGATCTTGTTTAAAATGCTGATTCTGTGTCAGTAGGTGTGGGGAGGAACCCAATATTCTGCATTTCTAATAAGCTCTCACGTGATGTCATTGCAGCTGGCACAGGAACCACACTTTGCTGAGCAATGGCTATCGACACTGGGTGCCAATTAGAATCACCTAGGGAGCTTTAAAAATTCTCATTGACCAATCAGTTTTAAGCTCATCAAAAACAGAAAAGGAGATAACACTTCCTAGCTGATTTTATGATGCCAACATTACCCTGATACAAACCCAAATAAAAACACTACAAGAAGCCCCATTCCACCTCCCTCTCCACCCCATCCATCTGGGTTGAGTTGAGCACCAGTTTTGAGTGCCCTGCTTCATGGTAAAAACCACCACAATATTGTAAAGTAATTATCCTCCAATTAAAATAAATCAATTATTTTTTAAAAAAACACTAAAAGAAAACCATAGGCCAATATCCATTATGAATACTGATGCAAAACTCTTCAACAAAATACAAGCAAACCAAATTCAACAGCATATTAAAAGGATTATAGACCATGACCAAATAAGTTTTATTCCTGGAATGCAAGGATATTTAAACACACACATGCAAATCAATCAATCAATGCAATGAAAGAAGAACTAAACACATGATTGTCTTAATCGATGCAAAAAAAATGACAAAATTCAACGCCTTTTCATGATAAAAATACTCAAAGAAATAGGAGTAGACAAAAACTTTCTCATCATTATAAAGGTCATATATGAAAAGTGCACATCTAACATCATCAGTTCAGTCACTCAGTCGTGTCCGACTCTTTGCAACTCTTTCTTACCAAATTACAACTAGCTATAGCAGTTACTGAAAATTTGTTTATCTTTTTGTTGTTTTCAAATTATTTATGCTTTGTGTCTCTCTCTGCTGTATGACAATCTTACTAATGTTACTAGCTATATTACTTCTATCTATTTTCTAAGATCATTGCCTCTTGCATTACCTAATGTATAACCAGACCTCCAACAAAATTAATGATGGCTAATGTACTGATCACATGGGTCACAGCCTTGTGTAACTCATGAAACTATGAGCCATGCCATGTAGGGCCACCCAAGACAAACAGGTCATGATGGAGAGTTCTGACAAAACGTGGTCCACTGGAGAAGGGAATGGCAAACCACTTCAGTATTCTTGCCCCGTGAACAATATCTAACATCATACTAAATGGTGAAACACAAAAGCTTTTCCTCTAAGACTGGGAACAAGACCAGGATGTCTGCTTTCACTACCTTCATTCAACATAATACTGGAAGTTCTAGCCATAGCATTAAAGGAATAATAAGAAATTAAAAGCATCCAAATTGGAAAAGAAGTAAAATTATCTTTGTTCACAGATGACATGATCTTATGTCTAGAAAATCCTAAAGATTTCATACAAGAAAATGTTAAACCTAATAAACAAATTCAACAAAGTGGCAGGATACAAAATCTACATGCAAAACTCAGTTGTATTTCTAAATACTAGTAATAAATAAAACAAAAAGGAAGTTAAGAAAACAATTCCACTTACAATAACATCAAAAATAATAATAATAATAAAACTTAGGAATAAATCTAACCAAGGAGGTGAAAGATGTCCACATTCAAAACTAAAATTTGCTGAAAGAGATTAAAGACCAATAAGAATGCTCATGAACTGAAAAACTTAATATCGCTAAGATGACAATTCTATCCAAAGTAATCAACAGATTAAATGTAAGCCCTATAAAAATCCCAATAGCAGTTTTTGCAGAAACAGAAAAACCCCATAAGGAATCTGAATAGCCTCAATTTGGACCCCAAAATGGCCAAAGCAACTTTGAAAGAGAAGAATAAAGTTGGAGGACTCATAATATCCGATTCCAAACCTTACTACAAAGGTATAGTAATCAAAACCATGTGGTACTGGCATAAGGACAGACATATAGGACAATGGAATAGAATAGAAAGCCCAGAAATAAACCTTTGCATATATGATCAATTGATTTTCAATATAAATGCCAAGATCATTCAATGCAGGAACTAACAGGGTTTTCAACATGTGATGCTAGGTAGGTAAACTAGACATCCACATACAAAAGAATGAACATAGGGATTGCTATTGCTGCCACCAGTCCCGCCAAGGGTCCTACGAGCAAGCACAAGACAATGCTTACACCTTCCTGGGAGCCTTTGCAGTCACTTTGGAGCCACTGCCAAGGGTCCCACAATCCAGGGACAACATCCCTGGAAGAGCACATGGCATGCCCCAGACTGTGGCAACTTCCTGACATCCTCTACTGCTGCAGGCACTCCCCACACATCCCAACTGTGGCTGTCATATCCATCCCTCACCTCAGCCTGCGTAAGTGTGCCCGAATCAGCCTGCTGAGCCCCAGGGATGGTGCAACCAAAGAAAAGGAGGAATTCTCTCCATGAGAAGAGAGCGCAGGAACAGCAAGTGCAATAGATTAAATCCCCAACAATTGGCTTAATAAACCCTGCAGCTGTGGAATATCTGAATAAATGAAGGCTCCCACAATTTGAGACTGGTCTAGTGTTAATAACTGTGGCCTTTGGGGGCAAGTACATGGGGGAATTGGGCTAGGGCAGATTCTGAACTGGTACTACAATGTCCACAGCATGTTGAGAGACCTACCTAGAGGTATCAGAGGACTTCCTGGGGAGGTGAAGATTGGCTGTGGCTCAATGTGCGGATGAGGAAACTGACAGCTGAGGGCAATAATAGTAGCTGTACTATTTTTTGTTTCATTCTGTTCTGTTGTTGTTTTCCTTTATTACTCTTTTATTTTATTTTTGTTTGCTTTTTCTTTTTTACGCTTCTGTTTTTAGTATATATCTTATTTGGTTTTATTTCCTACTTTACTTTTTTTTATATGGCAGTTTTTCCTTATTTTCATTTTTTCTTTTGTTTTTATCTCCTTTTTAAACTACATTCTATAATTTTCCATTTTTACATATTTTGTGTTTTGCTGCTGTTTTCTTCTTTCATTTGTTCTGATTTTATCTTTTTTTCTTTTTATTAATTTGCTTGCTGCTTTGTTTTTCTTACTTTAGTTTTTATGGTTTGTTTTTGGTTTGGGGTTTGTTTATTTGCTTGTTGACTCTGTTTTCTCATTTTCTTTCTTTTTTGGTCTGTTTGTATGTCTGTGGGTGTTTCTTTGTGTGTTTTTGTTTATTTGGTTTTACTTTTACCACTGGTCTTGGGGGACTTGCCTGTTGGCCTTCTTTTCCTTTTTCTTTTTCCTTAATGATTATTTTCTTCCTCTTCCATGCTCTGTTGCTTGTGGGGTCTTGGCTCTCTAGCCAGAGGTCAGGCCTGAGCCTCAAAGCTGTATGAGCCAAGTGCAGGACCCTGGAACGCCAGCAAACTCCCAGCACCAGAGACTATTAATCAGCAAGAGATTCCCCACAGGTTTCCATATCAATACCAAGACACAGCCTCATGCAACTGGCAGCAAGCTCCACTGCTGGATGCCTCACACCAATCAACTAGCAAGACACAAACAAAATCCCACACATTAGCAGACAGGCTGCATAAAGTCATACAAAGCTCAGAGATACCCAAGACACACCACCTGACATGGCCCTACCCATCAGAGGGACAAGATCAATCTCTAGTCACCAGAATGCAGGCACCAGTGACCCCCAACAGGAAGCCTACCCAAGCCAATGGACCAACATTACCAACTGGGGGCAGGCACAGCAGAAGGAAGAGGAACTAAGACCCTGCAGCCTGTGGAAAGGAGATTTCAAACACAGGAAGTTAAAAAAACGAAAAGACACAGAAATGTGTTGCCGCTGAGGAGCAAGGTTAAAAAAATGCTTAAGGCGAAATAAATGAGAAGGGAATAGGCAATCTGCCTGAGAAAGAATTCAAAGTAATGATACTAAAGATGATATAAAATATTGAAAATAAAATGGAGAAAATACAAGAAACATTTAACAAGAAACTAGAAGGACGAAAGAAGAAACAAAGAATGATGTACAACATGATAATTAAAAGTAAAAATACACTAGAAGGTATCAAAAGCAGAATAACTGATGCAGAAGATCAGCTAAGCGAGCTGGAAGATAGAATGGTGGAAATAACTACCATAGACTAGAATAAAGAAAAAAATTGAACAGAAGTGAAGATAGTCTCAGAGACCTCTGGGACAACACTAAACACACAAACATTCAAATTCTTATGGTCCCAGAAGAAGAAGAGAAAGAGAAAGGTTCTGAAAAATATTTGAAAACTTACCTAACATGGGAAAATAAATAGTCGCCAAGTCCAGGAAGCTCAGAGAGTCTGATACAGGATAGTTCAGTTCAGTTCAGTCACTCAGTCGTGTCCGACACTTTGTGACCCCATGTATTGCAGCACACCAGGCCTCTCTGTCCATCACCAACTCCCAGAGCCTACCCAAACCCATGTCCATTGAGTCGGTGATGCCATCCATCCATCTCATCCTCTGTCGTCCCCTTCTCCTCCTGCTCCCAATCCTACCCAGCATTAGGGTCTTTTCCAATGAGTCAACTCTTCGCATGAGGTGGCCAAAGTATTGGAGTTTCAGCTTCAACATCAGTCCTTCCAATGAACACCCAGGATTGATCTCTTTTAGGATGGATTGATTGGATCTCCTTGCAGTCCAAGGGACTCTCAACAATCTTCTCCAACACCACAGTTCAAAAGCATCAATTCTGCGGCGCTCAGCTTTCTTCACTGTCCAACTTTCACATCCATACATGACCACTGGAAAAACCATAGCCTTGACTAGATGGACCTTGGTTGGCAAAGTAATGTCTCTGCTTTTGAATATGCTATCTAGGTTGGCCATAACCTTCCTTCCAAGGAGTAAGCGTCTTTTAATTTCATGGCTACAATCACCATCAGCAGTGATTTTGGAGCCCAAAAAAGTAAAGTCAGCCACTGTTTCCACTGTTTCCCCATCTATTTGCCATGAAGTGATGGGACCAGATGCCATCATCTTAGTTTTCTGAATGTTGAGCTTTAAGCCAACGTTTTCACTCTCCTCTTTCACCTTCATCAAGAGGCTCTTTAGTTCTTCTTCACTTTCTGCCATAAGGGTGGTGTCATCCGCATATCTGAGGTTATTGATATTTCTCCCGGCAATCTTGATTCCAGCTTGTGCTTCTTCCAGCCCAGCGTTTCTCATGATGTACTCTGCATATAAGTTAAATAAGCAGGGTGACAATATACAGCCTTGACGTACTCCTTTTCCTATTTGGAACCAGTCTATTATTCCATGTCCAGTTCTAACTGTTGCTTCCTGACTTGCATACAGGTTTCTCAAGAGACAGGTCAGGTGGTCTCATATTCCCATCTCTTTCAGAATTTTCCACAGTTTATTGTGATCCACACAGTCAAAGGCTTTGGCATAGTCAATAAAGCAGAAATAGATGTTTTTCTGGAACTCTCTTGCTTTTTCGACGATCCAGCGGATATTGGCAATTTGATCTCTGGTTTCTCTGCTTTTTCTAAAACCAGCTTGAACATCTGGAAGTTCACGGTTCACGTATTGCTGAAGCCTGGCTTGGAGAATTTTGAGCATTACTTTACTAGCATGTGAGATGAGTGCAGTTGTGCGGTAGTTTGAGCATTCTTTGGCATTGCCTTTGTTTGGGATTGGAATGAAAACTGACCTTTTCCAGTCCTGTGGCCACTGCTGAGTTTTCCAGATTTGCTGGCATATCGAGTGCAGCACTTTCACAGCATCATCTTTCAGGATTTGAAATAGCTCAACTGGAATTCCATCACCTCCACTAGCTTTGTTCATAGTGATGCTTTCTAAGGCCCACTTGACTTCACATTGCAGGATGTCTGGCTCTAGGTGAGTGATCACACCATCGTGATTATCTGGATCGTGATGATCTTTTTTGTACAGTTCTTCTGTGTATTCTTGCCACTTCTTCTTAATATCTTCTGCTTCTGTTAGGTCCATACCATTTCTGTCCTTTATCAAGCCTATCTTTGCATGAAATGTTCCTTTGGTATCTCTAATTTTCTTGAAGAGATCTCTAGTCTTTCCCTTTCTGTTGTTTTCCTTTATTTCATTGCACTGATCACTGAGGAAGGCTTTCTTATCTCTCCTTGCTATTCTTTGGAACTCTGCATTCAGATGGGAATATCTTTCATTTTCTCCTTTGCTTTTTGCTTCTCTTCTCTTCCCAGCTATCTGTAAGGCCTCCTCAGACAGCCATTTTGCTTTTTTGCATTTCTTTTCCATGGGGATTGTCTTGATCCCTGTTTCCTGTACAATGTCATGAATTTCTGTCCATAGTTCATCAGGCACTCTGTCTATCAGATCTAGTCCCTTAAATCTATTTGTCACTTCCACTGTATAATCATAAGGGATTTGATTTAGGTCATACCTGAATGGACTAGTGGTTTTCCCTACTTTCTTCAATTTAAGTCTGAATTTGGCAATAAGCAGTTCATGACCTGAGCCACAGTCTGCTCCCAATCTTGTTTTTGCTGACTGTGTAGAGCTTCTCCATCTTTGCCTGCAAAGAATATAATCAATCTGATTTCGGTGTTGACCATCTGGTCATGTCCACGTGTAGAGTCTTCCCTTGTGTTGTTGGAATAGGGTGTTTGCTATTACCAGTGTTTTCTCTTGGCAAAACTCTATTAGCCTTTGCCCTGCTTCATTCTGTACTCCAAGGCCAAATTTGCCTGTTACGCCAGGTGTTTCTTGATTTCCTACTTTTGCATTCCAGTCCCCTATAATGAAAAGGACATCTTTTTTGGGTGTTAGTTCTAGAAGGTCTTGTAGGTCTTCATAGAAATGTTCAACTTCAGCTTCTTCTGTGTTACTGGTCAGGGCATAGACATGGATTACTGTGATATTGAATGGTTTGCCTTGGAAACAAACAGAGATCATTCTACCATTTTTGAGAGTGCATCCAAGTACTGCTAAACCCAATGAAAAACATGCGAAGACACATATTAATCAATGTAACAAAAAAGTGAACACAAAGAAAAAGTATTAAAAGCAGTAAGGGGAAAGGAACAAATGACATACAAAGGAATCCCATAAGGTTAACAGCTGGTCTCTCAGCAGAAAATCTTCAGGCAAGAAGGGAGTGGCAAGATATATTTAAAGTGATAAAAGGGAAAAACTTACAAGCAAGATTATTCTACACAGGAAGGATCTCATTCAGATTTGGCTGAGAGATCAAAAGCTTCATAGAAAAGCAAAAGCTAAGAAAATTAAGCACCATAAAACCAGCATTACAACAAATGCTAAAGGAATTTCTCCAGGCACAGAATGCAGGGGAAGAAAAAGACCTACAAAAACAAACCCAAAAAGACCTACAAAAACAGTCCTAAGATGGAAGAGGAATAGGATGGGGAGACCAATTTCTCCCCCCAGAAATTTATCAAAAGATCATTTGAATGCTGAGAATATACCAAAAAACAACTTCCGAATGCTGGCAGAGGACACCAGGCACCTAGAAAGGCAGCCCATTCTCTTTGAAAGGAGGTAGGACAAAATATAAAAGACAAAGAGACAAAAGAATTAGGGATAGAGATCCATCCTGGGGAGGGAGTTGTGAAGGAGGAGAAGTTTCCAAACAGCAGGGAACCCACAGCGGGTCTGCGGGGAATTTTGGAATCTCAGAGGGCAACATAACCTGGAGGAAAAAAAAAAAAAAAAACAGAGAATACCTCCCTAACCACAACTCGCAGCAGAGAAGTAGCCCAGATGCTCACATCCGCAACCAGCGAAGGGGGCTGGACAGGGAGGCGCAGCCTGCATCATCAGTGCTTAGGGTAAGGACCAGGCCTGAATGCCCTGAGGACAATCTGAGGGAGCTAACAGGAGATAGCAACCCAAATTGTGGGATAGCCAGACGGAGAGAAAAAAAAAAACAGAACTTTTCCATGAAAGGCTCTAACCTAACAAGCGTCTGGCCTGCTCACAGCACAAAGGATTGAGTGAACACCAAAGGAGAGCTAGCAAGCTGCATACAGGCCACTCCCCCCTGCCAGAGGCACAGAGGCAGGCATGCCACAGCCAGAGCCAGAAAGCAAGGGGCAATCTCGGCCCCAGAGACCAGCATCTTTCACCAAACTGTGAGCAGGCTCCCAGTTCCTAACCAAGTCTTCCTGGGATCCTGAACGGTTGACATCTTCCAGGAGGGTCACAGCCTGAGATCAGCTCCCCAGAGCCACATAGCACACCTGAGACGATGCTCTTGTGGTACACCTAGGAAACCAAGCAGCCAGGACCAGCGACGTGATTAAGATGCACAGCCCACCTGGGACAGTGCACTCACCAAGCACCTGGTCACCTGAGCTGCTCAGACCTGGGAAGGGCAAAAATCACATGCCCAACCAAGTCTGTGCCCTTGAGGAGTACCCGAGAATCTGAACCTGAGCAGCTTAGACCTTGGAAGTGCACGAAACACAGTGCCCACTTTGGACAGTACCCCTGCAGAGCACCCTGGAGCCTGACCAGTGTAGACCTGGAAAGCACACACCGCCATGAGCTGGGACAAACCCAGTGTGGTCCATACACTGCAAACACCCTTCAGACATGCCAGTGATATTTGTTTGCAATGCTCCTCCCTCCCCACAGCACAACTGAACAAGTGAGCCTAAATAAGTGACCGCCTTCGCCCCCTTGTGTCAGAGTGGAAATTAGACACTGAAGAGACTTGCAAACAGAGGAAGCCAAAATAAACAAAGAAGAGGGAACCACTCTGGAAGTGACAGGTGCAACAGATTAAAACCCTGTAGTTAACATTGACTAAGCATTGGAAGGGGCACACAGACCTGGAGAAATACAAGCTGGAACAACGAACGATCTGAACCAACCCCACACTGCCCACAACAGCTCGAGAGAAATTCCTAGATATATTTTCACTATTATCATTTTTAATTTATTTTTTATTTTTTTATTTTTAAGTTCATTATACCTTTAATTTTCATAACCTACTATTACTTTTTTAAAAAAAGACCCTATTTTTAAAGCAAATTTCATATATATATATTTTCTTATAATTTTTGTGATTGATTTTGTTTTGTATTTTCAATATTGTATTTTTGAGAGTCTAACCTCTAGTTTAGATTTTTAAATTTTGCTTTTTGGTATTTGTTATCAGTTTTTCACCCTTAAGAATCTAATCTTCAGTATACATTCTCACTTAGGCGTGTGATTACTGGCTTGATTGCTCTCTCCCCTTTGGACTTTCCCATTTCTCCCCCAGGTCACCTCTATCTCCTCCCTCCCCCTTCTCTTCTCTACTTAATTCTGTGAATCTCTCTGGGTGTTCCAGGCTGTGGAGAACACTTAGGGAACTGATTAATGGCTAGATTGGTCTCTCCTCTTTTGACTCCCCTTCTTCTCCTCCTGGTCACCTGTATCTCTCTCCTCCCTCTTCTCTTCTCCATGTAACTCTGTGAACTTCTCTGGGTGTCCTTCAATGTGGAGAATCTTTTTACCATTAACCTACATGCTTTATCATCTGTGCAGTATGGATGGAGAAGTCTTGAGGCTACTATAAGAATAAGACTGAAACCCAGAGGCAGGAAGCTTAAATCCAAAACTTGAGAATGCCAGAAAACTCCTGATTCCAGGGAAAATTAATCAACAAGAGCTCATTCAAAAGCCTCCGTACCTATACTGAAACCAAGCTCCACCCAAGAGCCAACAAGTTTCAGAGCAAGACATAACATACTAATTCTCCAGCAATGCAGGAACATAGCCCTGAGCACTAACATACATGCAGCCAAAAGTCATGCCAAACCCACAGACACCCCAAAACTCACTACTGGACACTTAATTGCACTCCAGAGACAAGAGATCCAGCTCCATCCACCAGAACACAGACACAAGCTTCACTAACCAGGAAACCTTGAAAAGCCACTAGTCCAAGCCCACCCACAGGAAACAACCTCCACAATAAAGAGGAACCACAAACTTTCAGCATACAGGAAGACCACCCCAAACACAGCAATCTAAACAAAATGAAAAGGCAAAGAAATATTCAACATGTAAAGGAATGCCCACCAAACCATGATAAATGGCCCACCAAACCAAAAAAAATAGGAGAAGATAGGGAGTCTACCTGAAAAAGAATTCAGAATAATGATAGTAAAGATGATCCAAAATCTTGAAAACAAAACGGAGTTACAGATAAATAGACTAGAGACAAGAATTGAGAAGATGCAAGAAATGTTTAACAAGGACCTAGAAGAAATAAAAAAGAATCAATCAATAATGAATAATGCAATAACTGAGAACAAAAACACTCTGGAG
Source organism: Okapia johnstoni (assembly GCA_024291935.2). Classification (NCBI taxonomy): domain Eukaryota; kingdom Metazoa; phylum Chordata; class Mammalia; order Artiodactyla; family Giraffidae; genus Okapia; species Okapia johnstoni. Next base: position 48,673,507 of record CM044305.1, on the reverse strand, counting down.
GGAACCAACAGTAGAATAATGGAAGCATAAGAGAGGATAAGAGAGGTGGAAGATAAAATGGTGGAAATAAATGAAGCATAGAGGAAAAAAGAAAAAAGAATTAATAGAAATAAGGACAATCTCAGAGACCTCTGGGACAATGTTAAACTCCACAACATTCGAATCATAGGAGTTCCAGAAGAAGAAGACAAAAAGAAAGGCCATGAGAAAATACTTGAGGAGATAATAGTTGAAAACTTCCCTAAAATGGGGAAGGAAATAGCCACCCAACTCCAAGAAACCTAGAGAGTCCCAAACAGGATAAACTGAAGAAGAAACACCCCAAGACACATATTAATCAAATTAACAAAGATCAAACAAAAAGAGCAAATATTAGAAGCAGCAAGGGAAAAACAACACCCATTTATGATAAAAACTCTCCAGAAAGTGGGCATAGAGGGAACCTACCTCAACATAATAAGGCCCTATATGACAAATCCATAGGAAATATTATTCTAAATTGTGAAAAACTGAAAGCATTTCCTCTAAAATCAGGAACAAGACAAGGGTGCCCACTCTCACCACTATTATTCACCATAGTTCTAAAGTCCTAGCCACAGCAACCAGAGAAGTAAAAGAAATGAAAAGAATCTAAACTGGAAAAGAAGTAAAACTGTCACTGTTTGTAGATATCATGATACTATACACAGAAAATCCTAAAGATGCCACCAGAAAACTACTAGAGCTAATCAGTGAATTTAGTAAAGTCACAGGATACAAAATTAATACATAAAAATCTCTTGCATTCCTCTACACTAACAATATAAGATCAGAAAGAGAAATTAAGGAAACAATCCCATTTACCACTGAAATGAAAAGAATAAAAACCTAGGAATAAACCTACCTAAGGAGGCAAAACTGTACTCAGAAAAATATAAGATACTAATGAAAAAAATCAAAGATGACACAGATATACCACATTCTTAGACTTGAAGAATCAATATTGTGCAAATGACTATACTACCCAAAGCAATTAACAGATTCAGTGCATCCTAATCAAATTACCAATGAGATTTTTTACACAATTAGAACAAAAAATTTTATGATATCTATGAAAACCCGAAAGACCTCAAAACTCCAAAGCCATCCTTGAAAAGAAAAACAGAGCTGGAAGAATCAGGCTCCCTGACTTCAGATAATATGACAAAGCTACAGCAATCCAGACAGTATAGTATTGACACAAAAATAGAAATATAGATCAATCAATGGGAAAGGATAGAAAGCCCAGAGATAAACTCACATACCTATGGGCACATTATCTCTGACAAAAGAGGTAAGAATATACAATGGAGAAACGATACCCTCTTCAATTAGTGGTGGTGGGAAAACTGGACAGCTACTGTAAAAGAATGAAATCAGAACACTTCCTAACACCATACACAAAAATAAGCTCAAAATGGATTAAAATTTAAATAAAATCTCCAAAATATAAAATATAAAATCTCCAAATATAAAAAGAGCATCTCAATATCAAAAAACAACCCAATCAAAAATGGATAGAAGAGCTAAACAGGCATTTCTCCAAAGAAGAGGTGTGTGTGTGTGTGTGTGTGTGTGTGTGTGTGTGTGTGTGTGTGTGTGTGTGTGTGTGTGTGTCTGTCTGTGTTAGTCGCTTAGCCATGTCCAACTCTTTGTGACCCCATGGACTGTAGCCTGCCAGGCTCCTCTGTCCATGGGATTTCCCAAGCAAGAATACTGGAGTGGGTTGCCATTTCCTTCTCCAAAAGAAGACATACATATGTCCAAAAAGCACATGAAAAGATGTTCAACATCACTAATTATTAGAGAAGTTCAAATCAAAACTACAATGAAGTATCACCTCACACCAGGCAGACTGGCCATCATCAAGCAATGTACAACAAATCAATTCAGGAGAGGGTATGGAGAAATGGAAGCCTCCTACATATTGGTGTGAATGTAAATTGATAATAGAGACTATGGAGAACTGTATGGAGGTTCCTTTAAAAACTAAAAATAGAACTACCATATGATCCAGCAATCCCACTTCTAGGCATACACCTGGAGAAAACCATAATTCAAAAAGATACATGCACCCCAGTGTTCACTGCAGCACTGTTTACAACAGCCAGGACATGGAAACAACTGAAATGTCTAATGACAGATGAATGGATGTAGAAGTTGTGGTACATATATTTAATGTAATATTACCCAGCCATTAAAAAGAATGAAATAATACTATTTGCAGCAACATGGATGGACCTAGAGACTGTCATACCGAGCGAAGTAAGTCAGACACAGAAAGCCATAGCATATGATATCACTTCTATGTGGAATCTAAAAATGGGTACAAATGAACTGATTTACAATACAGAATTTGAGTCAACCAAATGTAGATGTAGGAAACCATCTTATGGTTACCAGGAGATAAGGGGGGAAATAATAAATTGTGAGAATGACATTGACACATACACACTAGAATATATAAAATACATAATTAATGAGAACCTACTGGACCTCTGCTCAATACTATGTAATGGCCTATATGGGAAAATAACCTAAAAAAAGAACAATGGATATATGTATATGTATAACTGATTCACTTTTCTGTACACCTTAAACTAACACAACATTGTAAATCAACTATACTCCAATAAAAATTTTTCAGAAAACAACAATCCAATTCATAAATGGGCATAGGACTTGAATAGATATTTCTCCCACATAGAAATTGCCAATAACTACATGAAAAGACTCTGAACATCACTAGCCATTTAGGACAATATAAATCAAAACTAGGAGATACCACTTCACACCCATTAAGATGGTTACTATAAAAAAAGAAAAGAACAAGCATTGTCAGGGATGTGGAGAAATTATAACTTTTATGTATTGCTGGTGGTAAAATTAAATGGTGCAGCTACTGTAGAAAACGGGATTAGAGTCCTCCAAAAACTAAAAATTGAACCACCATATGATCCAGCAATAATTCCACTCTGGATTTATACTCAAAAGAACTGAAAGCAGGAATTCAAGCAGATATTCAATATTCAAGCACCAATATTCACAGCAGCATTATTCACAATAACCAAAAGGCAGAAAAAATGTAAATGTCTATCAACAGATTGACAGATACAGAAAATGTGGTGATACATACATGGAATATTACTCCACCTCAAAAAAGAATGAAATTCTGATGGATACTACAATGTGGATGAAGCTTGAAAATTTTATGCTAAGTGAAAGAAGCCTAACACAAATGGGGAAATACAATATGATCCCACTTTATATTAGATATCTAAAATAGGAAAATCCATACAAACAAAAAGAATAATGGTGATTGCAAGGGGCTGAGGCGACAGGGAAACGGAATTATTATTTCATGAGTACAGAGTTTCTGTTTGAGATAATGAAAGTTCTGGAAGTGTAGGGTGGTGATGGTTGTATGACATTGTGAATATATTAAATGCCACTGAATGGTATACATAAATATGGTTAAAACACTTTATGTTATGTATATTCTACCAAAATAGCAAAAAAAAATATCAGGCCCCCATCCTAGACCAATTCCATCAGAATCTCTGGGAGTGAGATCACTACCTTTAAAGTACCTCAGGTATTTGCAATGTTCAACCAAGATTAAGAACCATAGATCCGAACTTTTTCCCCTCTTGGAATACACAAAATTTTCATTTGCAGATCATGGATGATAGACAACTGTGCTTTTTCCAACCAAAGTGAGATATTAGCTCTACTAGGTTGTCTCTGAATACTCATTTCTAGGGTAACTTGAATTAGTAAGCTACTAGGATACTATCACCATAACTGTAGAGTATAAAAATTGTGTTCAATGATAAAATATTTACAGATGAAATGACAGTCTGCAAATTTTGATTCAAAGTAATCCAGGTTCAGGGGAAAAGTACTGCATGAGGGCTATAGATACAACAGATAGGCCATACGTTAACAATTATTGAAGCTGAATGATAGGTACATAAGTGCTCTTTATATTATCCTCTCTACTTCTGTGCATATTTAAATTTTTCCATGTTAAAACTGGAAACAAATTTAATTACATGTGCAATGGAAATGATAAAAGTATTTAGTAATAAGATCTTGGACCTATAAATTAAGAATAGATACATAGAATGGAACATTAAGCAACATTTTTATATGATAGAAAAATTTTGTAATCATCTGAGGAGATATTTATAATGTTTAATTTAGTAAAATAACAAGTTATCAAAATTAGCATATACAGTAGGATCCAATTTGTGGGTCGACAGTAGAATGGAGCAATCAGTTTAGTGCTAGATCTGACAGAACTAGGTTTCTGCCACTTACTGTGACCCAGAAAAAGGGAGAGTATAATAGCATCCAATCCCATGAGGTTTTCATAAAGATGAAGTGGAAATAAAGTAATTAAAGCACTTAAGAGCTTAGTAGTAGTAGCAGTAGGAATATCAATAGCAGTATCAGCTATATTTGGCTAGAGCTACTTAAAAAAAGCATTGGAAAAATATCTAATATCTTAATATCTAAAATGAAATAATAGTAAGATACTGCAAATTCATTGACATTAAATGAGTAGCCAGTAAGGGCCCACTGTGAAAAAGACAGTGGAATTCTAATGCTGATCAAGACATAAACAGAAGGCAGTTATACCTTCTTATATAGCACCACTATATAAAAATCAGCTACATCTATATATAATAGCAATTTACTAATGAGAAAGATAAAGAAAACAATCCCATTTACAATAACAGCAAAAGGAATGAAATACTTAGAAATAAATTTAACCAAAAAGATGAAAGATCTATACATTGAAAATTATAAACATTGATGAAAAACTGACAAACACAAATAAATAGAAAGATATCTCCTGTTCATAGATTGCAAGAATTAGTATTATTAAAATGCCCATTATTACCTAAAGCCATAAACAGAATCAATGTAATCTCTACCAAAATTCCAATGGTATATTAGCAAAAATAGAAAAAAAATCCTAAAATTCATGTGGAACAACAAAAGACCCACATAACCAAAGCAGCCTGAGCTAAAAGAAAAAAAGCTGGAGGAATCATAATACCTGATTTCAAACTTTATTACAAAGCTATAGTAATCAGAACAGAATGCTACTGGCATAAAAACAGACATATAGAACAATGGAAAAGAATTAACAGCCCAGAAATAAACCCATGTATATACATGGTCAATTAATATTTGACAAAGGAGTCAAGAATACTCAATGGGAAAGGATAGCCTCTTCAATAAATGGTGTTGGGAAAACTGAATACACACATGCAATGGAATAAAACTGGGCCCCTATCTTATAACCACTCACAAAAATTAACTCAGAAAACAGCAAAATTCTGTAAAGCAATTATCCTTCAATAAAAAATAACTTAATTTTTTAAAAAACACCCAAAAAATATTTACCATGTTAAAATTTGAAAAAAAAATTAACTCAAAATGGCTTAAAGATTTGAATGTAAGACTTCAAAGTATAAAACTGCTAGAAGAAAACAGATGAAAAAGCTCCTTGACATTGGTCTTTAAAACATTTTTTGATATAACAATAAAAGTGAAAGCAAATAGACAAATGTGACCAAATCAAACTAATAAAGTTTTGCAAAACACAAGAAATAATCAAAAGAGTGACAAGACAACATACAGAATGGTAGAAAATATCTGCAAACTAGACATCTGATAAGACATTATTCAAAATGTATAATGAATTCAAACAACTCAATAGCCAAAAATGTAACCTGTTTAAAAAATTAGCAGAGGACCAGAACAGATATTTTTCCAAAGAAGACATACAAATGCCCAACATGTTCATGAAAAAAATGCATAATATCTCTAATCATGAAATGAAATCAAAACCACAATAAAATATCACCTCATGCCTATTAGAATGGATAAAAAATTTAATACAATAAATGTTAGAGAGGATGTAGAGAAAGGAACCCCTGTGCACTGTTTACAGGAATGTAAATTGGTGCAGCCACTAAGGAAAACAGTATTTAAAATTGTCTAAACATTAAAAATAGAACTACCATACAATCCAGCAATTCGACCCCCAGATATTTTTCCAAAGGAAATGAAATCTCTATCTGAAAGAGATACCTATATCCCCATGTTCATTGCATTCACAATAACCAAGACATGGAAACAACATAATGTTGCCTGGATAAATATAATGTAATATTAATCAGCCATTTAAAAAGAATGAAATCCTGCATTTTGCAGCAATATGGATGGACCATGAAGGCATTATGCTAAGTGAAATAAGTCAGAAAGAAAATCAAATTCTATATATTCTCCTTTATATGTAAAATCTAAAAAAAGATGAATTTAGAGAGTAGAGGAGAGAGATAAATATAGCTGAGCAGGAGGAGGCTGAGCTCACCTCCCCTCACAAACACATCCAAAATACAACTGCATGTGAAAATAACCTGGCAGAACAGCTCTTTCACAACTAAGACAGTAAAGGAAGATACACACAGAGTCTGACAGGAAGGAAAGGGAAGTGATCTAGTCAGGTCATGCACCCATGTTGGAAGACCCAGAAGAGGAAGGAGATATCAGAGAGTCTGTTATCCTCCCTGGGAAGTGAGGAGTCTGAGCCACATATTAGGCACCCCAGTCCTAGGATTCAGCATTGGGAAGGTGAGCCCCCTTATCTGGTTTGAAAATAAGTCAGGTTTACCAGAAAGCTGGAAGAAAATAAGACTCCATTCTTGAAGAATACACACACAGAGGCAGCATACTCAAAGCTGCCTGGGGCTCTAGCCAGCTTGATAGGACTACTCCACCATAGGCAATGATGCAGCCATTGCCTACTTAAGATCCAGCTCTCCCACGAAGGTAGGGCTGGAGCTGAAGCAGCCAGAGCCAGAGATAGAGCCATGTGTGAGCCAGAGCTTCTTCTATTCTCAGTGGCCATTATTGCCATAATGGGGAAAGTGACAGGACATGAGAGACTGGAAAGGAGTCCTGAGGGAGTTGGGTTCTCCTGGGTGTAATTGTATTCTTTGCCTTGGTTTGGATCCTGGTTGGGGCTTGGGACTGCAGTTTTGTGCTGGTTTCATTCTTTTGTGTGCATGCCTTGGTTAGAGACTGGTTTGGGGCTAGAGGGGTTGGTGCCACACTAATGAGCTGCTTTCCTTCCTGCTGCAGATGGTGGTCTCTACTCTGGAGCTAGGTTTGTTCCTCTGTAATCTTGGTATGGACTTCCTCTGCCCTGTTTAGAGGCAAGGCTGTGGTCCAAGCTGGCTCCATTTCCTCTAAGTGTGAGCATACTCATTGGCAAAAGCAGCCTCTGCCTTAGTGGGCAGCAGCACTGGAGAAAGAGGAGCTGGAGCAGGATCCTGGTATCAGCTGGGTGTGTGTGATGCAGCCATTGCCCACTTAAGATCCAGCTCTCCCACGAAAGCCACTGGACACATGTAGACTGCATAAGGGTGCTACCACACAAGAACACCTTTCAAGACTAGGATAGGTCACTGTTTCACCTAACATATAGAGACAGAGAAAGTTAAACAAAATGAAAAGACAGAGGAATATGTTTCAAACAAAAGAACAAGGCCACATCTGAAAAAAACTTAATGATACAGATAATCTACCTGATAAAGAGTTCAAAGCAATAGTAATAAGAACACTAAACGAACTGAGAAAAGAATAATGAACACAATGAGAATTTTAAGAAAGAACTAGAAAATATGAAAAGAACCAGTCAGAGCTAAAGAATACAACACCTGAATTTAAAATTTCACTAGAAGGAATTAACAGATTAGGTGATAGCAAATAATGCATAAATGAACCGGAAGATAGAATACTTGAAATAACCCAATCAAAACAGTAAAAGGAAAAAAATTGTAAAAGGATAGTTTAAGGGACCTCTGGGACAACATCAAGCATAATAACATTCATATTATAGAAGTCCCAGAAGGAGATGAGAGAAAGGGATAGAAAATGTATTTAATGAAATTATGGCTGGATACTTCCCGAACAGGAAGAAGGAAATGGATATTCAGGTACAGACAGTACAAAACAAGATGAACCCAAAGAGACCTACACCAAGATGTATCATAATGTTAATGGCAAAAGATGAAGAGAGAATTTTAAAGGCAGCAAGAGAAAAACAGAAAAACACATACAAGAGAATCCTCATAAGGCTATCAGCTGAATTTTCAGCAGAAATTTTACAGGCCAGAAGAGAGTGCATGATATATTTTAAATGCTGAATGGAAAAAAATCTACAACCTAGGACAGTCTACCCAGCAAGTTATCATTTAGAATTGAAAAAGATAAAGAGCTCCTCAGATAAGCAAATACTAAAAGAGTTCTTCAACAGTAAACCATCTCACAAGAAGTGTTAAAGGATCTTCATTAAGTGAAAAAGGCTACAAGAAATAAATTATAAGAAAAGGAATAACCCATAAGAAAGGACAAATATATAGTAAAGAACTGTGGATCAATCACTTAACTAAGCTAGTACAAAGATTAAAAGACAAAAATTGTGAAGTCAACTATAACTACAATAAATAGTTAAGGGATAGACATGAGGATGTAAAATACAACATCCAAAACACAAAATGTGAGGAAAGACTGAACAATGTAGATTTTTAGAATGTGTTTGAACATAAGGGATTATCAATTTAAAACTCTATGGTAACCACAAATGAAAAATGTACAATAGATAAATAAAAATTAGAAAGGAACACAAATAAAACACAAAAGAAAATCATCAAACCACAAGGGACCAACACCTAAAGAATAAGAAAAACAGAGAACTACAAAAATGAGAAAACAAGTAACAAAACAGCAGGAAGTACATGCCTATCTCAAACAAACCACCTAAACTACCACCCAAAGGAATTAGCAACAAAGAACAGAGCTCAAAGCCAGCAGAAGAAATGAAATGATAAACATCAGAGTGGAAATAAGTGAAATAGAGAACAACAAAAAAAAAAGATCAATGAAAACAAGAACTGTTTTTTTGAAAACAAAATCGATCAGCCTTTAACCAGGCTCAGTAAGAAAAGAGCAAGGAACCAAATAAACAAAATAAGAAATGGAACAGGAGAATTCACCACAGATATCACAGAGATACAAACAATCATAAAAGAATACTATGAACAGCTATATGCCAACAAATTGGACAACCTATAAGATATGGATAAATTACTAGAAAAATACAATCTTCCAAAACTGAATCAAAAAGAAAGACATAACCTGAACAGACCAATTACTAGGATTGAAGCTGAATCAGAGACACGGATGAGCAACTGAACTCAACTGAACTGAGGCATGCATGGTGTCAGGAATAATATGAAATCTGCAAAAATAATTTTTCATTTATGTGAATATTCAGATTGAACATTATGATGATAATGGTCATATAACTGGAACATTCAAAGAAATAATGGAGTATAACCTACAGAATAAAATACGAGTCTATGAATTTGTGCTGGTATATAATTTAAATGAGGGAGAAAAAAAGTTATTCTTTTTTTACTATTTTTGATTAACTTTATTGAAGGATAGTTGATTTACAATGTTAATTTCTCCTGTAGAGCAAAGAGATTCTGTTATACATATACATTCTGAAAAAGTTATTCTTTACCATAGAATTCCAATTAATAAATGTAGAAGAATCATGGAATTAGAAAATTTCACAACAATTATGATAATAACTGATTAAGACAAATTACCAATCTTGTGTGTATATGTGGAAGGATTAAGGCTTGTGAGAAATAATAAACTATGGTTGTTTGAAAAAAACAAAAGAAATTGAATCAGTAATCAAAGAACTCCCTCCCAAAAAAGTACAGGACCATAAGTCTTCATTGGAGAATTCTATTGAATACCAAGCATACAAAGAAAACATAATACTTCTCCTTCCCAAACTACTGCCAAACAAAAAAAAAAAAAAGAAGAAGAGGAAACATTACCAAATTCATTTTTTGAGGCCACTATTACCGTGACACCAAAACCAAAGATATTACCAAAAAAGAAAAATAGAGGCCAATATCTCTGATGAATGGAGCTTCCCAGATTGTACAGTGGTAAAGAATTCACCTGCCAATGGAGGAGATACAAGAGATGCAGTTTTGCTCCCTGGGTCAGGAAGATCCCCTGGAGTATTTCCAGTATTCTTGCCTGGAAAATTCCATGGATAGAGAAGCCTGGCAGGCTACAGTCCATGGGGTCACAAAGAGTAGGACACATTGAGCGACTCAGCACACACACATCTCTGATGACTATAGAAGCAAAAATCTTCACAAAATCTTTTAGCAAACCAATTTCAACAATATATAAAAGGGATCATATACCATGATCATGTGATTTATTCCAGGGACTCAAGGACGGTTCAATATTCACAAATCAGTATGATGCACCATATTAACAAAAGGAAAGAGAAGATAAAATAAAATCACATGACAATCTCAATAAATGCAGAAAACACATAACCTCAACATACTAAAGACCATTTATTATAAACCCACAGCTAACATCATACTCAATGGTAACAAGATGAAAACTTTTCCTCTAGTATCAGGAACAAGACAAGAATGTCCATTTTCATCACTTCTATTCAATACAGTATTGGAAGTCCTAGCCACAGCAATCATAAAAGAAAAATAAAAGGCATCATGTCATCTGCAAGTAATGACACTTTTACTTCTTCAATTATATAAACCTAAAGGATCCACCAAGAAAAACTCTATTAGAACTAATAAAGTCAGTAAGGTTGAGGATGTAAGATTAATATATAGAAATCTGTTGTTTTTCTATATACTAATCAGAAAGAGAAAGCAAGAAAACAATCACATTTAAAATCACATCAAAAGAATAAAATACCTAGGAAAGATAAATGGAACAGAATAGAGAGTCCAGAAATATATCCATACATACATGATCAATTAATCTATGGCAAGGGAGGCAAAAATATACAATGGGGAAAAGACATTTTCTTCAATAAGTGGTGTTCAGAAAACTGAACAGCTACATGTGAAAAAATGAAATTACAACATTTTCTCACATCATATACAAAAGAAATTGAGATTGGATTAAAGATCTAAATACAAGAAACCATAAAATTAGTAGAAGAAAACATAGGCAGCACACTCATTTGACCTTAAGTTTTATCAGTATATTTTTCAGATCTGTCTCCTCAGTCAATTCAAACAAAAATAAATAGAACCTAAGAAACATAAATGCTTTTGCACAGTAAAGGAAACCATCAACAAATGAAAAGACAACCTGCTGAAAGAGAGAAAATATTTACTAGTGATATGTCTAACAAGTTGGCTTCCCTGGTGGCTCAGATGGTAAAGAATCTGCCTGCAATACAGGAGACCCAAGTTCAATTCCTGGGTCGGGAAGATACCCTGAAGAAGGAAATGGCTACCCCCTCCAATATTCTTGCCTGGAGAACTCCATGGACAGAGGAGCCTGGTGGGCTACAGTCTTTGTGGTTACAAAGAGTCAGACACGACTGAGCGACTAACACTTTCACTTTCATCCAAAATAAAGAGCTCATACAACTCAAAGTGAAAACACACACACACACAAACAACACAATTAAAAAATGGCAGAGGACCTGAATAGACATTTCCCTGAAGAATAAACACAGATCACTAACAGGCACATGAAAAGATTCTCAACATCACAAATCATCAGGAAAAAACAAATCAATACCACAATGAGATATCACCTCACATTTGTCAGAATGGCTATTGTCAAAAAGACAACAACTAATAAATGTTGGTGAGGATGTGAAGCAAAGGGAACTCTAGTACATTGTTGGTGGGAATGCAAATTGGTACAGCCACTGTGGAAAACAGTATGGAGAGTCCTCAAAAATCTCAAAATACCATATGATCCAGAAATTCTACTCCTGGGTACATATCCAGAGAAAATGAAAACACAAATTTAAAAAGATATATGCACTCCAATGTTTTATAATAGTATTATTAGCAGTAGCCAAGATATGGAAGCAAACTAAGTTTCCATCAACAGATGAATGAATGAGGAAGATGTGATACACACACACACATGCACACACACAATGGAATATTATCAGCCATAAAAAAGAATAAAATTTTGCCATTTGCAAAAACATTGATGGACCTGGACAATATTATGCTTAGTAAAGTAAGTCAGAAAGAGAAAGACAAATACTGTGCTTTCACTTATATGTGGAATATAAAAAATACAATGAATAAATACAACAAACAGAAACAGACTCACAAATACAGAGAACAAACTAACGGTTATCAGTGGGTTTAGGAGTGAGGGGAGGAACAAAATAGGGGAAGGAGATTAAGAGGTACAAACTGCTGCTGCTGCTGCGGCTAAGTCGCTTCAGTCATGTCCAACTCTGTGCGACCCCAGAGACGACAGCCCACTAGGCTCCGCCGTCCCTGGGATTCTCCAGGCAAGAATACTGGGGTGGGTTGCCGTTTCCTTCTCCAGTGCATGAAAGGGAAAAGTGAAAGTGAAGTCGCTCAGTCGTCCGACTCTTAGCGACCCCATGGACTGTAGCCCACCAGGCTCCTCCATCCATGGGATTTTCCAGGCAAGAGCACTGGAGTGGGGTGCCATTGCCTTCTCCCAAGAGGTACAAACTACTAGGTATAAAAAAGGTATTAGAATATGAATTCATTTGTTACTGACTTACTATAATAAACACAGCTACTTGTATCACTGTTAAAACAAACAAAAAAAAGGAATAGAGAGGGACTTCCCTGGTGATAGAGTGGTTAAGACTCTCTGCTGACAAAGCAGGAGGCACGAGTTTGATCCCTGGTCAGGGAATTAGATATCACATGCTGTGCACTGTGGCCAAAAGATAATGTAACAACAATATTTTTTTTTTAAAAAAAAGGAATAGAGAGTAGATTGATGGTCTCACTAGAAGTTAGGAGTTCAGGGAAACGAGGACATACTGGTCAAAGACTACCAACTTCCAGATATAAGATGAATAAGTTCTGGGGCTCAAGTGGACAGTGTGGTGATTATAATTAACAATTCAGTTCAGCCACTCAGTCGTGTCCAACTCTTTGTGACCCCATGGACTGAAGCACACCAGGCCTCCCTGTGCATCACCAGTACAATATTAACTGTATAGTATAATTTACAGAACAGTAGTATATATTGATAGTTGAAAGTTTTGAGGAGAATAGGTCTTAAATGTCATCATCACATACCCAAAAAATGTATGTGATAAGACAAAGGTGTTAACTAACCTTACTGCAGTAATAATTTCACAATATATACACATATCTGGGGAAGGAAATGGCAGCCCACTCCAGTATTCTTGCCTGGAGAATCCTGTGGACAGAGGAGCCTGGTGGGCTGCTGTCAATGGGGTTGCAGAGTTGGACACAACTGAAGCGACTTAGCATGCATGCATATACACATATCAAATCATCAAGTTGTGCACCTTAAACATACATATATGTTAATAATATCTTAATAAAGTTGGGGGAAAAGACATAAATGGTCCCTGCCCTTGTATAATTTAGTGTCTACAAGAGAAAGCAAATAAATAAATAATTTTAAGTAAGGGATCATTATAGTATGCACAAAAAATGTTACAGAACATGGGGAAACGTTTATCATTTAAAGACATTGCATTAGTTTCCTAAATGTAACAAATTATCAAACTGTCATATTTTTAAATGATATGTTTATTCTCTTACAATTCTAGAGGACAGAAGTCCAAGAATTCAGTCATTCCATTTTTCATCTACTAACAGCTGTACTTATCTTTGGCTCTTTGTTCCATAACTGTACCACTGGTTTCCTTTACACATCACCTTCTCTCCTTCGCTCACCTTCTTGCAACCCCGTCTTATAAGGATCCTTGTGATTACATTGAGTCCATCCAGATAATCCAGGATTATATCCCTATCTCACAATCCTTACTTACATTACAAAAGTCCTTTTAACCATATGTGGCAGCATGTTCACAGATTCTGGAGATTAGGGTTTGGACATCTTTGGAAAGCCATTTATTCTATTTACCACAAACATAATTACAAATAGAAGAAAATGATAGAAGGAAATATACCAAGAACATTAACAGTTGTTCAGCTTGTATGGTTGATTATGATTATTTTATGCATTTCTCTTTTTTGAAATTTCTAAAATTTCTACAATGAGCATATATCACATTTTTAAAAACAGAGCCTACAGATACATAAACAAAAAGCAAAAGAGGTTTGCAGTAGTGTCTTTGTCCTTTGTCCCTTTGTCCTTTGTCCCTTGTCCCTCAGCTTCCAGGTTTCTCTGTCCAAAAGACATTTATCATTAGCAATTTCTCATTCTTCTAGAGATAGGGTATACAAGAACATGTCTATGGTAGGCTGCATAAGTTCTCTCAAAGATGTTCATGTCCTAATCCCCAGAACCTATTATCATCTTACCTTACATTCCTAAAGGGATTTCGCAGATGTGATTAATTCAATGATGTGGGGATAGGGAATTTATCACCAATTGTCTGGATGAGTCCAGATATAATCACAAGGATCTTTACAAGAGGGAGGCAGGAGTGTTAATGGGAGAGAAGGGAGCAATGTAACAACAGAAGTAGAGACTGGAGTTCAGTTCAGTTCAGTTCAGTCGCTCAGTCCTGTCCGACTCTTTGCGACCCCATGAACTGCAGCACGCCAGGCCTCTCTCTCCATCACCAACTCCTAGAGACTACCCAAACCCATGTCCATCGAGTCGGTGATGCCATCCAACCACCTCATCCTCTGTCGTCCCCTTCTCCTCCCGCCCCAAATCCTACCCAGCATTAGGGCCTTTTCCAATGAGTCAACTCTTCGCATGAGGTGGCCAAAGTATTGGAGTTTCGGCTTCAACATCAGACCTTCCAATGAACACCAAGGATTGATCTCTTTTAGGATGGATTGATTGGATCTCCTTGCAGTCCAAGGGACTCTCAAGAGTCTTCTCCAACACCACAGTTTAAAAGCATCAATTCTTCGGCACTCAGCCTTCTTCACCGTCCAACTCTCACATCCATACATGACCACGGGAAAAACCATAGCCTTGACTAGACGGACCTTTGTTGGCAAAGTAATGTCTCTGCTTTTAAATATGCTATCTAGGTTGGCCATAATGTTCCTTCCAAGGAGTAAGTGTCTTTTAATTTCATGGCTGCAATCACCATCAGCAGTGATTCTGCAGCCCAAAAAAATAAAGTCTGACACTGTTTCCACTGTTTCCCCATCTATCTCCCATGAAGTGATGGGACCAGATGCCATGATCTTAGTTTTCTGAACGTTGAGCTTTAAGACAACTTTTTCACTCTCCTCTTTCACTTCATCAAGAGGCTCTTTAGTTCTTCTTCACTTTCTGCCATAAGGGTGGTGTCATCCGCATATCTGAGGTTATTGATATTTCTCCCGGCAATCTTGATTCCAGCTTGTGTTTCTTCCAGCCCAGTGTTTCTCATGATGTACTCTGCATATAAGTTAAATAAGCAGGGTGACAATATACAGCCTTGACGTACTCCTTTTCCTATTTGGAACCAGTCTGTTGTTCCATGTCCAGTTCTAACTGTTGCTTCCTGACCTGCATACAGGTTTCTCAAGAGACAGGTCAAGTGGTCTGGTATTCCCATCTCTTTCAGAATTTTCCACAGTTTATTGTGATCCACACAGTCAAATGCTTTGGCATAGTCAATAAAGCAGAAATAGATGTTTTTCTGGAACTCTCTTGCTTTTTCGATGATCCAGCGGATATTGGCAATTTGATCTCTGGTTCCTCTGCCTTTTCTAAAACTGGAGTGGTGCTCTTTAAAGATGGAGGTAGGGGCTACAAGCCAAGGAATACAGGCAGCCTTAGAAGTTGAAAAAGGCAAAGAAGCAGAGTCTCCCCTCAGAGCCTCCAGAAGAATCCAGCCCTGCTTATGCCTTGATTTTAGCCCAGTGAAACTGATTTTGGACTTATGACCTCCAAAATTATAAGAGAATAAATTTGTATTGTTTCAGTCCACTAAATTTGTGGTAATTTATTACACTGGCAATGAAGATCATCACTGCACATATATCTTTCTGCACATGTATGGACATATTGGGTATAGTTATAGAATAAAATCAAAGCAGTAGAATTCCTGGGTTAAGTTATGTGCATTTTAAAATTTTGACTTAAACTGATGAACTCCCTCCACAGAGGTTCTGCCAGTTTCTACCACAGCAATGTATGAACAACACTCATTTCAATTTTGACTTTATATGATGCTCTTTTTCCATACAGAAGTTTGAGTTTCATGGTCTCAGAGATATCAACTTTTCATTTGATTACTTCCTAATTTTATATCCTATTTTTAAAATCCTTCCATACTCTAATTTCAAACACTCCCACTTTTTGTAGAAGTTTTCTGGCCCTATATTTTACATTTAGTTATTTGATTTATCTGTAATATACTTGGGTGTTAAGTATGAGGTATGGAAAAAACTCTTCTTCCTGAAGAAGGTGTCCCAACAACTTTGTTAAATAATTCATTTTCCCCCACTAATCTGCAATGCCATCTTTATCAGATGTACCTGTACCACACTCTTTTAACTACTGCAGCTTAATGGCATTTTACTTTTAATCTCTGCTGAAACTAATTTCCCCTAACTACTCCCTGTTTCCTAATTTCTCTGGGTTTTCAAGCCTGCTTATTTTTATTATTGTTGTTTTAGTTGTGGCATGCGAGATCTTCTAGTTGAAGCATGTGGGGCCTTTTAGTTGCAGCACACAAACTCTTAGTTGCAGAATGTGGGATCTAGTTCGCCCACACGAGATCAAACTTGCAGACCCCTGTGTTGGGAGTGTGGAATCTTAGCCACTGGACCACCAGGGAAGTCCCATGCTTCCCTGTTTTTACATATGAATTTTACAACCAGATTAACAAAAAAAAATGTATCTTTATTTGAACTAAGTTTAATTTATCCTACTATTTACTTAGGTGAATTGATATTTTTATATTATCTTTCCATTTAAGAATATGAAGTGTCTTTCTATTAGTCTAAGTCTTCTTTGGTGTTCCTCACTAATACTTACTTTCCTTCATGTACAACTTGTATATTAGTTGTTTATTCTTAGATATTTTCTCTTTTCTGTTGCTAATTAAATGGGGTCTTTTCTTCCATTATATGTTCTGTTACTATTTTATATGAAGGCAATTTCAGGATGATTTCAGGATACTTGAGTCTAGGGTCCTTCTTCGAAGGCATTTTACGTATTCAGACCAAGAGATTACTGAGGGTGGAGGTTGGCTGGTAGGACTCTCAGCCATTCCTCCCTGAGACAGAACAAGGCAGGAGTTCCCTGTACAGACAATAAGTATCAAGGCTGGGGAAGCTAAGTAAAGCCACATGCCTTCTCCCTATATCTAGGGCTTGAAACCTAGTTTGACGTTGCTAGGGAGTTCCTGACTCAATACTAATGAATACTCTTGTTTGCAGGTTGATCCCCAGACAGTAGTAACTGGTTAGAAAGTCATGCATCATTCCCCACCTTCTCAGAGGAGATTGCTACCAGAAGTATGTGGCTGTCTCTAGACTGAAGGGCTCATAGAGACTGCAAACAACTCGATCCTGTGGTTAACCTTCCCTGTGCAGCTAATAAAATCTATCTCCCCATGGTAAGTAGCTCTCACCTTGGGAGTACCACGACTGCTAAGCAGGAGCTGTGTGGAAATAGCCTCCAGCACAGTTCAACACATTTTTTTTTAATTTCCTCTCAGCCGGCAGTGTAAGTTCTATTTAGAGAAAATCATAGCAAGGGTAACAACCTTTTCCTTCTTTTTTTTTTTTTTTTTTGTTTTATTTGCTCCTAACTTCTAATTGGCTATAAACTAGGAACCACAGGTGTTTCTTAAAGGATCCTCAACAAGCTTACAAAATAGGCTTCCCCCAGTATCCCAGCCTCTTATCTGTGAAGCCAATTACATTTCACTGCAAACCTGCAGATTTTCAGGTAGCTGGAACAGTTTCCACACTGTGACCTCAACACAGCCCTAGGGCCTGTTTCTTTTGGCTTTTTATTTTTCTGTTAGGTTAACTAGTTAACCCTTTCTTAATTCCCAGGACTTGTTTGATTATCACGACCAGCTTTCTTTTAGCACTGGCACATCTAACATTGTTCCTCCTTACTACTTTTTTCTTCTCAGATCTGGCTCCTTCCTATTCCATCCTGTAACATTAACAAAAATAGAATTCCAAGATTTTGTTTGGGGCTACAGGGGGAAGTGGGATTCAAAGAAAGACTGAGAAGCGAGCTGTTATCCAGACCAGAGCATGTAGAGGAAAATTACCAGACTGGGACACAAGGTACGGCAAAGAAACCAGAGCTGATTTTGATCTTATGTTGCCTCCTGTATTTTCTCTCCACCTCCATTTACTAGCTTTCATTTGCTATTATTCTTAGGAGACACTTTAATAGTTTCTCATGACTGCATGTGTATACATTCTTCTTACGCTCTATACAGTGGGAGAAAGGTCCACGTAAAGATTACCCTCTTCAACAGTGCCCCAGCATTTGAATAATCTTTGGATGTTTTGGATTTTCATTTGCTGTTCCATTAATTGATGTCAGCTGTAGCTATAACAACCCTATGGAATGGTTTCCAGAGATTTCAAGCCAAAACATTTTTCACTTGAAATTTTCAAACCCACAAAAATGTCTCCAACACTTTTGAAAATGCATTTAATGGCAGAAAAGAAACCACATAGGAACATAGGGCTGCCAGGCTTGTAAAGAAGTCACTTGCTGAATTTTGTCAAAGGCTTTTTCTGCATCTATTGAGATGATCATATGGCTTTTATCTTTTAATTTGTTAATATGGTGTATCACATTGATTGATTTGCATATATTGAAGAATCCCTGCATCTCTGGAATAAACCCAACTTGATCATGGTGTATGAGCTTTTTGATATGTTGCTGAATTCTGTTTGCTAAAATTGTGTTGAGGATTTTTGCATCTATGTTCATCAGTAATATCGGCCTGTAGTCTTCTTTTGTGTTGTCTGGTCTTGGTATCAGGGTGATGGTGGCCTCGTGGAATGAGTTTGGGAGTGTTCCTTCTGCAATTTTTTGAAAGAGTTTTAGAAAGATGGGTATTAGCTCTTCTTTAAATGTTTGATAAAATTCTCCTGTGAAGCCATCTGGTCCTGGACTTTTGCTTTTTGGGAGACTTTTGATCCCAGTTTCAATTTCAGTGCATGTAATTGGGTTGTTCATAATTTCTATTTCTTGCTGGTTCAGTCTTGGAAGATTGAACTTCTCTAAGAATCTGTCTATTTCTTCCAGGTTATCCATTTTATTGCCATATAGTTGTTCATAATAGTCTCTTATAATCCTTTGTATACCTGCATTGTCTGTTGTAACCTCTCCTTTTTCATTTCTAATTTTGTTGACTTGATTCTTCTCTTTTTTTCTTGATGAGTCTAGCTAAGTGTCAATTTTGTTTATCTTCTCAAAGAACCAGCTTTTAGTTTTATTAATCTTTACTATTGTTTCTTTCATTTCTTTTTCATTTATTTCTGCTTGGATCTTTATGATTTCTTTCCTTCTCCTAATTTTGGGGGTTTTTTTGTTCTTCTTTTTTCCAGTTGTTTTACATATAAAGTTAGGTTGTCTATTCGATGTTTTTCCTGTTTCTTGAGATAGGATTGTATTGCTATAAACTTCCCTCTTAGAACTGCTTTTTCTGCATCCCATAGGTTTTGAGTTGTCATGTTTTCATTGTCATTTGTTTCTAGAGATTTTTTGATGTCCCTTTTGATTTCTTCAGTGACCTGTTGGTGATTTAGAAATGTATTGTTTAATCTCCATGTGTTTGTATTTCTTACACTTTTTTCTTGTAATTGATATCTGGTATCATAGCGTTGTGGTCAGAAAAGATGCTTGGTATGATTTCAATTTTCTTAAAGTTCCTGAGGTTTGATTGGTGACCCAAGATGTGGTCTATCCTGGAGAATGTTCCATGTTCACTTGAGAAAAAGGTGTATTCATCTGCATTTGGATGGAATTTCCTGAAGATATCAGTGAGATCCATCTCATCTAATGTATCATTTAAGACTTGTGCTTCCTTATTAATTTTCTGTTTTGATGATTTATCCATTGGTGTGAGTGGGGTGTTAAAATCTCCTACTATCATATGACCCAGTAATCCCACTCCTAGGCATATACCCTGAGGAAATCAAAATTGAAAAAGACACATGTATCCCATTGTTCACTGCAGTACTATTTACAATAGCTAGAACATGGAAGCAACCTAGATGTCCATCAACAGATGAATGGATAAAGAAGCTGTGGTACACATGCATAATGGAATATTACTCAGCCATAAAGAAGAATGCATTTGAGTCAGTTCTAATGAGGTGGATGAACCTAGAGCCTATTATACAGAGTGAAGTAAGTCAAAAAGCAAAAGATAAACATCATATACTAATGCATATATATGGAATCTAGAAAAATGGCACCGAAGAATTTATTTTCAGGGCAGCAATGGAGAAACAGACATAGAGAATAAACTTGTGGACATGGGGAGAGGGGAGGAGAGAGTGAGATATATGTTGAGACTAACATGGAAACTTACATTACCATATGTAAAATAGATAGGCTATGGGAATTTGCTGTATGTCTCAGGAAACTCAAACAGGGCCTCTGTAATCAACCTAGAGGGGTGGGATGGGAAGGGAGATGGGAGGCAGTTTCAAAAGGGAAGAGGTATATGTATACCTATCGCTGATTCATGTTGAGGTTTGACTGAAAACAATGAAATTCTGTAAAACAATTATCCTTCAATTAAAAAAATTTTTTTTTAAAAAGAAGATATCACTTGCTCTGGTACTCCTGCCTTCAATGAGGGTAACATTTACACAGAATCAGTGAGCTAAAGCACTGACCAAGAGGCAGTGTGCTTACTCAGACTGCGGGCTTTGAAGACTCTTCAATATATATAAATTAAACATCCAATCTTCCCTCACACAACCAGTCCTCTCTAGGAATCCCTCATCTCATAGAATAGCCCCAACATCAATCTAGAAACCAGGTAATCATCCATGATATCTCTCTCTCCATCACCTTCCATATCTAATCCATCACCAAATCCCATTGATTTAAACTCATAAATATGTCTCTAACACACATTTTTTTTTCCATTTCTAATCTAAGCCATCATCATCTCTCTACTGCAGCTACCACCTAATGCCCATCCTGAAGTAATTCTCCACAGTGCAGCCAGAGTAAGCTCAGAATATCAATCACATCACTTGAACATTCCTGCTTTAAATTCTCTGACGGGTTCATACGGTATCTCCCTATCTGGCCTACAGGCCCTGAGTGACCAGGTAACTACTCAATACCTTCCAACCATACTGCTCCTCTTTTAGTATCTTGAAGGGGGGAAAAAGGAAGCTTTAGAGTCTTTGCATCACCGTTCCCTATGCTGGGAATGTTCTTACTAATATCCTACCCAGATCTTTATGTTTGGTGCCTTCTTATCATTCGGTTCTCAAATTAAATATCACCTCTTTTAAGAAGACTTTCGTGACCACATTACCAAAATAAAGCCTCCCTCTCTTATTCTCTCAGGCTTTGTTTATTCCACTCACAATTTTATCACAACTTATAATCATTTTATTTGTCTGCTTACTTGTGGTTTGCCTGCCTCTGGAATATAAATTCCCTGAAGGCAAAGACCATGCTAGTTTTGTTCACCACACTATCCAGTTCCTAGTATATAAAAGGTGATTGCTAACTACTTCTTAAGGACTTGAGTTCTGACTGAGCTGAACACTTCCTTATTCCTCTCGCCTACGCTTCCTAAGCATCCTGAATTTGATTGTTGAGATATTCCTTTCATGAAGTTACCACCATGTGTGGTAGATATTAGTGGGCTGTGCTGTGCTATACTCAGTCACTAGTCATGTCTGACTCTTTGTGACCCTATGGACTGTAGCCAGCCAGGTTCCTCTGTCCATGGGATTCTCCAGGCAAGAATACTGGAGTGGGTTGCCATGCCCTCCTCCAGCAGATCTTCCCAGCCCAGGGATCGAACCTGCATCTCCTGTACCTCCTGCATTGCAGGCAGATTCTTTACCCAGTGACTCATCTTGGAAGCTCTGGTAAATATTATTGCTGCTCACCAAATATTGCTGATTCCTCCATCAAGGCATCTGCTAGGGTTGCACTTCCCCACCTCCTATAAAGGCAGCTATGGCCAGGTGACTTACTTTAGCAAATGTAATATGACCAGAAGAGATATGTGTCATTTCTAATAAAAGCTTTAAGAGCCACAGAGAAATCCCTCATGTTCTTTTTCCCCTGTCCCAGTGATCATGAAAGCATGTATAAAAATGAAGCACAATGAACCTCAGTCTGAGAATCTATGATAAGTAGAGTGCCCAGCCAAACCTCCAAGGACATGCATGATAATAAAAATATAAATAAATAAACCTTTGAGGAGATTTATCAAGATGGTGGAGTAAGAGAATATGGAACTCACCTCCCTTCACAAACACATCAAAAGTACATCTGCATGTGGAACAATTCTCACTGAAAACTAACTGGAAACTGGCAGAAGGACTCCTGTACAACCAAGGCTGTAAGAAAAATCCACACATAATCAGGTAGGAAGAGGAAAAAAAGTGATCAAGTTGGCAACTCTGCTCTGTCTGGGGGGAATCTCAGAGGAAAAGGGAGATTACAAAGGCAGAGACACACTCTAGGGTGTGACTG